>CM046309.1:5928520-8328520 GCA_025267735.1 Mactra quadrangularis
ATTGTCTGATGTCCGTCGTCATGCGTTATGCGACGTGCGTTGTGCTTCATTCGTTGTGCGTTGTTCATTGTTTTCACTCTAGGGACGACATTTATCTCAAATATTTAACTAATATTGTCAGAAACTTCATATTAATGAAATCAGTGGCAAGATTGTTGATGAGTCTTTTGGGGACAAAAACAAGGTCACTAGGTCAAATCAAAGAAAAACCTTCACTAATGTCTCTCAAGATATGCTATTTATACTCAGTTGAGCGATGTATAACCTTTTATAACCTTTATGGACTTCTTGTTTTTAAAAGTATATTCCTACGCTCTAAACATTTAAAGCCATTGTCGGAATAACTCGTCTATAATCCTCTACCCTCGTATCAGTAAGTGGTTACAATGATTTTAATAAATTTTATAACTTAAAACGAATTAATTTGTCTATTTATCATGAAGTTTCTTTATTGAACTTTGCCATGTGTTACAATTAGACGAAAAAGGCTAAAAACGCGAGGAATTAATTTGATTTTCTTTGAATGACATTAAACAAAATATTTTTACCAGTTAATGTAAGTTTAGATATCTAAAACCGTCTTGTACAGTGCCCTCCTTAAAACCTTGGACAAAACGTGTCTTAAAGATATACTTTTCACATTTATCTATGAATAAAACAGAGCCATCTGAGAAATTTTCAAAATCAACATTTGTATTAGTTAATAAACATATGATTCAAACTATGTTACATGAATAAAGTTTAATTATCATTGTAGATTACTAGCGCTTTGCTTAATTAGTTATTCTCAAGATATCCAATTATGTCCAAGACCATTTGGAGGGTATTGTATTAATATCGTATGGTATGTTCTAATGACCTTAACATAACATTTAAGTTCATAACCTGATAACCTTATAGATTGTGTCGATATTCAATCAAGAAATTAATAATAGTACTTCAAACAATGACATTTATATCTTAACAAGATTGCCCGCCCCGCGTTCAGTACATACTATTAGCTAACGTTACGGGTACGGGAGAACTCAACCCGAAGACAACTCAACCCGTGCAATACTCAACTCAAAGTTGGGACAACTCAATCCGATAGTAGGAGATTAAGTTGTCTCGGGTTGAGTTGTCTATGGGTTGAGTTGTTCGGACACTTCCGTTACGGAACGTTTTGGAACGTTCGATATAACTGAACACGCTGCCGGTCTATATGTTATTTCAACCAGACGACAGACTGATGGGACTAATGACTTTGAGATCAGTAACTAGGGCATGATAAACTTATCAAACCAGTTTGAACCAGTTGGAGTTTCTGGTCACATCAAGTTCGTTGTGTTTTATGGCTTATATTTGCTGCCAAGTTTGGTATTATATTTTGTGGTGATATTTTCATACGCGAAATACCAATATTTTTTTTCAACGCACTATATTTTTTGTCAACTGTTAAATGAAAATAATTTCATGGTTGTTTGGTATTTTAAAATGTTCATCTGTCTAACAATCGTGATATTTCGATAACGTGTTTTTGGTTCGATGGAACATATGAAAATCTTAGCGGTTTAATGTCTGTTCGGTTAGTCAACGTCGCCTTCGTACTTAAATAATAGTCAACATATATTTTTATTAAAATTTTGACCCCCGTAGGCCATGTTTTGTTAATGCAAATCTAATGATTAATTCATTCAGCTGGAAGACTCCTTAAAACCGTTCGGGTGGTATATAAAATCTAAGTCGCGCTAAAGTCCGTAATCGAAGTCAAAGGCCAACTAAGTAAAATTTTAACGAATATTTTGTAAAGCAATATTTCAAACAAATTACTTAGGAAAATAAAATTAATATTTTTGGGCTCGCAATTGACACTTTTGCAAACAAATATACGGATAAATAACAGAATATGTTTATTTTAAAACGGTACAAAAGTTTGATTCCAAAAAAATAGATTATGATTGAATTAAATTAACACTCGGATAATACAATATAAAATGAGAAATACAATATAAATTCATTGTTTACATAGACTTAGTAAAAAGCACATAAAGTGACATTTTGAAATACCTTTTTTATTTTCACTTATAGCGTGCTCCTATAAAAGTAACCAACTTTTTTTAAAAAATGACGCTTAGTCAAACTAAATTTAGAGAGCAGAGAGACTTGAACTGTTTATTGAGTCTCTAATACTTGTTATATTCTGAAAACTTCAAGTAAAACAATTTTCAAGTCTACTATTAATGAAATTATGTTTATATAGTGGCTTTAAAGATAGAGCCTGGTCATTGCTGCACACTCGAAAATTTGAATTTTTTACTGTAATACATTTTAGTGCCGGTGAAATTTGTGGCTTAACATTATCAAGAAAAGTGGACTGTTTATCGTGAGATGTATAAAATAAAAAAAGCCCGCACGGCTAGCTCAGTCGGTAGCGCACAAGTCTACTGATTGAGGGACCATAGGTTCGATTCTCGGGCGGGGCATACTTTCGTAGAGCTTGGTCATGAAATATTCTCTACGATCATTCTCCTTCCTGCCACTGATGCTAAATCATGTAGGGCAGTAGTCAGTCACTGTCGGAAGCATGCGCCTAAGTGTTGGTTAACAGCTAAATTCAGAGATTTAGCCTTTCCATGAACAGTGGGTAGGTGGACTGACCACCGTTATATGACCTAATCAATGTGTTGCTACGGCGTTAAACCCAACAAAACAAAAATAAAAGGATCAATAAGTCATTTAATCATCTATATCGTTACTAGATGTAATAGTATAATTTTGTAGACATAAAATCACCACCTTTCACAGTTATATATCAATTTGTGCTACCCACAATTGTCATTATCACTGCACGGTTTTACTTCTTACAAAATGTTTCTTTACAATTTTGAGAACTATAAATTGAAATATGATAAGGGACTACTTTAAAACATTTGTTCATATATTCGAATGAAATATATTGAAAAAAGAATGGGTTAGTAGTTTTATTATAGATTTTCAATTGGTTAAGCGCATGCTCAAATTTAAACAAACAAATGTATGAGCGCAGAATGAAATAATTTATAATCTCTGTAGGCTACGAATATAGTAATTACATATGTACATGCATGTATAAATAATAAAGTATTTTATGTAGTTAATTACGTTTTTAACTTCTTTCTGAGTTAATTGGTAAAGTTTCAAACGAAAATTAAGATAAATTGAATTTTATCAGACTGTATTTCAATTATTTCTACTTATTACTCAGGCCCTTTAGAACAGAGAGCTATGAGGACTAAACCCTTCCTCTCCTAATATTTTTGTAAGTACTGTGATTAACAATACACCAAAATGAGAAAAGCATTGATGTTTTTTGATAAATAAATAAATTAGCCATTCCCATTGTGAAAATATTGTAAATTACAATACATTGTACTTTCAAAATTAGTAGAGGTATTTCTGTGACTTAATCATGTGAAATCAGCAACAAATAATGTAAACATGATTTGAGATTTCCGACAGTAAATTACATAACCTTGAAAACAAAAACACGAGTTTTACTGTATTTTTACAATGTACACTTTAACATGCATGCTTTGTAATAAATGTAAGTCATTATTTTATAGTAGTCAACTTCAATATAAAATATTAGTAAGTCATTTAGGATGTGAACAAGTATGTGATAAATATATATCAGATATTGATGTAGAGGACACTCGTTGACTTCCGAGTAACACCCATGTTTATTTCCCTGAGTGAACTATGAAAACCTATTTTCATGAGTGACATAGCAACGAGTGAAAACGTCACTTTTACTCCAACTTGACGCCTTTGTGACTTTAAAATTTCACTACTGTACAATTTTCGCTTTTTATCGTAGATCTATATTTTCATCTACAATTCAACATAAAGCATGATGAAAATATTTTTATTTAGTATACCTCATTTATAAAGATAGAGATTTTCAAGAGGGTAACAAAACATATTTTCAAGGGGCGGGAGAGTTCTTTTGACTTAAGTATTTTGACTTTGTTGTATACGATGTTACCCCCACAGTAGCCACCCTAGCTAGTATTGCATAAAACATTAATTTGATTAAAATAACATGGTTTGTTGAGTTTAAGTATATTTAATCACTTTTATGCATTTATAAAATAGATTTACGAGGTGTAATAAAGAAATAAAACAACTTATCTAAGTAATTAGTGTATTTATAAATACACACCATTTTGTATGAAACCAAGCATGTTTCTAAATCGACAGTAAATGACAAAATGTAGTTTACCATTCCTTGATAAATTATTTGTAAACTTTAACATTGAATATTCTAAGATAATCATACAGTGATCTCCAAATATCTTTGGACAAATAAAATTTAGAGAATAATGTGATTACGTTCATCATTATTAAAACAATATTTTTCATGAACTTTCGGAGGGTACTGTATATAAACTAATCTAAGGGAAAAGTTTTTATTTGATGATCGAAGCAGCAACCTGGTATCAATGAGATGTAACCATGATATGAAGCCATTGTCGTCAATCACTCGATTATCTAGGTGGATCATATTTTTGGAAATATGAAGTGATATTCAATACATTTTGAAAAATTTCAGTTTTGGTAAGAATAAAATTATGAGACATTTTACCATTTCTGAATATTTCATAACGATACTCTCTTGTGAATGGAAGTTGGCTATTCTACTGAGGTTAATCTATACTATGTAATAAACATTTATTATCGTCATGACGATGGCATCTAGAGAGTGTAGCTAGTAGGTTAAGTATATAATGATAGTTACTCTACAGACACAATACAAGAATCTAAGGTTAAAGGTTAATTACAGAAGCTATAAAGGTGTAATAGAATGACGATAGTAAAAAATCTATCTTCAGAGAAAAAAAAACAGTTTTATATAGTTGACAGTGTATCAAAGATTGTAGACACAATCACAAACCAACGTATACACTACAGCATGGTTGACAGTGTTTCAAAGATGGTAGAAACAATCTCAACCAGCGTAGACACTACAGCATGGTTGACAGTGTATCAAAGATGGTAGAAACAATCTCAACCAGCGTAGACACTACAGCATGGTTGACAGTGTATCAAAGATGGTAGAAACAATCTCAACCAGCGTAGACACTACAGCATGGTTGACAGTGTATCAAAGATGGTAGAAACAATCTCAACCAGCGTAGACACTACAACATGGTTGACAGTGTATAAAAAAATGGTAGACACAATCACAAACCAATGTAGACACTACAGCATGGTTGACAGTGTAACAAAGATGGTAGACACAATTACAAACCAATGTGGACACTACAACATGGTTGACAATGTATCAAAGATGGTAGACACAATCACAAACCAACGTATACACTACAACATGGTTGACAGTGTATCAAAGATGGTAGACACAATCTAAACCAACGTAGACACTACATCATGGTTGACAGTGTATCTAAAATGGTAGACACAATCTCAACCAACGTATACACTACAACATGGCTGAAAGTGTATCAAAGATGGTAGACACAATCACAAACCAACGTAGACACTACAACATGGTTGACAGTGTATCAAAGATGGTACACACAATCACAAACCAACGTAGACACTATAGCATGGTTGACAGTGTATCAAAAATGGTACACACAATCTCAACCAACGTAGTTACTACAACATAATTGACAGTGTATCAAACATAGTAGACACAATCACAAACCAACGTAGACACTATAGCATGATTGACAGTGTATCAAAAATGGTACACACAATCTCAATCAACGTAGTTACTACAACATGGCTGACAGTGTATCAAAGATGGTAGACACACTCCCAAACCAATGTAGACACTACAGCATGGTTGACAGTGTATCAAAGATGGTAGACACAATCACAAACCAACTTATACACTACAGCATGGTTGACAGTGTATAAAAGATGGTACACACAATCACAAACCAACGTATACACTACAACATGGTCGATAGTGTATCAAAGATTGTAGAAACAATCTCAACCAGCGTAGACACTACAACATGGTTGACAGTGTATCAAAGATGGTAGACACAATCACAAACCAACGTATACACTACAACATGGCTGATAGTGTATCAAAGATGGTAGAAACAATCTCAACCAGCGTAGACACTACAACATGGTTGACAGTGTATCAAAGATGGTAGAAACAATCACAAACCAATGTAGACACTACAACATGGTTGATAGTGTATCAAAGATGGTAGACACAATCACAAACCAACGTATACACTACAACATGGTTGATAGTGTATCAAAGATGGTAGAAACAATCTCAACCAGCGTAGACACTACAACATGGTTGACAGTGTATCAAAGATGGTAGAAACAATCTCAACCAGCGTAGACACTACAACATGGTTGATAGTGTATCAAAGATGGTAGAAACAATCTCAACCAGCGAAGACACTACAACATGGTTGACAGTGTATCAAAGATGGTTAGACACAATCACAAACCAACGTATACACTACAACATGGTTGACAGTGTATCAAAGATGGTAGACACAATCACAAACCAACGTATACACTACAACATGGTTGACAGTGTATCAAAGATGGTAGACACAATCACAAACCAATGTAGACACTACAACATGGTTGACAGTGTATCAAAGATGGTAGACACAATCACAAACCAACGTAGACACTACAACATGGTTGACAGTGTATCAAAGATGGTTAGACACAATCACAAACCAACGTATACACTACAACATGGTTGACAGTGTATCAAAGATGGTAGACACAATCACAAACCAACGTATACACTACAACATGGCTGACAGTGTATCAAAGATGGTAGACACAATCACAAACCAACGTAGACACTACAGCATGGTTGACAACATTGTGTTATCTAGAGCTATTTCAATATGATATTATACTCATTGATTGAAATCTGAGACATAGTACAGTAAAAATACAATATACATTGTTCTTTCATTATTATGTCTGTCTATTGGGTTTTATGTCATTTAAATAGCACAAGTTCGTGTCATTTTACGGTAGCCAGCTCCTAATCTAGTTTCACCGGACCCTTGTCTATAACCAGCACTCATATGTCCTTCCACAAGGCGGGCAACTTCTCCATATACCTTATTAATGCAGGAAAATTAACGTAATTGTTAAATTTTGATTTCAATGGAATGGTAAACTTTCTCTGTAAGACTCGAACTATCAAAACCTTTGAGACACTAGATTAAAAATCTCACATGTAGTTTATTGAGTCATCTTAGATTAATTACTCTGGAATCCACTTCCTGGTTCCCTAGTGCTGAGCAGAAATGATTTCAGAAATGAAGAGATTTTCTTGCTTAAGGACACACAAGGTAGGTTTTTAGTGTGAATCGAACCCACACTGAGCTAGCTATTTCACGAGTCCAACGGTGTTACCACTCGGCTACACTCGCAGGATAATACGAATAAAAACTAAACAGAAATCAAATTGGTTTTTTTGTAGCTTGGTTTAGTGAGTTTTGCTAAATTAAATAAAGCTGTCTGCTAGCTGAGGTTTATGTGTGATAATATGGCTATCTTCATGACAATCTTCAATACTAACATTGTTAAACATATACAAAATGAGCTCTTTTTTCCATGGAAATAGAAATCAATAATTTAATTTTATATCGATCACGTGACCAAAGAGCTCTTCACATATCTTTATAAGGAAAATATCTCGTTTCCTGTCTCAATCAGATCACGTGATACAATGCATAAAATAATCATTGATTTATTGATTATTGATTATAAGTGATCATTAAGGCGTACATAATGTTCTATAAATGTAAAATAAGCTTTAAAACCATACCACTGCCTGTTTGATGTTTAATTAAACTGTCTCTTTCGTCCATCGTAGAATCAAAGAATAAACACTGATATATTAGTAGTTACACATTGTAATATCTTTATTTGAAGATGAACAATCCTAAAGCACGAGGCTTACCTACCACGAGGTCAACTAATATCATTATAATAACAATATAATTATCTCATAATTAAATTGTTGATATACATTTTTAATATTCAAGAGTTCATGACTTTAAATTTAAATAAAAAATTGTCTACGATATATTTTAGGTAAATGAAGTCCAATGAGCACTGTATCCATAAATTGTTAACTGAGACTTTAAGATACATGAAGATATATAGTCAAAGAAAACTACAGACATTACGTAAATAGAAGTTCCATGTCTCAAGCACCGAGGCTCTATATCAAGATGTAATTTGTTATTTAAAGAACTGAAGTTCTATTTCGCGATTTATTTTACTATTTTAAGATTTAAAGTAACAAAAGACTAATTCCACATCAATCAAATCCTTTAAGGAATGTAAAATAAACACAAATAAATGGAGTCATGTTAGATCAATAGAAAAGTACAATCATTATACAATTATTTGTATTGCACATATATTATATATGTAGATATATGTACATGTCTCTTTATACATGTATCAAATATATAGATTACATTATACATGTATATTAATACAGTATAACCTCTCTGTAGTATCCAGGGATAGAGATCATAGGTAGATCTAGCGGGAGGGAGTGTCAGGGGGTCCGGACCCGCCCCCCCAGAATTTCCAGAATTTCCAAAATGTACCTGTCCATAAATGTATTTCTTGACTTTAAGTCATTTTAAAATAGCACGAAGCATTTTTTCTTGGTGCTTAACATAGATTTAATGGTTAAGTAGTTTTATTATTAATATGTTGCATTTTTCTGCAGAAAGTGTATAATGTGGTTGTGGTTCGAAAGTTTGGACACCCTTAGAAACAGTTTGGACCCCCACCCCTAGAACAAAAGTCCTGGATCCGCCCCTGGGAACATATTTAATTATATGATCGTTAACTGGAGGTGAGCGTAGTAAAGAGTAACGTTTTAATAAGGAAATTACATAAAAACTACGTGAACTTGTAGTGAATGTTGATAAAAGGGATTTTATTGTATAAAAGGGATTTTATTGAGAGGTGTCTGGCGCTGACAGATTGCTGTGGCTGGGACGTTGTTGCTGTTAAGAGGTTGCCGTTATTGAGAGGTTACTGTTGTTGAGATATGTCTTTTATTAATGACGGCTATTGTTTATTTGACTTTGTGACAGTCGTTGTAGAAGTGGTCTTTGTTGAAATGTTACACTGTAAGGGAAGTAAATATATTGTTGAGATGTGATTGTTGTTGAAAGATGACTGTTACAGGATGTTGGTTTCTGAATAAAGATGTTTATTGTTAAGAAGTGTTGAATATAAGAAGTGAATATTGTTCACAGATATCTTGTGGATATTACATAAAGGTTTAACTGTTTCAGACGATATTGTATTACCAATAATCATATCAAATATTGTATACAAGTGATAAAAGTGACCTAGATAATTAATGAAATATATGAAAGTTGTGACTATGAAATATTTAATCTATTAGTTCAGTATCATATCTAACATCTGCTGTACAGGTCATGGACGATGTCTTCAACGATAATTGTAACAAAGGGACGTAACTCATGTAGTCGTTCAAACTCAGCAGTCAATAAATTGACCGATCATTGTTGCATAAAACACAACTTTATTCACCATATTTGATAACGTATTCTAGTTTACGTTAATCTATATAGGTTGGTCGAGTGGTTAAGACACACGTGTTCTATCTACGTTTATATTTTTATTACATGTATGATAATCGATCAAATAACCATTGTTTATTAAACTCAATGTAGTGTTTGATTGTTAAATCTTTAGATAGCTGGTTACCATAGCACCCTTTACAACTGTTGAGTTGTAAAAAACTGGCTGATGAAATATATACATGTATGAACACACTGCCATTCAATCTTATTTCTATGTATATATGCATGTATACACTCATTATACATAAAAGACGGCATTATACATGCATAGACATGCATTTTAAATACATGACGCAAGATTTATGAATTAAAAATATAATGAATAAAAAATAAGATATAAACATACCCATAATTGAATGTTTATCGATTAGTAGTTTTTCAACAATAAATTATCCTGATAAATGATACATCCTCGTACACTGTATTTTATTATTATAAGAAATCATGTACACTGTACATCATTCATTTCAACTTTAAACTTATAATAAATGATCTATTCATGTTTATACCAAGTTCAAAATATATAACGTTCGGTTCTCGCGCACCAAAGTTCAAGAAAATTCTCTATTATTAGTTTTTAGTCCTAATTCACTTAGACATAAAAGAGAACGATGGTTTGTAAGATAGTTGTACAGTTTAACACTTCACTAGAGAGTGAAGTATATTCACTTGTATTTAGTACTCAGCGCACGTTGTACAAATATACTAACAGAAAAATCCGTTCACTCTCACATACACTTGGTAAATCGTTCACCGAAAATGTATATAATTTTTAAAGCACTAGGCCGTACAGTACGTACGACAGTGTGATTGTAAAACGTACGACTAGTCGGATCATAGCGTCAATGATCTGGAGAAATAAATACCCCAATTGGAAACACTCGGTGCTGGTTATACAAGCAAATATAGTCTAGAGCATTTTCAAACCAAATCAATATCTTCGTAGTGAGTCGAGGTTTTTTGTTATTCACTGAACAGTTCGCCAGCAGGCGGCCACTTGCAAACTTCGTACGTAACGATATTATCGAAAATTACATTATAATTTTATTACGAGCTAGGCCTGGTGTGAACATGGGCGCCTGGTGAGACGAGGGTCTCGTTGTTAAACTGCTGGAAGGGGTTCAAACAACAAAGCCTTTGTTTTTCAAAAAAAAAACAATGTGAAAATTTCAGTGCAGGGAATATTTCTCTGTCGTTTTATTGCTACATAATTTGATAATTTTCTTTTGCATTCAAACCAAGAATCCATAAACCTAGGAACCTCTAAATCATTCAATGCAATAAACTTGGTCTGTGCAACGTTGACATGACTTCTTATTGTAGACCAATCGTATGTAGAATTGGGATATAGAATCAGAGATGTGGATATGTAATTTGGAGGTGTGTTTAGGAACTGTTATTTTAATCAAGTAAGATTGAGTGGATTGAAAATGCGAGAACATTGCGTGACGTATCATGCAATTATGATAGAATCAAATGCCAAGTTGCCAATGACATCATAATGACATAAAATACAATGTCCTAAAGTGCTTTAAATGACCGTAGACTTCCTATCTCACGGTCAACTAACTTAAAATCCAAGTTTTTCTACATTAGTTTATAAATCAGAACAAATTTAAAGATTTTTATGTCGTAAATTTATAAATAATAGTAAATTTAATGTAATGAAGATTGATGGACGACACAAAGTTTGTCTCGCAATATCCCAGCAGTTAGCTATCATAGTTTATAATATATCTTCACATGGTTAGAATACTGTCACTGGTCGAAATGTTTTCTATTTGATATTGTTGAATCATGGGGAAAAGATCAGATATTTTCAACTTAAATTGACATCGTCCGATATAGCAGTAGGTTTCGTTTTTTTTATAATTTCAAATAAAGGTTAACAGGTTAAGGTAATGAAAAACTTATCCATCCGTATAAAATAAATTCTATACATATTAATAACTATGAAGATTTTGAATCGTGTTATATGAAATACAGTTTTATCGCTTTTCAATTTACAATTAAACTTTAAGTTAGATGTGTCCTTCTAAAATCAGTGGACAAAATGTGTATTTTAGTATAAACTGACTTGTATCCATGACAACAGGAACAAAGAGTCATCTGAACAAAATCTAAAATTAGCATATATAAGTTTGACAACAATTGATTCAAAATAGTTTACAAGAAAAAGCTTTATTTTTAGTAATATTACTTTTAGTAAGCCAAAACTTTCTGTTCAAGAACTTTAGGGCGGCACTGTATGAATTCATTAGTTAACATCCTAGATTAAGGGGCTATACATGGCTCAAAATATTCTCTTTTGTTAGGGTTAGGGTTCATCAGTTTTATATCAGTGTCAGATAGCTAACTGTCTTGAAAAGTCATGTGATTTCATGCTTGGCTGCTTAACTAAGGTTTTTGGGTAAAAATGTGCTTTTATGATTTGAAATGAGATTTGGGATCATAAAATCTAAATGCATGTATACAATCTTCACTGAAAATACAGTGCCTTCCATAATTACCTTAAGACTTTGGTAAATTGTATAATTTGTTTTTAAATTTCTACCAAAACTAAAGAAATAAAATCATATCTTAAAATACGCGTACATCCCTTTCACAATGTTACAATCTATTATAACTATCCTCATGGATAAGTACGTGTAATTAATTTTTATTGTATTAATAAAACCCTAACTATTTTACAAGTGTAAAGGTAATTTTGAATGGCACTGTTTTGAATAAAACGACAGTTTACAGATGTCTCGTAGACACGTGTGTTCCTCTTGTACTTTTTGTTAAGTTTATTTAAAGATATCAAACTTTTATTATTTACATATACTTAACGTAATATAACAAGTATTCAAAAGTCTGCCACCCATTCATATTATACAATAGGAAATGTTATAATATAGAATGATTTCAAGTTTAAATATATAAAAAATTATACAGGACAACCTGTGAGATCGAACCCCTTGAAATCCAAAAGTTTCAAAATGCTACAAGATATTCTTGATCCCATTTTATGTAGAAATTCTGATTATCCATTTGAGTACGATTATTTTTTAAGTCATTTATTACGTTTACTCATTTTTGGAAGGGTATATCCCCAGAATCCCAGTGGTAAGATGTTTTTAACTGAAATACACCGTCCCATATTCCAATATGTAAACTCAGCAGGATATGACTTTGCAGACATATTGCCTCCGAATCTTCCTTTTCTTTACTAAAAGAAGTGATTTGGTGCTATTTAATCTCGGGATACTAAAGGCGGATCCAAGGGGAGCGGACCCGGCGTACTCCCCCCCCCCCCCTAAAATTGCCAAAGCAAATGGGGTTTTTTTCTATCAAAAAAAATATATGAAAAAATATTAAAATGGCAAAAAAATTCGGTTATACAATGGCATAGCGTAAAATTCCCAAGCAATTTCTTCTTATTTTTTAAGACTCTAACATGATCAAACGGCTGTTAGAAAATTATCTAAATGTTTTAATTGTATACCTTGAGATAGTTTAGGTTCTGGAAATGTGCCTGAATTCCTAAAACATGACAAAAAACGCAGCAGCTTCCGACCCCTGGACTCACAGGGGCCCCTTATGGCACCTTGGACTTCAAGTCTGCTTCTTCATCCCCTTACAAGAAATCCTGGATCCACCTATGGATACATCAAAGTGTATATTATGTTAACAAAATTGTACAAGAAGTTATACTAAATATTCTAGAAGACACTTATACTAAGTGTTCTGACATTTACTAATTAGTTAAGTAGTAATTATATAATTGCTCATTTGTTAAACATCGTCCATTGTCCTATTGTTTCTGTACTGTAAACATTTTATACTTTAACTTTTATCAAAATTTATATAGTCATAGATAAATGAACACTATTAGATATGGCGACAGGAAAATATATGAGTTTTCAAGTAGAAGACAGCAGCGTGTTCAGTTACCTTAAACGTTCCAAAACGTTCCGTAACGGGAGTGTCAGAACAACTCAACCCATAGACAACTCAACCCGAGACAACTCAATCCCCTACGAACGGATTGAGTTGTCCCAACTTATGCACGGGTTGAGTTGTCTACGGGTTGAGTTCTTCCGTGCCCGTACGTTAGCTAACAGCAGTCACTGAACGCGGGGCTGGACTGTTTTCAATGTCATAGATTTGTTAAAAGATGAAATTCATGTTATGTTACATTGTCCTCTATACAGCACACTTAGATCAGAATTGTTAGAAAATGCTTCATACCTTAATATAAATTTCAATATACTCAGTGATTTAGGAAAAAATTGTTATCTGTTTTCAAACCCCGATATTGTATGTTTAAGTGCCAAAACGTGTTTTAACATCTTAAAAAGACGAAAATCAATTCTATATAGTTGAACTATTACTACATTCATTTACATTCTTTTACAGTTTATAATGCAGTACAAGTACACCCTTTTAAATGGTTAAACACTTCTGTTTTGTTTTTAAATTCAATACATTCTTTTATCTGTAAACATGTTCTGTTTGATATTTGTCTCCCATAAATTTCTTTTTAGAAAGGTTTACATGTTTTATGATATTGTGTATGTGTTATTATTTTATTATATTGTACATGTAGAGTGAGATAAATATGAGTTTTACTGAAACATTAACTAAGTGGTTGTGTAGGTAATTTGTTATACATGAATACAACTAAAATTCTCATATAACATGTTTAAGTTGACCAGTTTGGCATCCGTAGTGAGTGGCTTATATTGAACCACACCGTAGTTCCTGATTAGGTGTTAGTTTAAAACACTAGTGAAAATAAATTGGAGTACTATCAAACATGACCTTAATAATTCATGTTTCCTTAGACCCACCTAGAAAGTTTCCTTGGTTTATTTTCATCTCTGACTTCGGGAGTTATAATACTAGCTTCCGGTCCGAATAATCAAAGCGCTGAAGGCACTGAAATTTTGGTATTATTTTTTGTGAATAAAAAAATTCTATTCAAGTTTACTTTTCAGCGAATCTATAATGAATGTATTACACTCGCCTACAGTTAGTGAATAGACGAAAAGACACGAGACACGACCAAATGTAGAAATATATTAGTGAAATTATGATGTTCTTAAGCTATATATTTATGTTTGTCAAAATACTAGCTCTGGATGGTTCAGCGTTTCTAATTTCATCTTCAATAAACCTTGCCTTCTTTTGAATCAAGTCGTGTTCTTCTAAGACAGAAGATATATCTCAACCTCTGCTTAAACCAAGCAAGAAATCATTAAAATGTTTTATGTTACAAATGATACATTCTTTAGTCTCAATAAGGATAACTTGAAATGAATAATGTACATGATAGATCACAGACATAAATAGAATCAGATTATAACAGATAGCTCTGTGTAAAACGACACTAAACAGTATTGTGACTACCAGTATATAGTTATATCTATATGTGATTAGGGAACAGTCAAACAGTTGGGCCGAGGTAAAGGGGATCGTGTGAACTGTTTCCCCAGACCGTTGGCCGAGAGCAACAGTTCAAAACAATATCTACGACACCGAGGGTCAACTGTTTGACTGTTTCAAAATCACATATGAAATAATTGCTTTATTACCTGATAAATAACTGTTTAAACAGTACTTGCAAAAAAATACGTATGCAGTTATTCTGGTTATTAATAATAATTTAACTTTCTCAATTTTACAATCGTTAAACTACATTTATTTGTTGACATAATTTAAGTCTGGTTTATTTATCAAGATCGATTGACGCTTGATGCATTCGAAGACAGTTACTTTCCCTTATGTCAGTAAAGTAACAGTTCAAGCATTACAGCGTGACGTCAATGCATGTGCAGAAAACAGTCAAAAACTATTGCCCGGCAACAATTCGCGAACGTGGGAAACAGTTAGAAATATCAACTTACGTAAGGAATCAGGTATTAAAATGCACCAAAACACTTACCTCTCTACTACTTTTGCTCAAATTTATACACTGTTATTTTTTGGGGGTGGTTAACGCCGCAGCAACACATTGTAAGGTCATATCATGGCGGTCAGTCAACATACTCGCTGTTTCCGGAACCCTGTTTACCAGTTTCTAGGCACGTACTTCCCTCTGTGACTGTAAACTATCCTACACAATTAAGAATCAGTGGTAGGATGGAGAATTGTCGTATAAATCATTTCATGCCCAAACTCCACAAAATCTTGTCCCGCCCGGGAATCGAACACAGGGCCCCACGATTAGTAGACATTCGTGCTACCAACTGAGCTAGCCGGACGTCTAGATTCACACTGTCCTTGAAGTAAGCAGTAACTTGTGCTAACTTGGTCATATTTTCTATTTCTAAAGCCTGGCTATTATAAACAGGTTTGTCTATTTTATAATATTTGTATCATAGACATTAATCTTGTCTTTCGTCTGTAGTCTATATATTTTATTTATTCATTTAAGATACTTGAAAGTTTGATATTGATTACACACATTGAGGTCATAAGCTTTTTCTATAACATTAGTATTTATACAATAACATGGTAGGGTCCGTGGTGTGTTCATTTGAAAGAAATTATGATTGAAAAATATATGTAAAAAATATATATGAGATTTATTCATGTACATCGTTGTGAATGAACGTTATATTTCATATCCTCCCTTATTAATATAAGAGAATTTAATTTCGTCCCATATCTATACAAAAGTTTATAGTCAAATGATATATTTATGAAAATATTCTGTATTGATGTATCGAAAGATGTTTGGTTATGGATAATATTCATGTCTCTCTCTTTGCTGGGGTGACATGTTGGTTTTGCTCTGTCCTTCCATCTGTCTGTTGGTCTCTCAAAGCCAAAATAGTTAAAGGGCGGTTTCAAGTATGTTTCCATATATTTTACTTAAATTTGGTTTTCTCATTTTCTAAGGAAGGCATTCCATAAATAACAATACAAGTTGTTTGTACTTGATGCAGGAGACTTGAGGGAAGATTTGGCTGCACCGGAACTAACCACTTAAGATCATATGGTCTGGAATGTTGAACGTTGTATTATGATTTTAGTTGAACAGATTTCTGTTTTATGCTTTTATGAATTAACTCATTGAAAGTTTAGTCGACTTGTAAGATTACGGGATTTGATGTTTAAAGATTCAGGTTAGTTAGTAACTTTTGTAATTTGATTATTATGTAAATATATTTTAAAGTTATTCATGATCTACAGTCACGTGATCTGCAATTATAAATAAAGTTAACAGGCACGTGTTTTTCGCATATTTCTCTTTTAGACAAATAATCTAATAACTATTACCTTTTCTCCCTGAAAATTACTAATTGGTCGATCGAATAATGAC
This sequence comes from Mactra quadrangularis, assembly GCA_025267735.1. Classification (NCBI taxonomy): domain Eukaryota; kingdom Metazoa; phylum Mollusca; class Bivalvia; order Venerida; family Mactridae; genus Mactra; species Mactra quadrangularis. The sequence goes on from CM046309.1 coordinate 5,945,459, forward strand.
TCTTATCTTCAGATCATCAGCACAAAAAATTGAATCGAACGCTAAACTGATCCAAAATAAAAAGTAACAATTCACAGGGTTATATGGGAGTGTTCGTACATAAGATATAAATAAAATAAAAAAACAAGCACTATTTGAAACTTTTCTATTTTTTGCTGCTGAAAGAATTTGATAAAAGCAAAAGTTTGTTAATATTCTGGGGATCATGTGACTAAATGATTATACTCTGTCATATAATGCGATTTCTCTCCATCGTAAAGTTTCTATCTCTATTTCTGGTAATAATTCTACATCTCGAGGGTTTAGCGTAAAACAGTCGCAACTCAAAATAAGAAAAGAGTGAGTTACGTCTGTTTTGCGCTTAACCGCGATACGATTCCATGTATATTACTTTCTCCTTTTAACCAAGGACCCTGTTAATAGATTCCTTGTTTTACTAAAATATAAGATGAAGTCTATGATTGCGGTATGATTGATTCAAGCAAATATATTTTATTGTTGCTGAGTTTCTATATGTGTAAAAAGTCTAGAGGCTTATCAGTCAGTAGATAAAATATTCATGACTCACAGCAGGTAGCTAGATAACTTTGTTATGATAATAAACTATGGAAGTATATACAGGTACCTATGTATGTATGTATGTATGTATGTATGTATGTATGTATGTATTTAGGTAGGTGTGTTTGTAGCTAGGTAGGTACCTGCTGTGTGTGTGTAAAGCTAACATTCCTTGGAATTGTAGAACTAGCTCTAGTACAGTGTTAGGTATTGTAAGGCTAGGATATTACATATATACAGTAAGTGTTCTTATAAATCTCTAATCTGTTCTATCAATGGTTGTGTTGTTTGTTCTAATAATGATAGTTCTATGTTATCAAGGGGCCATTTTATGATATTTATGTTGTTCATTTTACTAAGAATGATGTTAGTGTTGGTTGTATACACTGAACAAGTCTGTGAACAAAGAAGTTTCTAATCTGGCATAAACCTCATCTTCATCTAATATTCTTGTGTATGGTCAGGACTCGATACCGACTATAACTGTGACTAATGGAAAATGGAGCAGACAACCATTTCATAGAGATTGAAATATCTTTATTAACATATTAAAGTCATATGCATTGCTCAGTTAATTTAAGCATGGAAGACAAAGGATACTTGTTGTTGTGTGTTCTGAATACACACACGGAAAATATTTTAACAATAATTAGATATTTGGTTGGGTTTTTTTATTAAAGAAATCCCTTCAAAATATGTAAGTTGTTCCAAAGTTATGAATATCGTCTACTTCTATTAATTATAAACATTATACATACATGTATAGTGCTATCTTGTAAGTCTTTGTCTTTGTTCTGATTCATATAGTGACTCATCCTCCAGTATTCCAAGTGGAAAGATACAGTACACTTCCGGTATAAAGATCACCTTTGTTATTCCAAACTCATGTGATTATTTGATGATTATATGTCCTAAAAGCTTCATTGGAGAAGATGATGCCCCTTCATTAAAACCGTTCCCCTATTAAGACTGAAGACATCGATGATTCTAATGGTGAAACTTAACTGTAGATTAATGATATGTTATATTACTTCAAGCATAATATATCAAATTTGATATCAACGATGTTCCTACTAAACATTTTGTTCACGCCTAGCTATGTTTTTATATTTCAGCAATGCAGTACATTATTTTATCTCTAGTATGTCTATGTATTGGACCTATATATGGTCAACAAGAACGGCGAGGCTGGACAGTAAGAAATTTTCCTGATCCTATCTCAATGCCTGCCAGTTGTGGACGACCTTATCCTTCATTTATATGTGATCCCTCTGGATTCTTACGAGATGAAGATGGTAAGTATAACTTGGTCTAAGTATTATACAGTACATTCCAAATAAATTCTTGAACATATGTTTATAAGACAACCTGATTACTCATACTGCAACCACTATTGCTATACTCAAAGTTTATTTATGTTAGATTGTTTTAATCATACATGTATGTTGATAAATTTATGAATGCTCATTTTAGAATTAGCTAAGATGACTCTTGGTTTCTTTTTCATGGGTAATATTTAATTGGTTTATCCTAAAATTCCGATTTTTATGCAATTAATTGGTGGCAGAAATAGTCCACCATAGCCACCAAACATATCAAATAAATAAAATATTGGCATACAGAGCAATCAAACATCTCGTCCACATTTTCTTTTTTTTTTGCAAGTTTTGTCTTAAATATGAACATTTCTCCACTTTATCTTATAAGCATTTCATATTTTTTATTTCAGCCAATGAAATCGATGATCTAACAAAGGGTATATACAATGAGACAACAGTACCTTGTTATGCTTCTGGTCCTCAAGCTAGCAGACGTAAAGGTTACATGGTGATGGTTGCTGTGATGCCTAAGATGGAGAGATATAGAACTGTAAAGTAAGTCACGTGATAATAGAGATATAGAACTGTAAAGTAAGTCACGTGATAATAGAAATATAGAACTGTAAAGTAAGTCACGTGATAATAGAAATATAGAACTGTAAAGTAAGTCACGTGATAATAGAAATATAGAACTGTAAAGTAAGTCACGTGATAATAGAGATATAGAACTGTAAAGTAAGTCACGTGATAGTAGAGATATAGAACTGTAAATTAAGTCACGTGATAGTAGAGATATAGAACTGTTAAGTAAGTCACGTGATAATAGAGATATAGAACTGTAAAATTGTCACGTGATAGTAGAGATATAGAACTGTAAAGTAAGTCACGTGATAATAGACATATAGACATGTAAATTAAGTCACGTGATAATAAAGATATAGACCTGTAAATAAAGTCACGTGGTAGTAGAAATATAGAACTGTAAAGTAAGTCACGTGATAATAGAAATATAAAACGGTAAAGTAAGTCACGTAAAATAGAGATATAGAACTGTAAAGTAAGTCACGTGATGATAGAGATATAGACCTGTAAAGTAAGTCACGTGATAATAGAGATATAGAACTGTAAAGTAAGTCACGTGATAATAAAGATATAGACCTGTAAATTAAGTCACGTGATAAAAGAGATATAGAACTGTAAAGTAAGTCACGTGGTGATAGAGATATTGAACTGTAAAGTAAGTCACGTGATAATAGAGATATAGAACTGTAAAGTAAGTCACGTGATGATAGAGATATAGAACTGTAAAGTAAGTCACGTGATGATAGAGATATAGACCTGTAAAGTAAGTCACGTGATAATAGAAATATAGAACTGTAAAGTAAGTCACGTGATAATAGAGATATAGAACTGTAAAGTAAGTCACGTGATAATAGAGATATAGAGCTGTAAAGTAAGTCAAGTGATAATAGAAATATAGAACTGTAAAGTAAGTCACGTGATAATAGAAATATAGAACTGTAAAGTAAGTCACGTGATAATAGAGATATAGAGCTGTAAAGTAAGTCAAGTGATAATAGAAATATAGAACTGTAAAGTAAGTCACGTGATAATAGAGATATAGAACTGTAAATAAAGTCACGTGAAGATAAAGATATAGAACTGTAAAGTAAGTCACGTGATGATAAAGATATAGAACTGTAAAGTAAGTCACGTGATAATAGAAATATAGAACTGTAAAGTAAGTCAAGTGATAATAGAAATATAGAACTGTAAAGTAAGTCAAGTGATAATAGAAATATAGAACTGTAAAGTAAGTCAAGTGATAATAGAAATATAGAACTGTAAAGTAAGTCACGTGATAATAGAAATATAGAACTGTAAAGTAAGTCAAGTGATAATAGAAATATAGAACTGTAAAGTAAGTCACGTGATAATAGAAATATAGAACTGTAAAGTAAGTCACGTGATAATAGAAATATAGAACTGTAAAGTAAGTCACGTGATAATAGAAATATAGAACTGTAAAGTAAGTCAAGTGATAATAGAAATATAGAACTGTAAAGTAAGTCACGTGATAATAAAAATATAGAACAGTAAAGTAAGTCACGTGATAGTAGAGATATAGAACTGTAAAGTATGTCATGTGATAGTAGAGATATAGAACTGTAAAGTAAGTCACGTATAAAATGTTCTCGGCAATCATAACATGGACGGATCTAAAAATAATTAAGGAGAGTTCGATAAGACAGACGGTGTTTAGGGTACATACTCTTTCTGAATGTTTTAAAGCAGCTGTTGAACTATAAATATTATTGTTTTAAAGTTCATGTTCACCAGGAGCTTTTTGTTTATTTTGTAATTATTTCGCCAGTAACTTATAAATCAAAACTTACGATTTTAGTCACTCTTTTCCCAAAAAATATTGAATTACTTCTTTTATCAGCCTTGATGTTGTTTCTTATCGGTTTCTACTTTTCTTGGTAATGTAGGAGACCAGCACGGTTACAATCCACTAAAGACATTTTATACACTTGTAAAGTGGCTATAGTATTTTTCGATCGTGCCAATGTCCATTGCTTGGTAAATTTAAAAAAAATAAAATTTCCTGATCAAAGTAAATAAGGTTTACAAAAAGATCTTTACCTAATCAATACATCATTTATAAATTCATTGTTACATGTATTTATAGATATGTTTTGTAGTATTCTTTATTTTATAACTCTATTCAACAGTGCGACAAACTATGACATGACTACAAGATATCGTGAAGCACAATATTTTGCCTATCATCTTGGACAACAAAAGAAATGGGGAGCACATTCTTCATCTTGCAATGAAACTGTTATCATACTTTATTCTGCTGAAGATGGCGTGGTAAGTGACGACACGTGACTGTCGCGTGATATTGTTACAACTTCTTCGGAACAAAATTGGTCATCGAATGAATGACCGAGGAGTTCCAAAAAAAGTTTTCCTCTGATACATACTACAATGTCTATGTTCATCCTTGTTATTCATTAACAGATCAATAAATTTCAGATTTAATCTTTCAAGGAATCGGCCGTTAAACAATACAGAAATCAACAACAACAAAACGACTGCTTTTGATTTTATCTGATGACTTTTTTTGTCTGTTGTTGCTTTATCACATGACAATACATTGAAGATCTTTGCCAATTTTACTTTAAAAGTGGTCCCGGTCGAGTGATTTTGGAGTAACAACGTCTTCAAGTCCTGGACCATTGTCATGATTTTGTGAATACAATTATTTACTTTTAGTTTTAATATTAGTTAAGACTATAATCGTATTTTCAATGAAGATAAAACTTTCAACATGTACACAAGTATTTTCTTCTATTCCCGTCTTAATTGTTACATAAATAATAAATTATTCCATGAAATAAGCTTAGATGCATTAAAATGATTATATACTTATGTCTACATATGTTGATTCCATTCAGTTATATGGATCTCTTTCACATTCATCAACTGAGTGTATATTGTTTTTTCTGGCAAGATTTTGTCGATAGATGTATATAATTTCGTACAAACTAGTATACAGTATCAGAGTATAAAGTCACATAACCCTCAGAATGCAGCAGCTAAAAAATAGAAAAGGTTCAAATAGTTCAAAAAATAACAATTACCTTTTTTTCCCGAAAATGACCATATTTAGCCAGTGAATTGTAATTGTTTGCATTTTTTTCAAATTATCTTGGTTACCGTCCCATTCCATTCTTGTACAGATGTTATAAAATAGAAAGGCAGAAGGTATCTATATATCTCTGTTTGGAATTTAACGACCAAAATTCGTGGGACCAAATTAGGACTTTTCTGGTGAAAGGGATGAAAGATATTTTATTTAACTCAATCTCCTACTAACGAATTGAGTTGTCCCAACTTTGAGTTGAGTTATGCACGGGTTGAGTTGTCTTCGGGTTGAGTTCTCCCGTAACCGTAACGTTAGCTAACAGTAGTTACTGAACACGGGGCTGGATCTATGTCTGTCTAATGTGTACCATTCTCGTTCCCACAGGTTCGTACTGACTCGTTTTTTGTTTTGTGATTATTTCAGCTTTATACATCAACTCAATCCCAGGCCAGACGTTTATTGACTGATGAAATAGTACGAGAGAAAAACATGTTGCTTTTATCATTGTTTGACATACAGAGTAGAAACAATCAAGTTGTTGCTGATAAACTCAAGTTTCTTATACGACACTATGGGTAAGTATTTTATACTACTACTTGTAATGTATGTGCTGCTTATGTGTTGTAAGGGAGATACCTCTGTCATTGACGTGTTAATTGTATGTACTAGTTGTTTCCCTTCAATTATGTATATCCCACAGTATGTATTGATCCGACTCACTTTACAAGATAAGAACATTCTTCAATAACTATTTCATATGGGTTACTTATTAGAAAAAAGCAGGCACCTAAAGCCATCTCATTTCTATTTCGTTATACATTGAGCCGTCGCAGAATTGGCATTTCTTTCATCGTGCGCTGGGGAGAAAATTGAAAATGGAAAATTGATAGAGGATGAGAGACTAAAGAACCACTTTGATGGATTTAAAATCAGATAATGATTATTGAAAAATGTGCTTCAATCAAGTTTCAGCCATCTGGAAGCTTTCCTGGGGATACCTGGACACTATAAGCCTAGTGATACAGCTTGCGTCATTCATTATCTAGAATTAAATCACTGGCACCAGAGTCCATATCTTATGATCATAAATAAATGCTTCGTACGTCCCTATATATAGTTCCCTGTGCATGCATACAGTACATATACACTACCTTATAATATATATAATATACATGGTAATGTATACAGGGCCGATTTTTAATTGTGTTTGATGACAAAATATTATGTGTGCGTATTTAACGAGTGTGAGGACAGTGAATTAAATAATTAGATGCTTAAAGTTTAAAAAACAATGTGCACATGTATGATTTTATGCTGATTATAATTTTAATATTCTTGTAAATTACAGCTAACTTTTATTTGTGTCATTTTTTATTTATTTCAGATATGCATTACGTTCAGACATTGCATCAGGATAGAAGATTAAACATTATCAATCAGTTATAGAACTGGGATTTACTGAAAATATATTACAAGATTTGATGTAAAATTTTTAAAATAAAACTGGGATTTCATGATAAATAATTGTAACTGTTATACCTATATAATTAACTTATGTTATCTCACTTTAAGAAGGAATTATAAAATAATGCTAGTGAATAACGAATACAAAAAAGTTTGTATGAACAGAAATAAAAACTACTACGTGCAGAATACGGTAAATAACACAATTGTTGATATTTATAATTAGGTAGTTTCGATATGTTTACTGTGAAAAGATTGGAAAACTGTGGCAGTAATAATTTTACAATGCAGTGTAATGAGAGATATACAAATTATTTAGAATCTAACAAATATTCATATTATATAAGTTTCTGTGGTTTTACTCGTGCTATATATTTTGTATTTGTATACATGCAGACCATGTAAATAATTCTGATTTCAACTCATTCTTTTTTCTGACATTAAAATACTCAGTCTTCAATAAATAAACGTATTGTTAAAAAGTGTGGGTTAGGGGAAAGAATTTATTAACAAATGATATTAAGTATATACATGTATGTCAAATGTAGACATTTTCTGATGTTGCTTTGTAAAGCTATAAAATAAAATATAAACTGTATTGTGTGTGTGTTTATTGATGATAAATCCCCATATATATTTCAATGTTTGTGTTCAAGCAGACAAAGTCTAAAACCTACGATATTACGAGGAGCTCGATGAAAGGTCGAAAGGGACCGCTCCATTTTATAATTTGTAGTCACTCTGGATTGTCTAAGCGTTACCGTATAAAATACGGATACCGGTCTTTAACCGTACATTGTTTACAAATGGCGGCTGGTGACAAAAACTGAAAGTTATGAACTTTATATTTGAATAATTTGTTGAATTTTCTACTTATTAATCCACGAAGATAGAATAAAATCATGTAAGTATATTTTATGTTTGTATAGACAGCTTTTTAGCATTTGCTTTTGGTGAGATTTATTGCAAGGCTTCATGAATCAAAATTCTAAATTAACCCGAATCTGCGTCAGTGAGCCGTCAGCAACTGAACGAAACTGTGTGACTGAAAGACAACAATTGTTAAAAAAAGTGAACATGAATCAGTCATGCTTGACAATTATGTAATGTTTTTAAAAATCTAACGGACATTTTGTTTGCTTAATTCAACCTTAAAGTTAATTCAGAGAATTGAACCATGGGTGAGTTGCTTGGATAGATTCTAGTTTAGAGGACCCCGGATTTTTGCTGCATTCTAAAGCTATTGCGAATGCTCGAATGTTGCATTGCTAACAAATTTTAGAAGCCATTTTGTTTTTTCCAATGCTTTTTTATTCATTTCTTACAAATATAATTGTCAATAACTATTTTAAAATGCTTTTTGTTATTCATTTTATATTTCAACAATGGTGTGGGGGCAGCAGCCCCCATAATAATAATTAATAACAGAAAATTAGTGGCATTTGCTTTGGCGCATCTGCTTATATTAACAGCATGCTGTGCACGCATATTTATATTAACTTACGGGGTCTGCTAAACTAGATGTGTTCCAGTTGCTTAAGCATTTGCTACTGTACATATAGCTAAGTGTCCTGGTACTCTTAATTGATATCACACACTTGTTCCTTTTGAACATTGCAAGAAGGGTACCTGGGCACAAAACAGTATGTAGTGATAGGCCTAGGCAACTTGCCCCTGGCTCTCGGATGGAATGCAAGACACTTCTTTGTGTCACTAAAGGGTTAACCCAACAGCAAGGCTGTTTGAAATGATGATTTAGCCACCTCAGACCACCACAAACTCACACCATCATCTCTTCCTTTACATGCTTTACAAATGAAGGGATGTAACTGGCAGCCTTATCAGAAGTCTGGATTACCTGTCCCTTACCACTTTCCTTATTGGGTCAGGCAAAGCACAATAATGGTGGGGCTCTCGGTTTGTCTTCACATTACAAACTTTACTTTTTCTTCATTTGCATGAGCAATTACTAACAATGGTAAATTTGGTAGGAGTTTGGTACTAATTCATTCAAAGTCGATTTTCCTTTTGCACTTAAATTTAGCATAGGATTAACCAAAAACCATGTCTGCAAAATAGACTCAATTCAGATGTTAAATAGTCTCATTAGAATTTTTAATACATTATTTAGCATAAATGTAACCAAATAACAAAAAATGAGGTAACCACTGTAATTCTTGTATTAAATTCCTTTGATTTAAGCTTATACAGTATTTTAAAATATCCAATACCTTGTACAATACATCGGGCACTTGACATACAGTAGAGACTGTCTTAGTGACCCCCTGTTTATAGCGACGTTCTGTCTTAAGTGACCATTGTTAGGTGAGCCGAACAGTTTTTACTATATAAATGGTCTGTATGTAGCGACTCCCTGTCTAGTCCGCACAGCGAACATGATTTAAGGCCTCCCATTACGGTATAAAGGCCGTGAACAGCGACTTTTGCAAGGGGAGTAACTCGAATAAATCTTCAATAATAGCATTCAAGTCATAGTTGAATCGTTGAGCGTATGTTACGTCCGCCCATGTGATGTAATCGACCAATCAGCGATGCGCGCTACGCGGGAGTTGCAGTTAGTATACACGCTTCAAAAGCCGATAATTAGTAACTCCTTTGTTTATCGATGGCCCCTGTGTATATTCTCACCAATGAAGACCAATCAACGTCCGTTCAAAAAAATCAATAATGCAACATGTCGGCCCGATAAGATTGATTACGTAATCAAACGGTTGCAATTAAACAAACACGTGACAAACTGTGATATTGATTTAAGTAGATAGGGCTTTTTGGATGCTCGCCGTTAAATTGATAATTGTATTTAATTATGAGCATGTTTAAAAAGACGTAATAAACAGTTTGCAAATGTTTTTTTAAGACAATTAATGTTGACAACAATAATAATCTCTGATCAATTGATAATAATAATCGTTAAATCTCACGTCAAAATAATCGTAAAACAAATTATTTTATCATCATTTTACTATGAATAAAGTTTTTTTATTTCGTACTGTCATACATTTCGCGACCGACGCTATTGCCTATAAAGTGGAACATCGTTAAAATTACGTTAGTTATTTATTAATGTTATTATTTCGAATGTTAGATCTTCTTAATTTAGCAATAAGTAAGGGGAAACTTCCCTCGTTTTTTCGATTTCAAGAATAAACATAGGTTGAATTTGTGAAAATTGTATAATATTCATCACGTAATCTATCAGCTAAAATTGTGTATTAGACTCTAAAAAAACAACAAAAAGCACAAATTGCTAATGAAAAGTATTATTTACGAAAATATTTAATAATTATAGCAGAACTTTTTTTTAAGAAAATATTTAAACAAAGAAGGGTCAAAATTAAGGACATTGATAAAATATTTTCCAAAATAGCCCTTCATGCATCTTAATCTCTGATGAACATAAAATTGAAAGCAAACATGCTTAACCAGAAGAACTGTTCAATTAAAATGAAAAATGTAGACTGTAGACTGTAGAGACTGTTAACAGTGACTCCCTGTCTATAATGACCTTTTTCCGTTTCTCCCATCGAAGGTCACTGTAAACAGTTTTTACTGTACTTAACATGTCTTGAACAAATGATTTTAAAGTTGTAGAAGAGTTACTTCCCCTGATTAGGGAGAAACCATTGAGTGTGAGTGCAAAAGTGCTGTCTCTCAGCCATTAAATACAGCGACACAGCAACTTCATCTTCATTATAAATATACGTCATGGTGTTATCATTGACATTACAATGATGTGTGCTATAAAGGAAAAGTTATAAAATGTTAAACGATTAGTAAGAAAAATAATCATAAAGGAATTTAAGTACATCTATTCAGATAAGGTAGAAGATAAAAATTGCTCAAAGTCAATTGTTAAACATTGAAAAGTTTAACCTGCACAGTTTTTTCTAGCAGTACCAGAAACACATGTATGTCCTTTTGGCATAACTTGTTTTACCAAGTGAATTAGCATCCATGAGGCACTAAGACCTGAAAAAAAGTAAGTACATGTATAACCACAATATTACTTTTTATGTTATTAGTAAAGTTCAATCCAATCTGGTAGAGTTTTGAAGGAAATAGCAGAAACTTTGACTTTAAGGGACATTCAGATGGAAAAATCCCATGTGCATCCCCAAACCTACTTAGTGCAAGATCTCAAGTGGTTAGCTCTAGTCCCTACTATTTTCAGCACGAAAACAATTTATCTATAATTACCCAGCAGTGCGGAAACTGAAATGCAAAACATTACTATTCCCCTTCATTTCTATCTCCCACACTGCCCTTTGGACCAGTTATGCTGGTTATAAATGACCGGTGCACAAAAGCATTAGACATAAGTCCTCTTTAAAAACAAATTTAATGAACATATTTTCTCTGGTTTCAGAATGTCCAGACTAACTCATCAAACAAGCACAGATGAAACACATCAGAAATGTATTGCTTCACAAGAAGAAAGTCTTGGACCACTTAAAGAAGATCTTGCTATGTGGATTGCTAAAACATTAGGTATTATGTGAATATTTCATTATCCAATACAATATGTTAATATAATGTAAACTGGTAAGAACAGCCGAGAACTCAAGACATTTATTTATGCTAGGTTTACATCTGGCCACGATTACCACGATGTCCTCGATTCCAGAGCATCATGGCGAACATAACAGAGCGTGGAGTCGAATCGGGGTTATCATGGGGGACCATAATGGAACGTGGTTGAATCGGAGACATTGTGGGCATCAGGACAGATTTTAAATCAAACTTAAATATCACCACGATTGCCCCTATTCATTTTCTAATCGTGACAGAGCGTGGCCTTCGTAACAAAACGTAACCGAACGTACCGAAGGGTAACAGAACGTGGAGTACAATCGCAACAGATCGGGGCCAGCGTGGACACATTTTTTCATTCCGCCTCGCTGGGAAAGAATTATTTCTTGTTTCAAATCTGTTATCAAATCTAGACGTAAAATGTGGTCATTTGTCTTAAATCGTAGGTCAAATAGCAAGGGATGGCAACAAAGCGGCTTTGTCGTGGGGGATCTTAACAGGACGTAACGGAACATGGTGGAGCGTGAAAGCCAATCGTGTTGATCGCAACAATGCGTAATAGAACGTGATGCAAATCGTGGGCTCGATCGTAGCAAAGCGCACTAGAGCGCAACAAAACGTGCTGAGTTCGTAAGGAAGCGTAACAGAACGTGGAGTATACCATTTGATCGTAGAGCTCCCCAATTTTTTAGCCTCTGGCTAAACGGGGAGATTGTGGCCAGATGTTAACCTAGCATTTAGTGTAAAAAATGACTCCCGTGACTTATAATGTTTATACCGGTAATTAATTGTTATTTCAAATTATAGCCACTATGTAATTAAGTTATGATTTAATGAAATTATAATGTTATTTTATTCCTATGATAATGTATAAAAATCCAGCTAGACCCTTGTTTAATAAAAATCTGTGGTCCGAAGCAGACACTCTACCACTTCGCTATAAAGCTAGTTTGAAAGCAAAGGAGTACAAGTGCAGTATTATAACTGTGTTACACTCACATAAAAATATTTCATCTACTTGCAAAAAATATTAAAATTAGTTTCAAATGTGAGTGAAGTTAATACTATAACTATTGAATATTAATGTATACTAAATTGTTACACGTATATTATTTACATTTCAGAGATCGATATAAGTGTAGATAATTTTATGGATGTTTTAGATAATGGTGTATATTTATGTGATCTAGCTAATGTGATTCATACTAAGGCTGAAGAATGTGTCAAAGAAGGAAAATGTACGGAGGTAATATAAGGTTATATGAATATGTTCAATATATAATTTAAATTGATACCATTGTGTACAGTGCACAATATAGAAAGAATGAACCTTTCTTCCAAATCAGTTTTTGTTTTGTTGTCTTGGCCAATAAGTTATATATTTATCTTTGAACATTCATCTTGGAAAGGCTTAATCTCTGAATTTAGTTGTTAACCAGTTACTAGGGACATGCTTCCATCAGTGACTGACGGCTGATTTAGATGATTTAGAATCAGTGGTAGGGAGGGAAATGGTCATAGAAATTATTTCATGAGAAAATTCCACCAAAGTATATCCCGTCTGGAAATTGAACCCATGACTTCTTAATCAGTACTGCGTAGACTTGTGGACTATAAACCAAGTTAGCCAGATTGGCTTACCTTGATATCAGGAGCTATAATATCCATTTACAATAAAACAATTGCTTTCTTTTATATTTTCAACTTTATGTTTTATACTTTTATTATTTTACCTTGATTTGTCATAGAAGTCTATAAATACATTTCAGGAGATTCCAAAATCTCGTTTAAAATGTAAAAGAAATGCTCCATCTGGAAGTTGGTTTGCTAGAGATAATTCTGCAAGTTTTCTAAAATGGGGAAGATCATTTGGTATGCAGGATGATTGTTTGTTTGAATCTGAAGATTTAGGTCAGTTAGTTTGTCTTTAAATTTCATGTCCTTGTATAGGATGTTATATGTTTCTAACATTTAATCAGTTTTGTATGCAAGAGTGATAACAGTATATTTTCATATTACCACATAAAATAAATTGTTTATTTAAGAACTCTTAATTGTTACTATTTATGTACCTATGCCCTCAAATACCTTCTTTTTGATTTAATTTACTGAAATGACACTCAAAGTGACATTATGGTTTGCTGCAATGAGACTATTTACAAGGTACATGTAATAATCTTTCAATTTCTTATTTTGTTAAAATGCTATTTAGGCAACAGTGAACTGTAAATCTATAAAGAATTCTTATTAATAATTTCTATTTTTTCAGATTTTGTTATAATGGGAAGGTAAAACTAAACACTTTAAACACATGACAATAATTGTTGTTGGTATTGGGTTTTGTAAAAATCAAAAGATGACACTATAATGCATGTACATGTCATTTTTGTTTAAGTTATGAAATTGTGTATACATGTTTTTCAATATTTTTTGTATTTTAAATTTGGCATGATAGGCATGATAATTATAAATTCACTCTGCACTTTTCTTGTATACACACCATTCTCCTTATAATGTGGTATTTCGGATCCAAGCAAGTATTTTATGGTGTAAGTGAGCATGGATTGGAAAAAGTCCCACACAGGTGGCAGGTCAGTTTCACCGGTACTTAAGTGTATTCAGAGGACCAAAGACACTTATCTTTTTTTCATTGTTTATCATTTTAGTTAAATTCTGCTAACTTGTCAGTTGTAAAATAAGCAAGTATATGGGAGGAGTAATTTAGATTGGATTTGACTCAGATTGGTTATAAATACATGTACAAGTTGTTAGGTTTTACTGAAAATGTATTAATAAATACACTTGCCTACTTTTCAATAAGTTTTATCTAGTTCATGCAATATTTGTTTCTATCAATAGGCAATGTACATGTAGAAATAAATGCCTGTGGGATTTATCTTGAAATTCAGGATGTTTGGGTTCTGAGAAATGATTTTTCCTGTGTAAAAAAGCTAATGAAATGATAAAAATCAGGGGTTTCAGGATTTTTGAAATTTTACCCAAATTTATACATGTACTTGTTCAAAGTTACAATTATGATACGTCATAATTGTAGCTTTGAACAAATACATGTATGATTTAGAGTATTAAATAATTGAACTTGATGTTTTACTTGTATAATTTTTATATATTTTTCAGTTTCCCATAAATCTGAGAGACAAGTAATTATAACATTGTTAGAGTTAGCACGTATAGGATACAAGTATGGTTTAGAACCACCTAATATTATAAAGATAGAGAAAGAATTAGAGAAAGAAGACACGCCCCCAGCCACGCCCCCAGCCACACCTCCACCACAAACTAAACCTGTCTCTGCTAGGTCTACCAGACCATTAAACTTAGATCAAGAGGTTTGTCTTCAACTTGGTTTAAAATATTGATTATGAGAATAATTATGCTCTAATCTGTTTTTCATTAATGTGCATTGTACAGTGATATTAGTGAGCTAAATTGACTGCCATTATATGTTTTTTAATATCTGTAAAAATATAAGAAAAACTAGTTTGTTAAAATGTGAAGGTAAGATAATTGCAGTAAGAGAGACACAACATGAGTGAAACAAGTACATAGGGCGCATTGCCTAAAGATTTTGCTACAATCACTATGAAAAAGCGCTTTCTTGTAGCTATTCTTCATGAGAAATAATTATTGCATTGCATGTTTTTAGGGCAATTTTCAAAACTAATTAGTCTTTAAAAAGTATAAAATCATTGCAAAAACATATGCTTATATGAGCAATTACAAATATTAATTAATTTCAATTCATCTATAGTCGGCCAAACATTAAAAACAAATTGTCGGCAAACAGGAAGTCACATTACTGCCAAAGCAGCAATTTTGATGAGTAACAGCGCTCTCAGGTAGCGAAGATTTTTTATGCTAGCTCTCGCTACTTAGCGAAATGAAGCAATATCTTGTAGCAAGTTGTTTTCTATGATTTTGCTATCTAGCAATACCTAGCGATATGCTTAGGCAACAGGCCCATAGTGTTTGTAGCACAGGGAGATAACTGCAACATACTTGAAAGATATCATCATCTATAAAGATACAAAAATTATGTTCAATCCGTATATTATTTATGTTACTGTATTTTATAAAGGTATAATATTTATATTTCTCTATAATATCTCAGGTACGTAAGATGGCAGCAAAATGTAAATGTTCAGATCAAGTTATAAGATTACGTGAAGGAACATATAGTGTGTTTGGTAAAGCTGTTATAATTAGGGTATGTACATTTATGGTTTATATCAAATTATTGTAGCATCTTACAATAGAATTAAATTAAAGAGTTTTTATTGTGGAGTTTTTTTTCTTCTATATGTATGTAAGTCAAACTTTTAGATGACTTCTTGTCACCTCAGGCAGACTGATTTTGGTCACATTACTGGTGAAGGGTTAGTTTAATCATATTTGGCTATGAGTTTAAGAAAATTAATTCCATGAATGATAAAAGCAGAGAAATCTCTTTGAAGACTATAATGATAATTCAGTTTATAAATTGTTGTAATTTTTTATGTTATAATATTTAACTTACCAGTACATGCACTAAGACTACCGGTATATATTTGCAATTATTATGACATGCAGTTCTACGAGAGCAACTTTATTAAATGTATTGTTTATTTACATCAAGTCAAATTAATGATTGTCATTGAATGATGATTTCTTTAATTATCATTATGTCATCAATATACTCACTGTGTGACCTTCCTGTATTTAGGCATTGATGAGTTCTACAAAGAAAACAGTATGATATATGTTTCTACTGTTCTATGTTTTTACTTTATTTTTCATTGACAATTTGTTGATCATTTTGGATCTTTGTTATTGTTGAGTGTTATTTGTTTATTTACAAATAGAATATTGTGCAGTTTTGGCACAAAATGTTGATCAAAACTCAATCTGATTAAAAACCGATCTAAAATTTTTCACTCGCGTACTCTCTAATTTAGATCTGGCCATTTTCAAACGAGGGTCACGTTCAGGTGACCTTTTCTCATCATAATATTCATGTCGAAATTGTTATGATTAGTAATTTGTTTACATCGACTACATCACACAATTTGAAATGTGCTGTCCAATCGCAGACTGTGAATAATACCGCTGTTAAGTTAGGTCACAAACCTTGGTCTAAAAATAGAAATTACGAAATCAAAATGTTATTAATAGTGTTTTGTCTAGATGAAAGCTATGCATTGATTAGTCGACATAAAGGTCATCTCGAAATGACCCTCCATTGAGATCTTACAGATCCTGTACAACAAAGCTCTACAGGATATCTGTTTACGGAGATTGATCAAAACTTAGCAACTTTTATTACTTTTACTCTTTATTACTTTATAATGTGAAGTTAAAATTTCAATAATTCATTACTTCTCTATTTTTCAAAGATTTCTTTTGGTCAGCTGATTTTTCTGATATAATTAAACTGACTTTAGAGTAGACAAAGACATGTATAATATTCCTTAGCTGTGTAAAGGAGAGGACATGTTAAATCTCAAACTTACTGAGATAAATTTTGACCAATTTACTCAATTTTTTGATAACCTTAGAATGATCTATGACATATAAAAAAGTTTACAGGACTAAAGTTAAGGATTTAAGGGATCTTAGAATTTTATCTTTTTCTTTGTAAAGACTGTTGAAATAGTATTCAAGAATTTCTGTATTTTGAAAATTTTGTACTTTCTTCTGCAATTTGAAAAAATCATATACTATACATTTATTTTTGTAATTTCAGTTATTACAAAACCGTCATCTTATGGTCCGTGTTGGTGGAGGCTGGGATACGTTGGAACATTATCTAATAAAACACAATCCTGTATCAGCTGTGGAACATCGACGTAGAGGAAGTATTGATTTCTTAGACGGTGATGATGTCATCAGTGGCAAATTTCTACATATCAAATCTAAATACAAGTCTTGAACAGCTTCTTGTGTATAAATCTGTATCTGGTAATAGATTCAATTCAGAACTCAAGTTGATGGGGTTTTCCTGCTGAAACATTTTGTTTGTACTGGATGTACCCGTGCACAACAAAGTTGAAATAGAAATGTGTGCACACAAAACAATAGGATTTAATCTGTGCTGTATGCCTTTCAGCAACAATATATAAAAAGTCATTCGCCTCAGATGTATCCAGTACAAACAAACAGTTTTCAGTTGGAAAACCCCATAAATTTAAGGTCTGAATAAGAACTATTTACAATTTGACAAAATAAGTATTCAAACTTTGACATAGAACTGTTTCAAAAAGTTAAAATCAAGACAACCACTATTTAATACACATTTGTATTGCAAAAGATATATTTAAGCTGTTGCATTTTTTATAATGATCAATTGTGTCTATTCAATCACCATGACATATTTTAACAAGAAATCTTCATATTGTGGTCATATAGAATGTGAGACCAATAAAAATCTATACATTAAGAAATTTATGAAATATAATCCATTTGTTATAGATTTATACACTATGATTAAGTGTTTGTATGCTCGGTGATACAGTTTGTTTTAGAATATTTCAATATATAATGAGTTAGTATAAAATCAAATCAAGAATTGCAATTTTAATATTTATCTACTGGCAAAGCTAATTAATGAAATATCCCTTTCTATTATCACATAAGAGACCTTATTTAGATATGAGTAAGCACAATTTTTGTTTAGATAAATTCTGACATAGTTTAAGTTGAGTACACTGTATTGACTGTAGTAAAGATATTAACAATATTTGATATTCATACTGGTGCTGTTAAATTTGATATTGTTTGTTTTATTTGATGTTGCAAGTTCAATTTTATGTAATGGCATAATATATTGATGTGGCAATGTGTTTACTTGATTGTTTTGCATTATTTTTGCTCATATATGTTTCAAATGTTCTTGAAACTTGGTTAAAAAATCATCATATTGTTATCCATTACTGTAGACTATGTATTTTTTAATAAGCTTAGATTGAAAAAACTGATCATTAAACTATAGTATATTGCTACAAATATTTCAGGGTAAATTTAATCTATTGTTGTACCAGTAACTGTGATATGTATTACATATTATATATTTAGGAGAAAAAGGGGTTATAGGACCTGATCATCTGTGTTCACATGCATGTATGCCAAAAAACACATTAGAAACAAGGCTTGAAATGTGAATGTTATTTGATTTAAGAACATTACCACTGTTAGAGTCATCTGGAAAAATTGTTTGCCATAGACATGCACTGAAAACAGTGCCCTCCTAAAGAAGATGGACAAAATCCTGCTTTTATGATAAACCTATTCACATTTACCCATGAAAAAAAGAAACAAAGAGTCATGTGAACATATTCCAAAATCAGCATTTAATTGTTAACAACAAATGACTTGAATTGTGTTAAATAAAGAGCTTGAATTTAGTAAAAGTTTTTGCTTTATGTTTGACCAAATATGTCTTTAAATATCATTTGTTCAAAGAACTTTTGGAGGACACTGTATATCTACCAAGATTTAACTCAGGGTTGTGTTTTGTTGTTGATTATGTTAATGTTTTGAATGTTATAAATCTTCTTACAATTACAATCTTATAAATGTTCTTTTATGTTTAGAACAAAACAAAATGTTGTTATTGGATGTTTTACCAATCCTATAAAAAGTTTTTAAGCTCATTCAGTGAAATAAAAAATGAGCATCACCAATTTTAGCAAAATGTCTTTTATTTATTCACATGTATAATTTCTATTAGCTTAGAATATTTTATGTACTGCATTGTTTTCTTGTGTTCATATTTTATTAGTATTCATTATTATATTATCTGATGCAATGTATAGAGTTATCTTTCTTGTCTCTTTCTTCGAGAAATTTGTTCTTTCTTTTTTACTTTTACTCTTTTCTTGTCAAATAGTTACTTTCTGTTAATTTGTTAACTTTTCTTTAATTTTAAATATATTGTTTATTTATTAGCTAGTTTAAATCATTATTCTTTGTCTACATGTCTGGTCTTTTTATAAAGTTATAAATTTCTTCTTTAGTTTCTGTAACTAATGTGTTTAAATTATTTATTATTTTTGTATACTTTATTAAGAAAAACTGAGTTATAGACATTTAAAAAAACATTCCATTTACTGTATACATATGTGTGTATATTTTCAATGGTTGTTTCAAAAAATTGAATTATAAATATTTTCAGGTTCAATTATTCTTTTATGGACCTGATATAATGTCAGTAGACACTGTGAATATAAGATGAAGTTGATTATAGAAAATCAAACTTATCTCAAACCTGTCTAAGTTTGGCACAAATTTTGGTGACTTTGCTCAATATAAGACAACAATTTTTGACATATACATATATAAGAGATTGACCATATTGCCTTTAATAATATTTCTGCATTTCTTCTTGCTTAGGAACATAACATGTTTTATTCATATATAACCTAAAGTTGAAGTGTTCAAATGTAATGTTTTGTTATATTTGTTGCTCAAATAGCTTATGTAAAATATTTATTATATAATTTGATTGTTTATATTTTCTCTGAAGTTAGTTATTTATCTTTAATGGTTGTTGTATTATTGTGTTTGAATTTCCGTCCAATAAAATTTTTATATTTCTACACTGTATTGTTTTTTTCTCTACTGATGAATCATTTGACATGTAACACTATTGCAATGACTCAATGAGGACATCTAAATCCATAACTCTATTTTGTGCAATTGTGGAGTAAATACTACTTCTAATATTGGGCATGTTCCGCAAGGCGATCGCTAGCTAGCCCTTTTTGAAAGCAATTTTTTGTAGCATAAGAGGTCTACGAAACAGTTTGCTTCATGCTAGCAAATCCAAGATGGTGACTTTCTCAAACAAAAAGTTCAGAATTGACAACAAAATAATCAAATCAATTATCACCATGATTATTCTATTTAGCCACTTTGACGAATATATGCATTAAATGAAATATATATCAGTATTCATAAAAAAGGAACATATTCCCACAGGGGGCAGCCATTTTGAAAAAGGCAGAAACTTTCAGAACGATATGGCTAGCAAGAAAAAACTTGCTACGTATCGCTAGCTAGCGATTCAATTTGCTCGATCGTAGCAGACCATCCTGTAGGAAATCGCTACATAGCGATCGCCTTGCAGAACGTGCCCATAATTACTAAATTTTAGTCAGGCAACTCAGCCTTTCCATTTTTGTCCTATCTTGGACCTGACATAAAAACTATTGCTCTAATATAGTTAGTGTGTAAGAATAATTTTAGCATATCTCTCAGATGAAGCACTGCAATCTTCAAGGGTATTGCTGCAAAATGGTGAATTCATACATAAGGGTAGGTTAAACATGCTAAAAACATTTTACTATCGCAATCCATGTCAAAAACTTAGATGGTCCCTTTCTAAAAAATCAGGTTTTATGATCCCTGTCCCAGATCTAAAGAGAAAAATATTTTTAGTGATGTGTGACCAAAAGTAGTCATTCTCATGATGTGTAGAAAATATGCCAACACCGAAATATTTGTCAACTTCCTCCCACAAATCGACCACAAAAACGCGATATTAATTGGAAGATTTAATAGAGAAAACGACATTTTTTAAGTGCATTAGCGATTTGCATTGTTTAATCAGGGATTAAATGTCAAAATAACACAATCGTACGTCTGCTTCAGCTTTTATCTTTTTGAAGATGAAGTGACACTCGGTGATTCAGTGTGACTCGATTGTTTACGTAGTAAATCATTGCATCACAAGTATTTGACAGTCACTTGTCAGTGCGATAATTAGTCAGCTTTAGAATATTCAACATTTATTAGATTATTTCCTAAGGATGGCAGAAAATAACAGACCTTCAGAACTTGAATTTCAGAACAGTATAGAAGGGGATGAATTTGGTAAGTGAACTTATAATTTGGTGTTAACTGTTTCTTAGTTAAAAGTTTAATTATTGTGTGATTGCAGGGCTTGGCATAAATTTTTGAAGTAGGTTTCCCAATTGAACATCCAGCTATTTATTTCACTTGCCCAAAAGAAATGTAAATTTGCAGTGAATTGCCCGAACGCTAATATTTGTCGTAAGCGGCAATAGGATGACCTTTAATGTCAAGCCTTGGACTGGGTACCTTCCCTTACCGGACTGCCCGTCAGTCCGATAATTTACTGGACTATACCGGACTGGCCTAAATATTTCATTGTTTTGATAAAGATTAACAATAAAATTACATGTTTTGACTTTTTTATTATTTTAAAAGGCCATATCTTGATAATCGATTGATTTCAAACAGTGAAAATAGCGTTTTAAACCGACTTAGAGCCAAAGAAATGAATATGTAAGATTATTCTCACTTTTTACAAACGGACTAGCCTTAATTTATACTTATAAAATTGTAAACCTACCGGACTGGCGATATTTTCATGATGGAATACCTACATAAATAGTTAAGAATAAATAAATGTTTTAAAAACATTTTATGCAATATAAGAAGAAAAAAAATGTTATTTGCTACCGGACTGGCATTTCTAAATTGTGTAAGATTACTCTCCCTTTTCACTGCCGGACTGGCCTTAATATCTACTTATAAAATCTAAATACTACCGGACTGGCGATATTTGTATGATGGAATACCAACACAAATAGTTAAGAATTAATAGATAAATGCCAGTTCGGTGGCAAATAACATCATTTAATTCTTCTTATATTGCATAAAATGTTTTTAAACGATTTAAGTATCTATTCTTAGCTATTTGTGAAGCTATTCAATTATGAAAGTAGTTGTAAGATTTTATATGTATATTTCAAGGCCAGTCCGGTAGAGAAAAAGGAGAGTAATCTTTCCATCGCTGAAAATGCCAGTCCGGTATAGATAGTTGATGAATCTGTTATCAGAACTAAGTATTTATTACCAAATTCTATCCTTAGATGAGTGATATAGTATATATAGCATAAATAAATGTATCCCACGCACTTTCCATGGCCATAAAGGTATTGATCATTGTCAATCCAGACGATCACTGTGAATAAGCCATGTGAGCTCAGTCAGAGGTGATATATACTTTATTATTATATGGGTATATACACAATAAAATGCTAAAAAATGATTTAAAACTTTATTTATTGAGTTGTATAACAATACTACATGCAAAAAGTACCATTTTAATATGTATCTTTATCAAAACAATGAAATATTTAGGTCTGTCCGGTATAGTCCGGTAAATTACCGGACTGACGGGCAGTCCGGTAAGGGAAGGTACCGCCTTGGACTGACTCCTGGGAAAGTTGATGTGATTATTGTTGGTATATATTCTTGATTGATAAAGGAATGTATGCCAACCTAGTGTTCAATGGTTTTAATTTTTCAAGTGTTTTTTTGTCTGTAAGCTACCATTAGCTTTTGGTTAAGTTTGAAGGTAGCATGCCTGCTTTGTCCTTTGGTGACGATTAATCAATTTGTTTGTCAAACCTTAATGACCTGCTCTACATTGAGGAAAGCGATCATCATCCCCATCTTCAAGAAAGTGATAAACACCAAGCTAGGAATTACCAACCAGTTTCCCTGACATCTGTGACCTGCAAGATACTTTTAAGCATATTGTACATAGTAGTATCATGACCCACTTTCAAACCAATAGCATTCTCTGTGATAACCAGCACTGCTTTAGAAAGCAATGATCATGCAAGACCCAGCTTATCACAACACTCTATGGTATAGCCAACAAGCTTTGCTCTGGAAAACACCAAGTCAACATCATCTTGTTGGATTTTTCCAAAGCATTCGACAAGGTTCCATATGAGAGACTACTTCTCAAGCTGGATTACTATGGGGTGAGAATCAACATTCTCCATTTGATCAGAGCTTTCCTAAGCTACAGAAAACAGCAGTTCTACAAGATGGAAGGGCCTCACCACAAGCAAACGTCATATCCTGTGTCCCCCAGGGTACAGTGCTTGGGCTACTTCTGTTCCTTGCATTTATTAATGACATTCCAGAAGTAACTAAATTGGAAACATGCCTGTTTGCTGATGATGGTCTCTCGTACAGAGAAAACAAGTCAGATGCTGACTCTGCTGAACTACAGAGAGACCTAGCAGATGCATTTTCACCCTGAGAAGTGCCAGGTCATCTATGTATGTACAAACAAGAGGTTCTGAAAACAACCCTCATGCAGACTTCATGGACATGTACTCGAGGCTGTTGACAGTGCCAAGTACTTGGGAGTCACCTTAAGTGAGGATCTCTCATGGAAACAGCATGTTGACAATACTGCTGCAAAAGCTTCGGAGACACTAGGATTTCTCAGAAGGAACCTGTACAGCTGCACCAAGATTGTTCCCTTGTCTAGCCAACTCTCAACAGTGCATTGGCTGCTTGGGACCCTTATCTAGCGAGCGACTCCAAATGTCCAATTGTCTAGAACAAGTCCAGAGAAAAATTGCGTGGTTTGTCTACAACAACTACTGGGACAGAACTCCAGGCTGTGTCACGTATGCTCAAGGATCTTGCATGGCAACCACTACAGGAGATGAGAAAAGACCATCGTCTAATCCTCCTTTACAAGATCCAGAACAAACTGGTGGATATAGATCCCTGACCCATCCTTCAACACTGTGACACCAGAACCAGAGGAAGGTCAAGGTTACAGCAGCATCTACTGTCCATAACAGTTCCTTCTACCAACACACCATACATGAGTGGAACCAGCTACAAGTCTCAGTCACAGATGCCACCTATCTAGAAGGGTTTAAGACTGCTCTAGCTCAGCTTAGAGCCTCACCCTCTAGAACAGTCTAGTCACTCGTAGCCCTGTAAATAGTTTTAACCCTGTACATAATTACAAGCTCCATATGGGGTATTTTAGGTATTTTAAAATTGATCACAGGATGACTGTCTCATCCCTCTAGTTAGGTCAAAATTACAGTCAATGAAGACTCCTGACCTTACATGGAAGAAGAAAAAAACAGTTTATAAATATAATTGATGATCTTGACCATTGTTTTATTGGTTCAAATGTAAAGGAAAGTGTTCATCAATGCCAATGGTTTATAGTCAAATTGACCTAATGATTGAGCTGTAAATTAAGTTGGACAATTTGACTCACACCTGATTCTATGTTGTTGAAGAATCAACTTCAAACTTAACTATATTACATTATTAGCTTTACATCAGCTTAACTATCAACTGTTGCTCTTGGAGAAATTCTTTGTTACATACTTTGTTGTACAAGTTATTAGATCAAACTCAGATTTTGTTTTTACTGAGTCTCTCCAATGGTAATTAAAATTGATGAATCACTAATGGTTTATGTGTAATGAATGTAAAGAGTGTTAGGACAAAGTGGACCATATTTCTGAACAAAGTGCACCATTTTTTTGTCCTGAAGTATGGTTTGCTTTGCCCTGGTCCATTTGTCTCAATCATGTTTTCACTGTTTGTCTTGTCCCTAATTCAGTATGAAGTATGTTTCATTGGACTTTATTTTCAGAAACACCATCTTCAGATTTCCAAGATCCAGAATTAGAGTTTGATGAAGGAGGTTTAGAACTGGCTGCTAAAGAAGGTGGGTTTGTTATTGTTTATGTCTCGTTGGATCTTTGTTTTACTTTCTGTAATAGTTGTCAACAGAATGTCGAAGAAAAATGTTTATGTTCAAGTTTGCCTGTATGGTGATTGCATATTTGTATGGTCTCATTTTGATGATACATTTGTTTAACTGGTCTGCTGTGATGTTCTTTATGTGTTATAATGATTTTTTTTCATAGTTTGAGTGGTTAGAGTTCTAGTTATTCTTAAATGTTGACCAATTATGAAATACTTATTGCATGCATGAAGTGTTATGCCATATTTGAAACATCCCATTATTTATTTGACTGTGTTACATTAGTTAGTAATGACTGCATGAGTTGTGACATTCTGTGTTTGATCTTTGAAGTTTTTAATTATATGTTTGCATTTGATGAATTTTATACAAGTAGTCTTAGATGGATGATCTTATTTTTTATGGACTATAAGACTAGTGTCAGTGTTAGTCTATTTTTGATGTTTTTTTATTTTTAAAATCTGTGTGGATCTAATACATCTCAAATACCCTGTCTTGCAAGTTGAAAAAGTACCCTGGATTAGACATAGATAGTTATTTTAAGAAAGTGTTAGCATTTTGTTTTGTTCCATTCTAAGCATTAAGTGCATTTTTGAAATGTTTCTGTTTTTACATGCAGCTGAGTTAGATCTTGAGGCAGAGTTAGAAGGTAAAACCATATATTATATGTTTACATTGTTACCATGGTGATTGTATAATGTTTACATTGTTACCATGGTGATTGTACAATGTTTACATTGTTACCATGGTGATTGTATAATGTTTACATTGTTACCATGGTGATTGTTCAATGTTTACATTGTTACCATGGTGATTGTATAATGTTTACATTGTTACCATGGTGATTGTAGAATGTTAACATTGTTACCATGGTGATTGTACAATGTTTGGGATAGCATGTTTTATAGCATGTTTTTAAATCAACCTGCATGTTGGATAGTTCTCTAACATATTTAAATACTTTGCTTGAGACATTTTATAATGTTGTGTCACTCTAGAGTTATTTTTCTAGTTTTCTTCACAGAATGTTTATATGTAGTTTGTTCATATTTACCTGAGACAAATTACTTCAGTAGAACATCTCATTGCATATACATTTGTACTTTAGTCCCTACGCTGCGGCCAAGATATATTAATGTACAAGCTTTATAAATAGTTTATTTATTCCAGTTGATTTAAACTTTTTATTTTAAAAGCATTACATGTAATGTGTGTCCTTGAATTAGGTTGTGAATGACCTAGTCAGATAAACCATGTAAAAGCTGTTCATTGTATGTAATATAGTTTTTATCATTTAGATCACATTATGTGCTTCTTAGAAAGTAGAGTTGGTTTCATTTATCTTAATACATTCATATTACAAATGAATTGTCCAGATGTCTCTACAAATGACATTGTCTTCCAAGTATGCACTTATGACCAATGAAAACTTGTTGTCTTTTTCTACCACAAGGAAGAGAAAAATCAGTATTATTTATAATCATTGTTAAACAGAGTATAAAATAAGGAATATTATTGAAAGTGGAATAATGTAGAAATCACACAAATTGTGCATTTAATATACATCAATGATATTTGTTTACTTAGATTGCACTAAAGTTTGACCTTAGAAAATCTTCACATATTATAATGCCACCATTTCCAGTTAAAAGCACTCATATTTCATTAACTTTATATCCGTATCATCAGCTATGATCCTAATTAAGCACATCAATGGTATATTTAACCCGTATCCTTATTAGTTTGGTTAAATTTTGTTTTGCTTGCAGACATGTGGTATATTTTGTTCAGGATATTGTAAATGCATGATTGTGTTATTTAGTTTGTTTTGTTTTTCTTTATTAAGGGGAGGTAAGTTCAGATGGAGTTGTTTCCCCTGATTTTAAGCCTGCTTTACCTTGGGAGATAGGATCAGGTATGGTTTGCTGTGAACTTGGATTGGATTTTATTTATAATATATAACATGACAATGATCAGTAGTCTCATTTGGGCATGTACCTGTTGTACTTAACCTGTTGGAAGCAATTATTGTAACCTTTGTAAACACCCTGGATCCAGATCAGATGAAGAGTGACTCAGCATCTGGCCAGGTTCAAAGCTGTTTGTCATTCAGACAATATTTCCTCTAAATTTCATGAAAATTGAACAAAATTTAAAGATTGAGGAGGCAACTTTTTAAGCAGGCAAGAATTTCACAGCTTGCAAGAAATCAGAGTGATGCTTGAATATGAATATTGACAATTATTTCTGTTTTATAGAATGAACATTTTAGTTTTTGCCCTATCAATTTTGAGTTTCCAATTTTGTTAATATTCTAATGTATACAAAACCTCACATGAGACTAGTGATCAATGTCACACAATAGATACTGTGTATTCATTTACTTATATTTACATAGAAGTTTATATTTTAGAAGATATTACAGTCATTGCCTTAAATTTCCTAGAGCTTAAGCTTGATTAATTAGATCTATGTTATATAGAAAATGACGAAATTGTTAACTATGTGTAATTAGAAATTTTCAAAAAGAGAAATTTTTACCAGCTTAAATCATTTTTTTATTAGAACCAGGCTTTGTGTAAGTGAATTAGGGCAATGACTGATATTATAAATGTAGCAAGAAATTTCAACTATTTATATAAGCATGGCAATGAATCATTGTATAAAAGCTGAATGATTTCAATATTTTGTTTTCTCAGACTTTATATTAGTAAGTACACCACTAGTCTCAATATTATACTAGATTTAGACATCATATTTGAGGTCATATAGAAACTTATAATACCAAACCATAGAGCATGAAGACTAACATAATCTTAACATCACTTTCTTTTTTTACATTAACAATTTTATTAACACAAAATATATACAAATGTATACTAATATATCAAGCTTTCAATATATCAGATGAAATTATCAAGAAATTAATAAAATAATGACTAGAAACAAAGGTTATACAATTATTTTTTGATGATAGACCATTGATAGTACAAGCTCAAGGGATTGAACCAACCACCTTCCCTGTCTCAAGTGGACACTACAAAATTTTGTCTGTAATGGAATGTATTTTATCATGACTTGCTTTTTTGGATAACATGTGGTAAAACTATTAAATGAAAGAATAGCTATCAAGCTAAATATTATAATGAAATATAATACATACTACAATTAGTGGAAGTTGTAAGTTAGACAAATATTTGAATAAAAGAACCAAGAGTGTGAGTTTCCGTTATACAATTCTAGTATCACGTGTATAGAGAAATTGCGTCTTTACTTCTTAGTATTTACTCATATATATATATATAGATACATTTATATTGTTATATGTATATTGGCTGTGTTGCATTTTGTTACAGCTAGGCTTGTGAATGACAATATTTTGTTATTGTTTTATTTATTGATTATAAAACAAACTCTTTATATTTTTTAAATGTCTGACCTAAGCATCTAAATATAAGAGTAATCTATAAATATATACATGTAAACAATTTGCTTGGGAAACTTCAAGTTAGCTACATGTGTTTGTATTGTATATAATATACAGTCCCCTTCAAAAGTCCTTGGATAAAATCTTGTTTTTAGGATGATGTGATTTACATTTACCTATGAAAAAAAATCTAGTCAAATTACAGAGCTTAACATTAATTTTTAAAGTAGATTTCCCTATTTGACAACCAGCTATATACTTTACTTTCACAAACCAAATGTTTACTAGCTGTAACTAGTTGCCTTAACTCTAGTGTTGGGAATTGGTTCAAAATATTTTAGTCGATTAATCAGCTAAATTATTGACTGATTAATGATTAATCAGTTATGAAATATCAATAGTAAAAAATCCATTTTTAGTTCTAATTAATACCTGTTTTAATATTGTTTTTTCATACTTGATTATTCATGATAAATTAAACAATAAAAATAGAGAACTTTTTTTCTAATACATTTCAAAGCATGTAAATACTAAACACAACTGCATTCAGTGCACCCTAAAGAACAGTTACTAAAAGTCTAATACACCAGCAGCGTGTTCAGTTACCTTGAATGTTCCAAAATGTTCCGTAACGGAAGTGTCAGAACAACTCAACCCATAGACAACTCAACCGTTCGCCGGTCACGTGTCACGTGGTTGAAAGTCAAACAATCCCAAAATATTATGATTATTATCTATAGTGGGGGGAAATTAAAAAGCCTGACCTCATGGGTACATCTTTACATGGAATCGCCAACATTTCTTTTAAATGATTAAATGTTTATCTTTAAGGAAAGTTATTGTATTATCTTAATCATCAGCTATGAGGTCCGGATTCACATCATGAAAGCTTGTCTTGTAGCACAATTTATAGAGGATAGTTGGTTATCTCGGTGTATGATCAATTTTTATTTCACGAATGGACTAAGGATGCAATATTTTCATGAGTGACGTAGCCACGAGTGAAGATATGTTATCATCAGCTTACGAGTGAAATAAATATATATATTGCACTAAAATAAACAAATTTTCTGTTTAGTATAATTATGCTTTAAACTGGCATTATTTATCATCAAAGTCTGATATTCCTTCAAAACGGCACATCCATAGTGAAAATAAATTAAATTCCATTGTTTCAAAAGTTGAAATATAGATTTTTATTCACCGATAAATCCTGGAATTCGGCTGGAAAGCGTATAATAAAATGAATATGTTGATGGCATAGAGCTAAAAAAAGTTCAGAGGTACTTATCCCCTTCTTGTATGATAATGTCTCTGGATACCTTTGACCCAAAAACATACTCTGAACCAGCTTCCTTGCTTCTATCATACTTATATATTTCTCAATCATCTTTTGAAAGAAATATAAATTATGTCAGCCTATATTTTTTTACTGGGTTTTAATGCCGTGTCAACACAATTTAGGCCATTTTGCGGCAGCTAGCGTACCTAACCTAGCTTTCCTGGGCCCTTGTCCATAATAAGTACTCACCTACCTTTCACAAGCCCTGAAACTTCTCCATATTATCTAATCAATGGAGGAAAATTGACATTATTGTCAAATTTTCATGAAAGGGTTTAACCTCCCCGGGTGGGATTCGAACCAGTACCCTCTTCGGGACACGAGATTCCAAACCCGGGGCGCTACCAACTGCGCTATCCACCCGGGTTCACATATTTTGGTGCAGCTGTCTAGGCCAAATTTTTGACCTACATTTTAACCAATACAGTTTGTTCTGCTATACATTTTTGTCCAATGAATTCCCTTTCGGTGTAGAGAAATTATTAATAAAAATTATGATATAATTGGTTATTTGTATTAAACAGGTGCTTAGCATGGACAGTAGTTGCTGACTATTAACTCTGTGTATTATGAGTGACTCACTATTCTTATTGATTATACATTTGTCGTGGTACGCTCTTCACGGTATGACTGAACAGCAAATATGACTATTTATACTTCAAACAAACTGAACCCTGCATAGCGCGAAATATCTTTTAAAAAATATTTCTTGTTAAATGGTAAAAAGGTGATAACTACAACATTAACCATGACTTATATAGTTTACATATACGCTATTATTATCATCCGTATTACGCAAGTGATCTTTGACACACCTTATCCACTGGTAATACCCATAGTTTAAAATTCATTATAAAAATTTAGTCTATTTTTGTGAAAATATGTAAAGATGAATTCCTTCATGCGATTTAAACCCAGCCCCGTGTTCAGTAACTACTGTTAGCTAACGTTAATATCAATAGTCTTTGCAATCTCCGTAAACAGAGATCCTGTACTACTCGCGTTGTCGTACTGGATCTCTACTTAGTCAATGCAAGGTCACGTCGAGATGAACTTTGTGTCGACCAATCATTGCGTAGCTTTCATCTAGACGAAAACACTATTAATCACATTCTGATTTCGGTATTTCTATTTTTAGACCAAGGTTTGCGTGCAAATTCAACAGCGGTATGATTCACAGTCTGCGATTGGGTGGCTCATTTCAAATTGCGTGACGTAGACGATGTAAACAGTTACGTATCATAACAATTTCGTCATGAATATTATAATGAGAAAAGGTCACCTGAACGTGACCTTCGTTTGGAAAAGGCCAGATCTGAATTAGCGAGTATGCGAGCGGTAAAATTTTAGATCGGGTTTTAATCAGATTGTAGTCTTTGTTGACAAATAATCATCATCTTCCTCAACAATTACTTGACGAACTGATTAATCAGCCCAACACTACTTAACCCATATATAGGTAATCAGGGGCAATTGGACGACCTTTAATGTCAAGCTCTGTTCAAGCATATTCCAAAATCAGCATTGATAAGTTAGTCAACTTATTATTCAATCCAAGTAACATAAATAAACTTTAATTTAAGTGAAATTACCTGCAATATGTGTTTCAATTTTTCTTAAAATTTTATTTACCAGAGAACTTTTGAAAGGTACTGTATATACATGTATACATGTAGTGGTTTACGAATCATAAAATTGTACAAGATATTGTTAAACTTGTCTAACTGATAAGAGGAGAACTTTTTATAAAAGAAAAATAATAAAATGTCTATACAGTCAATGATAGAGATAAAGCAATCTTTTATACATAAAATGATGATTAGATTTCAGGTTTTTATAAAAGAATATTAATTGTACTTTGATTATGTAGATATATTCCTTGTCAGCTAGAAGCTATAATGTCCTAGATAATGAACTCTACAGACAATGATAACATATTTTGTCTCTAGATCTAGTAGATCTGGTCTACTATATAATGTTTTTAGATTATTTTTATTTCTAATTAATTTTCTTTATCGATCAAACTATTCTGTACTGTAGAGTTTATTATACTAACACATTTACTATAGACATTCATTATCTTCCATTCAAATTTACTTATCTCATATAAAATTAATTCTATAAATGTATAATATCTCATTATAGAATATTGGTAGAGCTGTGACTATAATTACAAAAATATATTAAACTGCTCAGCTGATTGCTAGTTAGTATGATTCACTTTGAGTCTGGCAATTCTGGATAGATTCACAATTGTTGAACGTCATGGCTTTCTATAAACATCAGACAATAATAGTGGGCATGATTAAATTGAAATTCCTATTATGTCTATGTCTAAATTAGGTATGGAGTCATTGGGCTTATGTTTACTTTTTTTACCCATTTGGTTATAAAGGGAATTACACTGACCAAAACTGTTACAAGATACATACAAGATACAGATACAAAAATTTATTTCAAGTCGGAATATTACAAGTAACAGAATAACATTAGCTTTGATAAGCTATTGTCCGACACTGTTGTAATGTCTTCCTCTGTTGTGTGTTAATCTCTATTTATATGAATGATTATTTTGTTTAATTGATGTAGTTATCCTAACCCAACTTTTACAACTACTCATTTTTGAAATAATACCCTAAATTAGTAGTAAGGGATACAAACCATTGACCATATTAGGGTTAAAGCTGCATTGTACATTGTGCGAAAGCAAGACCCTCTTTATATAAAATGTACAAGATGCCCGGCTAGCTCAGTTGGTAGCACTCAAGTCTACTGATCGAGGGGTCGTGGGTTCAATTCCCGGGCAGGGTATAATTTTGTGGAGCTTGGTCATGAAATTATTTCTACGGTCATTTTCCCTCCTACCAATGATTTTTAATCATGTAGGGCAGTTGTCAGTCACTGACGAAAGTATGCGCTTAGTAGTTGGTTAACAGCTAAATCCAGAGATTTAGCCTTTCCAGGAGGAGTGAGTAGGTTGGCTGACCGCCGTTGCATGACCTATACAATGTGTTGCTACGGCGTTAAACTAAAAAAAAAAAATAAGTAGGCAGCTTTACTTATTTGATAGACTCCTATCTGTGAAAATTGTTCAACAATTTCTCTTTAAATGAAGGGAAATAGCCACTATAAATCATTGATTTTTGTCATGAACAAATATTGAGTGATTTCTTTAATTGATTGGTACTTGTCATTGAGATCTGTTGATCTAAAACTGCGTCATACATTGTGTATATTAATGCTTGGCTTTAAAACTGTGCTTATATAACATTGTGATACTATCATGAATCCATTTTATACTAAACCCTCAGTATAGACATTTTTTATTATTATATGAGATAGTTTAAGTAATCTTATTGTATTTATAATATATCATACTTAACCTTTGTATTAGTTTAAGTGTTTGTTTATATTGTATGTTAAATGTATGATTGTTTTAAACAATAAGACTTTTATGATAACTATGTTACATGAACTGTATCTTATATATGCCACAATACTTAGTGATTAAGGGCATGGACCATAAATAGGGTCCTAGTTTAGATGGAGCTGACTAAAATTTCAAATTATTTCTTGCTGACAAAGGGGTGTGGGATCAAGCCCAGTGACTCACCATGTTGCTCTATATTAGAAAGTTGATATAGGAAGATTGGAGTCTAGTATTAGTGCATTCTAGAATAATGGTTTTGTAAACTGTCTTCAATTCCAAGTTACCCTCACTCTTGGCATATTAATTATCAATTAAGCAGTCAGAGTGTATTTTGTTTATGAAAATATGACATTTATAGTAAAATACACATATATATGTAGTCATTAAGATTAAGTTGATAAACTTAAGTGTTTTCTATGATCAAAACAGACAGTCTTCACTACTAATGTATTGTTTTGAAATAAAAGTCAAACTTGTGAGATTTTATCAAGGTCTATGAAGATCAGGTTTAGTAGGTCATTGCTACAGTATATTATATTTATAAATATACTGAGAACTAGATGTATGAATACATTTTCAGGGAACTACTTTTATGACTTTTCTTAGAACTACTTTTATTCTTATTTCAGAGTTATCCCAACAAAGTAGTGGATGTAGTGCTCCATTTAGAGGTGGTTCTATAACACCTGATGGCTTAATTGAAGAAGATTTTGAAGAAGAAATAGGACAACCTATTGTAAGTTGACATTGTTTTATGTAAAAATGTCAGATACAATACTTGTGTTCCTATCAGCATTGATGTTGGCACAGTAAAGTTTTGTTGGTTTGGATCCTGCCATAAGCACTGCATATTCTGTTGCATTTACCTGCAAATTACTAATTAACTTATATTGTTTCACTCTAACAAAGTGTTGGTGGGCAATGTGATGGTCACCTGCTTGAAGGTTACTTTTATAGATGAACATGGGTAAGATAGTAAACTCAAACTCAGTTGAAGATTTGTATATCTATTTTAAAGCTGTGGTCATAAACTTATGATGCCATCAATATCAATGTACATACACTAGTGATGTCATTACTCTTATGTGTACATATATTGATGCAGTCATCACTGTATGTGAGAATAAAATGATGATGTCATAATCTTTGTGTAGATATAATGATGATGTCATTCCTATTTGTCTAAAATATATGATGTCATCAATGTCTGGCTATGTATAATGATGATGTCAGCACTCTTTAAGTTCATAATTATTATAATTATGAAGTTACCAATCTTAGTGTACATATAATGATGATGTCATCAATCTCTGTGTACATTTACTAAATGATGTCATCAATCTCTGTGTACTTATAATGATGATGTCATCAATCTTTGTGTATATATTCTAGGATGAAGATGAGACAGATGATCTAGGAGATTATCATGATATAGCTAGACATGGTATTATAGAAGTAGCTGGTGATGATATGTATGGTAGAAAAGTGATTGTATTCTCTGCTTGTAAATTACCTCCAAAAACTGATCTAAACCATCAAAGACTTCTAGAGTAAGTGACACTTGGTTTTAGAATTGTTAACTTTAAGATTTTTGAATAATTATCTTGAAAATCATGTTAGAACAGAATGTCATGTTGGACACTCAGAGCAGTGGACTTATGCACATGTCAATTTTAGTGTGCCCATTTGGGGCAGTTTGTTGAATAGTAGGAGACATGAGTCATGGTTTTATCTTTCAGTTTCCCGCACTCTGCCATCGGTGGGACTAGTCTTCTTAGTTGTGAGTCGATGTTGGCATTACACTTCTCAATAAAGTATTTAGATACTGAGTACAACATTTTAATATCTTTGAATCCACTGAACACTGGAAACTTCATGCATCTCTATTAGGTTAGCATTGGAGTTAAATACAAGTTCCAAACTCTTTCATTAACTTTGACTGAAATGCGGTGGCCCTTTTATAATTAATTTATTCTTATTTTTATGTTTCGCACATTTTTAAGTTTTGCACACAAGTTCTATCTTCATTGGTCTGTTCTTGTATTGATTCTGTTAGTAAACACTAACACAATTTGTAGTAGAGCTTATCATCCATGGACTGCTCTTGTTATATGTTATATTTTGTATAATTTCAGATTTATGAAGTTAACATTAGATCAATATGTTGAGGTAGATTATGTTATTGTATACTTTCATCATGGTATGACCAGTAAAAATAAACCTAAATTATCATGGATGGTACAAGTCTATAGAGAACTGGATAGAAAGTTTGTATTATAATATTGTCATTTTATTTATACGTGCCTGTTTTAATTATTCCTAATATATAAAGACTTTTGAGTCTTTCTGGTTAGATGCTGCTTGGTGTGCCCCATCTTATTGTTTGTATGTTGTAATTCAGCTTCACCAAACTTGGCTAGAATGGTTATTACATACATAGCTGTAATGAGATTAACCAGAGGGCCAATCACAGGAGTTATGGCTCTTAAATTGAGCTAAAATCATATCTTGTGACTTTTAGATAAGGTGATATTTACTGTTAGATAGTGATATGTGGTAGATTGGGGATTTCAATGATTATTATTATCATAATTAATTGTAATAAAAGCTGTGGCCGTGGTGTAGTGGTTAGCTAACTTAGCATGTCTGACTATGGAATCGGAGGTTGTGGGTTTGAGCCCGGTCACGGTAGGTCATACCCTATACTATACATGAGTTGTTGGCCTCGTGGTAGGGTAAGTTAGTACTGGGGATAGAAAAGTGTCCAGGAAACCTATAGTAGGAAGAGCTGGCTGTCGTATTTATGACCTAAATATGTGTTGAATATGATGTTACACCCAATAATTATTTTTTTTAAATAATAAAAATGTTAAGGCTAAGTTTACTTTTATTAATATATGTCTGTTCCTCCACCCACTAGCCCAAAGCCTAGAACAAGTAAAAATTGTTATTGTGAGATTGTGAAAATTACTTGATATATATTGTCAGGCCAGATATTTAAATTTTCCCTTTACTACTTATCATAATAAATGGAGCTAGTGCTTGTAAAAAATAAAGGCTATGACTTAATACCTAAATGAATGTTTTCAGGATTGGTCTTGAAGTTTAGAATTTTGATGAATGCATGTTACAGGTGGGAAATCATGAATTACAGGATTTTTGTACTTTCACACTTATGTATAATATATTGTTTGTTTACTTCCAGGTACAAGAAGAATTTAAAAGCTTTGTATTTAGTTCATCCTACCAACTTTATACGTATATTATGGAATATATTTAAACCTATCATAAGGTAAGCCTTAAAGTCATGTAAAATATAGTTCAACATATTAATGTCTGCAGCTTTATGGTAGCTTTGTATTTCTTCAATAAAATATTTCTATCAATGGTTATAGAGTCTAAATCTTTAGAGGTTTTTGTAGCTATTAATGTTGTTTAATAACATTTAAAAATCATTTCAGAAATAAACTAAATGTATGACATACATTAAAAACAAATCTATACCTTCACAAAGATTTATTGGGGTATTGATCAATTTTATTCAATTGTCATTGGTGCATAAATCAACCCTGCTTATTTAAATTCTGCTTTTAGTATTTCTTAACTCATTGATAATCAGGTATTTAAATCAGCAGAATTAATTTGTGCCCCACTGACAGTTGAATAAAATTAACCAATGTATTGGAATTAAGCTATGGTCTGTTTTGTCTGGATGATAACTTCTTAATAAGCAATAAATTTAAAACAAAGTTTGGTCCACTTTCATGAAAGTACAGTCAGGTCATATTTGACTTGGTGAATGTTGGTGTCTTGTTGAGTTCACACTGCTGTTGTTATAAATTTTGGTTCACTGTACCATCATAAATTTTGGTCAAATTTGAACTTGGGTCACTAGAAGTGAACAAACTTTGTCAGTACAAACCTAAGAGTGGTTTGTTAATCACTTTCAGCCAGATACATTAAGTTGTTTTTGTTTTCAACTGTTTGCATTTCTTAATTGGTTTCAATCATACAAAGTTACATTCAAGACAGTTATTGTAAATGTATAAGTTCTATTTAATTATACTTATTTGCTCTTAGTTTTGCATGTTCATGAACTATACTCTAATTTTGCATGGTTTGCATTTCTATGTGCAAGTAGAATTTCTATGAATTTAAAACACTGAACCATTCCTCTATTTGAAAATAAGACCCTTTTTAATTGACCTTTTTATAGGTGCTGCACATTTTTCCCTTATACAACAGGGGCCATTTACGAGCACCTTCCCTTCTGAAATTTCCATGAAATCATGTAGTTTCCCAAATTTGGAGGTTGTCTTTATTTTTCATTTCCCCATCAGAGGAACTGCATTAAATTTCCCCCATTCTATATGAAGTGAGGGCCCATTCCCAACACACTGGAAAAAATTCACATTTCAAAGTTTCACACATAAAAAGTTGTCGCATTATAACTAAAATAAATTACTAATATTTTTATGTTACAAAATTACCTGTGTGCCTACATTATAGAAGGTATGTTCATATTTTCTGATTTGGTTTCATTTACTAACATTTTGTTTTTATCTTTTAATACAAAAACTTAGTATGTAGGTATATGGCTTAATTTAAAAATGGGGTGCTTGATTTAAAATATCATTACATTCAATCTGAGCTTGTTCACATTGCCTGTCAGGGAAAATTAGCTTTGAACTAGTTGTCTCGAGGAAACAAGTTTATTTGATTTCAAGTGAAAATTCATTTTGGGTAATGAAGATTGTGGATGATAAAGGAAAGAACAAAACCTTTCTTGAAATCTTAAATACAAAGACTGAATTGACTTGAGGCAAGGAAAACATTATATTATTTCAATATCGCATACTAAACAAAATCAAGCAACTTTTGACTTGATTCCTGTATTAATCTGTTCAGCTCACAAGACTATTAATTTTAGTTGTTCTAAGAAGTCACAGTGTAGTCACTTAGTATGAAAGTTTAGGTAACTCTCAGGTCAGTGTGAACAAGCTATATTTTATACTTCTCTTCTTACTAGTATAAAGTTTTGTGCCTGGACAATGTTTTTTTACTTACAGTATGTATTGTAATACATACATACATGTATAATCTTTATTATAATATTATTATTATTGAAATCTTTGAATTGATTAATTTTCATATTTCATATTGCGCAGTGCTCTCAAAAAGTTCTAGGACAAAATCCTGTTTGAAGATAAATTGATTTAAATTCACCTTTGAAAAAATAGAACCATAATGCATCTAAGCAAAGTAATCCAAATTGAGCATTACTTTTTTATTAATTTATGATTAAAATTACGGTACATGAAAAAACATTTATTTACAAACAATTCTTGCAGTATATTTTAGAAGTTTTTCTTAAAAATTCATTTGTTCAAGAACTTTTGGATGGCACTGTATATGTATTGTATTTAATACTCAGATTTTATGTATTACCAATATTGTTGTTATCATTTGTTAGACTTTATCATGTAGATATGTTCACATAGCGACTATAGCCTCTAGCTTTTATTTCATCAAAAAATTCTTATATAACAGTCTATATGCACATTATATGTGTTTGTTTGTTTGTTTGTTGGGTTTAACGCCAGAGCAACACATTGTATAGGTCATATAATGGAGGTCAGTCAACCTACTCACTCCTCCTGGAAAGGCTAAATCTCTGGATTTAGCTGTTTACCAACTACTAAGCGCATACTTTCGTCAGTGAGTGACAACTGCCCTACATAATTAAAATTTATTGGTAGGAGGGAGAATGGCCATAGAAGTAATTTCATGACCAAGCTCCACGAAAGTATGCCCTGCCCAGAAATCGAACCCACGACCCCTCGATCGGTAGACTTGCATGCTACCAACTGAGCTAGCCGAGCGGCTTAACAATATATCTGTTCAAAAACTAAATATTGTGTAAATAAATATGTGTCTATGTTTATACACATTTTTTGAAGCTTTTTCTGCTATAAATATAACACCTTAATGATAATCACTATCAAGTTTACATTTTGATCCCACCTGCCCCGTGTTCAGTTACCTTGAACGTTCCAAAACGTTCCGTAACGGAAGTGTCGGAACAACTCAACCCATGGACAACTCAACCCGAGACAACTCAATCTCCTACTAATGGATTGAGTTGTCCCAACTTTGAGTTGAGTATTGCACGGGTTGAGTTGTCTTCGTGTTGAGTTCTCCTTTACCCGTAACGTTAGCTAACGGTAGTTACTGAACACAGGGCTGGCAATTAGAATACAGTTTATTGTTCTAGGTTAGTCTTGGATGTGTTTAAAACTAACAAGAAACAGGTTTTTA
Organism: Mactra quadrangularis; assembly: GCA_025267735.1. Classification (NCBI taxonomy): domain Eukaryota; kingdom Metazoa; phylum Mollusca; class Bivalvia; order Venerida; family Mactridae; genus Mactra; species Mactra quadrangularis. Next base: position 5,985,093 of record CM046309.1, read on the forward strand.
CAAATAGTTGAATACTCATTATGACGTTAATACAGAATGTAAGAGAGAATCGAAGGACATAGGAAGTGCTTTGTATTCTTAATGTATTACAATAAAGTACATTTTATTGTGTGACACTAAAAGCAGTATACATAATTGACAGTTTTTGGGACTGGCACTGAAGTTCAGGAATTTTGTGTACTAAGAAGGACCATTTTTGCCATTATTAAGTTTATATTGTCAGATGTATTAATGTAATGAATCATTATTTATATTGATGGTACACACTTTCAGGACAGTGTTGATGGACTGTACCTTTTCTATAAAGCATTTATCTACCTGTCGTTTATTAGACTGTCCCATAACAACCCTTGTACCCTATACCCAATCTGGTGATAGTAACCTTACCTTTTGTTATAAATGGTTTGATTTACATGGTTTGTTGTGGTTTGATTATCTGATATATTTGGTATTAGGAATATTGATTGGTGTGTTTATTAGATTTTAGACATGCTCTATAAGGTAACTTACAACTAATGTGACTAAATTAATAAATTAGTCATTAATTGTTGCTACAGATTATTAAAGTTTGATGCTTGATTGATTATTTTATAAAATCAATATCTAATCTTGCTGTCTATGTGTTCTCTGTTCATATCTTCATTACTTATATTATGATTGGTGCAAGGAACCAGTCAAGGGCCAAGATATTCCGTGTTCAAACCCCATTAGAGTCACTGCTGATTTCATTGAATTATAAATGTACATGTAACTCTGATTGCATCACATCACCCTGGTGTAAATGTGTACCTGTCAGTATAGTATTGTTGTTGTTGTGAGCTGTAACCAGTCGATCTGAAGAAATAATGTGTGTGGAAGTATTATAAAAATTGAAACTGTACTTAATATCCTTTGCGACTTATCTTAGTCTGAAAATATTAGAAATACTAGATGGGAGCCCGTGCAAGCACAGGCTTTAGGTAAATATTATTGTGTAATGAAACCGGCAATGTTTGTATACTCAATATTTACGTGGACGACCTGTACTTTAAACATCATAATTTACAACAAAAAGGCTAAACTTGTAGAAATTATTGAAATGTAACAGAAAAGATGAAAAAAATATTTGGCTCTCTGAGGGACGAATTTACTTGTGGTAGCAGGGGTTATTGATTTAATAAAGGGAAATAACCGCTGTGGGGAGTTTGGTCTATTTTTAGTTTTATCTAGAACTATTTTTAGACACAAAAAACCCACTTTTTTTGTTGATTTTTGGCAGTTTTTGCAAATATCAAGAGGCTTTGTCAAAAAAGAATTGTCAACTTGATATGCCGGTATATAGGTGCTCCAGCGACAAACAAAAGATTTATTCAAAGCTGTGCAGTTTCTTCCACAAAACCGGAAATTCGCAAATTTAATAGTATAGATATGATTAAAAGTTTTCAATAATTGCCATAAAGACTGCCCTTTTGTGTCCTGTGATAGGGTTCTATTCTTAGTATGTAAAAGCTGTTAAAAAAGAAATTTAGAATTTCAGGCTTTTAAAATTTTTACCCATGAATTTAAAAAACAAATCAATGTATTTGCTATGTGTGTGTTTAATGTCAGTGATCAATGTATTTTTACTGTTGTTTTACTACATTACACATTATATGTAACCTAGTTGATAGCTTACTCACATTGTATGTGACTATTTTTCTATGAAGACATGTTCTAGCTTTCATTACTAACTATTATGATATAGAAATATTTTAGACTTACTCTCATGAATTTACTTTTATATTTCTCTTCCTATCATGTCATACATACACATTGTAGTAGGTGAGTCTATACTGAATTTACATTAACCTTTTAGCTTCACCGGTGGATCCAGGCATTGTTTTACTTCGACATAGGGACTAGGAATAGGGTTGGAGTCGAGACTTAAATATCATTTGAATCCTTAATTTAACATTTTATTATTTATCTAAGTTAACCTGTCGTGCAATCTGATTAAAACCAGATCAAAAGTTCTCTGCTGGCATATTCACTTATTTTACATGGGTCAAGTTCAGAGTATGGGTCATATTCAGCTGACCTTTGCTGTTTAATTACCGTATTCATGACTCAATTTACTTAGAATCATATAATCAAAGCCGGTGAATAACATACACAGTTATAATAGCTAAGAGATAGCCTACCAGTAATTCTAATGTTAGTAGTACCGTACAATCTAGATTAAAGCTTCTTCATTGGATTAGATAAAAGTTATATATTGATTGGTCAACACAGAGGTCATCTGAACATGACCCTGTGTGTTATGTTGAGAGGTCCATTGACAGTGGTCCGTAAGATATCAGTTTTTAAAGTTTTTCTCTGCTGGATCCTCCATTCTATGTTCTATACTTTAGCTTCAGCACTATAATTGTTGTTTTGTTTTTGGAGAAGACTTTGGGAAGTAGTTTTGTTTTAGAGGTTATTTGGGGTCATGTCTTGTTTTTTATGGAATTTTTTGCTGGGGTTTTCTGGTAGCTTTATTAAACCTGTTGGATCACTTAATCACCTTTGTCTTTAATATTTGTACTTTTGTCACTGACTATAACTTTAGTATTTTAAACTGTTATATAAAAATGTTCATGTAGAAATACAGAAAGGGTTATGACTATTTTTGTTGTTGGATAAATCATTTTTGCTTGATGTCGCTATATTAAATAAACTATATTATCATGTCATAATAGACTTGTCGTTGACTTGTAGTACTGTACGATAGTTTCTTATAATATTATTTTGTTAATCTGTAGACATGGATAAAAGACTTTAGAGATGAAGTAATTTCCCTGAGCAATATCTCAGATTTTTAAAAAGAATAGCAACATTTGTTTTCATGCAATCATATCATTTCTTGATTTCCATAAGATCTGTTGTAAGACTGTTGATAATGATTGTATTCATTCATTGTTAGATTTTATGAAGAATTCTTCTTATAAATATTTCATGTAATGTTTTTGACATAGTCCTCATTGCCATTGAACATTTTTGAATTTCAATTGTACATGTTATGATGTAATATATACTCCTGTTTTGTAATTATACCCCTGCTTCGAAGAAGAGGGGGGTATACTGTTTTACCCTTGTCCGTGCGTGCGTCTGTCCGTCCATCCGTCCGTTACAAAATTTCCGTCGCAGTTTTCTCAGCAACTATAACATGCAGCAGCCTAATACTTTGCATATTGCTTCATCCCATAGTCCCATGTGGTGTAAAGCGATTTCATGCTCCTTGCTCATCTACTTCCTGTTTGTCGCATATTTTTAGATTTTGTTAAATGAAAGTTACATTATGATAGTCATATTTCTCACAGCGGGGGTATCACTAGTGAGCATTAGCTCACAGATTTACTTGTTTTTCCTCGCTTTTTGTTTAAAATACTATTGTTTTGCTACAATATTATTGACATTATTTGTATCAGGATTTTTTTTAAGTTGTACTTAGAAGTTTTTTAAAATAACATTTTCTAGATTTTTTATTTTTCTAGCTTTAAGTTTCATCATTTATTAAGATAATGTATGTTATTGTTGGTTTTTTCTCAACTGTCAAAACATGAATAATTTCACGGTGAATGCGTTTGTTAAAATTATTGTCGTAATACATCCTTGAGTTTTCGAAAGTGTGTATAATGATTGAGTAAAGCTTCTTATGCTGTATGATAAGTTTTAGTCAAGATATTTTTAATAAAAACTAGGCCGCAAGTACAAAAACATTGCATTCAAGGCACCATGAAATTAATATAAAGTATTGCAGTTATAATTTGTGCATGACAATACTCTACTATCAGTACTTGTTTGAAAAAAGATCAACATTCTATTGAATCAATGAATACTGTTTAACAAAGCTTAAAGGTGATAAGTTCATTAAACATATAGGTATCTTTGTATTGTCAGGATTTCTACAAATCGTCATCACCTTAATTAGCTTGCCAGAAGCCTGTTACTGATACCAATTGTTGTGGGCTAGTAAAAATGACTTATTTCATGTAGCCATGCTAGTTAATAGTTTTATCATTTACTATTAAACTCAATAGTGCTCTAGCAAATATAAGGTGATGGCTTTATATCTCTTAACTCACATGTTTTATATTATAAAATGTAATATATTTGTCTGTATATTTTCAGTGCTAAATTTGGACGTAAAGTGATGTATGTTAACTATCTACATGAATTAAAGGCTCATTTACATTTTGATCAACTCAAAGTTCCACCACTTGTGTTACAGTAAGTTCTATTTTTGTTATATTCTTTTTTGTGATCTTTGGTTATTTGAACAATTAGGGGTTGGCATAATTCACTAATTTTGGTCAATTATTAGGGATTCTTTGTAGTATGTATTGAAGGTGATAAATACCATGAAACAGCAAGTTTGACATTTATAAAATGTATTTCTTTTTTAGCATTTTTATCATATTACAAACTCAAAAAGCATATGATTTTATATAGAAATTTGAATCATCATTTTTGATTAAAGAAAGTGTGATACCATTTTTTTTGTTTTAAGTATGTAAGACTTTTAATGAAAAAAATCTATGTAAGAAAAATGCATGAAAAATAAAATAAATCAGTTTTTGAGTGCTCATATTTTAAAGATTGAAACTTGTTTTTTATTTCAATATTTTTATATTTGTATTGTTATGATTTATTTTATATGTATATATTTTCAGATATAATGCTAAGATATTATCAGCACAAAAACCAACATATCCATATGAAGGAGAATTAGAACGTAATAATAGTTCATTAAAAACACAACAATTTGGTGTTTCCTTATCTATGTATGTATTTTTATACTTTGTAAAAGTTATATTTGTTTGTAAATGATGGTTAACTCTTGCAGCATATTTTCAAAAAAATACAATAATAATTATCATAATCAATCAACATAGAATAATTTACTAATTGAACTAGGTGTATAACTTACTACAATCTCCTGTGGCTTAGCCTGCCTACACTCAAAGTGTAGATAAAACTTAATTCTCTGGAGTCATCCTGTGGGGAAATTTTTATTTTTAGAATGATATAAATGTTTTGACATAACAGTCTATCATTTCCCCCATTCAACAAAATGGTCAAGGATAAGTTGACATACATAATTATGTTAATATTACGCACTCTTTAAAGGCTAAAATAAAACTGCATTTTTTGGAAGACTATACTTGCATTCTTTTATAGAGTGTTACACAGAGTACTATGTGAATGGCGCGATATGACCTTTCTGTGTTGGTGCGCCGTAAAACCCAAACTAACAAACAAACACTATGTGAATGAAGCTAAACTTGTACTTAAGTTGATACAGTGTATAATTGATTATCATTGTATTATTTAGAATTTATTTATGAATGAGTGATAGATAATATAAGACTATATATTTATATTATTATTATTTTCAGTATTAAAGCTAACTATGGTCAAGTTATACCGCCAGTTGTACAACAAACTGTTGAATTCCTTAGATGTCATGGTATGTTTATAATTATGTACATGTAGTTTTTTACGGTAGAAATCTTCTACTGCTTTCTTAATAATGTGCAACAATAATATCAATGAAATGAAGATTTTGAATTAGCTAGCTTCTATTAACACTCTTGCTTTGTTAATGACATTAGATAATAATGAAAATATGTATTTGGCATAGTGTACACATAGTAAAATACATAGAAGCACAAATATCACAGACATCATGTTGTAATTACTATATCTAGCACACCAACACCAAGGATAACACAAAAAGGGCAAGCCCTTATTTCCATTGTGGTCCCTAAGATGACACATTAAACACTTTGAGAGATGTGAAATTTTATGTCAGTGGACCTGGGATAGTATTCTAGAAATACTATGAAACTTTGATGTTAAATTCAGTAATTATTGTAATTATTAATTTGCAAAGCAACCACTAATACATTATGAGTAATGTCCCTTCAACTTATAATTATTATTTGCTTCCCTGATACCAAAGTACTAAACTAGTAGAATACAGTTTATTGCTGAAGGAAACAATGGGGTATTTTGTATAATATTATATATGGTATATATTTCAGCACTAGATTCAGAAGGTATATTTCGTCGTACAGCAAATGCTGCAACATTAAAACAAGTACAGAAAAGATTGAATGAAGGAGAGACTGTCAATTTTGAAGAATATAATGATGTTACCATAGCAGCCGTGGCTTTGAAAACATTTCTTAGAGAATTGAAGGAACCTATATTAACATTTGAATTATATGATCCTATTATAAGATTACATGGTAAGTGGAGGGATATGATATTGGAGTACCTTGTATTATTAACTCTGAGTTATAGTCCAACAGAATTAACCTGAGCTTGAACTACCCAATTATAATAATTACACACTTCACTTACATAAAGTCGTGAGTTTCCATATGCGTGTAAACGGTTATACACATGTTTATAACAACCGATGTGAGTATAAATCAATTTATTAAAAGTGGCATGTTATTGTACTTTTAATTTTGGACACATTAGTTTTTGGGTAAACAAGTAAGTCAGCAGTATTATGGCACAGTTTTAAAGTATTTATTCTTTTGAAAACAACATTAATTGTTCAGTATGTGTAATTTGCCGAAAGCTTCTGACAAAGTTAACTTTGTCCAAAAACTATTGGATGACACTGGATATGTGTGATTTGTTCTCCAATATATTGATATAAATGTATAATTGTTATATGATTTCAGGCCAGGATAAAGAAGAACAAATATTACAAGCTAAAAGAATGTTAAATGAAGAATTACCTGAAGATAATTATCAAGTATTAAAATATATACTAGATTTATTATCGGAGGTATGTATTTATAATTTTACTTAATGTGGTACTTAATATATATTCAAGTTTATATGGATATAACTTTAGAAACACTGTCTAAATGTTTAAAACAAACATCTTGGTCATTCCATGTAAACTACAGGCATACACAAATATGTTACTTTTTATAACAATATATTATTGAGTGCCAAGTTAATATTTATCAACAATACTTTGTTTATATGTATGTTTATTTGTATATCTATTTTGAATTTCACCACAAATCTTCATTTTTTGTGTTTTGAAAGATTTTGGTATTATAGACCTCATCTTGGGACCCTTTTTATGTAAACCTGTAACTGGTCGGCGGTACCATCATAATATTGCATACATTAAAACATTATCAAATATGTGTTATTTTATTCACTGTTAGTGACAATAAAAATACAAGGAATCATATCCAAGATCTTGATTAAATTACATATCCTAGAAATGTCAACAATAACATTGCACGTGTTTTGTGTTATGTACAAAAATGCCATGTTCCTCCATTCTTTAAATGCTAATGGAATTATTTTGCATTGAACTTTCATTTACAGCTGTGAACAGATCTAAATGAAGATATAATTTGCTATTTAAGTTTATAAATTGTTATTCACAGTGATATCATTCTAACTTGGTATATTTATTTTTCCAGGTTGCTGCTCACTCAGACAAAAACAAGATGACTACACAAAATCTAGCAATTTGTTTTGGTCCAAACTTAATCTGGCCAAAAGGACAAGCTTCATTAAATACAATGGGACATGTGAACACATTTGCTCTACTATTGTTGGACAGTTTTGATGCTTTGTTTAACGAAAGTACTTCTTAGTTGCACAATATTACATACTTTAGGTTATTTTACCAAAACTTTTGGTTAATTACCCAACCTTTGGTTATTTAATCAATCTTTCGGTTATTTAACCAACTTTAGGGTTATTTGACCATGCTTCAGGTTTTTTAACTAAACTCTCAGTTAATTGATTAATTTTTGTGTTTAAATGACTTAAAGTGGCAGCTAATTTGACTTAACTGTGTGTTATTTAACTATCCTTTGAGTTGATTTAACCTCAGATTGGGTTTAATTTAGCCCCTGTTTTGGTTATTTAACAAATCTTTGGGTTATTTTGTCACATTCTGCCTTTGTGTTCCTCAGGAGGATAATTGATAACATATCAACTTGTTATTTGTTATTTGCCTGACATGATGTATATATACTATATGTAAATTTTATCATTTTTTCAAGGCACTTGTTAGATAAAAGCTTATATCTATATTTTGATGTGTTCATGAACCCCCCACTCCCTTATCCATTCACATTCACTTTTATTAGTAGGGGTTGGCTGAAATCCATTATATAGGGCAGGGTAGTGATGCTTTCTTATTATAATCATTGCTGTTAGTAGATCTAGATAAAGATATTTTTGTTTGGCTATAACCTACCTTGTAGTGAACCCTCAGATTCATACAAGATAAAAGATTGTAAAGAACTAAATATCATAAAAGACAGCTCTTTACTAAATTAAAATAGTTCAACCTTCCCACAAAACTTAAAAAATCTGGTTAGGTGAAGGGGATACAAAGGATTTTGAATATAGGTCAGATTGGATGTTCAAATATTTGTCAACATGAAAGAGGTTATTTATATATAAAAAAAAATACTACTATGTACCATTTTTCACTTTTCAAAGCACTGCTTTCTACCTCTTTACTGGAGAGTTAATTTTTGTGTCACATGACTGAGTGACTCATAGATGTTGTTTGAGGTTGTATCTGATTGTCTGAAGTGTAACTTAATGAAATAAGCTTCAAATTTCTCAATACTTTGTAAGTATGGGCAGCTTATTATAAAAAAAACTTACAATATTTTAACAGTACAACATAAAAGAATTTACGATTAAAATTGGTTGAAAGATACTTGATAATATGGGCCCATGGGCCTAATGATGATAGATAGTGCTGGGTGCTGTGTGGAAGAATTACTTCCCTTCGTTAGGAGACACATTTAACTTGTGGGGTTTTTGTTTTGTAAATGAAAGGTTTTATAATATTTGTTAGAAGTTTTGTAAGTAATGTAACAATTATGTAGGGGTTTATAATGTGCTGTATATAATACATGTAACATGTAACAGGGTTCTTGCTTGGGGTCACAATATTTAAAGGAGATGTAATATTTTGTATTCTGTGTACTCATACATGTATATTTTGTTATGTACAGTGTAACCTCTGCAGAGCGACTTTTGGCGGAGTTTAAAAAAACTGCCGCTCTGCAGAGGTGCCGCTCTGCAGAGGTAGACTTTTTTTACCGATCACGAAAAACGGCCGTTTCGGTACGGAAAACTGGCCGTTATCCGTTCCGTAATGTAAATACAACTATTATCGGGCGCAGATCGACAAAAGTGAAAGCTTAATTATGATTACGATTCTTTTTTAAATTGATCATTATCACCGTTAGAAATTCCTAGCATGATTGTTAGTTTTACGCTCAAGAAAGCAATACACCTGCGAAATCGTTTCTTTTACCGTCATACTTGTTTTTATACCTGTCTAATGGCGAATAATATTTAGCATGGATTATCGTCGTCTTTTCGGAAGTAACTATCTGATTCGACTCTTAAACCTCAAATAACTTTAAAATTGAGTTCATGACATCGAAGCTTTTAATGATAAGTACAATAACAAATAAGTTTCATTTAGTATCGTTAACTAGATGGACGTATGTACAACTGATACTTGATGACGTTAGCCTACCAACCAAAGCGCTCCTCATCTTAGATCCGTTCGTTGGTGTCATGGTAACCATATGTCACTTGTATATTAACCCCTGTTAGTCAAATGATTTAACAACATGACACTTTAGGGTAGTATTATACAATTAAGGGTATCGCTTACTGTTTAAATCTTCCCGTCATAGATAATTATCGATAATTGATATTAACCTTGCTAGACTTAGTGTCGCTGTACAGAGGTAAAGAATAACAATGGGAATTTATCTCAACGGCCGTTTACCGCTCTGCGGAGGTGTCGTTCATTAGAGGTAAATCATAGAGCAAAATCGACGGGGGGAGTTCTAATATGCCGCTCGTCGGAGGTTGCCGCTCGTTAGAGGTGCCGTTAGCAGAGGTTATACTGTATTTATTTATTTGTTCTAGTCACTATGATTTGATGCATGACAAAACATTTCTAACATTCCTTTATGAACTAATGACTGAATTATCATTCCTGCCACCCTTCCTGTCCCTCACTTATTTTATATTGTATAGAATTCAACGCATTGTATTGAATCATGATTTGTACATTTTATGAAGAACCATTAGTTTGGTTTGCTGTTCTATAGAGTCAACCATGGATGGTCCAAAGTCTAAGACAGCTTTGAGGAAATTTTCACTTTTTATTCCACATGCAGACAGTTTATGTACACATGTTTGATTCATGAAAATCCAATATAGAACAGTTCTAAAACCTACTTGAGCTACAGTAACCAATATAACAATCATGATTACCTCCCCTGATTCTTTCTAACAATGATTGCTTTACAATGTAAGTAATAATGTTCATTTATCCATGACATTCCTTATATATATATATAATTATGTTCCCATTATTGTCTACTGTCTAAACTCTTAAAATGGAAGGTTTATCTTGACCCCTGCCATATTAATGATATTTTGTAAATTAACTATTTTCACCATATAGTTGTAATTTACAGTTGTAATTTTTGCTGACTTTGTTATTATATTATCAATAAATTGAGTTATATGTTAAATTCCCCTTGTGTTTTGTAATATTACTGTTTGTCCCTATATTTAATATTGTAATAAAAAATACTCAGTTTATTTAAAATGAAAGAAATGATCTGAAGCATGGTGTTCACTACTGGCCAAAATAATTTGTGTTATGTTATTAGCACAAAATAATAATTATAGTATTCTCCAAAAGTTCTTAAACAATTGAAATTTTGAGAAATATTTTGATTTGCATATTGCAAATATAATGTAATTTGCTATAAATATAGCTTTATTTATGTGACAATGTTTGAATCTCATGTTGATAAATTATTTAAATTTGATTTTGGAATTTGCTAAAACAACTGTATGATTTTGTTTCTATTTTTCATGTGTAAATGTGAAACAGTTTTTCCTTAAAACAGGATTTTGTCCAAGAACTTTAGGAGGGTACTGTATATGTTTTATTTGTGTCCTAGGGTCATTTTCTGTAAAAAAAACTTCTGTTGTTGGACTGAATGAAAGATTTCTACACATTTCTAATAGTCTGACAAGTTTGCTGTGTTGAATGTAAATGGCTTTTATTTGTATTTTATATTGGTTATCTTGTTATTTACTGGCACTGTCCCTGAGTTTTATATTCCCTTTTATAGCCCTTAATAACCCCTAATTTATATTATGTATGTATATATAAAGGAAGTGTATTTATAATGTAATTATGAAGGAAAAATGTAAGAAATATTTACTTTATATAAAAGCACATTATTTCTGTATACTCTGATTTACTTCATGTATTTCTGTATAAACTTCACTAAAGTGTGCTGTCCAGATTTATTCTTATAGTCACAAACATTTTAGTGAAATGATAGTTTTTTGTCTAAATGATAAATGTAAACATGACAATTTAAATAGTTGGGCATTATATTGACTGATTTTAAAATAAAATCACATTTTAAATTGTAGTGAAGATTCACAAATCTTTCATTGTAGATAAGTTGTTTATTCAATGAAGTACACACTTAAAACTTGTAATAGATATACAGTACCCACCAAAAGTTTGGAGACATTTTCACTTTGTAGGCCTAATGAATAGCTTTTATCTAAAATTTGATAACTGTTTATTTAGGAATGCTCATTAGTTTTGCTTTATTTTTTGGTTATCTTTATACTTGTAACTGAGACAACGAAAATAGCTTAAAAGCTATGTTATGGAAGATAATTACAATAGGTATAGTTTCAAAGACTTTGGAATGTCAGATGCTGAATCTCAAAAATGGGTTGTATTCATGATTTTTTTTTAAGTTATCATAAACTATACTTAAATATATTAAAAATAATGATTCTGCAAAAATAATCATCAAAATTAAAAATATGGTAAAGCTAGTAAATTTCTTTTGTCTCCAAACTTTTGGTGGGTACTGTAAATTAAAACAATATTACTTAGAAATATTGTTTATAAGCTGTATATAAAACTTGACATGTGTTATATTATGAATGAACATTAACATGAACTGGTTTACTTTATGTCACAAATATTAGATATATTATTATTATGTCTGTGGTGGTACTGTTTGGTTTATAATCACAACCTACACAAATATTCATTGTTTAGTGCAACTGTGTAAGGACATTATGTAGGAAGTAGATTAAATCAAGGCTCAACATTAAAGGTCCTCTATTTGCCCCTGATAACCTAAATTTGGGTTTGGGCAACTTGCTTGTAAACATTTTGTTTGGGCACGTAAGATATATTGCTGATTGTCCATTTGGGCTTCCTACTTTAGAATTAATGTTGAGCACTGGATTAAAATGCAGTTTTGGAATTTGTTTTTACACTTAATAACACATATAGTAAACTGTACATATTGGAGAATGTAAATTTTTGATATTTCCAATACAACTAAAAAGCACATCTTAAACACCCTGTGATTTCTTATCAGAGCCACCCTTGATTACTTATAATGACCTACTACATTATAATATGTGTTTATAAATTGATGCAAATTGTGCAATATTTGTTAATATTATAATTTCTATAATATTACATACTGTATGGGTATTTTGATACTATGTAAGTGTTAATTCTAGTATAGCTTGCTTATGTTGACCTGAGATAGGTTACACCCTTTAGTAACTACACTCTGACTGACTGATTTAATGATTGTAAATGATATTTGAAACATGTTAGGTAAATGTGACAAGCTATATTTAACATGACTATTTTTGCTTCGTTCTCAAATGTAATTCTGTTTTATGTTTCTGACTCAAATGGCTTTTCTCCTTTCGTTTCGGAGAAAAAACTTTTTGAAGAATGATTTTGTAATCTAGGGTTTTTCTTCATGTAAGACAAAATTGTGTCAATAATTGTAAATATTCTGTTAGATTTGGTGTACCAAGATCCATATCCATAGATCCATTATATATTATATAACTTTTGAAAATATATGTACTCAGCTTTCTTGGTGAAATAAACACAGTCAACAAATATCTACTATATACTGATACAATGACATGTAATAATGTTACCTCCATGACAGATATAGTGATGTAAGTAATAAATAGAAAAAAATCATTTTTATGTATTTGGAGATACATTATTTCTGATAAAAAACAAACATAATTATGATCCCTGAAGTTTGATCTTAAATGGTCTAAGATTGTCTACTAATTGAAATGATCAGAGAACTTGTATGGGTCTGTATTCTAAGTACTGACTGGCAAAATTTGTTAGAATGATTTGACTTTACTTTCCTGCTGTTTAATTACTTTGTGTTCATTAGTTTTAGTTGGTTTATATATTTATCTCAGTATACCATGTATCTACTTTATATTATATAATAACTTGATCACATTGTAATATCATGTCACTACATTAATATAGGTTCTACTGGCTTCAATTACTTGAAAATAATCTTGTTTCTGTATAAGTCATTTAACATGTTTTCATCCTGAATTGTACTTGAAAATCATCTTTGTCTAATAATATTTGAAGCATATTCTTAGTAATTTATGGAGCCCCTGAAGTGACATTTTAAAAATACTTTTTTTATTATCACAACTTAGAACTATAAGGTTTAAATGTAATATTAATTTGTAAATAATTATTTTGTATTTACGAAATATTATTTTGTTTAAACAAAATATGATTTTGTAAATACAAAATCATTATTACGTTTTTTTTAAAATCTATACTATTAAATTTGCGAGTTTCCTGTTTTGTGGAAGAAACTGCGCAGCTTTGAATAAATCTTTTGTTTGTCGCTGGAGCACCTATATACCGGCATATCAAGTTGACAATTCTTTTTTGACAAAGCCTCTTGATATTTGCAAAAACTGCCAAAAATCAACAAAAATAATGGGTTTTTTGTGTCTAAAAATAGCTCTAGATAAAACTAAAAATAGAACAAACTCCCCGCAGCGGTTATTTCCCTTTATTAAATCAATAACCTAAATGTCATTACCTAAAGCCCGTGCTTGCACGGGCTCCCATCTAGTAATTATTATGTTTATAAGAAATAATTATTTTCGAAAAATGAAATACTGTTTGGTAAAAGCGAAACAATATTGCGTTTAAACGAAATATTTGTGATAAATAAAAAAAGTATTTCAAAATGTCACTTCCGTAGTAATTGGATTACTTACTAAGTAAACACTTCAAATATGCTTTAATATGGTCTGTTACAGGTAGGCATGGAAACCTACTGTTGAAATGTACTTAAAGTATCATTGTAGAATACATACATGTATGAAACCCTGTAAGAAGTATGTATTATACACATAATATGACATTAGCTACAATATTGACTTTGAATATATCTATGTTAAACTTGTACAGTCTTGTATTATTTGTCTTGCCCTGATTGGATTTATCCATATAGTGTAACCTCATTATATAAAGTTATTATTATTATTGACTTTCTTATGTAATCTGTTTTGAAGTGTTCAAGTAATTTTGTTGAAAGAAAGACAAGTTAACCTAAGTTGTACTCTACAATCATGTATATCTATATATCAACACTTACCAATATATTATAATATTTTATATCAACTTATATCATAATTATACTACCATACCTTGTCTTAGGTTTATTGTCATTGTTGAACATTTTTTGTTGATTTTTTGGACCACTTTGTTATTTCCATGAATAAAATATATAATTTTCATTTTGTGTTTCTGTTTTATATCAGTGTTTGTTCTTTAATGTGACTATGAAACCTTTTTCTTATGTTGAATTTACCAGTTTACCAGTTAAAAGGCAGTTTATGAACTCATCTTTACCAGTACTCACATATCCTACCACTTAGAATTTGGCATTATTGTGAAAGTTTCATGTAAAAAACAAAGAATGTATATAGCCTGACAGCCTGAGTCTTATGATCAGTACACGAATCACTGGATATTGTTAGAACATGGAAGCTGAATTATTATTGTCTGTCAAAATGTATCTGTTATACTTATAGCCAGTTAGCCACACAACTTCATGTAATACATTTATAGGAGCATCCAACTTGTATTTGTATATAAACAAATAGGACTGTGGATCGTTGAGCCAGTGGCGATCCGATCCGAACCACGATTCATGTGTACAGATTAACGAATCAAACCACGAATCACTTGTTAATGGAGAAGCATCAAGGAATTCATCTAATAAAAATATGGGCATTTTCAGTAATAACTTTGTTTAAATGTGTATTAATCGAAATTTTGATACAAGATAATTTGGTCCCTAGATACATTAAAATTTTCATAAGAAGTGCGGCTCGTTTTCAGTGGTAATAAAGCTAAAAATGTTCTTTCATTTTTTTTTCAAAAAATAGATCGCGATCCGACGATTTTGGGTGTGACGAATATTTCTGGTCGAGATCGCGAATATCCAAGTACTCGGATACTCGCAGCATCCCTATAAACAAAGTTGAATTTATGCTTATGTATTCTTTAACCAAACAGTGATAACTGTCAGTCAATATTCTTCTTTAAATTCATATGATTCACACTAACATGGCATTCATTAGTCTACCCTATCTATCTACATGGAACAATCTTTCAAACCTTAAAAACAATGATATGAAGGTATACCAACATTGAAGGTATTCATTTAATAATATATTAAGTGAAGCAATCACAGAACAAAAATTATGATCAAGTAAGAAAGCTTTTTTTATGGAATTCAAACCCAAGATCATGTGTATCATAAGACAGGAACAAGTGATGGGACATTGGCTGGAAATTATAATCAATCATCAGTTGGAATCGGTTTCTGCTGTCAATGCGATTCTTCTGATTATAATTGGCATAATAAGTTTGTTTTAAATGAATGTTTTACTGCAAATCCTTATAAAGTTCATGTATTATGAACTGGAAAAAAAAACTCATTCTGTAGCGTAATGCTATTTGTATTGTATCTGCTTTCTACTATAACATGCACCTGACACACATTCAATAAATTTTACCCAAGAAAAAGTTTATGTTTGCAAAATAATGAGCATTATTTAATACATATTATGCTAAAGAAAACATCACCATTTTTTTAGGATGATCATGAGATTTTTTTAATAGACATTTAAGTGTATCACAAAATCAGCTAAGACAGCTACGCTAAAATAATCAAAACTATAAAAGTAAATGATCAATTGACTAGTTTTCTTGACTAGTTTAGTAGCTGCATATAAACAAAACCTATAAGTGTCTAGTACAAGTCTGGCACAAATGACATCATGGTATTGAACCATTATTCATAACTTTTCAGATACTTGCAAACGTGTTATTGTCCTTAAATAGCATTACCTCCTTTTGTAACGATGATCTATTCTGATAAAGTTTAATGGTTTATCAGAATCCTGGGGCCTTCAACTAGTGATTAATCTATTATTTCCGATCATCGGTTCAACACTACCTGGAACATTACCTGATTGGTAGCAGTTCACAAATATATTCCATGAAGAGTGAACTTATCATTTTTATTCATGTCTTCTAATGTTTATAGACTCAGTTTAGACTGGTTCTTGACAGGAAGTATCACAATGAATACTTACAAATATATAATGAGATGTTTAAAAGTCTCTAAAAGTATGAGGTCTAGAGCTTTCATTTATTAGCTGGATTTTTCAAGGAAAAAATTCCGCTAATTAGAAACTAACCACAACTATACCTGGCTTAATTATGGATTATTTCCCTTTTTAAATCCGGCTTTAATGTGGTTTCCACATTACATTTCTCGTTTTTCATGTTGTACCTTAAAATTTCTCAGGGGAGCAGTTTAGGGTTCCAAAGAGCCTCTTGTTTTAATTAATATCCTGGATTAAAGCAGCTAATAAAATTGGCATTACCCCAAACGTTTGCTTTATATATAAGGTATAGTGCGTAAAATTTGACCTCGATCTGACCTTTGCATCTAATAATTACCTACACATATCCCTATGAAAATTAGTACGCCTATTTAACATTTCGGCAGCGATCGTAAAATTATAGAAGTATGTTTATGTGTTAAATTTTAACACATATTGAGCATTAATACTACATTTATATTTAATGTAATGAATATTCTTGCATAAAGGTCAGGTCGTGGTCAAACTTACGCACAATACGCTGTTTGGAAACACAGCATTGATAATCCTCCACTCTAGTGGTCAGTACAATAAACCTCATACTGGTATCTGGTTACTAGGGTCTATTTCAGATAGCAGTTGGCTATAATTTTTCAGGGAAATTATTACAATATTGAGCTCCTCTAAGTAAGAAGTTGACAACTTCTTGTGGAAGGCTATGCCGGTACTGGTAAAAAGTTTTGGTCATGTTGTTAAAAGCTACACAATTCTAGGTCATATTGTTTGTTGTCCAAGCTGAATATTTAAGTAACATGACAGATCAGCTATGAAAGGAGTGTCTGAAAGTCTGGACACCCTTGGAAGTATATCAAATATCAAAACGGTATTAACAAAGACATTTTTACAACTAGACTCTTTAGATTTTGGATCCTCCTATACAGATAGGTTGGACTTCTGGTAAAAAGAATAAAACAGACATCTTTAAGTGACAACAATTTTATTTCATTCATTTTTTCCTAAGTAAAATATAATAACATATATTGCAAACAATAATACATTATAGTTTTCTATAAAATCAAAAAGTATCAACCTGGAATATTTTGAGATATGTAAAGATATGGATTTCAGCAGTAAAGTCACTACATATGTTTAAATACAAGGATTTCAGCAGTAAGTTATTATACATGTGCCTACATCAGCAGTTATATATCACATTGCTTGATTGTAAATAATGCATTTGAAAGGCACATAGTATTTTATACAATATAAAAAATAAAGAAAATAAATGAATGTCAAAGCTTTTAACACAGTTATTTCTCATTGATATGCTTACAGAATTACCTCCCTTGGTTTTATACCAAAATGATATTAATACACCATTTAATGTAAAACTCCGTAATGTAAGTAATAAACTCTAATAACAAATGGACCAAGTGTCTGACACCAGAGTATATGAGGTTTTAAGTTGGAATGTACATTCATGTAAAGTGAATAAATCAGGAATATTATACACAAATTCATGTAGTAATATCACAATTTTGAATAAATAAATTTCTTAACAGACAAATAATAACAGAAAATATTGTCAAAATATATGCAGATAAATATATAATATATATCACATGCAGGACTTCAACAATGGAAAAACATTGACTATATTATAAAGGTTGTTTAGGAAAACTTGAGACAATTCTAAACAAAAGTCAATGTTATCCTAAACAATCAATAGTAGAATTTTGTAATAAAAATAAACAAAACAAGAAAAAAGCCATGGAGGGATTTTTATACCTGTAACATTAAATGGAAGGGATCAACATAAAATATAAAACAGAATGCTATATAGCACTTCAGATCAATATTTTTGGCAATCATGCTGTTTTTTATACAATTTTATAAATCATAATAAACAAAAACAAAAAACCCACAAATAATCTATACAACTTCAAATAAACAGATAGCAATGAAACATAACCTCAGAGGGAGAGAGCAATCATACACACATGTACACTGAACACTAAAAACACAAATATATACATGGCAGCCATTTTTGGTCAGAAATCATACATAACCTAATATATACAATCAATAATTTACTAATATTTAATCACTAATATGTACACACACCATAATAACACAAAATAATATTTCAAAATGTCAACATGGATCATTGGAGTAATCCATATGTGTAGCTTCATTAAATAAAGTCATTTTTATCATTATTGTCATTAAATCAAGAATGGAGCCACAACAATAAGCATGAAGGAATAAAGTCTTCATTATCTTATAAATGTATTAAAAGTTTCTATTAGGTTAATTTTATAAAGTCCAAGACCTAGTAAGGTCTGATAGTTGCAGAGAGTCCTCGTAGTGACCATCTAGCTGATGGGATACCTTCTCTACGTACATCTAACTCCATGATAGGATCTCTGGTAGCAATACGTGAAGCATACACTGGACATTGATACGTCTCGGCAGCTCTGTTGTTATCTTGCATGATAGGTTTCTCATTACATGGCCAACATGTTAGATGTACGACAGGAAGTGTAGCGTATCCACTACGTGGAGGAGCATCTTGTAGTTCACCTGTTGTCTTCTCCCAGGCACAACCCCAGATATATATACCATACACAAACATACCTTCCTGTGGGGGATCTCTTAACTGTGGAATAGAAAAATAAAAGATTTCATCAGAAATAATAAAGTGACACAAAGCAGGGCAACATATTATCAAAACTTTAATGATATAACAATACAATATTGACAAATTCACAACTAACATCCATATTTTTGTTAAGCCTTATAATACCCATTACTTATACACAAAGGGAATAAAACAGGGGAAACCAATGGGTGGTCTGAACCCTTTACCTCCTGCTAGGAAGTCATTGCGCTATCAACTGAGCTTATCAGGCTGATGAATATATTACACAATTAATAAAAAAAATACTACAAATACAGCTTTGCTACATAAATATGAAAAAATAATGAGGATGCTCATAATCTGATTTCTGCACATGACATAGACCGAGTTGCCAAAGAATATCACTATGTATTAATTTTTGTCCTATGCTTAGGCAACTAGACCAAATTAAGATATTGAAAAAACAATATCACAAGTAAACTACTACATACATGATCTTTGTCTCGTGAAGTAACCTCAGTTTGGAAGACAAATTGTTCAAAGTTTCCTGATCTATCACCAGAATATTGTCTGATATAATCTTGTTTCATTAATGCTAGTAAACCACGAGGATTAAAGAATGCACCTAACCAATATGCTGGCATCTTTTCTCTACCCTGAAATATAGAACAGATCACATGTTGATTATTGTAGTTAAATTGTCATAAGGTATGGTTCCTGTATTAGGACATTCAAAGATGATAGTCATATTAGCAAAATGGCACCATTTTCTTCTCGAATTAAACATTTGAGAGTTATAAATTGTCAAAAATTACATGATTTTGCAATAACCAAGGTGGTATTTACAGTGGAACTTTACTACAGTAGCAAGTAATACATTCATATCATTTATTTAGATTTATGAAAGCAACATTTTAGAGAGTGAAAAAAAATCTCTTATATTATAGTTAATATAAAAGAGTTGAAAGGATCTTTGAAGATGAATAGAATTGCAACAAGGCAGTTGAACTGTCACAAAAATCCATCTGTTGAATAGTGTTGAGTGTAAGTTGGCTAATGGTTGATATTCACATAATATAACCAATCTTCCGAAGCATTTTACATAAGATACCAAGGAAAAATTCAATCAATCGTTAAAATTAAAGTGCATTAAACTAAAACAACTCAACTACTATAAGTACTCGAGTTAACGATTTTCTTACCAATATAAGAATCTTTTCAAAATGATGACAACGACTTTGTAGTTCATTTAGCCATGATCCTAGACCCCATGTAAGAGGTGGTGATGAAGCACCTGACATCTGACACCAGACACGTGGTATACGAAGATGAAATAAATCATCAGCTGCTGACAACACGGCATCAGAGACTTGATCACCAAGACTTTCTGTCTCACACGCATTTCTTATCATCTATAATATAAGAGCAAGAAAATGTTGATAGAAATATAATGTGATAACAAGACAAAATGTACATTTCATATATATCCACATTATAACACCTGAATGAGTCTTAACTCACTTGAAATTGCGTAATTCTCTTTACTCAATTTCTTTATCTTGAAAATTGTATAAAATGGCAAAAAATAATTTTAGACAATCTCAAGACCAAATTGAAGAAATGATTAGGGGAGTTGGGATGCTTGAAGAAGGAACCTTCCTAAGCTATTTTAATTGACTCCACAATGTTGCCATGAGGGCTGGGCAACCTCTAATTTGCATTCCAATGATGCATAATCACATCTAGGCATGTCCACAATGGGCCAGAGGTCACATAACACAGACCCTTAACAACTCTAATACTTCTCTCTGAGTCTAAAGTTTACTAACATTTTGAAATTTTGAGGGTTGCTTTAGTATTAGGGGTATAAAAAATCTATAAATAAGAAATGATAACTTACAGATAATGTATTTTTGATTTCTGTTAACAATTTATACATAGTTTCTAATTCTTTCATGATGTAACAATTGAATGTTGTAAATCCACCAAGTTTTCTGACTTTCTCAACAATATAATCCTGAAATATTATAAATAGATAAATACATTGTATACATAGCACTTTTACATATGGCAGGGAAATTGTGTCTCATAATCATGGAAAATAAAATTACAATCTTACCAATGGGTAAATCAGTTGGTAAGGTCATTAAAACAATGCAAAAAGGTTAGTAGAGTAACTCTTTTAAGAAAATTCAAAGTACATGTCAATATATACACATCATGTCTTGCAACATGTGAAATTAAGATCTGATAAACAATTGTCCAGAACAACTACTTATTTTACAAACATGTAAATGTACTAGGCATAAGAATTCTATTGGTGCATTTTCCCTCATAGAAAGACTTTTGAATAAGTTTTAAATTCTGTATGGGTACAACTTATCATAGCTATATCATTCTATCCTTACCTGCAATATTTAAAAATTAAAATTTCAAACACAGAATTGTTCACTCACAATTGAGACAAAAGTTCAACAGTATTAATTGTTTTGAAGACAAATAAACCAATATAAAATAATACTATATAGACAAACCTTATTATAAGCTTTAGGAACTTTTTGTAACATAGTGAAAGCTATCTCCCATAGTTCAACATCTTTTCTCATTTTAAATGTAGCGAAACTTGCTGTAGCAAATACACCTTGACCTACAACAGCTGGGTTGTTACTTTGTGCACTCACTCCTGCCAAGGCTGGTCCTTGAAATAGAATATATCAGTCAGTGAAGATAAGATTTAAATGGTTCTAAAAGCTGCCTTTAACTTTCTGTTCTATGATCTCTTTACAAAGTTATGGCAACCCATGAAGAAATTCTAGTTGCCACAACCTAGTTGTCCCTGACTATCTGACAAGAGTTGATTTCTCTGGCTAAGATGAACATGAAGATTTGGTTGATCAAAGTTAAAGTTATTTCATTCCAGCAATTCTGTCTTAACAATACAATCATTTATCACACAAGTAAGAAATTGTATTGAAATTCTCAACCCAGCATACTTTTTTGTCCTATGTAACCCTCAATCAATAGTGAAGCTATTTAACATGAACTCATTATGTTTCAATGTTTATGGACACTACACTATGATTAGAGAATGAAACAAGAGACATTTATATCGAAACTTGGACATAGTTATCATGGTCTAATGTCTATATGAATACACATGTTTTTAAGCTATCAACATGTCTACACTACAGCAATCTATGTTCCAAGTTAAATAAGTAACAATACAAATTTTGGTGTTCCAAATAAAGACACTGGTACATTTTATTTACCTTCAAATGGTGATGGAGGTCTAGGGAACAATTTATGTGACAAAGTATCTGTTGACGGCATACCATCGAAAACACGATTTAGACGTGTAAATACATACTGATCATCACCTAGTAGAGTCTGAAATAAGAAATATGAATTTATTTATAACATAAGTTACTGGTCATACATACAGATCGATCATTAATTGTATGTTTGTTTTCAATTATCATTCTAACAGATTTTTGGCACACAATGTTGTTATGTGAGGAAATTTATACCTTAAATGGAGAGATATTCATTATTATTTAAATAAATTGAACATTGTTTATAGTTAATTTTGTTTATACATGTACATTGCTTACTTGATTAAAAAATTTGAATGATTAAAAGTTTATATTATACATGTGCTGTCTTATTATCAATGAATATTCTACAGGTCATATATTGTTATTCAGAAAAACAGACATAAAAGGGTTTGATTCGATGATAGACTATGTTTGTAAAATACAAACATAATTGATATAAAATTATCCATGGAAACAATATAATTAGGGCCTACAGCAAGTCAAACTGACAAACTTGCTAGGCAATGCCTAGGCAAGTAATACTTGAGTATATAAGTTAGAGTTTAGTCTACAGAATACATCTAACATTTTTATAAATGTATTTTTCTGTTATATAATACAATACTAGTATATATTACAGTTTGTTAGTTTCTACATTGATTATTTATCTATACAATATTTTGTGCTAATTTTCATTCTTTATATATTTCTTATAGTGTTTAACAAGTATGTTACATCTATTTAATTTTGGAACCAATGAGGCAAACTTGTGTTTATATTTAAGTTTGCTTATAAAAGAAATAATGACAGCTTATATATTTCGTTCATTCAGTTCCATTTAGGACCAAGTAACTCAGATAGAGCACCAAGTAACACCATCACCAAAGATGAATATTTAATATGATAATTTTACTATACATAACTAAAATGGTGAAACTAATTCTCTTAAATATCTATACAGCGTATAATATGTTGAATTACTGTATTAAGCTCCTGTTTTCACCAAACTATTTGTGTACAAGAACTCAGTGAATGCTTCAAATGTTTGTTTGGAGAAACAGTTTTTATTTACTACTCTAAATAAATTTGTCATTTTTCTGTTTTTCTCATTTGAACAAAACATAGCTAGCAGGCAGCCAGAGAGCCAGATGGAAAACATGTCAAAAACAGAATATGATTTAAGTTGCTTGACATATAAAATGGAATAACAAGTGTTAGTCTCTCATTTAAATAAATTGATATGAAATATTTTCACAAGTTGAATAAGGACAGAATTGGACCAAAGAAAGCCTGAAGGTTTATAAGGGAAACTAAATCATAATTAAACAGTTTATAATATTATTTCTCATTCTGTATCAGAGAGATGAACAATATAAGACAATAATTGTACATTTATATTACAGATTCTTGTTAATTTGTGGCTATGGGACACTAAATACATTAAGAAATCGAGGGGAATGTGAGTTAAGGGCTACATGTTTGAAATATTTTAAAACGAGGAAGTTAGATTTAGTGAAATCAAGGATCATTGTTTTGGGTTAAATCTGAAAATCAATAAGAAGTTAAAGCAAAGTATTTTAGCATAGTATGTACAATGAGAGCTCTTTCTATCAGTGGATAAAATCATTCCACCCAAAATAAATTTAGCCCCTTCCTATTTCTTTGAAAAAAATACTTCAAGTTGTAATGTCTGTATTTTCTGATACTCTCTGCAATTACAGTATATTCATTAACTAGAGCCTTCCTTGATTCTACCTTATTCTGATGTATAACACATACATGCAACCCTCTCCTTAAGCATTGATATAAAACTATAGCAAGCATCTTGCAAGGTAAACAGAATCCAAGTACTAATATCAAGGTTTTAAAGGCTTAAAGTTAATGAACTAACAGTTAAGACTACACAATGATTTTATACACTGATATCAAAGCTTCCTAGTCCATTCTGAATTAAAGCTGAGATAGATCGTTAAAGCAAGTATATTCTAAATTTTATATTAAAAGAATTAAACTACATATAAGTATATCAAGGTTCATACAGACAACATATAGAACTACCCCAAGACTTTTCAAAGATTGATATAAATACATTTTAAGCACCAAACTAGGCATTCCAAATCAAGTAAAATGTATCAAAACATATTGTGCATTTCTAAGAAGAAATTTGGTATTCAAAAACGAAAATCTACATTAAGTAGAAAAATATTAAACTTACTTTGAAACTCAGTATACATTATTTTTAAAAAAAAATTTATTCTATTAAAACATTAACACCAATGAAGTATAGTGATTTTCAAGTACATAAGAAGCCTGTATGAACCCAGTATAAAAGTATATATGATAAATATTAAAATAAAATCCAAGCATACCCACAACACTCCCTCTGGTGACTAACAGTATTATAAATAATAGTTTTATAATATAATAATACATGATAATAATATCGCAATCCCTGTGATATTTGTATTATGTTTAGTAAGGAACATGCAAATCATACATAATATTCGTTTTTGCAAGAAGTTAATAATAAACATTGAAGTCATACATGTCATACATGTACATATATGTAATAATGCATGCAACCTTTTATAGTTTCTGATTATACAAAATATCAAGTGTACCACTTATTTTGATGTCAGATCATTTCAAGTCACATGATTGCAACCAAATATGTTTCAATATAAGTTTAAGAACAACCACTTTACTGCCGTAAGAAAGAAAAGCAACCTTAAATAGTAGAATCACTTACAAATGCTTGCTTTTCAAAACAGTCACTTCCCAAACAGTCAAATTGCTGCCATATTTTTGAATTTAAATAAAAGGAACTCATATAACGTATACTTCAATATAAATCATATTATTACCCATAATTCTAACCACTCAGATATTTACAAACTTCTGACAACAAATTAAGTGGTACTCAATGGTTTATATTAGAACAAACACCTTCAATCAGTCAAGTCACATGCTATACAATCAGGTTCTGGGTTATATAAAACAAGGGTTGGTAAAATGTGAAATATAATTTCTGATCAACAAACAAAACTGTGAGGGTGGAAAAAGGGAAGCAATTTTTTCCACTACTTACAAAGTTGACTTGAGATAACTACAAGTGAAATATGACAATATAGACACTGGTAGAATTTATACAAACTTATAAAATGTCAAAGTGTATTTTTAGTTTTCAATGAAAAGGGATATCTAACTTCTTGAAGTTAATAATTATTTTGTGTCAAATTTTCACAAAAGAAAACCAAAATATAAAAAAGCGTTCAGAAATAAAACAGTCAGTAAAAAGTCAAGTCAGTAAAATTTTACTACAAACTCCTAAAGAAATAAAAAAAGTTTTAGACAAATAAAATAAAACAATATTTCTATATAAAAACAAGAAATGTAATGTGGAAACCACATTAAAGCCGGATTTAAAAACTTTAATGCAAAAATTACAAAGGGAAATAATCCAAAATAAAGCCAGGTAGAGTTGGGGTTACTTTCTGTTGTTTTGATTAGGTCAATTAGCACTTCAAATTGCTTAGACTAATACAGATGGACAAATCCAACTATTTTCCAGAGGAGATGGGTTTCAGAAAAAAAGGGGATACAGAAATAAAAAATATTTAAAAATCCAAAGTCCCATCTTTGTGGCAAAATTAACATGCTATTATTTATAGTCATTAATTTCTGGTTGTATAACCAAAGTAACATCATAGTATTGTTAAATGTTTGACAATATACTAGGAAGGTCAAAGTTTGTCACCTGAATGTACTTGTACATAAGATGGGGTGACGACTTAAGGTTGGGCAAAGAATTTAGGGCCTCATACTTCATATAGTGCTAAGGTGTATAGGACCAACATTGGATCCACAAATAAATATGTGAATAGAGACTTTATCCATATATGAGAAAGACAATAAAATCAAATCAGGTGAATAGAATAGAAGATTATAATTCACACTTGACTACATCCTACATTCACTTCAATCATTGTATAGATATATTAATATACTACTTAAATAACTTAGTAAATAAAAAGAAACAGTAAAAAAATATCTTTTATAGAGAGCTTCAAACATCCCTACAAGAACTCAAACATTAAACAGACTCTTTTACACTGTTGTATAGTTCTCAGTATTATGCCAGGAACTGAAATATCATAAGACACTTCACTTTTATACACAAACTTTGAGGTAACCAATATTTATTTTTTTATTTTATAATATGCTAGCTATATGCCATATGCAGGTAAAAATGGCCATACTTGCATGACATACTGAAAATTATTGGCTTACAATCAATTTATGTAAAATGGTGACCCTGGTTCAAAGCCAATTTAGACTTGAAAAGTATAATTTAAGGCAATATGGTAGAAGACCTCAAGATTGAAGATGATGCTACATGAATAATATGCATGTTCAGTTAACAATACGTAAAGCTCATATAGACACTTCATTTTTAAAAATCACCAAGATCTATATTACAGTGTAACAGAGTCTTATAAACATAACAGTGTAACAGAGCCTTGGAATCTATTCATTAAAAATACAACATGATCAGTGAAGACAAGAAGTAATAACCTACCTCAACATTAGGATGTATATGACAACCTTCAGGTACATCTAAGAAATGATAGTTGATACCTTCTAATGCTTGTATTAATGTACTCATACGTACATTGGGATTAAAGAAGGCAGCTGGATGTCGATATTTTACTGTAATATACAACAAGTAAATCTGTGAGCTAATGCTCACTAGTGATACCCCCGCCAAAATCTAAAAATATGCGACAAACAGGAAGTAGATGAGCAAGGAGCATGAAATCGCTTTACACCATATGGGACTATGGGATGAAGCAATATGCAAAGTATTAGGCTGCTACATGATATAGTTGCTGAGAAAACTGCGACGGAAATTTTGTAACAGACGGACGGACGGACACACGGACAAGGGTAAAACAGAATACCCCCCTCTTCTTCGAAGCGGGGGTATAAATATAACAAGTTGTGGTGATCATAATGTGAAAACATTTGGAGAGAGTTGTGAAAATAATTACCTACTCCACATTAAAGTTTTTTTCATAATAAACTATGAGCAGTCATATAATGAATGAAATGTATAAAGCAATTTTCAAGTTAAATCCCGGCGTCTTATCCCACTTCATACTAATAGACATTTGTCTGAAAACAAAGTGGTGTAAAAACAGCATCCATAATAAGTAAATATACTAGGATGAAAAAGAAACGCCGGGTAACCTATAATGATTGTTTTAAGGGATAAATTGTATTATTGGATTATTATATTTATTTTTGTATGAAATGTCATCTGTATGGAACCAGCTGTTGAAGTTTCAATCGATTTCCGATGCTGATTATGTGAAAAAATACCCCCTTTTAACGATGACCCTTCTTGTTTTGCGAAACACGGCCGGACATGTGTTGCATATTTTATGTACCCGGCGTTTCTTTTTCGTCCTAGTATATGTCAAATGTAGTCATTTGTATTTAAATATCATGGAAACTTTTAGGGAAGACTTGCTCAACTGAGTTGCCTGATTATAATGTAATACAGTTTACTTACATCTAGCAACTTCAAAATCTTTTTTCACAGCTGTCGGTGAGACCCAGTAATCTACCATAGCACTTAGACTTTGTTGATCATTTACATCAGTAGAATAACTTCCATATATAACCTACAAAATATTATATAACACTTAGACTTTGTTGATCATTTACATCAGTAGAATAACTTCCATATATAACCTACAAAATATTATATAACACTAAGACTTTGTTGATCATTTACATCAGTGGAATAACTTCCATATATAACCTACAAAATATTATATAACACTTAGACTTTGTTGATCATTTACATCAGTAGAATAACTTCCATATATAACCTACAAAATATTATATAACACTTAGACTTTGTTGATCATTTACATCAGTGGAATAACTTCCATATATAACCTACAAAATATTATATAACACTTAGACTTTGTTGATCATTTACATCAGTAGAATAACTTCCATATATAACCTACAAAATATTATATAACACTTAGACTTTGTTGATCATTTACATCAGTAGAATAACTTCCATATATAACCTACAAAATATTATATAACACTTAGACTTTGTTGATCATTTACATCAGTAGAATAACTTCCATATATAACCTACAAAATATTATATAACACTTAGACTTTGTTGATCATTTACATCAGTAGAATAACTTCCATATATAACCTACAAAATATTATATAACACTTAGACTTTGTTGATCATTTACATCAGTAGAATAACTTCCATATATAACCTACAAAATATTATATAACACTTAGACTTTGTTGATCATTTACATCAGTAGAATAACTTCCATATATAACCTACAAGTATCATAACATATTATATGTACTATATAACAATTTATACTATCTATAATTACTGTTCAAAATAACAAAAGTTTCTGTTAACAAATGTCTGTATGTCTCCAAATTACCATGAATTTAGCAAAGTGGGCAAGTATCATACAGGCAACACACTGTCTTGTCTTAGAGACATGTTTGTGCCCAGTTATTTCAAATCCATCCAGAAATTATAACATGATCTCTGTAACATGAAGCCAGGATGGATACACGGATGGATTGGAAAAATGCTATATGCAACCCTTGTATATAAATTGTTTGAAGCTTTGTCAGCAGAAAGCCAAAAAATGAGTAAGTCTTTGACAATATTGAAATTGAGTCCAACAAGCCACTTTATTCTTAATCACTCATTTTCTTACCACTCAAGCAAGGAAATATACTATAAAACTTGCATCCTTGATACACAATTAAAGATAATCTTAAATCACAAAT
The DNA here is from genome assembly GCA_025267735.1 of Mactra quadrangularis. Classification (NCBI taxonomy): domain Eukaryota; kingdom Metazoa; phylum Mollusca; class Bivalvia; order Venerida; family Mactridae; genus Mactra; species Mactra quadrangularis. The sequence continues at coordinate 6,014,484 of CM046309.1, forward strand.
ACAATTTACCTCAGAAAGCATATATCTGATACCAGTCCATGATGTAATTCTAGGTTGTTGGGTACCATCAGGGGCTGTATACATTATCTGATCCCTAAATTCATTTGTGATGAAATTTAGGGATTCCTGAAAAAGATAAAATGCAAATGAGCACAATTAACACATATTCTATATACTTTGTCTGAATTTGTTTTCCTATTTTTTTTAGAAAAAAATAATAAAAGCATTTATTTCATGTAGCTTCATTTTAATGACATAAGAATTATGCAAATTTATACATAATTTTAAAAGCTAATAAAGTATTGATTGCGTGTTAATTAAGCAACGATTTCGACATTCCATTCTTTGCTAGTCTCTTTTAAATTATTTCTTCATTTTGTGAACTGCAAGTGTTTTAGACAAAAAATGCACCTTTTATGTAATTAAATAATTATATTTACATAACAGTACACTTTCCTATCTTAATAAACTCACCTGTATTTCAAAGCTTCCAATATGATGAAAGTCTGATGGACAATTCCATCCACCAAACCCATACCTAGTTCTAAGTTGTACTGCAGCATGAAGGTAACATAAGTTATGTAACATTACAGGCCATTCTGCTCTACTTGAATGTTTTAATATATCAGGTTCAAAATTATTAAATGATCTCACAAGACTATCCTTCATCATCTGGAAAATACAATAAAACATTTCATTACATGATGTCATAATGTCACAGGATATGACCTTCACTTTTGCATACTTCAAGAACCATAACTCCTGTGATACTTTATAGCATTCAGAACTCCTTGGCAATTCGCTAGGAATAACCTCAGACATATATAGACACCATTTTGGAACTACCAGTGTTGAAGTAAACAAATACACGATTCTTTAGGTGATGAGTGATGTTTAATTTTTAGTTCATAAACTTGAAACAACGCAGTTCAATGATATCGCTGAATAAATTTGGTTCAATATATATATTTTGTTATAAAAGGGATCTACCTACAAATCACAAAAACAAGAACTTAGGGGTAGTCCTCCTCAGAGTGTGATATGGCAAAACAAATGCTTCTGGGGACTTCAACCAGGTTCTCAGAAAGTTAAAGCATTATAAGATAAATTGTGATCTTTCACACAAATCATTTAGTAAGGCATTAACGTACTCACCTTAGGAGAATCTAGTATAGTTCTAACAGAGTTTTGTAACAATCTAACAGGTAAGACATCCGGTACAGCTTGACATGATATCCAGACACGGAATGATGGATCAGGTGTTGTACTACTTGATAATTCTTCTATTATACTTTCTAATCCAAGTAATAAATGTGGAGCATTTTGTGCATTATGTAACAATACCCATTGTCCCTGAAAAAAAAATATAAAAAATATATAAAAAAATAAAAATAAATATATACATGTATTTCACACTAAATGATTATAAAATACAAATTTTGTAAAAAGTAACTGCCACATACATTCAATTCATTATAAAATTCATGAGATATTTCTTGAAGCATAAAAAAACTTTAGTTGACCTGGTGGAATAACTTTTAACTACATGAAATGTTTAAATCATAATAATTGTTGATTTGAGCAATTTAATGTAGAATAAATATTATTGCTCAATTATAGAAGAAATTGAAGCACTAAAATTTGTCATTCAGAAAGTTGGAATATCAATATTTATGAAAATGAATTACAATTTCATTGGCAAAATGTGCATTTGTATAAGAAAGTTGGGCACAAATATTTAAAATTTCAACCAAGTAATCTTAAACTCTTAAGTAGATTTCAAGGGGTCAAGCAATTTCCAATAAATATCACAATGTAAGTAAATAATCTAGAATCTTTTCATTGATTCAAATTTCAGTAAAATATATAAAACATTCAACATTTCCTACCTCAGCCATTCCTTTCTGTATATATTTTCTAGCAGTACGTTCTGTGTTAGCATTATTATCAGTGATAGAAACTTGTAATGTTTTATTTTGTTTACGATTAGCAAAGTCTGTAAACATTCTAACAGCAACTTCAGCTTCTCTTGTATATAACAACATGATAGGTACGGTAGGTGAACTTTGTTTTAATAATGCTTGTAAGTCTATACCAACATCACCATAATACCTTAAATAGATAGATATATACATAAATACATTAAAACATGAGTATGAAATTGTCGGCAATAACTATTAAACTGGAATTCAATTCATATTTGGAAGTTTATGTAGATCAAAATTTAGACCTAGAAACAATGCTTCACTTTGTAAACCCGAAAAAGGATAAAAACCAAAATCTTAGGGCATTTTGTACAAGCAACAGGTATAAAAGAACTTGTTATGAATTTAAATAGAAATTAATGAAGTGCCAGTTCAACAATAACATTACATTGTACAAATGAAAAGAAATATCAAATATTCAGCAAAAAGTAGTTTTACAAAGTTTTATAGCCAATTCTTTATGCCTATGTATTATTGTTGTATTCACATTTTGTATTTTACAGAAATAATAAATTGAACAGAACTCTAGTCATAACTGTTGAAGATTTTTATAAGTCCCAAGTTGTTTTGAGAAACTAAAAGAAAAATGCAATCATTTTTTGGAAAAACAATGAGAAAAAGTGCAAAAATTGCAGACTTGGTGTACATCATTTCCTTTACCAAGATTCCAGACAAAAATAAATAAGCCCAAATTGTAGTTGCACAAGCATGTGTCCATGTTGCAATGCATATACCAGTATTTAAATATGTGCCTTCAACCAGAAGCATTCAAACAGTGAATTTGATAAAAAAGTTTTGATAGAGTCATGCTAGTTTCTGGTAAAATTAGTCTAGATAAATCATGCATATCTGATATAGATTAATTTATTATTATAGCTACAGATGTTGATAAACAAGCATTGGGTTTCCACATTTGAGAGAAATTTAAGTATCAAGTAATAAATGGTTGATGTATTCATTGTTAGACATGCTGTAACAAACTTGACATCAAACTTTTAGGCCTTTCATTTTGTGCAAACAGACAAAGAGTCATCATCAACATTGTCAAACTACCTTACTTTTTCTATCACAAACAGTTTATGCATCTTGGCTTGTTTGTGTCAAACAATATTTCCATCACATTCAAGTGCCTTATATGGTCAACAATACACATTGACCAATGTTTAAACAATATATCCATAATTCACTTTGATTTCTGACCTTAAAGGGTCAAGGTCACACTAATAATACAACCATCTTTGAAAGACTATAATTTAAGCATGCAATGATTCTTGTACTACAGAAATAGTAAGATAATAAGGATTCTATAATAAGGGTTGTCACATGCAAATCTTATCCATGCACTACACTAAATTATCAATCTAATGAACATAACATTAAAACTTAAGTGTTTCCTGATTATAGGACTTTTCAAACCCTAATTGTGACACACAGAGCTATATGTAAAAAATGTGCAAGGTCATCAACCATATGTAGCTGCTTTATAAATTATTTCGTTAACCAGTAAACCAGTGGACAACCAGAGACTTGAGTCTAATTTATACAATACTAAACTATCAAATCTTCACTCCAGTCAAAGATGCAATCTGGTGTTGTGGGTCAATGTGCCAAAATGTCACAAATGCACTTGTCTTGCAACTAAAGGGCACTTGTCTGGCAACTAAAGGGTCATAACTTTGGTAATCATTTGTAGAATGTTCAAACTTATCAGATATTTGGCAACAAACATGCCATTAATGTTCTAATAATATCACCCATCTTGGCCAAGTATATAAAACCTAACAGTGCTTAAAAAATGCTCAAACTTTGAAATCAGAAATGTGTTTAAAAGACTGTAACACTCCAACAACATTAACTACATATTCCAAGGTAAACAATCTAGAAAAGTGATGTCACAGATGAGAGAAACTTCAACCAGATATCTTACAGACCACTGTGATAAGATCTCCAAACAAAACACCAGGGTATCAGGTTAAGATGACCTTTGTGTCAACCAATCAATGCTTAGCTTTTATTGAGACAAAACACTATTTATAGCATCGTAATTTTGGAATTGTATTTTTATATCAAGTGTTCTAAGCTATTTTGATGATGCAGCAGCATGTTATTAGCTGAATATGATTGAACCATTCATTGCAAGTTGCATCATGAATATTATAAATTCAGAGGTCAGCTGAACATGACCTTTACTGATGTAAAACAAACAAGTACATGAGTGTAGAATTTTAGATCAGGTTGAAATGAGATCGAAAAAATAAAACCTGCTTGAACACTAAAACATAATACTGGTGTCACCCCAAAAACAGTAAAATAAATCTCAAATGAATATTTTATACTATAAAATCACAGCAAACACATTCAATACACAATCTGTGAGACAAAAGCTAAAATAATAGAAGTTCCGAGATTCTATATCCAAAAAATGAAAGAGTAGCAATTGTTTTAAATGTCACACTCTAGAGATACCATAGCTTACCAATCTGAGGTCACTTCATATAAACTAGTAAAAATGTTCATTAAATATAATATAGATATAACATTGTAATAAAATAGGATTATATTATATTATCATAAACTACAATATATCTTTGGATTTAAATATTTGATTTTTGAGATTGCAAAGAGATTAATGAATAAGCTTTGTTTGTTTGTTTGACTGTTGCTTGGTTTAGGTTTAACAGCAAGAGCACCAATACTGAAAGACTTAACTGTATTGTACAGAAATTGACCAAAGATGTCAATTATTAAGTAGACAATTATTATTCTATATTCTATTAATTATCTATCAAGAATCAACAATTCATTAATTTTCTATGAATCAAAGTATTAGATTTTTGAATTCAATATTTATCCAAATTGTTTATTTAAATATTTTCATTTGTTTTCTTCATTTGTTCTCTTTGCAATTTCAGATTCTAGCATCTAACAGTATAAGTATAAATTTCAAAAGATTTTTGGACCATTAGAACTAAACTTATCTATCAAGTCTAAATTAAAAAGAAAATAAATGACAAAAATATATGTTTTATCAGAGTAATGGTCTATAATCACAAAATAATGTATTGGTTTATTTCTTGCAGTGTAAAGATATGCTGTGTGAAGTCACAATAAAAACAACTGGCCTAACATGTATGCAATCAACACTAATCTAAATGCATTGTGATGCCCATATATACATTTGCTCTTTCCAGTATAACTAAATATTACAGTAAATAAAACATATTTCCTAAATGGTCACTATTAGGATGGTCATACCTTAATTTTCCTCACAAACATCATATACAGCAAACATTGGAAGTCTCAAAACTTATAATATGAGAGAGCCAAGTGTACCACTTGTCTGAATTTGGACTTTATTCCTGTCCTATGTTTCATTCCAGATTTTCCCCTTTTGAATAAGTTGTTAAGACTAATTGTTTTGTAGGAATAATGCGTCAATCTACTGTTTGAGAAAGGCAATGATTGCATATGAAACAGGTAAAGTATTTGACCTATCCATGAAGTAAGAATCAATGGTGTTTGAGTCGATGAACATTTACTGTATATACAATATATTAATGGTGACATGTTGTCCCAACCAATGTAAAATACTAAACCATGACCAATGGTTTACTTTCTGATTTTATAAAAACTAAATGAACAACACAATGTCAAAGGTTACAGTAATATTTAGTTATATTCTGGATTAATTTTCTATCTAAACATCTTCACATTTGTTTCTTGCAACTAATTCAAAGTTGTATATTATAGCAATTTTATAATTCAGCAACATCAAGCATAGCATGTCTAGCAAACAGTGTAACCCATGTAACCCAACAAAAAATAGTTCCAACCCAAGACAAGGGGAAAGAATATTCCTACACCAAATCACATAACAAAATAGTACCAGTAAAGGAGATAATTGTAGATCTAATAAACTAATGATTCAAGTATTACAAAATATAGAATAAATCTAAAATGCTTGTACATGCTAGAATATATCTTTCCTTGGTAACATATATGATTTAAACAAAAGTGAAATCTTGCAGACGTCATAACAAATTTTCCTGAAAACAATGTTTACTTCAATTTTTTTTGAACGTCAGTACTAAATACTTTATTTTATCATCAAAAATTGCATTGATGAACAAAAACCAACTCAATTGAAACAAGTTACAAAGCTTGTAGACTCATATTTTTCATGACAAATCAAAACAGATTAAAAATTGTTGCCTCTAGGATGAGAATATATAAAACATCTGCAAAATTTCACAGCCTATAAACTAAGAATGTATCATTACCCATGTCTCAATGAATATTTCAATTTTTTACTGTAAATGATAATATCAAAATATAACAAGAAATAATTGCTGTAGGATAAAATAACAAAGTTTAGACACATACTGTGACATAGATAGGACATTTTTTATTCTGACCCTACAAAAAAGTTTAACCTTTGGATAACATAACTTTGCCCCCACATCATTCAATTGTTAACCTTTCCCTTGGCCTCAAAACGCATAAAAAGCAGCAACAAATTGTTTCATCTACTAAACAGAGCACACTCTCACATCATGGCCACATATAAAAGCACAAAAAAATCACTCAAAAATGTTCCGACCCCTCATGGACATTTTTACATACATGTAAAATACTACAACTCTGAATGTTAAAACTGCAGCCAAACTCTATAAATTAGTGATCTCACAGTGGACAGACACAAAGTTGCGACAAATCAACCCAGCCTCACTACAGTACGAGTACAAATAAAGTAATGTTTTGGTGTGATTATACAGAGTGGTATAATGTATACCATATTATATATAGAACTTACCCCTTTCTACCAATAGGTGGTGGTAGGCTACTACAAGTATACATTAGTGGTAACATTGTGTTAATATATAATATATTGGGTAACCCTTAATCTCATGGGAGAATTATAACAGCCTTTGTAAACAGCTTGAAACCAAACCAAATGAAGGGTAATTTGGGGTATGGTCAGGTTCTAAGCTGTTTGTAATTCTTACAGTATTTTCAATAAAGTTCATTTTCAGTAAACAATGGCATTGCCTATTTTCTTTAATTAAAATCCATGTACTGCAGGTGCTTGAACCCACAACCTTTAATCAATGTGAGCTTACAGAAATTAGAAGTCAGTAAAATGTACTTTCATCAGAGATCATTCATTATTTTACACTTATTATTCACAGCAATATCACATAACCTAAATCTATAAATAAATTCAACCAATCAAAGAAAGAAACATTTCCAAACAGAAATCACATAGTTTACTCTTCTCTTTATCTCATAGTTGGGAATGTAATTATGAAAAATGCAAAAAAAATACTCATTAGCATTCTGAATGTTTTATCCAAAAACAATCAAGAACCCAATTTAAACATATGAAACTGATGATACAATTCATATATTGTATTTTTATAATGATATTCTTGTCATTTTTTCACTGAAATTTATTTTATGATTTCCAATTTGAATTTGTTTCTATATAATGATGAAGGATATATTTATCCCAATAAATAACTAGATAAACTAGGATATATGTTTTAATTAATTCAACAAAAACCAGTTAATGAAATAATAAAATAAACCACAGAAATATTCATAGAAAAGAAAACATAAACAATAATAAATACATCATATCACAACAAACATACATTATATCGAGGGTTGCCCGCAAGACTGTCGTAAGTGCATTTTTGAAAATTTTACAGGAGAAGCAAAAAACTGTATAATTTATTATTATATGAATTTTACACCAAACTTTTTTGTTTCATTATTACAAAATAAGTTTAAAAACAAACAGTACTAATGAAATGCATAAATTTGAAATAAAACTAGGTATTTGGTGATTTTGTTGAGTTACTACAGTATTGCGCTAAAATTTGTCTGTTTTATGTTATTCAATTCCCAGCAATACTGTAGTAAGTCAACTTACTACAGTATGGCAGAAATGTTTTTATGCATGATTTTTGATAAAATTTCTGCAATACAGTAGTAACTGAAAATAAAGATCAAACACAAAAAATAATACATATCAAATTTTTATTTTTCAAATATATATCAGCCTTTTACTGGTTGCAACATGTGCAGAAGCCATTTTTCAGCTTTACGTGCAAGGGCCATTTCAAGATGCTCTCATTTCATTAATAATTTTCAGGCAGATACTGTATGCAAGTTGGCCAAGTTATTCTCTAGGTGACTGTCTTTCAGAAAAAACAATTTAAGCCCCAATCCCAGTAACCATGGCAATGCTGGGGTGGAGCAAAAGGGCAAAAATTGCTTTTTTGCTTTTTTTTAACCCCCAACTATTGCATTTCATCCAGATATATTTTCCAAAATTAGGTCTAAATTCCAAAGTATTTTCAAAGACAGAAAACATGTTATCTTAGCAGCATTTTGCTCCATTTCTCTGCATTCAACAACACTGTTTTTTTTGGCGATGTGAGGCCTCCTTCATACCCCAGCAACAAAAGGGGGTACATCCTCCCTTCGTAACCCCCTTGAGACATCTTTTGATAAGGGAGGCGCGCGAAAAAAAGCACATTTTTGAGGGCAGCTATCCTTTAGTGAAATTCACTTAATCTAGTTAAAAAACATAAATCTTAATGCTTCGGCAGCCATTTTGAAGGGGGTTCAGACATGTAAAAATGTGGGATTGACCAGTTTAGGGTTAAACAATAAAGACCTTATTTGGATTTAAGCCCATAAAACACATTCTAAGTTCCGGATTCACTATTCTTTGCCTTTTGTAAACCAGTTTTTCAGTAATTGTTTATGTTACAGTTAACATTATGATGATAATGTTGGGGTTATAATGCATTAAAAGGCATTATCATAAATAATAAGAATTATTAATTCAAGCCTAAAAGTTGTTTTAAACTGAAATATAATTATCAAATTTGTTTACCTATCATTCAGCTGTTTAGACACAATACAGTTTGTATTTTATTTGTTTAAACAATGTATTTTTTACATTTTTTACAACACAACTGAAAATATTATCTTCCTAGGCCCATTATTTAAAACTTGTGCTGAACCTTAAGACAATGGCTTACATGCCACAAATGGCAGCTCAAAGCTTAACTGTTTTAAAGAAAAAAATCAACAGAGGAAAATCATAACAGGACAGATTTAATACCAGAAATCTCAATTTAAAAAATAATAAGTTATTATTTTATTTAATGTTCTTGATTTATCTTAAGTCCTAGACATTTAACTAGTTCCTTTATTCCAATATTTTCCTGCAATTTAGATTTTCTTCTTATACTTTTAAAGTATCTATTTTCCTACTTTTAAACTATTTTTGTCTATCATTCATGTACATGTATTTTTTTCAAGATGTTGAAATTTGACCATGTCAAGTACAAGATTGGTTGTTTTTGCTTGATATAATTGAGTGTATTGTCTATACATGTATTTACTTTTATTAATTTTGTAAATTGTAACATTAATGCATTGAATGTTTTTGAATGGCTGTGGGATGTCGGTTTTCATGCTTGAGAAACAATTTGCTTCCAATGTTGTTAAGACTTGGCAAAAAATCTTTTGCATAGACATGATTCAAAGTTGTTTTCTAAGTGTATTATCTGTCTGGATAATCTACACTCTGTTAATTGTGTGGTCAACAAATGCCAAAACAGAATAATAACTCCCTTGTCTATACCATGACAATACAGGGTAGATCTTTACTACTTGAAACACCATCATTTGTAGCTGTCTGTCAATTTGCACTCTATTGTCATTATCCAAGCACTTATTTCCTGCTTCAAAAACTGTTTCCATATAATTTTGATAGTTTCAGAAAAAGCCAATACTAAAATTGAAATACAATGCATGTATGCATGTGAAAGGGTACATGTAACACTGTAGCAACACATTGTTTAGGTCATATCACAGAGGTCAGTCAATCTATTCACTGTTATTGGAAAGGCTAAATCTCTGAATTTAGCTATTAACCAGTTACTGGGCTTATATTGCCATACATGATTAAGAATCAGGTGTAGGAGGGAGAATGACATAACAAAAGAAAATATGCCCCATCTGGGAATCGAACCAAGAACCCCTGGAACAGTTGACTAGTGCACGACAAACTGATCCAGACAGGCAACATTGGAGCATGCATGTTAAGCTGTCTCGTCCGCTACTTAGATAAGTAACTACCACAGGCTTCTTTCTGTTTGTTATGTTAGTATGGCACATCACCTACTGATACATAGTGATATCTGCTGGATTGGATAGCTAAAGGTTATCATTCATTAGACACTGATGATACCTCAGCAGTTGCTTTAAAGCATGTACATGAACAATAGTGGATGTGACTATCTTTTTAAGTAGAAGTTTTAAATGCCATAGTAATGTTATTCTGTATTTTTTTCTTTAAAAGTTCTTTTATTTTGGAAATGAAACTCTTTTATAAATTTTTATACTTTTACAAGACGTTTGTTGACAGCCTGTTAGTCCAAGTACAGTAATACTACAAAATAATCTTCTTAAATTTTTATTTTTTGTTAACACTAGTTACTTGGTTCTGATGTATTTAAAATATATTTATACAATAATTCAAAGTGAAACTCAGTAAAATATAAATACTAAGAATTTGAAATGTATGACACCATAAATGAAGTCATCAATGATGAAGTCAACAAAGCACTTTGCTATACTTGAATTATCTTTTTTCTGGTCTAACCTGATATTTATGTGTCAGCTAGGACCCCTTTAAAAATGACTGCCACATGACTTGAAATTATTGTTCTTTAATGGATTAGTTAATTTCACTCAAGGGAATTCCCCCCCCCCACCAATTGACCTATTTCATGAAAATACCAAAGGAAACGTCACAATGTCTTAGAAGGGCATATGCCCCCCCTCTGTAGCTGGGGTTTCAAGGCCCACAGCCTTTCTCTTCCTGAAAATATTTATTCTGTCAGAGCAGAAGAATGGCACAAGATCACAATAAGATAACAAGTGTTCAGTTTCTTAAAAGTACTAGCACTTAAGACCTCATTTTGAAGAAATATAACTGAATGAAGTGCTAACTTGGCGATAAAAACAGCAAAAAATTGCATTTTTCCCCATTTAGCTCACCCCAGTGTTGCCATGGTTACTGGGATCAGGGTTCAAATGACTTTATTTGAAAGCCAATCACCATGAGATTAACTTGATTTAGTTGCATATCTGCCCGTCAATTACTTATGAAAACAGAGCACCATGAAATAGCCGTATTGCATAAATGTGAAAAAGGCCAATTTTCATCAATGTCCCAATTACTATAAAGGGTTTTATATACAATAAGTAAGTAATAAGGTGCATAAATTACACTGAATTGGTGATTAAATGACCTTATTGAAGTATGATATGATTTTTTGTTTTACTTACTACTGTCTTGCAGGGAAAAGTTGAAGCAAGTTTTATAAAAAAGTTAGTGCAATACTGTCGTAAGTTGACTTACGACAGTATTGCAGGAACTTTTTATTCAGTGGTCAGTTACGACTTTATTGCATTTTTTATATAAATCACTTTTTAGGCAGAAGTTTGCCAAACTTTTTTTATAAGTGATGTAAAACATAAAAATAAGTGTAAAAATTCAAAAAAGTCCATTTCGTAAAAAAGTGTAGTTACGACAGTCTTGCGGGCAACCCTCGATATGTAAATATATACATTTCTTTCATGCTTTACGGTGAAACGTCGCGTTATTCGATGAAAATAAACGATGAAAATATAAATTTTATATTTTCATCGTAGTGAAAATATAACCTTATATTTTCATCGTTCATGACGTCATATTAGAAGATAAATGACGTCATCTTGGAGTAGAAATGACGTCACGTTATAATTTATGTGTAATACATCAAATAAAACACAAAAGTTAGCATGAAAGAAACAGAATATTCGTCAACTTTGGTGTAAGATCTTTTTTATTTCAACTCGTGAACTCAGAAAATGACATTTCCACTCGTGGCTATGCCACTCATGAAAATATGTTTTCTGAGCTCACTCGGTGAAATAAAAATCGATCTTGCACCAAAGTTGACGAATATCCTCTATGTAGTTGTCATATAATAGACACTGAACAGAACTTGTAAACCTTTTATCTTAAAATGTTATTTCCTGACATATGTTTTCCCTAAATAGTTTACCATTTGTAACACTATTCTATATCAACATATTACAATTGTGTACAGAGAATATAAGCCCATTTAATACATGTAACAATTTTATAGAACTCAATTAACCGAGTTTTCTACACTGAATTTTGAAAGAAGTCAATAATTTGTCCTTGTAGTAGTCCCTACAATTGTTAAATGTATCAAAACAAATTGCCTGAGACTTCCATATATAGCTACCCACTCTCCAAACAGAGTTATGTTTGTTCAATTGAAAAATAGGCACATTGCATCTTTCTCAGACTTAATAAATTCTGGAGCATGCATCAAGAAATCACATGATATAAAACAGAAGTCAACAAGTTATGTTCAGCAGATATACAATATTTATGAATTCTTCAATTGGAGGTAAAATAACTTACTTCTTTCCAAGTACAACATTTATAAAGACAGTAGAAGCTTGCATGATTTTATCACTTCTGACAGCTCTAACCACACATAAACGTTGCATTGGTTTATATATATCATCCATTTTATCAGGAAGAGGTGTGGTTTCAGGAGAATCTGTCTCACAGAGATTACGCCATTGTGTCTCACGTCCATCTTTAGGCATTCTATCAAACATTTCCTGTAAATGAAAAATGGTGAATTTGTTTATCTATAATACTAGGCTTAAGATCACAAGACTTTTCATTTTGTTGTTAAAAGTGTTGATTTTTGAAGTTCTGTCCAACAAGTGTTGCAAATCTCCAAGCTTATCAGGCATGAAGAGGTAAGGCCAAATTTGATAACTTCATTTCAAGAATTTATTACCCTTTAAAGATGAAAATAAGTTGAGGCTATAACAGGAATTACAATAGTTTACTTATACTACAGAAATTGGATATCATATAAATGTAAAGGATGGCAATTTAGTTTATGCATTCTAGTAGATGTTGAAAATCTTAAGGGTGATCTTGGTAGATTGAGTTAGAGTTATCACTTTAAAACTTAGTTTTGAAAAGTAATCATAATATGGATTTGAAATTATTTTTCTTAAGGATGAAGGACAAAGATGAAATGAAATATTTATTTCATTTTTCATTCAAAACATTTAATAGTTTTGATAAACACATCCATCAAGGATCTCTAGTTCTTCCCAGGGGGAAATAATCACCTAGTCAGTTCTTTCCAAAAGGAAAAACCTGGATGGGGTTTCCATTACACTGATAAGTATTTTTTTTCAAACAATGTAAGTCACAAACCTGGAACCACTCAAAGTGTGTAGCTAAAACTTGTAAATTATGGAATTGATCATCTGTCATCCAATCAAATGGTTTCTTTGTTTGAGCAATCTTATTTTCCTGTGATTGTTGTATATGACCCAATGATAACATTACAACAGAACTATAATCTGGTGATATCAGGAACTCTCTCTCTCCTGGACCAATATGTTCTAACGAATCTTCTACCTGTAGAATATAAATATATATATAAGTTAGAGCCAAATAAATACCACTATAACAAATCAGACAATCAGCAGGGTTTAGTTAGGTCATTTGAAAACAAAGAAGATATAGAATTATATTTGGTAACTATCAGAAACTTATTGTTAACTCCAAATCTTCTGCACAAATTAATTAATCAGTAAACTAGGGTATGAGCAAGAATAATTTGTGCTGAAAATAACAACTTACGAGCTAATGTGATCATTCTTCTCAAACAAAAAATTTTATAACTATATGCACTTTTTAAATTGGTCATATTGTTTGGCAACTGCAAGAATTTGACAAAAAGACTTAGTTTATAATTAAAAGATCACATGACAATATTCTAAGATGCATATTTTTAGTAAAATTCCATAGTTAAGGCATTTATTACAATTGTTTAACAACTACAACTGAAACATAAACTATTTTAAATAAGGTATCTTGCTTTACACCTATTTTGCATTTTTCATACACACAAATGCTACTTGTTAACATATTATGTTCTAAACAATATAAACTCTGATAAAAGACAAACCTCAATAGAAAGAAGTAAAGCAAATATAAATCTATCTCTTTCAAACAATCCACGTGCAGTGTAATAATATGCTTTACTGGTAACTTTCTCCAATACAGCTTTTATAGCTGACCTGGAAAACAAAACATACAAAAACATATATCAATAGATCTGAAAACATACATTGAAAATATAGTAAAAAGTAAAATTTCAAGAATTGTGTCTGAAAAATTTCTTTATGCTTATGTGTGCACTACGTCAACTAGAACTCTGCAAGTCTGATTTCTTTGTCTGATGTGTCATCTAACAAAAGATTGTAGTCAATCGTAAAATTAATGAAGCAATGAGTTATGATTCTGCACTTCTCTACTATAAGATCTATCTATCAGTGAGGTTTCAAACAATAGTATGAATAGTATTAGACTAATGCTCCATACGAGAAAATGCAACAAAGAGCATTCACTCAAAAATTATAAAGCAGAGAGGTATGGTAAACTGCACTTCTCTTTATGAAATCTATCCACCCAGTGAAATTTCAAGTCAGTGATGTGAATACCGGGTAGTACTGGGCTTATGTTCAGATAAGCAAACAGTAATAACCACCAAATGTAAACCCTTTGTCTTCTTTTGAGGGGAAACAATAAAATGAGAATTGAGTTATTGAAAATTTTGGCCAAGACTTGATGTTCCTCACTAATGAAATGTTGAAATTACACACCATTATAAATCTCTCCCATTAGAAACAAGGACAGAAACAATAATGTTATATATTTACCTTTCAGAATGACTGATAGCAGAATCATATAGATCTAAGAATCTATTATATGAGATCTGATACAATGGACTAACTTCTCTCATATATTGTGTTACATCGAAACATACAGCAGCTCGTTGTGCTATAGATCTAAAACCATCTCTTGCTTTTAATATAGACCCTTCACTCATCTCTACACGAGTTTGTCTGGAAAACATCAGCATAAAACATGATAAATATATATTAAGACGGCAAGTAATATTAACAAATATGAAGGCAGTAGTGACTTATGAAAATCACTTGAAAAAGAGGTCTAGTTTCTATAGAAAATAATGTCATGAAATGACAGAAATTACAATATTTTATGCAGTATTTATTTCCAAGATGTCAAAAAATATTTCATACTAGATGACAATAACCGTATTTTAAACAGCTTCAATAAAAGATTGAGTGCAGTTCCTTATATGAATTCAATGATTAATAAATCTTGAAGCTTTATCAGTTTTATTTTTCAGCTGAGGTAATTGTGAGACCAAAACTTGTACAAATCAGACTCATAAAAGATTTTAACATTTTATCTAAATGAAGTGTCCAAGACAAATATTTAGAAAGAAAAAATATCATAATAAAATTATGATGGCTTGTCAATGTATTTCACTAAAAAATCTCACAATATCTAAGGAGGTAGAAATAAGTAAAATAAAAACTTACGTCTCAACAGTTTCATCATATTGTTTCTTTAACTCGGCCAGTTTTTTAGTTGCTTGTAAATCATTCATTAATCTCACATCACTAGATAAATTAGTTCTCATCTGTTTCTCTAATTTATCAAGGAATTCCATATTTTCTTGTCTTTCCTGCAAATATAATATTTAGATTTATAGATATTGAGTCTGGTGAAATAAAGCTAAGCTATTATGTTCTCACTTCAGAGTATATATATCATAGATTACCTGGTAAATAGTTTCAAGCAATGGTAATGACGTTATGTTTGAGACAAAAGTAATGAGACAAAGTCACTGCAACCACTAGTAACACCTATATAATGTAGGAGCAGCAATACAGTGGAGGGATGCACACTAAGCGATTGGGTTGTCTAAGATTGGAAACCCACTGGGGACACTGCAAATTTCCATGAACAAGAAATTTACCTATAGTTGATCAACTCCACCCAGGTGTAAATAGGAACTGTGAGGGATCACCTGCCTGAAGTTTGTATCAATGATCCGTTTATTATACAAAATAGTATATTTGGCTGAACATGTACATGAAAGCATACTTTTAACCTCACTTTAACTTTTTTTTAAACTTTTATTTATATGTCACCAAATCCAGAAAGAAAGATTACAAACCTGTCTAAGAGCAGATTGTTCATCTTCTAATCTAGATTTCTCATGAGCCATAAATCTATTTAATAATTCTTCTTCAACATCTTTTCTATATAATTGGAAATACATAACAGAAGCATAAGCAGCCAGTTGTTGTGGTACCATATGTGGTTCTACTGTAGTATGTAAATATAGACGGAATCTAGGATCACATTCTACCTCATGATCTTCTACCTGTAACACATATTTATATATTATTAATAATATGTTAAAATAGTATTTTTTGTACAGTTCAGACTACTCTTATCTCGACACTATCCCAGTATAAACAACATAATTTAAAGTCCAGGGCCCATATTCACTATCGCTTTTTGAGTCTAAAACTGAATTTGAGTCTGAGCTTGAGATTTGTTTTAGTGAATATGGGCCCAGATTCCCCCTTCTTTAAAAATATATGATTATTTGTACTTTATTTTGAATTGTCATTTTATCAATGGCCCAAACAAAATTGAAATTACGAGACAAGACATAATATAGACTAAAAGAATGTCTCAGAATACATCCTTCATGAAAATCAAGTGTTATTGTCATAATATTCTGGCAAATGAACTGACCTGGTTGTTCAACTCGTATATATATATCAGAATGCCAGCATACACAATCATACAAAATTCTAAGGTTTTTAACTCTGGTGTCTTTGTATAGGTTAACAATGTAGTAGAACTAATAAGAGGCTAGACATATTAAACATCTGTAGGTCAATGTGTTATGTCAGCAAAGGTCCAACCATAGTTGTTTACAAAGTATGATTATTTTTGTACAAATTGTTTTTATTTGTATTGCCCGATGACTTTATAGAAGTAATTATTTGATTGTGATGTACAAAGTCCATTTAAATAAACTTATAAAACATAAACTTGTGTAGAGATGCTTTTAGACTAACAAAAGTCTTTCTAAATATAACCTAGGCTTAAAATGTTGAATTTATTAATGAAGCTTATCTTGTGTCATTAAAATACAATATCATTGTATTTGAAACTTTGTTATATAAAGAGTTATACTTACAATAACTTTAAATCTAGCTTTACCATTGATGAATTCAGAACATTTTTGTATAGCAAAACGGAACCTAGAATCTTTAGCTAGTTTTTGTATGTCACAATCTGTTACAAGAAGAGGACTTCCATCAGCTAAACAATTCTCAAGTTGGGATCGGATTTCCTGTAATATAATTAACATTGGACAATAAAATATAGATATATAAGTAGAAAACTACATCATTTATTATTTGTCAAAATTTATATCAATCTTAAATTTGGCAAAAAATAAAGATTATTTCTGATGTAACATACAAGTTTTGCATGCCAAGTTTGAACTTGAACTAAAATGATAAATTGGGTAACAAAATACTGAATAACCATCTGGTAACTCTTATATTTTATATCAGCTGTCCCTTCTTATCAGAAAACATGAATGTTACATGTAAAAATCTTACCAAACATTTTTCTATAAAAACAAAGACTTGGTTATAATTTAGAATTGAGATGAGATCGAAATGGAATATTGAACTTATTGTGTAGCCTGGTTAAATAAATTGATGTTATTAATATCATCATCATCATCATAATCAAAAATGATAATTATAATATTTCACTTACAGAGTATCTGACTTCAACAAGACCCTTATCTTTCATTCTATAACGTAACCAATCTATAATACGACTTGTAGGGTCACAAATAAGGGGCCAAGCCGTGATACTTTCTTCTTGCATTAAGAAACAAGCATTCTCTAACATTAAAGGTGTAGTAGGAAGTCTTAATATCTCTAGATGCATTATATCCAACTGAAATAAAAAACATCATCACAATAAATTAGAGCAGCAACATAACACAACATACCTTGAAATAAAAATACATCAACTCTTAAAGTTAAAGCAAAGTTCACGTAAGTAGCATTCAGATTGAATCAATGATTAAGATCATACTGAATTCTGCTTCATATCACAAAATATATGTACACAAACAAACATTATAAACATTCCATGGAAATTCAGCTTTATTGTCAGTCCACATATGGAAGCATTTTTAAAGAATTATCTCCCTTTTTATAATATATCAGTTGGCAATCATTATTTATAACTGACCACATGACCTCTGATTTGTCTGAATGACTTGTATACTTCAGCCAAGTTTACAAAAGATAGATTGATTGTCAGAAAGTTCTGATCCAAAACCTCACCTATCAAATACTAACATCACTTATTCATGTAAATATCAAACTTAAATCATTTATGTACTTACAGGTGTATACAGGAACTCTACAAGTTGCATATTTCTAAATAAACATTTCTTTGGTAATGGCATTCCATGATGTTCACAAACTTGCATGTAAAATTCTCCCATACGTTTCCTACAAGTAAAATAATAAATTCATCTAAATCACGAAAATGTTCACATTTCACAAAATGAAATGATTAATATCTCTGTGTTACAACTAGAACACAATTAGCTGTGGTAGTAACTTTCATCATAGATTTACTGTAGGGACCAAAATGGAAATAAGGGCTTGCCATTTCTGGTGCTACCCTGGTGTTGGTGTGCTGGTCAAAGCAAATTGCTATATACTAATTATTTTCTTCTACAACACGCATACCCAATGAAGACAGCTAAATAAGATATATTACAAAATTTAAATGATTAGTGCCAAACATATAAATGACTTTCATACATGTTGGATCATACAATACTAATTTGAATTGTAATATTGCTATGAAAAAAAGACTACTATGCTTTATATAAAGTTAAAATACCTTCATTAAGATTATTAAAGAAAAAGAAACTACAAGAAGCTTCAACAAACCTTGTATCCATGTTATGTGGACCACAATATGTTAGGAATGCTGAGGCTGAGATACAATTAGCTAACAATAATTCATTAGAATCATTATCTTTAACATGTAACTTCCAATCTGCTTCTTGGGACTTTAAACTGTAATATAGAGAGTATGTAGTATGAGAATTAAATGTTTTATTTTACAGTAAAAAACAAACATTTACAGATCAATGAACACTTTAATATATTGGATTTGACGAAGTTTGAAAAAGAAAGAAGTTTAATTCGCTTAATTTTACAAAGAATTATAAAATCAGACATTTGAAAACAATTTCCACAAGTTAGAAACAACAATCATATATAGATATTAATATCTCAACCAGTTTCAAAACTGTCAAGTGTGTATTAGCAATTAAACAAAATGGATGAAACATAAATTTCTTCAGTTTTTAGTTATTAGTCAAAATATGTTATGTTACCTGTCAACCATTTCAGTAGCAGCTTTAAGTCTTTCATTCATTGATATAAGTTCCATTTCTAGAGAATGTTTCTCTACAACAGCTTGATCAAACTCTGCTTGTAACTGATTTACTTCTTCTTGTATACGAGGTAAATCTTCCTCTTCATATTCTACCTCAGGTTCTGGTTCCTCTTCCTTCTCTGGTTCCTGTGGCTATAAATAGAACACTCATAATGAGGTCAAGGTCATGACATCGTCATTTGAAGGTAAAGGTCAATGTTATGATAACATCAGTAAGAGGTCAAGGTGACCTAATGTGAAAAAGAGGCTTGAGTATTGTTTTACATTTTTATCATAAGGCAAATGTAAATAAAATGATTGCTTGTCTAAATTGTGTGACACAAACCGATTTTACAAGTTTTGATTGATGATATACATGTATATTAATTGTATTATAAAAAGGAAATAGGATAGAAATAAGTAACAATTTGAGCTTAAACAAACAAAAAATTAACAGTTTTAAATAAAAGATAAAGATGAAATAAGAACAGAGCAGTTGGAACAAAGAAGCTATAAGATTGAAATAAGGCTTTGAATGAATACGTGTATTTGGCAGTATGAAGACAACAGTAGAAAATAGAAGAAATATAGAAAAATGTGAATAAATAAGATAGAATACAGAAGAATATACTAGCCAATATTGATATATTTTAACAGTAGATGAAAATATTAAACTGATCTAACATCAAACTTAAAAACATTCTTAGCAGAGCTAACATTATAACATCAATAATGAATCTATAAATTTTAAATGACTAAAAAATAGAACAAACCTAGCCTGATCCTGAAAACTTTACTCAGTGAATACTTCTAACAACATATACCAAACATATGGTTTCAAATGACATGGATGAAAAACATTTTGTTTATAATGTACATGATATAATAATTTCATTAGAAATGACAAAAGAAAATAAATGCTCTTTTTATCAACTCAACGTAATGTTTACAGGACCAGATTAGTGTCAGTAACATATCAAATACAACATTCAAACATTAAACTTGTTGTTTTATTTCAACACTGAACGTCCTACTTTTTTTTTAGCAAACATCATTGTGATTCCAGCACTTCTTAATTTTAATCTTTTAGCTAATGTTTTAGCTGCCTACAATGTTTTGTATAGATCTATCATTTTATGAAATATGGTTCAGTTAGACTGCAATACTGCACATACAGCAAATATCCAGCTGATGGAACGTCAATGTTTACAGAATGTAGTCTGTAGTTGTCTCCTCTTTGTTTCAGTTTTAGGCAACAAAAATTGTTATAGAAAATCATACAGACATTAGCCTAACAGTCAGTTTTCACAAGGACCTTATACAACATTTTATATAGGGTCCTTGGTTTTCAGAAACAAAATTAAGGTTGAAAACCTAATGACAATTTTTGATGACGATGACAATTAGTTACTATATAACATAACTGTTTTTTCTGATCCAACATACTAGCTTTGCCAGTCTCCATCACCATGAGTACAATAAAACATAATATACGAACAGTTTATATAGTATGTTCATATTGATCTGAAACTGGTACATACATTACATTCTCCAGTAACAAGACCTACTCAATGTAATTAAAAATATTTCAGTCACAGGTCAATATGATT
The DNA here is from genome assembly GCA_025267735.1 of Mactra quadrangularis. NCBI lineage: Eukaryota > Metazoa > Mollusca > Bivalvia > Venerida > Mactridae > Mactra > Mactra quadrangularis. The sequence goes on from CM046309.1 coordinate 6,035,600, forward strand.
TTTATGACCAAGATACATATTTGTAATGATGCAAAGAGGAAATACATCTACAGAAATATAGTATCTAAGATGAAGAAATAACAGATATAATTTAGTAATGAGGGGGACAAAGTATGACCATAGCAATACAAATACTAGCATTGGACCACAATGGTCTGTATACTGATCCAACTATATAGTATAATGATGATAATTAGTCTCATACAGGTACTGGTTGGCTTAGTTACACGAACAGATTAAACAAATACATCCTTTGATCATGTCAAATAATTCTATTAACTGATACTTAAATGCTTTTTTACTGTATTGTTATTTAATCTAGTGATTATTTTATTCCTAGCCCTATTGGAATTTGAGACACCAGCCCTAAGGTGTGCACTGTCCTAATTTTTTGCCACCTTGTCCGGAGTTCTTAAATAATCACTATTTTATCCCTTACAATCACTATATTTCTATAAAATACTTGATTCTCTATTATTATAATGTAAACAATATTTTTATAAAAATACACGACACAAGTTGGAACAGTATATAAAACCATTTTATTATAATATTTAGTATTTTGAGCTTTATTCTATTAACTACTAAGGTCGCATTTACCTGCCAAGAATATTTTATTTTTTCCTACAGATAGAAAATTGTGACGAGCTATATCGGACCTGTATGTAACTCTGTCAGTAGAGGACTGACAGTTGACATAAGGCTGGTTATTTCCAGAGAAGAAAATGTGACCAGTCTGTTGCTTTATCATACATTAAGCAAGAAACATTATGGAGATATATCTTCACAGTAAAACAGAAATGTATAATAAATACATTATTAATTTTGTGACACATTAAAGAAACACACTGCACACAGTGAAGTTACATCAATCAGTTGTAAAAAATGTATCAGTAAATTTTATTCAACTGTCAGTGGCACATACACTAACCCTGCCGATTTAAATCAAACAACATTTGTATGATAACTCCTGTATGTGTCAATGACAGTTGCTGGTTTAGCACAAAATGTTGTAACTCACTCTTAACTTATACTGAGTTACAATCTTTTTGCGCAAAACCCGTGAGCTGAATAAAAGTAACAATTATTAGAAAAACAAAACAGTTCATTAAAGTACATTGGTGACAATACATTTTACATAAAGGTAACAAAGTTAGAGGCTCAACAAGGAAGGAGTGATGCTGCAAGAGACTGATTTAGTTAGACAACATGGAAGCTCATGACAGTATGCTCTATCAGAGTTGATGAGATTTTAATCCAAACAAACAAAATATTATTCAAAATATACACTCAGTCAGTAAATGCTAAAATGCAAACTAAAGTTTGATCAAGAAATATAAGTCATTCCACAAAGAGACATTATAACATTAATATATTAGAACAATATTATATTTCACACATGTGACATGCAGAATACAGTGATGAAACAACACAGTGTTTTATATAATACCTCAGCATCTTTACGTTCAGCCTAGCAACCATAAATACAATATATAATATTGTAAGAAACAAAGTGTCACAGTAACATAACATTTGTGTAGGAAAAAAGAAGACAAACTCCTAAGAAATTCCACTATGTGTTTCAATTTTGGTCTTCTTCAGGTGAATCAACAGTAACATAACATACACACAAATATTGGTTGACATCTACTTATCAGAGCCATTCTGGTGACAAACACTGACCAAAATATGCAGCCAGTTTCCTAGGTTACCTAAGGCTGGCTAGCTATATGCTTAGGAAACTGGCCAGTGGTGAAGATCATTTCTATACTGTATGACAAGGAGAGCAGACATGACTGTAGCCTGGTTAGTCAGCCAGCAGCCATAGAAGTAAACATGTAATATAACCTGTCTTTGATGCTTGTATAAAATTGTTTGTAGCATGAAGAAGACTTAATCAAGTTAAATTTGAGATTACTTTGAACATACATGTACAAGATATTGTGTCAATGAAAACATTGCCATTATGACTTAACAGCAGCATTATTGTGAAATGAATTTATTCACTAAAAGCAGGCAAATGATTAGCCTGAAAATAGTAAACCTAAAAATTATATTCTTTTATAAACTAACAATAAGCTTGCTTCAAAGCCGAATAAGGATAGTACTCTAAAATGGAGACCTTTTTAGTCTTATCTCATATTAAGAAGTTTTATGAAATCAGACCCTAATAAATCATTCATCAATATTTTCCTACCTCCTTTTCTTTCTCTTTCTGTATTCTATCATTTTCTTCAATTTCTCGTTGTAATTCATTCATCTTCTCTAATGCAGCTTTCAATGGTCCACATCTTCTAGTATACTCTACTATAGCTATGGTATATTGTACTAATGTAGCAGAATCTTCACTAGAATATCTAGCACCAGCTATAGTTATACCTCGTGAATTATCAGGTGATGGTGTACGCTTCTTAGCAACAATGTTGATTTCTGTAAATATGTTTAAAAGTATGAGTTTAGTAAAGCAACTAAATCTATAAATGTCATTGAATGGTCCTAATGGTGCAACGGTCTTAATATAACCTATTTTATGTCTTCCTAAAATTAAGCATTTGAGGCTTAAAAGTCGTCAAAAATTTCAAAATTTTGCAAAAAAACCAAGGTGGTCTTTGTGGCAAAACTTAATTGTATGCAACACATATTTGTGAGGTCCAACACCTCTGAATCTGCATAACCAAATGATTCAATATATTTAACATTTTATCCAATAATTTGCACCATAGAAATCATGAATTGTTGGCTAAACCTATGTCAATATTATCATTATTATTTAAGAAACCAAATATCAATTTTGTAAATCAACATGACTTTGTAATCAAATTCCTGCTATTTCCCTCACAAAAGGCTGCATAATCTATGTAGGTGTCTCCAAAACTTGAAACATTACAAATAGATCTTTCTAGACTATCAGTAAACTTACCTTGAGCATTTTCTAACAGAGAACCTTCACCAGTGACACCAAGTTCTCCATCTTTACCTTGTGATAAACAACTTTCTACAGCTACAAATATAGAATTAAATACATGTATATCATAAAATATATCATCAGTAACATGGGTTCTTATCTAAGAGGACATCCTTATGTTATCCTCCCATAACAGTATAATACAGCTTATGACAACGCTACAGTATTTACATAAATACCCACCATGGATGTTATAATTATATTTCCACCAGTATAATGAATTTTCTGACCAGTTATAAATGTTTTGTAAGAAAATTGAGACTGAATAAGTAATTGTTATGAACCATATTGTGGTTTCAAGTGAAATTAGATTGAAAACTTCATGTCTGCAAGCCTATTATCACAGATTTTCTTTGTAAATATACCATTATAATTGCCAAGATAATATCTTGGCTCAAACTGAAAAAAAACATATTATGGTTATCAACTGCTGGTAATATATGCTAGCAATTATAAGCCTGGAGAAGAGAATGTTATTTGCTAACCTCTGAGAACATCTTCAGGTAATCCATCCTCCCAGGATACATTATGTAACATATCTACAAACTTGGTTACATCAGTCATTGTATTCTGCATTGCTTTCCATTGAGTTCTATCTACACGACCAGTATCATCTTTCTTTGCTGCAAAATGTATTAAAATATATCTCAATATATATAACAGGAAGTACTCTTCAGATACATGTACTTTTTTACCTCCATTTTTGGAGAGTTATGCATTTGAAATTCAAAGTAGTTATAAAGTTCATTCCAATACGGAGTGAAAATGAAAAATAAAACTCAAATTTATTTTTTATTCACATTTATCAACTTCTGCAGCAGACGTACAGCATTAAAAGAGAACAATCAGATAATTATCTAAGCTCTTCAAAAAAAGAAACTGAAATATCTAATATTTACACAAATATTATCTAAAATTTTGCAAGAAAAGCAAATGTTGCATAAATGAAATATGATAAAAAGCATCTAAAATGAATAACAATAATGTAAAGTAAAAAAATGCTAATTGGCATGCACATGCTTTATTAAATGAAAAATTAAATTATTCTAACTATTTTGTATTAGATTGCAAATTACTGGTAATTATATCATAATATTTTAGTTTTTCAGTAAGTTAGAAATCTTTCTACAAGTTCTGTCTTATATGGGAAGTGTAAAATAAGTTAAATGTGCTCTGAATACAAAACATGAATAACAAGTAAATCTGTGAGCTAATGCTCACTAGTGATACCCCCGCCAAAATCTAAAAATATGCGACAAACAGGAAGTAGATGAGTAAGGAGCATGAAATCGCTTTACACCACATGGGACTATAGGATGAAGCAATATGCAAAGTTTCAGGCTGCTGCATGGTATAGTTGCTGAGAAAACTGTGACGGAAATTTTGTAACGGACGGACGGACGGACGGACGCACGCACAGACGACCGAAACGAAATTGAGGGCCATTAAATAAAGGGCCACTTAATAGAGGGCCATCAAGCTATGTTCTACCGATAAGGAATAAAGAGGCGCCGGGCAAGGGGCCACATTTAAGGATAAGAGGACGACGATAAAGACATACAGGGCCGCTGAATACAGCGAAACAAGAATGTTTAAAACAAGAGTGACTCCTAGTTGAAAACATGTATGATTGAGACAGATCACTCTAAGAAAGGTGTAAATGTGCACTACCAAAAATAAATATATAAGTATCTAATTGCATAAATAGAACAAGAGTTCATTTCATAATAATAAATAAGGGGCCAATGGCCCTTTATTTAACAAAATAAAATTAAAAAGAAAAAAAGAAATGGCCCCTTAGTTCATTCACTCCAAGAAAGAACTTGCAAAGTTACAGGTATGAAAGATGTTTTTCAGGGCAAGTTGACAAATAAGGGGCCAATGGCCCTCTATCTTTAACAAAAAGAAATGGCCCCTTAGTCCATTCACTCCAAGAAAGAACTTGCAAAGTTACAGTCATGAAAGATGTTTTACAAGGCAAGTTGACAAATAAGGGGCCAATGGCCCTCTATCTTTAACAAAAAGAAATGGCCCCTTAGTCCATTCACTCCAAGAAAGAACTTGCAAAGTTACAGTCATGAAAAATGTTTTACAGGGCAAGTTGACAAATAAGGGGCCAATGGCCCTCTATCTTTAACAAAAAGAAATGGCCCCTTAGTCCATTCACTCCAAGAAAGAACTTGCAAAGTTAGTCATGAAAGATGTTTTACAGGGCAAGTTGACAGATAAGGGGCCAATGGCCCTCTATCTTTAACAAAATGAAATGGCCCCTTACTTAGTCCATTCACTCCAAGAAAGAACTTGCAAAGTTACATGTATGAAAGATGTTTTACAGGGCAAGTTGACAAATAAGGGGCCAATGGCCCTCTATTTAACAAAAGAGAAATGAAATGGCCCCTTAGTCCATTCACTCCAAGAACAACCTTCTCTTACACTTCATGCAAAGTTACATGTATGAAAGATGTTTTACATGCCATTTGTAAAGGGCAAGTTGACAAATTATGTTTATCTATATAACTAAGTCATGGCCATATCCAAGGTCTTAATTACCTTATGGGGACTTGGGCCAGTGCCCTAAGGTAGGGGAATGTTGGGATATATGGGGACTTTGCCTGTAAAAATAATACTTGTGATGTTAGGTAGTATATATTTCATTTTGCAAAAAGCAAATTTCAGCAGGATGATGCAAATGGTTTCATACTAAAATAAATGGGGGTGGGGATTTTTTTTAAAATAGGGGAAAAATGTATATTCAATGGGGAGAGGAACAGGAACGTAATTTTACCAGAAAGAAATTTTGAAATGAGGGCTTTGCGGCCCCTTATCCCAGAATACTACTGATGGCCCACAATTCCTTTTTGGTCACCCGAAATGACAAAATTTTGTTTCTTAACCCTTTATAAACTTCACAGGCAATTTTGACCTTAAATCTTCATTTATGGACCAGTGATAAGTGATTTTGACCGTAATTGGAATAATGGGCCATTTTTTGTTTTTGTTTTTAATTTTTAATAGAGGGCCAATGGCCCCGTATTATATTGTTTCAAAATGAACTCTATTGTTCTCTTTTGTTCTGTTTAAAGTTAAATGGCCCCCTATGACTGGATAAGTGTAGATATTTGGAAATTACTATTGATATGAAGTGTGAACAAAAGGATCTGACCTACTGTTGAGTAAAATGTTACATGTCTAATTTATGACCTGTGATGATTGTTTTTCACATGTTCAAGTGGTGTAAAAATATATTATAAATTTAAATATGATTGAGAATGGACAATCTCAAATTTAAAAGTCCATATGGGTGGCAGGTAAAACCTATATACACGACAACGCCTCACTGCAAAGACTATGGTCAATGAATATTGCTATACTGACGATACATGCATGATTTATCTTTCCTGAAGTGCAATGATCCATTCCGAAATTAATAATTTACCAGTAGACAATCAGACCTGTCAATCATTAATTTTTTATTATTGGATTATCTAATCAAATTGTTTTCCAAAGGATCATTTTTTTTCCATTGGTAATTAAAAAAAAACAACAGCATAAACAACATCCCCCCAACTTTATTGCATAATGACAGTTTATGAAATTTTAGGTAATCATCCCAATCATAATTATTAATTAACACAAAGTCAAAACCAGGTTACAGGTAAATGAATGACCCCCACTAAATGCTGGTATTACAGGGTAAGTATCTAACATATTCAAAACACAGTACTGAGAAGGAATAAATGAAGATGGCAAACAGAGTTCTATAATAAAAGGGTCAAATGACATAAGAAACAAGTTATTTTCAAGGCATGACAAACAAAAGTAATAAATTATATTTTCAGAAATGTTTCAAAGTGCAATTATAACTTTTATTTACCTTCCAGAACCGCTGAATTTCTTAAATATTTTGGTTGAAAAAAACATTAGCATACTTTCAAATCTTTTTTATAAAGAATGTGTGCCTAAAAATCATCTGTTCCAATACTTAAAATTCACATGCTTGCTTAAAACTAGAGTACAATTGCAAAAAATCCAGTGTGAAATACTTCTAGTAAGTAGCACAAACTCGCGAAAACTGTTTCAGTAAGGGAGGTTACTCTAGTGGTAATTAGATCACTCTGACCACACTGGCAAACATCCAATCAGATTTCGTGATTTACTTTCAAGAACGGTAACTCTTACTGTCAATTTCTGATCATTAGTGACAGTCCAAAGTATATCACTTATGGACATGGACACAATTAACAAGGGGCCTTCTGTAATTTTTATTTGGACACATTTTGATGGCCCTCTATAACAATTTTAGCGAATAAACAGGGGGCCATGGCCCCTTGCCGTAAAATGGCCCTTTATTATTCTTTACACAACTAAAAAGGCCCGCAATTTCGTTTCGGTCGCACACACGCACGCACGCACGGACAAGGGTAAAACAGTATACCCCCCTCTTCTTCGAAGCGGGGGTATAATAATGTAACATAATACAATATTACTTTGTATGGTTTAAGGTAAATACACAATATCAACACCAGTGCTTTATTAAACTAAAATTTCTGGTAAAATTGTGGTGTAAGGGAAGTGCTATAAATTCTGAATGATGAAATCATATCACACTTTCTATTTTTGTCTTGAATTTCTACATCAAATCTTAGTGCTATACTTAAACTACAAGACAATTATCATTCTCCTTAACACACATGCAATAACAAAAGTTAAGAGAAAATCTGGTATTGGTTAAGGACATTCAGAGTAATGGGTCATTGAGTGACATCAGGCATTCACTAACTATTTAATGCCAAGCAATAACAACATTTTATGCAAATTGAGAGTGATGATGTCAGACTTATGAGCTCCAAACATAGAAAATATGACAGTTGATAAATGACAATAATTGCTATGTAGTCAATGAGGGAATAGCAAATGCTAAAATGTTTGTGTTCTAAAATTGGAGCCATTCATTGCAATCATACAAAAGCTGGACACACCAAATTTTATGCAAAGCCAACAGTCACAGAGCATGACAAAATTAATGGAGAGACAGTGTCAGTCTAGGGCTCCTTAATGAGTAAAGAGGATTAGATTGATTGATGTTAAATGGCACTTAAACTTTAACATCAATCATTAAAGATTGTAAGAGATTGCAACATAAAGACATTAAATTGTTCTTAGTTACCTTGTATTATAAACTAATATCAAACTTTTATCAAAAGGCCAAAAGAATTAAGTAGACTAAACAGAACAGCTATGATTTTCACATATACATACATACTATTATATTATATTATATATTCCAAATAATAAGGAAAACAAAGTGGTGCTAAAATTGTCCCACAATAAAAATATTCTAAATAATAAAATAACAACAAAAAAACCCAGTGTGCATTCTAAACATGAAATAATAAGCAACAATTAATTGTGATGATGAAATTAGAAAACTGAAAGTTAAATTTCTCTTTCAAACCATCACCCCAATTATAATATGTTTTAAAGAAAAGATCATAATACCAATAGATTTACTCTCCGCTGAAGTAAAGAGTAAATATAAACATTATAAATAAACCCTAAGCTGTCTAGAAACAATTTCTAAAATAAAGAGTTGTGATTGGTTACCGGTACTCCAATCAATATCTAGATATATAAGACTTCTATTAAATGCAATGATTTCATTAGTCATTTTAAGCAATACCTAATACAAAGAGTTCTGATTGGATACTTGTAAACAACCAATCAGAATCCAGAGATATTAGACTATTACTTAATGCAATGATTTCATTGGCTATTAAAAATCTTTATTTGAATTTCAAAAATTAAAGATTTAAAATGTAACTAATTCCAAGGTAAACTAAATGGTACAGCATGCAATGGGGGACAAGGGCTATATTGAAAAAAGAAAGAACATATCTATTTTTTATTTTTCTCAAATTTTCTCTATATTTAAAACTATAGTCTGCAACACTCCATGTAAACAAACAAGTTAACAAGACAAACACATCTCTAATAATGTTTCCAATCTAATAATCAAAGGACAGTGGATCTGGGTAACAGGGAAAGTAGTAAGTGGTTCACAACAATAGACTAAACAAGGACCATGATAAACATGGACACTAAATATTCTCTGTTTTACATCCAAACATTTCTACAATCTCACCACTTATCTGGTCGTCATCATTATCCACATTTATAACAAGAGAAGAGTTACCATCTATCAAAAAGTATTAACTTGTCAACATATAATAATAAATCTAATTCAGAACTCAAATTTATGTTTTTTTCTGTCTGTGCACAGGAGGTACAAACAAAGTTTGCTACACATAATTACTGAAAAGCACCCAATATGAATTAAATCCTATTATATTGTGATGGTAAAAGTTTGTTTGTACCACAGGAAAAAAAACTCAAATATTTGAATTCCGTTTATAGTCTAATGTACATGGTTCTATCATTTATTATAAACTGAAATCAATTTTTTCCTAGATATATATTTGTGAAAGTGCCACACATGATATATGGGTGAAAAAATATAACTTTTCTAAATAATTTAGTAATAATTTGAATTTATCTGAACTGAAGATTCTTGCTAATTATAAATCTGAAAAGAATTTTCTTTTGAACAAAATATTTTAAAAAATCTGAGTTACTCAGATGCTTACTTTTCTTGATGATCTTGGTTCCACTGGAGCTTGATGACATTCTACTAGACATATTATCATCTTTACCACTAACTTCTCTCATCTCTATCCTCTGTGAAGGTAAACGTTTACCAATCAAGATCATGATCATTTCCATCACCATGCCAACAGTGACTGGAGGGTTAGAGAAAGCTTTCAATCTTTCAATACATTGTCTGTCTACTTTACTCTTCCAGTAGAGTACCTGTAATATAACAAGTTACAAAATTAATACAGAGGCTGGCTCAACATTACTTTTTACACTAGCTTGCCCAGTTAGACAACCAGCTATATGTTTTACTTGTAACAAGTTTCAAAAACCCAAGTATTGGTTGTCAGGGACAATTAGATAACCTTTAATGTTGAGCCCAGTCAATATTAACTGTAAGCCATGCAGATGAACCGATACTTAAGGGTAGTACATTATTAAAAGACTTCCAATAATATAACAACACAAAATACAAGGATTTAAGACTTGAAACAGTCGTTAGAGCTTTGATGATATAGGTCCCAGGTACAGGTGGTCAGGGTTTTGTATAATATCAAAGTCAGAACAAATGACAAAACAAATTATTAATATTATTATCATTATTATTATATACCAAATCTGTATAGTGCTCTTTTCATATTGAATATATGTTCAAAAGTGCTTCAAAGCAGCTCCCCTGGGCTCATCATAAATAGGAAAATGTTAAAAAGAGTCAGGGAAGTTTATGTTCTTGTCAGTTTTACAATAACTTTAAAACGGAAGATATTCATTGGTTATATACCACACTGAATAAAGTTTATTTTTATCTCCTTTTTCATACAATTTTGTTTCAACATCTATTAGCATTGTTCAGTGTTCTAAAGAATGCTTACTTTACAACCTATCTTAAACTATTGTCTCTGAACTACATAAAACATTAACATGTTCTAAGTACATGTATGATTGTAAGCTGCTTTGAAAAAAAATCATACATGCATAAAACTATAAATCTTTTTTGCTAAAAGACTCTGAAAAGTGGACAGTTTTATTTTTTGATTAGACTAACTCTATAATGAATGATTTTCAAAAGACAATAAGAACTTAATTGTTTATAAAGTTTACATTCAAAATGAAAATTGATCCAATATCTAGTATAGACCAGCTTTGAATAGAAATAATTTATTCATGCAGTGAAGCATGACATTGTGTATCATATAACAGAGTTATATAAAGAATTTAGATCAGTTTAAAACTGAACATAATAGTTTGTATATCAATAACTTTGGCAAAATGTAAGGTTCTTATTTCACCACTCAGAGTATAACATTAGTTTATAAACAGGTTAATTGACAAGCTGTTTTAATTAACATTTATTATAAATCTATTGAATAATAATTAAAAATGGCTATGCTATTATAAATGGAAGGATATTTATGTAAAATGGTTAAAAATCTTGATGGAACATTAAACATTGAAAATATAATTAAATCAATTTCTAATTAACATTTACATAGTACATGCATATAACAAGGTATACATGTACATGTATATACAAAAAGATTCCATATATAAACATTGGATTTAAAAAAAAATACATCTAAGACAACTCATTGAGAACGTTATTCTCGTAAAATGGGGAAAAAGGCAGAGCAGAATTTAGTATTAGTGTTAAAATGTTTGTGTGTTATATTTGGATGTATGATATATCTATATTGTATGGTAGTTTTACCTTCAATAATCTTATCAACATTCGAATCACTTACAACAAAAGATGTTACATTTCAAGAAGAGTCAGCAGCTAAACAGCCAAATGATGTACTTCAAAACATTGACTATGCTGTGAAAACTGGAGATTTTCATAGAAACAAGAGAGATGTAAACAGAAAGTTTGACCAAGATTTAGAAAGTCAGATGAACTATGTTCCTGCAAACAGGAAAACATTACAACCAATAAAAGAACCTCTAAATGGAATAGACAAAGTGAAGCAACCAGCTAAAGTTGTTCCTGTTATCAAAGAACCGTTAAATGAAATAGACAAAGTGCAACCATTGGCTAAAGTTGTTCCTGTCAAAGTTGTAGAACCATCTAAACTGGGGGATAATAAAGAAAGTGTTGTTTATAAACTTAATAGTGACTTAGAATCTATTTATGCAAATGCTCCAAAAACCTTTAATGAAGACTATATCAGATATTTCTGGGAACATCCTGAGCTATATCTTAAGTATGAATATATGAGAAATGAATTGATAAACAAAGGTGACTCTAAACAAAAACATGATAAAGTTGATGTTGATGGTAAAATAGATAAAGTTAAACCATCTATAAACAAGAAGACTAAAGCAGGGACTAGAAATACTAAATCGGATAAAAGACAAGCTTATATAACACTGTCATCACCTAAAGGACAACTTGGAAATCAAATGTTTCAATTAGCAACACTAATTGGTACAGCAGAAGTTAATAATTTAATTCCTATTGTACCGAATAAAGATTTTATGACAAATATTGTATTTGAAACTAACTTTCAATTATATGATAATATAGAAACAAAGAATTTTGTAACAATTACTGATGACAATCAGACAATTAAAATCACTAAAAAAAAGTTACACAAACTAGATACACATACTAACTGGACATTGGATGGATATTTTCAAAGTTGGTTATATTTTAAAGATAAAGAATCAGAAGTAAGACGTCTATTTCAAATCAAGGATGTGTATAGAAGGCAAGCACAAGAATTTATAGATAAGAATGTTCCTTCTCATACTATCAAAGTTGGTATACATATCCGAAGACAAGATTTTATCAGTTCATATCAAACTAAACTTGGACGTGTTCCAGTCACTGCAGGTAACATTATGTTTGTTAATTAAACATCTAATATTTCTTTTATTCATTATTTCATGTCTGGTTTTAAATTACTGCCTACAAAACTGTAAACTTATGATTAAAAAAATCTATTTTTGAAATAAAGAGACCTTGATATTGGTTTATAATTTGTAAACGTTTTATTACTAGTTTAACATTACTGCGATTGTAAACAAGTTTATATAAACTGCTAGCCAGTCAATATTATAAATGCAGTCTTAATTGAAATATAAGCAATGTAACAGTATGTAACGATTTATAATGAAGTTGTATAAAATGAATAAATCACATGAAAAATCATTTTTGTAAATAGTTATTCAACTGTAAAATAAGTGAGTGCATGAATGAAGAATTTTAGTTGGGGTTTTAATCAGACTGATATTGATTTATTCAATTCAAGTTTTGTAAATTTAACTTTTTTGTGTTATTTCAGAGTATGTAAGAAATGCACAGAAATATTTTGAAGACAAATATGTGAATGTAATATTTATAGTGGTCTCAGATGATATAAGATGGTGTAAAGACAATATAAATGGTTCTAATGTGATATATAGTACCGGTAGTTTAATGGGTACTGATCTAGCTATACTAACAGAATGTAATCATGTGATTATCTCAGTAGGAACATTTGGTTGGTGGGGAGGATGGCTATCAGGGGGCACTGTTATATATTATAAGAATTATCCTAGACCAGGGTCATATCTTGATAAAATATTTGATGTTCCTTCTTATTATCCTTCTGATTGGATACCAATGGAATAAAATAATGATTTTTAACTCAGTGTATTTGACTTGTTATCATTTATACAATTTGTTGATGGTCAGAGTCATAAAGGCAAACTAAAGGGTCTACAACAACTAGGTAGGCAAAAAAACTTTGATTATTTTACTCTGACAACAAGTAATTGAAAGGCATCCAATAATGTATACAATTACTACAATATTTTTTCTTGATCCTGCAAGTTTTGATTGTCACATTCAAATCCTTCACAAAAAGTATATCTAGGTCTTGTCAAAATAAATTGTGCAGAGGATTCAGAATCAACAGTCATATATATTCAATATTCCAATTTGCAAACCATTGCAATTGACTCAGAAATAAACCAGTGTGGTACTATAGCAGTTTATGAAATAAGTGAGTGTTCAGTTGTCTTGGACAGCTAATTTTTATTTAAGGCAACCAAAAAGACTCTTATGATCTGCCAAAATTCCATGAACAAGATATATTGCCTGCTGCTAAAATGACCTAATCAGAAAACCACTTCCATATCCTAATCACATAAATTGCTACAGTACCTATCAAACAATGACACGTACCTGCTCTTTAGCATAATCCAGATTTTTCCTACATTCATCCACATGACCTTTAGCAGCAGATAATTCTTCTCTAGCTTGTACACCTCTTGTCTTCAATGTGGCTTCACGCATTTTATCAAACTCTTTATCATAATCATCATACTCCTCTGTGAAATATAACAGAAAAAACTAATTGTAGACATTGTAACAAATACTGTGATGTAGCAGAGAGGTAATTGAATGATTTTGAAATTAATAATTATTTCTACAGATATTTCTATTTTTTAAGTATTTGTTTGATTTTGCTCTTCCTCCCTTTTCAACACATAAATTCATATGAACAGGTAGCTCACCTTACCATTGTTCACTGGATGTACCAGTACAACACTTTCTTCCTCTGTAAGCAACTGCTTACTTTCTGACATGTTTAGACAATGTGGATAGCTAGGCTTAAAGTATCAGAGATAGTTTATAGTGATTTGAAGTCAGCTAGCTTAATTATTGATAATAGAAATGGGTAAAATTAAATTAACTTTAAAAAGACACCTTAAAAAGAGAAATAAAGTTTTATATGTTTTGTGAGCAAATCAATTTGAAATACGTAAGAATCTTACAGATTTGACATAGTCACTGATTGAAGCTTTTTTCTACTGACTATATAAATTTAGTCACAAATGAATGCATGCAGTCATCACCTTTAATTTTCCCAAGCACAAGCTCGATTAATAATACATTGTACAGGGCAAAATTATCCAGTAGCTTAATAAGATAAGTTATCCTCATTGGCTGGAATCAATTTTTACAAGCATCAGACTTAAGGCTAGATGCTTAAGGTGATGACCAAGTGAATAACATTTGATAAGTTCACTAAATCTAATCTGTTCTAGTTACTATATAAATCAAGTCTAAGACTAAATCAAGTATCATATAAAAACAAACCTTGTTTCAAGAGTTCATCTTCCTCATGTTGTTCAGCTTCCATTTCATTCAGATGAAGATAAGCATCTAATGATGTAGATAGACCAACTTTAGCTTTTAACTTCTCTAATATTGTAGCTTTATTTGTAAGTTTTATCAACAACTCTTCTGTTCTTATTTTAGCATCTTCAAATTTACCATTTGTATTCTTAATAGCTTTCTTCATGACTTTAGCATCATTTCTTGTTTGATCAAGAGTTGCTAAAACTTTTCTGTAGAGAGAAAGACAAAGTTTGGTTTTGAAGGACTTTAAAACACACATTGAAGTTGTTAGAGTAAACATCTTTTACAATCTCATATTTAAGTAAATGGACAAGTAAATAAACAAAAAGATGACGATATGAAAGAAAAAATAATTCTTAAAGTTTATATTTTCCACATTCTAACCACTGGAGCAATTACTATCTTGTAATGTTGTTGAAATGAAGCAGAAGAGCAGTGATTTCATTAACAACATAGGTTTATCAAGGCCAGAGAGAGGAAAGTCAATTTTGAAGCCTTGACTCAAAGCTATTGATCTGTGTTGATCCATGTTTTCAGATCCAGATATGCCTATTACAAGCTTTCCATTTTAGCTGAACAAATCATTAAAAGAGTAGTTGATTCTTGATATCATAACTTCTTTACTTTTACTCAATAAAATAAGAATACAAAACACCTTGCACATTATAACTATACTAACTTGAGTTGATCTACAGTTTGTGTTCTCTCTCTAGATTTAACAGTATATAAATATCTAAAACAATCCATAAATCTACGGAATGTTGTTGGTCCAACAAATACTTCATTCTTTGCTACTTCTTGTCCTCGATGTTTTAATCTGAAATATTTACAATTATTATCATTATCCAGTAAGTGTGGGCATTTAAGAAAGACATGGTCTGAGTGAATAAAAGCTGATTTAAAAGCATACAAACTGGTAAACAATGGTCCTCAAAACAGGGTTTTGAGGAGATCAGATATCAGAAGATGTAGCTGTTTGCAACCTTCCAGGAAGGCAATCGACAGATGACAAATAAATCACAATTTGACAGATTGAATGATAGAGTGTCAACAACAATAAAAACAGCAATGTCAACAACCTTGTACACATGGAATATAATGTTACATCTACTTAAATAGTATGTTCTGATATAGAAATGTTTTCTACCTGAAGTAGAACATTTTAAAATAATATTTCCTAATATAATTTTTTACATAAGAAGCATTTTCACAGTGTGGTCTACAACTGTAAGACTGACAAAATCACTAACATTTATTCATATTATGTTATCATAAAACTACTAGATTTCTAAGTCCTTAAAAGCCACACTTTTGATAGACACATATTTATTTCATAAAATAGTCTTGAACATTGCATCTCTAAAAAATATACAGACTGAAAAGAAGTTCTGCTAAAATAATAAGATCTTAGAAGATTTTCAAAAGATAGAACTTATAGACCACTGTACCTGATTCTTTCATGTAATATAACTTTAGAGTATGGTAGATTTGGTACTTTGTTACTGGTAACTTTTAATTGATCTTTCTTCTTCTCATGTTGTTTAACTGATGATAAAGTTATCTCAGGATTTAAATCACCAGCCCATGGCATCTGACGACAATCTCTCAATACAAAACTATGTATGTTGGCTAAACATGTAGTTATATGTTCACTGTAAGAAAACAAAATGGTTTATTAAGCACTATAAGACAAAAACATTCTCTAAGAATTGGTGGGTTTGTAACACAAACCAGGGCTTGCCATTAATTTTCAAAGTAGGTAGCCTAGTTGGACAACCGACTGTATAAAAATTTTCTTACTTGTCTAAACCAAATGCTTACTTGCAGTAACAAGTTGCCAGAACCCAAATACAGGTTTTCAGGGGCAATCAGACAGCCTTTAATGTTGAGCCCTGCTAACATGAATCAAGTTTAACAAAAATAATATAATAGTGCCAATTTCCTGAGTGATGATAAAACATTAAGCTGCATGGCCATCTGTATGAGAGTCTTTCCTAACTTGAATCACTGTATGGAATATTGAACTTGGTCTTTTTTAATTCATAAATGACAAAATGTACAATGAAACATTAAATATTCTCTTAAACTACACATTTGTAATGGATAACATCAACTATTAAAGCAACATTTAATGCAGCAAGATTTGTATTTAGATTTCTAATATAAACTCAACATTATATGTATTTACCTGAGATCTTCAAATTCTTCTGTAAGTTGATTCTTTGTTATAAAATAAGAAGCTTCACCAAGTAAGGCTTCCTGTGGCCAATCACACATATAGTTTATATTACATCCACTTAATAACCCTGGATATTGTCTGAAAATATAATATGAATATATATTTATTACATTGAGTATATTTGCTTCAAAACGTTAAAGAGAGATTTAAAGTCAGCTTAGTTCATCAAGCTTTATAATTTTGCACCTTAAGGCAGGTGATCACTTACAGTACACATTTACACCTATTTGGAGTGAAACAACTGTAGGTAAATTTCTAGCTCAGGGGAATTAAGTGCTTCTATAATTGGGGTCCAAATTAGGAACCTCTTGGTCCCTAAGTGCAGGTTCTACCACTGGACAACTGCTCCTACCAAGTACTGAAATATAGCAACTTAGTACATCCTCCATTCAGTGTTATTTCAAGATGTATCAATTCCACTTTGGAACAAAACAGTGACTTTAATGATTATCAGTAAAAATGTTTTTCTTTCAAAATATTCATTCAGTCATGTACATATTATAATTATAATGGACCCAATATCATTAATTAAAGTTTGCAAAATGTGATTATTTGATTATTCAAATTTCAAAATACATGAAATAAAAACTTTACAATTGATAGTATCACTTACCTAGCAGCAACTTGTAGTAAATGATGTCCTGGTTGTATACATATAATGATATGTAGATTACATCTGACACGAGCGATGAAGAATTTCATAGGATCTACTGACATACTTGGAAATTCTCTCTTCATAGATGGTCCTATAGCCATTAATAAACCTTCTAATTCATCATTAGAGAAGAGATGAGGATATTCTCCACTAATTAATAAACTGTTAATGGCATCAAGATATACTGGATCTTCTAAATCTCTAGCCTGGAATAATAAATATTAGTGAGGAGAGATGATAATATACATAAACGTTATGGTTTGATTGGCTTCTTTTTTGTCCATTTTAAGAAATCAGGGGTTTTGTTTCAGTCACACTGAGTTTTGATGATAAAAGAAATAATACATAAAGGTTTTACTTTGCTAGGTATGTTTTTATTCTTCTATTCAACAGTCATCTTACGGAAAGTGTATCTAACTATGGATGCCCCAGTACAAGATTACAATACTCACAAAACAACTCACAGTCTATCTCCTTACAAAAAAAGCCAAGGTCAGAGGACACTTACTCATGACCATCTATCCGTGAGAGGTTGAAGTAAGAGCAAATTGAGGTAAGCAATCTTTGTCACTCAACCAACAAGGCAGAACAGAGAATTCCTAAGTTTACTTCACTCAAAATATTATGACAATGAAATTAAAACCTAACAGAATAGCAGGGACTGCTTCTCATCCCTTTTCTGTCCCCTTTCCCTTTTAGCTCCTCCTTATGCAGAAATAGTTATATTTAAACATCAACCCTCTGATAGGCCCTGTCCCTTTTTCTGCCTCCTTGACCTTTAATCATTAATAGAATTATTATCGTTAATAAATATGTTTCAATAAAATCAACTTACAGTAAATACAAGAGTGAGTATTTTTCCTTCCGAACCAGTTAATCTTACAGCAGATCTTAAACCATCAAAGAAGTTACTTTGTTTTGATGTATCCATTTTTAATGTTTGTACATCCGCTACATGTAGAGCTAACTGACATAATGTCGTAAGATGTGAACCTACTGCACCAACAAGTAACATGTTACCTCTGAAAATAAATTACAAGAATGTCATTGAGTTAATTCCTTTAATTTTTAACCCCTTTTTTCCTTTTTGTAAAAAACTCTATTTGGGAGTTAAAGTTTGGCAACCCCCTTCAAAATTCAGAATCATATGTGACATACAATTCACCTAAATATAATTTCTTGGATTTTCAAGTTCTAGACTGTAACCCTGCCTGTAACACTCGAGAGAGGGGTTGCCAGTATACAGAGATAGATGAGGAAATATTCATTTTTTACATAAAAAGTTTAGGTCAGAGCTGAACACAAGTCTTCAACTCTCTTTCTAGTGTGTCAGTGATCTGAAACCAGAGACATTCAAATTCAACCATGGAGGCAGGTGCAATGTTATTTGATAAAAATAAAGTAAAAAAAATGATTCAATTATTGTGATAAGAAAGATGGAAGCTAATTAATTATTCATAGTGGAAAATTAACAAAGATCAAGCAAAATACTCACCTAGAGACAAAGAATATAATTCATGCATTCATTTTATGTATAAAAAGGTTTATTAACAATGGATTCAGGGTAGACTTATTTTAAGAAGTGTCACCATGCATTTCTGACCCATACTACCAATATGATCTTACAATAAAAGTTGTACATACCCATGATGAAAGCTGAGTATTCTATGTACTCTAACAATATGAGCTATAACAAAGTCTGATAACATTATATTTAATCTAACATTTCCAAATTCTTCATTATATCTTGTTAAATGTGTATGTAAACATGAATGGAGATCTCTTAATGTCTCTACTGGTTGTAACACAATCTGGTAATAGAAATAAAATATATGATATATTTACATTATGTAGTAAGTTTTAAATAAGACAATAAAAGTCACTGCTGGGATATGAACTAAAGCTCACAAGTCATCAGTGACTGACATTGAATGGACATATTTTCAATAATAATAAACAAAGTCATTGTATGCATTGTAACACTAAATAAGATTGCTTCATCAATCTAAACCATATCTTTTGTCAAAAGGGGTCTATTTTCAAAATGCATAGGTGAAGGAATACAAAATGTTAAAAATATCTTACACAAAGATAAACGCTTTGACTATATTACAGCTGGATATTAGATTGCAAAAATGCTTCATATATATAGCCGCCTTCCTGGGAACTAAGTGTAACTAGAGACAGAGGTTGTTGATTGTGATAAAACACAAATTCCTATAAAATATTACCTGATAATTTAAAATTTAATACCTCTCATACCCTGAACTTAGTCAACAATAATGTTAAAGACTAGCATGTTGTAATTATAAAGTGAATGTTTAAAAATAAAAACTAAATAAAACAATTGATGCTACATTAAATGACTACTATAACATATACAAACCTTAAAATGTTTGGCACCAATGGATGTGACTGGTCTCTGATATAATCTAGCATCTGTTGGGAATGTTACAAAATGTTCATGTACTGGTCCTTCAATCTTTGGCCAATACTAGAAACATATATATAAAACATTATCAATATATGAAGTAAAACATTGTCAGAGATAATGACAGACAGAACTAGACAAAATACAGAAAAAAAGAATTTGTTTCCATCTATTATATACATCATAACTCATGCTTAGGTACAAGTAAATTATTATCAGAGCCAGAAATCATTTTATTTGTATAATAAATTACATAAGACAGAAACAAACAAGTAAATCTGTGAGCTAATGCTCACTAGTGATACCCCCGCAAAAATCTAAAAATATGCGACAAACAGGAAGTAGATGAGCAAGGAGCACGAAATCGCTTTACACCATATGGGACTATGGGATGAAGCAATATGCAAAGTATTAGGGTGCTACATGATATAGTTGCTGAGAAAACTGCGACGGACATTTTGTAACGGACAGACGGACAGACGGCCAGACGGACGGACGGACGGACGCACGGACGGACGCACGGACAAGGGTAAAACAGTATACCCCCCTCTTCTTCGAAGCGGGGGTATAATAAGACTCTAATCTTGAAAAAGTACTCTGGTAGTGGTAGACCATACAGTCAAAAAATTAAGATATGCAACAAAGCAACAAAATATGACTAAGTCAAAGAATAATTCCTTCCAAATCTATAAAAAACATTTATTTTCTAATAGACAACAAGTACCAACCTGTGTGATAGTTTTTTCAATAATTTCATCAAACCAATTTAGATCAGAGCTTCTAGATATTCTATCTCTTATAATTCTATTCATTTCATGTTTCCATAGTGATATAACCATAGCTTCATCAGCCATTGATTCATCTGGTAATCTTTTCAAGCACTGAAATCATTATAATATACAGTTTAATATTAATATACAAGACCAAGTCAAAGTTTGATTACACATGCACTGTTAAAAAGGTAAAAGCTTGTACCATGACATTAAAACTCTGGGGCCTAAGCCTATTGCAATGTATCACTTCCACCCCTTGGTACCCCTGATTTCATATTACAAACTTATTCCTTTCGGAGCAAGAAGGGTTCCAGGGCACAAAGCACTAAATAGCAATATGCTTATGTAACTAGCCAATGTACAACAGTTGTCTGAAAATAACTTTATAACTATTATATATATTTAGTACATTGTCAAAAACATTTAGTTTCCTTTTTTCAATAGAAATATCATTAAATAAGTATCATAATAAGGCAGTTAAATCTAAAATACTCAATCACTCAATGTGATGTGCAGCTACATTGGTCTTCAGATGCATACACAAGAATACAATAAGTTTTCTCAAGCCATACTTTAAGTAATGCTATGAATAGTTAGAACAGACTGTTTTGACAAATATTTAAAACCATCTCTTTTTCAGTAGGAAAATGACATGTGGGAAAAGGACAAAAACAAAACACAACAAGAAAATGAAGACAGACATTAACTTACCTGGTAACAAGTAGTTAGATCTTTCAATGTAAATAGATAATGATATCTACCAGGTATTGGTGTAGGACGTAACACAGTTTGTACAGCTTGTAAGATCTGACAGGAGGCTTTTACTATATTATTATGTAACTCTATCTCCAGACCTGGCTTGTCATTATCTGTTACATTTGCCTGAAATAATAATGTAACAAATGATTAAAATATTAAATAGCCTGCAAACTCTTTACATAGGAGGTCTGCAATAGTCAAATCCTGACCAGTGACACCATTACTAAAATGTAATGATCTGCCTGTCACTATACCGTCCAAGAAATATTATTAAGAACCTCACAGGCTACACACTAAGGCTAGTATCATAATTAAATATTTAGTGAAAAAGATATTTAACTATAGAGAAAATCACTTCAACATAATGTATAAAGAAACCATTTCAATTTGGAGAATACAGTTTACAGTGGGTTTCAGGTTATTGAGGCCTAATGCTGTTAAATAATTTACCCCTCCATATTATTGCAGGGTTGTAGTAGAATAGCAAATAGTGAACAATAATTAATTATAATATTTACCTCCAGTATACCATGTACAATAGATTTAAGAGCTTCATCTTGTGGGCCTGGTAAACTGAATACAGCAAAATGACGCTGAAAATAATACAATAATAAATTACTGACATAGGTTCATAGAATCAAATATCATATATATAATAGTACTCACACTATGTTTTGTATAACATCAACTACAAACCAAATGAAAACCAGTGAAAGACAAAATTACTGGAAATTTCAATATAAAAGCGTTTAGGTCTTCAGTTAGTTAATCATGCATAGCTAAATGCAGATCACTGGTTCTGTTGTCAGGCATGAGTTCAACATGTATCAAATTGCCTTTTCTCCAATTCAATAACAACAGGCAAAATAACATGGAATATTAAGAAACCCTTGGTAAATACAAGTATATAACTTGATAACTTACCAGAAGTCTAGAAGACAACATTTGGTTGTTAACACTAGGGAATTCACTCATAGACATTGCTGATATTACATTTAAACCTTCAACAGTCTTCCATTCAAATGGTTTTTGTAATGTACATAACACTTTATCATCTAATAGTTGACGTAATAACTGAAAACAAACAAATAATAAAATATATGAGATTGTAAAATACAAACAGTAGTATTACAAGTCAACATGGTTTAACCTACTATCACATGAAAACATTGGGTAATCTTTAGACAAAATATTTCTTCTTCATTGGTTTATTGTTAGTTTAGCCATGATGAAGTGTTAAGTTTCTAGAATATATCAACTAAATTATCATTTTTATTCTTACATGATCTAAACAAATGTGTTCCACAAGTAACATAATAATGTCATATTCAAACCGGAAATCAGCTTGGCAAGGCTTATACACCAATTGGACCAACTATGGGCAAAAAGCTATCCACAAATAAGATTTGGTGACTACAGGTACAAGTTCATGTCTAAGATTTCATAATAAAACATAAGCTGAAATATTTCATAATCATGAGTTGTTTATTTTATACATAATGACTATTGGCAATAAGCTATCCTTATACAAGATTTGGTGATTACAGCTCTAAGTGCTCTTTGGTTATTATCCTGGCAAGCAATTGTCCATGGATGGACAAACAATATTATATACAGTAAAAGGTGAGAATACCTCACAGGTCCAGGATTGACAATACTGTCAAGTTTTCTCAACTGTCCTGTTTTCTCAATGTGACATATAACTTAGAAATATTTACTGAGCCAAAAATATTTTGTGCAGTTTTCTCAACGTTTCATAGCATGCAAACTGTTCAGCTTCTACTGTAATAATAATACCAACCTAAAGACAAACATATGATATAAGACTATTCAGGGTACCAAAATAATATTGGTACCAAAACATACCTGGTTACATCTTTGTACATTATATTTATCAGGTACAGGAAGGTTGACATCATCTATAAACACTTTTAATGTTTTATTTTCTTTAGCACCATAAACAAAACCTTGTCTATGATAGATATTAGCTTCAATAAATTGTTGTAATTGTTTAGCTGTTGAGGCTCCAGAGAACACAAGTCTTTTAGTTACACTTTCTGCTGCATCTAGAAATAGATATATACATTTGTATATATATGTATGAGCAACTTTCAAATTATTAATTCATTCAATAGTTTGTTTGATAATAATTTTATTACATTGACATGTCACATGACATACAAATGTTGAGAATCACAATGTGTAAGGGATCTATATCTCTTATTTCCATTGTGGTCCCTTAATTAACCAATTATATCAATAGTCAATGTCATATGAGGCAGAAACTTCAGCAAACCATCTTCCTTCATTTCAACAATCAAGATGTTAAGTTATCTTAATATTATTATTATATCAACTAGACTCTATAAGCTAGAAGTGTCACAGGACAATCAAAGAAAAGGGAAATATTTTCAATATGTGCAAAATACATGTATAGGGTTTTGTTTTGTTCTTTTGAATCATTCGAAGTGCACTCTACATCAAACATTACTGATACAAGATACACATATGATAAACCAATTGTAAATCTTACCTTGGAAATCCATAAATTCATCAATCAGAGTTGTCTTTCCTGATCCAGGTGGTCCAACAAGTAAAACATTCTGACCAGAAGCTGAAGCAAAGTCCATCAGTATACGAGTTCTAATAGTATCAACTGTATCAACAAATACTTCACCCAACATATTCTGATTGTCAGCATAGACAGCTTCAGGCACTCTAGATATCCAAGGATCCCACTCTCCACTTTCATCAACATAATAATCAAATACACAAATATCTCTATCATCATCTGGTAGGCTGTAAGAAAAAAGTCATAAATAATCATGATTAAAATAAGCAATGATTAATATTCTCCACATTGGATTTGATTATTTGTTTGGGGTTATCAGCCCAAATAAATATATCTACTTTAATTTCAGAACCTATTATACCATAGGTATGAAATTTGCAAATTGTTCAATCAGTATATAAATAGCAATTCAAACAGATTGTCTGCTATGACAGGAGCAATAATTTCTACATTCTTAACACACCTGAAAACAGAACATTTTCATACATGGAGCCAAATCACTGATAAGTACAAAAAGTTGTACATCTAAGCATACACATAGGATGGTTTCAACAATTTATCCATAGCAGTTTTGGTACAAACATTTCTTTGCACCAAACATTAATATTTTCAGTACAGGACTTAGAATGACATCAAAAAGTGGTGTTTTGTTCACTTTTTTATGCCAGCATACAAGTGAAGTAGAATAAATTTGCATGAATGGTAATTTGTTTATTACTAGCTAAGAAATTAATATATATCTTAGTTACTACTTAGTCATCATAAAAAGATGGCCATAAAGCATCAGTAATACATCAATAAACAAAATATCTGTTTTTTGACAAAGCCATCAATACTGGTGAAACTAAGGAGAAACAAAGACCAACTTACGCTGTAGATAATGTCTTCAATAAATCACTAAAAGCTTTACGATCATTAGCATCTAGTAATCCACCAAATGTCCATATAAGACAAAATAGATATAATCTTTCTATATGTAACTCTCCACCTATCTCTATATTGTCTGCTAACATGGCTGCCAGTAAACCTAAACATGTCTTAAACATACCAACTTCTGATAACTTTAATCTGGGTCTGAAATTATAACAGGAAAATAAATCATTTTACTTACTGGCAAATCAAGGTACAGTAAAGTTCCGCTGTTAGGACCATAAAAGGCAATACTAGTGTAATAGTGGAATGATCGTAATACAGAGACCCTTTACCCCAAATATTGCACAAAAGTCATCACAATTGCATAATTTGGTAATAATCAAGGTGGTCTTTAAAGCAGAACATTACTGTTTACTGCTTTATGATTTCTGATGAAAGAAATGCATATTAAGTGCTCTGACTTAAAAATTCAAATGAGAGCAAACACTTCTACTAAACTGAAAAGAATAATAATGAACAGCCTTTTTTCGCTAATGGAAAATCAGTGAAACAATTTCACATCAACAATTTATAAAGTTATAATGTAGCCTATTATCTTTGTCAAGTAAGTTATGCAACTAAGCTCAAGACAATGTTTTGTATCAGACATGTAAGAGTCCAGGAGAAAGGTATAAAAGCTTATATAGAAACTTACTTGGCATCATTAAGAACAAAGTTGATGACTGGATCTAAGGTTTTCTGGAAAGCTCTTTGTAATACCTGGAATATATATGAATAGAATATACCACTGATATCTGTATTGTATAATGGAGTTAATAAACAGCATTTATTGAAGAGATATAAACTTGAAATTAATAAATAGATATATAAAGACTATACATGTATATGCATTTGCTATTAAATTACTAACAATATACTGTATTGACAGAAACACCATTATGACAAGAAAAAAACTGAATTTTGAATAATTTGGAAAATTTTATAAGTGATAAGACTAAGTTTTTATATTCAAATGATAAGGAAAAGGTTCTGCATAAATTGATTTAATTTTGATATGGAAGAAAGCGGATAAATTGCAACATATTGAACTTTTAAGCTTAAGTTGACTATGTGACTAAATTGAATAAAAAGTTTATGTGTCAACCATCACCAAAAAGGTGAATATTTTATATCCGTTATAGAAATGTGGAAAATCAATCCCATAATACCAATCCTACAGGAAATGTTAAAACTATCAAAATAAAAACATTCTTAAAAATCTGATCTAATTGAAATCAAGTAATCAGATTGTCTTGCTTAATTATACTTTAGTTCTAAGCTATACTGCACAAAAGCACAGGTGACAGACTCAATTTTCCCCTATTATAGTATATATATACTATAATAAGGAAAAATTGAGTCTGTCACCTGTGCACAAAAGTTGTAAACCATGCAACTTATAATGACCATTACATTTACAGGTATTATAAACTACAATTTCTAAATTAAAACAACAACAAAAACAAAACAAATAAAAACAACATAAACCTAAAAAGCTAGCTACAAAACAACACCACAAAAATAACTTTCAAATAAATGTGTTGAAATGTTACAGCCAAAATATAATATTAAAGTTCTATGCAAGTATCATAATTCAGAAAGTGACACATTAGTTCTTACTTTCATTTTCTAAATAACTAAATAGCATTTGTAATCTTAAAGTGTTAAAGGCGGATTTAGTTATCAAAATAAGACATGCTCACAAAATATCAAAACTCATGCAATACCATTCAGATTCTACAGTTTAGACATATAAGCTTTGCACAATATTAATGTGAAATAGAAATGCAATGTAAGCAAAAATGAATCAACATCAATATATGATAAATAAATCAAAGTTGAGCAAGACAACTAAATATTCTAAGGAGCAAAAATAACCTCAGCCAGTCTAGAATGCTTATAATTACATCAAGAAAAATGTACAATATTTATAAAATATGCTGCAAGACTACACCAGTGCAAATTGTTTTACCCCTTCAACAGTTTTTTCTCTTATCACGTTGTCTATAGCCTCAACACTCTCAGGGGGACTTGAATTAAACTATTTTAAAAAGAAAACAAACACAGTTATTTCCCTTGGATATATAAACACACAGTTGCTTCCCCTAGGGAGAAAGTTGAATACATTACACAAAAGACACTTTTATGTCAGGAGCAAAACATAAAAGATATTAATCATATCTTAGTTACAGTTACTTATAAGCCCTGATTGTTAATATCAGACATTAGGGAATTAATGAACAACAATTGTATTATCAAAAAGGAAGGATTTCATCAATGGGAGAATTTCTAACTAAACTTATAACAAGCAAATGTGAGGTTCTTTCATATAAGGCAACTATCTACAGCAATATGAACTCCAGTGACTTTTCTATACCACACCAATGTATCAACTAGGTTGCAAGAAGGGCAGTGAATTAACATAAATATAGAATTTAAGAGTAAGGGTGAACCAGGCACACTATCAAAGGTACAATCTAATTTACTATTTCTCAAGTAAGAACTCTCATCAAAATTTTACACAGATTAAAAAATATTCAATAAATGTGATGACTCATTATAGTCAAATCTTACACTAAAGTACAGAAACAAAATACAGTTTTTGGTTGAAAGTCTGTCAGACAAAAAAGCTAGCGCACAAAGAGTCTTTTTCTGGGAAATATTAGATTTCTAATCAAAATAAAAGTTATAGCATAGATATGAAGGGAATATTTTAAGACAACTGTTTTTCCACATTAAAATATCAAAGACATCATCAACTGAATATTTTTAAATCTGTATTAAAAAAGGAAACAATTTCAAATAAAATAACTAGTAAAATAAACAACATAATTGATGAAACAGGTTAAAAATGAAATAATTCAGTACTCTGGTTCCATTGACAGGTGCTCCTTTATATGACAGTCTGGTACTCTGTAACCCATAGTAATAATATTATAATAATATCTAAATAATAATCGAAGACTCAAACCTAAAGTTAAATGTATGACTTCGCTAATATTTAAAAAAAAACATTTATGAGTTATTAGCTATGGGTGATAAAACTCTGAGTGGAATAATTCTAAAACCACACAAACTTATGTTACAGTTCAATGTCACTTTGAGTTGTTGCAATAAACATGTATACCAAGTTTTGAGTCAACTGAGGTTAATGACATTGTAATACCATGGACAAGACAAAGGGGATTGCACCACAAACATGGCCAATATAAGTTATATCTATATGGTGCCAATTTATATGACACAAATGTGATCTTTTTATATAATTGCAATATTACTGTTCTCAAAATCAAAACTTACAACATAAAAATGATGGAATTTTATATAAATGATAGCTGAAAAGCTTTGAAAAATTTTGAATATATTTTTATACTAATGCCTATTTTAAAGATCAATTTATATATTCTATATAAGAGAATTCAAAAGTTTAAAATTAAGCAACATAGAAGCAATTTAAGTAATAGAAAACATGTTTTAACCAGCTCTTATGAATACATCACACAAATATTAATCACAATGTTAAAAGACTGCATTCTTTAATTCAGAGATTAAAATACCATAATGTTGATAAAATTTTAATCTCTCAATTAAAGAATGCAGCCTAAAGTGAGAGTACATTGATATTACTATTAATAATGCAATCAGTCAAGGCTTAATGCATTCACAGAAACAGATTAATAAAAGTTGAACTATAAGTTAATGAATTAATAAATGTACTAATCAATTATGACATAGATGTAAATCATTCAACATAAAATATTACATAACAATAATCAATCAACTAAACAAAAACTTAGTCAATCAGTCAATCAACAAGAAAATAAAAATTAATCAATAAATCAATCGACTAATGAATCAATCAATCATATTTTGAAACAACATATATATTAAAACACTTAAAAACCCTTTACCCACAAAAACTTTAACACCAATGAACCCTTTACCTCTCTTAGCTTGAAAAAATAATAATAAAATAAAAACTTTTACTTAAGAACAAAGTGCTGAATGCAGATGGACTTATACCATAATAACAATTTTACTGCAGTAAAATGCAATCATTATCAACAGAAAAGTATATGACTCCAATGGCTTGACAAAAAATGTCGAAACTAATTAACTATCACACTTCATAATATAAACTAAACTATGAAAAATACGAAAATACCATTTCATGTTATACAACATCAAACTTTGTAGTGCTGTAGCAGTCATTGCTTTAACACTCTAGCCTGTAGCCCAGGTGAAGTGAAAATTGATTCAGGCTAGTGAAAAACTACTTAGTTCATAAAATCAGGCTAGTTGATAAATAAATATAGCCCTCAACTATAATACAAAATAATTTGAGCTAGTGCTCAAGAAAATTTAAGGCAATGACTGCTGTAGTGAAACTGTACAATTTAAAAAACATCAAACTTATACTGCATGTAATATGAATGAAATATAAAAGTGAATAGTTATCCTCGATAAATATCTTATATAAAACTGAAAGCATTATTGTGCTCATAAACTTAAACTATGTAGTTCTTTATAGGTGCCCAAAATGCAGTGCATTGTCTTTGAACAATATAAAAGTGAATAAAAATAGGCCAGGATAATGCTTGACAGACAAGTTTAGTTTTGGTAATAGAGCAACTAAATATATTACTCATGACAAAAACACTTCCTGGTTCTCCATTAATTAAGAAGCAATGATTCAACATCAAACATTAAAAGTATGCACTTTGATTTGATAATAAAACAGCTTTAAAATCAGGTAGGTTGGTAAATTTAATCATATTCAATGACTTCAATCACATTTGAAGAAATAAACTACTTCAAAAAGAAAATTCACTTGAAAAATCTTAAAAAAGTGTGACCATAAAAAACCCATAAAGTGTATCTAAAACAATCCAAGTATCGCTTTGTATACCCATAAAACCTTTATGTGTAAAATCCCAACAACTTTCATAATAAAAAATGAGCCAAATATTATATCAAAAAACAAGATAAAATGGTGAAATCACCTTATCATCCTTCTCCTGTATAGGATAGCAATTAAAATAGAAATAATAATAAGTTTGATTAATTTAGATAAAAACGTTCATAAACTAACAGACAGTTTAAAGTTTTGTTTTTGTATTGCATCCATTCTTAACAACCAAAGTAATATAAGCTGGGCAACACACCCAAACAATTGTTCCTGTGCTTAAACAGTACTAGAAAACAATCCTCTGTAACCAACAGCTTAACGAGGTAACCAAAACATACCTAACATTTATAGTTTACAAGACTCTATAGATCATTTTACAAAAATGACAATAGACCTGCCCCTGTGGCTCATTCTACATCATATATATTGGAAATAGTCAATAGTACAAGTTCACCATTCTAACTACATAATCTAGTAAAAGCGTTAGATTCCTGCAGCCTATATGCACTAACATTATCTAGTAAAAGCAATGTCATATTTCTATAAAACTGTTTCATGCTAAAACACAGTGAATTTTCATATAGAACTATCAAATATATTGTATACACCATGCATATCATGCTTTTATTTTAACTACTGTGAAAATTTTACTTAAAAATTAAGAAAAATACCAACTGCTAAAGGGACATTCTGTAAAGCAAACATCAGTTTATCATTTATTAAACATATTTGACAAAATATCCATGATGTTAATCAGATGAGATTGCTGTTAGAAAGTTTCCTCCATTCTAAGGAGCAAACACCATTAGATTCCTGTTTTCACTATTTGTATGTGTCGTCCCTTTTATATTATTTTATTTAATTTCTAAAAACATTTTCCTTTTTGCCTTTGGCTTTGAGGTAAACACCTTTTTTACAAATAGTCAAACCATTTAAAGCTCAAAGAAATTACAAGAAACATAAACTGTTCCTCTTTTCTGTATTATAAAACACACTGGGTTTAAATACAAAAGAAACTGTCTGAAATCTGTACAATATACAACTATTATAAAATATGAAATCTGATCTGGAACAAATGAAATGATATTATAATAAATATAATTACATGTATCTCTTGTGGTGTTCTTGTTTCTAACCAAGCTTTAGCTATAGGTTTCCATCCTACGACATCTTTGTCAATATATAATATACCCTGTAATATCATAAAACATATATTGTAAACATTTTTTGTATGAGTTTTTTGACTAGTGTACTAAAAACATTTTAACAATGTTTGTTATGGCTTTATAAATATAGCCCATAATTCTATCATATAACTGTATCTGTTGTTTCTTGCTTAACTTCTACTATAACGACTAACTTGCTCACTGAGAATATTCTACATTCTGCTATTAGGTCCTTCAATCTCAATGATCCTAACAGTGACACTCTACAGTATATCTTTGGTATATTACCCCAGTTGTTTTGCAACATTATAATTTCAAGATCAATTCATCGCTCATTATTCTCAACTAGAAATAAAATCATATAACAATACAAATATAATACTTATACTTACACATCTAGCAACAGTTGAAGGAGAAGCCTCAGGTAGTCTAGCTGTTTCAAATATTATATTTATATTATCTGATAAAAATAATTTATCTCCATTTCTTAAATGTAGAACCTAAAATTATATAAACAACATGAGTGCATCTACTTCTATCATTGTAATACTAAAATACATGAAGAACACATATCTTTGTTTTAAACACGAGAAATCAAACATGTCACAGCTTTCTCTGACAGCAATTTTGAGTGTAATAAAGATGCTATCCCATGATGTTGTTTATTTTGTTTTATTTTCTGAGAGAGTATAGATAAACTTCTCACTAACCAATACATACTAGTAGCTATATTAAAGAATTAAAATAGCTTATGATTTTGTTTGAGTGTGAAACTTTAATTTATCACTCAGAGGTTCACTTTCTGCAACTTAATATTTAGCAAACAGGAAAGTTTTAGTTATTTCAAACAACCTTATAAGCTTATATCTGTCCCAAAGTAAATAAAGTATGTAATCTTAAGTATACCAATCCAACCAGTTTGCCATTATAACCAATAGATCATCAACAGATATATAAAAACCTACCTTATCAGAATTTAGAACACTGTTAAAGTTATCAGCCCATCCTGTATTGAGAGGTCCATCTAAACATAACCATGTCTTACTTAAATTCTGAAATATTTCAATCATATAAATATTAAATATCAAACAAAATATAAAATATTTTATACATTATGTAATACAAACTTTTGACAGAAAGTCAAGCTTTACACTTTGAACATTTTTATTGGGTTTAATGCCTTGTCAACATATATCATGTTCATTTAACTGCAGCTAGCTCACCTAACTTAGCTTTCCTGGACATCTGTCTACAACCAGTACTTACCTACTCTTCCACAAAGCCAACAAGTTCTCCTTACATCCTAATTGATGACAGAAAATTGACATTATTATCAATTTTTAAGGAAGGGTATAAACAGGCCAGGTGAGGCTCAAACCAATAATCCCTTTGGGAGGTTAGATTCAAAGTTCTTCACAAAGCCAACAGCTCAAAAGACCCAGGTGACATTATACAAATACAAAGAAGTGATGAAAAATATAACAATAAACAGCTTTAGTAGGAGCAGTAGTCCAGTGGTAGGACGCGCGCTTAGGGATCGAGAGGTCCCAGGTTCGATCCCCACTAGGTGCACTGCTAATTTCCTTGAGCAAGAAATTAACCTACAATTGTTCCACTCGACCCAGGTGTAAATGGGTACTGTGAGGGATCGCCCGCCTGAGGGTTATTTCAATGACCAGGAGTTACTGTACAAGATTGTAAAGTCGGCTGAACATGTAGATGGAAGCAGACTTTAAACCACCCTTTAACTTTAACTTTAGATAATGAAATAGCAAGACATTTAATTTACAATGAGATAAAAGTTACCTACCCTATTAGCTTTCTTGCAAGCATTAGTAAAGATGCCATCCACCCAATCATTGTTAGGTGTAAGATATCCAAACATTAGATCTGATTCATCTACTACTAGAGGATTGATTCTAATTAATTTATGCATTTTCTCTGATGATGATGAAGTTTTACTACCAGATGAAGCACGAGACATCCCAGCTTTAGGTGCTGATGATAATGCATCTATCAGATTCTGTATACATGTACTTTTACCACTGCCCGGTGGCCCAGCAACTATCAAACCTGTTAAAATATATAACATACATTTTATACAGTAATGTTCTGCTATAAAGACCACCTTGGTTGTTGCAAAATCATGTGATTTCTGTTAATTTTTAAGTCCCAAACTTTGATGGTCCTTGTAGCATAACTTTACTGTATAAGAATTTAAAACAATATTATATTGTAAGACACAAAATATGTAATAACAGGACCTAAGCAATGCAAATATGGCAA
This sequence comes from Mactra quadrangularis, assembly GCA_025267735.1. Lineage (NCBI taxonomy): Eukaryota > Metazoa > Mollusca > Bivalvia > Venerida > Mactridae > Mactra > Mactra quadrangularis. The sequence goes on from CM046309.1 coordinate 6,069,046, forward strand.
GTTTATAAAGTATTCCATCTTCAAAATCACAATGAGCTGGTCGAAAGATGATTACTGTTTACAGTTTTGCTTTCATTAGATGCTTTCATGTATTACACCACTTGTAACAATGCCTCAGTAATTCAATAACGTCTGTTAATCCAACCAGTTTTGTTATAATTATACTATGAACAGTACCAGTTAACAGACACATTGAGTCAGCATTTTCTTGGAATGTAGAAGAAGATAATGCAATATCACAAAGTTTTACCATATTAAGAATCAAGTTTGAATCTATTGGTTGCCATGTCATGATATAAACTATTAGGCAAAGACCTGAGCTAGGTTGACAATTTCATTTGTATTATTTGTAATATAACGTGTGATTTTATAACAATCATTTATAACACATTTAATTTTTTTATAAAAACATAGATAACTTTCTACAAATTTCAAAAAACTCATTCAATGAACTTACCATGATGTACACTAGCTAGGTTATATAATTGGTTACATTTACTAAGCCATGGTTTATGTGGTATTAACCCTCTATCTTTAGCCTTAGTTTCTAATGCTAGATCTATATCAAAACCTCTTGTTCTAGCAGAGATAGCTCCTATAATAGGTGGAGGATCTGGTAGGGCAGCAAATGTATCCTTTACTATATTCTTAAATATCTGCATTGTCTGTAAACATACAACAAAACATGGTTTAACAAATTAGTCATAGAAATACAACCAAAATTGTTTACATTGAATCAGGGCTGCTATTAAATAAACTGTAAGGAGTCAACAACAAATGAAAGTTGCTCAATTTAAGCCTATTTTCACTTATTGAATTAATTTACAAAATCTCCTGTTTGACTGCAATTATGTACACACATATAAGCCTCTGCTAATATAATTGCCAACTTGATACAACTACCAAGAGGTATAATCTGTTTGGTGTTGATCATTGAAGAGTACATTTGCTGATCACCTAAAAATTATAGCAAAGTTAAATATGGTAAAAGTCTGTGCTCCAGACTAAAAGAGCATGCAATATAAAGTAAATGAACATGTTTTTTCATAACATTTATGTGAAAGCAGTACATAATACACACCTCTCCAGTAAGTCTAGGTGACATAATTTCTTCTATAGTTTGTGCAACTAAAGCATGTTCAACTTTACCAGCTGCTGTCATAGGGTTTGGTGTACCTGTCTTTCTATGTGCTCCAGCAGCTAACTTAACATTACCTTGGGTTACTGTGAAATAAATAAAGATAATAAAACGTATTAGCAAGAGATAATAAAGTAAAACATTATTGCTTATTCTATGGGCGAATTCACTTAATTAAGGACCAAAAAAAGAATGTGTATAGACAACTTAAATGTCCATATTGCGTAAAAAAACTTAATGTACATATTGCGTAAAAACATTTGTATCAAACAAATTATTACAAACATTTTTTGTGTTTCTGCCATAAGGATAGCAAACCCATGAATTTTATACAATCTGAAATTCATTTTATATAATTTATCAGTTTTATATCGAAACTCTATAAGAATTTTCCAATCAAACAATGATATAACATACCAGTAGAACTTTGTTGAGGTAGTACAGGTCTACTAGGAGCATCAGAAGCCTGACTGTTAGATCTAGATGTTTCTTCTTTCCCTCTAAGATCAATTTTATCTTGTGTTTTCTCATCACGTACATATTTACGTTTCTGCATTGCTTTCTTTAATACACCAATCAATGCTTCCACACTAAAATGATGTTGTACTTCTGACGGTCTGAAAATACACAAACATACAGTTTATTACTATTTGTAGGTTAACATTTGTTGAAAGACGATATTGGTTGACTTCTTTATCATGGTAATAATATCTAAATAAGAATTTAATTAAAGAAACAGTACAGCAGAACATTAGTACAATACCATTTGTAGATTAACACTTTCTACAAAGCATTACTTGTTCACTTCTTCATCATAGTAATAATAAAATAATTGTAGAAAGAAAATATCACAATAAGACATAACCTCCACAAATGTTTATCAAAAACAATATATAAATGGCAAAGGAAACATCCCAAGTCAACTCCAAATATCATACAAGAATATTTCTGATTTATTTTGTCATGAAAGTCAACCTGAGCCATAAAATTAGACATCTACATATCAACAAGGGCTTTCTGACCACATCTGATAACAAACAAATCCCTTTTCTTCGGAATTTCCAGACATAATCAATCTAGCTTAAACTTTCAGCTGACATAAAAAGTCACAGGAACAAGTGAGAAAGCAAAGAACTGTGATTGATTAGACACATTTTAAAAACTCAACACTTTTAAAAACATACACAATAAAATAAATCAAGACATTTATCGACCCTTTGGCTGAAAACTGAAAAAAAATTATCATGCTAGATCTAGTCAGGTAAATGCTTACAGTTGATCTTTAGCTAATTCAGATAAAACTTTCAATCTAGAACCAAGTACTACAGGAGCCTTGAAACCAAGAGCAGCACATTTAGCTCTCATGATAACACCCATGTCAGGTTTGACTAGAGATACAGGACGGAATAACAATCTTATATCATTAGCTAACTGATGTGAGATAGGTTCTGTATCTGATAGATTGATTGTCATATGTACTGCTGTACTTCTCTTGATTTGTATCTGGAAATAGAAAATAATAAGTTAAATATTTCTGAATGTTATAATACAATTTCACATGGTAAGGAGCATTATGACAGGTATGCTTGTCAAAATCATTCAAGCTATATCATTGACAAATAATGAAGCTATAACTGGTCTCAAGCCTAGTTGAGAAATGGTGAGGGCAATCAACACCACAAAAGATGCTGTAGTAAAAATCACAGCCCAGCAGAAGAAGAGGTTCTTCTCCAAAGAATGTCTCCTAGACACTTAATATATTTGATTTAAGTTCTTGCTGTGGTCAGCACACAATGCATCTATATGCAGTGGATGGACACTGGTGAAGAAACTTAACAACAAACATCAACATCATTGACAAATATTCTGATCAACTTAGTTGAAGATATCATTAAAACTGGTTTTCCACACATCTATACAGTGTAAAGTTGTAAATAAAACTTTTTGAACTCAGCAAGTAAGCATCAAGACTATCTTTAAATTTAAGATGATTTAAATAGTATTAAAAAAATAGCAATTCATACAAATGCATTGGCATGAAACATGTTGGTTAAAGTAAAACCCTTCATTATGTCATAATTCAAAGTTAAGTAACACCTACCTCTTGACCATCAGTAAATGTAGCAAAACCAAGTCTAGATTTTAAAGCATATGTAACAGATTCTAAATGTTCAAATAATACAGCCATAGCAACTTTACTTAGAGCTTGACATTCATCAAAACAACACCAACAACCATCCTGGAATAATATAATATTACTTTGTTACAACATATTTATATATTAATATTAGCCGGTACAAAATATAATACTTAAATATGTAAGTATCAGCTGGTCAAAGGTTAAAAATTGGTTTTAAGCATGTTTCCATAAACAAACCATGCAAGTTCATCTTACTTAATAATCTTGTACAATAACACCAGCTCATTAAAATCACCTTCAAAATGTATATTTTATCTAATTTAAAATTTTGAGAATCTATGAAATGTGAACCAACAGAAATTAATTTTTTTCCTCAAGGAATGAATTATACAGCAATCTAATGACTTGAACTGTGAAGCAAATATTTCTTTAATGAGAACATTCAGAGACAAAAATTGATCCCAGAAGTACTTTGATGCTGGGTGCTGTAGACAAACAAAACAAAAGTAGTTAAAATTTAAGTCAAGAGATACATAGAAAACTTACCATAGCTGTTCCTTGTATTATCTTGGCTAAACAATTAGGATCTGTGTGATCCGAACATTGAAATAAACCAAGAAATTGTCCGAGTATGTTTGATAGACCCTGGAAATATACAAATATTGAAATAGAATTGTATACTTTGTTATATGCTCAATCTTTAATAAGACTTAAATAACTTAACTCCTGACAAGCAATGTAACTTAAATATTATTCACTATCATTAATCAGACACAAACCTGTTTTGAAATGTATAACAAGCATTATGGTTTCCTAGAAAGTACAAAATGATTCATCATAATTTTGTATTGAAGTAATAACCTTGACAAAATTATGACAGAACATGTTCTAAGCAATCACATATGGACTGTGCCTTGATATTAGTATGTTATAGAGAATACCTTGACAGATGATATAAATATAGATCAAATATAAGTAGTAGTTACCTTGATAGTTTCAGTTTTTCCAGCTCCTACAGGTCCAGTGACAGCACTACCTTGATATCTTTGTAAAGCTTGTGACATTGTAAGAAAACATCTCTCAGTGATTGGTGTAAGAGCTACACCAATATTTGTACCATAGAATTCATTACCATACTGATACGATGTATCTAAGATCCATATCAATGGTTCATATCTTTCTTCACCTGAAATATGTATCAATTATATCATTTAGAACCCAACTAATAAACAATTAATGGAACAAAATCCATTAACACATATACTGGTACTCTGGAAAAGTAAGACAAGTTAAATATCACAATTTTATGGAGTTTCAAAAAACCAATATTGAATGTGGATGTGTATTTAGTGATACAGCAATGCTTGAAGCAAGAACTTTGATTTTATAAGCCTATCTAGCATAAATGTTTCAAATCAACCATCACCAACTAAAAACAGGTGTTCTTTAAAAACACATCAAAAGCTAAAAACTCAATGTAAGGTACTGTTATTGATACATCAAGTCTTAGCCAATCCTATAACAGACAATTTACTTTATTATGTACAAATCTAATTGTATTCAGTTTACCATCAGCTGCTAAAAAGATTGATATTTTTATAATCACAGGTAAAATATTTTGTTCTAAATGTATGGACCTATTAATTAATATAAGTCAATATTTTTATTTTCGTGATTTTGAACGGTTTATTTAAACATTTAAGATTACAAAAGCTAGTCAAACATACGTGTAAGTTTCTAATGTCATAAAAATGTGTTATCTTAAACATTCAATAAAAATATATTATGTTTATTGAGTCATATTTATCAGCAAAGCTTAAGAACGATACCTATAAAATGTATACTACATTTATTCAGAAATTGGAATTACCCGTAAATTTAGAATATGAATTACAATTGCAATTAATTCCTACAACTAGTACAATGATGTGTAAAAAAAGTTTATGTAATTTATAACTATGCTAAAATTATGCTAATTCTACATCTACTTAAAGAGTAAATGACAGAGATTAACAAAAATATGTTTTTTAAAGACAGATAAATTTATATTCTCAAAACATGCATCTGGGAGAGAATATTCTACATACAGCAGGATAAAATATGCAAGCTGACAGAAAGAACTAAACATTATAAAAGTATGGAAAGAAGATCAGACAAAACATGAGAGACAGAATACTTAACTACCAATGAATGACATATACATATACAGAGGAACAAGGAACGCTAATATATAGGAGGACATCACACACAAAAAATGTTTGTTTCCAAGTAACACCAAGTATTAGACCATGAAAGAAATGAAGTTATATTTCAATCCACTATGCTACAGTCCCATAAACATAATGATAGCCGTGTGGGCACCGTCCAGGGGCCGTGCAATGGAGCTCTGCAAGGATCCGTACGTACCCGTATGGACTGTTACGTTTTTACGAGGGTCCATGAGATGAGCCGTGGACACACATATCAGTTTCAAAGTCAAATCATGAACAAAATCATGACTGAGTATGGATTATTCTTGCGTATCTTCCAACTATGGCTCCATACAGTGTGTTGTTTTGTGTCATGTGCATACAGTCACCTTAATACACAAGGCTTCCCACGGCCTACAGATGTCTGCACGTACGGGTCCGCAACAAGCCATGATTTTATGGGACTGAGGCATTACATACACACATGACATGAATTTTCTATAAAAACTGGAAATTGAAAATATAGTAAGAGTTCATGTACTTGAATAAGATACAGATAAAAGTAAGACATGCAGAGATTGGTTTATAGGTAATTATAATGAAAATCCTAATAATATATAGCATATGTTCAGCTATAGAGATATAAGAAAACTAAGTAACAGATAGAATCTTGACTATACTAATGTTGTATATTGTATATTGGGTCTAAATGTAAATAATCATTTGTTATCAAATAAAGGACAAAATGATTTCCAAGTTTATCTCAGTCATTTATAAAAATCATAATACTTTGTTGCTGAAGTTTCATAAGAAAAAACAATGTATCTACTCTCAACAACAATTATCTTTCAATAACAATTAATACCAAAACCCATATCAGTGCAGTTTTCAAAGACAATTGCTCTCATAGACCAGCAGTCACTTCACCTTTTTGAAGAATTTATGTTGTTGTAAAGAATTTTCAAAAAACTCAGTAAGTAAATCATTAATCATGTCTTAAATTCTTCTTTAAAAAAAGAGATTTTTACATAAAAATCCTAGCATAGTTCCCAATATACAATATACGATGTAGAGATGTAATGGGTGGGGTGTGCTATATGTGCTAGCCTTACTTATTTCTGGCGTAACTCCTTTACTATCGCTACTACTAGTAGGAAATACTTCATCCACTGATAATATTAAGTAAAATATTATATAGAAAGTAAAATATTGTATAATATTTGATGTATTCAAAATTTAACTTAAAGTCTGACACCATGTAAAACAACAGAATTGTTTACAAAATAATAAGTCAAACTATGTACTAATGTTAATTTCAATAAAAAATCTTTGCTCCTAAATATTAATGACATTCTATCACTATCAAGTTAGTTCTTACAACTTTAAAAAAATCTACCTACGGTAAGTATCAGAAATTTTGATCACTCATACCATTTAGTCATAGCAAGGCACATGGTCCACCATTTCATACATTAATATTCATTTTTTAAGTTAGAAAAATAGCATCTGATTTGTTTAACATTAATTATGAATTAAAAATACTCTTGCAAAAAAATTCTCAAAGTTAAATTAATAAATTTCGATTAAATCACCAAATCTATAAACAATTCAAAAATATTTCACCATATTAAAAACAAACACAATAAAAGAATCTAGGAAGACTTACCAACAGGTTGATAGTAACATCTTATACTTCTTCTCCATTCAAAATCTGATACTTCACGTAGTTTTCTCTGACACATGTTGTCTAAGGCATCACGTAAAAATTGTGAAGTCTAAAATAGAGCAATGAATGAAGCATTACCGAATGACCTTCTTTGAGTACATAAAACATTACTAGATAGAATATCTTAACCTAAAAACAGATTTAACTTTAAACCAGAGCTTTTTAGCTCATTTTTTGTGATGCAAATTTTAACAACAGGACAAAAATATCAAAATGGAGCATGGAATACATTAAAAACACATTCTATAAACAAGTCTAACTTATTTAAACAGAACATATTTCAAGTTATAAAAATCAGGGAGTGAAAAAGAAACATTTCATAGTAAAAATCTTTTTAAAACCATCGTGTACCTACAGAGACCTTTTCTGCTAGTAAATCTCTGTAGTAAACAGATGTTTTTTAAACAAGGCATCTAGAAAATTATGCAATTGACAGGCCTCAATGTTGTTTCCTAAGTAGATTGGACTAATGATCATTAAGCCTAGCTTTCATGACAAAATTCAGTCTGAATCAATGTTATTAGTGAAATGAAATAAATGCATTTGATTGATACAGCATACGTCTCATGGCAAAGCTACAGTAAACAAAGTTAGGTGAGCTGACCACCGTAAAAAGATCATAATACATGTAAACAAAAATACTTACAGTGATCATACATTCCAGTCTATTTTTATGTATAGGTAACATAGGATCTTCTAGATTCCTCCATTGTCCACGTGTTAATATTGTAGGTAACTTAGATACAGTACTGATATATTTCTTTAAGGAAGATTGTAAAGCTTTTCTATCATATTTTATTTCACCAATACCTAGATCTACTTCTCTTGTCCAATGATATAACATACCCATTCTACATACTTGAGCTGGATACTGCAAATAATCATCATAATTTAAGTATCATTTCAAGTGTACTGAGGTACTGTAACAATGACAAATTATACAGATTATTCTATTAGAACCAACTGAACTTTCCATGTAAGGTCAGAACACTAAAATATACCATTTTGAAATGGGTCTTCAAAGCTGAATGCACATTTCTAAATAATGAGAGTCAGGACTTCCAGCACATGTATTTCTTTGAATTCTGTTCTGAATAGTTTTGTTACGATTTCAATAACTGACATTGATATTTATTGATAATCCTTGGATTTAGTTGCAATCCAAAAACACTAACACATTGAATGATGAAAGTAATTGTCTTAAATCTTTGGGTACATCAGAAATAGACAAACACCACTTGTTTGATATTAAATACCCCAGACTGGCTAGAGGGCATAACATATTCCAAAGAGAGGTCTTATTAAAGGTATCAAAAAAGATGAAACAAGTAAATCTGTGAGCTAATGCTCACTAGTGATACCCCCGCAAAAATCTAAAAATATGCGACAAACAGGAAGTAGATGAGCAAGGAGCATGAAATCGCTTTACACCACATGGGACTATGGGATGAAGCAATATGCAAAGTATTAGGCTGCTGCATGTTATAGTTGCTGAGAAAACTGCGACGGAAATTTTGTAACGGACGGACGCACGCACGCACACAGGCATGGGCAAGGGTAAAACAGTATACCCCCCTATTCTTCGAAGCGGGGGTATAATAACAACAATGAAAAATGCAAGTAAAGATGTTTTTATTAGGGGAGGGCAATTAATAGAGGCTATACAGTATATAATAAAGCCAGTGTACAAACCTTGGCAGCCCATTCATCTATAGGAGCACCATTATTACAATCTTGTATTACACCTATATTCATTTCTCTTATAGTTTTACATACAGAATCTCTTAATTTTGATAACCAGATTTCTACTTCATCTGTAAGTGTTACCTGAAATATACACAATACATATATGTGTACAGCTAGTCACATAATGTTGTGATTCATTTATAACATAAGGCTTTAATTTGTATTAATGAAGTAAAGCTTAATTGTTTTTATGAACTAAATCTAAAATAAGGCAAGATGTCCCTTAGTATACATATATAACCAAGTTGCTTATACTTTCTTGCACAAGAAAACAATTGTATGTAACTCTTACCAATGTTCCTTGAGAACAACACTTACCAGCCCATTACCATTCTTTGCAACACAAGTAAAGTCAATTCCAATTAATATAGTGCATAAATTTTTACCCCCATCTGACCTTTCACATTTGCATCTAATAATTATGTTTATGTGTTTAATTTCAACACATAATCCTCACGGCCTCGGTGTAATCGAGCATTAATACTACAATCGTATTCAATGTACTAAATATTCTTGCATAAAGGTCAGGTGAGGGTCAAACTTTACGCTCAATACTTACAATGATTATAATGATTTTGCCCAAGTAATCAACATGACATTTTACATTATTTTGAATTAGACAGACTGATTTTATTCATAAAAGCCAATTCAAATTGCTGCAACTACTGATTGTCAACTGTCCAGTAGGCTGATAGAGCTCCATCCAAAAAGTGCCAGAAGCATATTATCCATAGATAACGAGACCAACAGTTTATGATATATTATAATAAAACTTACTTTTTCAGATAAAACAAAAGATTCCCCATCACTACTAGATATAGATACAGCGTCTTTTATAACAACTTCTTCTACGACCCCTTCTGATGGTAGATATACTGGTCCTTGTGCTAGACCACTAGGGTTCATGTTCTGTTGGATAAATATAATATATACCATTATTGTAAGCTCTAAATACAAGATTGTTCATTTAACGACCAATATAATAATAGTTCTATTGTTTACAAATTATTAGTTTAATATTTACTATTTGGTAATTTTTTACACTATTCAACTTTGATATATTAACTGTTGTCTAATATAAGTACAATGGAATTCATTTAATGTCAGATTGTTGCCTGACTTAAGTTTGTCTTTAATATCACTAATTATAAATTTTGTCTCATCAAAACTCAAGCCTATAATACCATTTGAAATAATATTCAAGTACATTGTTTTTTTCTTTTGTTAAAATAGACATTGTCTTAAAATTATCATAGGTGAATAGCATAATAAACATATGGCTCTATATTGTTAAAATTTTACAAGTAAAAATTCTTATTATCCAAAACTCATGTTAAAAGATTACAAAAACTAATGTATGAATACCACACCACTTAAAAATTATATTATAATTTAAGTATAATAAAAACATTTTGTTAATTACTATAGATCTACCATACTATGTAATACGAATATATTATTCTAAAATTTTAAATATTTACAAACATGCAATCTACATTAGTTTGAAGTTTTTATACTAAATCTAAAAGTGAACATTTCATTAACAATAATTGACAAACATTCTCTAACATATAACTATAATAATGTTTTAACCCTGAAAACAAGAAATAACAACAACAATATTGTAATATGCTGAAAACCTCGGCCAAATTTTCACTTTACAACTCAAATGGAAATCAAATATTAAGAATATTTTGCTCATTTTGCAACACTTTGTAAACTTGCCACTGATTCCAAGTAAATAAGTAGTTGTTGAAAAATAAATCTAAATGAACAACTAATAAATCATAGATATCTAATTAATATCATAACAATGGAATTCTTACAAACTACATGAAAATAAAAGCATAACTATTGTAAAATAAATGAATTTTCATAAAAAACAGTTTTCACTAAGGTCAGGTTTACAGAGTTCAAGTTTGTTACATTAATGACCTAACTCACAATCCAATCATTTCCTGATATTAGATTTTCCAGACTTAAACATAATTACAGAAAATGCTCAGAAAAAGACATTCTATGTGAATGAAATGAGATTAACCTCAGATCAAAAGAAAAAGCACAATTTTGTTTATCTGAACAAAAATACCATAACATTCAGCTTGCAATAGAATATTAAAGTATTTCTGCTTTATATTGAACAAAAGGAACTCTGTAAAAATTGATCCTAAGTGACATATAACAATTTCCTTACAATGATCACACTTTGTTGTTTTTGCATATTTGATATCACTTTTAGTGACTGAAGTACATTTATATAATAATAATATCAAAGCAACATCATCCAGAAAGTTTGGCTTCATCAGTATTAATTGTTTGCTCTGAGATTTTCAATAAAGCTCATATCTTAACCATAACCAAAATATCTTGCAAAATATAATCTCACAAAAATTGTGCATGTATTTAAACATTTGGGTGTCAATACATATTATTAAGTTTATTGTATATGTTAAGCATACCTAGATCTCAACAAGTAACCCAACAACACTGTAGCTGCTATTTGATTTATCCTAGTCAACAAAAGGCAAATAAAACAGAGAGCAAACCTTAAGTGCTCTACAGCTCTGGTGTCAACATGCAAAGAAGACTAATTTATCAAAGGTGAACAATTCCTCAACTGTATTAATTAAAACACTTTTATTCTTGTCTACATTAGGATTTGTCAAAAAAGACACACTCCAAGTTCCAAGTCATTTTAAGTTTAGGAGACACAATTATGCACATGTCAAATGAGAAAAACGCCAACATTTTAAGGAAAAAAAACTTCCTGAAGATGCCATGTTTGGCAAACATTGTTGATTAGGTAGTATTATATTTATATAACGCTGTTAAGACAAGTAACGCAGACATGTCAGGTGACATTAAAAGGAGTTTTACTATGCCAATTAAATTTTTAATTGAATAAAAAGGGGACAGACTTGATAATTATTATTTAAAGTGCAGATTGATTATTGTTCCCAGTGACATTATATCCCACAGTGCATTGTAAACAAGTTAACTTGTACGATATTGAAATTATCATTAATTATTTTATAAGAAGAGCAAGTTGTATAAGAGGATGATGTAATAAAAACAAAGAAAGCACATCAAAACATATTGATTGGTAGAAAATTAGAAATAAATCATAAATGATAATGTGCACGGTACAATACCTCCTTAGAACTGGAGAGTTCTTTCTTTTTTTTCTGATGAAATAAGAATTTAATATTGAGTATATGACATCTAGTTTATAGCTGAAATCACTTACCATTACCTTACATGTGTATATTTGAATCATTACATGGCTTAATTATCTTTAAACCTTTATATCACATTAGAAAAACATAAATGACATGTTGTGTACCCCACCCACCTACCCACACACATACCCATCTATTTGTCATAGAGTTAGGAACATGGTGATGTTGATTCTCATCCTTCCCTCTAACTTTTTATAATAGCATAAGTAACATTGCAGAAACTTCGACAAAGACAGTAACCATTTTTGCATTTTAAAATTTAGTATGATTCAAAACAAGAAAATTAAAGCAATAACGAATTGACTCAAACACTGAAAGTCATGATTATGCCCGGTAAGGTTAATTGTTTTTGGTATGTAAGGAACAAATTCAATTTAAAGCTAAAATTTGTAGGGAAAAGCAATGTATACACAAGCATTTTAATCCATGTTATAATTCTTATATAATATCATGCAGACAACATCAATATTTCTAGATTCATGAGTATAATCATCATTGGAAACCCACGGTACTCATACATTATGAATATATATAAATATTGTCGTTGACGTAATACCCTGGGTTACCAAGGATGGAGTATAATAAGATATATAATAACAATGTAACCTCCATTAGTGGTCATTTCTCTAAATCAGCCAATAGTTCCAATAAAGACACCTTAAAGCACCCTTGTCGTGATTTGCTAATAAATTACCCTTCCCTGTTTTGGGTATTTATTGAGTCCCAACATCAGAATCATCAAAGTCAATGGTCTTACTTTTAGAAGGGTCTTAATAAACAAGGCCCTTTCTGCACCAACAAAATATTTGGGAATTAAAAACAGTAAAAACTTGCATGATATTGCAATAACCATTAGGTGGTCTTTATAACGGATTTTTACTGTACAACAGTGCCATTGTTAACTTGACTGTTTTAGGGATAAGGTTTCACTGAAATAAATACCTTACAACATTTATAAACATATAAATAAATGTTGAGAACAGATTGATAACTGATTAACTTCACAAACTTACTTCTTTCTTTCGCTGTTGAGAAAATTAAAAACAAAATGAAAAATATCAGAGAAAAGCCAGTTTTAAGAGTAACTTGCAACTATCATATTTCTATCTCACTATTACCATAAATTTAACGCTTTTATAAAAATTAAACTTTAACCTATGAATTAAACATAGTAAAAATATTGTCAAAACAAAAATTCTAAATCTAAGAAGTATTTCAAAACAACAACAAAAACAATAACAATTACAAGGCAACATTTTAAATTTTCTCAGCTAAACATTTTTTTACATACAGCTAAACATTGAATCTTCACCCACAAATCACATTTTGTTAACAAAAATGTAGCAACAAATACATTCCCTTTTTCCAAAAACAACAGTCTAGTATGAATTCAATATCAAAATAAGACACATGTAAACTTTCACTGACAGAACATTATGACATCACAATTATTAGTTTTCAAGGTCACAGCATATTGACCTTCATCTTGACCTATTTAACCTTTCTACGACATACACATATCAGTCACATATATTTTACTCACACGACTGCCAGGACCTGGTGTAGAGCTAAACAATATTCGCTCCACGGTAGGTTTACCTCTGGGTTTAATACGAGGTTTAGCTATACGTCTCATCTGTTGCTGAGTATCACTTGTAGCTCCCTTGTTAGTTTAATAAAATAAAACCTAGTTTTAAAGTTCTTGCATTTTTTAAATAAAAAGTAATTAAAATCAGGTCACACCAAGTGAATCAACAATCACCCTCCTATATCTGTACAATTTTTTTTTAATAAGTTCAATTGTACACACAACTCATGGACAAAACTGAAATATTTAATTAGTATCAAGTGTTTTTTCTAACCATTTAAATAGAACAATTCAAGACAAACAATTTCTAAGAACATTAAGGACTCTAAAAATCAACCTCTCATCTTTTAGTAAATGTTTACCTGAGAGAATCATCCCATAATGATTTTCAAAGACCTTCAGATAGCAACACTTACTTACAATGACTTTCACTGGTTGCACATTATCAAATGTTCTGGTGCCTTTATTTGACACAGACAGCAAAAGCAACTGACATCTTAGTAAGATCACCAATCCCACTATGCAAATTCACACAGACTTTAAGTTAGTTCTGTTTTTCTTTGATCGTGCTAATTAAGGAGTACCATACCCTAACAGTAAACTAATCTACAGTCAATACTACTATTACTGTTGACCCTGTCTCCCTATATAACCGATGTATATAACTACAATATAGTATTTTACAGCATGCATGTAATATAAAGATATGTATATATACCAAAGCCATGGTAACTGTTGAGCCAAGACATCTATATGTACCATTATAATACTTTATATATGTACTGGTATAGATATTATATCATATAACATATCACAAATTATATAGAAAATATACCAAGAACAATTATAAGGACACTGTCAGTCTAAGCATTATACACCCAAAGAATGAGCTCTCATAAATGACCTATGGCCCCAAAAAGACCTTGATCATGGTCTTAATAGATCAATATGGAATGATTTGTTACAAGTAAAATTACTTTCAGTAATATGAAAAATGCTTCATTAATGATGCAATTATTGTCAGAACATGAAATTGCAGACAGACAGATTGATGGATGGTCCAATGATGTAGACCAAAACACAATACAGTCCTTTGGGTGTATTAAAAATACAATCATGTATAGATAAATAATATATGAAATTAGGTAAATACAAAATAAAAGATGACATATTCCAATAAATGAAATAGTGACATGACTAGGAACAAAAACAATTATGGCAGTATGGTGAAAACATCAGAAGACAATCAGACATATACATAGTTTGTGATATTTTGAAACACAATACAACATATAAATTAATATATCTAAAAATTTAAAGAAAATGTATGTTAAAGAAAATATGTTATTTACTGATTATATTGTGAGAAATAATTTTATTAATAAGAATGTTTTGTCTCTGAGTAACTTAAGAGAGGTTAGATAATAGTACTGACAAATCAAATGTTGATTTTTTCAACAAAATGACAAAGGCAAATAATCTCAATATAAAACATCTTTACAAAAACAATGAAGATTTTACGTAATAGGAACAATTACTGGTGCTTTCAAAATGTGATGAATGAATATATCATATTATGTTATGAAAACCTAACTTATATTTTTGAAAAAAAAAGTTGTTTTTTTTTATTAAAAATGTTCAGATTTTTAATGATGATGGCAATAGAAAAATGTTAAAAAGAAAAACAAGAGGGTTCTGGAGGCTTTGTATGGCTCACCCCAATCATCAACATTTATAATTTGACTTTGATTTTTAACATTTAGAAGATGACCTACATGTCATATAACTATGGTCATTTAGCCTCCATGGTTTTAGACAAAAAGATATTTCATTTTTTTCCAAAAATGGTAATCCATGCATTTTGACCATTCCAAATAGTAAATCATCTATTTAAGTAGATCATGCAGTAATGAAGACAAGTAGCAGTTATTGAATAACTAACAACTCAGGACAGACAAAAATGTATCACAAAAAGTTCAACTTGAGTATATTATACCCAGTTGAGCTTAAAAGGTGATTAAAGTATAATCAACTATCAAAAAAAAGAGAGAGAAGAGTAATGAAGATTGATAAAGATAATATAAATATTTGTCCGTGCTCAATCAGTTAAAGGGGGATAATTTAACATACATGATACACGTACTGCGTGTGATTTCTACAACTTACTTTATCTTGAACATTTCGCTGACTATTACGACGTTTCTACAGTAAAATGCAGCAGATTATATATGTATATATGTGGATGATGTTTCAATGAATTAAAAAATATTATATGATTAGAAAGCTGTATAATTCCTAGAATGAAATTGTAGCAATTGTGAAATTCTACAGTCTAGCCTACAAAATATCGTAAATTTTCCTTTGTTTTAAAGTTTTGGGAATCAAAGTTTAAGTTTTATAGGGAAAAAGTTATTAATTAACTTGTATAATCATTACAGTCACAAACAAGTATGGAAAATTAAAATGACATTTTATTTACAATTTAATGACAAAAACAAGCAGCTGAAAAGGAACAAACTATTAAAAGACGTAAATGATAGCTAAATTAGAAATTGACAAAATTTTGAAAGACATTTTCATTACAATAAAAAAGAATTTGAAAGAAAGTCAGATTGACATGAGGTTGCAACAGACAGACAGGTTGACAGACAGAGAGAGGAAGAGAGACAAAGAGAGACTAACTCACAGACAGACGGACAAACAGACAGACAGGGATATGACCAAACATGAAGATCTTCATTTATTCAATTCTTGTTCAATCATGTTGAGTGAAAATTATTGAAAAGGGGCAAAGGAAATTAAAGTTCAGTCAATTGTAATAAGTCTGAAATTCTTGAAATTAATATGTTATCTCTATAAAAATTATCTCAAATTTCTGTAAGATCTATTCTATATTTTTGTATGAAACAATCCAAACTATTCACACATATAAACTATATTCAAATATCACATCAAAACACATGCTGTTATTTTCTTATTGATAAACTATAGTTATTATCAAAACTGTTAAGGATGTGCAGATTTTTATACTGTGCAAAATATTTATATTTTTTATAGAAACAAATTGATGTGTAACAAAGGGTAATACACATGTATACCACACAGAAAATACAATCATGAAAGAAGCTTTATACTTCCATAGCAACTAGGTTAAAGGAGACCAGAGTGAACATTTTGAAGTCATTTAAGACATGGTTACTTATTGATTCTGAGGAATTAAGCTGCGTGTCAGTCTTGTGGAATTCAATGCAGAAAAATGATGGTAAATGATGACAAAAATTCAACACAAAATGTCTGGCCTTTTGATCAAGTTTGAAATTCTAGGTATAAATATGGCAAATTAAAGATTTCATAAGCTTGTTCTAATTTAATAAATGCTGTGGACTAAAAGCTTCTATCAGTAAGATTATAAATAGAATATAAATACATAAAAGATGATTTATACAGTGCCCTGTATTAGTTCTAGGACAAATGATAGTTTTAGAAAACTGACCAAGCTAGTAATTTTCTCATAATTGAAGCTTATTCATGTAACTACTCAGAAAGTTTGAATCATATGTTGATAAACTTATCAATGCTAATTTTGGAATTTGCTAAGTTGTTTTTTTTTTAATTAGATTAAACGCCGTGTCAACACAATTTAGGTCATTTATGACGTCCAGCACACCTAACCTAGCTTTCCTGGACCATTGTCTATAACCAGTACTCACCTACCCTTCCATAAGGCCGGAAACTTTTCCATATTATCCAATAAATGGAGGAAAATCGACATTATTGTAAAATTTTCATGAAAGGTATATCCCCCCAGGTGGGATTCGAACCCGCACCCCATCGGGCACAAGATTTCAAATCCTGGCGTGCTACCAACTGCGCTATCGACCCCGGCATTCTTTTTTCATGGGTAAATGTTTATTAGTTTATTATGAAACAGGAATTCATCCAAAAACTTTTGCAGTGCACTGTACATACAAGATGATTTTATACATAAATAGCTCATAGTTAACAAGAATGAGATATTTCATATAACAACATAAATACTTACATAGACTTGTGTTAAACGTTTATCAATCTTAGGTGGTGTGTCACCTCTATTTATATTAGACAATACACTTGATGTCTTAGCTCTACTGTGGGGTGTAGTTGATCTAAGACCAGTCGCTGAACCTTGGAACCCTACCTCATCTGTGGGCTCTATAGGACCAGCCCGGGTCTCCTCTAACTTTACATCATGTATACTGGTGAATAGAGATCTGAAATGTACAGAAGCAATATTCTGACAAAAAGTAATCAACTGTAAAATCCTAATTGTTCAGTTTAGAAAATATCTTTTTTTCCTTGAGTGTTTGAGTTTAACTTTGCATTTTTCAGATGTCATCAATGATTTCAGCTCGAACAAAAAGAAAAGGGTGTGGTGGTAAAATACAAACCTTGTTACAATGTCCTGGAGAAAGAATCAAACAAAAAGGTTGTACATAATATAAGATATTGTGGTATAAGGGAAATAACTCAAATGACAAATGATACACTAATACAATATTGTACAATAAGGGAGATAATTCAAATTACAAATATCACCATCACTTGAACATGCAGTGGACTATTTTCATATCATTTGGCACCAGTGTATTTTTGAAGTCTTAGTTCATTATATTTCAATGTTAAGTCAAACCACTCTTTAATAAGGATATCAAAAAATTGTACAGCACAAGGCTTTTTTGTGTCAAATGAAAATAATAAATGTGAAATGATCAAACTTACACTATAATATCACTTACTTTAAATGTGGTTTCACAGATTCTAGATCAGTTGGTCTACTAAGTATAGCTAACAATATAGGATCTGATACAAAATAAAATCTTGGAAATACTCTTCTTTTGTTGTCTAGGTAACCAACTAACGATTTAAAACAAATTTCTAATTCTTCATAAACATGACGTAGTAATACAGCTTTTGGTACTTCACCTCCGTAACAACACTGTAGATATAGAAAATTATAAATAAGGAGAATACAGCATACATAACTTGGAATATATTTATGCATGAATAAAAGTTTGAAATTCTCAAAATTCAAAAACGCCTGAATATCACTTTTGTTGTTGGGTTTAACGCTGTAACATCACATTGTATTGATTATATCATGGCAGTCAGTCCACCTACTCACTGTTTCTGTAAAGGCTAAATCTCTGGATTTAGCTGTTAACCAACTACTAAGCGCATACTTTCGTCAGTGACTGACTACTGCCCAACATGATTAAGAATCAAAGGTAGGAGGGAGGATGACCAAGCTCCACAAAAGTATGCCCCACTAAGGAATCAAACCTACGACCCCTCGATCAGTAGACTTGTGCGCTACAGAGTGAGCTAGCTGGGTGGGCTCCTAAATTTCATATCAGCAAAATGCCACACTAGGAAAATAACCTTTTAAGTATAAAATCCTGATCTTTAAATTCAATCTTGAGTTTTTTTTATATTTAAATTTTATGCAATAGATTATAGTAATTTGAATACGTAAAATATTTTTGGAATGTTATTTTTATAGGAAATACATTACAAATTTACCTGAAGAACATTTCTTGTATCAAATGCTCTTTTCATCATTTTTGTCCAACTTTTATCAATTCTAGCAAATCTCTTGGCTTCTTGGGGTAATTCCTACAAGAAATTAATTCACAATATAATAATAAACTTGTACAAAGGTGAAAAGTGACAAGATTATTAAAAATTCTTACTTGAACTAATTATCATTTCATATTTCATGCTTTAACAGAAAAAGTATGCATAACACAATATTGAAAACATAATTTTTTGAAATGGATAAAATGATTTTCAACCATGTAACAAATCTTGCTTCACAATATAAAAGACAATATTTTGACAGTGCTGTTATTGAGAGATACTGGGTCAACAGTACCAGCGGTCTATCTACCCATTTTTAGACACAAATCCATGATCTTGTAACCTTAATTAAGTTGTAAATCTTTCTATTCAGTATTGCAATATTATGAGAACATATATTATAAGCTGCTGTGATGCTTGAAGTTGGCTAGTAAGAGATTTATACTAAATTCATTTCAACCTTTGATGAGACAAAATGACACACTAAGATTTTTACATATAAAACATAAAGGACAGAGATCCGGTCAATAAAGGCAACAAAAGAAACACATACCCTAGCAGCAACTTGGTTACTAAATACAGCTTCTAAATATTGCCATAAATCTTGTACTTCTAACCAAAGTTCTAAAACTTCTGCTACTTCTTTAAGTTTCTCTGCCCAGGATGCTGCTTCATCTCGTAATGGTCCAATATATCTATAATATAATATATACAAACGATTAATATATTGTAGGTGATGTAAAACTTAGCTTCATCTCTCAATGGTCCAATATATCTATAATATAATATATACAAACAATAAATATATTGTAGGTGATGTAAAACTTAGCTTCATCTCGCAATGGTCCAATATATCTATAATATAATATATACAAACAATAAATATATTGTAGGTGATGTAAAACTTAGCTTCATCTCGCAATGGTCCAATATATCTATAATATAATATATACAAACAATAAATATATTGTAGGTGATGTAAAACTTAGCTTCATCTCTCAATGGTCCAATATATCTATAATATAATATATACAAACAATAAATATATTGTAGGTGATGTAAAACTTAGCTATCCAAAATAATGAATAAACAGGGCTCCAATTTGAGCTCACATTATTCCAACATGCAAATTTTCGCGAGTTGACATCGCCACAAAAATAGTACCGTCTAAGTTAATGAGACTTAAACGGCCAGACCGATTGATAGCACTGTTGTCTTTTGGTTCAATCAGTATCACTACATGTTACAATAAACGTTCAGAAGTATACATGTTCCATATTCTTTGTCTATCCCACAATAACGCCCTCGTTCAACTTATAATTAAATATAGTACTATGATGTTTTATATTGCATATATGAATAGTTATACTACTAAAAAAAAAATGCGGGTGCTTCTTTCATTTTCGAGTTGAAATATAGTCAACTCGCAAAAAATTTGCAAGTCCAAATTTTAGTTAAATTCTAGCCCTTGAATAAAGTAATAATTATATATAAGGAAATCTATGTATATAGTAAAATTGGTTACCTTGATGTTAACATGGTAGCTAACAAAGCTTGAGCATCTTCCAGTTGTTCTAACAATCTCTCAGTAAATATTTTATCTAGATATATAGGACCACGACGTTTATAATGTTCAAATGCTAACACTTGTTCTGTCCATTCTTCCTCTGTCATTCTCATCTTGATTTCTAGTTCTAATTCTCTACTGGCACCAAGACAGATCTCTTCTATAGACGACTTATGTCTGCAAGAAATAAGAAAGATTTAAGAATTAGTACAAAACATGTTTTTAAGATTGGATATAACAGAAAAAGGGTATACCATATGTCTATAACTCACAGACTAAGTCAAATATATTTAAAATGGTATGATTATTTATTGGTCATGCATCCAAATGACTCCAACAAATGACTACAGCACAAATACAATACGTAAAAATACATGTTTTTGAATTAATACAAATAGTTGATCATCATATTCTCATAGATGGATGATCAACCAAAATAAATCAGATTTCAGAAATGGAATTTTATTTTATTTTGCGCATGCTATAGCCATTAGCCAGTCTAGTTGTAATTAGCTTATCTGTATATTTGTACTGCAGGTTTACCACATAAATTTTAATTCCACCACTTCCAAAGTATTACATAATTTACAAACAGTAAAGTAAAAGTAAAACTTACTTGATGAGACCAATGTCTAGTAGATGACTTAATTTAAATACGTTAGCTTCTAGTTGGAATGAACTTCCAGTCACAGACATTACTTGTAACCAATGACGATTGCGAATCTCCTGTAAAAAATAGAATAAATTATATTACATTTTTAAAATTATATTTTACACATAGAGTTGTATATACAATTTCAATATCTAAGAAAGTTTCATTAGAATATAATTTAGTTGAGAAAAGAAATATCCTCCATCATTTGAAATAACATTGCTTGCTATTATAAACTAATATGTTGCATTGTAATTATTAGTTAATTCATACCTTAAGAAATATACTTGCTCATTTAAAACTTCACAAAAACTTCAAACATACTAAGTACTAATGAGATTGCTTACTTCAATATTGAATAATTAAAGAAGAGATGGAAAAAAATGAAAGCCTATGAAGTGAATATAAAAGTAACAAAATATTGAGATATTATGACCATTTGAAAAGTTTATTATAATTGACAACACCAATAACCTCTATAAGTAAAAACCCTTCTATCATAGAAAACGTTTCTTTAGAATTTTAAGAAAATTTTACAACATATGATTCTAAAATCTTAACATAAAAACTAGAATTTATCTATTTGTACAAAATGATATCTACTATTACATCCTAAATAAAAAACTCAAAATATTGGCTACAATTTCTATCAGTAAAGTATTCATTCAATTGAATAACTAAATCATGGGGGGGCAGATTTTGTCTGCCAGTATTATCATTGGTCTTACAAACCTATTTTAGACATAATCTTTCTAACTTGTTTTGTATTTTTATCAGTATTTTATGATACACAAACAAATTTGGTGCTTAAACTTGGATGCATAGAAAATTCAATGTTTCATAAGCATGATATTTAATGACAAAAAATCACAAAACATCAACACACATGATTGTAATTGTTAGTAAAACATTTCATTACAGACATTCCTACACATTCATATTAATTGACCTATCATAATACAAACTATGTACCATAAAGACAAATCGTTGGTAGCTGGGCTCTAACTTACAACTCTCAATATGAGATTACTGAGATATGAAGTCCATGGGCTCACTTGCCACAAAGGCAACAAAAATACTACCGGTATGTAAAAACATATCATTGCATTAGCTGTCAGTCATATTCAAAGCTTAACTGTGTCGTGAAAATCTATTTTCTGTGGAATTATTGCATGTACTACCAAATAATAAACACGTTAAAATCAGAAAGTCTAAAATATATAATAAAGGTATGTAGAATAAAAATAAACACTAAATGTGCAAATAATTTCAGTAAGTAAAATTTTGAGCTTAATTCCTAGATTGCAAAATTTGTTACTATTTCCCAAAATTTGGTACTATTTTCTAAAAACTGAAGTAATAAATCTAAAATTCTACAAATATTAAAATGATACCCTGAATACCAGAAAACATATCTCAGAAAGAACATAGAGTTTTATCTTACAAAAAAAAATCAGTCACAATCATTTTGTTATGACAAAAGAAGAGAGAAAATAAACATCAGACATAAGTTATAAAGACACTCTATAAAACAACATCCTGATACTCACTGGTATCTCAAACCTTTGACTTCCCTGAATTATATTTCATAATTAATAAATACATTAATATTTACTATACAAAATACTATTGCTACTTGTTTACTAAATTATCTTATCTAAGGAGCAATAATGGCCAAGTAACTTTTGGAACCTTGGTCAAATGATTAAGTACAATTCGAATACTGTATGAGTACCAAATTTGATTTTAACCTGGATTATTTGGGGTTTTCTATGAATGAAACATATTCCATATTGCCTTGCTCCTTTCAACGAAAGCATAAAGCAATCAGCAGGAATCAATTGGGATGGCATTATCTTAATGCCAACTATATAATATAGGTGACAAATACATTCAAAGCTTGTGGAATCCTAGCTTATCCTAAACACTTATCTCCAGAAAATATGTATCATACACAATACACATATACACAAAGACAAACATATTACAACATGTGAAACATTTCTAACTTGTTTTGTATCATGCTCTACATAAATGTTAAGCTTCATATTTAAGTGTGCATGCACAATCTATAAGTTAACGTTAATATTAAGTGTTGCTACAATTGCCTAACAAAAAATAAATTTATTAAAATCAATGAGTAGAAAATAGCATAAAATCTCTGAATATCTGGTTTGGACTGTATGACAAAAAAATCTCCAAATCATTGTTCCTGGAAAGCTTTAGTACATGACTCTTATAATCTGAAAGCAAATTCCTACTTTCTCGTATATTACCCACGGTACATTGGGTCCAAATTCACAGCTTAATTCAATCCAATATCTCAATATGAAAACTTTTAACAATGCACCTGAAATGTTTGTTTTATAAGCAATTCTGCAATAATAATTAGCCTATCCAAAGTTCATGCAATCTGGTTAAAGATACATAAAATATAACATGTGTATTATAATATGAGCTACAATTATACAGAGGCTTTAGTGTAAAGTTAACCTAAATAATTGCTATACAAACAATACAGTATGCCCACTGCTTTAAGTCTTAAAAAATATGCAAATTTCTGGAGTTATATTTTATTTAGTGCAGTTAAAATGTTATTGTCAGTGTTTGTTTTGCTTTCTACGAGTTTTTTACCCGAATTGCTGTGTTTTCTTCACCATGTCTTAGCTTTATAATATAAGATAGTAATATATTAAATATGGAATCAAAGTACTAAAGTTACTTTAAATATAGTATAGTGTATAACATTTATATGATTTTTTTATAATTTCATGATAACAAACTATAACACTAAAAATATCCAGTCTTGACATCATGATACAAAGAGGTCCATGTCATTCATACAGAGAAAACATTCAATAGTGTATCCAAAGAGGATACTTAACAGATTGTTTAGAGTTACCAATTTACTTGTAAAAAGGCTGAAAATGGGATGACATTGACACAATACCAACAACACAATAGAGAGACATTGGAACATTCAATAGTTGATTATAAATAATTATAATAACAATTATAATATAAACTGTATTAAAATTATTAACAAAAGTTGAAGATATATTTTGAGTCTTGTTAAGTATTATAACAGCATTAAGCATAGAAGTTAACATTTAAGAATAATAGAGATAAACTAAGTCAGTCCACAGATTTATTTACATCAATGACTTATGGAGACCCTGTATAAGGAAGTTGTGAAGTCTGACTGAGACCATAGAGGTAAACTTCAGTAAAACATTTACCATGTTAAAACAAAAGTCAGAATTTATGGGAAGAATTTTTATTTTAAAAACAAAATCCACAAACAAATGGAATTGAGAAATATAAACAAATATATTTGGTCAGAGCTGAATTATATTGAGACAGACTTAAATTTTGGACTTACAATGTACCTAGAGCTACCAGTAAAAATATATCCATAAATATAATTTTAGAGAAATAAAATATACACCAGCCCATCTTATATCATGAGATTGCATTATATTCTGTATAAATAAACATGACTAGATAATATAATATATACAAACACCAAACATTTTACATGATTATATGGATTGGAGATATTACATAAGTCATTATCAGAGTCCACTAAGTCAAGTTGCCCAGGACAATCATTTTTAGTTCGGGCAAACAAGAATTTCTTAACCAAATATCTACAAAGACTATATATCACTTGTTGCTGAAATGACCTGATCAGACAATCTCTTTTATATCTTAAATATGTAGACTGATCATGCATGGGAGTCTTTGTTAATCAGTCAGTTCAGAAGTCCAAACAAAGACTTATGCTTGTAGTTATATTTTAGAGGCCAACTAGGATTGTCAGTTTCAATATGTTCAATAGAAACATAAAGATGAAAGTTATGTAAAGTTTATTAGGAAACAGTTTACATAAGAAATAAGTTAAAAGAAAAACCATGATGGGAATATTTAATTCACAGTTTAAAGAACCCAAGACAATGTAGCAAATAATGACTTATATAAAATCACCAGGAGAGCTGACAATTACTGAGCCTAGAAATATTTGTATATAAACTGCACTATCTATACAACAGATAAGGGCCATATTCCTATCCCTACTTGGAATACTATGAACATGTTCTTTAAGTCAATGGAGTATTTCAGAACACAATGCAAAGTTCTTCAGAGCATGTTCTGACAGTTCTAAATTTAATTGTGGTGCAACAGCCATGTTTGATATTAATTAGAACAGTGTTCTGAAATTTCTCCATTCAGAACACAATTCCAAAACACTGCTTTTGTTCCTTTTGCACATTTGAGAAGAGCATTCCAGAACAGAGAACACAGTACCAGAACAGGTAGATGGAATATGACCATGGAATATATCAAGCAGTACAGTTTGTTTTTGCTGTAACTAAGACATCATCACCATGGTAACAAAGGTCAACAAAGAAGGGAGAGAAGGTAGACTATATATATATTATATTCTGGTTTGTCTACTTACTATAGTCACATATTTTCCAGTCCCTCCCTGAATTACCATAGAAATATCATATTGTAATATATATATACAAGGGTTTCATACATATATGGCATTTAGAATTCATTGAATAAAATATTTAAATACATGGATGAGCACACTATGATCTTTTCACAAATAAAATTGGTAAAATTGTAATTCATTATATAATAAAAAATATTTTGTCGAGTCAACACAGATAGGCAAAGCACAATCGTCCCTGACTTTCGGGTAGTCAATGAATTCAAAACATCCATATATGTCAGTTCTGTATGAATTAAATAAAATATGTTGTTCCTAATTTTAGAAAAGATAAAAATACATAGAAAAATCATGCAAATTATAATATATCTTAAAACTAACTGAATTGGTAATAGAGAGAAATAAATATAAAGATTCATACTATGATATGATAAAATTAAACAAAATAAATCCTGCTGTTTATTTATTAAATATGAATATAACTACTTTTTGTCTTTCTTATATAAATCAATTTTTAAAAATAGAATAGGAAAAGAACTACAAAGAATATTGATATATTGAAAATTAGGGTCTGTAACTTATAGAAAGAGCTGCATTATAGTTAAATCTTTAACAATACAAATTAACTATATCTATCAAACTTTGATGATTCACATTTTCTACTAATTGCTAACTAATAAAACAAATTGAACACCTTCCACAGTTGCAAACAAAGCATTTAGCTACGTGTACATATAAACCATTGGATGCAGGACTTTACCATTAAGCCATTTTTAAGGGACTAAAAACATGCTTGTAACATGCATACATATACAGTATATATAATATAAATATGTTTGGTGGTAAAACAAAACGGCTGAAATATGAAAGGATAAATTTGCTGCAAACATTTGAATATATATTGAAGATTTATATGGGATCTGAAATGTTGTAAACAATTTTCTGAAGTATTTTTATCTGCAGGGCTCATATACACATTTCAAAATCTTGTAATCTAAAGAAACCTTTGCCCACCTCCCCATTAAAAGGTATCCCAGAAGGCACACCCCCTCAGTTTCAGGGGGTTAAAAGGGAACAGTGCTAATTACTTTATGGCTTTGAGAAGTTGGAGCACATTGGTTTCATTTTGGGGAGATACAACTGCCTAATTAGGAAATTTAAGGCTAAACAAGAACACAAATTTCATTTTGCAGTGGTTTCAGCATTACCATGGCAATAAGGATTTGAGATCAAATTGTGATTTCTTTGAGCAAATAACCTAGGGAACACTCTGGCCAAGTTGAACCTCCATCATACATAAAGTGACAAGATAAGATTTTTTTCTAGAAATGTCTGCTAGTATTTAAAAGGCAAAAATGTAAATTTAAACAACAATATCAACATTTCAGATCCCAATATCTCCAAGCATGATTTACATTTAGGGGAAAAATTTGGGAAACAAACTTTAACCTGATCAAGCTGAAAATAATTTATAAATAAAATAAACACATCAACAAGAAAAAAATAGAATTTGCATAAAACAACAGAATCTAGGCGAGCTAAAAATGACATATTTAATACCCAGAGAATTCAATTGAAAGGAAAGGAAAAATACTGCAATACAAATGAAATAATCATGCCCCAGACAAGCAAATGCATATGCTACCAAGCCATCAACATCCCTGCCATTACCAACACCTAGATATTAATAATTAAAATAAATGCATGTAGATATGACTAATATATATTTCCTTTATTCCTATACACTGGACTTATAAGTAAAGCTCACAATAGTTGAATAATCAGAAAGGATCAACAAAGCTGTTTATCATAATAAAATAGACAATTGTTACCCTGGTTTTCTAATCACACAGTGAAGGTATAATGTAACAAACTCGGTGAGGTTATTTAAGGGAATCACAAAATAAAACTCTGACATTATGATATGTCTATACTATTTTCATTCTATATCAACCTGGGTGCTTGTATAGTACAAACTGTCTAGTTATTATCTTTTTAGTCACTATAGTTATTCAAGAATATTCTGTCTTTTCCAAACTACTTTAACAGAGTTCTATATCCGTTGATCAATGTAGCTGTTTATACAACACGTGACTCTTCTTGATAATTTCTTGAGTATGTTCAAAATTACTTGACATATCAAGACAATTTGCATCGTTAGTAAATAAGCCTTCATTTTAGAATTATTAAATTATGGAACAAACCATAGCACCAATACCACAGTTTGATCAAACAGTGAGGTGGGTGAACTGTGGCAGTCCTAAGTCATACTTTAAAATGGTAGCTTTAAATTATTTAATCAGATTGTCCAATTCAGAAACATTGATCAATGTATATATCCAGGACAATTCTATATTGAGAGAAAAGTTTCAAGTTCCATTAATAAATTGGAAGGTAAAACAAGGTGAACACACTTGGTGTATATAGTTTTGATATAAACATAAAAACCAGGTGATATTTTATAACATGTCATAGATACACCACTAGATACAAGCATCACCAAAAACATGACTACATCATTCATTCAATGTGACTGAAAAACTTGCCAGTCTTTGAAATAGACTCTCTTCAAACTAGCATCATTTCTTAAAATCTTGTTTCCAAAAATGTCATAATTGTTTTAAATTATGTTCCCCTGTAAATTGTAAAAAACATTTCTCTATTTGTCTTTCGGCCTTGTGGAAGGTCTACATTTTTGAATGTTGCTTTTCCTGGTATGTTTTCCTAACCCCCTTTAAATATCTCTCCACATACATGTATTTAAATTCTATTTTATTATAAAAGTAATTTCAGTCAGGTAATACTTTCCATGATATTAGTTATAAAAGTTTGTTCCATTTGATTCAACTAATTTCAATCAGGATGCTCTATTTCAAAGACAGCAAAGTGGATAAAAATATTCAAACAATATATTGGAACAACAACATCACATCAACAACAAGGTACTATAACAACAATATAAGAGAATATACCTTAGCAGCCAGACTGTGTAGTAATGGGAATACTTCTAAATATGTTTGTAATTGTGATTTTAGATCATTGTAAGCATCCCAATCTTTTAATTTACTTGGTAAAGCCAGACATTCATCCCAGTAACTTTCAACCTGGAGATAGAAAATACAAATATTGTGTTTAAGAAGGAGCTAGAAAAACATGAAAGGTATATTTCAATTTAAACTTAAGATGGAGCAATCTAGATCAAAAGAATACAAAATAATATTTGCCAATTTGTTTTTCTTCATATATAAAAAATTACCCGTCAGTGTCATTAATTGTGTAATTAGGAATATGGTTTCTTAATATAATTGAGCCAAGAGACAAGAAATTGTAAAAAAATTAAATTAAAGTCTTTAATAGAAAAACTTAATATTCAAGTTGAAATAACTGATTAAGCAGCTTTAATATTTTATACATTTCAACAGTGCCTTACCTCTTTATAAGAAGCTTCCAAATCCACCTCAGCCCACAAAGTTTCTCTAAATCTTGTATCAAATCTAATAAACTTTTGAAACAATCCATACAGT
Organism: Mactra quadrangularis; assembly: GCA_025267735.1. Taxonomy (NCBI): domain Eukaryota; kingdom Metazoa; phylum Mollusca; class Bivalvia; order Venerida; family Mactridae; genus Mactra; species Mactra quadrangularis. Next base: position 6,098,630 of record CM046309.1, read on the forward strand.
TGACTTAATAAATCTAATTCCTGAAATAATAGAATATTAACATTAATAGATTAAAGAACCTTCAAACTCATTACAAATATTTTCCAATCGCTTTCCAGTAAATATCACTTGATGATTCCAAAATATCATCAATATCAAAGATTTCGGCATTAAAATGCAAGTGATTGAATATATTTAGAATATAGAAATATAACTGCTTGTAGAAAACAAAATTGAGTCATAGTAAATTGATACATGAGTTATCAAATAAGAAAATGCAATAAATGATTCTAACAGAGGTCAAGGTGTCCTGATCATATTTGATTTGTAAAAAATACATGAATATTCATCTTGCAACATGACCATACCTAAGAAGTATATGCATGATTTTTTCTATACATTACACACTATTTACAACAAGTAAAATTACACGATACAGAGTGCAACATTAGTACACCCAGGAGGAATCTATTTAATAGGACACCTTCGCAAAAAATCCAAGCCACTCAATCTCTGTTGCTGAAAAAAAAACAGCCAAGAGAGTGGTAGTGAAGAACCCTCTCCCAGACTTAGATTAAAAAAATAAGTAAGAAAATAAATAGACTTACCTCCCCTGTTTTGTCTAACTCAGAGAATGGTTTACATAAAATACCAAATAGTTTCGATACAGAATCTAATGTCTTTCTTTTAGAATCATATAATAAATATTTATGTTGAAAGTCTTGTAACCTAGATACAGCTTCTGCTGGGGGTATACCAGGTACTGCTGGTCCTTGGGCATCAAACGCATTCCTAAATTGTATCACTTCAACTACAAATGTCTGAAAATATACCAAACATAAACATGTATTATATACTATAAGGTATGGATTAGTGGTCAAAATGTACACTAGTTTATCATTGGTTAAACCAAATCAGGTAGGGTAAAAAATCATTTAGAAAGATATTTTTATGTTGCCTGCTTAGTACTGCATTACTTTTCTTACCAAAAACATTTGCAGCAAAGTATTGCTCTTTAATAAATGGCAGTTTGTTCTTACATGTTTGTTCTTAACCTCTTGGGAGCAAGATTGAGGTTGGTGCAACCTATGTGGCATCCTTTTGACAACAATAATTAAAAAATCTAAAAAAATTTCCCTCTTCGCTTTTTGTTTGTGTGGGAGATCTGGGTTTCTTTACTGTTGCTGTTCCTGATATGTTTTCCCACCCCTATTTTCAGATATATAAATCCACTCACCTTGACTTGTTTATCTAATTCTTGTTCAAATGCTCCACGTCTTTCCTTCAATAAAACATCTCTAACTTGTTCAGCAAGTTCCATCAATTCAAACCAGTTTTCTCTGAGAGCATCAACTTCTTCTACTTCTTGTCTTGGTAAACGAAGTTCAAACTCTCGGAGTTTAGCATACATTGTTTCTGAAAGTAGACGAACAGACATGATGGCATTTTGATTCTTAAACAACACATTATTTCTACAAAATACAGAACATTGACTAAATGAATACTTTCATCCGGAATGTAGTCAAAACCATGTTTTAAAGGCAAAACCAACCAACCAATATAGAAGATATCACAAAATTATCTTCAAAAGTAGTCATACAGTAATGTTCCTCTATATAACCACCATTGTTATAAGATATTTGTTATTTCTGAATATTTTTATATCCTAAAATCAAAATCTGAGATAAAAAGGTCCCTACAATAAGACCATTTGGCTATAAAGACCATCGATTTTGATTGTCCTTATAGTAGAACTTTACTTTAGCTAACAAATTGCTATCAAGGAGACTCATTCAGTTAACTGCTAATGAAGTTCATTGGCCAGTTTCATAAAAATATTTCTACGTAGCCCTTTGTGCCCTGATAACCTTCTTACACCAAAAGGAATAAGTACACAAGTATGTGATAACAAATTGAGGGTACTAGGAGGTGATGCAACACGCAGCGGTAGTCTTAGGCAAAAGGTCCTATGATTCAGCATGTATAGAAAAATTCAAAAATTTTGACACAGATACATACCTATAGGTAGATATATTCCATCTATTTTATTCTCCATATCTCTAAGTTCTTCCAGTAGATGTAAGGCACTATTGAGTTGATCTAATGTTTGTACATGTAACTCTAATCTATTTCTTACATTAGATCTATATAATACTGCTTGATCTAACTTTTTCTGAAATATATAGAAGAAATTACTTAAATAATTTACAAACATTGAATATCCCAAGTGGTACAAATAATCATAATCCCTTCAGTTTGAGCATCAGTGAAGTGACAAAAGCTCTAACCAACTAAGGTAGCTTCTATTCAACAGTTAGTTGAGTTGATTTTATTGTTCTGACAGTCAACGAAATAAATATTTAAAAGTGGTTGTCCAAAGGAATCAATTATAGAAGCAAGAACTATAACTTGTTTGTAGATTTTTGGTTGCCAAAAAAGATTTTTTTAGTTGCCTGAACTAAATATTGGTTGTCCCGGACAACTAGACAACCACAAATTTTTTATGATTGTTCTGGATCAAATGAAAACTAAATAACTTCTCAGGTGCCAGCAATCCAAGTTGTGCTTTGTGCTTTAAAATAGATTTATTGAAGATTGATTGATATAGAAAAAACTAACCTTGGCCTCTTCATGTAATACTGAAGCAAATTGTGTTTTCCAAGCCATAGCAAATCCATGTAAAGCATCTTTGATAGGATCTGTTTGTAAACATACAGGACCAACAGGTAACATTCTAGGTATACCAAGGACCTTCTTCTCTATATATAAATATCTACAATAAATGATATCATATAGAAGTTGTAATTTAAATGTTTAATACTACTTGATTACAGATTTGGTTATTTTCCTACATTTTAAATTACTTGTCAATGTCTACATAATTACATAATGATATCCCATACATGCATGAATGTCACAGAGAGAAAAATATGCAGCCTGACCGGGACTTGAACCTAGGACCCTTTGCGATTGCTCTCCAGACTGAGCTATCCAGCCACTTACATATCTTTCTCCTCATACTGTGAACAGGTAAGTACCATGGCATAAAGATTATTGTTAGTTCAATTTTCAACAAGCAGCAAAACCTTCCACAGAAAAGTATTTTCATGGATGGCCAAGTTTAAAGTCTATTGACCTAACAAAAGAACACATTTGCAACTTTATACAATAAAAATACATTAATTTGTATACATTTAATTAAAAATCATTTATTTTTTCATATCATGTAAAATTTCATTATATCATAGTTTGCAAAATTGAAATGTAAAATATAATGTAAAGATTGATCATAACCATAGAACTAAAGTAAATTGGGAGAATAAAAACCATATGCCCTGACTGGGAATCGAAGCTGGTTCTCCCGGGTGGTAGGCGAGACACTCAACCACGTCACTAAAGGGTTAACCCAACAGCAAGCTGTTGGAAGTGACTATATATAGTCACAAACGATCACCACACTCTTCCCCTCTTTACTTTCCAGAGAGCTTTCCTGGCTCTCAGTAAACAAACCGTCCATGCAGAGGCCTTGCATGAGTTTGTCAAACACTTCTGACACCATTAAAGTAAATTGGGAGAATAAAAACCATATCCCCTGACTGGGAATCGAACCTGGTTCTCCCGGGTGGTAGGCGAGACACTCAACCACGTCGCTAAAGGGTTAACCCAACAGCAAGGCTGTTGGAAGTGATTATATAGTCACCTACAATCACCACAGAACATTAGAACATTGACGTAAGACCTTTAGAAAGTAGTCTTAGTTCAATCCTCGACATGACTTAAACATACCTTTCTACTTCTCTTTTGATTGCAAACATGCCAGGATCATTATGTAGAAATTCTTTAAAGTTACCATGCATGTCATCCTTCCATAAGAAATTATAATATGAGAAATGGAATAAATGTTTATTTACAACTGGATCTAAATCTGAAATAAATAATAACAGTTATATATTAATTTCAATTTAATCCAATTCTTTAAACATTACAACAAATAGAAAATTCCATAAATCATATTGATCAGAGTTATTCAGTGTATATGAATTGAGTTATTAGCCAAAACCCTTACAATACAATTTGTACAACACCCCTTCTCAACTATCTATCAGAGTCATGAATGAAGACCAGTTCACCCAACCATAATACCTGGGTATTCACCAGAACTAAACTCTCCTTCTTCAGTTAGCAACTGTCAACATTCAAACATAAAAAGTTGAAATCAAAGATGGGCTCAAATCTATGACCATGTATTAAGTGAGAGGTTTAAGTGATTTGAAGTAATATACAATCACCCTACCACAGTGGTTGGTCTAAAACATACAGAAGTATAAAGTTTAAAGTATATCACTGTTACCTTGTACAACACAAGCTAGTTGTGACATCATATCCATGACATTTTCATCATCATTTATGAGATCATAAAAACTTTCTTCTCCTTTAGGTGTCATCCATACAATATCTATAAATACAAGTTATACATTATAACATACTTTCTAAGAAATGTTAAGTTATTCCAAGATAACAAATCTAATCTAATAAACCTAAGATCATGCTTTAATCAAAGAAACTATGTCTAATGCTAATGTTACTATAGGCAATCACTACTCTGAATCTAACAGTTTTGAGATGAGAATTTCAGAAATAGTCAATATAGCATAAATTCACCAGAACTAAAAAATGTATACATTGATAGATGTTTCCCATATGAATTCGAATAACAGTCACTAAGATAAATCCTTTTTTCAAAGTGTTCTATGTTTCATGAAATTCTAAAGTATCAATATACCATCAATACTCTTCACACCTACATGATACACCTACAAGACTATACTTACTTCTATTAGCTTCAATAACACCTCTAGCCACATCAGCTACTGCAGTCTGTGCTACATCTAATGTTGGTTCAACAATAATACTTGGTATACTAAACTTTACTTCTACTTCAAATCTGTAATATATCAAACATTATCATAAAAATATGGTCTGTTTATATGAACTGTCCAAATTTGAAAATTTCACAGTGGCTGAATACGTTCTCTGATACAAATATAAAGCACAGTTGGTACCACTTTCAAATCTCGTTTCCTGAACGGAGAACAATTTTTTATTCCTCTAAGGGCCGTTATACCCTTCAATGAAAATTTGTAAACAATGTCAATTTTCGTCCATTTCGGTATATGGAGAAATTGCTTGTCTTCTTGAAAGGTAGGCAAGTACTGGTTATAGAAAAAGGTCCAAGAAAGCTAGGTAATGTTTGCTGGTTGCCATTAAACCCCTAAAAAATAATGGTTATAGACAATGGTCCAGGAAAGCTAGGTTATGTGTGCAGCTCTTTATAAAATGACCTTAATTGTGCCAACTTGGCCTTACACCCAATAAATTAATAAATAAATAGTACATACTGTAAGAAAGTAACTTGATGAGATTTCTCTGTTGTCCATGTCATACTTGATAACTGTGACAGACTTGACAATGGTCTAGATTGTACAGCTGATGGTGGACGACCTTCACCTTCAGGTAGTGGTGAGGCACCCCGACTACCCCAGGCTATACGTGGTGAGGGTGTGCTACCATCACTAGATTGGTTAGACATGGCACTTATAACACGTACAACTTCACCATCACAACCACAAGATTCAGCTAACAAAGCCAGAGATCTGGATGTGGCTGATAATACAGCTTCATATACATGATCTCGGAAAAATGCTGAAAATGTGAAAAACAGAAAATATCATGAAAAAAAGTCTCATTTGCTAAAAAGATTTTTCAAATATTTGAGGAACAATTCAACTATCATGGGAGGAAGTTAAACATTTTGGTAATAATGGAAACTTTCATTCACAATACTGAAATAGACAGATTTCATTCAAATCACATAGAGCATTTTTCTCAAAATAATGAAATCAGTATTAATACAGAAAACTTTTACCCATTAGCTATTAGAGTTAAGGTGTTTATTCAGCCATCAACTGTTTATTAATCAAGCATTAAACTTCTTAAAATCCCATTTATCAGGTCTTAAAACAACTAAATGTAGTGATTATTCAAAAGCAGAATATCAGGGCACTGCACCCTGCCCTTTTACTCTCCTCCCTTATCATTCACCTCCTCCCTGTCCTTTTCTTAGTTCTATAATAATTAGTAGAAAGGTTCCCCTTTATATTTCAGAGCAAAGCAAAAAAGTACAATAATAATAACCAAACCAAAAACTAAACCACAAACAGTATTTTTTACAAAGATATATATATTTACCAATTAATTCTAGAACTAATTGTTCTTCTTGTTGAGCTTTCTGTCTTTCTTTCTCTATTTCTTCTGGATCAACCATCACAGATACTCTTTTACCTTTACCATGTGGATCAGGCTGTAATTGAACAAATAATATACAGTTTCATATATAATATACTTGTTTAAATATTACAAATTCTATTGATTTTAAATAATTAAGCATCAATGATTCAACATTAAGAATTATTTTATCAATAAAACTAAACTAAACTTAAAACAGATAGATATAGCTACTTTATTAAATAAGACATGATGTCCAACCAGAAATATATCATTAATTGTTTGTAATTAAATCTGTATAAAATATAAGATTCTAACATGAAAATTTTCAGTCGTAAAAGAAATAAGAAAGGATTACACATATCTTAGTTTTTAATAAAAAAACTAAAAGTCAAATTTTCAACAGTTATCACCAAGAAAGTATTCTATAGCCTCAAATAATGTCACAAAGTTTAGGAAACACACTGCTGCAAGACTAATAATTCAGAATTTGAAATAAAAGAACATGTGCAATGAAATCATCAACCATAGAAAAACTTTGGAGTCTAGACATTTATTTAACTTCCTGAAGACTTCCATTTTTTGTCTCACTTTAAATTTTCTTTGAGTACTAGCATGGTTTATTAGGTTATATAATATAGGGCAAAATTATCAACTAACCTAACTGTATAAAACAATACACATATATGATAATTTTCACTTGCTCAAACCAAATTTTTCACAAATTCCAGGCTTCAGTCTAGGGGTAAGGCAATGAATGGTATTGTATATAAATATTGTATTATGGACCTTTCCATGAGCTTACTTATTAGCATATTTAACAAAGGTTTACAGTTACATTTTGTCCCCCAAACAAGGCATTAACAAAAGAACACATGGATATATATTTGTGTGGAAATGTATTGTTATTCAAATAAAAAGGTCGCACTCGGAATGGTCCATTATAGTCCAAAGCTTGTTAAATTGTTATTGTTGTTCAAACTTTATATCAGTAAACAAGCAGCTGCAATCGGACTGTAAACTTCATCAAGCTTCTTGACACAAGAAATAATAGACTAAACTTATGGAGGACAAATAAATAAATAAACAAGACTGAAGGGCGAATATAGAAATTGTTATAAAAGAACAAAAATATTGAATTGGTGCATATAATAACTTAAAATAATATTACATTTACACATATAAAATATTGAAGCAATACATTGAAAGCAATTAAAATACACAAAAATAAATTGGAAATCCATCAGACAAAAACATTTGTTAGGTACGTAAATATGTGCAAGAATATTATGTATGTATGGTAAAATCAAGAGAATGACACAATAAACACAACAATATGACTTTGTGAAGACAACCGAGCATGTCCAACACTGGTTCCGATAATGTTTGACTAATAAACAGCAACGTTTAACATAGTTAAGTGTAATTATACCCTTTGATTGCAAATTTTTATAAACACTTTATTTGGTAATCTATTGCTGCTTGCTCATCTAACAAGCTTTCCTGGAAATTTCTCTATCAGTACTTGCTTAGCTTTTAACAAGAAATCAACAATTTTTTCAAATATGGAGAAAATTGACATCAATAATTCTAAGAAAGTGTATAACCTGCTGTGACAGAGAACCAGGATTGTTTAATTGAAATTTTTAATACTTCATCACAGAGTAAAAGACATAGACAGTAAGATGTAAACATAGTAAAGATATTTCCCATAAAATCTGCCGAGTGAAAAGTTTAAGAACTGCTAGAAAAAAGAATGAAAAAAGAATGCATCACTATAAGTGAAACAATGACCACACTTTCAAAATGCATATTATGTATATTAATGCAAAATGGTTATATATGTCAGAACCAAGTTATATTCATGTATGTAAGAGAATTATAAATCAATGATAAGAATGTATATTGAATGCTAAGAAACATCACACACTCAAAAGAGAGAGAGAGATATTTGTCACATTTACCAAAACATTGAGATTCTCTTGAGACCATTCTCTACGCTGAAACCACGAATATTATATATATAACATACCATTTAAATAACTGTGCTATTAATGATGAGACAAATATAATATTATGTGTTGTACTTGGCTTTGGTGATAAAAGTGCAAGTTTACAATTTCATTAAAACAGCAATGTTTTGCTATAAAGACCACATTGTTTATCTCAAAAACATGTGAATTTCTTACATTTCTAAGATCAAATGCTTATTTGAGAAAATTAAGTCCCTATATTAAGACATTCCACTATTATTACCTTCCATTTTGATAATCATGGACCTTTATTGTAATATCATACAAAATAAATAAATTCAAATCATATCAACCCTATCAAATCCCTCTTGAGCATCTTAACCCATAGGTAAAAGCCCTAATTTTTATTCCAAAACTTATTCTTTGTTCAAAAACTCTCCAAGTTGAAATTTATGGCATCTATAAAGCAGTATAGATTAAATTCAATCTAGTATTAATTTTACAAGCCATCTTAAAACATAATAAACAACATAAAATAATCAAAGTTATTCAGTGACAAGCCAACAAAAAACTGCGCTGGAATGAAGCATTTCAAGTGAATGTTAGGACAACATAAAGTGATATAAGGTTTTGAATTTTGATAAAAATTAAATAATAAAATGACAAGTTAGGATTTGTGATATTAGATTATAATAGTATGCAGGGCAGCATTCAGCTTGGCTAACCGTAAAACTTTTTTTCAAGCTCTCTGTAGAGTTGGCTTTCTTCTTAGCCACAAAGGCTGTTGCTGAGAGATTAGACATTGACATACCAACCAGAGAATAAGCCTAGAAATTATTATACATAGATATCTTAATACGGTAAACTACATGTTTATTAACCTGTTCTTATGAAAACATTAAACCATAACTGATTACATCATAATCATTGGCTATGAAACAAACATTTGCAAGTATTGCCCAAATAGGTCATTTTAGTAGCAAGCACTCTTTACTCTCTGTAGATTTTTGGTTGCCCAAAAGAAATATTTGGTTGCTCGAACTAAAAAAATGGTTGTCCTAGACAACTGGACAACGACTAATAATATTAAAGACTGTTACTGAGTGCATAATTAATCTACAGTAATCTTATCTAAATTTTGTACTTCCCATTTTTCTAAACTTCTTAACTGGGAATAGCAATTATGAAAGACCATTTATACTAAGCTCATACATTAGGTAATGTATTCATAGATGCAGGTTAACAAATTTGGAATATAAGACATCATTAACATTTTATACATACAATTACATAAATATTTTTCTTTGAAATTTATACATTAAACAACATACAGAGGTATTCTAGCTGTCAAGCAATAGCTGATATTGTCAATGGAACAGGAAATAATTCACAACTACACAAACAAGTAATGGTATGTGTGCATATCACTTGAAGTCTGAAAGTCTAACTTAGCACTGATGAGTCCAACAATTGGTTTCCAATTATGACTGGACTGTGCTAGAAGCCAGCAAGTCATTGCAAGAAACATACAAACTAAGCTTTAAGTCATGTTGAAGGAAGTAATGATGACAAAGTTTGCTTCTGACATGTGAAAAAGTATGCTGCTGCAGTAAAAGACATTTTTACACAATTCCTCATAGAGCAACTCAAATATCAACCAATCTAGAAAAATACTACAAACTACTACATAGATCTAAGCAAGAGGACAATGTTTTATGTTGACACTAATGTTGTAAAGTTGTAAGCAGTATCTATAAAACTAATATTAAACATTTTATAAAGTGCTAAAGGAAAAGTTGCTGAAGCTTTTATTACATTCAATAGATTGCTACTGTATTTTCTACCATTTTAGATAACGATGCCAGATGTCGCACTATAGATTCTCTTCATTGGTCGGCACATGTCTACAAGTTTGACTGAGATTTATATTTTACTACTTAAATGGCAATACTACAATGTATACCAGCTTTAAATAAAACTCTAGCTCTAACATTTACACAGTACTGACCTGTCGATTAATTACACTCTAAAACATTGTACATTGTAATTAAAAAAAGTAAAATAAAAATAACAGACAGAATCTTCTATGAGAAGTTCCAAAATATTATTTTTATTCTGTATGATAAAATATAAAGCTACCAGAACTTTTTCATGTCCTGAATGAGTAAAAACATAAACACACATCCAATAAAAGAAACATCAATCTAAGACTGAGAAAAAGACAGTTTGAAAAACCAGTTTCATAAAATGTTAATATTTGATGTTATAAAAAACATAGAAATTAATAACAGGAACCAGGTTAGTCTACAAAATTATGGAATAAAAGTGGTTTTACAGATTGTTTCAGCAGCAAGCAATATATCTATTAGGTTGCCAAAACTGAAAAGTGTTTATTCTGGACACTTTGACACCAAGTAAATTTGTAGACTGCAGATCAAAGTAAGTTTGAAAATGAAAATTATATTCATAGATTGACATCTACATCATAGAGATCTACATATTTCACTAACAGTTGTGATATTGTCTTACCTTTTTTACAGCTAATATATTAGCTACAGTTTGTAAACCTTCCATAACAGTCTCAACATAATCTTGTAACATATTAGATCTCTCTGCTGCTGTACGTAACATCTCCTCACGGAAATATTCTGGTGGCTGTAATATAATGTTGGTTAATTAAATATCTTTATTTATTTGCAATTGAAGACTCTTTATCAAAAAAATTTTGTTTTCAACTGAGTATGATAATGATTCAAATTTTGTGTCAATAAAACAAAATTTGTATTGATTGTGATGTTTGAAATTGATCTACTAATTTATTATTCATTGTAAGCAAAAGACAATTGAGAAAGAGCTCAGTCTTAGCTATGTGTACATTTATAAATCTGTAAAACAGAATAAATCATAATGGACAAGTTGACCTTTAAATGTACTTTAGTAAAACACTACTATTTTATATGATTCAATGTGAAATCTTTGTGATTCAATGTGAAACCCAATTGAATAAATAGACAATATAAATTTTGCCAAGTATAAATTGTATTTGTTTTGATTCATTGATTTTAGGAGTAATATACTTTATAAGCAAATAAAGTATTTTTACTCCAAACTGTGTTAGCAGCTTATGTATCAATGTATATCCCTGATTTAGTCAGTAATTCTGACATCCCATTAAATTAAAGTAAAACTGACTGTAAACAAAGTAGTAGACAAATCCAACTTACCCAAGATTTAGAGAAAGCCAGTTCTTGATCAAACAAGTAAAAGTTAGTGATTGTATCTAATGTTTTAAATACTTTATTTTCCATCACATCTTCTACATGTTTCTGCATGTTCTTTAGTTTAGTTGTAGCAGTATGGATTTGATGAAGAAAAGCATCTGTAATGGTAAATATGTATTTGTGATTGAATATATCAAGCTATAGTTCAGACATAGTTAGTCAACTGTAAAATAAAGAATTTTAAATCAGGATTAATAGATACTCAAAAATATACAATAAATGTAAACCTAACTATAACAATAAAAATAAAGCAATATTTTAAGTGAAAAACTGCATTTTTAATAGATAATTCATAATATATTCTACATTAATACTGGTAAACAATAAGAAAAATAAACAAAATAGCTTGAATTTCAAGATTTCATCCAAAATTTCCTTTTTTCAAACAACTTAGTATCACATTTGATCATTTGATGAAATAAGATTTACAAAAAGATCAAATTTTTGTCATGTATTTTAAAAAGCTATCATAGACAAAACCATACAAATAACAAGAGCAGTCCAAGGACAGCGCGCTCGACTTTTCGGGTGTTTTGTTCATTGCAAGGCTTATCTTAAAACAAAAGTAATTTCAAGACAGGACATAATTTTTGAAAGTATATAATTCAGTCAAACAATAATTACCAATTCATATTTGTAAAATATAAAAGGGGCATTACTCCTAGAACATTCATCCATAGTAACGCCCCTTCAGAGTAAAGTAGACATAGTATCAACGAATAAGCATACCTACTTTCATTTAAATATCTATATGAAGAACTATAAATACATTGTATTTCAATTTGAACAAAATTCAAAATTAAAGTAAGGGGCATAACTTCAAAAAATAACATCATGAGTTATGTCCCTTTGTAGTCGCGTAGATGTAGTACTGATGAATAAGCATACTAATTGTCATTTAAATATCTTCTTAAGTATTGAAAATATTTCACTTCATAATACTTTCTCCCGAATTAAAAAGTTGAAAAGGGTCACAACTCCAACAATAATTCATCAATTATTACGTCCCATTGTATTCAACTAGATGTAGTACTGATGAAAAAGTATACTAACTTTCTATCAAACAAAATATATTAAATTTGAGCAAACATAACCCTTAAATATCAAAGTATAAAGGGGAATAACTCTGAAGTAATTCATCTAGAGTTATGTCCCTTTATAATCCGATAGATGAAGAACTGACGAATAAGCATTCCAACTTTCATTCAAATATATTTATAAGTTCTAAATATATCCCATGAGAACAAATTTTAATCTTAAATGTTTAAGTATAAAGGGGCATAACTCCAACAATAATTCATCCAAAGTAACGTCCCTTTATAGTTGTGTAGATATAGTACCCATAACTAAGTATACAAACTTAAAGTCAAATATCTTGATTAGTATTAAAGATATTACATATAGAAATGATTTTAACATTATATTTTGCATTTTTCTTAAGTATAAAAGGGCAATTACTCCAAAAATAATTCATCCATAGTTACATCCCTTCATAGTCGGGTAGATATAGTACCAACAAATAAGTATACAAACTTTAAGTCAAATACCTTGATCAGTATCGAATATATTCTACATGGGAAAAACTTTAACCTCATATTTTGCAATTTCTTAAGTATAAAAGGGCAATTACTCTAAAAATAATTCATCCACAGTTACGTGCCTTCACAGTCGTGTAGATATTGTACTGACAAATAAGTATACAAACTTTAAGTCAAATGAATTGATCAGTATTGAAGATATTCTACATAGGAAAAACTTTAACCTAATATTTTGCAATTATTTAATTATAAAAGGGCAATAACTCATAAAATAATTCATCCAGAGTTATCCCCTTTCACAGAATAGTTAATATAGTCCCACTTAATAAGTATACCAACTTTCAATAAAATAACTTGGATAGTGTTGAAGTTATAAGTGTTTCAAAAAACTTTAACCTGAAAACAAACGCCAACGCAAACGCCAACGCCGACGCCGACGCCAAAGTGATAGCAATAGCTCTCATTTTCTTCGAAAAGTCGAGCTAAAAATTCATACAATGAAATAATTAAACAATAAATGACATTAGCAGATAAAACAGGCAACAACATAAAATCTGATAAAAACCCTTCAAGTCACCAATAAATAAAGAATTGACAAACAAGTTCACAGCATCATTACAATGTAAAATTATTCAATAAAAAGAAAGGTGATTCGACATAAGTGCATTCTTAACACTTGTCAGTGAAACATTGATACAATATAAATATATCTATTATAAAATTACCATATGTAATACTGAAATGATTGAAAATATAAACTTTATCAAATCAGAACATTTCACAATCTGTTACATTATCACAAAGTGTCTTCATCACACAATACAAGTGGCATAACACTAATGACCCAGGGGTAGTTTTGTTAAGTTTTCGAATTCTCCCATTACACATTCAAGGGACAAAATTGTTGGTAATAAAGCAAATAGCATAAAAGGAAAACAATTCAACTTCAGAACTGTAGCATAAGGTCTAATTAAAAATAAAATGACATTATTTCAAGTGTAAAAGGAGCTAAGCAACATAAAGAAGTTAAATGGCTATTTTGAAGTTGTCCAATAATCTCAGATTGTAAGAACATCATCAATTCATATGCAGGCCCAGAAGTTGTAAAAATCAATCAATATCTTTCCATTCAAATCACAACCAGGGATTTTCTGCTACATACTCAATAAAATAAATATTTCAAAATGTCAATGACACAAATTACATTATTAAGTAAATGATTATAAAACAAAGTATATAAACACAAACCTATATTCATACTATTCCAAGCTAATGTATTCAGACCAGGTTGTAACTGTTGATTCACATATTCTGTATGAGGTGTAAACAAATTTCTCAATGGATCAGGTATAGATTTACATACTTCTCTATAATCATTGAGTACAAGTTCTAAGTGACTCTTGTAATTTTTAAATCTAGATTCCTGAGCCATGATGGCAGCAGCAGACTCTGGTATCTGTATACCAAGTCTTGTTAACCATTTAGCTTCATGGATCAATTCTAATACTCTGAAAACAGAAAAACGAAAATATAATACAGGGGTTGACCACTTGACACTAGTAAACAGTGTGCCAGGATTCTGAGGATCAAAAACAAGTGGAAGGAATCTTGATGATTTTTTAGATAGGGATTCTGTCAGGATTCCTCATAAACTGCACTGTTCTTTCATGAGTTTGAGTTTCTGTGAAATTTTCCTCACAATTCATGATTGCATATCAATATCTCTTTTTGGTCTTTTTATTGGAGGAATCCTTAATGTTCAAAGGGAATCACTGAATAACTGACTAGGGATTCCTTCAAATGACTCATGAATGATCTCAATTGTACTTTATTCAGTCGGAATATATGACACAATGAAAATTTGTGTTCTGTTTTGTGGTCCCCCCAAATGGAATATAATATTCAATTAGCATTACTAATGTTGCTTATTTTCTGTGATCAATGTTGAAATTAAAATCATAAGGTAAGCCTCTTCCAAAAATAAGAAATGGGGCACTTATTAGAGGAGAGGCATTTATAAAGAATAGAAAAAAAAGAATAAAGAAAACAAGTGGCTTATTTGTTTAATAAAAATTATTCTTTGCATCCGAAGACATGCGACTATGTTTGTCCAAGTAAATGCTAATCCTTTCATTGTTGAACAGATTATGAATATTTAAAAATAGGAGGTTTGGCGCTATGTCAATTGGATATGAACAAAAAATACAAGATGTACTATAAGATTCTACCTCTCATCAGCATTAACTACAATCTCATTGGTTATAGGATGATGTACAAACAATGTCGCACGTAAACCATTCCTAGCTTGATCAATCCTAGCTTTCCATTGTGTAAACCATAAACTCTCAAATGTAACCAAAGCTGTAGCTAGTCTGTTATATATTCTTACAATACGTCCAAAATCTCCTAGTTGAGTTATAGCTTTGTTATCTCGGAATATCTTCATTGGATCTTCTATACGTTTTAATAATTGCCGAGACCAGTGGATGGCCCCGGCTACTGGGGGAGCATTACGTACAAGTTGAGGATTTTCCTACAAAGAAATCATCAGAAACATGTAAGACAAGAGCAAATCTTTGAGAATGAAATTAACTAGGGCTGTAACGATTCACCGATGCATCGTGAGATCGTATTCGCGATTGTCTGATACAGGTGTATCGAATCGCGTCCTAAAAAATAGTGATTCAGAAGGCCCTTAACAAGAAATCTGTTAAAAACAAAATATACTATTTATCTATAGCATTTAACTTTCAATTGCAATCTTTACAGTTTATTTCTATTCTCAATAGTCATTAAACAAAGATAACATTTGTTTTGTTGATTTTATTTTGTGCCAAGTAAGGGTAATTAATAACTTTGTTAGTTTTATGATTGTTTGATAAAAATATCATAATTTGTCAATGCATTCATACCAATCGTATCACGACCTTGGCAAAGATACGCAGCCCTACAATTAACCAAATAAGGTACACAGTAATTTTTACCATAGTCAAAGCTATATGATAGAGTTATTTTTGTTCGAAGTAGTTATAACTCTAGGAGTGTACCACGGTGAATGTATAATCAATTAGCATATTGAGTCCCCCATAATACACAGAGTAAATAGTAAGCAACTACTGCCCATGCTACATACATGTTTATCGTAACTAAACAATGGAAACATATCTTATCTCAATATCTCTATATCGGAAGAGAATTTCATTGGACTAACAGGTATGGTAGAGGCAATTGTATCAGTTGAAAGGTCAAAAGTTGTCTTAGACAGCTGTGCCCCCCAAAAAAACAACATGGTTGAACATTAATTATATCAAAATTAGCAGATGCATTTCAATTAACAAGACCAGTTTTCCAACATACCTTATGTTGTTCATATATTTGATGAACTTCTTCTAGGTCAGCTTCATACCAGTTAAATATTTCAACAAATTTCTCAGCTAATGTTGCTCGTATACCAGGTCTGTTCTGTACAGCTTGAAGTCTGAAATATATTGTACAAAATAAAATTTACTTAAAATTAGGGGAAAAAAATGAGTACAGCCATAACTTATAAGTCAATTCATGCGTTCCAATTCATGTGTTCAAATTACAACTACAACTTTGTAGATATATTTGATATAATAATGCAATTTGAACAATGTCTCAGTTTTTAAAATGTCAGTGTAAACAGTTCACCTCAATTTTTATGGTAAAACTGTCTTAATTATCTGGTTAGTTGATTCAATTTCAGTAAGAAATTGATTTTGGAATAAGTTCAAAGTTCTTTTACGTAATATCACCAGATAAAGTACAACTTGATGATTTAAGAACTTTATATGATTTATTTGTGAGTGTTTTAATTGATTCCAAGAATGTTGGGTACAGAGGTGATTTAATGTAATTGAATTTAATTAGCAGGCATAATAAATCAGTTTCAGACCTGTAAATGGCTGTAAGTATGAATCAAAATGGCCAAAAGAAGAATATATTCTTAATGATTTCAAGCAAATGATGAACCCATTCTAAATTTTTAGTTGTCATGACAGCCCTTGTTTAGTTTATATTTATGTATATTCTAACTGACGCTACACTGACATTATAAATGATGTTTTACCTTGTAATGATATCAAGTCCTTGTTGAGTTTTCATTTTTCTACAGAATATAACATGTAAATATGAAGATAGAAACTTCTCAACATCAGCTACAATCTTCTGAAAGTTACTAAAATGATCATCAAATCTATCTTTATCCTGAAATAAATATAAAAATACATCAAGGGTCAAAATAGTACAAAATATATGTGTGGTACAACTCTGGTGCCCTTGATAGATTGACCTGAAACCAGTTTTATAAGGAAATTCCAATCTAATGATTTTAAAACGTTTTTTGTGTGTTAAAAGATAAGTGCTATGTAAGAGCAAGATTGCAGTTTTTAAAAATGTGTTCTAAATGTATTTATGAAGCAAAAGGGATTGTGCTAAGTACATGTAGCACTACAATATAGCAAACTATTACATAGAAATCAGTTGGAAGAGCTAGGTAATGATACTCTCACTCAGCTATCTGCTGGATGTCAATTTCATTCAGGATGTCCTGGCATTATACATTTTAACCATATTTAGTGAAAATGAGATAAAAAATATTTCAACTGAAAGAATGGCCATCACTCCACGAGTGCCTTACAATGCCAATATAATTGAACAATAATGTATACTATATATGTGGAAATAAATATTTGAAAGTGAAATATTAAAGCTAATACCTTGGATTCAACATCTAACATTGTTTTAGTTGTAACATTTATAGTCAGACATTGTGTCATGTTAGATATATGTTGAGATATTTACCTTGGATTCAACATCTAACATTGTTTTAGTTGTAACATTTATACTCAGACATTGTGTCATGTTAGATAAATGTTGAGATATTTACCTTGGATTCAACATCTAACATTGTTTTAGTTGTAACATTTATACTCAGACATTGTGTCATGTTAGATAAATGTTGAGATATTTACCTTGGATTCAACATCTAACATTGTTTTAGTTGTAACATTTATACTCAGACATTGTGTCATGTTAGATATATGTTGAGATATTTACCTTGGATTCAACATCTAACATTGTTTTAGTTGTAACATTTATACTCAGACATTGTGTCATGTTAGATATATGTTGAGATATTTACCTTGGATTCAACATCTAACATTGTTTTAGTTGTAACATTTATACTCAGACATTGTGTCATGTTAGATATATGTTGAGATATTTACCTTGGATTCAACATCTAACATTGTTTTAGTTGTAACATTTATACTCAGACATTGTGTCATGTTAGATAAATGTTGAGATATTTACCTTGGATTCAACATCTAACATTGTTTTAGTTGTAACATTTATACTCAGACATTGTGTCATGTTAGATAAATGTTCAGATATAATTGTAGATATAGCTGGACCTTCATCTTCTTCATCTTCAGGATAATATCTCCCTGAAAGTAATATAGGTGGTACATTTAGTAAATGTCATAGGGTGGCATGCTCTATCTTATAGGTATTTTAGTGATTATTCTTAACTAGAGCTGTGGAGCACTCCACCCTGAGCATTTCTCCCCTATCTGTCCTTTATACAGCTTCTTTGAAACATCAGTACCTCATACAATTTATGTATGTATAATATTTATTAAATTACTTGAAGCCAGGTCAACCAACATTGCATTTTCTTCAGTTTAAATATTATAGAAACATCAACTGTCAATAGATCCTTTTTGCCATTACATAGCAAGATAGGATAAAACACTTCTTCATATGGAATAAAGGATTAAATATTCATATTTCTCATACAGGGTGACATTGTAATAAAATTTCATAATAAGCTTATTGCTCATTTTCAAGGAAGTAGTCCCATACTTTCATAATTCTATAAGCAATGCATTATTACAATTCACAGTTTTCTTACAAACAAATATATACAACAAGCAATCCAAAACCATTCAATTTAACATTTATAATGAAGGCATCACAATTAAAATAAATAAAATAACATCTACATAACTTACTCAGTACAGCAAGTTCCTCTTCAGTAAGACCTTGATTGTTCTCAGTTGTATTAAGAGCTTCATCACCTTGATCTACAACAGCATCAAACTTCTTCTGATCTTCTTTTATATCATCAAAATCTTCTTCTTCTAAAACTTCTTCATCTTCTGTAATCACTCTAAGACTACGATCAGGTGATGACATCTTTACTGCTACCTGAGCTAGATCAGGGTCCTCTTCTTCAAATTCAACTGTAAGTGAGAGAAAATTTATTAATTCTGTTAACTTGTTTGTTAGTTTGGGTTTTACATGGCATCAACATAGAAAGGTTATATAGCGCCGAAAGCAATTGATGATACTAATTATGTAACTGAATTCTAATAGATTTAAGTCCTATATTTTATGATAAATATTTATTTCCTTCAGATAGTTTAGCAGGCCTTTTTTTCATGTGTTGGGGAAGTAGCCTGTAGCCTTTAACAAGGGGAAAAATGGCGCGCGATAATTGGAAAATGGGGAAAAATAAAACTAGACTATTTAGATCTATACTTAATTCTTGTAATCATATTTCATTTAAACTGTTATTGTTTATGAGTGTTGGGTGGAGATTAAGTAGCTTTAGAGTTATCATCATCAATGGGTGTTGACTCAATTCCATGTTCAACCAAAAGGGCATCAAGTTCTTCATTCAAAGGTTCCTAGTTGTCACTGGCAGGGGTACTGTTAGTTCCTTTGTCATTGAAATCATTACTTGGCTTTTCAAACTAAATGTGTTGTGTTTTCAACTGATTAATACCTGACTAGGACTCATCTTGATGTTTTGAAGTTTTTAAGATAACAAATTAAGGGTACAAGTATTTCTTAGGTCATTTTTTCGTATTTTTTGTATAATTGCGCCAATTCCGTAAGTAACCCAACAATTGTAACATGCTCGGAAAGACATACCACGTGCGTCGGGAAAAAACAAACAAAAAATCTTTAATTCGCTGCCGGTTTGGGTGCGAATAATGTAGGGGCGAATGTGATTGAGGACGAATTATTAGCAAGAAATTACCGAACTGGTTATTTGAAGGACTCGCAAACTTGATTGCTTATATTATTTTGATAAACTTATTTAACGAAATGACCATGTTCCGTTCGGGTAAATAACCATTTCGATAATTAAATCCTGCGAGATTTCCGGTTTCTCTTTTGCCGTATTTTCGATGTTTATACATAGTTTTAAGATATTTTGATGGGGAAATTGGTTGTTGAGGGGAAAAATTGGTTTGTTTTGGGGAAAAAAAGATACTTATTTTGCTTGGGGAAGACGCCGTTTAACGGCGTCTCGTAAAGAAGGAAAAAAAGGCCTGAGTTTAGTATCGCATATGATGGTACCGACTGAAAAAGTTCTCCAAGTGAGTTAACCTTAAAATGTTTGTCAAGGATGTATTTAAGATCCTGGCAATCAAGGAGAACGTGTTTTACATTAAAATGCTTTTGAGAAGGTATGAATGTGCTAATCTTGTTTTGCATAAAGATGATGTATGAACTAGAAACCTGTAATTTGGACTAAATTGAAATCAGAATGAAATCACTGAAATATACTTCCACTAATCAATACCTTAGTTAAATAATATACTTATTTTACAGTAGGTAATAATGTCATGACGTATGACAACAAATGATAAATATTACAAAATGTACAATTCCATATGTCATGTTTAAAATACTGTGGGAGATACTGTGGGTGTTAAATGTATTGTGACAAAAAGATGACATGCACCAAAGCATTAATGCCAATAAACATAAATGTCTGAGCACATGTGACTGCTAAGCAGGGGAATTTCACGTTTGGGAGGGAATATGGCTAGCCGCTCGCTGAAGAAACAGGGTGACCGCATATAAGGAGGGCATTAAAGTGTTTTCGAAAGGTTGCAAAACAAGCTGGTATCTAAAGCAGGTGACAGCTGAAACGGTGGAATCATTAGGAGGGGTTAGACTGTAGTGTATTCTATGGATGAAATATGGACATACTTTTTGGCATAGGTTTGGCATCATCAGATTTTTTATATTTTCTCCATTCTTCTTGTTCTGATCCATCATCAATGACAAGATCTTCTTTTCTTGGTTTAGGTACACCTCTTGTTGATTTTACCATTCTAAAATAATATAATATGTGTAAGGATATATACTGTAAGTTGGTTGCCAAGGAAAGTGTCTGAAGATCTGAACTGTACATAGTTTCTGTTTATTTTGACAACTAACAATAAATAACCAATCTTAACTAAAGAGTTAATAAATTGCATGCTAGTCAATTTCAAATTACAATTGTTAAGATTTATTATAAAATAAAAACACAGAAAAACATAAAGTTCAGTGGAACATAAACTGGATTAAAGATTGGAGTAGGATTAAGTATGAATGAGATTTATTTTAGTCCAAGTCAAATGGTAAGTTGGTTACAGCAGTTTCATATCTATTCTTATACTCACTTATTTAGCAAGTTAAAACAGTCACAATGATTATTTCAAAGTTGATCATATGAACTTATCATCTTCATGAACAATGCAGGAACACAAGAAATGGAAGAAAATAATAACAAAGTTGAACTTACTTAGTATACTGAGCTAATGTATTGACAACATCCATGAGATGTCTGATTCTATTACAGAAAAGATCAAAATGTGACATAATAGCTTCTTCATCTGTCATTGGTACCCCGTGTCCTTGTACATCAGCTAACAATGATGATACACCTTTCTTTGGAGAGGAACCAGTCACCCTGGAGGTACCACTTAATACACCTCTGTTTGATCTAGAAATAATATAACAATATAGTCAACAAATAGCAGTAACAGTCAGCCACAACAGTGGGTGTCCAGTTGTCTGGGACAACTAAAATTTAGTTGGAGCAACTAAACATTGTTTTTGAGCAACCAAAAATTATCAAACAAAATACAATGTTAGCTGCTTATATATCCTCATTTTGTGGCTGGATTGATGTTACTTGAATTTGTAAATAATACTGGTCATCCCTCAAGAAGGCATTCAGTGCCAATCCATCTCTGTGTTGGATTTAAATGGTACTAGGCCTTGGTACTGCTTCACTATTTGCAAAGACTAATTTTTAAGCAAATAGCATATTAATGTATTGATCAATAATTGCTGAGAAACATAAAGTTATACTAATATTGTAACAAACTGTAATGACTTGGAGCAAGGCAATTAAAGTTTTAATCTTGGCAGTAGATACCTCAATGATTTTATAAAAATGTCTGATTATATGGTTAACATCTATCAAA
The DNA here is from genome assembly GCA_025267735.1 of Mactra quadrangularis. Classification (NCBI taxonomy): domain Eukaryota; kingdom Metazoa; phylum Mollusca; class Bivalvia; order Venerida; family Mactridae; genus Mactra; species Mactra quadrangularis. The sequence goes on from CM046309.1 coordinate 6,120,985, forward strand.
GTAGCAATAAAACAGAGAAAAGAAAACATCAAACTTAAAAAAAAAACAATTAATACTAACAACAAAATAAATCATGCAAAAGAAGAAACTCTCACAAACGAAAAATAAGACTGCAATTAAAATAGGAAAAATTCATTGAACTGTTTCCAATAAAAACAAAATTGATTCCCCAACTTTCCTATTTAGATATTTTACGATAGGTTGGTCAATAGCCAGAGAAACTATTAAATACAACACAACTCTGTATAAAATAAAATCAAATAGAACAAATATAAGAAATGTAATAAAGTTAACTCAACAAACAAAATAAAAACTACCCAAATCCTAAAGTACTAGATTTAGTCTTGACAAGTAATCTCCTGCAATATGTATAACACATTAGTTAAAGCCACTATATGAAGATATAATCATTCACTGTAGACTTTAATTATAATAATAATAATAATAATATTAAGGACTTTATTAAATGTGGATAACATATTCGGCAAAAAACAATTTTCAATATGGTCCACACTTTAAAACTCTTTTACAAACATGAAGTTCACAAAATATTACATGCATTAGACACACAATAAACAGTTCTATTATTCGGCTTTCTAAATTTAAGTTTGAGCAAGTGGCCATTTCTTAATAAAACAAGGGGGCCATGATAGCTCTTTATAGCTCATTTAATTTAACTGACAGTGGCACATTCATCAACCCAATAGATTTAAATACTCACTATAGTACTTCTGTACTTACTTTCAATATTATAGTGATCTGTATCTATGTAAATTAGCGGGAATTATGTTTAAGGCTGTCAGGAAATACCAGTATATTGCAATATGCAGCTGCGACAATACATACCGTGGTGCAAATTTAACATACCGGTATTTAGCGATATTTTTTATTTCATTAGAAAATTCTTCCTTCCGCAAAATGAAAGTAGCGAAACCTCAGTTTTCATGCGATTAAAACTTGGAAATTGTGAAACAAGCATAGCGTCCAGGAGGGTGGTTGCTAGGATGTACTGATTGTTTCTTTGTAAGATTTGTGAAGTTTCTGTTAAAGATAGGGGAGGCACAATGAATCTAAAACCTACAATATAATGTGGTACATATCGCGATACGGTGCCAGCATATTGCAATATATCGCGATACACTTTTGAGGTATCGTGACAGCCCTAATAATGTATGCCCCACTGACAATTGAATAAAGTTTAACGATACCAATATGTAAATGAGACATCACTAAGGGGAGGTAAACAACAAACCTTGTAGTAAAACTTCCAGGACCAGCTACGCTACTTAGTGAAGGAAAATGTGACATGTTCTGTGATTGACCAATAGAATCACGTAATGTTCTCAACGTCTCTCTATAGAAACCTTGTAAAGTTAGACAAGCTTTTAGACGACCATATAAGGTATCATCTTGTATACGAAGTTCTGTTCCTTCTTTTGTCTTCCCTCTACCAGCAGGTCCCTGTAACAAGCACATTGAAATATTATATATTGAGAGTACACAGTTAACATCATGTCGATAATATATCTAAGTAAAATTAAGAGAAAATTTAGCACTTTTCACAAATAGTCCTGCTAAGAGTAATGCTAAGAGCATAGCATAGCTCTGATCCATCCCATGGTTAAATTTATTTAAATAATGGTTACATGGCAGTCATAGATAGACAACTTAAAATTTTCATCAAGACAAAAATATTTCTCTGTAACTCGTGCTCCATGTTTAAGTCTTGACTGCTGCTTGCTAAAGAAGCTTTACTTCACTTTTAAATAAAAATACCATGGTAGTTCCCACTAAATCACAAATTAGAAGTACTTACCTTTAATTTTGATTCTACTTGACTTTTCAACAGTTTTATTTTTGGATCCACATCAGTCGTTGATGTATCTCTATGTTCTATTTCTTCCTGTATTCTATCCCACAATAAATCATCATCTTCCATTGTTAATGTACAATTCTTTATATATTCTTTACAAGCCATTACTAGTTGATTGGTTACCTGTAACATATAACAAGATTATAAAAACATCCGATTTACATAGATATTAAATGATGACATTCTGGCGTATTCGCAAATAGTTCAAATCATATCTTAAACCCACCTTGTTGTTTCCTTAAGCAGTTAACTTTATATCCTATCTTAATAACTGAAGAACCAGAAAGCAGATTTAATAATAGCCCAAATTAGTATGGTAAACATGTATAGTAAAGGGCAAAATTATCAACTAGCCGGACTATATGTAATAAGTAATCTTTTTAACTTCAGATCAATTTTCACTAATCCTGGGCTTTGAGCTAGAGAGTAATAGTAATGACTAGCTTCATGACTGACCAACTTCATTGTTAAAATACAAAAAATTCAAAACCTTAGAACAAACTATGTATAAAAAAGTTTCCTTACCTTTGTAAACATAAGACCCAGGAATCCAGTTCTAGCATAATATCTCGATATAGAATCCATTTGTTTGACACTGTTAGCTAACCCAGGTATAGCTGTATTAATAATAGTAGATGGTGTAGAATCTACACTATATAACTGATCAAAATGTCTCTTTAAGGATTCTAGAAACTTTACTTTATCTTTTGTATCATTCATACCATCTGTTATACTGTAAACATATATATGTAACCAAGTTAATACTTAATATTTGAAAATTTAATTTGATTATTTTGAAAAACTTTATAAACTATAATTGTTTGATATTCAGTATTGATATTTAAATCTATATTTTCCCAGCAAAGTTAATTTTTTATTTTAATGATTTTGGTAGATGTTTTATTATCTTTATATATTATCTTATCAAGTAATTTTATCAACATACATAATAACATAATGTCTAGGATGTGACAAACAATCTCAGTTTGAAATGGCTTCTGGTTATGTCTTTTGTTAAATTATCATTATAATAATCAGTCTCAAGTTTTGACATATGTTAGTCTGTTTGTCTTATTATCTCATTGATAAAGGTTTCACTTCCTGACACTTCCTACTTAATCAATTTACTAGTTATTATTCATAAGTATAATTTTCATTGGTTGATTAATTTCATTGGATAATTTTATTGACCCCGCCCCAAATATATTTCTTATAAAATATTAAAAATACTATTATAGAATTAATATAGATATAGACTTTGATTTAGACTAAAAAAGTGAATTTATGTTAAGAACTTATTAGAATTTTGGTGTTGTTTAAACTGTTATTTTATATGCTATATGTAATACTTGGAATTTGTTGCAAAGAACTTTACTATAATAATAAAATTGGAAATACAGACAGAGTTATTATACTTTGATAGGAATATTATATTATATGGTTAAATCATACTGCGAACTTGAATAAATGAAGAAGATTGTCAGCCGAGGGCTTGAGCAAAATTCCCCAACAACGCTCAAATGCCAAGCTTCAACCCAGCCCTTGGTGATAGTTTTATGGTGGAGACTATCCGAGGTATGCGATTACCAACAGATGAACTAAATTAGACGAAAGAGTAAGATGAAACAATTGATGCTAACTGCGGATGCTGAAAATTGATGTTAATTTCTGGACGAGGAAAACAAATGAATAATTTCAATATCACTCAATAGATGAAACCAATCAAGCTATTTACTAACATTTGATGACATTTTAACTGTGAAGAGGAAAATTCAATGAAGTACCAAATTTAGGAGATTGCTGAAGTGAACATACCAAGAAGTGAACCTACTATGAAGTGCTAAAATTAACTCATACTGGACTTGGTGAGTGAAAATCATTTTATGTGCTATTTTTATTGTTACAAATGAACAGTTGCTTACAAAAGAAACTAAAATTGTTGTTAAATCATTACACTTTGTATACATTTATATTTCAATTTAACCTTTAAATTTACACTTGTCGATCTAATTAGCCATTACATCACTATTTTGTTTAAATGATAAAAAAGTTAACAAATTAGTACAATTATAGTTTTAAAATTCAGTTTATTAGATTTTTAGTTTTGGAATAAAAATAAGTAGATAAATCATAGTAAAATTTTACTTTTTTGCCATATTTTTCAAATAATTTTTTTTTAACTTCAAAATCTTATAATTATTGAGAATGGCCGTACTTTCAAAATCTAAGTTTTGTTCAAAACGTGTAGGTTATAATAATATTGAAAAGCCAGTAGTATCTTTGGTATCTTCATTAAATCAGCATAGTCAAGCTCAAATACAAATTAATAATAAGACTGTTTATGCTCTTTTTGACTCAGGAGCAGCAATATCATGTATAAGTGAAAATGTGCTAAAAAAATGTATATCTGATCCAGAAATTTTACCTTCGGATATCCGAGTTGTCAAGGGTGTTGGTGGTGATATCCTTCCAGTAATAGGAACAGTTGATATTTCATTTTTAATTAATGATTATCCTTTTAATCACAAATTTCATGTATTTTCAAAACTTGATTTAAATGTTATTGTTGGGCGTGATTTTATGCAAAAAGTTGGAGTTCAGTTAGACTTTAATGATAATTGTCTTAAAATGTTTAATGACCAATCAGAACTTATTACCCTAGCTTATTTATCAGGTCCAAAACCCATCACTTCATACGCAAAAACCACTACCTCTCATATTGTTCCACCTCATTCTGAATATACTCTTCCTTTAAAAGTTACAAAATTCAATGACGGTGATAATGTTTTATGTGAAGCCCTAAATGATCTAGGTTCTAGGCAAATAGCTGGAGGTAAATGTTTGTCAACTGTCACTGATGGCCAAATTATCTATCGTGTCATGAATCCCACTGCCCTGCCTGTCTTTCTAAGGAAAAACTCTAGCATCTCTGTTGTTTCTAAGGTTGATAACTCTTGCATTCAATCATTTACGGATGTTAAAACTGAATCGGTTAACTCTGTTCACACTGATAGTGCTGATTCCTTGTCGGATAATGATTATATCCAGTTGGCAAGTGAATTGGGTATCAACCTTGATGACTCTGATCTAAGTGAGCACCAGAAAACTCAGTTGCTTATATTTATTGGAAAGAATAGAAAGGCCTTCGCAAAAGATTCATCTGAACTTGGTCTAACACATTTAACCTCACATAGCATTGAAACTGGTACCAACAAACCTGTCAAAAAGTACCCTTACCGTCAAAACCCTGCCATGAGAAGGGAAACAGAACGACAAGTTGAGGAAATGTTGAAGGATGGTATAATAGAAGAATCTGACTCCCCTTGGAATAGCCCCATTGTCTTGGTCAAAAAGAAAAATGGCGAATGGCGTTTTGCTGTTGATTATCGTGAATTAAATAAGATCACGGAACCCATGTCCTTTCCCATTCCCCATATAAATGATGTTTTTGATGCAATTGCAGATGCAAAGGCCGAGATATTTTCAGTCCTTGATTTAAAGTCAGGCTTTTGGCAGGTGCCCTTGAATAAAGAAACAGCTCATAAGTCAGCTTTCGTAACCCACCAAGGTGTTTATCAATGGACCCGTCTACCATTCGGTTTAATGAATAGTCCACTTACCTTTCAGAACTTAATGACTAAAGTACTCAAAAATCTAAATTGGAAAATTGCTCTAGTTTATATTGATGATATACTTGTTTATAGTCAAAACTTTAACCAACATTTATCTCATTTGGATCAAGTAATGTCTAACATTAAAGCTGCAAATTTAACACTTCAACCTTCAAAATGTAAGTTTGCTACAAAGGAAGTGGAATATTTAGGTCATGTAATATCTAAGGAAGGAATTAAGGTAAACCCCAACAAAACCAAGGCAATAAGTGAATACCCCACACCCAAAACAGTTAAACAAGTAAAATCATTTCTCGGTATGGCATCATACTATAGAAAATTTATTAAGTCATATGCTAAAATAGCATCCCCCCTTACAGCCCTATTGAAAAAGGATAACAAGTTCCATTGGTCAAAAGAATGTGAAGTATCATTCAGTACTCTCAAAGAAGCCTTAATGACTGCTCCCGTCCTAGCTTTTCCTAAGTTTGACCGCCCTTTCATTTTAGCGACTGACAGTTCCGATCATGCCATAGGATATGTTCTGTCGCAATTAGATGATGAGGGCAAAGAACACCCGATTGCTTTTGGCGGCAGAGCTCTCCATGGCAGTGAGAAGAAATGGCATATAACAGATAAGGAGGGCTTGGCATTGGTAGATGCTGTGTCTACATACAGACCTTACCTAGCCAACTCTCCTTTCACAGTGTATACAGATAACATATCTGTCAAGTGGTTAAAACAAATCAAGAAGTGTGATGGACGTCTTGGAAGATGGGCGCTGCAGCTGCAGGCCTACAATTTCCAGATCATTCATAAAGCTTCCTCTGCGAATGGAAATGCTGATGGCCTCTCAAGAAGGACATATCCTGACAATAGAGAGGATAATCTGGATAATAGTGATACAGAAGATATTTGTTACGTGGCTAATAAACATGAACTAGCCGCAGTAACACTCTTCCACCACAATAATCCAGAAGATCCATCAGTAGCTCCAGCCACCCTAGACACTGAAACAACACCAGAACAATCTAATACCCCCTCTACATCTGATAGAGATGAAAATACTATTACATTAAATGAGGAAAATTTATGTCAGCAACAAAAAGAATGTGACTACTATAAAAATATATTTAATTACAAGTTAAATGATGATTTACCAGATGACAGCAAGAAAGCTAAAGTTATTGTAGCCCAAGCCGATCAATTTGAAATTTTACCCTCAGGTCTTTTAGCCCATTTGTATTCCCCTAGGACAAAAGGTGTTCCTAAGGATGAAAAAATTATCACCCAAATTTGTATCCCTGCAATATTACGTGATGAAATTTTAAAATCTTTTCACGATAGTTTAGCTGGTGGCATGCATCAAGGGTTCGAAAGAACATATGCAGCAATCCGTCAGAAATATTACTGGCCCACTATGTTTGAAGACTGTCGTAAGTACATTCAAACCTGTGAATTGTGTCAACGCGTTAAGCGTGACATCCATGGTAAACCTCCCCCACTCCAACCAATGCCAGTTGTTGATGTGTTTGAACGTTGGCACATTGATATTCTAGGTGGTCTCCCTACGTCCAAAGATCAATTTAAGTATGTACTGTTAGTTGTTGACAGTTACTCTAAATGGTGCGAAGCTTTTCCACTTCGTACTCAGACAGCCACTGAAGTTGCAGCGGTTCTATTTAAAGAAGTGATTTGTAGATACGGTGCTCCTTCTGTCTTAGTTTCTGACCGTGGCCAACAATTTTTGTCTAGTCTTGTCAAAGCCCTGTGTGAATTATTTCAAATTACTCGCTATTACACAAGCAGTTATCGCCCTTTATTAAATGGTTCTGTTGAAAGAATGAATTCTGTCATTCTTCAGTCCCTGAGATTGTATTGTAAAAATAAACAAGATGACTGGCCAGATCTTTTACCCTCTATTATGATGGCTTACAGAATGACCCCAGCTACCCAGTCAACTTCTTTTGCCCCCTTCTATTTATTGTTTGGTCGTGATATGCGCCTTCCAATTGATACTTCCCTTACCCCAAAAAGTACTCTATCTGCTGATTTTAGAGTACATTTGTCCCAAGTTTTGCAAAATCTTGAAATATCAAGACAAATTGCTGCCCGCAATATTGAAATGGCTCAAGAAAAGTATAAAGAGCAATATGACAAAAGAAGTCAAGACCCTAACTACAAGCCTGGTGATAGAGTCTGGTTATATTGTACCAAAGTTCCTGTAGGTATGGCCCCAAAACTTCATCGTAAATGGGTTGGTCCATACTATATTGTAATGAATGGTCCCAACAACACCTATAAGTTAAGGCGTTGTGGAGACAATAAACCTATCAAGGCTATGATAAATGCCACTAGACTAAAACATTTCCATGATCCCAATGACCGTCCCACTAATCCTCCCCCTGATATTGAAAATGATAATGATCAGGATGATAATGAACCCTTCGATGATGATTTGTCAGCAAATGACCCTGATAATTCAAATACTGCCCAGGTGCCTAATAACACACAAAACAAAGTGCATAACAAAACAAATAAAGGAAAACACCCTGCAAACAAAAACAAACAAGCAAAAATCAAATCTACTAATAGCAATCAACCTCAGCATTCAACAACTCAAGTACAAAACCCACCTGTTACACCATCCACATCTAATGCAAATGATCACCAACCAAACAATCAGACAAATCAAATACCTTCTGCACCATCAACATCACAGTCACAAAACAAACAACAAAATAAACAGCAAACTCAAATACCTACAACATCATCCACAAACACAGGTGTCCAGCAACAAAATCAACCACAAAGCACCCAAGAACAAAGTCCACATACAAGCACATCTCAGCAAAATCAGCAAACATTCAACATACAAGACATAGACAAAATAATTTCATCACAAAGAAGCAAAAACATCCTCTATTACAAAATCAAATGGAAAGACCCTAACAAATCCAGCACTTGGGAGTATGCATCATCTATCCCAGAGGTATTCATCAGAGAATTCCATATAAATAAAACCATGTCTGGTAAAAAGAGAAAAAGGCCCCTCAAAAATAATAAATTCTTTGATAAACACCCTGACACAAATATATTGTATCCAGTTTACGAGGATGGTGATATGGAAATGGTTGGTTATGAAGAAACATTCAATCTGTCTAATCAAAAATTGTTAATGTTCAGTAGTTTTAGAAAAATTAATGTTGCATGGGGTGTTCCATACAAAATAAGTGACAGAAAGCATTACATGCAGCCCTATCTGAATAAATTGTTTGACCTACTACAAACTGTTGACTTTAAAGAATGGGATTCAACCACAGCTCTTGATGATTTTGGCAAGGTATTTGAAGCTAAAATGGTCCGTGGTGTCATTACAAATTATGACGACAATATTGAAGAATCTACATTTTTCAAAGTTTACTCTGCTGATTCTAATGAAGTCCATTGGTTACCCATTAATCAAGCCCCAATCAAATATGTCCGAAAGTTATTGTTTAGAATGGCTGCCAAAATTACTCAAAAAGGTAGATTATACATTTACAAACACAAAGGTCATTTTTAAATTAAATGTATTAAGTTTTTAAATTTCAGTCTTAAATGGCTACTTGATATTCCTTACAAGTGTAAATCAATAACATTGTACTTAAGTCAGTGAAATTAATGTTTTAAGCAACTGTAATTTTGTAAGAATGAACATAGTTCCATATTTATGATTTTCACATTTTTCAGAAAATATTATCATGTATTATGATGTGACATTTTTTTTTGCGCGGTGAAATTTTGAAAATGACAGACTTATAGTGAATACCCATTCATGTGAATTTAGGATAAATTTCAAGTGTTGAAATCAACGAGACAGAAATTGTAGTACATATATGAGAAATGACTTAAATAAAAAGTGACTACCAACAAAGATTTATCATACAGTGTGAAATGTATACTGATTGAAAAAGTGAATTGATGATTATTGAATTCCATATGTTGTTATTATTAAATGAATAGTTTGTATTATGTATTTGATGTTTGGTATTAATATCTGAGTATATTACAGTTAACATAATTGCCCAATTAATGATTTTAGGTATATAATTATGGTAGGTCCTACAAGAAAATGATAATAAATAACTAAACCTAATCCAACTGAAGGTTGGATATGATAAAAACAAATATGAATTATTGAATTATTGTTTATACTACTGGTTGTCATGTATGTAGCATAATTTTTATAGTAAGACATATACCAGTGAAACAAGTTGCATATTAATGAAAGGATGAATAGATATTGAGATTATATTACAAATAATTATGGTGAGTCCTACATGTTGCATAAAATATAAATAATTAGGCTATGCCATATCAAAGTTGCATAAAGCTATTATAAAAAAATAAGTTATTTGAAAATAATGTATGCTTGATCCTGTATGTAGCATAATTTTTATAGTAAGACATATACCAGTGAAACAAGTTGCATATTAATGAAAGGATGAATAGATATTGAGATTATATTACAAATAATTATGGTGAGTCCTACATGTTGCATAAAATATAAATAATTAGGCTATGCCATATCAAAGTTGCATAAAGCTATTATAAAAAAATAAGTTATTTGAAAATAATGTATGCTTGATCCTGTATGTTGCATAAATTATAATTAGATCAGTGCATTCAATAAAGTTGCATAAAACGCTTATATTAAGTTGAGTAAAAAAAAAATAATGTATGCTTGATCCAGCATGTTGCATAAATTATAATTAGATCAGTGCATTCAATAAAGTTGCATAAAACTGCTTAAGAAGCAAAATTTGAGTAAAAGAAAAATAATGTATGTCTGATCCTGAATGTCGCATAAATCATAATTAGATCAGTACATTCAATGAAGTTGCATAAGGCCTGACAATTGTTTTTTTTATGTATATAGTTACTAACAAGCCTTTATTTAGTCTTCATTTGGCTTAATCATTTGTTACATAATATACTTAAGGCCATAAGATAGACACTATTTTATATTGAAGAATCAATCTTACTGATTGTTAATGCATGTGCATAGGTCCTGACTGCATGTACATTTTCATTGTACTTACTATTGCAGATGATAACTTTTATTGTAAATTAATTAATTGATTTCGCATGTCATTTACAAGTTACTTATATTTAGCTTAATGACATTTTTATATTGCATTGAATTTTGCAAGTGAATCATTTAGTTATACAATTTATATTGTTACCATTGAATGCCTAGCATATTGCTTGAAATCTTCTTATTATTATTTTTGTATAAAAATCTTACTTGTTGAAAATTTTGTGTAAATATAAAAATATATGTATATTGTTGAAATTTTTTTAAAAATAAATACAAGGTTACTACAGGTCTACTTCCCCAAAAAAGGCTGAAAGCAAAATCATGGTTAAAAAAAAAGGTACCAGTATTGTTTTTAACAAATGACTTGGGTCACCTATTCAAAAGTAGTGCTCAATGCTTATGAATCGGTCACTTGACATCATTTGTGCATAATTCCAAATGACTGGATTGATTAGTATGGTGCTAGTGAGCAATAGTTACCTGCTGCAATCTCATCATTTGATGCCAAAATTGTTTCGAGATACATATTCAAAATCAGACTAAAATATCCTGCAGTAAGCAAATTAAGATTGAGGACAATCTTTTTTTTTAGAAGAAAGGGAGATGTGTAACCAAGTTAATACTTAATATTTGAAAATTTAATTTGATTATTTTGAAAAACTTTATAAACTATAATTGTTTGATATTCAGTATTGATATTTAAATCTATATTTTCCCAGCAAAGTTAATTTTTTATTTTAATGATTTTGGTAGATGTTTTATTATCTTTATATATTATCTTATCAAGTAATTTTATCAACATACATAATAACATAATGTCTAGGATGTGACAAACAATCTCAGTTTGAAATGGCTTCTGGTTATGTCTTTTGTTAAATTATCATTATAATAATCAGTCTCAAGTTTTGACATATGTTAGTCTGTTTGTCTTATTATCTCATTGATAAAGGTTTCACTTCCTGACACTTCCTACTTAATCAATTTACTAGTTATTATTCATAAGTATAATTTTCATTGGTTGATTAATTTCATTGGATAATTTTATTGACCCCGCCCCAAATATATTTCTTATAAAATATTAAAAATACTATTATAGAATTAATATAGATATAGACTTTGATTTAGACTAAAAAAGTGAATTTATGTTAAGAACTTATTAGAATTTTGGTGTTGTTTAAACTGTTATTTTATATGCTATATGTAATACTTGGAATTTGTTGCAAAGAACTTTACTATAATAATAAAATTGGAAATACAGACAGAGTTATTATACTTTGATAGGAATATTATATTATATGGTTAAATCATACTGCGAACTTGAATAAATGAAGAAGATTGTCAGCCGAGGGCTTGAGCAAAATTCCCCAACAACGCTCAAATGCCAAGCTTCAACCCAGCCCTTGGTGATATATACATGTACATGTCATTGTACTTTCATTGTAATGATCTAATAATATACATAAACAATCAGTTCCTTTATTTATAAGTTTTTGTTCATCTCCTTTTTGAACAGTAAAATAACTTATATAAGGTGGCCAGTTTACCTAACCATCTGTGGTGAGAAGCACAAATACTCATTAAACCAGAGTCTTCTTTTCGATTTTTAGTGCTTAGTTAAGTAACTGACTCTCAAACAGATTCAGGCTATAGTTACTGTAATGACATGTAAAAGGTAGTAATCTTAACCAATAGATTTTAGAATAAGGTTAAATTTCTAGTAAATTTGATAGATATATAATTAATAAATGAGAACATATTAATGATTACAAAAAAGGAAAAATAAAGTATTGACATAATGGAAAACATTACCAAGCCCAATTACAAGCACACCTTGTGATTGAAACTGTGTCACAAAAACAATATACTTACGCTGCATCAATTGTTTTCCATTTCTTCAATAATCTAGACTTGGCTGTTATAAGTACACCAATAACAGCTTTACATTCTTTTCCTTTTAATTGTTCAGTTATATTTGTTAACAATCTTTGACGTCTTCTCCATCTTTCTAACTCTGACAGTGGACCAGCGTTAGGATCCATGAATCTGTAATGTAATAATTACATGGTAATAAAATTTAATAATTTATAATCTATGTAACTCTATGTAAGGTTTTGTTATTGCTCTCAAAGAATACTTTGTATAAGTAAAATTAAAACAAACCAGTTCCTCATAAGAAAATGGTACATTATAAAATATCTAAGCAGTCAATTCTATCCAAAGTTCTTAAGCCACAACAGCTGAGATATCCTTAAGAAGGTTTGTATGAAGTAATAATATTTAGAGAGGGAAGACAACTTAATTGTCAGCATTTTAGTGCACTATAATTTTGTACTCCAATACAAGAGTGATTTTTTTCTAAGTTAAAAAGTTTTAAATATTGGGGAATGCAAAAAAGAAATTCCAGTAGCTGCAAACTGGTGGGTAGGTCTAGAAGCCACTAATAAACACTTTTTGCGATGACCTTACCTAAATAATGTTTGTTGCAGAAAATAATCTCAACTTTTTTATAAAATTACATGTATTTCTTCAAATTTAAAATGTATAAAAAGATACAAAATTTCGAAATAAAAAATAAACTTGTTAAATTCAATCACTGGACATACTTGTTATTTTATGAGCAACAAACATGACAATAAAATAACAAACAATAAAGATATTTTAGGTCAACAAATCTAGTCTAGTAAGACAACAAACTACAAGACACATGAAGCATATTTATCAGATATATAACTATTTTAACATTCATGTATAACAATCAATCGTCATCTTATAAAACTATAGGAGGAACATGATTCAATAAAAACAGCAAAAATTGTCTATGTATTTTAAAAGACACTAAGTTTAACTTATAAGTTATACAGTAAAATTCCACTATAAAGACCACCTTGGTTAAAGCAAAACATGAGATTTTTTACCATTTTTAAGTCCAATACAGTCAAAATTGCCCATGCGACCATGTGTATTAAGCGACCTTTGTCTTACCAGCGACCAGTAATAAGCAACCCATAAATGGTGGTTTGTTTGTATTAGGCGACCATTGTTGTGCAATCAGTGACCAGTAATTAGCGACCATTGACCCATAGTTGCAAACAGGATAATTGCTATGCAAACTGACCCCTTTAAAGTTGCATTACTGCTATCTGGTGTTGTCGCCGCTCTCCACCATTTCGAACTGAATTCATGTCGATAAATAAAGTTTCGCTTTGCTCAAACGAAATTTGTTCTATCCAGAGTAGCCGTTCTTACTACCAACTCTGTCAATATTACACCCGGAGCGGACCGGATACTGGCTCTTATACCCTATTATTTCGTTCAAATTCAATTCTTACAAATGCCGTAACCCAATTTGACTTCGGATTGCCTTGGTGATTATTGCGTGGTCATTGTGGCAAACTGAAAGTACTCGTCAATGAAGGAGTTTAAATGGATTAATTGTCTGTCTTAAGGGTAGAAATTGAATTTATTATACTTTATCATGTGTATTTTTCATTTATCTTTCCATTGGTGTATAGTTTTATTGTCATTTTTTTGTATTAAAACAAGTAAAACGTTCAGACCTGGATCGATGTCTGTACGCTATAATTTTTGCTATGCTTTCAAGCAATCTGTTAAGACCCTACGTAACAGAAAAATGTCCAAATGAAAAAAAGTTACGTAGGGTCTTATATTCAGGACTAATACAGTTTAGTGAATACGAGTCCTGATCCCTTGATGTAAAACAAGTTAGAAACCCAAAAGAAATTGGTGTCATTTCCAGTGATGCTTTGTATTAATAGACCGTTTTATTAAGAGACTGGTTTTGGTCTTTCTCTTGGGTGGTCGCTTAATACAAGTTTGACTGTATCTTGAACATGAGAAGAAAAGATCCCTACATTTGGACTACTAAAACAATCAATTTAATGGTCTTAATAGTGGAACTTTACCGTATTAAAAAACTACTGTCATACTCAGGGGCCGATCCAGGATTTTTTTCTAGGGGAGTTCAAACTTTTTCTAGAGGTCCAAACTTTTGAACCACAACCACATTATACACATATTGCAGAATAATGCTACATATTAATAACAAAAACTAGATAACCATTAAATCTATGTTAAGCACCTAGAAAAAAATGCTTCATGCTACTTAAAATGACTTACTGTCAATAAATACACTAATGGAAAGGTATATTTTAGAAATTCTAGGGGGTCCAGACCCCCTGACCCCCCTGCTTGATCCACCTATGATACTAGTAACACCTTACTAATGTTGGATCTTTAAAAATGTTCATATAAACATAAACATACGAGATGAATCAACATATGATAAAAAAAAACCTGAGTCTATATTTGAATGAAATGATTGTATTGTGAATCTATTGATAAAATGATGTGTACACTTATATAGAAGGTTAAATGCTTCTTTCAAAATGTTCCCATTGAGATGAACCTCTATTAAGCCAGTTATTCATACAAAACAAATAATGAACAATAAATGTCAACAGAAAGTACAAAGTAAATCTATAAAAGTTATTATCTATTTAATACAAATCATTCAATTAAGTCATTTGTTCATCAGACTCAGAAGTTATAAAATCAATTATAAATATTCCTCACAGCCAGATTACCATCTAAAGATATGTGAACATTCTGTCAAATGAAAATAAAGAAACTGGTTCAAGCTCATCTCATTTAGATTATGAAAAGAATTTTTCATCTAGAATTTGTACTATACATCTTCCAAAACACTAGTGCATGCAAAAACTATTCCTCATATTGAGAAAGCAGAATACTGTATTGTAATAGAAAGATTTCAAAAATAAATAGTACATTTTCCAGGGATTTTTGTTAATACATTGTATATCACATTTGGAGAAATATTATATCAATTTTAAAGAAAGGGAAAAAAATACAAGACAAACTCCAGATTTTGGGAAAACTACATGGTTTTGAAAAAATTGTAGAAATTAAATGTCCTTTGTTATATAGGGCAATAAGTCCTGATGCCTAAAATTTGGAGGCAGTAGACTAATTCTTAAATTGATTTCACTAAGAAATATGTTTTGTACAAAAATATGGATTATAAGTCAAGCATTGTTAATTGCCACAAAAATTATCAATTATTGATTCACTTATATCAAACAAGCAATTATTATTTCATAGTTAATTGTTACACCCATACATATATGTATACTATCACACAACTAATCTCTCTTGTTTAATTATCAATACAAAGTATAAACTATTTGAAAGTGAGGAAGGCATCTCTCCTATATTCACACTTGAAGTACACATATGAAAATAAAAGTGAAGCATACTTTTTCTAGAAGTCTAACTAAAATGTAACAGAAGTTATAGTTTTAACCATAGGCGGCCAGCATGATTCCAAGTAAAAAACTATATACATGTATATGTAGACTATGATTTCATGAATAACATGAATTTTTCTATGACAATTTATGCTGGAAATTTTGCAAAATCTTCCCAGCAAGTGCATACAAGTTGGTGTATATAATAATTCTACAACATAAAATATTGTATAAATACAATTTGTAGATTACTAAATCTATCTCTTCATGTAAAGTGTTAAACTAAGCTCTTTCCACACAAGTAATATTACTAAGTAGTTTTAAAAAATCAGAAGTGCCTTTCACACAATAATAAGCATTTTTATGTTAAAAAAATATTCCTTTTATTAAAGCAAAGATTAAAAACATGCAAAATATTCCAATTAAGTCAAATACAAAATCAAACACATTTTTATACATTCTACAGTTATTTCACCTTGATCGCTCGGGAAAGAGAGCATCCATTTTTCTAGAAAAAAGAATATCAAGCATATACAGTTAATTAATCCTTCTGTGTTTTGCATTTCGTAAATGTTTTAATATATTTCAGGTCAAGAAATTAACAATTAACATAATATGTGGAACAAGAAGTAACAGTTGCCAAAATCTTTTTTGTAATAACTTAATTTTAAAATTGATAATTTATAGATATATATAAAAGCCAATCATCACAAAAGCATAATACGAAATACACAAAAGTAAACATTCTAACTAAATATGAA
This sequence comes from Mactra quadrangularis, assembly GCA_025267735.1. Classification (NCBI taxonomy): domain Eukaryota; kingdom Metazoa; phylum Mollusca; class Bivalvia; order Venerida; family Mactridae; genus Mactra; species Mactra quadrangularis. The sequence goes on from CM046309.1 coordinate 6,137,598, forward strand.
AAAAGCAATGCAAAATTGCAAAAAAAACTTGCTATATCAAAGTAAATGATCAAGAAAACGTGCCAGTAAAGAATATATAATCTGGAAGGCAATGATAGATTTGAAAGAGACTCTGTACATAGTGGAAAATGCTGATTTCAATACAAACTTTATACCTTTCATCTGACGTGTCAGTAAGAACAGCTTCAATGGTATTCATCCATTCTGTAACTAATTCTTCATACTGTGCAATAAGTTGAGGATCTAATGCAGCAGCTCTCTGTTGTTTAAAATCATTCAATACAACATGATCTGGTTGTTTTAACATCTGTAACGTATCAAAAATTATATCACTTTAACTGATAACAAAAACATTGAGTGAACAATTCTATTAACATGAAGTACAACATCAGGCATACCTAAATAAAGCTCTTATAAAATACTGCAAAAGTATAATATGGCACTCGTACCCCCTTGCCTCAAGCAAGTTTTTATGGCAACAAGGTAGAGAACCTGGTAACAACCATGAAGGTTGTGGGTTTCAATCCCAGTTTTAGCCATAGATTTTATCGGTTTACATTTAGTGTCTTACCTACATGTACATTACCCACTAAGAATTGTGTAATAGCATTAATGAGTGTCAACTGACATTAAAGCTCCAAGAATTCAAGCCTTCAAGGACAAATTTGATATAGAGCCCGAGTGGGTGTAAGTAGGCAAGCAGATATATATGATATGTACTTGTATTTCCTTGCCTTCAAGCTATAATGCTACATGACAACAAAATGTAAATACTCATTACTCAATCAAAATATATCTTATATGGTGACTGTTTATATTCCCATAATTTACTTCAATGGAGTCCAAAGTGTTTAAGAAACTCATGCAAGGCCCCTGCATCAACAGTTCATTTACTGCGAGCTTTGTCAGCTCTCTAGGAAGTAAGAGAGGAATAGTGTGGTTTGTAGGTGACTATAAAGTGACTATCATCAGCTTTGCTGTAGGGTTAACCCATTATCAACACAGTTGAGTGTCTCGCCTGCAACCCAGGGGAACCAGGTTTGATTCCCATCAGGGTCTATGACTTTTATTCTCCCAATTAACTTTACTTTTAACAAAAAGAAATGTACCATTTGTTTAGAAGATTGAAGAGAAGCAGTTGATTCATTTAAAGCTGTAAGAAATTTATCCATATTATTCATCAACTGTGTTTGTCCATCAGCGTTACATTCTCCCCAATCTTTTTGTGCTTTAACCAATGGTATGTAAACATCTGACAACAGTGTAGTCAATGTCTCTATCGTATTATGCTTCAATTCTCCACAGAAAATATCTCTCTCCATTCTTGTACCATCAACATCTTTATCAACACGATTACGTAAGAAATAAAGAATGTTGACATGTTCCAAGTTTGTGTCTTTCAATGAAGCTAGTGTACCGGTGACATGAAGCTCTCTCGTAGAGAGTACACCAGTCTCTGGCTTCTCGCAGTAGAAAAATAACCGACATGGTCCTCCTGCTCTCAGAAATTTGTTTATTTTGGCAAGTGTGGTTTCCTCTATCATAAAATCTTCCAACAAAGTTGGATTGTCATAACCTCCAATTTTGAATGTTTCTTGGATTTTACTCGCAATCCACCAGTGTCTTTCATCCATATTGGATTATTTGACGCAGACGACACTATAAAATAAATATACACTAGTCTAAATATCACTTAGTTTCCAACAAACAATAATCCTTATGTAAGTAAATAATCTGCAGCCGTCTGCATGCAAGCCGCCATCATTGTTGTTGGTTACCGTGATTCCCGGAAGTCGCACCTGCAGGCTACGACGTAGTTTACTATGCGGTTTATATTTCGATATGCGGATCGTATGCTATCTTCACACTTACTCCTGATCGCGTTTTACTGATTTTTGTCTCTTAATAATTTATATAATAAATTCCGCGCGCAATGATTGGCAAAAATGTTTACGTTAAATATTAGCTTGAAACCATCAATATTAGATTTTTATGAGGAACATTTCACCTTTCTTCAATTTAAAAGAAAAACTTTGAACACAAATTGGTAAAACCGCACAAAAACCAGGTTTTTGATGCTATTTAATTGTATATCTTGTAGTAATAAATATTATACAATGTATATAAATTTAATATTACTTAATTTCGTCTTTGGACAGACTCCTGCATTGAATGTCCAATAAAAATCGTATTGAGTGAGATCACAGTCAATGATTTTATCACTGAATTATTCAACCACGGGGAGGAAATATATGGTTTAGCTTCTTAGCTAAATTCAAACAGTTTATTGAATACGCATGTATTTCAGAATCTCACTTGTAAAAGCATAGGCGGATCTAACGGGGGGTCAGGAGGATCCGGGCCCCTCTAGAATTTCCAAAATGTACCTGTACATTAGTGTATTTCTTGACTGTAAGTCATTTTTAAGTAGCATGAAGCAATTTTGCTCGGTGCTTAACATAGAGTTAATGGCTATATAGTTTGTATTATTAATATGTTGCATTATTCTGCAAAATACGAATAATGTGGTTGTGATTCGAAAATTTGGACCCCCCCCCCTAGAAAAAGTTCGGACCCCTAGTACAAAAATCCTGGATCCGCCCCTGAAAAGACATATCTTACATTATTTTTCAAGAAATCACAGTAGTGACATGTGACATATTCAGTAAAATAATAAATCTTAATGTAAAAAGCTTGGGATTACCTTTTACACACTATAATTACCAGACAAAGTAAAGTCAATGTCCATTTAGTCTTTTTCTTGAACTGGATTCCAACATTATCTTCGCAGCATCACAAATTCCACGCCGATATAGTTACATTCAATCCCACAAATTGATGTTCATATGAAAAAAGAAAACAATATTAGAACTATGACCAGTCACACCATTGAACTGAGATATATTAGAATATAATTATAGTCTCTCCTTTTTAAGTCTGAATATAATGAATTTTTAATCGCCACAGACATTGTTTGTCTATAAAAAAGACAATAATTTCAGCCTCCCCCGTGTTGGGTGTCGTCTGCTCCACGTGAAAGGATTTATTAAACAAGTACCAGTAACAAGAATTTGTACTTCTTGAAACTGACCGTTATATCAAACCAATTAGAAGTGTAAAGAAGCAGCATAAGGTCCAAATAGATGTGACACTGGTATCATGATAGGTATGAAGTCAGTTCAATAGATATCACCAGTTTAGTTTAATACAATGCACGTGTTCTTCTTTTACTCTATATCGTCTTTAGTCCGCTATTGCATGCAAGTTTTATAGTTATTTCCTTATGTCCTCGAGTGTCATAATTATGGTACATCAATTTTCGTCCAGAACACAAAGTCTTTATACAGATAGTTTTGTTGATAAATAAACTAAAACTTGTAAACTAATTTGCTTATTTTTTTTAAAACACACTGGAATTATTCTTATTGTGTTTTTGCATTTTGTTGTATCCAAATATGTTTGAACATGCTCAGATATGATAATGTAATACCACGATAATCAGAAATTCAAAGCCTTGTCTATTGAATATGAAATGATTTCCGAACAGTAGATCCAACAAAGATATTTCCAGGAGTTCTAAGTCTAAGAATAAATTATATATAGATGTATTTAGAGATAAGCTAGAGAGAAAACATTTATATTCAAGAGATTTACGATGTATTAAAGGGTATTCAGCAAGAATATTCTAGCTTGTCTTGATCTGGGCGTCAATAAAGTTCAGAGTTAGAAGTATGAAACTTTTGATCTAAGTGTCGGAAAAGATGTACCAATATGAAGAGTGGAATATATCATTTAGAGACAACAGTAAGATCGTAAAGATTGAACATTTCACAGAACAGATTCATTATAGTGTCTACAATGTATGTGTGCATCTCTAAATGGCACACAACCTTATGAAAAGAACAAAGTCTTCAATCATGAGTATTTGTACAACATACATACACAGTTTTGTAGAAATAAACAGGATATAAAGATAAAGAGCATTTGAATTTCATTATATACAAGAACATCGATAGATTTCACAATCATGCACAAGAACGACGTACATTAAAAATCTATAGCTAAGATTAGATCAAACAAGCCCATAGATTAATCTCAATGATTGTAAGTGATTGTAGATCATTTTACTCATGGGAAAATAAAAAGTTTGACTAAAATGATACTGAATGGAAAATGTGTTTAAATTGAATCACTAGTTTATGTCATCACAATCTTAACAACTGTCTTAACAATTGATTGATATCAATATGATATCAAAGCATCATTTTTATTTTCAAAATATCAACAATACCGAAGTATTGAAAAACCGCGTTTAAAAACATATCATAAGCAGCAACAGTGAAAGAACATCTAATTAAGGACAAAACCTAATCGAAGATCCTAAAACCTTAAAAAAACTAACTGACTGACAGAGCTGGAAAAAATTATTATCATTCATTGTAAAAGTGATGACAAAAGTAAAGAACTCTATTTGTAATATAAAGTTATCATCACAAACACTTATAAATAGTTTGGAACCACGCAAAATGTTCAAAATGATTCGTGCAATCAATCTAATATGAACAGCTTTTAACTTTAAAAAATATATATATTTACGTAAATAAACTATACAATAAAGAAAAATATAAAATTTGAGAAAAGGTACAATATGCAGACACAGCTTACATAAAATTGTCAATAACTTTAATCAATGTAATTAAGCTGGTATTAATCACAAAATCAAGACAAAAAAGCCACAAGCCTTTAGGATTAATAAAAAAATACAACCTGTAATTTTTGAAGAGTTATATTTCAAACAGAAAACTAAAAATGGTCAAAAAATCGAAATACACTTAGTTATATTGTAGATAATATTTTGCAACACAAAAATAATCGACAGTTGAAAACGCTATTTATTAAACTTATATGAAGCGCAAATAAAAATATGAAAAGCTGAGTGAAAAATATGCGACAATATGCTTCAACACATCACAAACTCTGTATCAATTGAAGTGATTAGACTCCAGTGACCAAGTCAGATCATCCTTCATTTGAACATTGTCTAGTGTCTATAGCATATAGGGCAGGGAATATTTAAATAAGGTGGTTTAATAAAAAACAAAAACATAAGAACATAAAATATTGAATAACACGTGTTTAAATAATAACTATTTATGATAGATTATAAAAAAGATAAAAATTCAAAATGACAAAAATATTCAAGATTACATTAACAAAAAAGGAAACATATAATCTCTTATGTCAAACAAATAGGTAAAATTTTGTGATAATATAAAAAAAAACAAAAACTAAAGCTCAAAACACACTTATCAAAATAATCGTACATCAAAATTTAGAAAACAAAAATTTAAAACGAAATAATACTTCTATAAAATGCAAATGAAATAATAAAAACCCGAGTGAAAAAATACGCGACAAATATGCAGACACATCACGAACTCTGTATCAATTGAAGTGATTAGACTCCAGTAACCAAGTCAGATCATCCTTCATTTGAACATTGTCTAGTGTCTTTAGCATATAGGACATGGAATATTTTTGAATAAACGTGATTAAGTTTTAACTATTTAATTATGATTGAATTTAAAAAAGATAAAAATTCAAAACGAAAAATATATTTAATAAAAAAAATCTACAAAATTTCTAAATCCTAAAATAGATGAAACATGTAACATTTGATAAATTAAGATTTAGAAAAATTCAAAAAGATAATTCAAAGTTTAAATACTCTTCAGAAAAATCGTACCTAATACTTGGAAAACAAAAAAAATATGAAATTAAAAAAATACTATTAAATGCAAATTAAAACATTGTCTAGTGTCTTTAGCATATAGAACAATTCAACACAGAATATTTTTGCAAAAAGGTGATTAAAATTTAACTATTTAATTATTATTAAATATAAAAAAGATAAAAATGCAAAATGACAAAAATGCTTACGCTTAAATTAAAAAGAAGAAGAAAAAAACCACAAAATCTCTAACTAAAAATAGATGAAACCAGTAACATTTGATAAATTAAGTTTAAAAAAAATAAAGTAATTTAAAGTCAAAATACTCTTAAGAAAAATCGTACCTAGTATTTGGAAAACAAAAATATGAAATTAAAAAATACTATTGAATGCAAATTAAAATCCGAGTGAAAAAAATACGCGACAATATGCAGACACATTACCAACTCTGTATCAATTGAAGTGATTAGACTCCAGTGACCAAGTCAGATCATCCTTCATTTGAACATTGTCTAGTATCTTTAGCATATAGGACATGGAATATTTAAAAAAAAAAACGTTATTAAATTAACTATCAATAAAAATGACTAATGACTTCAAAACAAAAATAAGGTAAAAGCAAAAAATGGAAACAAATAGCTTTGAATTTAAGCTAACATTAAAAAAAAAATCCTAAGAAAAAAATTAACTAACAAATACATGTAAATGAAACATGAACAAAATTTAAACAAGAGACAAAAAAGAGCTGAAAGTAAAAATATGCTGTAGTAAAATACGCGACAATAATATGCAGACACATCACGAACTTTGTACCAATTGAAGTGATTAGACTCCAGTGACCAAGTCAGATCATCCTTCATTTGAACATTGTCTAGTATCTTTAGCATGTAGGACATGGAATATTTAAACAAAAACGTTATTAAATTAACTATCAATAAAAATGACCAATGACTTCAAAACAAGAAGAAGGTAAAAGCAAAAAAAAAAAATGGAAAAATAGCTTTGAATTTAGCTAACATTAAAAAAATCCTAAGAAAAAAATTATCAAATAAATGAAACATGAACAAAATTTAAACACGAGACAATAAAGAGCTGAACGTCAAAATGATCTTTAGTAAAATATGCGACAATATGCTTCAACACATCACGAACTCTGTATCAATTGAAGTGATTAGACTCCAGTGACCAAGTCAGATCATCCTTCATTTGAACATTGTCTAGTATCTTTAGCATATGGGGCATGGAATATTTAAAAAATGTAATTAAATAATAACTACAAAAACATTTAACTGAAGGATAAAAATCAAATTGACAAAAATATAAGCTTTCGTAAACAAAAAACCACACGAAATAATAAACAAATAAATGAAACTGTCTGTTTTAAAGATTTATATTTCAAACATGTTACAAAATTTGAACTTGAAGATGAAATACACTTCTAGTAAAAATTAGCTTGAACTTTGAACACAAAAATACGAGGAAAATCTTATAAACCCTCAAAAATGCAAATAAAAAAACATTAAAATCTGAGTGAAAAATCTAAGACAATAAACACAAAAATATCCAACTTTGACATGTGATTAGGCTCAGCTGACTTAGTCTTATATATGTTTACTGAATGAAAATATATTCTGTTCTTATTACTTTACATAAAAATAGATAGTGGAACCAAATCAAAATAAGCTTGAAATACATTTTGTAAAACACTTGCCTCTTATTGAATACAAAATATAAGCATACACGCATGATTGAGGCGATATTCCTTGAAATTGTCAACCTACTTCAAAAATACGAATATTAACTATAGTGAATGTGATGATAACTTATTCTGTATAATTACAAGTGTGATGAAATGAATGAAATCAAGTACCACTGAAGAATGAATAACTATTTCCAGCAGGCAGAAAGCGATTCAAAAATAAAAATAACTTATTATCTATCAATTCATAAACCAATTTATAAATATTTCATCTTATTCTATTCATAACTTTGAACAACATATCTATGATACTGTATGAAATGCAAAAACTTAATTAATTAAATAAATTAATATAAAATTTAATTTAAAAAAGGATGACATGCTCTTTTTTATAAAATAAATACATATATGTTTGCTCTTGGTGAGCGAATTCTAGTGCTATCCTGATTTGAACAATCTGTTTGATACACAGTTATCATGTAACTGTCGAGTTATTACTAGACAGATTACATATGTTTTGAAAATATGTGAACCTCCGCAAACATAATCATAATTGATATCTGGACACGTGTTGAGCTATCAATTCAACTGTATAAAAGATATTGCATCCCTGTGATCAGTGCTCAGTGGAGCCAAGGAGCCTTGTGAGGTCTTTGGTCAGAACCTTAGGACCACCTTTAGGTACCGTAGAGTATAGATGTTTGTATGTTTGGCTACCTTACGAATCATGGCATTTTGTTGTACATATATATGTGGTGTTACAATAAACTATTAACTTGTTGAACAGAACAGAACATAACTTTATTTCTCCCACGTAATAAATTACAGTATGGGGTCAAAAGTTCGGACCCCCTAGAAAAGTTCGGACTCCCCTAGAAAAAAATCCTGGTTCCGCCCCTGATAAGTAATATCATTCTCAGCCGGGACAATTTGCACGAAGAACCCCTGCTTATTACTGCTATAATGATATCATAATTATGTCTTAAGATTTGTAAAAGATATTTTTAAGAATTATCTCGCTGATGTATAGAAATGAAATCTCAGAAAATGACAAATTACTGGGAAAATTGTAAAACTGTTATTCATATGATTCAAACAGTATTTTTGATGTCTTGGTTTCCCCATCTTCCAAAGAAAATCTCACAAAATTTTAATTGTACAGAGTTATAAATTGGAGACATTTTACAATATTGTCAAGGTCTGCTATGGTTCGGTCACACCAAGTATCAAACATATACTTTATTATTTATTTTATTCTCTTTTGGCAGATCCTTGGAAATTCAGAAGTGGATAGTGAGTAGTGTATTATTTTAAACGGTACGTTCAAAGCAATACAACATAAACTAATACCAGGAACTTCCATCTCTATAGTATAACCTCTATGATGACTTAACCAACTCGAAATTAAAGGTTTACTTAAATCCACACATTTTTTAATAGCTGTAACATTGATCAGGGATTTTATATAACAGGGATTTGTAACGATAAGTAAATGTAATAGATTTTTATCAATTTTCACTATCGTCGCTTTATTTCGGCCCATACGGAAAACAAGTATAACAACTTTAAATAAAGCTATTCACATGAAATTTTGTACCAGTACCATTCAATTTGACATAAATGTTGGAAGATTGTGTTTCTAGGTGATTTTGAGGTATATTACGCTCACAGGCTGTTTCACAAAATAATGCATTTTTCCGCCGATCTGCCATTTTTAGGCCCATTTTACATTACCTTAAGTCATATTTACGGTCATAATTGGAACAATTTTTTTTGTCAAAACTTCAGAAAAAATTACAAGTTGCATGGAAGACATGTACAAAACCACAAATCAAGTTTTTAAACTCTGGAATAGTTTGTACAGCCTGCTTCAGGCAGTTATAGACAGTGACGACCGTGAAAATTCAAAAAAGCACTTCGTTACAAATCCCTGTTATATAGAATCCCTGCGTTGATGAAGTTTTTTATGGTTGAAGTTATTATTCAAAAAGAAGTCTAATTAGGCCTACCAGCCAATATCTAAAACCAGAGTTATTTCATGAGTGCTGAAGTCATAATTATTTTTAAAGATTATAAAAATCATTGCATCTATGAAACTGTCATTTGTATCCTGGGACATGGGGATAGCAGGAAAGGGAGTTGTATTCTACCTGGTACATCCGCACAACTGGGCGACTTACTAGAAATCGTTCAAGTTTTGCACCAAAATATCGGGGACTGTAGTCAGTAACTTGTCATTCACATGGCTGGGGTACTTGTAATTACATTTACCGGGGATTATACCATCTGAATGTCCCACACAGGGTGGATATCTTACAAGGTTTTTGCTGACTGAGCTATGAATCAAAGTTCTTCTCCGGCATAGGGATGCCGGTTACAATGACAGGTATATTTTATTCATGTGAAATAATTGTTACAACACAGCTATTGTTAAATAGAACATCGTGTGTATATACAGACATTATTCCCATCAAAATCGTGCAAACATAAATGCATGTCTTTGCTGAATTCTTATAACTAACTCGACTCCAGGTTATGACTAACCAATTATATGATATGACTCCATGGTTGAGTGGTTAAAATCATTGTAACTTCTCACTGATAGAGTGTCATACATTCTAGCCAATATTTTTATACAAAAAGTAACATTTGTACCTTGTAGAGGATGCCATTCTGGAACTGATGTATCCCAACAACCATGGCTATGTGACTTGTCTCGTATATGTATATGAGATAGATGGCCATGTATTTAAGACAAAACTCCAACCACAACGTTTTGTTTGCCAGTTACAGACAATTCCATGTAGAGAATGCTTGTCTTGTATTGGTATATCCCCGAAATGATGGTCAGCCTCAAACAATTCTGATTGTAAAGAAAGGACTTTTAGACATGGTTGGGTGGTTACAAAACTGGACTAGTGATCATTGAATAGCCAGCTCCACATTGGTTTAAATCACATTCTTAACCTACCCTGCTGTTTCTTTGAGCAAGAATCTTTACCCTTACAGCTCAGTACCAGGGAGCCAGAAAGTGGATTCTAGAGTAAAAACTATAAGCTATAAGCACTTGTTTCATAACCGAGCTATAATAACTTGGTCGAGAAAAAAGAAGGGGGATGAAAATGTTAGAAAATTAGAACAGACAATAATGTAGATAAATCTCTTTATTTTAAAACAAATCTATAATAAAACAATTGTAATGAATCAAAGTAAACAATACTGAAAAAAACATGAATAATTATAAAAACAAGTGTAAAATATATACATTGAAATATGACATATTCATATGAATAGTAAATCTGCTTATAGTACCTAGTGAAGCTTTGACTCTGATTGGCGATTGTTACATTCCAAGCTAAACTGCAGTCATATGTTGTTAAGAGGATATGCTTATTTTTAAAATGTGTTTAAAATTGAATATTTTATGCGGCTAAAGTTAAAATCTTATGATTTTTTCATGATTCCGAAGTGAGAAAAATATGTAGCCTGACCAAGACTCAAACCCAGGACCTCTGCTAACAAGGCAAGTGGTCTATGGACTGAGACCTGACCTTTACACATATCTTTCTTATTTAATGTGAACAGGTAGGTACATGTAAATAATTTTTCTGCTAATAAATGAACAACCATTGTTGCAATTTATGTATATATTCCACATAAGAAACTGTTTTACATCACACAATAAAACATCCAAATAAGATATACATCTGTTAGAAATAAAATATTGTTTTAAAAACCGCTTCATTTCCAATAAAATGTAATAGATAAGTCTACTAGATAAGTCTAGAGAAGTCTTCTTCTCATTCTGACAAGATGCAAACGTTTTTACACATTATTGCTGAAAATCACAATCTTCAAAGTACATGTAATTCTATTGTTCCCACAGATTTAATTGAAATGGTCCATGTTTGTTAGAATCCCACAAATTTGAATTCCTGTAGTCCAATTAAATCATTGTTCATCATCTGATAGATGAATACGATGTCCACAATTTAGGAGGAACACAAGTCACTGACCATTCTGTGACCAAGAACCTTGAAATTCAGATACGAGATATCAGAATGATCATCACTATCCTTATTTTATCATAAATGATATAAAAGTATTATATTGTGCATAAATATTGACCCCGACCCGACCTTTATGCAAGAATATTCATTACATTGAATACAAATGAAGTATTAATGCTTGATTACACAGTGACCGTGAGGATTATGAGTTAAAACTTAACACACAAACATACTTCTATAATTTTACGATCGCGGTCGAAGTGTAGAATAGGCATGGTACTGACTTTCGTCGGAGTAAGTGTAGATAATTATTAGATGCAAATGTGAAAGGTCAGGTCGGGGTCAAACTTTACGCACTATACAACCAAGTGTTGTAACATTCACTGTACATTATTCAAAATATAAAATGGTCATACAGTACATTCTGACAGAATATTCAACTATTGTATATTCACACTAGATCTGATCAACATCTTTTATACCAGTAGAGTTGTGAACACTGATCATAGAAGCTGTAATAAATCAAATATATACATGTATGTATTAGTGAACTCAGAATGTTTTGTAATAATACTGTGCATTTGATCTTATTTCATTTCAGTTGATCCAAACCAATAGACCTAATCCGGAATTCAAATTTATGGGTTTTTCCGTCCGTGCACAGGCGGTACAAACAAAGTTTTCTACACATTATTGCTAAATAGCACGAGCTATGGATTAAATCCTATTGTTCTTTTTACACGTGTTTTCATTGTAACGGTGAAAGTTTGTTTGTACTGGAGGGGAAAACCCAAATATTTAAATTTCGGATATAGTCTATTCAGACAAAACATTTGTAGATATATCGAGGAAACCTCAGGTAAATAATCTAATTCACAAGACCCTTTGCAGTTATTTGTTTCTTCCAAGTTCCTCCTGTTCCAAAATTGAACATTACTCAGTACCAGAAAGAGCCACTGCAAAAGACATCTGTAAGAACTGGGTTGTAGATTAAAATCTTTCTCCTGGTTGACTTATAGAACTGAGGTTTCACAAAAAATCTTCTAAAAAGGTGATTGATCTCAATTGAAAATCGTAAATGACAAGTACATAATATGCAGTTCAAATCTATAGGCTTAATAATAAAATGGTGTTAATATAAGGGCATTTTTCTTCCAAGATAAAGCAATTGGAACTTTAAAACTGCTAGAAATATCATGATTTTGCAACAAACCAAGGTGGTTTTTATAGCAACACTTTACCACAGTTTAAGGCCAGTAGACAGAAAAATAAAATAAAAAGAATCAGAATTTACATTTTTATTGTCTTTTGTAAATGACAAAAAATGGTGTGTAAAGAGAAAATATAAAGATATTAATTGATAAAGTGTTAATACAATAAATGCATCATGCAATCACATACAAAATAAACAACTAGAAGTATAGTTTAATACATCCATAAAATAACATGCATCAATCAGATCTTAGTTTCTTATCTTTAATTGCTACTAATGTCTTTAATTTACCAAAATATTGCACCAGATGTCTGCCTATAGACTATATCTGGAATTCAAATATTTGGGTTTTCCCCTCCGGTACACACAAACTTTCACCGTAACAATGAAAACATGTGTCTCAATCATGTGTACAAAGAACAATAGGATTTAATCCATAGTTCGTGCTATTCAGCAATAATGTGTAGAAAACTTTGTTTGTACTGGCTCAGCACAGATCGAAAAAACCCTAAATTTGAATTCTGGATTAGGTCTAATAAGAAAATATAGCTGGTTTTTATATGAAATGAAACATATCGTGTAAAACTATACAAAAGAGAAAATTTTGAAGCCAGATTAGATAATACAAATAAACCATATTTATAACAAGAACATGTTTCTAATGAATAATTTTCATAAAAAAGAAAAGAAAAATATCAATCTCATATTGAAGTTGTCCTCAAAGTGGATAAAAACTTTTTTTCCTTCTTACTTCAAACCTAACAACTTACAAATAACAAAAGCTATAGTAACAATAAGTTAACACAACAAGATGTCACAAAATACACATGACAAGGGCCATAACTCTAGAGTTCCCTAGTTGCAATCCAAATTCAATCAGGTTTGTTCAATGAATACACCTCTGACATAATACAGAAGCTGCCATTTTTTAGTAATTTAAGGACTACTCTTTCATTCCTTTCTATGATAGCAGACCATGCTCAATATGATTTCCATATAGCTTTTCCAAAACTGCATGACAAAAATGTGACCCAGATATAATTCAAATTAGGGACTTTGCCAAGTACTTGCCCTGATAGTAGAAATGTAAACATCTTTGGTCACAAACATTCTTATCCTTAGTAGAAAAAGATCAGATTTAAAGTAGTTTGAATTAGAAGGTGAACATTCCAGCCCCCTGCCATTAGAATTACCATGACAATACATATAACAAGAGATACCACAAAGTTGCACCAAGACTTCTATAAATGTACTTATGTCTTGACACACTTATAGAAAGATAATCTCATATGTAAGAAGATCAAAACTTAATTGAGATTCTATAAAATATATACACAGATAGAAATATCAACTAAAATATTATGATAATAAAAGATCTTCAAAGGGAGATGACTCTAAACAATGGAAGTATAACTTGTTGAACAGAGTAAAAAATGCCATTATTTTCTAAAACGAAAAATTTGTCACTCATTGTAGCTGAGATCCTACTCAAATGCTTAAAAATATTCAAGCCTTAAACAGTATTAAGATGCATGAGTTATATGTAAATATATCAGTTTTTGTAAATCTTAATTTTTCTTGGCAAACATGAAAATGTTCTAGTATATACAGTGCCCTCCGAAAGTCTGTGAACAAAATCATAGTTTTAGGAAAAATAGGGTCTCATTTACTCATGAGAAAAGAAAAAGTCACTTAGAAAAAATGCAAAATGAAAAAAACTTACGGGTAGATTATTAAGATAAGATTCAAATATGAGTAGGCTTTAATTATAGCAAAATTACAAATAGTAAACATGATCAGTTTTTTTCCAAATTGCATTTGTGTAAGAACTTTTGGAAGGTACTGTTTAAAAAACGCTGTCTCCTATAGACCTTTGTAAGGCAAAACTTTCATTTAGCTGAAAGTAAGAACTTGTTGTTAAAGTGCTTTTTCATGGACAAAATGCAACAACTTTATAGTATGAACACATAGGTTATATTGAATACATAATGTGTGTTGCTCTTCATGATATATTCCTTATAGGTATATGTATGATGAGGCTAAAATATAGCCTGAAACAAATGCATCAATTTTAGAAAGTTATTTTCTACAGAAAGGTTTAAAGTAGTCAGCATAATTCATGGTCTGTTATCTTTTCTATCAGACGAAGTCAGTTTTAGTTCTACATACAATTATAGTATTAACTCTTCTCAAACATAATGATGTATTATATGTGCAATTTTTTAGATAAGTAATTTTCACTCAAATAAATTTTCATAAAGTTCTAGTCTTGAGGCTAGTGGGCTAAAGCAATGACTGTACATAGTGATTATTATAAAGCAGAATAGCAGGGCACTGCACACTGCCCCTTTTTCTGTCCTCCCTCGATTTTGCTCCTCCCTATGTTGAAATATCAACCATGTACCAAGCCCCTTTTTTAAGCTTCCCTGCCCTTTTTCTGATTTCTAGAATAATCACTACAGTACATATGTATCTAAGATATAAGCCAGATTGTGGGACCAATTTATAGGCATGAAAAAAATCTTATATTTCCTCTCTGTTGTCATTTTGTTCAAGTTATATTCAGTCATAAGAAGACATATATTTATTATGTACATTGCACCTTGTTTGGTCGAACAATTCACTATAAGGTTTAGAAAAAACATGATACAATAACACATACAAGTCAATACCATAGATGATAGAATCACAAAAGCTTATTTCAAGCTCTATATAACAAACACATTTAACAATAATGATATCTTAAATCACCAGGTTCGGGGAAAGCCATTAATCCCAAAAAAACAAAACATAACAAAATACCTAAGATTGACCACAAAAAGGGATGAGGGATAAAATAGTTGGCCCTACTCTTTGTATATAGCTTGGCTGACAAACTGTCAACTGGCCCATAAGACATTATCAAAATTATTGGCAGTGTATATTGAACAATAAGGGACCTTAGTCAGTTATTTCCCCTTGTATACACTTCAAAAAGGTAGGTCCAATTAGTTGGATTACTAGGATTTTACCCTTACTTTTCATAGCCAATTTGCCAAAATTGATCTTAAATAACCTTTTTGTAAATCATTTAATTTGTTTAAAATTCAAGCTTATAAATTTTATGGTAAAGAACTATCTAAATTTCATCACTTCTGTAAATATTTTTATTAACAAGAAAGAATTTGATGAAATATTTTGTTATCCTTACATAGGAACTCAATGATAAAATCCGAGAATTCCAACAGTAAGGACCTACTTACCAATTGGATTGCTTCAGATTTTACCAGGGAAAGATAACTGACTAAAGTCCCTAATTAACTTCATTAATAAACTAATACATAGTTTTCATCATAAAAATCAAATATAACATTGGTAACCATAGATATGTTTTATCTTAGTTTCTATGGCAACAAGTGATATTAGTGCATTGATCATTTTGTGTCATGAACAAAAAATAAGCATCAGTGATAAAACACATTGTGGTACATACACAAGTAAAATAATAAATAAATATAAAATTAGTATACTTTGTTCGCAAGTATTACAAAATAAAAAACATAAAAAATCCATGTAATTTATACCGGATACAAAACAAAAATCTGATTGTGTAAAATATTCATTATGACCCGTATTGATAAAGATAAATGGGCAACAAAATCTGCAGAATAAATGTGTATAAGCTACCACCAATCTTTAATTACTAATTAGTAAATATCAAAATGTTGTTATATTGATCATAATATAAAAATTGTACACAAAATAAATCAAATAAATCAATACTTCTTACATTTGTTAATGTCTCAATAAAAATAAATGCAATCAATTTATTTTGAAAAAAAAATCATCAAATTTTGAATTTTCCCGCAGAAATTTCTATTACCAGAAATCTAAACATCTGAAAGTTTTAAAAAAAGTGTTATGTTTATATATGCATTTTCATATACAAAGTTAAAATGTATATGACAGATTTTGTTGCCCTAAACAAAATAAAAACTAAGTAATAGAATATAAGCGAACAGTTGGAGGAAGTGTACGGTAAGCATACAGTATTTACCCAATGGAGCTCAAAGACTTGCATGCATAATATCCAATAATTAAGAAATAAGATTACAAATACGAAATTTTCTATTCAAAATCATGACATTGACTGGTTTGTCTAATTTGGGAAAAAATCTAAAGGATTTTCGGATATGATACTATAAGTTCATTTCCGAATAAAACATTTTTGAAAAAATACTTTTTGGGTATGTGATCTACTATGCATATTTATCTACATTTACAAGACAGATTTTACAATATTTATTGCTTGCAAGAGATATATACATCTTACAGAAGTGAAAGGTATGATAGTACAAAAAAAAGATTTCATGCAGAATGATATAAGATTCTATAAAAAAATATGAGCAAGTCTTTGAACTTGACATGACAAGTATTACCTTGTGACATTATGTGTACAAATATATAAATAGTTTGTACACACATTGTCATACATATTCCTCAGTAGATTGGTCAGTTTCTGTCTGTAATATAGAATATAAACATTAATATGTGGATTCCAAGTTGAATCAAGGGAGATAATCTATTATAGTAAATTTATCAAGGGAGGTAACTGTTAAAATGAATTTAAACTCAAACTTGATGGAATTTGAAAAATAAACAAAAATATTAATTTGTTAATGAAAAATCTTACACAGATTTGGTCTCATATGACATATAATTATGTTAATGTAACAAAAAATTCACTTAACTTTAAATTGATAAAAAATTCAATCTTGATCACAGTAAAATTTAATAAAAATACTCAGAAATAAACTGTATACCTCTATGAATTAAAGAATCAGTGATCAATTCCTTTCAGACAAAAATTGAGCACAAAATTATTAATTGTCATGACAAAAAATATTAAATGTTTACAAAATGTGAGTCCAAAATATCAACAATAATTATCAAAAACAAACAAAAATCCGGCCACAAAACAAATTGATAAATGATTCTTAAATATTCCTTAATATCATTTAAGAAACTTGTACTTCCAATATTTTGCAGTATGGCACAAAGTACACATATCCTTAAATCTAAGAATATCTACAGAGAACAAAATTAAATTACAAACACTGATTGTAAAAAAACCATAAAAACTTTGGCACAAAGTGGGAAAACACAGTATGATAATATACTGTCATTCATAATTTCATTACTTACAAAAACATAGCTAAGAAATTAACAATGACTTTGGAGCTATTGAGAAATTCTTCTACCCTAAAATGTATGTACAATTTACTAGAATAAGACATAGTTTAAAAAAGCAGGAGAATGTTTGTTAGGGAACACAAAATGTATTTTATCATAAATGTCAGCGATACTTATTGCCAGCAATAATGTACCTAGCATTCCGTATCCTTCACAGAATTACTATCTTTACTATCATCAGATAGCGTACATTTAGGTGATTCTGATTTCTCTCGTAACCTAGCAGCAAGAATCTCTTGTTGCTTAGCAACATTAGCCTCATTTCTTGGTTTCCATATAGGAGAAGCTGGAGGCGGAGTTTTTGATTGAATACTGGAATATTTCAATGGATTAGCACTAGAAAACGTCAATTTAGCAGACGACCCAGAATGACTAGATACACTAAGGTTAGAACAAGATGATGCCTCGCTGTTAGAACCTGTAAGACCCGCAGGAGGTTCCGATGAAGCTATAGACTTTTCATCATCATAATCCTCTGCACTTACTTCGTTTAGATCACCAACAGTCTTGCTGCGAATTCTAAACAAACCGTCTTCTTCAACACGAAATTTTTCCTCTAATTCCATAGAATGTCTCTCTACGTCAGGAACTTTATTATTAACCGTATTTCGTTTTTTACTCAATGTACTTCGAGGGTTTGATGCTAAAGCTTCTAGTCTCTTACCCCCGCAAGGAATGTATTTATTTTTAGAAACACTTTGAGAATTTGCAGGAACTGTCATTTTACGAACACTATCTCGAATAGTTTGGCGAATAATTCGCATAAAGTCAGTTTTAGCTTCACATGTACTGAAAGATAAAAGTAATATCAAGATGTTAGTTATAAGCCGTGTGGTTGGTTGTAAGCAAAACAATGACATAAAGTGAATGTAAGTTGTAAGCAAACCATCATGCTCATAACACAAGAGGGAATAAAAATATGAACATAGATCAGTAATATTGATCAGTTAAAATACACAGTATTTTAAGGCAATAATATTTTATATAATATCATTAAAATTAGAAACAATATTTTTTCATTTATAAAAAAGCGAACATTTACATGATTAATGTGGTACATTAACAAATGTGTTTATAAACTAAGCCCTTGAAAAACAGTTCAATTTTCTGTTTTAAAATTGGTACACAATACTATAATACAAATTTGATACAGATACTAGTAATTTGAATTCCAAGTAATCTGCTATGTAAAGCCAGCATCCTGCCTTGTGGTATAAGTTCTTGTCTGAACAAAAGGCATGGGAGACAACTATGACAGAAATCACGCGATTGTGAAGGCATTAAGGATAGTTGCTAAATGGAACTTAACTCCTCTTGATGTAAAACAGTACAACATACCTATTACAGAACTGATATACTCTCTCAGGTCGACCTTCATTATCTGACCTTGAATGTACAAGTTCCCACCAGTAATGGTCATCCATATCACTAACTTTACCAATACGTACTTGTACATCTTGTACGGGTATTAATGTACGAAATCTTTCCATTGTATCATAACTTTCACTAAATAAACCTTTACCTCCACCAGTACCCTGAAAACATAGGACAACATTAAAACATGATATCAAACATTGGCACTAAGTAAGGCATGTGTAAATTGACCTAAGACAAGAAATATGGTTTAAATATCATTTGTATACATCTATCTGGTATAAGTATTGTATTTACCAAATATTGTGATAAATTGCTATATCTCACATCAATTTGCACAAACAATATCAGTCCATAATGGACATCAGAAGAGTTGAACAGTGAAAAATAAACACTTGTCCAAAAGAAAAAAAATGTCCTAAAATCAAAATTTGTTGTTCATGAAAGCATTCAGTTAAGGCAGTTACAGGAACAACCAATATTATAAAAGTCGAATGATTAAACATAAAGCAAATTTAAAAAAGGAAAATATAAAACATTTTACCATGCAATCTATACAAATTACCCTGTCAATTAATTTTTCTATACTCAAATGAAAATTTACAGTCTTTCAGTTAAACTCATCAGCAATCCTGGCAATGCAAAAACAAACTATACTATATACAAGGAAACTTAATCACTTATCAATGAATGCAGTTAAATAAATTCATGATAAAATCTTACCACTCTAGTTTTTCTTCGTTTTAATCTTTCTCTACAAAGAAAGACAACTCCTGTTTTAAAGACAAATACAGTACTTTCTATTTCTGTTCCTTTTTTAATTTTCCCTAAACTATCTGTGACATTGACCCATTCAACAGTTCCATACATCTGTAACTCTCCAACACTTAGATCACAAGC
Organism: Mactra quadrangularis; assembly: GCA_025267735.1. Lineage (NCBI taxonomy): Eukaryota > Metazoa > Mollusca > Bivalvia > Venerida > Mactridae > Mactra > Mactra quadrangularis. Next base: position 6,157,757 of record CM046309.1, read on the forward strand.
CTGAAAATATACAAGGTTTCATAATAATATGAAGTTATTTTCAAAAATATTATTCAAGTATGAGAAAGCATATCCTTTAAAGAAATTTTTTTTTCAAAATTTACCTTGGCAAAGAAGCCAGCTTTAGACATCAAGTCATTGTGACATGAGCGAAACAAGAAGTCATAAGTCAAAACATTAATATGCTAGACAGTAACATAAATCTTTCTGATATTCTTGTATAACAGCATACCAAATAAAATTATTGTTAATTACTGTGGGCAAATTTTTATTTTAGATTGACAATTTTCAAGCCTTACTGCAGACAGAAAAAACTGTTATTACTGAATTTCAATATTAAATTGCGCGATACATGAGCAATATGAGTTGATTCTAGTGATGGAGAATCGGACAAAAATCATAATCAATAATCGAATTGAATCAAATGTAATTAATCGATTAAAAATCGATTAATAATCGAAATTTGTACAAATGCTTATGGTATCTCGACAAAAGCTTTCCTGAGAAAATACAGGGATTTTATATTACAATAAGCATTAAATCTCTGGAAAAAAAATAGGAAAAACACTTCATTCAAGACAACATCCTTTATTTACTTAAAACAAACTGTATTTGCATGATTAATTTCTTTGAAAACAGTTTAAAAACAAAGGAAAATATTAAAATCACAATACTAAGACTTAATGCTTTCAATTTAAATCGGCAAGTATAGTGTATCTGAGTCAGATAATGTTATACAATACGAAAACTATGTATTGTTGGTATGAATTTTGTTACACAATATCATTTTGAAACTGCTAGCAGTCCTTTGATTTACCCCTTCATCATCTAGAAATATCTTTCAGCAATAGTTTTTTTTATAATTTTCATAAGCAAAAGATGTTGGTACAATTGTTTAATAACATAATTCACAAATAAATAATTCATTCACATTCTGTCTGAGTCAATAAATATAGTTTTCTGATAGATTTATCCAATGCCAATTTATTGATACGTCATCAATAAAAAATAAAGACCTTTTTGTAAATTGCTATTTATCTTTGAAATTCGCCGACATGAATTCACATTTTTGTTTGATATTTGACATGTGAAGGACGGGTGGACCAACGAGTTTGACTTAGACTGATTAGTAATTTAACTAAATAAGACTGAAAATTAAAAGTAACGTTTTTGCCTTGTGTACAAGTTTAAACTGAGGTCAGTTGTGGCAAATTCTGCGGTTCTGAAACAACCAGCGACAATCGATTTTCCTTAAAGAAAATCGATTGTCGCTAATGTAAGCGCCCAGCGACGATTATTCGATTCTACTCGATCATCGTGACATCACTAGTTGATTCCCCATAAAACTTGCTACACTCACCTTTTTAGCAGGATATAAATCTTTAAACATTTTCGATAATTCATCAAATATTGCACCATATTCTTCATATATTTTCTGCATTTCATTGATATGTTCAGCAACTGCTTCCATTCCTTTCCTTGCCTCTGTAATATTATATATAATATCATTATATAGTACTCTTTAAATATTATACATATGAATTTATCCATTAAAATGTTTCCAGTCTTATTTCATTTATTTTTATTGGGTTTAAGGCCTGTTTCAACACGAACCATTGACATTTTTGTGGCTGTCAGCTCACTTACTTAGCTTTCCTGAATGTTTGTTTATAGCCAGTACTAACATACCCTTCAACAAGGCCAATACCTTCTCCTTATATCTCATTAATGAAGAATAATTGATATCATCGTCAAATTTTCATGGCAGGTATAACTGGCCCATATGAGGCTTCAATCAGCAACCCATTTAGACGCAAGTATTGAAATTCTGAGTATAGCCTACAGCACCACAGTCCAAGTTTCTTTCTTATTTTGAAACCATTAGTATAAATATTAAATTGAATTGCTGCATAATTTTGAACAATAGATATCTAATTCATTAAGCCATGTTGTTTAGTTCCAGGTAATACATAGTTTTTACATACATGTATCTCTGTAAGTTAAGAAAAATCAAATTTTTCTTCATAGTTTGAAAAACTGCAAATTACATAGCCTAGCTGTGTGAACCATAGTTTAAACAATGCCCTGTCAGAGGACAGTCAGAACCCGAAGTGAAGTTGACGGATAAAAATGTAGTAGCAACTGTAAAGCCATGTTGATATACTATAAATAAATACCTGATAAATGATGATGTTCATCCGTGTCAGGATCAGTTAGATTACATAATTGTTGAAGTAACAATGGATATTTTAATATTCTTTGTATTGGTTTAATTAAATAAGAATCAAGTGTAGATGAATGCTGAAGTTTTGGATTTCTTGCTACAAGAAAATCTTTTAATTTCTCATTCATTGTATCTGAAATAAAAAGGAGAATATACACATAAAATATCTATGTACAGTAAAGCCTGTCAGACAAAGAAAACATTACAATGGCTTCTTAAGACAGAGGAAATGGCTTCTTTTAAAGGAAATTATTTTATACAGATGTTTTCAGAACAACTTTGAAATTTGGAGATTTCTTTCTTTGGCTACTTAATAAAGAATATTGCTTATTAAAGTCCCTAACTCAGGATCAAGTGCTTGATTCAATTCCAAAAGGCCCTATAGTACATAGCTTTATAAAATGCTAGATAGTATCGATATTCTAAATTGCAAATCCAAATCAGATCGTCTGTCAAGAATCGGTGATACATCAATATCGCGATTTCCGATGACAGTCCTAAATGTAGCCAAGACTAATGAAAGCCAATGATCAATTAATCAGTTTCTGGGTTCAAGGCAACATTGATGTAAGGACTAGAATAAGTCTCCAACCTTCACCAAACTAGAAAAACATTATAGTTACTGCTTATACAGCTTATGACCTTCACAAATTTGTAGGAAATAAACATCAGGATATAATATATCCAAATACATAAAAATATCAACTTACCTGGATTTAGTATCTTTTGAGATCTAGAATGACTGGCACAAAATGAACTGTATACTTTGAAATGATTAGCATAGAATAGAAATGATCCACCAAGTGAAAACAACACTCTCTGTAAAATAGATACATAAAACATACATGTAAATAGTTAATACTTGGAACTCAAGCTTATGTTGTTTTTTCCAGCTGAAAAAGGTTTATTTGTCCTGAATGTATCTGTGCAGAATGGAGATATTCTACTAATTATAGCTGAAAGGCACACAACACATATTAAATCCATATTTCTGTGTTCACACAATTTTATTTCAAATTTGTTTTGCAGGGATACATCAGGTACAAATCTTTGTGCTGGAAAACCACATCAACTTGAGTTCCAAATCAAATATTTAATAAACTCTACTTTATCTAGATCTAGTTTCTATTCTAGGACTTGTATTTTCAAGGTCATAAATCCCATTTTTGTCCTTGACTTTTTTATTCTATTAGATTCCTAACGACACGGTACTCTTGTTACTGCAGATTTTATTGTTTAAAGTTTTCAAGATTCAATCAGATTGGAAACTGAAGCTAGTGTTTAATGTTTTAATAATCAGAGCAAAAAGGTTATGTTAAGAGCAAATTACATGCAAAATGTTAAGTTTTATTAAGATTTTTGTAGACTCATTAACTTGGAAAGCTAGATTTAGTAATATATTGTGAACAAACACTTGTAAGAGTACATACACTGAAAGCAATGTTAACATAGCAGTAAAACAGTTATTATTATTATTATTATATACCGTATTTGTATAGCGCTCTTTTCATATTGAATATATGTTCAAAAGCGCTTCACACTCATATGCATAATTAGGTTAAACGAGCTAAAATAAAAACGAAAATGATAAAGATATAAAAACATAAACTGAAAAATAATAATAAACTAAAATTTGTGATCAATAAAGTGCTCATAGTAGTTTAAAAACAACAACAACAACAACAAAACAAGTGAATTTTCAATTTTAAAAATAGTGAAAGAGAGGTAATGGATTGTTGGTAGAACGGCAGCTACGTAGTCGATGAGGAATCAGGCCAAATGCCCCGAAAATCCATGATTGCAAGGTGCAAAGTTGGATTCTTCTCCAAGGCTCCCACCCAAACATCCATCAGCATCAGCGCCGCACGTCCCCCAACCATACATTGTATAGTGATAAAGTAAAAGTGATAATAGTTATGATTAGAGTATGAGAAAAGGCAGCCACCGACCAATAGGGAATCCAGCCAGATGCCTTGAAAAATCCATGATTGCAAGGTGCAAAGTCGGATTCCAATCCAAGGATCCCTCCGGAACATCCATCAGCGTCAGCGCCTAAATTGGATTAATAAGGTATTAATCCTAAAGGTAATGAGTATATAATCAGTGGAAAGGCAACCCCTAGCCAATGGGGAATCTGGCCAGATGCCCTAGAAAATCCATAATTGCAAGGTGCAAAGTCGGATTCTAATCCAAGGATCCTGCCAGAACATCCATCAGTGTCAGCGCCTAAATTGGATTAATAAGGTATTAATCCTAAAGGTAATGAGTATATAATCAGTGGAAAGGCAACCCCCAGCCAATGGGGGAAACTGGCTTGTTGCCCTGTAAAATCCATAATTGCAAGGTGCAAAGTTGGATTCGAATCCAAGGATCCCACCAAAACATCCATCATTTGGTCGCATATTATTTTGTAATACACCTAGTGCATAATTATTATTATCATTTCTTTTTAAACTATGGTGTTATATGTTTGTAATTTGGGTATATTTTAAGATCATTCAGCCAGATAGTTTCTATTGATTAAAAGAAATTTCACTGTAGTATTATTAGACGTACTAATGAACAATTTTAAGTAGTCTAAGATTGGTTCATATTAATACTGATATATTCCAAAACCAAAGTTTTTTGTCCCAGGGTGATTGATTTAGTGACCATAGTAATTGACAAACAGGTAAGTCTTTAACTTTCTCTTAAAAGTATTTAGAGACTGAGCACACTTGACAGAGTCTGGAAGCGAATTCCACAATTTTGGCGCAGCATGGCTGAAACTACGATTACCAAAAGTAATTGTCCTAGACCGTGGGACTGTAATAGATAATGAATTGCTAGATCGGAGGTCTCTGTTGGGTTTATAGACATGTATTAGGTCTTGGATATATATGGGACATTGGTTGCTAAGTGCTTTATATGTATATATCAAGAGCTTGTATGTGATCCGCTGACAAACAGGAAGCCAATGAAGTTCCTTGAGCACTGGTGTTATATGGTCATGACGACGGGTTCTGGTAATGATTCTTGCTGCTGTATTTTGTAGACGTTGAAGTTTATTCAGATTTGACTTTGAAGTATTTGCAAGAAGGGCATTGCAGTAGTCCAATCTTGATGTAACCAGGGAATTTACTAACGTCCTTGTAGCATCCAAAGTAAGAAACTTTCTTATGCGACCGATATTTCTTAGCTGATAATAAGAAGATCTGCATACAAATTACAATATTGACATGCTTCTCCATATCCAATCTTAACTCGCAAGATTTATTTGGTGACTTCTCAATGATTTTCTTTACTTCTTCTTGTGAAGCACAAGCTAGACTTTTGAGTTTATTGCCTTGGAATTGTTCGGTCACAGATTCAGTGGGTGTATCAGCTTGACTGTTTATAATGTCATTTCTTATGCCTTCAATTTTTGATGAGAAAAACTTGCTAAAATTCTGAGCAGTGTCTTTCGGTGTGGTTCCAGATGGTAAAAGAGGACCATGCTTTTCTCCATTTAACAAATTATTTACAATTTTGAATAAACTTTTGCTATCTCTGCCAGCAGCTTCAACTTTGTCTGAGTAATAGTCTTTACGGGCTTCAATCAGCAGTTTGTTATACACAGCACATTGATTTCTGTAAATCTGATGATGGATCAAAAGTTTTGTTTCCCTCCATTTGCGTTCTAATTTACGTTTCAAATGTTTAGCAGAATGTAGCTCCTCATTAAACCATGGAGATTGAGGACGAACTGTAATTGTCTTTGTGTGTAAAGGAGCATGTTTATCTATTAATTTGGTTAGCTCACTATTATAAAAATCAAGCAGTTCTACAGCATCCAAATTTTGAGAATTTATTTTATTGAAGATGATCAAGTCTTGTTTGAACAACCCAATGTCAATAGCTCTTAACTTTCTGTATGTAACAGTTTTGTTTATTGGCTTTGGTTTAGTTGTATCAATGTTGAAAGTAATAGCAAAATGGTCCTGTTTCATATTCCCCTGATGATCACATAGTCCAGGGTCGGTAACCACAATATCAGAAACAATCGAGCAATTGTCACGTGTTATTACAACATCAAGTGTGTGACCCTTCACATGAGTTGGTTCATTTACCCACTGCTTCATACCACAAGAGTCAAGTATATTGGAGAAAATAATAGTATCTCTGTTTGTTCTAGTATCAAGATGAAAGTTCAAATCACCAACAATTAAAATTTCATTTTCTTCTGTGGCATATTCACTCAAGAAAGAAGGCCATTCAAATTCAAGAAATTTTGAAGTTTTTAAACCGTTTGCTTTTGATGGGGGTGGCCTATAGACAATAGCTAGACACAGATTGAATCCATCTATGTCTAAAAGACAGTCAAATAGTTCAAACTGTGACAGCTGTCTACATTTCAGCTTTTTCAATGTAATTGAGCTCTTATAGATCAAGGCGACGCCCCCACCACGTTGGGAGCTGCTTCTCATAATCTGTTTCATAACGTATCCGGTAGGCAATAGGTCATTTATACAGGAGTCATCGTTACTTGTTAGCCAGGTTTCTGTTAAGGCGACAATGTCAAAATTGTTTGAAACTATGAAATCACACAGGGATTCGGCTTTATTTTTGACAGATCTAACGTTCATACTACAAACACTCAGTTGTTTTGTTCTTGATTGATAAGGAACAGCATTGGTCAAGATTTTTTTTACTTCGACAATGTTATTTAAATTATTATGCCTCAGTTTTTCAATATCAGTGTTTTCTGCTACTCTCAGGGAAATAACTGGTTCTATAACTTGTGGTAGTGGTACTATATTGTTTAAATTGACCCCATTGTTTGAACTGATTTTACTTTTCAATTTTCCTCCCCTTTTTGTCCTGTAACTTAACACACCTAGGTTCTTCAATCTATTTACAGTTACCTCAGATACTTTGTATTTGCCTCGGGCAGATTGACCAATATTAATCAGATTAGTGCGATTATACTTTAAAATAGATTATTTAGATATTTAAATCAACTACTACAATAAAATTATTTAGATATTTAAATCAACTACTACAATAAAATTATTTAGATATTTAAATCAACTACTACAATAAAATTATTTAGATATTTAAATCAACTACTACAATAAAATTATTTAGATATTTAAATCAACTACTACAATATAATTATTTAGATATTTAAATCAACTACTACAATAAAATTATTTAGATATTTAAATCAACTACTACAATATAATTATTTAGATATTTAAATCAACAACAACAATATAATCATGCATCATATCATACCAAAACTTCTTCTTCCTTTGATATAGCATTGTAATAGTCAAACATAAACAATCAAATCTCTTATACTATATGAACACACGTCTTGATCAGGGTTGAGGGAAGGAGACTACAGTTTTAAAAATAACTTTTACCCAAGATTATGAAGATTTGAAAATTATAATGTGCAATTTCAATCTGTTTTTTGGGAGCACATGACTGGGACACAGATTACCAATTGGTCATTTGCTTTTCAAACAATCACAGAATTGAAATTCAACACAACCTCATGGTTATGAACATTAATTACCAAGGACAAAGTATACTTAATATTGTGCCAATAAAATAAATACATGTAAATGATCCATGTATAAATTAATGCAAACATAATATCCGTGCAAGAGCCAAGCTTTGCTAATGGAATAAAACATGCTACCATTATATAATACTGGTATATGTTAAATATAGTATATAGATACAAGCATATTGATTAATAGAAGCTGATTATTGTTGCAGATTATATAAGTAAAATTTAAGAAAAATTTGGTTAACATACTCTAAAAGATATATAATTAGTCAATGTCTTCAAGACAGACAATTTTGCAACATAGTTGAATGCATGTTCTCATTTGGGACAGCAAGTGTTATAATGATTTTATAAAATCAGCCAAAACCAATTGAAGTACACTTATTTCCAAATTTTTGAATGTATTATATTGTGATAAATAAAAAGTCTCTGTACAACCAAAACATATCATAAAGAGTGGACAGACTTATTAGAAATGTTGACACACAGAGCAGAATAAACTTAAGTCCCAAAATAAGCTAACTTTCCTTCTATGTTTATTATCCATGTAACAGATAAATAATTCAATCACCATCTCTGAAGAAAATGCAAATATTTTAATGAATTAAAAACTCAATTAAGGAAAAATAACTTACTCTATAATGTTTAATATCAGTTCCTTGAAAGAAAGGACTATCAAGTTGTATGGCTTCCTCTAAACTATGTAAGAATTGTCTCTGGAACAATGCTATCTCTTGTATGTTACCAAATATATTATCTATCTCATCAGACGTTAGAAACATTTCTTCTTTTAATGGTTCTAAATATCTCTCCAGTAAACAATTCAAATCCTGTGAAGAGAGAAAACAAGAGAGGGTTATTTTGAGAATAAAATATAACAGAGAAAAGACATCTTGAAAATAAAGAGTAAGTGTACAAACAAATAATGAATCCTGCCCAGCATTTAATCTTTACACACATACAATGTCAAGAATGTAAATCAGTTAATTTTAATTACTACACCTTACTTTGTAAATACAGTAAGTTACAGTACATTTTAGAATATATTCTTCTGTACAAGTAGACAAATGTGGTAAGAATGCTTCAGGGGTCTGTTATTATTAAATGCCTTGAGATTGATTCCATCAAAATAACTTTTAAATGATATAACTATCATAATTTTGATTATAAGAGCCCCTAGTCCACAATAGAAAGTTAAAATGTAAATATCTATGTAGAGAAATGTTCAGCTAGCCTGAACTTCCAACCCAACAGTTTCGAACTCTATATAACTAAATCTTATCATAAAGTTGAAGCACATGTAATAGACAAAACAAATACAAAATAACATACCTTAACATAAATTCTCTCAGTATCAACAAGTTCCATGATAACTTTACGTAATCTTTCTACTTCACTAAGTTGTCTATTATTGATAGAAACATCATCACTGGTGTCTCTACATATAGCTGTCACCTGGTCTGCACTCTGTAAACATAAACATAATATATACAGTAAATATCTCTACATATAGCTGTTACCTGGTCTGCACTCTGTAAACATAAACATAATATATACAGTAAATATCTCTACATATAGCTGTTACCTGGTCTGCACTCTGTAAACATAAACATAATATATACAGTAAATATCTTTATATATAGCTGTCACCTGGTCTGCACTCTGTAAACATAAACATAATATATACAGTAAATATCTCTACATATAGCAGTCACCTGGTCTGCACTCTGTAAACATAAACATAATATATACAGTAAATATCTCTACATATAGCTGTCACCTGGTCTGCACTCTGTAAACATAAACATAATATATACAGTAAATATCTCTACATATAGCTGTCACCTGGTCTGGACTCTGTAAACATAAACATAATATATACAGTAAATATCTCTACATATAGCTGTTACCTGGTCTGCACTCTGTAAACATAAACATAATATATACAGTAAATATCTCTACATATAGCTGTCACCTGGTCTGCACTCTGGAATCATACAGTACATACATAAATACATAAGAGTAGTCAGCATATATACCTGAGAAACCATATGGTGACCTAACAATACTATACAAGGGATATAACTGCTCCCAGAAGGCTTTAACAACAACAGCACTGCAAAGTTCTACAACTCATTATACAGTAAATCTTGCGTAAGCGACCACGTCTCCTAAGCAACCTTTTGCACTAAGCCACCCTCCTGAGTTCCCACCGATCATTTTTACTATTTAAATCTTTGCCTTAAGCGACTTTTGTCAAACGCGACCAGCGACCACTGATTTTGGTCGAAACTGACTGTCTTATTTGTGTTAAACGACCGGCTCAAATAAATCTACTTTGGCGAAAATCGTTAAAAATCGGTAAACAGAAATATACGTTGCCTCAATGTCTATCACCTAAAGTCGTATGTCAGGCTCTAAAAATCAATAATTAACAGTCATAAATACTGTAAGATAAAGGGGTAAGTGGGAACAATCAACAAAGTGAAACTAATACTATCCAATTATAATGTAATTACATAATACACATTGAACAATTAGTCCCATATCCGGGTCGATTAAAACACATTCTTACCGTTCTATCACCGTAGAGAGTAATCGTTCTCCAAAACATTTCTAGAGACTGCTAATTTGACTTTTTATACGTGCGTAGAATGTGTAAAGTAATATTTATTGTACGAACGCAGTTCTAAACAATTTGTTTATTTAAACAAAGGAAGGTCAATATTGAGGACATTATTAACACGTTTTCCGAAAATAGCGTCACGTTCTACTTTCTTTTTTAAACAAGGCCAACATTTTTATGCATGAAGTTTGCAGCGCTCGTTAGATCAAAGAATTAGCTTTTGTGTTGACAATTATCACAATTAATTCTCATTAATTGTTTAAATTTCACAGTTTTAACTGTAACAGCCTTTACTCTGATGACCTAAATATATTGGTTGTTTTTATGGCGAAAATTCCGAAAAATGCCTGGATTTTAACATGTATGTAAACAAAAACGACTGTTTCGCAGTTTTTTGCTTGCAATTTGAAGCTGAATTAAGATGTTAAAAAGAAAATCTATTTGCCCATCATTTGTATGCATTTGACGTCATTTAAATAAAAGTCCATCAGTTAAAATCGTCCCGTTGACAGATTAATGTTCTACGAAAATGACGAATTTTAGAATGTCAGGACGGTTTCAAGGTCGGTAATCAACATTTGTCTTAAGAGACCATTGTCTTAAACGACCACTTTTAGTCTCTCCCTTGGATGGTCGCTTAACACAAGATCCACTGTATTCTATTGTCATCAGCCTCTGACACATCATTTCTTTACGTAACGACATTCATTTTAAACTCATCAAAAAGTCAAGTTAATAAAAATACATATTTAAAGCCAACTCAAGATTTTGAACAAAATATCCATTCAAGAGACAAATGTTCCAAATTTAAGACAAGACAAGTCCATAATTAAAATCCAGGAGGTAAAAGTTCAAGGTATTAAGATATTTTACCTGTAATAATGCATCTACTTGATCAGGTGAAAGTTTTTGTTTAGAATACTGACTATGTGGAGAATTGTGAATACTGGTATCAGCTGAACTACAGCCTGGAAAAAAACATAAAATAATAAAATACTGAAGTTACAGATATTAACAATCCCACTCATAAGTTATGGCTTCCAATAACCACAATGAAAAAAACAAGCAAAGGCAATGCATTGTACTAAATTTGAGTACTTGGCACCAGATGCACATAACAACAAAAATCGAAGTGTGGGTTTTATAAAAACATAATATATGGAAGATAGTGAAAACTGTAATAACACTTAATCATTCAGCAGAAGCCAAGAACTAAGAATATTAATTTCATAGACTTTCAAGGAGCAGATCCAAGATTTTTTCTAGGGGAGAGGGGTCTAAAGTTTCGAACCACAACCATATTGTACAATGCTTGTAAATTAACCAAGCATATTAATAAAACTATAAACTAAAAGATCTATGTTAAACACAAGGGCGAACAAAGCTTATCCCGAGAAAAATAGCTTCATGCTACTTAAAAATGGTTAAAAGTTGTTACAGGAATATTTTAAAAATTTCAGGGGATCAGACACCTTTCAAAGTATAAAAGTTTGGCTTTAATGTCATGGTATAGGTCTTTTCAAACACCATACCTCCAAAGGCTAAATCTCTGGATTGAGCAGTTAACTAGTTATCAAGTGCATACCTCAGTCAGTGACTGACAATTGTCGCACAAAACTTAAAATGGTAGGATAGAGAATAGTCATAGAAATTGTTTCATGACCAAACTCTAGGGAAGTCGATGCCAAGGGAATCCACAGCTCTTCTATCAGTTAAATGATGTTCAATTGCGTGCTAGTAAAAAATAATCAAAATTCTATAAACCAGAAAGACCATGTTAACAAATATTATAGCTTGTTATTTAAATCAAAGGTTTAAAAGATCACATAAAATTCAACTCACCTGACGAAGGAAGTGGTATTTTTAGATTATCTATACTATTATCACTAATACGTGATTGACTAGGTGGTGGTGGACAAGTTATTGGCATTGTTTCTATGGTAACGTTACCAGTAGGTGGATATATAGATCTAACTGTCAGACATATTGTATTAGATTCTGTTAGCAAGGTTTCAACGTATACCATATCTAGATCTGATACCACTTTACCATTGATTACCAAGATTTCATCGCTTGCTTTTAAACCTGAAATATCAAGAAGTCCATAAATTAGATGTTATAACAGGATAATTAGAGCTGTCATTGATAAGGCTCAAAGCATATCAATGATACCGATATATCTAGAAATAAATATTGGTGATACATGGATATATACTGATACATTCACAGCAGTACCATACAGACCATTTATGATGTCATAAGCTTTTTTTTTAAAGTTGTTAATGGGAGTGCCATCAATGTTTTAGATCTATATGTTCATATTATGACAGTGCACTTGTTTCTGCTCACGATAGAAGGCTGCTCTCAGAAATTTTGAAGGCTTTATTGTCAATATTTCAAAATGCATATTGATAATTGGTTGGAAAAAATGTTGACAAAACATTAATATTGTTTGAATGAATGACAGCTCTAATGATAATAAATCAAAGGGAAATAACTCTAAACAATAATCTGAAAGTTGAATGTTGCGAAATTAAAATTCAATCAAAGGGAAATAACCCCATGAGTACACCAAGTCATTGCTCAGCTAAACACATATTGAATCACTGCAATGAAAATGTACATGAATTTATACCAAGTTACCGGTAAAAGTCATTTAATATAATTTGAGCAATCTAAGTAGATAAACTTTAGGTAACTGTAGACTTTATGGTTTATGACAAGGTTTTAAGAAAGACAGAAGTGGGCAAAGAAAGACAGAAGCGGGCAAAGAAAGACAGAAGCGGGCAAAGAAAGACAGAAGCGGGCAAAGAAAGACAAAGGCGGGAATGTTTACACACATAGACAATGCTGGATACACCAGCCTCGTTAGCTTGAATACTTTTAGGCTATGGTGAGCTTGTAAGGGTTATAATAGATAGGGGTTGATATTTTGATATTATTATGTTCATAAATGAGGCCACAAGCAAATCCAATCTAACAACCCTTTTACCTTTGTTATCTAACAAACTTTTTACCTTTGTTATCAGCCAGACTATCAGTTCTGACTTCAGCTACATAATTATACAACATTACCTTTGTTATCAGGTACATATATAACATTACCTTTGTTATCAGGTACATATATAACATTACCTTTGATATCAGGTACATATATAACATTACCTTTGATATCAGGTACATATATAACATTACCTTTGATATCAGGTACATATATAACATTACCTTTGATATCAGGTACATATATAACATTACCTTTGATATCAGGTACATATATAACATTACCTTTGATATCAGGTACATATATAACATTACCTTTGTTATCAGGTACATATATAACATTACCTTTGATATCAGGTACATATATAACATTACCTTTGATATCAGGTACATATATAACATTACCTTTGATATCAGGTACATATATAACATTACCTTTGTTATCAGGTACATATATAACATTACCTTTGATATCAGGTACATATATAACATTACCTTTGATATCAGGTACATATATAACATTACCTTTGATATCAGGTACATATATAACATTACCTTTGATATCAGGTACATATATAACATTACCTTTGATATCAGGTACATATATAACATTACCTTTGTTATCAGGTACATATATAACATTACCTTTGATATCAGGTACATATATAACATTACCTTTGATATCAGGTACATATATAACATTACCTTTGTTATCAGGTACATATATAACATTACCTTTGATATCAGGTACATATATAACATTACCTTTGTTATCAGGTACATAAATAACATTACCTTTGTTATCAGGTATATATATAACATTACCTTTGTTATCAGGTACATATATAACATTATCTTTGTTATCAGGTATATATATAACATTACCTTTGTTATCAGGTACATAAATAACATTATCTTTGTTATCAGGTACATATATAACATTACCTTTGTTATCAGCCAGACTATCAGTTCTAACTTCAGCTACATATATACGTAGATCATCTTCTCTATCACAGTCTTCAGCAAGTTCTGCTTCTATTTTTAGACCATAGTCTTTATAATCATCACCTTTATTTAATTCTACACCATACACATGTTTCTGACATACTTCTATCACCTCACATTTCTGCAAATATATATACATGTATAGAGGATTTTTGTCAACATAAGTGTAAGATCGATTTCAATCTCACAGAATGAACTCAGAAAACATATTTCAAGAGTGGCATAGCCATTAGTGAACATGGCCTTTTTTAAAGCTTGCTAGTTAAAATAAAGACATCGTATTCCAAAATTATTTATATGCTTTTTTCTGTGTTTTGTTGTACCAATATAACATGACCTAATTTCTCCTCTAAAATGACATAATTTATCTTTTTTGATTACGTCAAACTGATGTTATATTATCACTGCATTAAAATATAAGATTATAAATTTTAACTATAACTACTCAGTTCACCATAAAACAGGAAAGAAAATCAGACAGTTTTGATATATTGTTACCATAGCAAGATTATTGTTGAACTATCACCTGTCTATATGTCTATGTTAGATGACATCATATAGGCTGATAATGTCAACCAAGACGTTTGTATAATAAATATTATGAACCAACTATCTGTTCCAGAATTGTGTGAAAGAACTACTGATCTGAGGTATTATCTAAGAGAGGAAATGAATTCATACCATGTGTGTCATGTTTTAAGTTCCCATTAAATTCAGGAAAAATACATGACTTTGTATGGTCAAGCTTATAATTTAAAAAAGATTTGTATCATCCATTAACATTGAATACAGAATGTTTGTACAGTAAAAAGGGGTATGTAAAAACATCAGGAACAAAACTGTAAAAACACAGACTTACCACACAGCCAAAAAAATAAAAGGGCGATTTTTTAAGATTGTTTTGCAAGAAAAGAGACATCACTAACATATATAACTAACATGGGCGGATCCAGTCCGGATCCCCCCCTAGAATTTGGAAAATGTACATGTCCATTAGTGTATTTCTTGCTTGTAAGTCATTTCTAAGTAGTATGAAGCAAGTTTTCTTAGTGCTTAACATAGCTTAACATAGATTAAATTCTTATGCAGTTTTTATTATTAATAAGTTCCATTTTTCCTGCAAAATGTGTATAATGTGGTTGAAGTTCGGACCACCCTTGAAAATTTCGGGTAGAAAAAACCCCTGGATCCGCCCCTGACTAAAACATGAATCAAAGGGGTTTCCGCTTTGAAAGGAACAATGACAAAACAGTTGCCAATGGAAAAAGAACGTACCCAGTACACAAACAATGATTGACCTAGTATGATATAGATGTACATAATTAATAAGAACAATTATTATGTTACAAGACATACTCACCAGTTTCTTTATATTTTCATGTTTGTTAGGGTATTGAAATGACCCTTCAGGAGCTCCCTGTAGTCGGACCCTAACAAAATTATCTCTAGGATTTAACTGACGTTTATTGCACACAGAAAGTAAAACATCTTCAACTGTAGTAGCTTTCTTTATTCCCACAGTAACAGTCTGAAATAAATATACATGTTTTACATTGTATTTGTGCATCCTATTCAGAAATTAGGAGTGGTCATGACCGAGTTGTTACAACCTAACACTGGTTATCATACAGTGCCCTACTAAAGTTCTTGGACAAAATCGTATGTTTTAAGATAAACTGATTTATCTTTATTTATCAATATAAAGAAGAAAAGGTCATCTGAGCAAATTCTAAAGTCAGCATTGATTAGTTTATTAACATATGATTTAAACAATGTTACATGAATAAGGTCTAATGATAGTTAATTTACTTGTGTTATGCATAATCAGTTTTTCTCAAAATTTCAAAACTGTCCAAAAACTTTTGGAGGGCACTGTACAATTGCTAGCTTTGCATTAACTCAAATCACATAAAAAATCTACCCATTGTTTCCTTGAAAACTTTATTCTACTAACTCAATACTTAAAGGCCAGGAAGGAAGCAAACTTGACATTGATTAATATTGGTTGTAAGAAATTGTATGACGAATGAGCTAAAATAAATTAGTCCGAACAATTGACATAACATCATTAACAAGCGTTTTTTTAATTGTTTATTGATAAGGCTTGCTAAACTTTTCAGCTTTCCTCAATAATTTCCTTTTCAAGTCATCTGCCTTATGCAACAATGATGAACATATAACAAACTTCTGTCATTCAACAAAGAAAATGAGCTAGAACAACCACCCATGTTTGACTCTCCTGGTGTCACATGACTTAACTCTGTCGAATGATACGTACTGACTAATTATAACATACCTGATGAAGATTGTAAGATACAGTTGAAAAATTGGAAAAGTGTGTAAGATTTTCTTCTGTATAATGAAATTTAACCAACAAATTGATGATGCTAGAAGAAAAGACCAACCCCTACAATTGTATATTAAGATTATTTCAATAATAAGACAAAGGATTTTGATGGTCCAAATAGTAGAGCTTTACTGCAGTCAGGTAAACTGTCCGTCACATTATGTGACGAAAAGTGGCAACATAATGTCACTGTGTTATCAGTTTATTGCCATATTCTTGCCAGACAAACTCCAGCTCCTTGCCAGTCAATTATCAGTCTGTTACCAGACCTGACACTACACTGACCCACTGTATTGACAGTTGGTTATCAGATCATTGTCAGTTATGTAGACAGTCTATTACCAGCACAAGCCATTTTATTTTCAGTCATATAAAGCATAAATTGACTAAGTGTAAGATTAAAATTGTGACAATCTACTTGTTATTTTCTTAAAACTTAAATGTCCCCTAACTATTTTAAGCTGACTTTGAACTGATACCTCACTGACATTTAACTGACAATAAAAAAACACTGACAACACAATGACATCACACTGACAATAGCAGTGATTTTGGCCTCATTGAAAAAATGTGAAAAAAGCCTACCCCGGTATATCAAACAAGTGTTCATACAATGCTGACAAACTTATCTCATTGTTAGGTATATTAACTTTAGAGATTATTTCACCAGACCCAGTAGAACCAGATGGTGACTGACTGCCATCTTTAGATAACAAACTTACCTCATTGTTAGGTATATTAACTTTAGAGAGTATTTCACCAGACCCAGTAGAACCAGCAGTGACTGACTGCCATCTTTAGATAACAAACTTACCTCATTGTTAGGTATATTAACTTTAGACAGTATTTCTCCAGACCCTGTAGAACCAGAGGGAGACTGACTGCCATCTTTAGATAACAAACTTACCTCATTGTTTGGTATATTAACTTTAGACAGTATTTCTCCGGACCCAGTAGAACCAGACTGTGACTGACTGCCATCTTTAGATAACAAACTTACCTCATTGTTAGGTATATTAACTTTAGACAGTATTTCTCTAGAGCCCATAGAACCAGATGGTGACTGACTGCCATCTTTAGATAACAAACTTACCTCATTGTTTGGTATATTAACTTTAGACAGTATTTCACCAGACCCTGTAGAACCAGATAGTGACTGACTGCCATCTTTAGATAACAAACTTACCTCATTGTTTGGTATATTAACTTTAGACAGTATTTCACCAGACCCTGTAGAACCAGATGGTGACTGACTGCCATCTTTAGATAACAAACTTACCTCATTGTTAGGTATATTAACTTTAGAGAGTATTTCACCAGACCCTGTAGAACCAGAGGGAGACTGACTGCCATCTTTAGATAACAATCTTACCTCATTGTTGGGTATATTAACTTTAGACAGTATTTCTCCGGAGCCTGTAGAACCAGACGGTGACTGACTGCCATCTTTAGATAACATATCTCCAACTACTTCATCTATCTCAGTAGCTTTATATACAGATCTAAAATATAATTAATATTCAATTAAGTCCTTTGTCTTAAATGTTTGTAATATACACTTTCCAAGCACAGATGGCTGTCATGAAAGAACCCCATCCTATTTTTATAGCATATATATATATTATACAACTGTTTGCGAGAAACTCTTTCATGCTAGCAGCCTGTGGTCCTAAGTACAGACAAGAGCTGTCAGAGGAGACAGCATGCTCGACTTAGTAAGTGTTTGTCACAGGAGATGTGGTTGATGATAAGGAACATACATATTTTAAAATTTGAAAATATAACCTTAACAAATTCAAAGAAAAAAAAAGAAAAAAATAGAAAACTATAAGTTCAAGGGGGATAACTCTGAAAAAATGTATAAGGAGTTATGAATCTTGTCACATGAGATGTGGTTGATAATAAGGAACATATATCTAAAGTTTGAAGTCAATACCTGAAGAAATAAAACAGTTGCAGTAAAAACAAACATTTTTTAAAGAAAACTCTAATTTCAAGGGGAGATGATTCTGACAAAATATATTTGGAGTTATGAACCTTGTCGCATGAGATGTGGTTGATAATAAGGAACATATATTTAAAGTCAATACCTAAAGAATTAAAACAGTTGCATTAAAAACAAATATTTATTAAAGAAAACTATAAGTTCAAGGGGGATAACTTTGAAAATAATGTATACAGAGTTATGAACCTTGTCACATGAGATGTGGTTGATAACAAGGAACATATATCTAAAGTTTGAAATCAATACCTAAAGAAATAAAACAGTTGCAGTAAAAACAAACATTTTTTAAAGAAAACTCTAAGTTCAAGGGGAGATAATTCTTAAAAAAATGCATTCGGAGTTATGGACCATGTCACATGAGATGTGGTTGATAGAAAAGAACATATATTTAAAGTTTGAAGTTAATATCTTAAGAAATAACAAAGATACAGAAGAAAGTATTTTACTGCACAAAAACTTTAATCTGTGCACAAAAACTTCAATCAGTTCAAGGGGAGATAATTCTTAAAAAAACGTGTTTGGAGTTATGGACCTTGTCACATGAGATGTGGTTGATAGTAAGGAACATATATTTAAAGTTTGAAGTTAATATCTTAAGAAATAACAAAGATATAGAAGAAAGTATTTTACTGCACAAAAACTTTAATCAGAAATGTGGACGCGGACGCGGACGCCGACGCCGCCGCCGACGCCGGGGCGAGTAGGAGAGCTCTACATTACTTCGTAAAGTCGAGCTAAAAATTTGCTAACTTTGGTATCTTCTAAAACAATCTTACATCCATTTTTAACAATAAAGGCAAGTTAAAACCTTTAAAACTTTGCAATAAGTAGATAAATACAACTTTTACAAACCTTTTTCCACAAACATTCACTTACAAACACTTGTATCAACGGAAGAGATTTATGTAAAATAAATGAATTTTAATGCAGAGACTACTTTTTGATTGTGTGTGTAACACTTTGTTTATCCAGTGAAACAATAAACAGTAAAAGTAACAAAGTAAAATTATCACGCTTAACGATTCATTATTCAACAAGTTTTGTTAATTATTTTCCCTGCTGGACACAATTTCTATCATTTATATTCAATGCATTAGATGCTTGATAAAATTTAGGCCAACAGAAAATAGATATAAGTTGACTTCCTTCAAAGTTTGTTTCCTCCTCTTGTAATGCATCGTATTAAATCATCAATATGTAAAAGTAGTCATTATTTCCTTACTGTACAATTTAGTGTATTAAGTTAATAGAAAAATAAACTTTTTCTGCTCTGTTCATGATTCAATTTATTAGAAATATGTATAACGACAATCAAACATTTTTTCTTTATTTTCACATCCTAAGTCAGCAACATTCTTTCAGATAGTGTTAAAACAATACATGATTGTTAGATTAAAGTGTTTTATATTCGTCCTATACTTAAAACAAATAAACTAGATATGTTTATTGAACTTTAGTCTTAATGGTTTTTTTCTATGTTCATAAAAACATTAGTTTGTAAGTCAAGCAAGAAAATTTATTAAAAATTTAATCATTAGCACATGCAATATGCAATTAATATGTTCAACTGTACATTATCAGTTGAAGTAAAAATATATTTACTAAAAATAAATTTCAATCTTGATCAACAAATGAAACTGACAGATTTAACATAGAAAAAATGATACTAAATATTGTAAAATTCTATTCAACAGTCAGAGGCATATGTAAATCATACATAAATCCCACTGATTTAAATTCTCATTGCATTACTTCCTTACTTACAATCAATTTAAATCAGTGAGGTTCATGTATGCATCTATGACAGTTGAATAAAATTAAACAATAACACTGTGACCTTAATATACAGTAAAAAAATCAAGGTAAATGAGAAATATTAACAAACAGCCACTCCTACCAAGATACTGTCTAAACACAACTCCATAAAGAATTCACTAAACTTCAATCTGTGCTCAATAAATATCCTACTACATAGAGGACATCATGTATTTTATCCAACATCACCTTGAAATGTCCTTCATATAAAGAAAACTTCCACATCCATTCTGACAGAAAATTTCACAGAATCAGTCTGTCACGTTATCCTCGGTCAGACTTCAAACATTATATAACAAATATAAGACAACAATCCTACATCAAACCATCATCAGAGTCAAAGAAAGTCATTAGATCTCCAATATCTCATTGACGTCGTAATTACACCATGTAATTACATACACTATTATACTTTATATCAGATGACAGTACTTAAATACCCACTGACGAACTAATTACTTCGTCTCCAATAGAAATCTCTAACATCCAGAACAAAAAACATCCCGTTTTCTTTACCGAGTGAAATTTCTCGTGTTTTCATCAATGTAGACTTAAATCTCAAGTCAAAGTTATAGAGCATCAGAGAGCCTGACAGTGGAGAGTGAGAGAGAGAGAGAGAGAGAGAGAGAGAGAGAGAAATATTGATTGAAGAATAGCAAGAAAAAGAAAGATTGAAGACATCAGAACCAGAGTGATAATCATCAGTTAACAGAACTGCTAAAACTGCTAACTTAGCACTTCATAAAACTTGACAAAAACTTCACGGAATTTTAAACGCCACGGTTGTTTTATACAAACAAGACATTCAATCTTGAATATAGAGACACTTGTGAAATAATAAACACACCTTTTCTAAGAATTTAAAGTATTCCCTCTCCTTCTTTCATCAAGTTTTTTTTTATTATTCAATGTTAATCAGATTCTTTGGGGCAGAATCAACTTTCCTTGGGTCAAATAGCTTGTCTGGGGCCCATATATCATAGGTCTTACAACTGATTTTTGTTGTAAATCATTCTATTAATGAATTGGTATTAGGACTGTGGATTGTTGAGCAAGTGCTGATCCAATCCTAACCATGATTCATGTGTAGAGATTCACAAATCCAACCTCAATTTACTTGTTAATGCAGAATCATGCAGGAATTCATGTAAAACAAAAATAAGTGAATAATTACAGAAGCTTTTATTATATGGAAATCCATGTACTCAAAATATTTCCATTACCAGACGTTTTATGGGCATTTTCAGTGATAACATATTTTGTTTAAGTGTATCAATCGAAATTTTGACACAAGATTAAAGTTTTTATTAGTAGTGCAACTTGTTTTGGTGGTAACTAAGCTTAAATGTCCTTTCATTTTTTTTCCAAAACTAGATCGCGATCTGACGATTTCGGATGTGATGAATATTTGTACTTGATTTTCTAGTCTGGATTGCGAATATCCAAGTACTCGGATACTCAACACAGCCCTAATTGCTATATTATTGTAAGCTTTTGTTATGCCATCTTGGTGATTTTTTGTTACCAGAACTTGCTTTCTGTTCCACAAAGAGTATGAGACCTCCATTAACTGACATTATAGTAAAATTTTCATAGAAAGGTATAACTCATTGTATCCAGATGAAGCGTAATGTTGTCATAATAAATAAATTTGACATATTGGAAAGTTCATAAACTCCACATTTTGTCACCCTAAGGATTTAAAAGGAAATAAGTAAAAACACGAGGAGCAGATAATTGCAACTGCTTATTAGCACTTGAAATCACTCGAGTGTTAAATACTATGCATAGAATCATTTTTCCCATGGGCCATGGCAACTCATGCGCACCTATTGAAATCTCGTGGTATCTCAACCAAAACAAAAATGGTGACAGAATTAGGACAGGGACAAAAATAGGACCTAGGAGGATACTTTTACTTTTGACATGTAGTGAAATGTAATATTATATCCAAGTGTTAGGGTCAGATAGTCATGGAGTAAACATGTTGTAGCGACTAAGCCCAACAGGAATCAAACCTAGATTATGTGATTCAACATTAATATTACTGTTTGTGCCTTTAGGAACCAGAAACTTAATAGATATGCCAATGTGGTCACATACAAGTCATCGCAGCTAGGCTCCACAAGACTCAAACCTAGATTGTTAGATTCAAAGCTAAAGGTGCACCTTGCTAGTGATTTCAACCAATGCAAAACATGATGGTAATATACAATCAATGCACTATGTACAACCAGACAGCTAGACATGATATATGTCTCCTGGTTTATCTCATTTATAATACATAGATATAAAACATCAATATTGTATAATATATTGATTTCGCGTTAAGTTAGTAACATTTAGTTTTAGCTGATCACATTTGAAATTGTAATCTCAGTGAACCAGATTCTATCAACATCAACAAGAACATATACAGATATATTTTCATATGATGTTATAAAGTAATGAATATAATGTTACATGTATGTAATATGATGACACTGTCTCAGCATGAGGTCTCTGTAACTAAGTCACAGACAATCTTTATATCAGGTATAATGTTAATACATTATCATGTCATGTAGATACAGTCCTTATTTGGTTTAATGCTATGTCCACACAAATTATGGTCAATTTGCATGGACAAGATCACCTAACTTAGCTTTCTTTGTCCTTTATCTATAACCAGTACACACGTACCCTGTCGCAAGAATGACAATTTCTCTATATACCTTAATAATGAAGAGAAATCAACTTAATTGAAGAATCCTTAATTGAAGAGTATAACCAGATTGTGCAAGGTTCAACCGACAACCCCATTGGGACACAATATTTAAATTTCTGATCTTAGCTAGATGTGCCATGGACAATGGCATTTTATTCTAATCTCACTAGTTCACAGTACAGTGTAAGCTATAAAAGCTATTTACTAATCCTGAAATGCTGAGTTACAGACAATCAGACAATTACATAATGAACATTGCTAAGATATATCTAGACTTTACTTGAATATTTATTATAGGAAAAGGTCACAGACGTAGAGAGATATTCAACAATATATGCAGCTGTTGATTGACCAAAATATACTTTTTGTAATGTACACTTGATACCAAATATTTTGTCATAAAAAAGTCCAATTAAAGGTCTGGTTTCATTTCTTCAAAATACCGCAGAGATGGAACCTCTGCGATCAACCCTCAAGAAAGAGATGCTTGGAAAGCAGGTGTGAGAAACCGCAGGCGTGCAGCTAGCCAGTTACCTTGAAGGGGGCCCACTGAGGAGGATAATGCCCCCACACCTGCACAATAATAAAAAATCCGAAGATGATGATCGTACCATATGCAATAAACTTCAGGTGACCTTGATAAAATACACAATTGTTATGTCAGTTGGTAGTTTTGTGTTTTAATTTCGAGGTAAATCTGTTATTGGAAACAAACAACTTGCAATGTCACCTTGAAAATCTAAACTGATCTGATTTTATAGCCAATCACTGTACCAAGGTGAAACAGAAGTAAAAATGATCTGGAAACATGTAAGTGACTCAACTAGACCAGTTGATCAACAGTAATCACATGACATGTTAAAAAGGACAAAATTGAAGTATGATATACAACTTACTGTGAACCAGGTGATGGAAGCACACTTTTACTGTTATATTTAAAGAGACCATCACCTCTAGGGGACAGTAGACCTCCTTTTTGACTCCCTTTACCATATAAACTAGGCATTACAAGAGGTTTTCTTGCACACACTAGAGCATGGAATGATGAGACAGTAAAAATACCCAATCTACTTAGAGTTGCTTTAGAAGGTTTGGAAACATTTGACAGCAAGACCTGTAAATAATGAAATACATGTTTAGTCATAATAAACTTAGTAATTTAGCTTTAATGAGTGAACATGAACATGAAAAACTCAAAACAGACAGGAGACCATGTTGTTTCAAGAGCCATGTTTTTAGCTTTCAACTTACTTCACATTACTAGGCAACTGCAAAGTCATTGTTTTCCAAAAATAGTGGAAACTATAGTCATGGTATTTAACAAAGATTTCCCACATCTTGAGGGAAAGAAGACTTCGATGGTATGGCCACGTAGAGAGATCCAGTGGTGCAATCAAGGCAGCCAGTACCATACAGGTTACAGGGACACGCAGACCTGGAAGGCCTTAGATGACTTGGAAGCAAATGACAGAGAGGGATCGCAGAGAATGGAACCTCTCTGTGATTGACCCTCAAGAGAGAGACACCTGGAGATCAGGTGTGAGAAATGCCAGGCATGCAGCAAACCAGTTACCTGAAAGGGGGCCCACTGACGTGGATAATGCCCCCAAACCTGCACGATTATCGAAAGTCCGATGATGATAATAATGTTAGCATTCAAATGTTTACCAAGGGTTTGCTTGGTTTAAACTCAAAATCCCAGCTATTCTCAAGAGAGAGGGGGTTAAAAATGACAAGTGCATAAGCAGCGATATTTTGTTCTTTCCTTATCTGAATAAATTGTATCTGACTATGTAAGTAATCCACCATAATTATACCCCACATCATTTAATCTAAAATGTCTAGCTTAAAACTCTGTTTAACTACATTAACTGTTATGTATCATAAATATCAGGCCATGAAAATAAATCATAAATAAATAATTCACTTTCCAACAATATAATGGGTTTCAGTTATTACACATAATGCTTTTTTATACGCAGTAGTTAGCCCACTATGCTGTATCTAAAAATACTCTTGGGTTTGTTTTCATGGTGCCTTATGCCACTCTAGTGGCAATTTTTAGTTATATTGCTGAGGTCAGTCTATCCAACAATATCCCAGAAGAAAGATCAGTTGGAAAATATACATTCAGAGGGACTTAATCATGAATGACAGTTCAATTATTCCGATGAAATATAACATAATACAAATGCTTTTTGTGTAACTGCCTGATTTAATCAGTTATTCTAAGCTGATTTCACAAATCTAAAGTATTTATTACATTTTACATAATAAAACCTACCTTAGGATTGGGTAATTCTGAGCCTTGTATGGAGGAAGAATAGCATCTAAGACGATATTGTTCTATAAATAGCTTCTCGATATTTTCTTCCCATTGTCGTATTTGTTTTATTATAGCTTGACGACTCTTAGGGTCGGAGACCACAGTTAATTGTAATTCAGCCATTTTTCTCATTTTTACATCCTGCAATACAAGTGAAATAATCTAATATCTCAATCAACAAACGTACAGGAAAATATAACATCAACAAAAGTATGGGGATATTACGTCAACAAAAAGAATATTCCACGAAAGTAAGATAAAATATTTCATCTAAGAAAGTACAGGAAAATAAATAATCAACGAAAAGCACAGGAAAATATATAATTTAGTACGACATACACCAATAATGAAACTATAGGAAAATTAATTTCACACTTGTATGAGCTATAAACTAATAACTAACATCATGATTTCTCTAGACGACAGTTTACATTATGTATGTGTATTTCATTGTTGAATAATTTCAGACTCCATGGAACAATTATAGAACTACTCAGAGTACAATTGATTAAATCTTTATTAGTAGCCCCTCTATTCCATGATTACTGTGATTACACTTTATATAAGCCGCCCGGCTAGCTCAGTTTGTACCATGCAAGTCTACTTATCAAGGGGTCATGGGTTCGATTCCGGGGTGGGGCATTCTTTCATGAAGCTTGGTCATGAAATTATTTCAATGGCCATTTTCCCTCCTACCAATGATTCTAAATTATGTAGGGCAGTTGTAAGTCACTGACGAAAGTATGTGCTTAGTAGTTGGTTAACAGCTAAATCCAGAGATTTAGCCTTTCTAGGAACATGTCTTTGAGTAGGTTGACTGACCACTGTTATTTGACCTATACAATGTGTAGCTGTAGCGTTAAACCCAACAACAAATCACTTTATATAACTGATATAGAGATGATTTTGCTTATTACAAAACCATGCAATTTTTGACCACTTTGAGTCCAAATGCTTCAATTGAGAAGAAAAAGATACATATGACATTAAGTTCTCCACTTAATGTCAGCTTGTTCTAATTTTAACCCAAGTTTTCAATATTTTCTTGTTAAATAAAAGCAGATTTTCTCACATAATTAAACAAAAACATAAATTATGTAAATAGTTACCAAGTTGAAGCAAAATGCACCTAATAAAACTTCCATTTAAGCAATTTTGCACTTTGTATCAAATAATTTGACACTTCATATCAAATCAATGTTTAATGTACCAACACCATCAAACTTGACAAGTAGCATTAGTAGATTGAAAATCAGGATGCAATGTGTTTAATCAGACTTATTAATGTCTAAACCATGATGTATTTCAAATAATCAGTCCAAAACATTTTGCATGCGGCTGGCACCAGACATGCTAAGTGCATCAAATATAAACACCTTGCAGAATATGACAATCAAACTCCAACCTATACATGTACTAGGTATGCATTATTTTTATGCTAAAGTGCCTTCAAAAAGTACTCAGACAAATGCAATGTTGAGGAAAACTTATCATGAATGTAGTAACTGGGCAAGTAATTTTACTATAATTAAAGCATATTCTAGGAAATACATGTAGTTTGAATCATATGTTAATAGAATAATTAATGTTAACTTTCATATTTGCTTAGATGATCATTATGTTTTTTTTCATGGGTAAGTGTGAGTCAGTTTATCCTAAAAACAAGACTAATTTTCAAAGAAATTTTGGAAGGCTCAGTATATCATAAAGTAACAAGCATTTTCTAGTCACCCGGTCTTTCTAGTGATGATATACTTACAATATCAATGTTAGTTTCTAGTTTATGAAGTTCAGATCTCAATAATCTTACAATATTTTCTTTACCATGTTGTCTAGCAAACGATCCAGCACATGCTGAATGTATAGCACATACCCACGAATCTAAATCTGTTTGATTGGAAGCCTGGAAAATGAAACATGAGTACAGATTTACAGTAATAGCAATACATACAACATTTTAGGCTGTGATAGTGGTAAAATTTTGTGATTCAGACAATTCCTGATTGAATTGTTATACTTTTCTGTAACATTGACAACAATTAAGTCAATTTCCCATTGTAAAAGAATTAGTCGTAAGTTTGAATGTTACCGGTAGTTTGAAAATGGGCAAATAGATACAACAAAAAAACATATTGGTTGCAGTCATAGCAATGGTTAACACTTTAGTTTTCATATCTGGTAACACTGACTGAATTCCCAACTATAGAAGGTCATCATACCTTCTTAACAATTAAACAAAATGTTGATGTACTTAAATACTGGTAAGTATTCACAAAAACTGATTAAACTAGTTGATCTAAAATTAACCAAGTAAAATGTCTTAATAAAGAGCATAACATCCAAATAGAAAATAATACAGCTTTAAGCCTAAGGTATTTTTTTAATTTTTAACCCTTACTTGGGTCCAACGTTGGGCATTACGTAGAGGAAAGAATGCATCGGGTATAAAAAGACAATGGTATAAATAATAATACCTGAAATAAATAAGCGTCACCAAAAGCTGTACTTAGAGAGAATATATTGTCACGTTTAGGATGTTCTGGTACTGCTTGTGATATACCTCCTTCAATAACTGAAAATATAAGATTCAAGTTTAATATATAATCTAGATTCATCAATCAATACAAATAAAGCTAAACCTATGTATAATAATAATAAAGACTTTATTTTAAGAGGCTACACATTTGGATAAATCCAATCTTCCATGTGGGCCTCTATCAAACATATTACACAGTATATACAATATTTACATAATGATGAATGCATATTAGACTTGAGAAAAACATGTTATATACATAAGAAAATCAAAATTAAGAGCAAAGTAACCTGAAAAAAAAGGAACAATAGGCATGAGATGAGTTTAAGGTGGACAAAGAACATTTCAATCTTTTTGCATTTTCCATTTAATGTACTGCTTTTTGAATGAGCTAAGGCTGTTAGCAAGACGGATGTTTAGGGGTATTTCATTCCAAATGACTGGTCCTGAGTATGTTATAGATTTTCTAAAGAATTCAAGTCTAGGTTTTGGGACATTCAGTTTTTGTGTAGAACTTGATCTTAATTGGTGATTATTACTTAAGACAAATCTGTTATTTAAATATTCAGGACTTGTGTTATTAAGAGATTTGTAGACAATAATAGCCTTTTTATAGTTAACACGGTCTGGAAATTTCATCCAATTTAGTTGTTTGAATAACTCCTCCGACGGGGCATCAAAAGGTTTGTTAAGAATTATTCTGGCGGCCCTTTTTTGAAATTTTACCATTGTGTTTGTTAATTGCTCATTACAAGACCCCCAGATAGTGCAACAGTAGTCAATATGTGGAAGGATGTATGCATTGAAAAACAGTTTTCTAGTATGCAGATTTAGGAATTGTTTTATTCTTAGGAGGAGATATAATAAAGAATTGCATTTCTTAAGAGTTGTCTCAACTTGCAGTTTCCAACTTAAGTTTTTGTCAATGATTACCCCCAATAATTTATGGTTTGGTACCTTTTCTAAAGGTTCATCGTTCAGTTTAAGTGGCTTGATGTTAATGTTTTCCAACTTCTCATGCTGGTTGGAGGCTGTGATAAACATTGTTTTACTTTTAGAGGCATTTGGGGCCATTCCATTTAAGGAACACCAGGTCTCAAATGATTCTAGCTGAGTCTGAAGCAAACAACTGACATCAGATTTATTTTTCCCAAATGCTGATAGGGTTGTGTCATCAGCAAACATGTGGGCATTTTTAACAGATAAGGGTAAATCATTGATATAAATAAGGAAAAGTATTGGGCCTAGAACAGAACCTTGTGGTACACCAGCGTTTATCTCTTGGGATTCTGACAGTTTACCAGAAAAACATACTTTTTGGCGTCTATGACTCAAATAAGAGAGTGACCACAACATTGCTTTGTCACTAAATTTATAACATTTCAATTTTTGTAAAAGAAGTTTATGGTTAATCAAGTCAAAGGCTTTAGATAGGTCAAGAAATACAGTACCAACAATGTTACTTTCATTTATTTCATTAATCCATTCATCCACAATATTTACTAGGGCAGTTTCACATGAATGAGATTTTCTAAATCCAGATTGGCTCTTGCTGAAGAGATTATTTTTCTCCAAAAAATCTGTTAATTGGATGCACACATGCTTTTCATATAGCTTAGATAACACCGGTAGAATTGATATTGGCCGATAGTTCCTTTTATCACTTTTACTACCACTTTTGAAGATAGGAGTCACTTTAGCCATTTTGTACATGTTTGGATACTTGCTAGTTGCTATACTTAAATTAAAGACTTTTTGTAATGGTCCGGCTATAATGTCTGCCGTTTCTTTCAAAAACTTTGGTGCTAGGCCATCGAGACCTGTTGACTTAGCTGGGTTCAGTCTAGTTAGTTCTTTCTCAATGAATTTAAGGGAAAAGGGTGCTATACTTAAGAAATCTTCAGACTTAATTTTACATTCCACGTAACATTTTATTTCTTCTAGAGTGCTATTAAAAGAACTATTGTTAAGGTCGGGAGCAGAATTAAATACACTAATAAAGTAGTTGTTAAAGTTTTCAGCAGCTAGTTTGGGGTCTGTAATTAAAGTGCCAAATTCATCTATTAAGTTTGACTCTTTTTGCAATTGTTTACCTGAAAGATCCTTAAGGTTCTTCCACAGAGATTTAGGGTTTTTGAGATTTTCGTTAATAGTTTTTTGATAATAATTAGATTTTGCTTGTTTGATTTCCAATTTTGATTTGTTTCTAAAATATTTAAATTGGTCGGTGTCGCCCACCCTTTTTTTATTATCTCTTTTTTTAATTGTATCTGCTATTTCATTATCAAACCAATCAGGTTGGTTTTTGCTCTTGACTCTTTTTAATTTTTCGGGAGCATGTTGATTGAGAGTTTCAGAAAAAAGCTTAACAAAAAGATCTAAAGCATCATCAGGGTCATCAAAGGTTTCAAGAACAGACCAGGGTTGGTTTTTGAGGTCTTGCCTAAAGGAATCTATGTCAAATTTTTTTAATGACCTATACTTAATGGTGTTATGAAATGGGTCTTTGTCCACCTTATTCATAATTTTCCGCGTGATGCATATAGGGAAGTGATCACTTATAGATAAAACAGGAACATTCACTTCAACAATATTACATGGAACATTAGTGTATAAATGATCAATTAATGTTTCTGTATTTTGAGTAACACGCGTTGGTTTATTCACTAATTGCACAAGATTAAATGAGTCTAAAACATTTTTCCAAGAAGAATTTGATGAGGTATTGTTTAGTAAATTGAAATTAAAGTCTCCAAGTAGTAGAATCTCACTATTGTCATTATATATATTATCCAAGATGTTCTCCATTGTATGTATGTATCACAATTAAACCCCAAGTCTCTATGATCAAGTAATTACAGTCACTGAATGCATTTCTTTTTTGTTTGGTAGTGTTCAATGCTGTTTCAATGCAAACAATAAAGTAAAAAGCAATTGCATTTTATAGTCTAAGTTTCATGCTTACACACGTTCACTGACTTTACAGCTATTACCCCTGGTCATCGGGCTCCTGGTATCTATATATCAATCTCCCAAGGGAGTCTTTTTACTCCGCTTATTGGTGCAGCCGACAAATTGGCGCAATGGAATTATACCACCCTCGCAGGTACCCATTTACACCTGGGTGGAGTGAAGCAAATTGCAGGTAAATTTCTTGCTCAAGGAAATTAGCCAGTGACATCAATTCTTTAGACCATTCATTATTAGAGGGCTGTTGTTTGAAGACCAGCTGTTGACCATAGACAGTAGTTTATACAGGATGGTAGTCTTGTACTTGGGGATACCAGGAACAATGGTAAGGTGTACTGTTTATTTAATATGACTGAAACCATTGAAAAGATTGGTAATCCAGGGAAAACATTTCCTATTGTAACAGCGGCATCATGCAAATGGCTTTTTTAAATTAGTTTTTTATGTTTAATTAAAATCAAACATAGGTTTCATTTGAAAAATTATTCGATCTATACAAGACAATGTCATAACATAATATATTTGTTAAGGCTTCTAAAATTGGTAAAAAAGTCCAATAAAAAATCTATATACATGTGAAACTGAACACACAATTCACATGTTCTATTGAACTGTTCTGCCAATTAAAATAATACATTGTATAGAAATATATTAGAAGTTTGATAGTCACGCATGTTGACTGTAATAATTGTAATATTTTGACAGGTTTAATAAATGAAATGTTTTCTGGTCAATAAATAATATCAATAGAAATCAAGTAGTATCATAACTATATCAGGATTGTTTTCACTCCAAATTGATTTAACTTGTGATTGATTTCACATGCAATGTATCAAATATATACAAATATAACCCTTAAAGGCCATTTGAAAGTATTTATACCCGCTTACGTCTAATAAGAAAAATATTAATTAACAAAGTACATGATTTACCGGGACACCCCTCGTAGAAATCAAACATTCAGGAAATTCTATATTTTGCACCAATTTAATGTTAACATGTCCTGATTTCCTGATATATTGTATAATAATCTGACATGCATTGATATAAATAGATAAATAGATAGACAAATTGATTTAGGATTAGGTGATCTAGCTGCCTATAAAATAACTCCAATCATGTTAGCATGTTAGCATGGTTTGAAACTCGATAGATAAATGTGTATAAATTAGACAACATGATTATACAATTGTTCAATACAATCAAATACATTCATATTCTCAGTAAAGGTATAAATGCCAGTATAGAAAGTTTAAATAACATGATATAGTACTGCATTTGGAATGAAATACTTCCCTGGCCATTATACCTCCAACCAAAATATCAAATGGAGAATTTGTCAGCCACTGAAAAAACTGAGAGCTCAATACCGAGCAAAAGCTAAGTACAGTCAATTCGCATTATCTCGACTACTCTTGTGTCGACATTTCGTTGTCTCGATTGAAAATCAAAAGTCCCGATTTTTTTTCCTTCTTTATCTATATGAAAAAATCATGTTTGACTCGATCTTTTTGTCTCGAGATTTTCGCTCTCTCGACTATAATTTTGAGTCCCAAAGTGTTATTTTACTATAAAATTATAATGTTTAAGTCGACTAGACAAAGATATTATCGGCGATCCGTTGAGGTGCGAAAAATAGCACACTTCCATTGTTTATCGATTAGCGACTGTATAGATAATCTGTTTAAAAGAACGTGTCAATATTGAATTAATATGTCATTTAAATATACAAACTAATTGACATGAATGAAACCATCGTTGAATAAGTCGAGAGTTAATTGACAGATGTCAAAATTGAGTGTAAAGATATCAAAATGCGTGCTTACAATCATGTGCTTCATTACAAAAAACACTGCGATACTCGTTATTTTTTGTGTTCATTAATTTTGTTTAATGAATATTTTGTCCAATAAAAATAAGAAACAAATATTTTTCGTTTATTTTTATTATTATATTTCGTCATTTAAGTTGATATAAATGTACGGCATCTTCTTAAATATAAAAATAAATTAATCCCTCTAAAGACCTGTTGGAAAAACGATGTTTACAACTGTTATGGATCGATAATAGAAAGACATGCATTAAAAAAGATATGCCGACATTTTTGTAGTTCAAGTCTATATTTTTTCGTGACGTAATAGTCAACTACTCTTCACACACACAACTGGATATTATCTGCAACTACTCAAAATTATCAAAGAGAAGCCGACTTACACGATGACGGTGCTGTGGTTGTACGAAATAGTGTATGACGTCAAACATATACACACACAATTTATCTGACTGGCTACAAATATTCTGAATAATATACGCTTGGTTAGTCGTTCTTTCGAGATACAGTCAGTGAAATAGTAGAAACCAAAAGTAGATTTTCGGAAAATACGCAATTTTGTTCTATAACTTGTCGAGAGGGAACTTTGCCAGCGGTAAAAGTGTCACAAAACCTTTAGAGTACAAGTTTATGGTAAAACCCTATTCACAGCTGCAGCAAAGCGATTATTCTAAACTACACTCTCTGAACAGGTAAAACTGCTACTGAAGACATTGGAATTACCTCCCTTAGAAAATTTCGTTTATCTTGTTTGTCTCGACTTTTCGTTATCTCAGAGTTGACTGTATACAGATTTAAATCTTTCCAGGGACAATGAGCAGGTCAACTAACTAATATATAAACTTACCTAACATATGTCTAGGTATACTTTCTTCTACTGTCACATTATCTATGTCACCATCATAGAACAATAATACTGTCCCCTTTAAACATACCCAGTAACGTTTCCATGACCTTCTAGGGGCCAACTCTAACTTCTTCTTCTTTTGTACGAGCCAGTTTTTTACCACTAGCCAACTGAAAATAGATAGGATTTTATTATATACATGTAACTACAGCAGAGGTGAGAATGTAAGAGATATGATACATCTGTGTCACAGAATGCATTCAGGAGGAATTCTAATGTGCCTCACTGCTTTGACATTTACCTGTGATAAAATCATTGCAAACTCAGGTGTGCTTTACTTGACATCAGATGGTAAAAAAATTATTGGTTATAGACATATAAAGGTTTCATTGCTCCTCAATAGGGAAATTCATAAAGAAATGCAAAACCTCAAATCATTATTTCTGTTTTTGTATTTTTCTACTAATTCACTGGGTACAACAAGGGGTTATATACATATTTGTTGAAAGATATTCTACAAAAATTGTTTCTCATATTTTGAAACATTTATAGGAAGAGACTAATTATAATTTTTGTATAAAAGGATAACTGTTTCAACAATCCGATTTTGAGCTCTAAAACTATGCCATAGAGAACAAGAAATGTAATGTGGAAAGCACATTAAAGCCGGATTTAAAAACTTTAACACAAAAATTACAAAGGGAAATAATCCACAGTAAAGCCAGGTAGAGTTAAGGTTACTTTCTAATTCTGTTCATCACATGGTATGTTATCATTGTATGAAGTTTCATAAAGATCTGACAATAAATGGCAGAGATATATGTTAAATTGAAAACTTTAACGCAATTGTTAACAACACCAGAAGCCCGCCCGCCCGACTGATGGCCCAAACCTGTGTTTTGCCAAACTATTAGCCGAAATTTTTCGTTGAAAATTTGGCTAAAAATGCATTTTAATGAAACACTTAAGTTAAAGTGCAGTTTAAAGTCTGCTTCTATATAAAGATTCAGTTGACCTAAAAACTCTACAATACTATAATACTACTCTACAATAACTCTTGTTCATGAACTCACAGTTCATATTTACACCGAGATGGAGTGGAACAATTGTATGTAAATTTCTTGCTCAAGAAAATTGGCAGTGCACCTAGTGGGATTAGAACCCATGACCTGTCATTCATTAAACTTGTCCAACCACTTGAATACTGCTGCTAAAACACATCAAAACATTTATGTCTCCCTGAAAACTTGGGGGTGGGTTCACTGACATCAACATTTAGAAAAGTTCAGACATGAACCATATACAAGACATGCAAGTATGTAATCTATATAAAAGCTGCGGCCATGGCGTAGTGGTTAGCATGTCTGACTTCCAATCCCGAGATCGCGGGTTTGAGCCAGGTCGCGTTAGGTCATACCCTATACATGAGTTGTCAGCCTCGTGGTAGGGTAAGTTAGTACTTGTGATAGAAAAGTGTCCAGGAAACCTTTAGTAGGAAGAGCTGGCCATCGTATATATGACCTAAATATATGTTGAATACGATGTTAAAAAAAAAATCTAAATAAATCTCTTTAGTTTAGTGTTAAAACAGACATCTTATATAACATCTCTATGTAACATAAAACAATGAACCAATACACTAGATAATAAACTCATTCATATTCTGTACACATCAATTTATCAACAACAAGTCATAGTAAAACATCATTTCCAAGTCTATATGTTACATTATCAACACTTATATGAACATTTTGTATAAAAAATATTGATCCCACAAATTCTGTTCATTTGTTCAATATATAAGGTTGTATTTATGTAACAAAGTAACTAAAGGCCTAGAAGCTATAATTATATGTCTCCCCAGACAGACTGGTTCATGTCTCCCTAGACAGACTGGTTCATTCTATACTCTTGTATTAACATATAAAATACTTGTACAATAATTTAAGACTATTGTGATCACTTGTTGATAGACTGTCTACTGTTAAGACTGTTGCTAAGAAAATCTAAGACCCGACAAAAAGATTTAGTAGTCATTTATTATTGGTCAATGATCTTTGATAAAGGGTATATGTCTACAACTCACAGAATGAGTGGCTTAGAAATATTTTATTGGTCATGCATCCAATGATCACAACACAGAGATTTTTTGTTATAAATACTAAGTCATCATGTGAATTAATATAAATAATTGATCATTAAATTGTTGGTCAAACAGAAAATTAATATGATTTGTAGTGCTGCAACGATTCACTGGAAAGTCGATTCGATTATTTTTTTTTCGATTCGATTTTTTTCGATTCGATTCTTTTATTAATACAATTTACTACAAATATGCATTTAAACATATATTTGAGCTTAAAACTAAATAATATTAATTTAATAAAATTGTTATTAAAATTGGATAACACGAAACTCGAAAATCTGATAATTAATATTTGCTTTATTCAAGTACAAAATGGATCGGGTACGAATGTAAAGGTCGCGAAAATGTATTATTAATGTAATATCGACTTAAAACGTAAGGACAGCATGGATCATAAATTGTAGAAAGATGCAGTTCTTGATATACTATTGTACATATTAGTTAAACATACATTGTACATGCAAAACTATTTAAATTGGAATAAACTAACAACAAAACTTGGCTCACTCATGCAGAGCCTAAAATCTTCCAGTTTGTCAGAACAGGTAAAATTCAATCACACCGACCCAATTGGCGGAGGATCGGGGCATATACTAAAGAATGTATATTTGGAACAGAGTTTCCAATCATGCTACTTAAAATTGTAATGGAAATTCAACAGAAATGTAACAAAGTGAAACCCAGTTTCACTGTCAACGTATACTTTGACTTTTAGGCGCGCCTTTGCTTTTATCGTTATTATTTATGTAGACACTTTTAAAAGTCAGTATCGAATCGAAAATCACAGGTCCCGAATCGAAATCGAATCGACACCCTTGCAATCGAGTTTCGATGTATCGAATCAAATCGTTGCAGCCCTAATGATTTGCTGTGTGGAATTTGGCAATTATTAACCATGTTGAAGGCCATTGCATGTTAATTTGAATGAACTTGTGCTGTCAATCTTAGCAATTTTCAGTAAAGTTGCCAAACAAACAAAAGAGATTGATAGAGATATAATTATACCCAGTAAAGATATTGCAGTTATCATTAAAGGTCAAACCCAAGTATGTAATAATATATATAGATATATATATATATATATATATATATGCAGCCACCTAATACTAAACTCAACAATTCCAGAGAGGTATTTACCGGTATAACATATATACTCTGATCTGATTTAAGTATTGAAAGTTCAATGCATGGAAATAGGCTATGATTGAATATCAGAAAGATTAAATTTAATGATAAAAGGACGATAGAATGTCTTACCCAGCTTTTCTGATAGCACCTTGCTGTTTTGCATAAGAGAATTGACTTTCAGCTTCTGTAACTGTATGTATACTGTCATCACTTCCCATTTCATCATCAGATATCTACAAGTATAATGTATATTATAATAGTTTAAATGTTAAAACTTTCAGCATCAGTAACTGTATGTATACTGTCATCACTTCCCATCTCATCATCAGATATCTACAAGTATATTGTATATTATAATAGTTTAAATGTTAAAACTTTCAGCATCAGTAACTGTATGTATACTGTCATCACTTCCCATCTCATCATCAGATATCTACAAGTATAATGTATATTATAATAGTTTAAATGTTAAAACTTTCAGCCTCTGTGACAGTATGTATACTGTCATCACTTCCCATCTCATCATCAGATATCTACAAGTATAATGTATATTATAATAGTTTAAATGTTAAAACTTTCAGCATCAGTAACTGTATGTATACTGTCATCACTTCCCATTTCATCATCAGAAATCTATAAATATATTGTTTTTTATAATAGTAAAGTTGTCAAAACTTTCAGTAAAATAAATACAGATTTCATACTTAATATAGACTTTCTTGCACATTGAAACCTAACAATTCCATACTAATGATTACTCGTAACACATTAGATTCAAGTACAAATCGAGCAGGGCAAAAAATGCCGGCGAAGAGTTTATTCCACCCTGTATTACTGGCAAATGCTACTGCTTAGTGTATTAACATGATTTGACTCCATCCATCAATATATGTTAACATCTGTCAATGATCAGTCAAACAAATATGCGTCAGTTGATTGACGGAACTACATGTACTTTTATCGCCTAGAAATTAACTGCATAGTAAATTAGAGACACATGTATCACTCCACAGGTTAATCTGGTCAGGCATTTTCAGCGTCCATAGTCTCCGTATTGTGGTATAACTTAAGCTATTTGGTGAAATTGTCTAAAGTCTCAAAATTAGTTAAATATAGAGATGTATGAAATACCTCTGATGAGAGAAATTGTCCCTCTGGAAGTTGACTAAGTAGATCACTTTGACTAAAATGGCTTGAATTACTTCCATCATGACTACTGGCTCCAGTAGAACCACCAAACTTTAAATCTTGTCTTGTAACATCGAGACCTGTAACCATAGAAACATATACTGTAACCATAGTAACA
The DNA here is from genome assembly GCA_025267735.1 of Mactra quadrangularis. NCBI lineage: Eukaryota > Metazoa > Mollusca > Bivalvia > Venerida > Mactridae > Mactra > Mactra quadrangularis. The sequence goes on from CM046309.1 coordinate 6,196,115, forward strand.
TAAAACATGTTAGTTGAAGAATAATTAATAATATTGGGGTGTTTAATGGCTGGTGAGTTTGTTCACAAATTGTCCTAAAGCGCGGCCAGATCATTTGGACCAGAGAAAAAGTTCTTCTCTATGCTTTATATTCTGAAATAATAGAATTTAGAATTTCACCCATTTTTCATATAAAACAAGAAAATCTGTGAGCTAATGCTCACTAGTGATACCCCCGCAAAAATCTAAAAATATGCGACAAACAGGAAGTAGATGAGCAAGGAGCATGAAATCGCTTTACACCACATGGGACTATGGGATGAAGCAATATGCAAAGTATTAGGCTGCTACATGTTATAGTTGCTGAGAAAACTGCGACGGAAATTTTGTAACGGACGGACGGACAGACGGACGCACAGACAAGGGTAAAACAGTATACCCCCCTCTTCTTCGAAGCGGGGGTATAATTATATGAGAACTATAGTTAAAGCTACCTTCATACACATTAAATTTTCTCAAGCATTAGCCCGATTCATTATATTATACAGTTAATGATTAACTTTTCAGCTATTTCAATTGTATGTTAGTATTTAAGTCCCAGGTTTAGGGCTAGTGGGTTACGGCAAAGACTGTTTTTATGTCGGTAAAGTAGCAAGAATTGTTTGATTATATAACAGATATAGTATAATTTCATGAACATTATCAAACATAAAACTTATATTTCTCCATACTAGAATCAAAGTACTGTAATCACCTTGGTTACTGTAATGTTTTAGGAGGTTACATACACACCCATGTTTTATGATGGACATTTAAAGGTTAATGTAAATTTAAGACAAACTGTAATCAACTTCTAGTATAAATGATACATATAAAATATTCTAGCTCTATAAAAATGGTTGCCAAAGGTGAAAAACTAGGTACCAGTACTTATTGAAATCACATAATAACATTCTAGCATAGACACATACAGGACACATTTTGTCTTTAAAATAGGTGTTCCAAGAAAGATAATATCTGTTTATTATTTGAACATTTCTATACAGATCTTTATATTTTATAGACAGAATTTATCAAGCATTTAATGACAATATAAAATATGTTAAAACATTTTACTTTCACAACAAAACTATTATAAAGATATAACTATGATAAGATACCCATATAGATATAAAATACAACATTTAACTATCAAAATAACATAAACTACCAGGTATATAACTACACTGTTTTTATATGTCCCTATCCGGTCCTATCACTACAAAACGTCTGATAGCTACATAATTAATATAATTATAGGCACAGCCTATTGATGGAAAAGACATTTCTAAAATATCACACACCTTCTTGGAATCTGAAATTAAATTCATTTGTTACTTGCCCTTTCAATAAAATGCAATGCAACTTCCACTGACAGATTGAAACAGACTCCCTACACAGTATTTCTGTTATTCTTTTGAGAAACAAAATATCAAGCCATGAACTATAGCAGAGCCCAAGCAGACACAAGACTTGTAAACATTCTAATTTTACTTTACCATCAAAAATAAGAAACCAACAAAATGAAGGAATATAATGACTCGGTACAAAGTAGAAGCAGCAAGTAGAAAATTAAGAAAGTACATCAAGTCAAGTTTAAATCTTCCAGCCAAATTAGTTGACCATTAGATGTAATTCCTCTACAAATGGAACCATGCAAATTTTTCTGTTAAAATGCTGAGATCATTTGTGATAGAATTCTGATACATGGAGCAAATACACTTCATGTTTTTCTTCCATTAGCAGGAAATGCAAACAAAAACGTAAGATAATAACAATGAAAGTTGAAGACTTTTATAACATCACTCAATTTTTATCAGTTTTGATTGTCTTCATCAGAACTTTTCCCAACATGATAGTTCCCACAAAATCAATGATTTTAATAACTTTCAACAAAAACTTTAAAGTACATGCTTCAACTCCAAGGTCATTGTGATCTATAGATTATGCTTTGTCATAAGCATTGATTTTACAGGTATGCATTAGTATGTGCAGAGCTTCCAATGCTTTAGTGACAAAATAACACATTGAGAACCAGCCATACTTAAACCTTTTACAACAAGGATAATTTAAATACACAGGCAATTGCAATGAAAGAGCTGCACCAAAAATAGGATGGGATCATAACTGTTTCAAGCTTATTGCCTGTAGAACAATACAATTAAGTGAGTATACTTCAGGTGAAATAATGACAATTGTTGATCATGGTTTTATATCATGGTCAACAATCAAATACTGTGATGTACTATGATACAAAACATGGTAGACCGTGGCAAAAAAACTATGGTGCCATTTAACAAAGTGTGGTTGCCCATGGAATTATGCAGACCATGGTCATGTGGCCTTCAGTTTGCCTGGGACATGATCAGTTTTTTCTACCGAAGAACTTTTGAAAGGTACTGTATATTAAGAATGTATTTGTTACAAGTTGTTGGACAAGTATGACACCAATCCTGTTGTAAAGTTAATGAGAATTTAATTGAGTTACTATCCTACCATTAGCTTGAGATAAACAATATAACAATATATAAGACTGATTAATGATGTAATGAAACCATAAAAGATTAATTGATATCAAGGTTAAATAAAGTGGTATGTGTAATACATAAGATACTGTTGTCAGAAGATTTTGAATGTTGTTCTCAGTTGTTTAAGCTCATCTGAGCAATATATATATACTCATGGTGAGCTTTTAGAATTGCTCTGAGTCTGTCGTGGGTCTGTCGAGTGTCATGTACCTAACAGTTTGAAATATACTGTGAATTTCAGGCATAGATCAAATGACCCATTTCCTACTCCTTAAAACAAAAGTTCTTATGTTCACAGGTGAGCATTTTAGAGCCACCATGTCTCCCTTCCTATTTTATGTTCTTTATCCACTTTCATAATCATAAATTGCATACAATTCACTAAGGGGTAAAATAGTATTAGACTATCATTTAAAAGACAATAATGTCCGACATAATCTCTGCACCCTTACTTTAAATTAAGTTGTACAGATAAAAGGGGTTCTGGGTGACCCTGGTCTGGGACAGGTGAGGCAAGCCCTATCTGATGAGGTCCTGAACCTATGGATCTCAAATCCAAGCATCCCAGATCTAGGTGGTCCAGATCAAACCCCCATACAGCTAATTCATAGCACATTTTATTGTGACATTTAGACCTAGTCAGTTAATTATCATTTAAATGTTAAACAAGGAAACATAAAGAAGATACTAATTCTCCTGGTAGTTAACATGGTGGCTATATTTTATAATTATTTTATATAATTAGAACTTAACAACCAAGATATTTTGTTCTAGGAGATATTTCTTCCATGTATTAATTAAGTTAATAAGAAAAACATAAAAACTTAAACTTGTTTTATTTTCTTAAACGCCTATTTCTACGTTAAAAACATATTCAACGGCGTTTTACAATTACAACACATTTTAAACATAGTTACAATGAATACATGATTAACTATTGAAAATATCTTTGAAATAAATGGGTTTTTAGTCTTTTTTTGAAAACATCAATAGAACTACATTGTCTCAACCCGAGAGGTAGATCGTTCCAAAGCTGTGGACCTGCTGTCTGAAACCCTCTGTCATTAAATGTTTTTCTACTGTTACGAGGAACCTCATAGCACCCTACAGACGATGCTGAGTTCCTTAGTGTTCGTGTGGAAGTCTTAGTGGACAGGAGTTCCATCAGATATCCAGGAGCGTTTCCAACTGAGCAGTTATACATATATGTCAATATTTTAAATTCAATTCTTTGTTTTACAGGCAGCCAATGTAAATCAAACAATGCCTGTTTAGAGCTGTCACGCCTGTTACGACCAAGTACTAACTTGGCACACATATTCTGAACGCGTTGCAATTTATCTAACTCACTCTGTGTTATACCATAGAGGATTGCATTACAATAATCTAAATGAGAAATTACCAATGACAGAACCAACACTTTAATTGCATCTTTTGTAAGAAATTTACGGATACTTTTAATTTTAAAATAGTTGACCATTGCCGATTTGCACTTGCGTTTCACATGCTCTCTAAAGTTCAATGTTTGATCAAGAAACGCGCCTAAGTATCTAATGAACTCCTGCACTGAGATAGTATCTCCACAAACGTCAATTTCTTTGGTACTACATTTCTTTAATTGGTGGCGGTTACCAAACATGATAAATTCAGTTTTAGATGCATTCATCTTAAGTTTATTGCTGTTCATCCAATCATTGATATCTTGTGCACAATTTGTGAGGTTTTGAATAGCAGTAGCTTCGGCAGATGGAGTTGGCTGAAACCGGATGTTAGCTGTGTGATCATTTGCAAATCCGAAGACAGATATAGATGGAGGTACAATGTCAAATAGAGTCCCAGCATATGTGAGGTAGAGCCAAGGGCCCAAACAACTACCTTGTGGTACACTACACTTGAGATCACGTACAGACGATACAATGTTATCAACGCTAACTCTACAGCTACGAGGTCGAAGGTATGAATCCAACCAATCCAATGCTGAATTACTGATGCTGAGTTAATAAGAATTTTAAATCATGGTTTATTAACTGTCAATAGAGGTAATGTATTATCAAATTATTTGTTAAATTATAGCTTAGATAATAGTGCTTGAATAGAGAAAAACTGTACAGAAAAGTGTAGAGCAGAACAGAGCAGAGGACAGGAAAACATAGCAGAGTGGAGCGTTTTTAACCTCAGGGTACTTGACAATCCAGTAGGATATCTACCCTTACATTGGAAACAGGAGAAGAGGAGCAGAGTAGAAGAAAGCAGAACTAAGTAGAGGGAAGAAGAACAGAACAGAACAGAGCAAAGTATACGAGAAAAGGACAGGACAGAGTAAACAAGAACAGAGTTGTACACAACAGGGCAGAGCAGAATTGAACTGAACAGAACATCCCTGAGTAAAACAGATTATACTCTCTATTTAGTCCAGATTTTGTACAACATGGAATTAAGAGATATGAAGTACAATGAACCTGATTATAATGTTACGATGGCCTCATGATTTCAGCTTCACTGTCACAAAAGATTTACAAAAGTTTTACATCACCTATGATAGCCTTACATCACAAGTGAAATTTAAAATGTAAACTATAGGTAGTTTTATGAATACCTACATGTATTCAAGGAGGATTGTTTTTTTAAAATGACAATACTCCTAAATTGATAACCCAACCTTTAAGTACATGTATCAAGAATTGTCATGGTAGTGTCATCATAAATATTCATGCCTAGTAAATAAACAGTAATAAAAAACCTGCATATTTATCTGAACCATTCAGTATATGTTTTAGACCGATCCTTTCTATCAAAATATTATGAATCATATAAATATGTAATTAACGTAATGGTTAAATTCACTGTAAAAGGAATGTTTCATTCATAAAGAGCTGACAGGATTGTGGTTTTAAAAATGTACAAGTAATGTACTTAGGTATACATGTATTATAGTGGTAGTATAGTAATGTATAGATTTTATATATCCTCTCATTACAGTATAATATTTCCATCATAAAAATAATTTAAATTTCTCAATGACTAATTCAAATTATAGGTTCTAACATCATTTCCTATAATGAAAAATGAACTCAGTAATGACTGTATTTTATTATGCCATGTACTTATTTTACACAAAAGTTTCAAATATAGTTAAAAACAACCATAATAAATAAATGTGTTTAATAGGTTATGGATAATTAATTAGTTTAAAAAATGCACTTGTCCATTCAAAAGGTAAATAAGGTGATGCACTTACGACATTTTATTGATTTAAACACATAAAATGTACATTATACAAGATACAAAAGTTTTTTTCAAGTCGGAATGAAGTTACATGAAAAAAAGTAACATAAGCTTTGATCAGCTATTGCCCAACAAACATTATATAAATATCAGATCCTACAGAGGGTGATAGAATAGAATGTTCACCTGAGACAAGTAATGTCAACCAAGGCTTTAGCTTTTTAATGGAATCAACCAAGTTTACAGTAGCAATGTTTACATAAAATGCTAATTGACCTTTGTACTCTTACATTGAAGGTCAATGACTTTATTTTTTATGATACATTGTTTGTTTGGTTTCTATTCTTGTTTATCAACAATGTTTAGGTTCACAGATTTCCAGAAACTTTTTACCTCCGACTCTTTTTACCTTTCCATAAGATACAGATAACTTCTAAAAAGAGTAAAATTGACAAAAAAAGGGTTTTCAATGAAATAACTGTTAAGATCATGATATTCAATATCATGTAACTTTTTAAATTTCACCAAAGCAAAATTGATAAGCGAAATCATTCAATGAAGTAATGGTCAAAGACCTATCACTATAAACCTCACACAATAAAGCAACTACCCATTTCATATTAAAACACAATGATGCCAATTTTCAATGTTTCCATTTCATCAGAATTCATAAAACAAAATCTGATTTCAAGAACTTTTCTAACCCTGAAGCATCATATCCAGAAATTGTTACAGAAAACATGTTCTAAACCAATCATGTAGGGTGATAACTTCTAGAGTTAGGATATAATTCTAACACTAGACATGTAAAATAATCATACCAGTTGAGTTATGAATAGTTTTCTTTCCTTACAGCAATTATAGTTGATATAGTGTCCTATACTCCAAACTTGTACACAGTCTAGAGGACATTAGAGACAGACAAATAAGACACTTCAAGATGGAGACCCCTCAAGGTATTGTAATAAGATAGAAATTGTTCTGTATTCTAAATGAATTGGATTTTAGATCTGGATATTCATTTCCCTATTCATTAGATTACAATATAGAAATGTCAAACTCCCTGGTGACATGTCATACAAATTATCATTTTAATCTCCCTTCAGTAAAAGAAGAAAAACGTATCTATATATTAAATTGACTGAGATGTGTTTTCTCTTAGACTTGCAATACTAAAAGATCTCCAGGGGAAGTTCGCGCTCACATTGATATGTTGTACCAATTATTCTTGTAGCCAATATATAACAATTTGGAGCAACCAATTTAAAGTACAGAGTAATTTGTTGGTGTAGCCTAATAAGTTAGTACAGATTGGTAATTGATGGTAAATTTTGTATATTCGCAAGTCTTCAGTGAGTCTTTGATCATTTACTATGGATGAATTATGGAACATAAACATAACATGTCGAGCAGGTACATGAGCAATTGAGCACTTTTAAAGTATTTGTTAAAACAATAATTCAGAGCGTTACCACTACTGGTAGATGTTTTGTCTGATATTACATCTAAGGGACATAACTCCTGATAATAAATGAAAGGGAAGTAACTCCAAAATTACCAAAAATCAAAGTTAAATCAAAGAACATTCATATGAAGATACACACAAAAGGGGGCCATTGCACTGCAGTAAGTAACTGAACATTTATATGTCACCCAGTGATGCAATTCAAAAGCCTCTATAGTCAAGACAAAGTTAACTATCCAAGCATCTCCCAATACATTTCCCATTCAGCAAAAATTTAAACCTACAACTTTGAAGAGAAAACAAATCACTAACACAAAAACCTCAGTCTCAACCAGGAACATTAAATGATTCTAATGATACCTGAGAACTATCATATAGGGAAACTAGTAGACAGTAATATGAATCTCTAGTAAAAACTGAAATTTAACAATTCAAATTTTTTGGGTTTTTTTTTCAAATTTATGCATTTATTACTGTTATTTTAATTTGCAACTTGTTTACTGTAAGCAAATACTTGATTTCCATACAAGTATCATTTTACTTCAAACTAAATGCTGTTTTTTCTGACTGTTTTGTTAATGCTTAAGTGAGGTTTAAAGTTAAAGTGATCTGAGCAAATTACGATCTATGAAGATCCTGCTCAATATTGGAAGAAGAAGAAGTGCGGTTTAACTTGAACTTTTGATAATGCTAATTTATTTGAACTACAATCACGTAGAACATTTATATCATGTAGTTATACTCATAGTACATTGTTTCATGGTTTATCTTTATAACATATTAGATACCAGGAGACATGTTAGACATCTAGACAGCAGGTACATGGGTTAACAATTTATACCCAGGTATAACAGGGCTTTAAAACAACAGTAGTATTTGCAAGGGCAGCTCATAAATTTTACCCCGATTTTTACAATTTTTTAATGGGGCTGAATTTAAATTGAATGGAAACCCCATTTACAAAGTGACAGACTAAGACAAACATAATGTAATTTTTGTGGAGCAATTTTGCACCAAAACAAAAAAAACTTGAACAAGTTTTACTCAATAATAAGGAATCAGAGACTCCATCTAAAGGGTCCAGACCCCTCTAGGTCCCAGCTGCATACACAAGTGTTTAGCTATACATGTATATTTATCTAAGAAATGAAACCATGCTGTCTTGCTTATTTGAATTGATTACCTTCAACAGATTTGTTATTAACTTTACAACAAAAACTCATAAAAAATTTGTGAGCAAACTGTCGACAATTTTTCTGCCATATTTGGTTATAAACAAAGGTATTTGTCACACTGAGCTGTCAGATAAACATTCTTTACAGTCAGTATTATTCAGCAAATCATATCTTGATTATATAAATAATGATTTAGTGCAAGCTGTCACTCAATAAACCTTTCATACATACACAGTATAATAAGTATATAGACGTAAATAATAATCAATTAGTTTAAATCATTAATCCATTAAAATGTTCACAAATCAAAGCGTGAATATTAATCTAAATCATACTGAAACTATTACATATTTTATGATATAACCCACTATTCAAACTTCCACGATGAAATATTGTACTTGCAGTGAGATGACAGCGTGGGCTACATACAATGATTCAATCAATCATATTAATATTTGAGATGAAATTTTAAAACAGATAATGATTTATTAAACATAAACTCTCATTTATAGATTAAAAATAATTTCATTTATATTAATTATGGAAATAATTCTGTTAATGTTAGTTAGTTTTGTCCCTAGTGTATTGTTTATATAAAATTATAAAAGGATAAATGTTGATGCTGTTTTTTTGTCACTAGATAAAAAACATAATGATTAAAATAGTAATTGTTATTTGGGTAACAATGTTATGACACAATATGTCTGAATTAAGAGCAGATTTACCTTAACCTAAGAACAAAATGGTACATTTCTATATGAAGGGATGACTAAATCCATGTAGTGGTGCATATACTATTCCCACTGATTTAAATGCTCACAAAATACTTCACAGCAGTATTCACAGCAATTCAAATCAGCAGGGTTAATGTACGCTCCACTGACAGTTGGCAACAATTTTAACAGCACAAATACTTTACTTCATTTTGCAGGTGGCATACAGGAAGCCCAATTGTCAATTATAAAGCGAATCATACCCAACTATTGATAAAGATCATTGTCTAAAACTTAACCTTGATTATAGCATACTGAATACTAACTACTGAATCAGTTAGTTACTTAGAAAGTCAATTTGTCAAATCAAGAAGCCCAGACTTCAATTAGCTACATGTCATTTGAACCACCTAAATCACAATTAAATTATAGGGGCTGGAATTTCCTAAGTGGTACTTCTAGAGATGTTCAATTTTCAAATCAATTACTTCCCATCATGCTTTGTGTCCATCAAAATTAAAGACACCATGGGTGTACCGATAAGAATAACACTCTGTGAAATTTAATCACCAGATTCCCATCAAAATGCTACATGGCAAATAAACTCATTGTCTCTCAGTATATGAGCATTGGTCCTATGAGGTTAACATTCTAAATAGAATCAGCGTTATAGACCTCACTTCTAACCATACCCTAGCATTGATTATAGCGTACACATTTATTGCAATCAATATCGCAGAAAATGGAAACAAAAACTCACCTCCGGTAGAAACAGCTCTTCGTAAAAATCCTAAAAAGTCCATTTTCCTCTCATAAAATCACATCACTTCCAAATAGAGGCCACATGATACATAAAATGTTATTTTATTCCATATTCTATTTAACCATGTATCCTATTATAAATCCAAAGTTTTGTAGAAAATAACACAAAATATATCACTCCTCAAACTAGGTACCGGTATTCTACTTAGAACACTATTATATCACCATGGTATGTGAAGTCTCTGTATATCAAACAATAGATTTCAATAGTCTTAGACAATCAAGATAAAATTCCAACGTTTTATCACCTAGCAACACTTTAGAATGTAAAATAAATCTTCTGTAAATATTGAAAAAACTTTTACTTTTTAAGACACTAAGATAAATAAAATACTTGTATCAACGTAAGATAAATACCCTAGTACTGTAAATTACTAACAAAAAAGTAACATACTAGAAGAATAATGTCTTTTTATTTACTTATTTAGTAAAAATTTCAAACCATTCTGCTTAACAAATAAATCCAAATCAATTGAAAGTTATCAGTCAAGTTTTTATCAAAATGTCTGACAAAAAGAGAAAACAAGCTCTTACATCGATGTGTGTTCCTGTTTGTTAATACTAAATGCAAACAAATGATAACAAATATTTCAATACCTTATAATCAATGCAACTTGTATTGCACACTTCAGGAACAAACATTATAACACCCTACAATGCATTGTAACCATCTAAAACCCCTTACATAATATGGTGACAATACAGTGCACTCCAAAAGACCTTGGACAAAAACCAGATTCACATAACCCCAATGAAAAAAAGACATTCTCCTTAGAAAATGAAAAACAAGTAAATCTGTGAGCTAATGCTCACTAGTGATACCCCCGCAAAAATCTAAAAATATGCGACAAACAGGAAGTAGATGAGCAAGGAGCATGAAATCGCTTTACACCACATGGGACTATGGGATGAAGCAATATGCAAATTATTAGGCTGCTGCATGTAATAGTTGCCAAGAAAACTGCGATGGAAATTTTGTAACGGACGGACGGACGCACGGACAAGGGTAAAACAGTATACCCCCCTCTTCTTCGAAGCGGGGGTATAAAAAGCATTTATTATTAATAAGTTTATCAACACACTGTCAAGATTCAATCTATGTTACAAGAATAATATTTAATTACTGTAACAGTAAAATTATTAGCAGAATGCATGATCAAATTTTTAGTCAACATTGATTTTTCCAAAAACTTTTGTAAGGCACTGTAGTAATAATATATCTAAGTGCCTTGATATTTTCACAGTTTCTTCACAATCTTGTCATAAAATTATACAAAAATATATCAGTTTATATACCCTGAAGATGAAACCATTTATTTGCAATATTTAACATTCACAAAATTAATCCTCCAGCTAAAACTATCACACATTCTCATCTCTTATAATCACCATGGTTAAAATCCCAGATATAAATGTATCACACTAAATTTATCATATTTTCAAAATAAAACCATTCATACATGAATTTATAAATCCATACCTTTTTCACAAAAATTAAAGTTTATATTCTGCATACAAAATATCCCTTATTTGCCTTAACTTGTGAGATTTGTAAAGAAATTACACACAAAGAAAAAACCTGAGAAATGTAAATTTAAAATTTAGTATAATCACAAGCTTCCGTTGACTCTAAACAAAATTCATCAAACAGTTAGACTTAACCCCACATCATTAATAATTAAATCACGTTTACACTCAACTAGTTTTCTACAATAAACTCAAATCAAACCAAATTAGAACCCTTCATACAGACCTTATTTGATCCATTCACACTGAAAAATGACATTTTTATAAAATGCATGAGAAAAAATTATAAAATCCATACAATATTTTAGCAATTTTCACAATACTTATTCAAGCCACAAAAATATTCAAAACATCTTCTGCACACACAACAATTAAATTCCAATGATAGAGGGAAGCCAGATTAGATTTAAATCCAAATTAAGATTAACTCCACTCTAATGTCTCCAGGAATGTAATCTCCTTAAAGCAGTCACAATCTTTTAACCCTCATGAATGAGAACCTTACTTTGAAGCACATATTTATTGTAACACAATGACAATCACATTGTAGTTTGATAATGAACAATTATAAATTAGTGACAATGTTTATTCATCTACTATAATAGTCTATCGTATCCATCTGACATACAAATATGATCAAAAGAAGAACTGATCTAATTTACACTTTAAAATTACACACATATTTTCATGTTATAATTTCAGTAAGCTGTCACGGTACGAGAAACATAGTAAAAAACTTAACCCACTGCACACGACATAAATAAATAGTCCCCGCTACTGCTACATTATCGATATAAAGCATGAATGATTTCGTATTGTCTTCAAGCGGAGACTTTTTCTTCCCCTCCATGTGAAAGATTATCAGATAAGTACGGTGAAAAATGACAATGACTGACAGCAATGAATAGACAAGAAGAAAAGAGACCCTTATCTCGCCACCATCAGACAACGAGGAAATTATGATATATAAACAAACAATGTAAACAATAGACCAAGTAGATCTCTGGGACAGGTAAAAAATAAGTTACTGATTTTTATACTGATAAAAATACCAAGATAATAAAGGAAATAAATGAGCAAATTTTCGTCAAAAAAAGATCTGCGTGCAATTTTATAAAAAATCTTACAATAATTTAGACATGCAAAGTAAAAAAAATTAACAAAGAAAAATCGATCCTTAAGCTTTTGATAATACCTCGCCCAGAAAGCTAAATAAAGACCATGGGCCCTGTATTATAAACAAGTCTTGCTATCATAAATCTGTACTGCCATTGGTATGTTCTATTTATTATAATATAATTAGTAAACAAAACATTGACTTCTCAGTGACCAATCAAGTTTACTATAAGTAATTAACTAAAGTAATTAACTAACGAGGCAGTATGATATGTGACATTGAGTTATGGATGAAGAAATGTCAAAATATAGCTCTTAAAATTAATGTCAACACCACTAATACTTGAACATTATAATTACTGCATACTATGGCATACTGTGGTATACTGAGAGGCTAATATCTTTCTAGCATCTATGTCTCCTTCTACAATTACTAAATTTCCAAGGAGCAAACATAATTGAGCAATTAAATGAAAGTCAATTCCATGTTGGTTGGACTTCTAGCCAAATATAACAAGGTTAATACAGAAAATTCAGATCTTTTGAAAATAATAGAATTAATTTAGTATTTATAAAAATATAGTTGGTAAAGAACAAACAAAAAGTTAAGAAATATTAATATAAATCCTAAATTAATTCAATTACTTTCAAATGATCTGAATTTTCTGAACCTTTTATTTACCTTAGAACAAGGAGACCAAGCATGAAGTAATGAGACTCAATTAAGACTTAAATTAAAGTTGTAAGAGATCATATTTCACATTTAAACTAAGCACAGTGTGAAAATTGATTTTTATCATAATCATGCTCCTACATAAAATATACAGCAGTTATTATTAACATTGCATTTTCCTGTTAAAATGCTATGTCATTCAGACATCACTTAAACCCACTAGCCAAAAGTCCCAGAAATTTTGAAAATTGATTTGGGCTATTGACAAATTACTTACTTCACATAGTCAGATTAGTTGATTATAAATTTGTCCTTCACTATATAACTTAATTTAAATTAAGCTAGTGCTTGAGAAATGACTGCTAAGTTATGTTTCTTCTTTAAGTTAGAACAACTTTTTTGTAACATTTACCATTAACTGGACATAATCAATTATAAGTTATATACAATGATATGTCAATCTTCCAGTGATGTGACCTTAATTGACATGTTTTAATTAACTAAACTAAGGTTCTAACAATATAGAAGACATATGTTTACATGTCTCTGTCAAATCTACAGTATAAAGTGACTCTTCATACATGTCAACTAAATGACAGGTCAATCTATATATAAATATATATTTTTATACTATAATGACAATACTATCATATTTCTGATCAACACAATGCTGTCTGATATACCTTAGATAATGTCTCCATTTACAATAAAAACATGTATCTGTTATATGTCATTTATTTCATATATTTCATCAAATATCTAGTTCTATTCAGTGAGTTGATATTTTTCTATTTTGTTCACACCCCCTTTCAGCAAACCAGCCCCTTTTCAGCAGTCAGAGTCATATGAGGTGAACAGTTCACCAAACCCATCATTCCTACTCGTATACTGGACCTATTATCTCAGTAAGCAAGAAAATGAATAAAATTTCTCTTTTAATTATTTCAAATTCTATGGAAATAGACAACAAAGTCAAATAATAAGATTAACAGAATTTGAATCAAATGAGAATGTTGAATGAGATTAAATATCATTATAAAGTAAAATTTAAAACAAGAAAGATAATGTGGGAGCCACATTAAAGCCAGATTTTTCTGCATATGGGAACATTGAGAACAAATTTACGTTGTTACAAAAGAAAGTCATTTGATATATTGCTTATTAGAAGGAATACAAAGGGCAATAATTAATCTTAAAGGAATAAAGAGTTTCATTAACTATATATATGTCCTATTGTATCTTTTCTGATTATTTTGTTGGTATTTGACTAAGATGGCATAAGACATGAAAACTATGGATGAAAATAATGCAAAGCTAATGATATGAAATTGGCGAGAGAATTTTGTTAAAAAAAAACCTTGTATGGCAAATGGTGAAATTGTTGAAACAAAATGGCAGGAAAATATGACTGGAAAATGCAAGAATACTTGCTATTGGAGAGATCCAACATACTGAAAACTTTAACATAAAAAATACAAAGGGAAATAATCCATATTTAAGCCAAGTAGAGTTGCCGTTACTGTCTAATTCTTTCAACAGATGGTAAGTAATCATTGTATGAAATTTTATAATAATCTTACCATAAATGGCAGAGATACCCAACAATTTAAAAGCTTTACCACAAAAATAACAAAGGGAAATAATCCATTTTTAAGCCAGGTAGAGTTGTTGTTACTGTCTAATTCTTTTCAACAGATCATATGTAATCATTATACGAAATTTCATAAACATCTAACCATAAATGGCAGAGATATCCAACAATTTGAAAACTTTAACACAAAAATAACAAAGGGAAATAATCCATTATTAATCCAGGTAGAGTTGCGGTTACTGTCTAATTCTTTTCAACAGATGATATGTAATCATTGTATGAAACTTCGTAAACATCTAATTTGAAAAATTTAACGCAAAAAAACAAAGGGAAATAATCCATTATTAAGTCAGATATAGTTGTTGTTACTGTCTAATTCTTTTCAACAGATCATATGTAATCATTGTTTGAAATTTCATTAACATCTAACCATAAATGGCAGAGATATCCAACAATTTGAAAACTTTAACAAAAAAATAACAAAGGGAAATAATCCCTTATTAAGCCAGGTAGAGTTGCGGTTACTGTCTAATTCTTTTCAACAGATGATATGTAATCATTGTATGAAACTTCATAAACATCAAACCATAAATGGCAGAGATATCCAACAATTTGAAAAAATTAACGCAAAAAACAAAGGGAAATAATCCATTATTAAGTCAGATAGAGTTGTTGTTACTGTCTAATTCTTTTCAACAGATCATATGTAATCATTGTATGAAATTTCATAAACATCTAACCATCAATGGCAGAGATATCCAACAATTTGAAAACTTTAACACAAAAATAACAAAGGGAAATAATCCATTATTAATCCAGGTAGAGTTGCGGTTACTGTCTAACTCTTTTCAACAGATGATATGTAATCATTGTATGAAACTTCGTAAACATCAAACCATAAATAACAGAGATATTCAACAATTTGAAAAATTTAACGCAAAAAAACAAAGGGAAATAATCCATTATTAAGTCAGATATAGTTGTTGTTACTGTCTAATTCTTTTCAACAGATCATATGTAATCATTGTATGAAATTTCATTAACATCTAACCATAAATGGCAGAGATATCCAACAATTTGAAAACTTTAACACAAAAATAACAAAGGGAATTAATCCCTTATTAAGCCAGGTAGAGTTGCGGTTACTGTCTAATTCTTTTCAACAGATGATATGTAATCATTGTATGAAACTTCGTAAACATCTAATTTGAAAAATTTAACGCAAAAAAACAAAGGGAAATAATCCATTATTAAGTCAGATATAGTTGTTGTTACTGTCTAATTCTTTTCAACAGATCATATGTAATCATTGTATGAAATTTCATTAACATCTAACCATAAATGGCAGAGATATCCAACAATTTGAAAACTTTAACACAAAAATAACAAAGGGAATTAATCCCTTATTAAGCCAGGTAGAGTTGCGGTTACTGTCTAATTCTTTTCAACAGATGATATGTAATCGTTGTATGAAACTTCATAAACATCAAACCATAAATGGCAGAGATATCCAACAATTTGAAAAAATTAACGCAAAAAAACAAAGGGAAATAATCCATTATTTAGTCAGATAGAGTTGTTGTTACTGTCTAATTCTTTTCAACAGATCATATGTAATCATTGTATGAAACTTCGTAAACATCAAACCATAAATGGCAGAGATATCCAACAATTTGAAAACTTTGACGCAAAAAAACAAAGGGAAATAATCCATTTTTAAGCCAGGTAGAGTTGTGGTTACTGTCTTATTCTGTTCATCACAAGGTATGTTATCATTGTATGAAGTTTCATAAAAATCTAACAATAAATGGCAGAAATATATGCTAAATTAAAAACTTTAACGCAATTGTTAACGACACCAGACACCCGAAATTACAAAGGGCAATAATCCATAATTAAGCAAGGTAGAGTTGCGGTTACTGTCTAATTCTGTTCATCACATGGTATGTTATCATTGCATAAAGTTTCGTAGAGATCTGACTTTAAATGGCAGAAATACATGGTACATTAAAAACTTTAACGCAATTGTTAACGACACGGACGCCCGCCCGCACGCCCACCCACCCACGCGCCCGCCTGCGTTCGCCAAACTATTAGCCGAATTTTTTCGTTGAAAAATCCGGCTAAAAAATGTACATTTCAATCATCAAAATTAATGTTGCAGACGTTACAACAAAATCTCCCAACTGAAGAGTTCTCATGAGTTAGAAAAATTACAAGAGTAACCTCCCTTTATAAGCTGCCAATAGGTCAATTTGACAGAAATGTTTAATGTCAATATAAAAGATAATAGATATGCTGGTACCATGGAAGTAAACTCTTCACAAAATGTTGTTTTCAAACATTGTACAATTTGATTAAAGAACTTAAACACTTGAAGTATTGCCTCAGGAAAGTTTTATCTCTGATTCTATGATAAGAAAACATGTGTTTTATTTGATGACAAGAAATAAAACTATCTGATAAAAGATAAAAAACATATTTATCAGATCAAAAACATTAGCAATGAATAGATGCCAAACTTTGTTAAACTTTTCTATAATTCAATATGTGAAGAAAGATCTGAGAGAAAAGTACCTTAGATCTATTTAATTCTGAAGAGGGTATCCAATACTTTCACATCAGTTTCTGGGACTGTAGATACTTCATAAGAAAATACAAAATGTTTCAGTATATAGACTTTTACCTCATGAATAAAACTTGAAACATTTTATTTATTTTGCATGAAGAATTATAGTATAAAAAATCTATGTACTTTTAGATCTAAAAAGCTCTGGAGACAATTTTTTTTAATAATAAAGGAGGAAGAAAACATTAACAATAATTTATATCCAAATTGCAACTTAAACCGTTCAAAATGCATAAATTATGTCATCATTTAGTTCCTTAAGAATGATTTATTACAAGTTTTTTTTAATATCTAAATGACTTAGCAATTCAATGAATAATTTAGAAAATGCAATTTTCATCCTGGTTCAATCTACAGTGTTACAGTTCAACATGTCCTGACCAACATCAGGTCAACATTTTGTTAGGACAGCTATTTTCATTTATAAAAACAAGTTCAATAATGTATGACAATAGGTAATGTAACATTCATAGATAGAGATGTTTTATTGTAAAATAAGATCATTCACCAGTTTATGCTTGATAAAAATATTGATAAAAATGTCAAAGAAAAAAATAAAAATTTCATTTTTTATATCATAAAGTCTTTATATTGACATTTATGACTAAATTACAAACAAGATATTTTGTTAGTGTGAACAAGAAAAATGGCGTACAATCCATAGGTTAACATACCCTGTCTCTGTATGACATCAAGTTAATACAAATAAAATATCACATATACATGAAAAGAGACTTTAAAGGTGACATAAACAATATACATTGTTTTAATAGAGTCAAAAGTTAAGTAAAGTCAATTTATAAATCTTTTGTTCTTGTCTTGTATTTAAACAATCTAACCATCTGGTCAAACATATGTTAGTTGTATAACTTTGTTCTTTGTTACATGTTTATAATATACCTAACACTTATAAAGATCAAAATACCATGAATATTTTCTATAGATGCAGGTCAAGCCATAAAAGGGCAGGGCAACGTAGGAAAGAGCAGGGTTAAAATGAGCCGAGCTGTGCGGAGCAGAGCAGAGCAAACAGAGCTGAGCAAAGACAGAGAGTAGAGTAGAGCAGAGCAGATAGAGCCTAGCTGAGCTGAGCAGAGCTGAGCTGAGCAGAACAGAGCTAAGGCAGAGCGAGCATGGCAGAACAGAACAGAGCAAAGCAGGACAGGACAGGATAGAACAAAGCAGAATTAGTTTCATTTCAAACAGCATCATACAGTAGTCATTTATTGACTACATCCACTCCCCTATAATTTCTTATTCACTTACATAATGTCTAATTGATCTTACTACATAAAATGAAAGAATACAGAACACAGAGACCTCAGCCATCTAGTGACAAGAAAATCTATCTAACTTAACAGTTAAAATTAATGACATCAGTCTACTATCATGTCTGCACAAAAACAATCTTCATGTTAAATTCTTAACCCTCATTTATCAAGCAGTACTTGATAGACTAAAATAGTTCACATCATTATACAGAATGCCATTGAGTTGTTGACAGAATCATTAGTTACAGAGTTGACAGGTTCGTTGCCAGAAATAGTATCCCCTAACATCTACATTTACAGTACCCTTCAAATGTATTGGCAACTATAAAATTAAAAAAAAAACTTATCATGCATACTGCATATGTAATTCTACTACTCAGTGTATTGTTTAAGTTTCCTTCATGTAACATCGTTTGAATCATTGAATGTCAATAAACTAATAAGATACATATTTTTTAATTATTTCCGTTTTGTTCTTTTTATTCATGAATACACATGAATTAGTTTATCTTAAAAACAGGATTTTCTCCAACAACTTTTGGTGATACTGTAGATCTATCTAATGTCATATAGTTACAATTTCTTTTTTTTTCTAATTTTAAAATCTATTTTCACAAATATTACCTCTATAACCAGCATGTACCCACAGATCAATATAGACATACTATTGCAGCCACTAGCTATATTTTCTTAGATTAAATTCTAAACTCATTTCCTTCCCTGAAAAATTCTGTGACTGATTAAAATAAGTAGACCTTTTGTAATCATACATTTTTGCTTTTGTATTACATTCTTTTCAACAGAAAAAGCTGTAAGAGATAAATGAGGTAGCCAGGTCACCTAAACTGTTTATATCTGGAATAGACCAGCACTGAACTCCTATCCACTGAACCCAAGTACCCCCTTTACATATAAACAGACAGGGTTGCAGTGGTTTCTGGGCTTATGTTATGTTAGTGGCTCAGTATGCTTTACACAGAATTTCAAATCTTGCGTCAAAAAAGGGTTGCTGGTTGGAAAACCCACCTGGGCTGGTTATACCCTTCCACGAAAATTTGACATTAATGTTTATCTTTTTTTCCTAGGCCTTACAGAATGGGAGAAAAAGTTAGGTGAGCTAGTTGATGTAAAATGACTACAAATTTGCATTGGAACAGTGTTAAACCAAATCAAAAACAAATTTATCAGTGAGACTGTGAGAAGTTCCATTTTGATTAAAAATTAACAACTTTAACAACTGTATAATCACTATGAGGTTTTATCAAGATAAGTAGTATCATCTAAAACAAGACAAATGTCATCATAAAGTAAAATATAAATATAAAATATGATAACAGATATAATATAGAAACATTGAAAGTCTTTCATTGATAACCAGGTGCCACTAACAGACAATGAAAATATTAAACATCTGTATCAAGTCATGATATAATGATATTTTATTTCTATCTCAGCTGTTTAGTTTATCATAAGTGATGATAGTTTCATGTTGATATATCACCAGTAGTCTTAGAGACCACCTAAGGTTCAAATCATCATCTTGTCTAATTAAATTGAATATATAAAATGACAAGAACCTATCTTGAATAACATCCGTTCATTTTATAATACTTTGTATTTGCTTCCTCAGTTGTGTGGTTTAATTATCTGATTTCAAGTCAATGTAACCTCTTAATGATAGGAAGTTGTTAGTTCCAGCCTAGCTTTGGACCATTGCTGATGACACAATAGTTTCTTCAACTTGAGCTAAGACAGTTTAATACATTGCACAGTTCCATAACTAAACTATTTCAACAATTCGATGAATCCAAATGCTATTTCAATTGAATATTTTGTCTCAAGTCAATTTACACAAGTTATACATATATTTGATAATAAAATCTGAAATTATCATACAAAAGAAGAAATTTCCAAGAATTGATATTTCTAAATAAAGTAACCATGACAACTCTGACCTTGTGTTCTAGATGTATCTATGGTCACTGTACATAGATTGCTGGAGGACACAGACAACAAAGTAATTATTTACAATCAAGCTGATATAAAATACATTAAGACAATCATTCTTACCAGACAGCTTCTCTGATAATTATTATACTAAAGTTTATGTAAAAGAAGTGTAGTTTTAAAACATCCAAACATCAGCCAAAAGCAAAAACAGTTACCTCCCAACAGCAGTCACCTTCAAAACAAGAGTTGCAAAAATATCTCTAAAAAATTCAGACACTTCCAAATAACACTGAACAGTTGCCTAAAAACAGCCCTTTTCAAAATAGTCATCTTCCAAGTTCCCAACAACAACCACCTCCCAAAACAGCTGCTTCTAACAAATTCCACCTTCAAAAACCACAGCTGCTTCCAACAACATCCACCTCCAAAAACAGCTGCTTCTAACATCATCCACCTTCAAAAAACCACAGCTGCTTCCAACAACATCCACCTCCAAAAACAGCTGCTTATAACATCATCCAACTCCAAAAACAGCTGCTTCCAACAACATCCACCTTCAAAAAACCACAGCTGCTTCTAACAACATCCACCTTCAAAAAACCACAGCTGCTTCCAACAACATCCACCTCCAAAAAAACAGCTGCTTCCAACGGCATCCACCTTCAAAAACAGCTGCTTCTAACAACATCCACCTTCAAAAAGCCATAGCTGCTTCCAACAACATCCACCTCCAAAAAAACAGCTGCTTCCAACAGCATCCACCTTCAAAAACAGCTGCTTCTAACAACATCCACCTTCAAAAACCACAGCTGATTCCAACAACATCCACCTCCAGAACAGCTGCTTTCAACAACATCCACCTCCCAAAAACAGCTGTCCTCCAACAACACCCTACTCCAAAACAGCTGTCCCAACAACAAAAAAATCTACCTCCAAAACCACAGCTACTTCCAACAACATCCACCACCAAAAGCAGCTGCCCCCCACAGCATCCTCCTACAAAAACAGCTGCTCCCAAAACAACCCACCTCCAAAAACAGCCCCCAACAACATCCACATACCAACAACAGTCAACTAAAGTCAGTCATCAACCAACAACAGCCACATCAAAGTCACAATTAGCATGCTAAAGCTTTTTAATACAAAACTAATTCTCCCCAACAACAGTCACCTCTCTTTATGAGTATTTATCAAATAACAAAAACAGGTTGTTGTATAGAGGTTTCCCCATAGTTTTAAAATATCAATAATGTTTGTATTTTGAAATTTGCATAAGTCAGTGTTCACATGTAGACAATGTATACCGAGTATATCTAGATATAGATGGAAGTATTGATAGACTTGTCTTAGTAAATATCTACCAGATATCCCAGGTGTATATTGTATACATACATGTTTTCTATCAGTTAATTATAAACATTGTCTACATGGTCTGACCTCAACAAATATATAATTAGAAACTTAAGTCATTGTACTAAACCAATGTTCTATATATAGTAACAGCCAAACCTTCCTGGACAAATGAAATTTTGAGAAAAACTGAAAATTCTTACTGTAAGCAATTTCGCTATTGAAGTTTATTTATATATCATTTTTTGAATCATATGTTGATAAACTAATTAATACAGCATCTCCGAAGGTTTCTCTGCTCTGGATCGTTCATGGAGTTAATTTTCTTCGACTCAGAATAATATTTATTTACCTTGAAATTTTCGGTGACATCATGTCACCTTCTTCAGCTGACTGATTTTGATCACATGACTGGTGAAGGGTCACGTGATATAAGGAGACTGTCATGTGATCAAAATCAATCAGCTGAATTGAAAAATTCAAGGTAAAAAAATACTCGCTCTGAGTTGAAGAAAACTAACTCCATAATAAATACTGATTTTAGAATTTGTTTAGATGATTTTTTTTTCTTCCTAGAAAAAGGTAAATCGGTTTATCCTAAAACATGATTTTGTCCAAAGACTTCTGATGGGTATTGTATATTTGTAAATCTATATTTTGTTTTTCAGTCCCATTTCTTTGTAACTGCCGTCACAAATAAGAGCATAAAGATATCAATAAAAACAATGTAATTTGAAGTCTAAACAGGATGTTAAAATATAAGGTAGATTTTTGTCTTACATATTTGAAGATACATGGACTTAAGTTGTAAAAACCCAGGGCTCAAATTTAAGCTCGCATACTCGCAAAATGCGAGTGGAATTTGAAAATTGTGAATAACTTTTTGTTTAACTCGCAAATTTTCGCGAATTGAAATCACCCAAAAATATTTCTGTCTAAACTAATAAGGCTCAAATCAGCATTTGAACGACCAGATAGATTGATGATATAATATAATTAAAGATTCACAATAAACCATGTTTGATAACTTTGTCTATCCCACAATAACACACTTGTTCTATCGTGAGTTAAGTATAGTACTAAGTTGCTTTTATATTGCATGTAGGAATTATTAAGTTACTATATATGCTATTGAAATTTAAAGAAAAAAAAACGAGTCATTTTTTTCATTTTGCGAATTGAAATAAAATCTGCTCGCAAAAATTTGCAGTCCAAGGTTTTGTTGAATTCAGGCGCTGCAAAACCAAACAATTTCAGATTAAAATCCTGCCTATTACCAACACATCAGATTTCACCAACCAGCCTGTCAATATAACACTACATTACAAGAATATTTATACAGTGGAAATTCATCAAAAATAAATACTATTTGTTCTGCATATTTATTAATAGGCAAAAATCTATAAATGCAGTTATTTGGTAGTTGATCTAAATAGAATGAAAAAACTACATTAACTCTTACTTTCAAATAAAATATAATATTTCAATGAATTATTTAGTAATTTATCAATGAATTTTTATAAAGAATATTTTTGTCCTAATTTCAGTCAATTATTTCTTTAATGACTTTTTAATGTTACAAATATTTTACTGCATTGTAAAAAACACAACAATCTCAGCTAAAGTAAAAACTTGTTCCATAAAAAATGTTCTAAATTTGTTAGAAAATAATGTTTTTATAAACCTTGATAATAGCTTTTTTTATAATATATTTGTTGGAATAAAATCAGAGTAATGAAACAAAAAGCCTGAAAAAAACATTATGAAAATCTGTTTTATTGTAAGAGGTACCTAACAAATTTAAATCCAATTGAAAGTGCATTTTAGTTCAAGTAATGTCAGAGACAGGGTTTGAATGTAACATTAGATTCCATAATGATAATGAACACACCCAAGCACACACTTTTATACCAGACTATATACAGTCAATAAGATAATCATTTAATGATCTCAAGAATGCACCACTTGTTCTAAAAATACACAATACCAAAAAATAAACAAAATATTCACCCAAATGGTAAATAAAAGCATTTAGAATTTCAAATCATAATAAAATTATAACAATTCCCCTCCACACTACAATATATAAAGAACCACTATATATGTAATACATAGTTTTTATTCATACCAGCCATGTAAATTAATTAATTCCTTATTTTATCTTAATTTATCCATTTATTTTCTCACACAAATTTTTCTAATATAAAATATTTTCCCATGAATATCAAGATGTTACAGAAATAAGCCAGTTATTTCTGTATCAGCTTGACCAATCCACTGACCACATAAATAGAATCAAGACACACAAAACTGTCAGAATAAATCCTTTCACACAAATGTCAGCCTGTTTTTCTAGATATTTTTCTCTCCTAACTCCACAACTGTATCAACTTTAAGTCACAAAATATTAACTATCCTAGGGATAAATGTGCAACTTTTTTCATATAAAAGGTTTATTCCAAACTATGTAAATATTCAGGAAATTTCCCACTAAGTTGAAACACCTTCTTGAACATACACAGCATGAATCTAGTGACTTCACATTACAGAAAATCTATAAAAGACAGAAAAATTACATGACCAACTGAACCTAACAGTTCTAGAGCACATGTTACCTCAAGTCTCAATTAAAACCCGATTAACTCCTAGAAATGCGTATTAGATATCAGCATATCAACATTAATGTTACAGTGGCTTAGAATGAACTCTTCTCAATGAAGACAGAAAACTCATTAATGAAATTAATCTAGTAAGGATCACGAAACCTCCAATTGAAGATTTCTTACAGCATGCCGAATGCATGCTGAGATTTAAAGAATAGGGATTGCATTTAGGGGTCAAAAGGGGTCAGGCAATCAATTTCTCTGTCAGACGTGCCGAAGAAAGAGCAGCAATTTAATTAAAGCCCAGGCAGAGTGAGACAGGGACTATGACAAGAGTGTCCTTTAACAATAGATTGTATTGAAAACTACTTTAATCAGTTTCCTTACAAGTGCCTTCAGAAAATATCAACGAAGAAAATGACAATCATGAAATGTCTACGCTAGGCAAATATTACCAGTATGTTAACTTCTAAATTACCTAGCAATAAGAAAAGCTGAAACAATATACATCATAATATCCCAGACAAATAAAGAAACAATTCCATTACAAGTACAAATAAATACAGGAAAGATTATTGCGACTCAAATTTTATAGTTTTAATAGCAGAACAGAATCTTAACATTGGGATCTTTTCCTTATCAAATTAAGCAACTGGGACTAAAATTTGTCAAAAATGACGCTTTTTTTTGTAATAAACAAGGAGGCCCTTACAGGGCTCAGCATTAAATGTTGTCTATTTGTCCCTAACAACCTATACTTGGGTTCGGGTAACTTGTTACTGCTAGTAAACATTAAGTTTGTGGTATTAAATTATATAGCTGCAAGTCAAATCTGACAACCTATTTTATAAATCAATGTTGAGCCCTGTCCTCATAAGGGAACTTTACTTTAGTTAAATCAGACAAATATTTGCAGATAATTGTTCAACAACAGTATAACATCATCTTTCATATAAATTATCATAGAAAATGTAAGTATCTGATTCTATTATACAATGTGCAGCAGAATATGGTAAGATTCCAAGATATAAGGAACTCCCTACAGTACAGTTATAATATAGTTGTTACCAATGATAGAAGAGAGAAAGAAAGTGTCAGACAAACAAGCCAAGAATGAATAATAGTGAATTGATGATCAATATAACACAATGATAATTGAACCAATCAGCATGACACCCTCTCTCTAACAACATTTTTTATACAATATTAGCAGTACAATACAATCCGTGAGAAAACAAGATTTTCAGAACTGTGAAGAGCAATAAAGAAATATAGAATGATTTCATGGAATCAATACAAGAAGTGAAGTGGGCAATATTATTATAGAATTGTGAGAGAGTGTACCCATTAGAGAGATATGCCTCACTTCACTGCTTTATTGCATCCATTAAAAGACTGGACGTCCAGTGTATAAAATGCATTATACTACCCCAGGACTGTATAATCTAGCAGAAGACCAAACTGACTGGAAACTTCACAAAGACAATCAGATTAAAAAAGGAGGTTTTTCCATCTGAATGTCGCTCCAGAGCTTTAATTTCAAGAATAAAGTTTAGTTCTGGCCAGGATCTACACATGATGCATCCTTTAAAAGGAGCTGACAGACCCCAGTTGAAAAATAAACAACTATAACAGCAACAACAGGATTGTAATCTGCACATAATGCATTTATATATGATTTGGACGGACATTCATTAAAATCAAACAGAATTGTAAACCAGTTTAGAAGCCTGCCAAGAACTTGTCATAAAATGATCAGATAACCAATTGTAATTATCTTGCAGTAATCATACATCAAGCAGTTATTTATATTGGCATTGTATATCACCTCTAGGACAGTACACACATAAAATTTATCAAGTCAACACATTATTATGATCATTATACAGCTACCAGCACACCAAACCTAGAATTTCAGACACTTGTTTATAACCAGTACTCATATACCCTTCCACAAGGTTGACAATTTCTACAAATATCTTGTTAGCTGGAAGAAAATTTACATTTTGTCAAATTTTCATGGAAGGCTTTAATCACCCCATATGGAATGTAAACCCATACCCACTTTGGGACATATTTTTAATGTCAAATTTTCATGGAAGGGTCTGCCTAGTTGAGTCCAAACTAGCAACCCCATCAAGGCACTAAATTGGAAATCCTGCAATTACTTTACTGTGCCAAATACCCAGAATTAAATGATCAACTTATTGTAATTATCTTGCACTGATCATAATTATCCAGTATTAATTTATACTGACCTCTAGTACAGGACACATACATACAAAGTACACAATTAGGTGAGCTTACAATACTTTATAGAGAAAATAACAACATATAAAAGTACAGACAGATTTATTACCCTAGCTGAGAGTACTGGCGACATAATTACACCACATAATTACAGTGTGTACCAAGCATTACAGTATAAAGATTTTTATTTCCCAAGTTTTTCTTACAGGAAAATAGAACATAAAACTTGGGAAGGGAAAGAAATTAACTCAATCAGGAGAAAAAGCTTTGGTTATATAAATAATAACATTGATACCCCAGGTCCTTATAAAATTCAGGATACTGTTTAGAGACTTATATTAACTTTTGGATGAATACAGCAATAGCTATCCCGCATACAATGTACATGTATATACTCAATTTCTTAGACTTAGTCTTGCAATTTTTTAGGACTTTCAATACGAGGAATATTTCAGGAGAGTTCAACCTTGAAGTGCAAACTTTTAATTCCTGAAGAAGTAAAACAATAACAAAAATGTTTAAATTTGAAATACCAGTATAACAGAATTCACACAACATTTTTTTGTACACAAAAACTGCTTTTATGATACAGAAAAACAAAACAGAAACTTGTAAGAATTTTTTTAGATTTGCTGATTCATTGTTTAATACTTACAAAAGTACAAAAGGAGGAAAATAGTTGAAGAATTGACATGTGGAACAAATTAGCTGTCATGAGGTTTTTTTAAGCTTTAGAGTATTTTTTATGATTTTTATCATAATTTTAACTGAATTCAAATTCTGTCAGGTATTAGCATGTCACGGAAATACTTCACTTTATAATTAGAGATAATCTCTGTTTCAAAAGTGGCAGGTTCAAATACTCTAATCTGATTGGCTGTCACAAATTGGGTGAACAATCAAACCAAAAAATGGTTAATTAATGAGAGAATATACGCTATCTAGACTATTTCAGATGTGTAGACGATATATTTTTCATCGTTGTAATTTACATGAAAAATGTCTCAACAAAATTTGCATTCCTTACGTTTCATACATGATTATCAAAGAATTTTTTACACAAATTAATCTGTGTATAAAAGACATGTTTCACATACGTTGAGTGCCAACAGATGTATTCACATCACAAGATAGCTTATATAACAATTTGTTTAAATGATAATTTGCTTTCCTACATACCAAAAATATCTGAACACTCATAAAACAATTGTAAGGGCTGCTAGGGGCTCTTTACAACAATTCATAATAAGGATACCCATAACAATGAGATAACAATGTCAATTACTGGTAAGTGGTAAGTGCCCCTGAAAATTCTCATACCACTCAGGGCACTTGCACTAACATATTAACAAAAATATATAACAGCATAGCTTAGAAGTTTTAAAATCAATCTGCGTAAACACATATCCAGTAGACCACGGTCGTACTGGATCTGTACTTTTTCCCTTTGAGGTCACGTCGAGATGAACTTTGTGTCGACCAATCAATGCGTAGCTTTCATCTAGACGAAAACACTATTAATCACATTTTGATTTCGTAATTTCTATTTTTAGACCAAGTTTTGCTTGCTAATTTAACCGCGGTAATATTCACAGGCTGCGATTGGGCGGCTCATTTCAAATTTCGTGACGTAGACGATGTAAACAAGTTACGTATCATAACAATTTCGTCATGAATATTATGATGAGAAAAGGTCACCTGAATGTGACCTTCGTTTGGAAAAGGCCAGATCTACATTAGCGAGTATGCGAGCGGAAAAATTGTAGATCAGGTTTTAATCAGATTGTTTTAAAATACAACTGGTAATGATTGGATAGCTTGTCCCATGTTATTGTTGTTTCCTAGGGCAAGCAAATTTAACTTACCGTAATTGCTAAGAATTGGGGGCCCAAGGCAGCATTAAATCAATCAAAGTTGCTGGAGCACTGAATGAACAATTTCTTGAGTAAGGCATTTATCAAATAGTCATAACCAGTTAATTATTGCCTGTTCTAATAAGTGAGGCAGACTTTTAATATTAACAAATATCTTAAAATCATTGATTATACAATACAGAGAGGTTGAGAACGAAAACGAAATATCTGTGGCAAAAACTTTAATAGTATGGCCCCTATCATGGGCTAAAATGTGTAAGATATAATTTAACTTTTTTCAAAATCCAGCTGAGATGTTTAACATGTAGTATCAATAATACTGAAAATATTATCAAATTGTAAACTAACATGACTTTATTACACTATTATAATAAGTAAAATCTTGCACGTTTGATATGGGGCACGTTCCGCAAGGCGATCGCTAGCTAGCACTTATTGAAAGCGATTTTAGGTCTACATAAGCTTCAAGCTAGCAAATCCAAGATGGTGACTTTCTCAAACAAAAAGTTCAGAATTGTAACAAATGAAAAATATTCAAATCAATTATCACTATGATTATTCTGTTTAACCGTTTGACGAAATATATACAATAGATGAAATATATATCAGTATTCTTGAAAAGGAAACTCGTTCCCACAGGTGGCAGCCATTTTGAAAAAGGCAGAAACGTTCTGAATGAGACGGCTTGAAAGAAAAAAACTTGCTATGTATCGCTAGCTAGCAATTCAACTTGCTCGAGCCTAGTAGACCGTTCCATAGGAAATCGCTAGCTGGCGATACAAAGCAATCGCCTTGCAGAATATGCCCATGCATGGCTTTACATAAGCAAAATTATTACTATCATAATGGTGAAATTTTAACAAAATCCTGAGACATTAACTTTGTGACCCAGTCACCTTGTCTGACCCTATATTTATGTGTAACAATATAAACCCTAAAACCACAACAATATTAACAAAATAAACAATTAGATCAAAGGTTAATCATGGTTTATTTAAACAAGATTAAAGCAATAAAAGAGATTATATCTCCCAACAAAGACTACTGGACAATGGTGTTTAACACTTTGTTACAATACTAAATTAGTTGGTGGTCTCTAATAGAAATTTAACAACTAGCTTAAACATCATATATTATTCAAATTACCATACCAACTATATACAATTAGGATGACCAGCTTACTGTGTTAAAGCAGTCATGACCCTAAGATTTCAGGAGCACTATAGCTTTTCTTATTATGTTTTATCATAATAAAGGGCAAAATTATCAAGTAGCTCGACAGTATGAAGAAAGTTATTTTCACAAACCAAAATCAATTTTCAATAGTCTCAGACTTTGGGGAAGTGGCTTAAGGCAATGACTGATACTGAATTATTTTGAAGATAAAAAGCTTCAATTTGTAATCTTTGGATGTAGACAGTCTAGAACATTGACAATTAACAATTAAAGAAAGTATTTGAGAGAGGTATAAGAAAATTTGCTACAAGCAACATGCACAAAATGAACAAAATAGTTAATTGAAATAAAATATTCTATATGAATCAGGGCTGTATATTTAGTATATTGTTCAAATTTTGCATATTTTCTTTTTCATCAGCCTGATTATCTAAGTTGATAGAGCATCTGACTTGGAAGCAGGAAGTTGCAGGATTAAGTCCCAAATCAGGTACTTAATGTTTTCTCCTCCTATTACTGTTAAAACATTACTTAGCAAATCTTCTACAGCTCAGAACCTGGCCATTTCCACCATGTCCTTCTTAACTTCACCCGACACAAAAAGTCAGTTACCTTGAAGTATTCATTCCACTAATACACCTTGTGTTCTTTTCTGCCTCACTGATATTCTCTGATATTTATAACAATAATTTTTACAACAATTACTTCATGCCAGACTTAGAATCAATTAGCCAGAAAGGACATTGTATCTTGATAGATCAAATCAAGGCAAGTATAATTTCTTTGATTAATTAGGTCATATTACCAGTGTTTCCGCAATTGTGCGTTTTTTGCGTCTTTGACGCATTTTTTTCAGTAATGACCCGTAAAAATGTGTCCAGTGCGTCATTTGTGACGCAACCAATATATTACAGTAAATTATTATCTTTTTCTTTTATGTTCATTCCGAGACAAAGATAACACAGTAAATTATAGCGTAGACAGTGAAAGCAACAGAAAAAATGTTTATATAATCACAATTTACCAATTACTTCAAATTTTGATTATTCTTTCATAACTTTGTCAATTAAATTTAACGACATTACACAAATATATGCTGCCAAAAATAACAGTTCTTTTTTCGGTGATAAGTAGATCACTAATCATTGTATATGACGCGGGCATTTGGTTACGAGGTATCAATTTAAAATAGTGATCTTGTCTTATTAAATAAAAATGTGTCACCAAATGTCTGTAAAGTGTATATATTTCATCATTTGAAAGCGATTTAATTCATTTTAATCCTTTGTTTGGTTACAAATTTACACATGTTTGACATTGTTAAGATATGTGTCGTATCGGCATCGTTTCACACTCTTTGATGTTTTATTACACAGCAATGTCTTAGTTGCAATGTCTCAGTGTGTTATCATAGCGTTAAGTTTGATTTAAATGTTAGTATAATTATTATGCTTAAAACAAGAATGACCTAGTTCTTTATTTGTCTGCTTAATAATTATGATCAACAGAAAATTGCCGATTAAAAAAAATATTGGTGAATGCAGATAAGCTTGTTCTTTTGTTTACTATAATACATTCACCTATTTTTAAAATAGCACTGTCTTTAGATTGTTACTTTTAAATAATTACTTTAAGACGGTATAAACTGATGATTTTACACAACTTATTTTTTTCCAAAAAAAGCTCTGCGATTTCTTGTGAAATGTCGGCGATTTTTGTGGATTATTTCAAATCATTAAACTGAACATTTAACATAAAAAATATTTGTAAAATTTACAAGATTTGGAAAATTTACAATTGAAAAATCGAAAATCGACGATTTTACATATTTTCCGTGTATTTTTTTTAAAATGGCAAATTTACGTAAGAAAATATTTTATGTGATCATGTGAAGGATAAAACCCTGTTAACTATTTTTTAATACTTGATTTGTGGTCAGTTTAACACTGTGTTGACAAAAAAATGTCATTTCATGGTTGCAAGCTCACCTAACCAGGTTTTGCTGAACCTCTTCTTTAATAAACAGTACACATCCTTCAACAAGGTTGTCAACATCTCCATATAACTTTAGAGGAGCAAAACAACCCTTCATTTTTATTATGCAGCTCATTTTTAATAAAAATTTGGGTAAATAGTCAAATTATAACACTGACCCTTTTAAACTTCAAATGACCCTCAAAAAATAAACGAGGGGGTCAAAAATGACCCTCAGATTTTTGAAGATTGCAGAAACACTGATTATTACAGCAGTCAACCTACTCACTGTTCCTAAAAAAGCTAAATCTAGAAATTTAGCTGCTTACCAGTTACTAAGAACATTCTTGACAACTGTCCTTCATGATTTATAATCAGTAGTAGCAGATAGTGTGACCTTAGAGTATTTCAAGACCAAAATCAATGAAAGAATACCATGCTCAGGAATTGAACCCAAGACCCCACAATCAGTGGACTTGTGTACTAACGACCATGCTAGCCAGGCGACTGAGCAAGTGTAATAATTAACAAGTGGCATCAGGTTCTTATACATTGTACTCCCTATAGTATATTACATCCTAATTAGCCATTGTATAATTTTTTTTGTCTAAGAAAGTTTATATTAATTGACAAAAATAAAACCAGCATATGTTTCATGCTATTATTACATTAAAGGTACCAAATGACCTCATCTGGTGATATGACAGACATTCAATAAAATGAGTTTTGTTTTGTATAAAGTTAATGCTAAATTTTCTACCTAACACAACCAACATTACTAAATAATCATTACCAATTGCATTTATTATGTTTTCATGGTGATGCAAGTTCATCAACTTAACAGCTATTACCCCT
This sequence comes from Mactra quadrangularis, assembly GCA_025267735.1. Taxonomy (NCBI): domain Eukaryota; kingdom Metazoa; phylum Mollusca; class Bivalvia; order Venerida; family Mactridae; genus Mactra; species Mactra quadrangularis. The sequence goes on from CM046309.1 coordinate 6,228,900, forward strand.
GGTCATAGGGCTACAAGTATCAATCAATTTCCCCAGGGAGTCTTATGTGCAGCTTGCAAAATAGAATTCTACCACCTGTGTAGGTACCCATTTTTAGCAGAGTTAATTAATTAATGCAATGGCAATTAAAGTTCATGCCTAAGGAAATTATAAGAGCACCTGGTAGTAGTCTGAAGTCAATTGAAGTGCATTTCTTTTACTTTTTCATCAGGTAAAAACATTTCAATGTCAAACTGGTCAAGCAACAAATGTGACAATACTGAGATATCCACCTATCTAATGTGAACAAGTTTGACCATTACAGTATATTTGACCAAACTTGGACATCTAGAAGTATTTCCAGACAATTGATACATTAGTAGTCCCATCAACACTGATTGTACATGAATTATCTATTTAAGAGACTTGCAGACATTATCAATGCTGACAAATAATCAATAGTGAAGACAGTAAGCCATACAAGAGCTGTCAGAGGAGACAGCATGCTCGACTTAGTTAGTGTTTGTCACAGGAGTAAAAAATATGTATAAGGAGTTATAAACCTAGTCACATGGGATGTGGTTGATAATAAAAAACATATATTTAAAGTTTGAAGTCAATACCTTAAGAAATAAAACAGTTGCAGTAAAAACAAACATTTTTTAAATTTCAAGGGGAGATAATTCTGAAAAAATACATTTGGAGTTATGCACCATGTCACATGAGATGTGGTTGATAATAAGGAATGTACGTTTAAAGTTTGAAGTCAATACCTATAGAAATAAAACAGTTGCAGTAAAAACAAACACTTTTTAAAGAAAACTCTAAGTTCAAGGGGAGATAATTTTGAAAAAATATATTTGGAGTTATACACCTTGTCACATGAGATGTGGTTGATAATAAGGAATGTACATTTAAAGTTTGAAGTCAATACCTAAAGGAATAAAACAGTTGCAGTAAAAACAAACATTTTTGAAAGAAAACTCTAAGTTCAAGGGGAGATAATTCTGGAAAAAAAAATTTGAGTTATGAACCTTGTCACATGAGATGTAGTTGATAATAAGAAGCATATATTTAAAGTTTGAAGTTAATATCTTAAGAAATAACAAAGATATAGGAGAAAGTATTTTACTGCACAAAAACTTTAATCTGTGCACAAAAACTTTAATCAGTTCAAGGGGGGATAATTCTGAAAGAAATGTGTTTGGAGTTATATACCTTGTCACATGAGATGTGGTTGATAGTAAGGAACATATATTTAAAGTTTGAAGTTAATATCTTAAGAAATAATAAAGATATAGAAGAAAGTATATTACTGCACAAAAACTTTAATTAGAAAGGTGGACGCGGACGCGGACGCCGACGCCGACGCTGGGGCGAGTAGGAGAGCTCTACATTACTACGTAAAGTCGAGCTAAAAATGCAACAAATTGCATCCATTAATCTGAAACAATGTCCTAATATGGTCAGTTAACATGTTAGAGTGATGGCATTTAATCGATTGACCAGCCACTCACTATCTGGTCATTCAAAAAACTGACCAATGTCCACTGACTACTAGTTTAATCAAGAATGGTCACAGTAGCAAAGAGCATAATTAATCAAACATCAACTTGTTGGTATAACTACATTAGTTCCAATTCTTGAGACACAATGAAACATCACTGGTAATGTATGAAGTGTCCAACAAGTTTCCAAGAAACTTGGCAAATCTAATAATTCTTAGACATTGTATAGTGTCAACAAGGAGTCAAGTAATAATTCATTCAAGAACTCATACACTGCCTTCCAAAAAATCTTGGACAAATGAAATTTTGAGAAAACTGACCATGACTTTTTTTGTATACCTTAAGAAATTTTACTGTAATTAAAGCATATTCATGTAATATAGTTAGATTGATAATTAATAATACCAAGTAATGCTGATTTTGGAAGTCATTTGATTTTGTTCAGTCATGACTCTTCAGTTTTTTCATGAGAAAATGTGAATTGATTTATCTTCAAAAAAGGATTTTGTCTTATGACTTTCAAAGGGCACTGTAAAAAACAAGAACATTACAACTAGTAGATTTGTCACTAGTAAAGTTAAAGATATTTGATCAAAGTCATTCATCAATGACTATCTGCATGTTAATATATGACAGATCTATCTCTGATCAATCTATCTAATATCTGTAAGGAGATACAGTGACTGACCATCTAGCAAGTTTAATTTATTACATATTGACCTTTGACCTTGCATTATGACCTTGACATAGTAAAATATTTTAAGGATTAAACCCATTGCAGATTTACTTTATGATTTCAAATTAAACTAAATACTCCAAATACAATTGCGATTATAAAGTTTGGTGCAGGTAAGACTTCATTGCTCAAGTAAAAATATAAGTCAATTTTCAAGTTGTCATGGTAACTATTCCTTGTATGCAATGAAACATTAACACCCAAAAAGTAAATAAAACGAATGATAAAACTTTGTTAATGTAAACATAATAATTAATTTCCACCATAAGAAAACATAAAATCTATAAGTCTAATTAATATACAAACATAAATTCTTTCCAGTGTGTCACAGATGGTTGCTAGGTAGGTAATATAATACTGTATAATCTGAAATTACCATGGCAACCAACTTCTGCATTTTTTATCAAAATGGAGGATTTAATAACCATAATCAAATATTTTGCAGTCAGACAATTTTCAATTTAGACAGAGAATTCCATTTCTAATATTTCCGTGGATATGATTTCTGTGACTTGACAGACAACCACAAAAATAAATTTTCTGCTGAAATTGCTACTTATACAGTATTTAGATATAGATTGAGTGTAAATCATGAATATCTTGTAAGATTATAACAAGAGTTTGTATTGATCAAATATTGACACAGATGTTGTACTACTAATAATATTTATATGAAAACTGCAGTGGACTCATTAAAACATCCAGTTACATCAACACATACTGAGAATCAATAAACAATAATCTAACAATAACTGTTACATTGTTAATAATTCTTAATAGATTTGTACATTTATTTGAAAGTTTAAAGGCTTTGCTATTGTTTTTGGTTAATAGCATTCTTAACTTTAACAGTCAGCATTAATTTTAATTTTCATACCTTGTATATTTGTTCCTGGAAAAACTTCCATTTCAATCTAAATGCTGACTTCAAGGTTGCAGACATTGATTATTGTACAAACATATATCACAGTTACAATCAAATCTTTATAACAATAGAACAGAACAGAATATAACAGAACAGAACAGAACAGAACAGAGTCAAAGGTCAGGTTAATTATGCATCAGTGATAGTTGATACATGTGTTTCTTTACTCAAAGAAAACTATACTCAAAGCAGTAGAATTATTACAGGTCTACACAGCCCTCCAAAAGTTCTTGGATAAAAGCAATTTTTAGACATATTGCAAGTAATTTTATTTTGATTAAATTTAACCATAGTTTGAGTGAATCATATGTTGATAAAACAAGTAAATCTGTGAGCTAATGCTCACTAGTGATACCCCCGCAGTGAGAAATATGACTATCATAATGTAACTTTCATTTAACGAAATCTAAAAATATGCGACAAACAGGAAGTAGATGAGCAAGGAGCATGAAATCGCTTTACACCACATGGGACTATGGGATGAAGCAATATGCAAAGTATTAGGCTGCTGCATGTTATAGTTGCCGAGAAAACTGCGACGGAAATTTTGTATTGGACGGACGGACGGACAAGGGTAAAACAGTATACCCCCTCTTCTTCGAAGCGGGGGTATAATAATGATTGCTGATAATTTTGTAAATTTTTCACAGAACGTAGACTCGTTTTTTTTCTTTTCTTTCAGGCTTCATGTGAATCAGATGTTCCAAAACAAAACAGAATTTTGTCCAAGAACTTATGGAGGATACAGTATGTTAAGATTTCTATCAGAGTACAGGATATATGGTAAATTAATAAAAGCATGTCCAGAAAATTGTAGATGTGAGATAAAAGAGATATCTGGTAAATAATGGTCTGTCAGAAACAATCAACATTTCCTGTGAAACTTAATTGTCTGTAGAAGCCATATAACAGGTAGCCCTTTCTTCTCTCTCTCTCATGTTAGATCTGATCATCTGATTATTAAAAAGACAAAATTATCACTGACTACTAAATTATTAATCAAAGTGCTAACAGTACTGTCAGACAAATATATAAAAACACAGAAACATATAACCAAAAGAAACGATAAAATGGTTTAGCAAAACGATTACTTTCAAAAACCAGATTAGACATACTCTAATTGCACAAATGCATATCGGATGCTTAGTGCAAAATGGTAGTAACTCACTCTCTTTTATTGTGAGTTAAGACCTTTTTGAACTAAGCCCATAATATTGTAGACTTAATTTAATTGTAGTAAAAACTCATTTAATAATGTGCATGAGCAGCCTAATTTAATATTCCATGACAAATTTAATGATGATCTGCTTCAGTCCGATAATATACCCCATGTAAAAATCAGAAATTCTTCCACAGAATATGGAAATTTATCAATTATGTTACATAACATTTAAGTATAATCAATATTTTCAAATAAATGTCTAACACAAATATATTGCCATCCAGATAAGTCTTCAAATCAATCTCTTGTATATTTCTATGGTTCTAATTTTATTTTTAAACATTTTTTAATATTTTCATGGTATTTTAAAATAAATGTCAATATCAATCAATCAATCAATCAAAACCTATATACATAATTCACTATATATGAATACAATTGATTCTTTGTTTCAACATGAAACATTTGTATGAATGTATGCTTTTATTTGCAAATAAAGATTATACTCAGAACAATTGTTTCTGCAGCATCAAAGCAATCAAGAATTAAATGAACCACTGTATTTATTGTCGTCATGGAAACCTTGAACTGTACACATGATATTGTCTAAGCTGGAAACAATCCAATGTAAAATTCATGCTGACAAACAATATCTAGGTATTTTTGTATATTGATTAACAATATGCACACTGAATGCAAATACTGCACCATTTGATAGCTAAAAACTTAAATATGCAACACGAAATATGCAAATAAATTGACAAAATCAACAATACAGAGAAGACAATTAAAACAAATAAATTTTACCATACAGTAGTTTATGCCACATGTTTAATGTTCCTATAATCCATAAAGATGATGAATTTAACAGTAATCAATAAAATGAAATTATCAAACATCACAATGAATTCTCTGTAATTAAACTGACTGTTATAATTCTATCAACACAATATTTCCATGTGAGAGACTCCCAGCAATATGATATAACTTCCATGTAGCATCATACAGTGCCATACAAAAGTCTGAAAACCAAATCCTGTTTTTAGGATCAACCAATTTTTCTTATAGAAAAGAAAAAAAGTTATCTGAGCCAATTCCAAAATCATGATTAAATATGACTAATTTATCCACATACAATTCCAACTAAGTTACATGAATAAGCTTAAATTATATGTAATAAAATTACTTGTGCCATGCACGATCATCTCAAAATTTCATCCAACTTATGGAAAAGACTGTATTTGATAAAATGAAATATTTCTAATGTCTTACAGCTGTGGCCACAGCTCCCATAATAATAAACTTAACATATTGATTAGGAACTTTCTACACCAATAATTTATTGAATGCCAAATGCAATTAAAATGATAAAAACAAAAGTGTGTACAACAAGTTCTGAGTACATTAAGGTCTGAGTACAGCAAGTTCTGAGTACAGCAAGTTCTGAGTACAGAAAGTTCTGAGTACAGCAAGTTCTGAGTACAGCAAGTTCTGAGTACAGCAAGTTCTGAGTACAGCAAGTTCTGAGTACAGCAAGTTCTGAGTACAGCAAGTTCGGAGTACAGCAAGTTCTGAGCACAGCAAGTTCTGAGAACAGCAAGTTCTGAGTACAGCAAGTTCTGAGAACAGCAAGTTCTGAGAACAGCAAGTTCTGAGTACAACAAGTTTTGAGTACAGCAAGTTTTGAGTACAGCAAGTTCTGAGTACAGCAAAAATTTGAGTATAGCAAGTTTTGAGTACAGCAAGTTTTGAGTACAGCAAGTTTTGAGTACAACAAGTTTTGAGTACAGCAAGTTCTGGGTACAGCAAGTTCTGAGTACAGCAATTGCTCTTAGTCACTGAACATTCTGTATACAAGCTTGAAAATCATCAATATAAACAGAAGTGAGCATAAATAAAAACATCAACAAATATTGATGAACACATTACCTAAAATATTTATGGTACTTATCCAGTTATATAATTATGTGCATCAATCATTCATCTTGCAACAAAAGTGCCACTATTATTTAAGTTCAAACTTTGGGTTCTAAAGTCTCCACACAGACACACATTCTAATACATGTATATATCAACATTGCAGGTGCTCCCAACATGTCAATTAGACCTACATCTATAGTGTTTATGACTGAACATTTACAAGAAAAAAACAAACAATTAATAAACAATTAAGTAGCACTTAGTAACAAACAATAAAATAATCTATTTGATGTCAAATATAACAAATAAATGTGATGATAACATAAAATATCAACATAGGTTAGAGATCAACCAACAAATTAATATATTCATTAATCTAAGCTTATGATGAAAATATACAAATAATGCCAATTAGTTTTGTAAAGCAATAACTCTTGTTATTATACTAAGTCAATTAATTCTTGAAAAAATATAATCACATGAAAGTGGTCTCTTAAGAGAACCAGCATGATTAACAAATGAAAAGTTTTTTGTTAAACAGTAAATAAGAAATGAACAAGTGAAAGAACTATTTCACCCAATTACCAGTGCTACAATCTAACATATTTAAGTCACCCCACATCTTCACAGAACAATGTCAATCTTACTCCAGAAGAAGGAACATTTCAATGTATCACATTTATATAATAAAGTTTTTTAAACAAAATAATGACATTCACTTAATATAAACACCTAATCTAAATTTCTAACCATCTATCACTTATCTGAATTTACAACTCTACTATTCTTTCATGTTCATATTGTCAAATTTCATTCTAGTTGCACATACTTAAATCCTGCTGATTTAAATACTCAAAACTTGTTTGATAATCCCCTTACATAAATACAAATATCTACTTTTATAGAATGTGAGTACAGAAGAACTGTAAAGAGTATTTAAATCAGAGGGTAAATGTATATGCAATTGACAGTTGGGTAAAATTAACAATACTTAATAATAAAAGCACTGACTACAAAGAGATAGCACAAATGTCTTTCTTTCTTTCATCCTATATTAATGACAAAATTCTACTACCTGAGTAAATACTCTATCTACAATATCATGAATACATCTCAACAAAGTTAAAGGTACCATCATAAGTTGTAGGAGGTATGAACTTCCTCTTCCTAAATGTCAGTTAACTGACAACTAACTATCTTATCATACTATCAGTACATCTACTAACACTACAATATACAGTCAAATCTGTTAAAAGGCTGCTTTGGATGTTTGGAGATAATTATCAAAACTGCCAGAATATTTTCAAATAAAGGTAATTCTAATATAAGAACATGTGCTTTCACTATGTATTCAACTTGATGTCAGAATTTATATTGGGCACACTTATGACTGTAATAATTTACTCTTTGATTACATAATGGTCAAATTATTTATTTTCTATGTTAAAATCATTTTGATGCACCTACCAAAAATAACTTGTGCTTTAGCAATCATTATTTTATATGGCAAACAAAAGTTTGTACATAAGTTTTATTTTACAATAAAATATAGATAACTGTATTTTATTTCATCAATGATATAAACACCAGTGACAGCTAGCTCAGGTTTGACTGTAAATCATAAAAAAGCAACATAACAAATCGTCAGGACATACAAACACAACTTATCTATGAAGAACCTACCTGTAGATGTAAGATTAGAACTTTCACCAGATGACAACGAGGCTGCAGCATCACACATACCACCGATACCACTGTCAGGATTTGAATCACGACCATAACTATCTCGTATACATTTCCTACGTGTTATCTCACAATCTAATAGTTGTATGTTACTTGTTGGTCCTACTTCTAGAGTCCCTTCATCTCCATTCTGTCCTGTACAAGATTTACTGTCATTATTCTTGTTGCCATGACATTTATTTTGACCTTGACCTTGACATGAGTTGTCATCATGGAAACCTTGATCTTGCTCATGCATACTTCCACACATTGAATCTGTCTCAGGAGATATAGGTAAATTTTCTAACATTTTCTTTATAGAGTCACTATCAAATTCAAGGTTGTAGGTAGGAGTTTGTGGGGTCTGTGGGGTTAGGGGTTCAGGTGGTGAAGGCCATTCTGGGGATTCTGAATTGTGAGATCCTCCTCTAGGGGAATCTGGCATGAGTTTCTGGGGTTGAGGGGCTAATATTCTGATACAGTCTTTGTGAACTACAATACTTTTATTTTCATTTTCTACCGGTGTTTGTACTTCATTGTCTATTTCTAACTCTTCATGACTGGTTGCTATGGTAACACTTTTCCTACCACTAACATGTTCTAAATCACAAGAACCATCATAGTTTCCTACAAAAGCAGTTTCAACACGAATATTTTCACAAGTTTTTGAAGGTGACTTTCCAAATGATGAGAAAGCCTGGTTCCCATCTGCAGTTAAAGGTCCAGCAGACGCAGACCGGGAACTAGTAGAATACACATGACTTTTAGTATCTAGATGGTTGTTACTAGAGTTCATAGAATGTTTACTACCATTAGAAGCTTCATGTATGCCACCAGATGATGTAGATGATGGTTTCAGTATACTACGAGGTTGGAACTTTCTCTCAGCGGCCCCGGACTCAGTCTGTGTTCTAGGTATAGTAGCAGCTTTGTCTGCTCTAATGAACGATTCTCTCTCAGTTGATGGTGTTATACATTCACATGGTTCTACTTGATTTAAATCATAAGGACTAGAGACAGCACGACGTGGATCATGTACAGGAGAGTTAGGTGATGATACACATGGCTTGCCTTTACTCTGAAATTTATATTTAAATCAAGTGTGTTTATAAAATTTGGTTCTTTATAAAAAACAAATTAAAAACAAAAACAAAATGTTATGACAGATTTCTAGTTGCCTCAGAGATCCACTCATTATATGTGAAAGTATGGGTGAAACAGACATGTCATGAAAAATTTGCAAGGGTGCCGATTCGATTTCGATTCGGGACCCACGAGTTTCAATTCGATACTGACTTATGAAAGTGTCTACATAAGTTGTAACGATAAAAGCAAAGGCGCGCCTAAAAGTCAAAGTATACGTTGCCAGTGAAACTGGGTTTGACTTTGTTACATTTCCGTTTAATTTCCATTACAATTTTATGTAGCATGATTGGAAACTCTGTTCCAAATATACATTCTATAGTATATGCCCCGAAATTCCGCCAATTGGGTCGGTGTGATTGAATTTTACCTGTTCTGACAAACTAGAAGATTTTAGGCTCCGCATGAGCAAGCCAAGTTTTGTTGTTAGTTTATTCAAATTTAAAATAGTTTTTGCATGTACAGTGTATGTTTAACTAATATGTATAAAAGTATACCAAGAACTGCATCTTTCTACAATTTATGATCCGCGCTGTCTTGACGTTTTAAGTCGATATTACATTAATAATACATTTTCGCCACCTTTACATTCGTACCCAATCCATTTCGTACTTGAATAAAGCAAATATTAATTATCAGAATTTCGAGTCTAATTTTAGTAACAATTTTATTTAATTAATATTATTTAGTTTTAAGCTCAAATATGTGTATAAAAGCATATTTGTAGTAAATTGTATTAATAAAAGAATCGAATCGAAAAAAATCGAATCGAAAAAAAAATAATCGAATCGCATCGAATCGACTTTCTGGTGAATCGTTGCAGCACTAATTACAGCATGCTTTTACACAATAGAGCAAGAAAGGGTACATGAGAGTACAAAGCAACAACAACACCCACTCTCATCTTGAGTTACTTCATGTGTACTTAAACTCTGAGCAGCTGTACATTCTTGTGCAATGTGCATGTATTTACACGTAGATAAATAAAACTGTTATATTTGATGAAAAAATGATAACCTACAGCCATGAGCTAACTTCTCTAAAGTATCATACTTGAGTTAATAAAATATATATACTCATAATATTGTCATAAAATGATAAGTAAACTAAAACATCCTTACCTTTGGTGGACTGAGTCTTAGAGAGTTAGCAGATGATGCCTTCCTAGCAAACTTCTGACTCACAATCTGTAAGTAATAAAATAACTCTTATAATTCAGTTCATATATTATAAATATGTTATAACTCCAATAAAATATTTCATAAAGTCATATTTATAGTTAATAAAAGTATTTCCATGACAATAAATAAATCTACAATCACATCTGTTTCATACAGCAGTTTTCAACATCAATACAAAAAAGTTTTTCATGAAATTTTATTTGACATTTTAGATTTTATCAATTTTTAGATGTTATCAATTTTTAAAATCACATATCGCGGTAATCAGTGTCTAATTACTCATGGGTCACTAAATATTAACTATAGATCTATTAGTACAGTTTAAAATCTACCATTTTAATCTAAATACTGTTATTTGAGGGATAAAAAGTCAAAACTAACAATTAAAGCATCAAATTTATAGGTAGATTCAGATAATGTGTTCAATTTTTACCAAACTTTGAAAGTCAAAATTAATTTTTTATGACCCTATTTTTTTAACTTCATGTTTTTTTCCACAGTAAGTGTATTATTTAGTGCATTTTTGTTCACTAAAATGATTAAAAGTTTATTTTTTGGGATGGGATAAAAACCAACAGTTTCTTTTCAATAACTATAATTCATAAATATTAACTGTGATGTTATTTTCATAACGTTTTTCTAAAACTACTTTAAATGAATATTGTAATTATTGTGTAACAATCATTAATGATTTGAGCAAAGTTAGTTTTGCTTATTACATTTACATGTAAATAGGACCTATATTAAATCACTATGTCATGTTAATATACTATTGCAATTTCATGACTGGAAAGTGCTACTAGTATATGGTGTACAAAACTGGGTCACAACAAGTACTTAACCCAAATACACCCATTAAATAAGACATCTAGGTCAATATCTATTGACAAGTAATCAAGACTATCATAGGTATACATCAGTGGCAATTCCAGCCCTGACTTATGACTGTTATAACAAATACTTTGATACAGGGAAAGGGAGTTAACTTGTATGACAGTAATAATTCAACTTTCATATTAGGAAAGGCAGATAACTATGCTATGGAGAAAGTTTTAATCCATAATCACTAGTTTTTTAGGCACTTAGTCCAGTGAAATACAACCATTTAATCTCATGTGATCAGTACAATACATAAACATTCAACATTTGGACAAGGGAATAAATATTTAGTAATATTATTGAGAAATTTGTTCAATAAAAAGAAAACTAATTCTTTGACTGTAGATCTGTAATAATGTAAACATAACAAAAAGGTTTCTAAAATGTAATGAATAATAATTAAAGGTTAGAATAGTTCAATCATGAGTCGAGTTTTTAATTTTCATTTTTACCACTTGAGTTTTATGTATAGGTAGTAAGAAATCAATTGATACGAGATCTGAAAGGTTTAAATGATTGAATTTTTTATATATATTTGATGTTTACATTGTGAGGAACTGCTAAAATAAGTAAGACTTTTAAATCAGTGGTACAACACATAGTTACACAACTTGTACCTAGCTGTAATCAAACCAGAATAAAAATTAAAATGTTGAATATTTATTTTATACTAAAGGAATAAAGGATAAAAGGACTTGCATATCAAAGACAATATTTTTATATTTATCAAATTATCATTTAGTAGAGTCTTGCTTGCAATAATGTTATACAAACTTGACTGAAATTTTATTAAAAGAAACATCAAACATTACTTTCTTTAGTTGATGTACATAGATATAACTTTAAATAAATCATTTATAACAATGATAACTCATTCTGGTACAAGATAATTTGAATTAAACTTATTTAGAAGAATTATTTTGCCTAATTTACAGATTTTTGCAACATCATGATGAGTTCTACAAAATGAAAGGTACCAGATAAAATGATCAACATCATCTGTATGAGCTATAACAAAACTAACAACAAAAATACATACATATTTTAAGGAACATCTTTAATTCATGGAAATCATGTCAATACTATAAATTCAGTCAGAATATTCTCATTCAAGGGAGAAAATAAATACAGAAAATTTCAACAAGATCATCAGAGTTATTTCCCTTTCATTCTAACTAAATGTCAGCAGTCATTTCAATGTACGTGGTATGAGAGTCTGCACAACTGGTATTTTGACATTTTATCAATTTAGCTTAATTTTCTTATTTGGCCAGGAGAATTATTTGAATAAGTTAGGTGACTAGTTCATCAAGAATATATTAAAATATTGGTAAAAAAGAAGATAAAGGTAAGATACATTACAATGTGTCTTTTAAATAAAGGTGATTATAAAATGAAATTATGTTCCATGATGCCAATACCAGGTGAAGTTGGTATTTAGTGTTTAAATTTAGAGGGTTGTCTGCAAGACTGTAGTAACTCGCTCTTTAATGCAATGCACTTACTACAGTCTTGCTGTCAACCCTTTTTAAATTGTGTTAATGTATAAATGAGAGTCACCTAGTGGAAGGGAAAGTTTTACTGTAAATATGTCACTGAGGTTGGTCCTCAAAGCAGCAGCACTGACTGAATGTAGCTTCAATGGGAAACTAGCTCTGTAGGCCAGCTGCCAAGTTACATACACTCTTATTGAACAGAATAGAACAGAATCTATTATTAGTCATTAGCTCAAACCTCTGGCAGATTTTGTCTTTACAAATAAAAGACAAGAAATGTAGAAATGTGGAAACCACATTAAAGCCAGATTTAAAAACTGTACTGCAAAAATTACAAAGGGAATTCATGAATAAGGCAGGTAGAGTTGTGGTTACTATCTAGTTCTGTTCATCACATGGTATGTTATCATTGTATGAAGTACAATAATGGCAGAGATATATGGAAAAGAAAAACTTTAACGCAATTGTTACCAACACTGGACGACTGCACACCCACCGACCCGCCCATGTTTCACCAAACTAATAGCTGAATTTTTTGTTGAAAAATCCGACCAAAAATGCACAGTCTAATAAGCATTCTGCAATTTGTAAGTTTAAAAATATAACACAAGCACATTGTGCCAAGTGTTTGAATTGTTTATTGACAATAATTAATGACCTACATAGATCAGCAACAAGATTGTTGCCAAAATTTGTAAACTAGTTAATATTTCTATAAATAAATTCTGCTGTTTTTTAAAGTTACAACAAATTGGCAACAAAAGTGAAAGTTAACACTTTCTAATGTTGTTTTTGTACAAGAAATTAAAGAGTTGCCAATAATAGCTGCAATAGATAGTCTGTAACCACAACCGGTAGCAACATAAACAGTTTTCTATGTTCAACATAAAATGTCTATTTTAAGAAGAAAGTTAGTAAAGATTAGGTAATAAATGTAATAGACAACAAAAACAACAGGAATCAAGTTTTCAGATGATTAAAACAGTGATAAAGATTGTATCATAGCATGATGGTAGTAATTTCAAGTTTGTTTTTTAAACTTTAAAATCTAATCACAATATTTTCTATCTGTGAATGCTGTGATGTCAGTTAAATTGAAAGATATAACTTTCCATCAGAAAGAACAAATAAACAAACTTTATTATGAGAAAACTCCTATTGATAAGGAATAAAAATTATTTAAATATTGAAGAAAATGATTCCTTGAGATCATACTTCATGAAACTAAACAACAATTTAAGTCATCCCAGTAACACAATAGTCGTAAATCCTGGGCAAGTTAAAATTGCTGATTTCATAATAGTCAGGCTCATTGATAATTTTACCAATTATTATAAAAAACATAATTAATTTGGCTAGTGCTCAAGAAAATATAAGGCAATGACATAAATTTTATAGTTAAATTCATTAATTAGGCAAGACTTTGATTTGAAGTAAAATTTCTGACGGGGGGCAATATCTTGTTGTTGTTGTTCACAAAAAGAGGTGTTATATTTTCTGTGGACTTTTTTTTTGCAATCAGGGGAATTTCTTAACATTTTTAATTCAATTTTAATATTTCTGCAGATTTCTGACTAAACTAGACATATCAGAAATTTCTACTAAAATAGTATTATAAAAGTCAGATTGAAATGAAATCTGGTAATAGAGAATTAAGTAATGGCTGACATTTAACTGTAATGTCTAAAACATTAAACCTCTGATATCATTTAGATTACTGTACACCCACAGTATAATGAAATGTTAGATTAAAACATTCATCAAACAAAATAAAGTGCAAGTTTATAATGGCAATACTTTGTTTAAAATGTCACAACTATTAGATGTGAACTTACCAGTCTGAAAACTCTTTTATATAGAGTTCTGTACTGTACTGAATGAATAAGCAAATGAAATAGACTTAGAGTGAAGTTTTGCTATAAAGACCACTTAGGCTTATAATATTGCAAAATTATACAATTTTCGATAATTTTAAAGTACCAAATGCTTATACAGTCAGATCTCGATACAACAACATCCGTTACAATGACATTCTCGTTATACTGACATATTTTATGGGAACCAATACCAACATGTACATTGTCAGAAGAATTAATTACACTGACATATGCGTTATAACAACACATTTCTTGGAAACGAACGATGTCATAGTATCGAGATCTGACTGTATTAGAAGCTACAACAAACATTGATTTTGATAGTCAAAATTGATTGTACTTGTATTGTACATATTTTCATTGTAAACAGCAAAAGTTTGTTAGTACTGCAGGGGAAAACATTTGAATTCTGGTTATAGTCTATCGAAAAGGGTCTACTTTGGATGAGATACATTGAACCATGTCACAGTCAAGATACATTGAACCATGTCACAGTCAAGGTCAAAGTTAAAGTATATATATAAACTTACTGAGCAACAATCTCTGAATCGTTTAGCATCTAATGCTGTAGTAAAGTTCAATCCCCATTCACTATTGTTTGGTAAATCTCTCCAATGTACAAAACAATCTGTAGCTGGACACAGTATGGTACCTGTAATAATAAAATATATCAAGATTACATACAGTCATTGTTCATATCTATGATTGTGTTTGAACACAGTTTAGAGTCATTGACAAACAGTATTAAACACCAGCCTGTTCAATAATGACTGGTAGCAAAAGTTACATGTCCGGGACAACTCAACCTGACGACAACACAACCGGTGAATAACTCAATCCAAAGTTGGGACAACTCAACCTATTAGTCAGGGAATGAGTTGTCTTTGGGTCAAGTTGTTCTGACCCTAACAGTAACATTATGGAAAGTTACAGAACCTTTCGGGGTAACTGAACGGGCTACTGGCACTCAACTAATTTCATTTTGAAATTTAACAAGTTTGTTCACATGACCAACATCTTGTAGTAAACATTTGCACCATTTACAAAATGAGTTTCTAAATTCAGATCTACGTCAACTTACAAATATGCATTGAGTACCAGGTCAATACTTTTTGACAATATTGAAAAGTTAAAAACTTCAAGTTAAAATTTCTAACTTAACCAGTTGTGACTTGGCCTCATATTGTCTTTAAAGTTTATGTTACACCTTCAATACATACCGGTAATAAACCAGAATATGATCCATCTCATTTTGACTTTAAAAATGGATGTGAAACATAACTTAAAATAAACTTGAAATAAAGAAACGAAAAAGCCAAAAAAATCACCTGGAAGTGACGAATTGAAACTAACATGTAACAATCTTAAATTACAGAACTGCAATCAGTTTAGAATAAATGAACCAAAAGCAGTCCAAACTATTTAAGTTTCCAGATTTATTTCTTCAGATAAGTGGAAAATCTATATAAAGTGAAATCTTTAAGGACTAAAGATTTTGAATCAAGAAAACATTCTCCTAGAATGCCTTGTTAGATGATATGCATCGAAAATATCGGGCAAAAAAATAAAATGACAAACTATTTATAAAACAAAGTATCAAGGACATTCTGTGAACTCAATAAAGTGAAGAAAATAAATTTTGGAACAAACACAATAACATGATAGATTGACCTTTCAAATTGCAGACGACAAATCTTACAAAATGACAGTTTTGAGAAAGAGACAGACAAATCTACAAAAAGAATTGAAATATCCAGAGAAATCGAGTGGACCGATTATTAAGTAAGATTTAAGACAATTTGGCACTCGGCCAACTCATCGGTTATTTTTTATATGCAGACTTATAGAATTATGTGTC
This sequence comes from Mactra quadrangularis, assembly GCA_025267735.1. Lineage (NCBI taxonomy): Eukaryota > Metazoa > Mollusca > Bivalvia > Venerida > Mactridae > Mactra > Mactra quadrangularis. The sequence goes on from CM046309.1 coordinate 6,245,286, forward strand.
AAAACTTTCTCTTAATGTTGGACAAAAATTCCCAACCGTTATGAATGGAATCAAAACATGGATTAACATCAATGTTTGTTGCCAGGAGAAGAGAGAGCATGCACTCGTCAGGTGAAATAATGAATCTTCATAGTCAAGAGAAAAATTGAAAAGTTTCCAAAATTTTCTACAGAAAATCATTTAGAATAACAAATGTTGCTAAGACACAAATGATTGAAAATTTATCTCTCAATTACAGAATAATTACATTTATAAGAAACTTTTGGGGTGAATAGTCTCTCAAATATTGGAAATGATGTTACACTTTGCTTTGTCTTCAAGCACCTGCGCTTTACTTAAACTTATCTTAAAAATTTTCTCGAAGTTTTCAATACTGACATAATTCATTTAGACATTTTTGAGAATTTCAGCTGGGTGCAAGTTGTCTAAGATCATTTTAAATGAAATAATGCTCTTTTTAAAGCACCTATATCAAGACTAACTTCATGGATTACAAATAAAATAGACATTAATTTGGTAAAAATATCATTTCAAACACCTCTAATGAAAAAGAACTTTTTAATAGTTGAAGCTTGGCTTTATATAATGAAGTTAATAATTGCATTTAAACTTGAAAGTTGATAGAAACCAATAGAAGAACTTGATTGTGATACTTAAATATTACTTGTTGTGATCACAGTATGTTTAAGATGAAGTCGTGTGATAAAATAAGAAAAAGTTCTTACAACATAAATTAATCACTTTCCAGTCTGCTTCCTGGTCACCCAGTACTGAGCAAAAGTAAATGATAAAGTGTCTTGCTCAAGAAACAATAGGGTAGGTTTTTGATGTGATTCCAACCAACACAGAGCTGCCTATCTAAACCACTTGGCCACACCGCTCATAGCATGAAAAAACTTCCTATAAAATACATGATTTAGTTCTAAAATGAGTTTGGATCATATATAGTCAACATTTACAAAACAAATGAATATATTGTGCTCTTTTAAAGGAAACCCTTTTTAAGAAAAAATTTAAGACACTTTGTCAAACTTTAATGAGGCAAAATGGTTAAGCATGTTTATTGTGTCCCAAGGACACATTATAAAATGTATCTTAATGACTTCACAGTTGTAAGACAGTTTTCACGTCTGCTGTAAATGATTACATCTTCACATGGTTGCTTTAATTAACTTCAGCATACACACTGAAGTACTTTATCCTTGAATATCTTTCATTGATAGCAAAACTAATATGCATCTCAAAATAAAATGTTTCTTTATCATAAATGAGAAGTGGGTTTTTGTATTGAATAATAATCATGGAATGTTTATAAAACAAAGATGTTGAAATATCCTTGAAGCTGTTTAATTATAAAACAAATGTGTGGAATAACCTTGGAAATAAACACATGGTTTATCTTTAATACTATACCATAAAAGATAAAATTCCGATTTCTGTTCTTAAGCCTAGTTCACACTGTTCCAGTGTATACAGCCAGTGGTACATCCTGGTTTTGACACCTCAGGTGCCAGGGCAAACTGGGACTACAACCATAGCAATTAATTAACTGCATTTAATTGGGATTAATTGTGTTTAATCTGCCATCATCAAGGAGTGTCCCTGGCCTGGTGGAGTTTAAAATTTAAATACAACAGGGATTCACAAGGGAACAAAACCAATGCCTGCTTATTTCAAGGAGATCTGGGACATCCCAGTTGCTCTTCGGACATGATCCTTTAAGCCACTTTAAGGTCATTGGTCTAAACCGTAGTAAACTGGTATAACCTGTGGAGATATGGTGACTCCTGATTTGGCCACTTGATTTTCTTCAAAAATCTTCCCACTTTATTCCTGTCCACTGGCTAAAATAACCAGGACGCATCGGGGCATACACCATGATGGTGTGAACTGGGCATTAGAATGTCAGCTTCCAACTTGAATATGTTCCTAAACTGAAACCCACTACTTTTATTATTATTAAGAGGAATTTTTAAAACAAAACAATATAGAACTAATGCACTTCAAGAAATAAGTGGTTTTTTTATCATGGAATAGTTCTCACTTCACTTTCAAAGATAATTTTCTCACATCAAAGTTTTTACAAACAGTAATGTTGATGATAAGTGAAAGGTAGGCATCAATCTTTTATTGAAGAAGTAAACAACAAAACCAAGTGAGTTGAATATTAAAACTGACAGTATAACACTGATTGTATGGGTGGATGTATGATGAAGTTTTTTTATGTATGGAATGCCATTTATTATTTCATCAATGCGGAAATATTACATATAGCGTTATTATACATCTGGGACCCCATGTTGATGATCAGTGAGGATAGACAATAAATCTTCATCCTGCAGTCATAACTGTATTATAATACTCATAATATCACCATCTTGATGATGTTGTTTAGTTTCTGCTCAGTGAACTATTCACAACTGTAACAATATAGATCTAACTGGCTGACTGGAAATTAGAAATGTGACCTGTGGTATTGTTTGTTAAATTTGTAAATATTATTGTTCTTTTTGATCAAGTAGACATAAGAATAATAAGAAATCATATTTTAAGAACTCAAGCAGGCACAATGAACATTATTCTTCTGTGTTTTTCAGGCCAATTTTTGGCCGACATTGGGCCTAATTATTCTCTTCCTAACAAAGGCTGATAGATTGAATCTGTTGCACATTAGGATGATTATCAATACGTATGTGACCATAACAGTAGTTTTGTATGCACATTGTAAACACAAACATATAAAATGCCTCAAACAGTCCTTGGACAAAATCCTGTATCATCTAACCAAATTCATAAATCAGCATTAATTAGTTTACTAACATGTGCTCCGAACTATATAACATTAATACAATTACATACATGTATAGGCAAATTACTTGCAGAAGCATTAAGTTTTACTAAAAGTTCAGTCCAAAAACTTGAGGATGGCACTATAAATTATATTCAATCTCTGTAAACAAAGTGAGTACACCAGCCAATGATTTCAGATCAGGTTATAATAAGATTGATATATTTACCTGGTTGTACTATTTTGATATCAAATATTTTTTCTACATGTCTATTATAAGCTGTAACTTGGAATACAGTTTTTGGTGTATCTTCAACGCAAGTTATATTGATTGGTACAACATCCTCTGATACTCTCTTCCATTGTATGTAATCTCCATGTCCAACTACACAAAATATCTCAGCCCATAGTCTGAAAGTAGATATAAAGTATATAAGATAGGGCTGATGAAATCTTAAAATTGATTGCTTCTCTGTTCTCACCAACTGGTAAAAGTTTATTGTCCATAATGAATGTTAAAGAATAAAATTACAGAACAATCCACTTGTATGTACTTGTCTTGGGACAACACAGAACATACTGACTTTTGATTTTGCCAGTCCTGAAATGTTAAAGTCAATCTGTCCGTTTATCCAGCAAGTTGGAAACAAGTTTATTCTGCAAGGCTTGCCCAACCTGTTGGCAGGATAAACCTAGGTTTATATTTCAGACAGGATACTAAATGAAACATGAACAAAACTTAACATTTATTGCATGGTTCCCTGTCTTCACTGTTCTAATAGAATGTTTAACTATGATTTACAGTACTGTATTATTTTGTCCCATAAATGTCTATTGACAAAACTGTACAAGGTAATGTTTGTGTCAAGTGGTCAGTGGACAGTAAAAAAAATATTTCTAGCTAGTAATTCGTCGACTAGTACCCTTGATTGGATATCACATACTTATTACTTATGGTGTAAGAAGGGTACAATGCATTGTGAAAGGCCAGCTAGCGCTATCCTTAGGTAACTATAACACATATAAAAAGTAATATAACAAAACTGGTCATTATGAGTGCAAACAAGTTAAAGTTTCTATTTGGTCGCAACAATTCCTGTAAAGTTATCTGTGACCTTTCACTCTCAGTCTATAAGTGACAAATATTGCTAGAACACTACTCTCAATTTAAATCATTTAAAGTTAAACATTAAGAATAAATAAATGAGGAATCAGGCACTGAATGTATTAAGTCAGTGAATAGACATTAATATATATATCAATTTACCAGATATATAGACAATAATATGTTACACAATGACATGAGGTAATTCTCTTGATGTATCTGTCTGGTGAAACCGTGAAAAAATCATTTAACTTTGTAAGAAAATCACTTCATTTTTAAGTTATACAGTTAAGAATATAATACTTCATGGAGAAAAAATCATTTAACTTTGTAAGAAAATCACTTCATTGTTAAGTTATACAGTTAAGAATATAATATTTCATGGAGAAAAAATCATTTAACTTTGTAAGAAAATCACTCCATTGTTAAGTTATATAGTTAAGAAAATAATACTTCATAGAGAAAAAATCATTTAACTTTGTAAGAAAATCACTCCATTGTTAAGTTATACAGTTAAGAATATAATACCTCACAGTCAACATTGAGATAGTGAGGGTGTGAATGTAATCTCTGATTCTAGATATATATCAATAGAGCAATGTTAAACTAGTCTAAATACTAATTGTTAAAATGTTCTATGTCTTACAGTGGTCATAATTTTGAAGAAAATAAAACTTTCTTGTACAAGATATGCTTTTTTCTATATTTTAAAGTTTTTCTAAAAAAAGGAATGGTTTGAAAGATTTTTGTGAAATACAAAGGTTTTTTAAATGTTGCACTGGGATGTCTGCATGGATGACTTGCAAATGTTAAGACTTCTGAAGTTGCCTGAAACCGACATCATGCAGATATGGGGAATTCTGCCATGTAAAACTTACACAATTAAATAATATAGACATGTTTACCTTTTAATATGATGCATTTCTAAGCAAGCACCATATTAAAGAAAAAACTTCTTTATATTGCAGACATAAGAAGAATAGTACAAACCGTCAAATATTATTGATACTTACTCAGAATAACAAGATACACAGGATTCCATAGCTATATAATAACAACATTATATATATATCCAACACTATAACTATTAGTTACCATATGTCACTATGGTCACAGTGTTATCAAGGTCAGTGTTATCAAGGTCACAATGTTATCAAGGTCACAATGTTATCAAGGTCACTAGATATTTAACTGTATGATTAACACTATTGATACAAGTATTTCAGTCTATCTTTATATATATGGCAATATTGGAGGTAAAAACTCAAATAACAACCATCAATGTTTAAAACATCCACCAGTTAACTATGACGCTAATCTAATCAACTCACTGTCTTCAAAGAAAATACATATTGAGTCTTCAAATAAGACATATTCTCAGAGACAACAAGCAAATTTATTGGCATACAAAGAACATTTACAAGACCTAACATCCACCCTGAATAAACAAAAACATGGATCAAGAGGCATAACATGAATTTGAAGTATTTTCAAACCAAAAACTTCTGAACTAAACTCCTTGCAATTACAAAACCATGGCTTGCATGTTACCATACAGTACATGACGTGATGCCTACACTAACATAGCCTGGTGTGTTATTGTTTACCATACAAGTAATGGTCACTATACTATGCTAACATTGCATGATCAAACCTTGTAAAATAACATCATCAAATCTACAGTACTAAGATTATATACCAAGAATAACAATCAATTCTCTGACATAACTAGCAAGTACATAATACAGATCATATAAGGATGTAATTAGCTATGGTCATCTGTTCCACTGTATGTAGTAAAACAATGTCCTAATAACATACAGACATTGTAATAAAGTAGTTTATGAGAGGTCATCTTGAGAAATCATCTTTTGAGACTAAATATAAGATTGTTTCCTTCATCAGCACTTTGGCTTCATTTTGATTATAATTAGTTTCATATTGGTCATTATAATCTGGTATAGATCATAATTTTAAACAATTGCCTCACAAGGACTATTATCACAAACGGTCTTTAATAGAAATAATCAGTAATTCAAATTTATGAAGTTTTACCTACAGTACAAGCAAACATGTACTGTAGTAACAATGAAAAGTTAGTGGAAAGTGCACAATTAAATTATCTAATAATTCCTGATTTGCAGCAATAATGCATGAAAAATTGTTTGCACCTCCTCAGTGCAGAGGTGATAAAACCCAATATTTTAAGTTTTAGATAATATCTATAGTGTTTACATGTGACTACAATGATTTCATTAGCTTTCTATGTTCCTTTAATCTTGAAATCCATACAAACAATTGAGTACAAGCAAGTTAATTCAATTCCCAGACATCAACTGCAATTTGATGGTGACCTTGGCAACAAGAACTTTGATTTATGATAAGAAAAATCATTTAATTATGATAAAGGTTCAAAGTTGGATGGCTATCAAAATAAATATTTATGAACTGTGATCACTTCATTTTATAATATCTGAATAGTTTGTCTGCAATAAATATCTCCAAGAGCAATTCCAATATGATTTCTAACAATGACCTCCACAGCAACATTGCGAACAAAAACTCATTGAATGATTTAAATGCTTAAAGTATTCTAACCCAACTCTTGCATCTATCACACACAACTGTATTTAATTCAAATTAATTGATATCAAAGGCTATCCTCATGAGAAAATATTTCAAACCAGCTTTTGCAACTGTAACAGTTAAGTTCTGCTATGTGCATTCACACTGGTTATCACAAAGTTATATGCTGTTTGATGATTTTAAAGTCACAAATGTTTTATTAGAGAAACAAAGAGTTCCTATATTAAGAATGTTTAGAGCTATAAAGACCATTGATTCTGGAGGTCCTAATATCAGAAGTTTACTGTATTACATGAAATGATGTTTTTAATGGAATCAAATATTTCATTAAAATATGACCAATGCCTGCATCCATCACTCTCATAGATCTACTTTATTCCTGCACCAACCAGACTTGCAGAATGTTCCATAGCAACAACAAAAACAATGTAAATGATTCTCTCAGTTTTATATAAATGACCAAAATGCATTAGAGAGATGTCATAAACAAAATGATTGGTTGACAATACTTAAATAACAAGTGACTTTATTTCATAATCTACAGACAAATAAAGAATATAATGTTACCTTGGTTAAAGGTGCTTGGTCAAAGATTTCAACTTAATTATCATCTTTTCTAAAACTGTATAGAAACTAGGGCTGTCACAATACGCCAGAAGCGTATCACAATATATAGCAATATGCTAGCACCATTCTTTCTGTCCCGCAGTATCAAATGTAACATAGAAAAACTGACGTTTTCCTACTTTCATTTTTGCGAAGGAAAGAATTTTCCATTGAAAGAGAAAATATCGCTAAATACCGGTACATTAAATTCGTATTGCAGTATGTATTGCTGCATTGCAATATACCGGTATTCCGGTTTATCGTGACAGCTCTAATAGAAACATTTGGGAAGTTGTGAAGTTAGTGTTCTGATACTATTCGTTTAATGCAAATCAGCATACAACTGTAAAAGATGGTAATTTTAATGCTAAAAACATACTTTGTTAGTAATGGTATATATGATTTTGGAGCATTTTTATAAATTTTATTCATATTTCTTGTATTTTATATCATTGATCAATTTGCTTTAAGATATCATGACTTTATTTTCTTGACATAATAACAGACACTGGCCGGTAATTTTAAAATATTAGAGATTTTTAACACCAAACCAAATCTGTGAGCCTGTAGCTTTAATACCTAGAGACTGTATCATTGAATCTACAGACAAATGAAGATAATTATCTAACTTTGTTAGGTTGTTGCCATATTTGTCCTGATGTACATGACTAGATCCCAATGTAACCTGATAAAAATCCATGGTCCGAACTAGGATTTGAACCCACGACCTCTCGAGTCATAAGCGGACACTCTACCATGTCGCCATAAAAGCTAGCTTGAAGGCAAGGTAGTACAAGTGCCGTGTTATACCTCTGCTACACACACCCCCTCCTTAACAGAATTCGTCCTCTAATTCTTGGAGCTTGATTGTCTGTGGGACTATCTAAGGGTGCAATCGAACAATTCCAAGTGGGTTATTTACGTTGGGCGTCAAATGTAACCCGATAAAAATCCATGGTCCGAACTAGGATTTGAACCCACGACCTCTCAAGTTGTAAGCGGACACTCTACCGCATCGCCATAAAAGCTAGCTTGAAGGCAAGGTAGTACAAGTGCCGTGTTATACCTCTGCTACACCAAGATAAAGGTAAAAGATGATATAAATAAACTATTATCATCAGGCATTTGTTTCCAGCATCTACTGGAATTTAAAGATACACAAAGTAAATTTTTGAAACAGAATTCAAACTCGAATCTTCTGCTGTTCAGTTCCCCTACATAAATAGTTGCTGTTAACACCCTAGAACAACCCTTAAACAGAAAATGGCAGTGCAGCATTTACAGATAACCAAAGAAAACTAAAACAAATTTTCAAGACATAGAGCAATACAATAACACAAAAGAACATTACAGAAAGAGCTCTCTAAAAAGAGGTAAGTAAGACTAAGTGACCTTTCAATGAAGGTGAAGGTCAGTGTTGTATCATGGGATATAAAAGAATATTTCATCATATAACATAATAGTAAAATGGTTCTGTGTCATCAGAGATAACTATATTATGGTGATATAAATGACAATAAGTTTGATATCAAGGGAATATAATGTCTGAATATTATTCTCATTAATTGAACATTTATGTTGTAGAGAGGACTATGGTAGGACAGTCTGATTCTAACTTCTATATAGAGTACATTGATTACACTAGAATCAAAGGTAACCCTGACAACTAGCTTTAAACAAAATTAACATACAAGCTGTAACACTTGATCTGATATTCATAGGTCTGCTACACTGCCAGACAACACAGTTAACATTCAATACAGTAACTGTTCTAGTTCAGACTGCAGACATTATAACTGTTATGGCTGCTTTGACCATACATGGAAGAAAAACATACAGTATTGTCATTGTTAAATGTAATTTAGAACCATTTTAAAAAATAGAGTTTACAATCAATTTTGTCTTAAGTAATATTTTGCATGCTTTGTTATACCAGGCTGCTTTAAACATAGTCTGATTAGATTTTAATTTTTATCCAGCTTTTAGTAGAAATACTGTCTGAATGGCAAACAGCTTCGAACCTTACCAAAGGTCAAGTTACTGGGCATTTGGTTTTTGTTTCTAATTGTTTCCTAAGGCTTATATAATTACCAAAAGCAGGCTTATAGCAGGATTGAGCAAAAAGTTGTAAAAATATACAATTTTTGTTCTTTGCATTTCGTTCAGTTATACTCCAAATGATGTCTAAAGAGCTAGTTCTTTTGAATCTTTTTAGATACTGAAAAGCATTGTTAACTAATTTTTAAGTTCTGTGGTTGGCCATTTTGATGGGGGGTAAAAAATAATGTCTAATAGAAGATAAGTTTACAATTTTAGTAAAAGATAATTAGTTTCTTCATAAGACATTAAGAATTGAGAGTTTTTAGCACCACTGTAATTATAACATAATTTACAATCCTTAACATATTCTATACAATGTCACTGTATACTATGGAAGCAGATTTCAAAGCAAAATCATCAGTCACCAAGTAAAGGTTAATTTAATCAACTGATAAAGTTCTGGTGAATTCTCTAAAGGTTAAAGACTTAGATGAAAATGTGAGAGGTTAAATCAATACAACACAATAATAAACTGATATAACAATGGATCTGACATTGCTATCAAACATTATGTCAATAACACATAATTACATAACAAAAAAATACAAGACCTGAATTATTTGTTCAGATTTTAAGGGGAGTGGCTTAATGACCTTTCTTTTATTTAATTCCCAGTAATCACTAGAGTATTAAGTACATCAGATGTCATAAAAGGCAATAAAATATGTCAATAACACATAATTACATAACAAAAAAATACAAGACCTAAATTATTTGTTCAGATTTTAAGGGGAGTGGCCTGATGACTTTTCTCTTATTAAATTCCCAGTAATCAAAATAGTACTAAGTACATCAGATGACATATTAGGTAATAAAATATGTCAATAATAGTTCCCTTTATGTGTTAAATGTCAGTAACATACAATACAGTAATAAACATGTGCACTGTGAGTTGGAGCATTTTACTCTTGAAGTAAGACCTGACGTGAATGACCTTATCACAATATTAGACAGACAGTGCAGGCAGACATACAGTGCAGACAAACAATACAGACAAACAATGCAAACGGACGAACAGACGAATGGAAGGAGGGGTGGACAGACAGGCGGACAGACAGACAGACAATACAGACAATACAGACAGACAGTGCAGACAGCCAGACAGACAGTGCAGACAGCCAGACAAACAGTGCAGACAGCCAGTGCAGACAGTCAGTGCAGACAGCAGACAGACAGTGCAGACAGACAGACAGTGCAGACAGACAGACAGTGCAGACAGACAGTGCAGACAGACAATGCAGACCGACAGACAGTCAATACAGACAGACAGAAAAACAATCCAGACAGATAGTCAGATATTGCAAAATAGACAATGTAGGCAGACAATGTAGACAGATAATGTAGACAGACAATGTAGACAGATAATGTAGACAGACAGACAATGTAGACAGACAGACAATGTAGGCAGACAGACAGACAGACAATGTAGACAGACAATGTAGACAGACAGACAATGTAGACAGACAGACAATGTAGACAGACAGACAATGTAGACAGACAGACAATGTAGACAGACAGACAGACAGACAGACAGACAGACAGACAGACAGACAGACAGACAGACAGACAGACAGACAGACAGACAGACAGACAGACAGACAGACAGACAGACAGACAGACAGACAGACAGACAGACAGACAGACAATGCAGACCATAACATTTTCTGAAATCTGCTTTACTGCTTCCAAATTGGTTCGAAACAATTTAATGTTAATATTCCAAGTTGAAATCAATGAACACACAGCTGTAACAACATTAACATGAGATAAGAATGATGTAACTAATAAAGAAACAAAATGTCAACATCAAACAACAAATCTAATCCTCTTTCATAGAGCATAGAGATCTCCAGAATTCACAAATAACTACTCTAAGTAGTCTCCATCATTCAAACATATACATTTATAATCCATTATTAACTTGACAAAAGAAATAAAATAAACTCTTTAAAAAATCACAAGATTTAAATATTCCATTTTTTTGTCTGAATAATTCATTTAATTTTCATCTTGGCATGAAAATTCTAATAAAATGAAAATCAAACATTTTCATGAATAAATAAGCAGACAATTTCACGAAAATATTGTAAATATTGTAGCAACAGATAGATTAAGAGAATTCTTACTCCATTATTTTGTTATATTAATCATAACATTTCCACAGGTTTAAGCATCTTCAACTGAGTTTTAAATAGATAAAACATTTCACCAAAATATTGCAGCAATAGATCAGTCTAACAACAAAATGGTAAAATCAATAGATGAACAATAATAATATAAAGAATATAATTTTCTATACATAACAGTGATGTACCAAGAGTTGAAATTACTCCAAGGTATTTGTCTAGGGGAGGCCTGTGGGCTTAGGGTTAACATGTTGTTGGGTTACAGCAACATTGCTCCATTTTCCTTCTTTGTTCAGAATGCTTGAAAAATATACCAAATATGATTACTACTCTTACTTTAAGCAAAATGCAAATTAGGCCCTACTGGCCCCTAAAATTTCAAAATGGCTAACTTTGCTTGGTTTTGTGAGTACATCATAAAATTATTTCAAATATTGCAAAAAGAATGATTTTGAAATAAATGAGTAAGATCTGTTGAGTAATGGGCCAACAAGAATGATTTCTTTTTCAAGTACATGTAGCTCAAATTCAAGCATGGGCTTGTGCCTCCAGATGCATCAATGTAGCTACACCATAGATAACAAGCTGTTGAATATAATATGAAACATCAATACTAAATCAGACTCCAAACTTACACAAACATAACAGACTTGATGTAACAATACAAAGATATAATTACATTTATTCATATTGTTCAGTTGTTTAGATATATATAAAAGATGAAATTACCCTGGCATCATAACAAATGTTGATGTTGCTTAGAAGATGGCTAGGGCTAGTTTGTTGTGAAGTTTGTACTTAAAAGGGAGATAATTGATGGTTAATTTATGCCATTAAAGGGAGATAATTAGAAGAAGTTTATGATTGAATTTTTTTCAACTTGAAGAAAAAGCTGTACAATGGATTTTGAAGGAAAGGTTATATTTTGTGAACTACAGTGAAAGCAATTCAATTTAGTCTTTATTAGACAGTGCATTTTTTTTGTTCTTCTGTTTTTGTTATTTCTGCTTTTAACTTTATTAACATTTTTTAATAACATGCGTTTCAGTTACCTATAATGGCAGCTACATGAAGCTCTGACCTCAACATCTATCATTCATGGAATATACATTTACTAGTGCATTACTTGTCCTTCCAAATATGATCCAGCACTGTTTATATATCATTGAATATCAACACAATTGTCTCACAATAACATTATACTTCCAGTTGAACAGAACAGAACAGAACAGAACATATATTTTATTTATGATTTGTACATAGATCTAGTACATCATCAATATACAATTTAAACAGTACAAGTAACATTTGTCAAATAGTCAAGGTTAGACAATATACAAGTATATAAGTTTATATGAATAAGATAAGAGGATAAATCAGGAAACAAGTAAATATGAAAGGCTAGTAAAGTTGGATTATAAAACATGTATATAAATTGTTCTACTAGTTAAACAATACAAGTAGGTCATCAATGTTCATATTAAAAGTATTTCTGTAATTATAAGCATTCTTAACATATAAACTCAAATTGATTAGGACATTTTTATCTTCTGATTTAAACAATTGTATAAACAGACAGAAGTTATTTAAATCCAAGGGAGTTAAAACCAAAAGTCAACAACTTATTTATCTTTAATCTGTATTCAGCAACAGTATGAAATCCCTAACAAAAAGATTCAGTATAACAATTCCTATTTCAATACATACAAAAAGTCATGTAGAAAACTAATCATGTTTTCAGACAGAAAATAAATACATGAACAAAAGCCCAATATATCTTCTAACATTGCTTCTGTCACAATACAAAATACCCTCAACAAAAATGCGAGACAAAGAAATACATCAAGCTGCACTGAAAACAAAAAAGCATTGCAATGAAAAGCAAAAACCATCTTCAATTTCCCTCTGTCGTGTCAATACATGTTAATGCATCACATATTGCAATGACCTAATCTAGTGAAAAGTTTTCCGCACCTAACAGCAATATTACATGAACTCATTTTAGCATCCATTAGTTACAATCCCTAGGGTAACAAAGATAACAACATTGATAGTTTACAATACAATATTACAGATGTAATATCACACCCAGTAAACAATGCAATATCATCTTCATGGTGACGAAACACCAACTCTCGGAGAAATCGTGTCTCCTTGCAGACTTGGAAAACTTGAGACCTAACTACATGAAAAATCAATTCTTACAGTCCATTATCTAAGTTGATGTCAAAAGATAAGCCTATCAAATAATTTATTGTTTATTTGCATTTATTCTAAGCAATGTAATGTCCATTTTCCACTGGAAGAGAATCATAATCTGCTATAAGTCACACAGCTTGGATAAATATAGCAGACAAAATGTAAATAATACAGTCTGAGGAAATCCTACCATCCAATTTTATGATTATATCACATAACAATAATTGATTCTCAAATGTTCATCAATGAAAATATCTCTATGGTAACATAATATTTCTAGAATAATTATGTTGCCATGGCAATATTTTGAGGGCAGGTCTCAGACTAGAGACACATGTTATACCAAGCTTGAAATGTCCATTTTAAGTCCGAAAGCACTTGGTATCTTTTTACAACAACAGTCAACAAGTAATACAATGAATGACCACAGTATCATTAAACAGCTACAGACACTATCAATATATTAATTATTTTATTGCTCTTACTACATAAACTTCTCAACATGGAATGTAAAACCTTTGATTTGCTGTAGTTAATATTAACACTTCATTGATCACTATGTATGTATGTATACTCCTCAGTGTATTAACAAGATTTGGCTGCGCCCATTCCACACACTTATCAATTGATGTAAACACCTGTCAGATGACGCAACTACTTTTATTGCTTAAAAACTGACTGCATAGTATATCAGAGACATGTGTATCACTCCGCAGGTTAAACTGGTCAGGCATTTAAATCATCAATAGTTTTCAACCAGTGATATAACTTAAGCCTTTGGGGAAATCGCTGAAAGTCTAAAAACCACCTTCCACAGAGAGGGAAGAAAAAGAGGGAGATGATTTAAATTTTAAACAGTACACTACAAACAAATACAGAAAACAAGCCTAAAGGGTTTCAGCTTTGGAACAATTTTATTTGTTTTAATATTAATGTTTTTTTAACGTCATATTCAACACATATTTAGGTCATATATACAATGGCCAGCTCTTCAAACTAAAGGTTTCCTGGACACTTTTCTATCACCAGAACTAACTTACCCTACCACGAGGCAGACAACTCATGTTTTGGGTATGACCTACCGCAACCGGGCTTTGAAACAGATAGTTGAGAAATAATTCCCATTGGGGTTAAAACCACATTATAGGGTGCATCAACATCACATTTGCACCAAAATGGTAATAAAGAAGGCAAAGCCTTTAATAAGTAAATGACCTAAAAATTAGCAAGTCTATTACATGTTGAAAGTTTCTAAAACAGAATTTAAATGCAGTAAAAGAAGTTCAATATTTATTGATTCCATCTGGATTTTATTATTCATTCACCTTGAATAGATGAAAACAAAGGATATATTGTAGATGATCATAAAGCTTAACTTTAATGGAAACAAAACTGTTCTGGCAGACTAATAACCCATATTGATGAAAATGTTTTAATATTGAAAGTAAACAAGAACATTTTTCAGCAATTACCAAACACCTGATGAATGCTAGGCTGGTAATTAATATTCATATAGTTCTGCCAACATACATCAACTAACACAGTGTTTTACATTAATACTTCTCCCAAGAACTTGTATGTTTTTTATGACTGAAATTTATAAATTATACTGTCTGGGTCTAACAAAAAAACAAAAGAATAATATATTTTCAGTCACGAAACATATCAGCACCCATTGTGATACTAACACACTAACTTTAATTAAAATAGTTCATGATTGAATACAAGACAAAAAGTTTTTAAAAGAAAAAAAAAACATTAATTTCAACAGGAAGCCAAACAGAAACAGTCTGGTTCCCTTCCTGATTCTCTTAACATGTAAAAATGCTGGAAATGTAACAAATGTATGAGAACCAGACTGAATGAACTCAAAGATTGGTATAGAATTTATTATTAAGTTTTTTGTTGGACTTACTAGCTATAATAATATGTGGAGCCATTTATTAATTATATAAAATTATACCAAACTGTTACCATGGAGATTGCAGTCTCTACCTTCAATTTACTACTTCCTGTTTTTGTGAAACTAGTAAAGTTCAAGTATACAGTACGGTACCCTCCAAAAGTCCTAGGACAAAATCCTGTTTATAGAATGAACTGATTCACATATACTATTGACAAAGCTCAACACTAAAAAAATCTGATTGCCCTTTACAATATCAATTTGGGTTCGGGTAACTTGTTACTGCTACATTTGGTTCAGTAATATGTAGTGGGTTGTCCAACTGAGAAACATACCCTAAAAGTTAATTTTGAAACAAAGAATCATATAAATATTAACAAATTCCAAAAAAAACAGAAATAAAAAATATAGCTGGTTGTCAAACTGGGCAACATACTTTTAATTTGGAGCCCTGCAAGGAAGTTAACAAAGACTATCCTAGCAAATTCCACAATCAGCATTAATTAGTTTATCAACATAATTATGATTCAAGTAGGTTGACTGACCGCCGTTGTATGACCTATACATTGTGTTGCTTGGGCGTTAAACCCAACAAACAAACAAACAAACAAAGCATGTTCCACAAATAAATTTTAATAACAGTTAAAATTACTTACAAGAGGCATGACATATTTCTCAAAATTTCATAATTACAAGAAATTTTGGAGATCACAGTACTTTATGTTTACTACTTGAACACCTGACTGGTTACTCCATCATCATTAATTTCATCAAAATGTGTAAAGAATCAAGATGTTTATGAAATAGGATCAAACAAAACTTTGATTTAGTTAAGTTCAGTAATTTAACACAAAAATATTCATAGAAAAACTGAACTTAAATCATCAAAGAAACTTAGGAAACTTCAATCATTACAATTATGATGATTATATAAGAATAATAATGATGATGAAGATAATGATGTTGTTGTAGATGATGATAATGATGTTGATGATAATGTTGGTGTTGGTTATAATGATGATGATGATGATGGTAATGATGTTGATGTTGGTTATAATGATGTTAATGGTGATAATGATGATGATGATGTTGGTTATAATGATGATGATGATGGTAATGATAATGTTGGTTATAATGATGATGATGTTGGTTATAATGATGTTTATGGTGATAATGATGATGATGATGTTGGTTATAATGATGATGATGATGGTAATGATAATGTTGGTTATAATGATGATGATGTTGGTTATAATGATGATGACGATCATGATGATAATGATGATGGTTATAATGATGTTGATGATAATAATGATGTTGATGATGATGATGGTTATAATGATGATGTTGATGATAATGATGTTGTTGTTGATGATGATGATTATTTTGATGGTGGCAATAATGATTTTATATTATAAGATTATAATGACAATGATTAAAAATAACTTTATTGAGGTAACACAGTCAAACCCCATTTTTCCTTTGAGTCTTTTATTTAAACTGGATTTTAATATACTTCTTTTAGTATTGGCAAGTAATAGAACTAAATCCTTACAATGACATTTTTGTCAGCAGAAAACTACTGGAGGAGAACACCACAAAGAAAATAACAACAAAACTGTCTTGCCCAGGCTCCCATAAATATTATAACTAAGACTATAAGGCAGTCAACCATGAACAAAGTATAAATTAAATGTGACACAGTGGAGGCTGCTATATCAAATATATACAATTAAATGTTGCACTGCACAGAATGTCTCTATATGAATACAGACACATTTTATAGACAATCCCCAACATAAACTACAAGTTCAAAGCATAATTTCAGGACAGACATTCAATCCATTGTATATACAAAATACAGTTTATCATTGTTACAGAGTAAAAGATATAATTAAATGATTCACTTGAATAAAATTTCAAACTCCTCAGTCAAAATGAAGTTAAATTGAAGGAAATATATATAATTCCTGAAATAATACCACAAGATAAATACAGTTTATGTTTAAAACAAAAACTATGAATGCATACGAACAGGGAGAAATAAAATTGTTCAAATGTATAAATATGATACGACTTGTACTTCAAAAACAATGCTGTAGAAATAATTTTATCTGACAAAATACTTGCTACAAAACATCATGTATGACAATTTTCAGTCCCTTGGAAACTTGACAGAGATGTTCAAACAATAAAATACAATATAATATACAAACTGTTTCTCCAATTTTAATTTTTGTCAATCATTATAAATATATAAACCTATAATCAAAATGAACAATTTTCTTCATCATAAAGCCTGATATGTTTTTTCCAACAATTCAAAGATGTTTCATTTCAAAATTCTTATCTAGCAGTCACTAAAAAATGGTCATGTTTTTATAGTTAAAATAATCTGTCAGTGTCCCAATCTCCGTAAACAGATATCCTGTAGAGCATTGTAGTACAAGATCTCTACTGTCTCAATAGAGGGTCAGGTCCAGATGATCTTTATGTCAACTAATCAATGTGTAGCTTTCATCAAGATGAAACACTATTAATAACATTTAATGATTTTGATTTCGTAATTTCTATTTTTAGACCAATTTAACAGCAGTATTATTCACAGTCTGCCATTGGACGGCTCGGCTCATTTCAAATTGCGTGACGTAGACGATTTAAACATGTTACGTATCATAACAATTTGGTCATTATTATTATGATGGAAAAGGTCACCTGTATGTGACCCTCGTTAAAAAGGCCAGATCTAAATTAGCGAGTAGGCGAGCGAAAATTTTAGATCGGGTTTTAATCAGACTGTCAGTGTCTGTAACAGTGTAAAGAGAATGAAATTCATACTATACAATACAATGTACGAGGGTTGTCTGGAAAGTTCGAAGACACCTGCTTTAATACGAGTATTTCGCATTAGAATTAAATGAAACTTTCTTCAATTACTCACCAATGTTCTATGATCAATGATACAAAATTACAAAATTTTCCATTCTTAAACAATGAAACGGCAAGGGTTTATGTAAAGGGGATTAGAGGTGTGCGGAGCACGCCATGACATTATGTCGTGAATTTACTTCCTAAAATGCGAAGAAATGATTTTACTGCTCTAACACGCACCTTTTTATTATCACTGAAAAGTAATCTGGGGACCCAACGTGCACAAACACTCCATTCCAAAGTTTTGAGAGATAATTTTATGCACAGTTGTCTTTGAAATATCACATTGTACAGAAATATCTCTTACAGTAAGGTACCTGTCAAATCAATGAAAATTCTTCATAACATTAAATATTACTTGGTATTCTTGAACGTAAATTGTCTGTAGTTTCAACTCTACCGTCATGAAATCGCTTGTACCATTTGTATACAAGAGCGCGAGAAACACTTTGCCTCTTGCTGTTTGAATTAATAAATTTCATCGTCTCTCCAGGCATTTTCCCAAGCTCCATGCAAAATTTAACTAACACATGATGCTCTGCCCAAACGTCTGACGTCGTCAATTTTGGTGTGTTTTCATTCATGACTAATTGACAATAGTTACGCTCACTTTTTTATTTCTAAAGCGATAACGTTCAATTCATAACAATATGACGTCGGCATGTAACGTCACGTCATGGGGTGTTTATAATCATGTTACCCGCGATTTTAAGTGGTAAAATACACAAAGAAAGAAGACGCATGAGACCGGCAAATATCCCTAGTTTTGACGTGCTCCAGGTACCCCTATGCAAGGTTGCCACGGAAACGATCACATGAGTGCCGATATCAATTTTATGTTTTTATCGTAATAAAGCTATTCAATTATGATCAAGGGGCGCTCAACATAAAAAAATAGTTTAAAAAAATAGATTTAACAAAGATATAGCGGTTGTCTACGAACTTTCCAGACAAGCCTCGTACATGGCAACCTGACCTATAGATTGTGACAAATATAACATGAAAAAACATCAAACTGCACTAAAATCACATTCTTTTTTTTTCATACATGTAAAAAATCCACTATTTTTACTGGTGCATGTGAAATTGCATTAAAATTGTCATTATCAGAACACAGCTATACTGTTTCCAAAATGTTTCTATACTATTCCAAAGGTTTCAGAAGAATTGATAATTAAGTTGAAATCTGTAAACAGACAGCTTTAATAACTAGCTGAATAAACATAAAGCAGATTAGAAGCAAATACTTAAAGAGCAAAGAAAAATTCTCAAAAAGAATCAAAGATCATCCCAGTCCTACAGTAATATAGCATAATTCCCAAAAGGTTCCAACAAAGACTGTAGTTCTATTACCAGAATATTTTCACATTAAAACATTCTTAAATATTATTCAAATATTGTTTATCTTCATAATTGTGAACTTATTATACAAAGTACCATAAAAGGTTTTTTATATTGACACTAATAACCTAGAAACCCCTTAAATACACCTGAATATCATCATACCAGACAGGTCACATTGTTTTACAATTAACTATCAGTTATTCAGTCTTTCACGATTTTCCATACACAAAACCAGGGTCTATAGTCACATGATCAACAAAAATGATCATCATCATTGTCGTCGTCGTCGTCGTCGTCGTCATCGTCATCGTCATCGTCATCATCATCATCACCATCACCACCATCATCATCATCATCATCATCATCATCATCATCATCATCATCATCATCATCATCATCATCATCATCATCATCATCATCATCATCATCATCATCATCTATTTGAATGGCAAACATTCAATTCAGAATATAATGACCAATTACTAATTAGGTAAACAAGCAGATACTTTTTGCCGATTTCTCTTTCTCTGAAAAATCAGAAAACTCCTAATTGGTTCCATGGCTATATATACAGTATATACCTCAAATACATGTCTTAAAATCAACAGCACAAATACACCCCTATAAGAATGACAAACCACTGAAAGTAATGAAATAGACTAAAAGACTGCTGTTGGTAGGTAGGGAGACTTTGTCAGATTTAACAATAAGGATCTTTGTTAACAAATGCTCCTCATTCTGTTTGATTCCCAGGCGGGGCATACTTTCGTGGAGCTTGGTCATGAAATTATTTCTATGGCTATTCTCCCTCCTACCCATGATTCTTAATTATGTAGGACTGACTGCCGTTACATGACCTATACATGTTGCAACGTTAAACCCAACAAAAACAAACAAACAAAAGCTCCTTATTCTATAGCAAAGAGTACATTTCCATGTAGATTCATTCAACACTTAACTTTCTACATACCCTACTTTCTCAAGTCATCAAATACTTCAAATGACTATGACTGTATGTGAGCTAAATGACCTTAGCTGTCAATGTGCCTTTAAACAACATAATGATAATAAAACTACAACAAACAATACAAAACGTATCTCAAGCATACATGTGTTAATATTAATTAGCTAATCAAAATAATTACTATCATAAGTAAACAATCTAAAGTGGATATCTTTAGGGCAACAATTTTTCTCTAAGTTATTCGCAGTACAACATCTCAATATGTGAGTACAATGACTACACAGCTGATAGAATGAAAGTTTAAATCAGTGGAAACCCAGGTCAATAGCCAAGTTGGTAGCAAGTCGAGATTTGGAATCTAATGTTCCAAAGAGGTACAGGTTTGAATCCCATCAAAGGAAGTTATACCCTTCCATAAAAATTTGACAATAATGTCGATTTTCCTCCATTAATAAGGTTCATTGAGAAGTGTATGGCCTTGTGGAAGGGTAGGTGTGTACTGGTTATAGACAAAGGGTCTAGGAGCGAGAAGGCAGTAGAAATAATTTCATGACCAAGCTTCCCGAAAATATGCTGAAAGTTTGCAAAAAATGGATCATGTCATCTGCAAGTTGTCTTAGTGGTTACTGTTTATCTGTCTTATGAGTAAAAGCTGTAAAAATAACTTATGTTCAGCTTTCAAATATATTTTTTGCAGTTGTGACAGTCATGTACTTTATCTCTATAATTAATTGCCTACGGTCCCTGCTGATGACTACCATAAAGTTATAGCCTCACAGACTTTGTACTCTCAGCACTTTTTTTTATTTCAGACAGAAATATCCTTACAGGCAGTCAAAGGTGGAACCATAAGGCATAAAAATGTTGCCATAGAAATCTATATTTGATTATAGCTTACATCTTTTGTACTTTTCAAACTAAGTCAGCAGACGACAGTTAAAACACTAAGGTTGAGGATCTGTTACAGAGTACATAAAGGTTGGGTAATACAAGATGAAGTACAAAGACATTAAACAAATGTGACACCAGAAGCTTAGTCAAAAATAAGTTTGTAAAGCTCAAATTTTAAAGCAGTTAGAATGAAACATGGCTTCTTGAATTTAATAAAACACACAGGTCTGTAAGACAATTGGTAGTGCACTCTTAAGTTTCCTAAAGAGAGTATGTGTTCAAACTCTAAATAAGGCACTTATGCCCTTCAATGAAAATTTGACAATAATGTCAATTTTCATTTGTTTGTTTTGGTTTTATGGTGCACCAACACAGAAAAGTGACATATCGTGCTGAAAGTAATTAATGATACTATTAGTTCAATCAATATTAATGATCTAAAACCCTATACTTTATTATATACATTTATTTCCTTCAAAATCGCATGTGATGGTACAGACTCAAATAGTTCTTTAAGTGAGTTAACCTTAACATGTTTGTCACGGATGTATTTAAGATCCTGACAGTCAAGGAGAACGTGTTTGACATTGAAATTTTCTCCATCAATGAAGTATAATGTATTAAGTTGCCAACATTATGTAAGGGTAGCTAAGGGTCCAGAAAAGCTAGGTTAGGTGAGCTGACTGCCATAAAATGTTCATGATTGTGTTGACACAAAAATGCACACAACATGAAAAAAAACTTTTACATAACAAAATGATAAAATATACAATATTCATAAAACAAATATATATACAATATTCTATATTTCATACAAGTCAGTTATTGATAATTAATATATTTTTCAACACAGCCAAAATAAGATAAAGTCAGAAGCACACCAAATTGTCTACATTTCTTGTTCTGTAAGAGACTTTTCTTAGAAACATTGTATGAAGTAGTCTGTTTCTGTGGCAACTAGATAAATGACACTAATATTGAAGTAGACATCAGAGAAAAGGGTATAAAAATGATCCTTTCATGGGATATAATTGCAAGGATGTATTCTTTCTGCAACTAATAACAGTCTATCTAGCAAAGGAAACTATGGTGAACACTGGTATCAGACGATACAATAGCGAACACTTGCAGCAGACGACAGTGTGGAATTAGTAAAAAAACAAGAATCCAATATACTTACAACTGTTTTACACACGATTTATCTTTCCAAAAGTGAGGCATTATTTCAGAACACTTGTTTTAGTAACAGCAACATTGATAATGTCATTGACAACTTTCAAGGTAACTCCAATATAATTGAATCACAAAAACTGTTCACTTTGTTTTGTCACTCAGTTCAATAGAATACAATCATGAGATTATGTTTTGTGTGGAAGGTTCCAGAGTATCACCTTTTGTTTCCAAGAAACACTTTGTTCTAGCAACTCTGTTATGTACAAAGCTCAGAAGTTCCAAAATACTGTTTCCATGAAACACTTTGTACTAGCAATTCTGTTATGTACTGACCTCAAAGGTTCCAGAATATTAATTATTGCCACATAACACTTTGTTCTGGCAAATCTACAATTTATCATTTCATAGAAACACTTTGTGCCTTCAACTCTGTTATGTACTGAGCTCAATTTTTCAAACTATGCAACAGGTTGATATCCAAAACATTTAAAGATAATAATGTAATCACGTCAACAATCACAAATAATTCTTATCAACTTACAAATCTAAGAGACAACACAGTGCATTCATACATTGTTTGTAATTTAATAAAAATTCCATGAATTATCTTCAGCAATATTTAGCCATTATAATAAATATTCCAGTCATACAAGATTTAGCTTCAAGCAGATATACCAAATTGTCTTGTCCAAACAAATGAACAGTAACATACCAAAGTACAAAATGTTATGTTTTATAAAGCACTAAATGTAAAGAAGAATGTAGTTAAATAAATCCAAGTATCCATGGTGACCATCCTACTTGATGACCCTCCTATATCAAAAATGTTAACAATCTACATTATCAAAAACCATGAGAAAAAAGTTCTTAATTCAGTCACATGGTCAAACTTATGTTACAGTGGCTAAAATGAACATAAATTATCATTCTCTATCCTCTTGATTCATGAAACAATTTATTCTACTTATCATATAGTTATCTAGATAAATAATTTCATACAGTAAACCTTGAGTTACCAGTCACCTGTGGTCAGCAATATCCTGTCTTAAACATCCACAGAAAAAATCCCGTCAAAAATTTCCATATGATTTAAACCTGTATTAAACAACCTACTTGTCTTAATTAACCAATTACTATTGTACCTTAGTCTATCTGTTTAACACAAGTTTGATAGTAGATAAATGATTTATAATACGAAACCCTATTATTTAGTGTTTCAAGTAGATGATGGGTAAATGATGATATTATTGTACATTAAGTCTATCAATATGATGGTTTTATATATGAAAGGTATGTATATCTACATCAAGTCAAGATCCATCAATCAGTTATTTAGGTATATTCTCATTTATTGTAAGATCTTCCCCACTAACAATGTGACAAGATGGACACACTTAGATCATATAAATATATTGTACTTAATTAGACAGATATATAACCTGCATGGTGTCACTAATTGACAATTGACTTCATTATTAAACATTGAGAATGGTTGACCAGTTATAACATGGACGAACTAATCAAAGCTCTTCATTAGATGAAATCCTATTATGATCATTCTCATTGTTCCAAGAAACAATGAACCTTTTCAAACAATGAGCTTTATTCTGTAACTGCATTAGAATTCCACTATATTAGGCCACAACAAATTGATCATATGTTCTATGGATTCGCTCGCACCTTAATTTTGATGATTTTTACTAAAAAATATTTTTATTTCCTCGCTTGTTCATAAAAATTTGATCAAACAGCTATATAAAGCAACTGAATTAAAAAATTTTTCTTCGCTAGTTTGCCCCCTTTTTTTTCGTAAAAATCCGTAGAGCACATGATCAACTTGCTGTGGCCTAAAGATCACTTTGATTATGGCAAAATGATTTAAAGTTCTTATGCCTAATTTAAGAAGAAAAATTAATAGGATCATTCCCCTATAATGCCCAAGGTTTATGATGCTTCCAATAAAAAGATTTTACTTAAGTGAGTTGTATCAAAATTAAGATGAAATAAATTTGTATAAACAAAATTGATTAGCCATCAATAGTCATTTACAGAGCCCATCTTGTAAATATGGAGTACTTTGTAGCACGCCAGCTCACAATTTTCTAATTTTTCTAAATTCAATATTCTATAATTAAACAATTATTTTTTAATTAATTAACAAAAATTAATAGAAATAATCAGCCACTAAAAACTACAATATCATTAAAATTTTGTGAATTTCATCTGAATGATTAAAGAATGTCAGTAATTAAGACAAGAATTTCCTGTAAAATTAATTGATTAATTCTGTCCAGAGCTCTAGAAGAAACAAACTGTTACCATGGCAACTGAACTATTCAAGTAATATAAAGTTACATTATTTTCTTTTAATTTTTAATTTGTACAGATATCTAATATCATCCATTTTTAATTCATACAAAAAACATTGCATGTTTTGATTATTTCAATGTTATAAGACATTTATTAGCTATTGCATAACGAGAACTGCCAAACTAATAACATGTATAATAATCCTAATAAACCAAATTTCGTAGATTGCTAAAATTTCAGATATTCTAATGAGAACTAATTCCCAGATTAATATTAACCATTAAGTATCTGTGACACTTTTCAAGGAATTTTAACTATTGCATTAAATATGTGAGAAATTCAAACCTAAATTTTCATTAATTATCGTAAGACCCATTTTGTTTCATTTGCAGATAGAAAGTAAATAATTGATATAAATTATAACACAATAAATCATGGTTAAAAGAGAGCCTAGGTTTCCCTATCATTTTTCTATGGTGGCATATTTCTGCCACCAGATAACCACATAACTCAACTAGTTAATTAAGTGGTTAACTAGTTACATAACTAGCTAACCAGATAATTATCTAGTTAATTAATAGTTAACTAGTTACGTAACTAGTTATTTTTTACAATAAAGAAAATAACAGGAAAAAAATGCAAGTTAGTGCTTACAACTGCCATTGTGTATTATTTTACCAATTTAATGTTAAGTGATTAACTAGTTACATAACTAGTTAACAACTTAATTATCTAGTTAATTATCTGGATAACTAGTTACGTAACTAGATAACCACTTACCAGTTAGGGATATTTTGTGCAAGTGGTTAGTGGTTATCTAGTTACGCTAACTAGATAATCATCCAGTAAGTTATGTGGTTATCTGGTGGCAGAAATATGCCACCATACTTTTCTTTATGACTTTATAACAAACTAAATAAATCATGTTTATATTACAATCTAACACACACAAACACTTAAAATTCCTTCTCTTCCTCAAGGACTCACTAATTGATAAATAATTACAGTTTAACATATCCAAGGGAAAAAATTGTCATTATAAAACTGAATTAAAAAAAGTTAATTTGTCCTTCCAAGAAAAAGACAACAATAAATTGTAAATTGTCATTCTTTAAAGATGTTCCAGTGAGCACTA
This sequence comes from Mactra quadrangularis, assembly GCA_025267735.1. Lineage (NCBI taxonomy): Eukaryota > Metazoa > Mollusca > Bivalvia > Venerida > Mactridae > Mactra > Mactra quadrangularis. Next base: position 6,271,447 of record CM046309.1, read on the forward strand.
AACATGAATAAATAACAGCCAATGAGAATTAAATCCTTTCTAATACAGGGCACGTAAAAATTGACTGATTGAACTTCTTCTTCAAAATTCCCATTTCAAACATTGAGATAATCATTAAATATCTTCACGTAAAGAAACAATGACATTCAAGCTATTTACACACAAGTAAAATCCACTTCAATAACAAAAAAGTGCAATTGAAAAAAACTTTCATATTTATTTTAAATTTAATCTTTCAAAGATTTAGGTAAGAAAAAAACTTTCATATTTATCTTAAATGTAATCTTTTCAAAAATTTTGGTAATTATCAGCAAATACTAGAATTAGAAAAAGTTTATAAAAATATCGCTTATACTGTTTAAGTATTCACTATTATCTGTTCATAGCATTTAGAATAATAAAAATATAGAATTGAAAAACCTGTTATTAAAACAGATTAGTTATAGATAAAAGTTTACAATATGTAGATCTATAATTTTAACAATTTTATAACACTTATATTGAACCATGACAAAGATCACTTGAAGGTCACTTGAAGGTCAAATATATGATTGATATAATTTGCACACAGATTTTTGCAAATCAGACAGTCAAGTGCAAAACTGAAGAATTAAGACTTTGACCAAGTGGGTCATTGACCAGTGGTAATTCTATTTACATAATATATGGCATGACAGAAATACCCAAGACAGTCATAAAAAAGAAATATAAACCAACTTATTTAACAATAGAATTATTATACCCTTATGTCTGAGAAATTTCATTCATAAAACCTTATAATGTAAAAATTTACAACATCATGAATGCAAATTATTATATCTTCATATGTCTGTCAATAGCACATGCATAAACCCTGCTGATTTAAATACATCATAGGTGTTTAATAATCCCTGTACAAAGAAACTTTTTTTCTAACATCATATTCAACACATATTTAGGTCATACGTATGATGGTCAGCACTTCCTACTATAGGTTTCCTGGACACTATTCTATAACCAGTACTAACTTACCCTGCCACGAGGCTGACAACTCATCTATATGGTATGACCTACCGCGACCAGGCTCAAACCCGCTATCTCTGGATTCGAAGTCAGACATGCCAACCACTATGCCACGGCCGCGGCTTGTACAGAGACACTGATAACTTCTTATATTGATCATGAGCACAGAAGTAATGTAGTGAGTATTAAATCAGCAGAATAAATGTACGCCCTACTGACAGTTGAATAAAATTAAACAATAAGATGGCCTAAAAAAAGACTAACAATTCTGAAAAAAACAGACCTGACAATATCCATAAAAATATTAGACAACGCTCAGACCAATTTTTCCTGCATGATGTTAAACATTGAAATTCTTTCACAAGTCCCGTGATAGTAATAATTCATAAAATTCAAATATTAATAGGCATATAAAAAATAAACAGCATTCTTTAACTGTCAGACACTGACAAAACACTGACAAATAAATTTTCCATCTTTAATTTAACCTTCACTTTGACCTTTGACATCAGAGAATCTTTAATTTTAATCATAAACACAGCAATTTCACACAGATACTTTAAACACATCATTAAATATATCCAATCTAACCTTAACAAGCGGCAAAAACAAGATTTTTATGCTCATAAAATCAAGTATCCTTTTATTTATGCACAGAAACAAGATTTTAGAACTAATACTTCAAATGACCTTGACCTTTGACCCAATTATAGCTTGCAAGTTGCAATGAAATGAAAAAGCAAAATAAATTAAAATCATAAATACTAGTTACATGAGAGTATCACTAGAAGCAATGAAAACTGAATAAACTGCTTTAAAAGCATGATTTTATTACAATATTTCAAAGGTATATATATTTTTAATGCTATGGTTGGAATATCTGACATATAATTGACCGTTATGTTTATACTAATTTACCATTGAAGCAATTTCCAGACAATCATAGTGTAAATATTATTCCCAGGAATAAAATACTTAGCCAGGGTCATTAATCAAAAAAACCTTTTTGTAAGATAGGCAGTTTGTTTGAAATACAAGATGTCTTGCGTGAGATTGTAGTAACATGCTTTCATCGCTAGTTCTTGTTACAGCTATCACTGTAGGCGAACAAAATGTATTACTAATTATACTTGTCAAACTTATGTCAAATACAGAGTATATCTCAACAGTAACTACCACTTTGTTGAGATGAATTTGTTTTTTGTTTGCTCCGAGATATATACAAAAAATGCAGTACTCCTTTTTTAACTTAATGAATAAATAGCAAAATGAAATTTTTTATAAAAATTTTAAGGAAAAGATATAAAGACTTGTAAACTTTCATTAAGAGTGAATTAATTTGTATGATTAAGATATATATAGTCAAGATTTATTTTGATTATCTGTGGGAGCAGTAGTCCAGTGGTAGAATGTGTATAATTTAAGGATCCCGAATCCTGGTTTGGGACACATACAGGGGCACTATTCATTTCTTAAAGTAAAGTAATACATAGAAATAAAAGAAAGTATCATTTGTCTAAAGTATTTCAAATATTAAACAAAATTACTAGGAACATTTGTTTTTGTTTTACTGAGAACTGAAATTTAAGCAAATTACAATTTTCTGCTAACCAGTCCAAAACGGAATCACCTCAGACAATAAATGAATAAACCTAAACTAAAAAACAAAAAACTGCACAAAGTATATAAATAGATTTTACATTATCAATAGGTAATCATTAAATATTTCTGTAAATAGTCTAACATGAGCTAAGAATGGTTCAAACAAGATATAAATACTGGTAATTGATCCTAAAAGAAGAAATATAGCACTTGCTAATAGATTACACTCTCTCACTAAACACTCTGACATTTTAAATTTGTATCCACAGGAAACTAAACTTAATTGATTTCATGTTTAGTTAAAATCAATCACCAACTTCATCTAAAACTGTCCACAAATACAGTTCCATCTAAAAATTATTGGACCAAACCCTGTGTTTAGGTTAAACCGATTCACATTTACCCATGAAAAATAAGCCATTTGAGCGAACTCCAAAATTCAGCATTTATTTAAGGATTGAAATCATAGAAATTGACTTTCATCGAAAAATAAATGTCATTTTGATGATATCTAATTTGCATAAGCGCCAAGGCAGTAAATCTGAAAGTGAAACTGAAAGGTTCATTTCGGTAAACATTTATTTCTCATTATATTTTCAATATGGAGTATTTTTCATGTTTCCGATAATTTACTTCATTTATTGACATACATAGCTGTTGTTTTCATCATTGCATGTGACATCGCTAAAAATAGATTTTTAATTCATGAAATTAGTACCGGCATGACGTAATTTAAAGTCATGAATATTAAGGAGATTTTGTTAGCAACTGCGTTTATAGGAAAATGAAAACCCATTTTTTCAAGTCACGTGTTCACTTTTGACCAATCAGATTGTATTTTTTCATTTAGGTTGTAATTATTAGTTTACCAACATATGATTCAAACATTGTAATACATAAATAAGCTTTAATTAAATCCTTAGTAAAATTATTTGCAGGAAGCAATTATTGATCCATTTTTCTCAAATTTTCATTATCCAAGATCATTCGCAGTGCACTGTATTTCCATAATTTAAACATCCATTTTATTGCATGAATTGTTTCTACATATCTTTCAGGTATCAATTAATCACATATTCTATATCCATTTATCAATGATTAAAAATTAATTGAAATAAATGAAATCAATTATCCACCAGTGATCACAGAAATCATGACTCCTAATGTACAAGTTCACTAAATGTTGGATATATATTAAAAACTTCTTACTCCTACCAGATCTTATAAATATTTAGAACTCATCAATTTGTTATGATAATTAAAAACAGATGTTCATACTATATAAAGATTGTAGGAACAAATCATAACAATAATTAAGTGGATTTCGGACTCCATGGTAAAATAACAAACATTTACTGTTTTTATATAGATACTTGATACACCAGTCTGTTCAATTAAACAAAATACACTGGAATACTGAGAGCTTAGAGTCTTTGAGTACAGTTTTCAGTAAACCTTGGAAACACAGCAAATTCTACAAACTTACATGCTAATTATTGCATGATCTGCAGATTTAAAAACACATAAATCTGTCATGTTAAACACAACAACTCCTACATAGAAATAAGGAGTATATGTATGATCTAATTAAGCTTACTGAAAACCTTCAGTGAAGTTCCATGATAGGACCATAATCAAAGCACTAGAGCACATGCTAGTTGTTTACTTTCGCATTTAAGTTAGTTAGTGAGTCACACATATTGATTGTAGAGAAAGTAGGTCATCATTTTTTTTTACCCGTAATATTGTCCAATTTTATAAACCTGCCCTATACATACATTAACGAGAGGTTAATCAGTGCTATTTATAGCTTAGCCGATCGAGCAGAACTTATATGACGTCGGCGATGGAATTCCGCTATACATCTGTATCGGTGACATGGATTTATTTGATTGTTATGTGCGTCTGTCAATGTGGCACAGTGGATGCGAGTTGCCCTCCGGTACCAGAAATACGTGGTTCGAATCTCATTAGAACCACTATTTTTTTTTTTTACCATTCAAAATAGTAGTTTACACATTTTCAAAATTTCAATAGATCTCATAGTTAAATCGATGAAGTAGTGAGTATTGTTTTGTTTTTATCTTGATTGTCTTTGAATTGTTTTTTGAATTGTTGAATTTATATATGAAACATGTAATAAAATATTAACAAAATAAAAAGATTATATGAAAAGAGACAATGGAAAAAATATATCAAAGAGAGAAAATTTATTAATTGATATTAAAAAAAAATAAACAATACTAAAACCCACATTCAGTAGGATTCGAACTCACAGCTAAAAAAATAATCAGTTATATCGCGAATGTTTGTGTTGCGACTTTACCGATTATACTACGACGGCATATGGCAATTCGATTCAAATTGTTATACTTAGCTCTGATAACTGTCAATCTGTGTGCATTAGAGCATATCGAGGGAATACTCCGGCTTTAAATAGTATCTCATTATGATGTGTATGCATGCAGACCGGGCAGGTTAATAAAATTGGACAATAATGCCTTATTATATATTATGGTTTTACACAACACCACAATAATACAACTCAGATGTTCTAATATTAACCGTTTACAATTCCTTAATTTATAAAATTTAAACCGTTTTCCTCAATTTATTTAATCTTCAAATCGACAAGCTTTGTGGCAGACAAGAAAGTATATAAGGTGGAGTTTATGGGGGAGAAAAAAGGCGGGTTATTGAATTATTAAGAGCGCCATTTAGTGAAAATTCGCATAGCAAGACAATATACTTTTGTGAATAATTTAAAAAATGACAACACAAGCCAGCATAGTTTTTTATTACAATGAGATGTTAATGAGTGCCATGCTTGAACTTCGTCTCTTTGTCTATGTTGAAAATTGCTGAAGCGTGAAAAGAGTAATCTTATACTTTTTTGTTACCATTGGAATGATGTTTAGACATCCTTCCAACAATCTTTATAGCAGATTGGTCTTTATTATTGGGACCTTTTTTTCTTAAATTAAGCATTTGGGACTTGGGACTGAAAATCACAAACACTGCATGATTTTTACAATAACTAAGGTGCATGGTCTTTATAGCAGAACTATACTATATAATCATGTAACATCAAGAGCAAATAAAATGCAGTTTGCCAAATATGTAAATACTTCTAGCAAACTTTTTAAATGAGTTTCATTTAAATCAACAAGCTTTAAAACAAAATAAATCAACATTAATTCAAGAAAAAAGAAGTTAAACTATAACAATACCTGCACTGATTGTAGCTAGAACTTAAGATCTTTTCATCTTAGGAAAATTTTATTTATTGGGTTTAACGCCGTATCAACACAATTTAGGTCATTTCACAGCGTCCAGCGCACCTAACCTAGCTTTCCTGGACCATTGTCTATAACCAATACTCACCTACCCTTCCACAAGGCCGGAAACTTCTCCATATTATCTAATCAATGGAGGAAAATCGACATTATTGTCAAATCTTAGGAAAACATCTGAATTCAAAACTAAAGTTTGAATATCTTTGACATGCAATACAGCAATCAATGTTTGAAGAATTTAATGAATTCAAACATCACACAAAAATCTTGATTTAAAAATGTCCATCAACTTTCATTATTCAAATATAAAACTTTATATCACATTATTATCATTAATTTAGCCTATTTACAAGATAAAATAAACATTAATTCCTTATAAAACACTTATGTTCAAAATATCAATTAAATTCCAATTAAAATGACAATACATGCAATGTTTAAAGACCTACTTTTCCATCCAGGACCACAGATGGTAATCATTTAAATTCTGCTGAAAAAAGCGATAAAATTTTTCTCAATAAGTCAAACTAATTGGTTTTGACGTTAATTTGATGGATAGCCTCCCCCTTGTCACAGCAATTGATGAAGAAATCATAGAACATTACTACAACAAGATATATTACATTGTGACATCAATACATCATTAGCTGTAACAAACTAACAACTAACACTTGCATAGCTGACCATAACATTCATACAGATGACCTGGACATTTTCAAGTTTTAATATGTTTATAAACATTTTGTCTCATGGGTGCAACACTCCTGTAACTTTTTATTTTTTACAATAATTCCATGATGTACATCTAAAAATAATAGCTGTGATCCAGTGGTAGGACTCGCGCTTTAGGGATCGAGAGGTCCCTGGTTCAAACCCCACTGGGGACACTGCTAATTTTCTTGAGCAAGAAATTTACCTACAGTTGTTCCATCTTCCTAGGTGCAAATGGATACTGAGGGGGATGCCCAGCCTGACGATTTCAATAATTAGGAGTTATCTTAAAAAATTGTAAAGTGAGTTTAATTTGTATGTGGAAGCAGATTTTAAACCGCACTTTCAACTTTTAAATAAATAAGTGTGACCAGATTTTGAACATTAAAGGGGTGATAGAGCAAAATTACCATTTTACTTTAAATTAGTTTAAAATATTAAGATATTAGGTATTTTTTCAAGCCAACTGAATGTAACCTGATAAAAATCCATGGTACGAAGTGAAATTTGAACCCACGACCTCTCGAGTCGTAAGCTGACACTCTACCACGTTGCCATAAAAGCTAGCTTAGAGGCAAGGGAGTACAAGTGCCATAATACCTCTGCTACATGAATAATTAAGTAAAAAAGAGTTAGAGCAGTGTTGCATTCACCTTAAAACTTTATAAGTACATACAAACCACAAAATTTCCCCTTAAGGTATAATTAGACACAAACTAGTCCTCATTTATAAGTTAATGAAGACATCAGTGTGTAATGATGTTATAAATAAGGTTTCATTGACAAATACCACAGTAATTAACAGTAACATGTGTCTCTTGTATATTCTATATTGTACAATTGTTGTGAGTTTTAATTAAGTTTTCAGAAAGTTTACTTTAAACATAATTTACATTATTAAAGAAAATTGAAGACATGAGCATAACAACTTGACTTTAAATTAGGTAAGGAACAGAGAAATTATTCAGGTTCGTAGCTGAAATGCAAAGAGAAACTAAACTTAATGATAAACAAAAGAGTAATCTCCCTTTACCATTTCTATAATGGTACAGAGTTATGCCCCTTGCATATTTTTAATGAGCAATTAAACAGATTATTTCCTGTGTTACCTTTTTAATGCGAATAAGAATACCTATGCCCATGAAAATAACCAAGTGCTTCTTTAGAACTTCTCAGCAAATTCCTACACAAATATATCTCGAATATGATAAAAAAGGAATAAATTCAAACATGGATTCTGTAGAAAACATGAATTAAATGGAGTTTGGTATCCTTGGTAATGCAGAACTACACATAGTGACTTAGTATTTCCAATGAAATATTTTTTATTAAGTGTTTAACAAGTATGTAAATCTGAGTTATTAAGTGTATAAACAAAAGACATTGGTCATGTTTCAATGTACATGCAGATAAGCCTTGGCCATTTGTAGTGGGAAAGACTTCTTAAAGTTGTATTGTAGTTAATAAGCAGAGTAGCAAGCAACTTGCTTGACTTAGCACATCCATAAGTAAAATATAATAGCACTATTTGCAAGTGAGTTATTTTCTTGATCATAAACCTTGATGTATTCCTTGTATTTGTATTGTATTTCTTAACATGAAATTAAAATAATAAGTCATTTACAATATAACTGTTTGACAAAATGAGACAATATAATTCCTAACTATCATCTTACAAAATATCAAAAGTTATGTCCCTTTATTATAACATTTGCATATGCACTGATAGAATTTGATGCAATTTGAGCAAGAAGGAAGTATTTAAAAAATCTCAACAAAAGCTATTTGCCCCTAAACTGCTAAAATCATTCCACCCTAGATCAAAAGATGACATTAAAACAGGCATATAGTGACACCAATATATAAACCAATAAGGAAACCAAGACAAATATACGTTATAATTGATATGGCGTTTCTTCCCTGGTGACTTGAGATGAATACGTTCAATTATAGAGGGTAGAAATATTGCTAAAAGAGATATTTTCATGGATAAAAGTAAAATGTCAAGTGAATATAAATCATATTAGTAAGGTTAACTGAATTACAGATAGGAATCAGTAATCTTGAACAGAACAGACATTTTCACTGATTGAAAAAAGGAACAATTCACAGAAAAAAGTCCACTTCAAAAGAAAGTACTACAATGGTATAGAAGTGTAATATAATATCTCATTACTTCATCTTAGCTTAATGAAATATTAGAGACAAACTCTAAAGAAGTTTGAGGGGTTTATTTGATTATTTAACTTCTATGGTGCATAGAATCTTTCTTTTGACTATTTTTATTTGTTTGATGCTACTGCCCGGCTAGCTCAGTTGGTAACTTGGTAGCACACTATGCTACTGATCAAGGGTAATTTCATGGAGCATGGTCATAGAAAAATTGCTACAGGCATTTTCTCTTCTACCACTGATTCATTAAAGGCAGTTGAGAGATAGATACAAGATCATTGTTCCTTCAAACAAGACGGCAAACTGAAGCAAACATTCATTTAATTTCAAAGCATTGCAAGTTTTTTTCTTACGGTAAATTACTATGAGTATTTCAAGACAAGTTTCTTTTTAAATGCTAAAAGTGTCTCATATGACAATCTCCAATAATAAGGGCTGATTTGTATCTTAGAATGTGGTGAGCTTCCTTTTAAAGTCAAAACTTTATATTTCTAAATAGCACATTCACTATACAGTACAACCTCTCTTGAACAACACCCACTGGGAGAGACTTAAGTATGTTGCTGTTTAGAGATAGTTGCTCTGCGGAGATTAAATTTCATTAAAATTATGGGAAACTAATGGAAATATCAGAAGCTGTTGTTGTGCAAAGGATTTGTTCTATAGAGGGCTGCTTTGCAGAGGTTATACTGTAATTAAATATAAACCTAATTGGAACTTAAACAAATTCAAATTCCATACAAATTTCTATACAAAGTTATCAACAAGAGAGCGATAGAAAAATACCAACAGTTTCCATGGAATTACAACAAATATTACCAAATAAAAACATTAAACAAACAGAATCCTTGCCAATTTTCCATTTTATTATCATTATGAAAACATGATAGAACTAAAGACAAATTGGAAGCTATTTCTATGTTAAATATTCACAATCACTCATTATGTTTCATCCAAGCAATCAAACAATGCAATGTATACAGATGAGTTGTAGAAACGCATACATGAATAGTAACATGTAAAACTTTGTGAGAACATGACAGATGCATTATTGTCTGAAATTGAAATGCACTCTTGGATATGTTACAGCAAATTGATTGCACCAAACACACAGCAGGCTTTCTTATAAAAGAAAAGTTAAGCAAGTTCACATAGCAATATAGCCAGCAAGTACAAGGTAGAAGATCTAAGGTCTATTCAGTATGATTCTTTTATTTGTAAAGGAAAAGTGAAACAAATTTTGAGAAATATACACAAGAGGGCCCTGGAGGGCTCACCAAAACCCTTTGGCAAGGGTGAGACCTGTCTGTCTAGTCTGGAGTGAAGTATTCCTCTTCATGATTGGTGGTCTTGAGGGTTGTTGCCATCCATTTTGTGTACCAGCCCATGAGGCTTAACCAGGTCTTCCCAGGTTAGCTTTGGTCTGCCTCTGCCCCAATGTGCATTAACATGTAAGTCTCTAACTTGGGAGATCCAGCTTGTGCTATGTTCTATGTGGCCAAATTATCTCAGCCTGTTTGTTTAGAGAACATATGCAATATCTCTGATTTTACAATATTAACTATTGGATATTCAGCTGTATGAAAACTTTATGATCACCAAAGTAGGGATTAATTTTACCCCAGGAGCATAATACAAACAGTCTTTGACAACATCCAAATGATGCCACATGCTAAATATGGAAGCCCTTAGGTCTGATAGTTTTAGACCAGACAATGTTTGAAGATATCTTATCTAAAATTGTTGAAACATGGGGTTAAGTGTAATGACATCTGAGCAGAATTGGTACAATCTTTGTCAAGGACCTTGAGGTGATGCCACATGCCAAATATTAAAGCTTCAGGCCTTATCGTCTTTGACAAGGAGCTTTTTAAAAAAATGTTTATGGCAGACACACTCGTGCATGTACACACAATGTCATGCTATTATGCCAAATTGACTGCTCACAAGACTTGCATTATTTAGAATTTTCAACTGAAATTCATCTTTGAGAGTAGGTGTGTCAAAGTGGTGTTGGTCCTCTTTGTCCATTCTCAAAGTTCAGAATGTAGATATATAGTATCTGTTCACTTTATTGTCTCAACAAATCAGTTAAAATGAATGAAGGGGACACTAATGACCCCAATATTGATATTCCTATGTTATTGTTTAAATTGTATTTGTTTTAATCATGTTTTAATCACTTTTCAAATGTTTTACCTTGCATGTTGTATATATTATGTAAATACTGTTGTCAAGAGGCTCACAGGGAAGAATGGGCTTTGCCTAACTGTGTTGCCTCTATAAATAAAGTCTTTATTATTATTATGACTACATAAAATAAGTAATGCACTGAGCTAGAGCTGAATATATTCATGAATTAATTCTTTTACAACTAAAACAATACTGTCAGACAGAAATGTTACACAAGAGATTTCTTTGTTCAATATTAACATAGCCAGTGAACATAATAATCTGACAAAAAGACAATATTTTATATCAAAGTGCAGATCCCGATTGGTTGTGGTACAATAAGACTTGATGTGGAACTCAAATATATGGCTTCCTACCTGCAGTACATACAACAAACATTGTACTGCTACAATGTAAATTATGAAAACAGTAAACAATAGGATAAATTAAGTGTTTGTGATTTTCAGCAATGATGTTGACAAAAAGTTTTATAGCAGGTGGGAAAAATATTTTTGAGTTTCTATGTGTTATTATTTTGCTATTTTCAACTATGTCTATAGAATTAGACATATTTTATCAAATATTCTTTATGTTGTGGTCATTAGAACGAAAGATACTCCCCAAACAACCCTTAGAAGTTTCATAATAATTAAAGATTGCTCCCAAAGAAAAGCTTTAGAATCTACCCTTGATGTAAAATCAAGCCTTCAATTACAAGTTAACTGTAAGAAAACCCAATGCAATCCAATAGTTGAGACCTAAGTCACCAATCCAATAGTTGAGACCTAAGTCACCTATACAGTACATCTTCCCAGTAAATCTAACATTATATCCCAACATATGTATACAAGCTGGCAGATAATCAATATTAACTTCTGCAATGCAGAAAATATATTTTATTTTCCTTTGTACTGTGGAGGTGTATTTTATTGGTTATTCAATCAAAACTGCAGTAATATAAACATAACTTGAACACAACTTAAATCTAATAATCAACTTCCCAGGTTTAATTAGCTAAGAAACATTGACATAATATGTTTTAATGTTTGATATCAGACATTAGACATTGTTCTAGACTTGGTTTACATGATTATAAGTGGAGATCAGTGTCAGCTAACCAGTAAATATAACATAAGTCTTACAAACCTAGGACATCTTATTATTTTATGATATTAATCTGTACCCTACTGTCTACAAGTCTCAGTGATGCTTAATTCTGGCTTCAAAAACTTTATAAGCTGCTTTTTCAACATTCTGTATTTCATCTGATGCCAGTTCAAAGCAAAACCTGTACATGAGATAAAAGGCAAAAAAAAAGATCTTTACAGGGTAAGATTTTATAATAAAGCACTCACCTGACTAAGTTAGAATCTTTTCTTGAATGCCACGGTTGATTATGTTGAGGATGAGCTTTCTTAGAGAGTAAAGGAGCACAAAGTTTGTTACCCATATCTTCTTCTTAATGATTCATCTGAAAATATAACATATAGAAAAATTAGTGATTGGGTATTTAAGTATACATACAACACTCTGGAAGCTGGTTTATATAGTCAGAATGCCAGGTTTGTGGTTGGATAGATGATCACAGAGATTATCCTTGGCTAACTACAATCTTATCAAACCATATAATACCTTATACATGGGTGACAGTTCAAAATGTTTTAAAGTCTTAAACTGTAGTAAATTCATATCATAAAGTGCGTTTTAAAGTCTGCTTCCATATACATGTTCAGCAGACTTTACAATCTTGTACAATTACTCCTGGTGATCCCTCACAGTACCCATATACACCTGGGTGGAGTGGAACAATTGTAGGTTTAATTCTTGCTCAAGGAAATTAGTAGTGCCCCTAGTGGGGAATGAACCCAGGATCTCTCGATCCCTAAGTGTGCATCCTACCACTGGACCACTGCTCCTATAATATATCATAAAGTATACCAACACTTAGCTGGTCTTCTAAGGTTCTAAATTCAGTAATACATAATTAACCAGTAATTTTTAGCCATGCTTATAACTGAATCAAATTAAAAGCATAACACATGTATTTTTCGTTTTCCTATTTAATGCCTTTTTAAATACTTTTCCTGTAATTTAATGACAACTCGCCCCAGAGCAATTTTGCTCTTTGTACCAGAAGCCAAAGGCCCCATTCCAAAACCAAAATAACTTCTAATTTTCCAAATTTTAAATGAATTCCTAACAATAGCAAAAAATAAAATCAGCACTTTTTTACTCTTATCAAGTAATTCAAGTTATACAAAATGCTCACATTTCTCAATACAGCTGCACATGTTTTTTAGGATTTTTGTGTTTAAATCCTAACAGGAAACAGTTGTGCAAAGTTCTCAAGCAAGCTCACTAAAGCATTACTATATATATGATAATACTATCCTTGTTATGACAAAGTCATGCAATTTGTGATGATTTCTAATTTTATTGACTCAATGTGAGAAGAAAAAGTTACTCTGCTACAACTGTTCTAGTAAATAAAAGTAAGAACATAAGAAAGAGAAAAAACATTTTCCCAAAAAACAAGTAAGAACATAAGAAAGAGAAAAAACATTTTCCCAAAAAACAGTATTACAAGTTAGCATACGTCTTGTACAAAACATTTTTGAATGAAGGTAATCACAATATAAAATTTAGTTTGTTGTTGCATTTTTTTGGGCAAAATACCAATCTCACAATCTTTAAAAGAAGTGCGTTCAACCCAATGATATCCAAAACTTACAATCTATGGCATCTCTAAAACATTTCTACATGAAAAACTAGTTTCCATCAAATAAAACATACTAACACGTTGTTCATGGTAGGATAAACAAACAGAGAACAGAGAGTAAGTTGTCTGTAACAAACTAGATCATGAGATCACTGGTACATTGTGTCAATAGAAAATTACCATAACATTAGATTACAAGACTGATAGCTTGATGAAATCATTCATACAACATTCAACAATATTGCTTACATCATTTCATCATTGTCATGTCTCATCACACTCTGGTCACAGTCAATATACTTCATACTATAGGATAGAACTGAAGTCATTGGCTCATACAGGGCTTTTTCAGGGGGTTTTGGGAAAAAGGCCCCTGCCCAAATTCGGAATTTTAACATAGTAAATAGTCTGATTTAGGAAAAAAATATTGACAAATTTGGAAATTTCATCATAAATGTTTCTGCATTAAATCTTTATATGCCTTCATTTGGTATCTCTGAAAGTGTTGCAGTGCTCTTAGAAGAGTTTGTTCTGAAAGTTCAGTGCGGCTTTCACTGCAAATTCTCATGTATTTATTGAAATCATGTTCAAAGGGAATTATTTAACAAGATTGGGAATTTTTTTCTTGAAATTGGGAAAAATTGTAGTTTGGGAAATGGCATTGGGAATGGGGCCCATATTCAGCCCCGTGAGATAGGCTGAAAAATCCCGGCCTGTCGTATGATGTGATTATAACCAGAGATGGAATGTAACTCGGGACACAAGGAATGATGCATATACCAGCCCCAATGCATAGGAGATAACTTAAAAACAATATACTAAGACAGACATAAAGACATTGGTTCAAATAATGAATGAATGAATAATGCACTCATATAGTGCAAAAATTATGTAGACATATTCTATTGCCTTTTACTATACCTAAAGTCCTTCAAATGTCAAATATTATTATAAAAACAGTACCATGTACACAGTGAAAAAATAAACCAAGAGAGGGTAAAGAAATTGAACAAGATGACTTGAAAACCAGAGGAGGCCAATGAATTAAAGAAATATTGAAATATGAGGCAATGTTTGATAGGAAGAACAAATGACTTACTAATAAAATTTTATATAATTATGTCTAACCTATACTGCAATGTGTAATTTAACTCAAACAGTTTAATGCTAGGCAAAACAACTAGTTTTGTACCATTCTTTGTATAAATTACTTCTAAGTCTTCTTTCTGACAATCAGTACTTAAAGCCAAACAATTACAACAAAGTTTCTATGCTCAAGAAAAAGAAGTGAACTTTAGATAGCAAGACTATCACAAGTTGATAACAAGTTCAATATTATATCAACTTGTCTATACCAGTCCTGCTTCTCAGAGAGAAAAAACAAAAGAACTAAATGAAAACAATAAAATACAATCACAAGTACATTTCTTTGTTGCTAAGCGATACACTCAGGTCATAATGACATCAGTTACTCAGAAAGAATTCTAGCAGAGAAGATCATTAAAATTTAGCAGAGGATCTAAGCACCAAGACAAACAACAAGTCTAAAACCAACATGTAACATTCAATACAAACACAGATGCAGAAGATACAAGTTTATTGATGTATATATTTTCTCAGAGCATGAAGTGCTTGCCAACAAGTCTGGTAGTGAAACTCTTTCCTGAATTTATGATAAAATGAACATCATAAATCTACTCTTTGGGTTCTTTTCTTCTAGACAGTTAACCAGTCTGAAGGCAATTCATAAATTTTAAAACCAGTCTGGAGTTAGTTGATAACAATATTTAAAGAATACATGTATAAGTATCTTTATGTATAATGCCCAAGGCATGTACATCATGGGCAAGTGATGGGCAACTGACGTCATCACATTGGTAAAAGATCATCATTATCAATAAAAAACAGATAAAACATTTCTGATGTCCAGAATTTTAACTTCTGTAGACGAGTATTTAACTTCTACACATATTTTGCATGGACTAGACTCCCGGGGTAGGGCATTCCATGATGTGAACAGTGAAGAACAAACAAAGAAGTTCAAACAAGACAGTCACAATTCTGGAAGTATAAATTCCCTAATATGACCTTAATAGAACAACAAAACACTTAGCAGTAGTCATAACCATGAGCTCTTATGCTTACAGCTATTTTGCTAGGCATTTTTTTTTTAATTTTCTATCATTAGATACAACATCACAATCTGCCATGAGCCTTGAAGAGTTATCTCCCTTATTAACACCAAAACAACATTTATTATGAAAATATTTGATTGATATGAAAATACCAGACTTGGTATTTACATCAAAACCGACCTAATTGGCACCAAGTCCAAAATTTCTGATTGAAAATATCAAAACATAACAAAATCTGGTACAAAATTATGGCAAAGCCATCATCAAGCAAGAAATATATATATATAGCAGGTATACTGATCATAATATCATTATAACAGTCAAACACACCCAGCTATTGATTCTATCACATGTTCCTTTAAGTCCATCAATTTACATAGAATACCAACATCTTATTATAATGACATTCATAGAAAACTTCACATCTTTTCCAATATAAATAAACACAAAACATTCTAAGGCCACAACAAATTGATCATATGTTCTATGGATTCGCTCGCACCTTAATTTTGACGGTTTTTTCGAAAAAAATATTTTTATTCCCTCGCTCGCTCATAAAAATTTGGTCAAACCGCTATATAAAGCAACTGAATTAAGATTTTATTCATTTTTTTTTCTTCGCTCGCTCGCCCCAATTTTTTTCTAGAAAAATCCGTAGAACATATCATCAACTTGTTGTGGCCTAAGTGTCTACTGCAGAACCAATTAACTATCAATTAGCTATAAGTGTTTGTGGTACATACCCCTTGTATACAAGAACAAAAATATACCAATATAACAGACAAGACTTATCATAACATATCAACTAGTTAGTCTCACAATAAAATATACAACAATGAGTCAACATGCTGAGATAACTGCTTCCATTCAGAACTCTAAGCACCATTAGCAAGACGACAGAAAGTATTCACCTGGCCTCAATTTTTACTAATTGTTTGTAAGTCACTTCTTTCATAGTTTGTGTTCTTCTAGTTTATTTTTACATCCTCATAAACTTAGTCTATCATTGACCAATCTTAACAACATCATTAAATTTTACAATACTTCAGCTCTCTAAAATTTAGAAAGTTAAAATTCTTATAGAAATGCATTATCAAATAATTTGAGCTGCAAGTTTTGTATTTGAGACAAAATCTTAATTTGAAAAATTTTGTGTTTTCATGATGGTTGTCTAACAATCATGATATTGCTATAATCAAAGCGCCGATAGCGCTGTCAGACATGGGGTTTTGGTAGAGTATACGGCTGTAACTCATGGAAGCTATTTAAGGGACCTTTACCTTACATAAACCAGATAAGATATACATGTGCTTCTTATCATCTGCTTGTTAAGGCGTAATGCGGACTATATTAATTGCAGTGGTAATTATCCCTTTACTTGCGCACGCACAACCGAATGTAATCGTCCGTGACAAATTTTGATGAGGATTTGCCACAGTCCACTAGTAAACATGGAGAAACCCCATGTAAAAATGTTCAGGTAAAATAGAATAATAGCTTTGTGGTTTAATGCCTGCTTGTGTCAATATTATTTTTCATATATTCCAGAACAAAGAAATTATTCAAGTTTGACAATTGAGACCTATAAATAATTGTAGAGACAGGAAAAGCCAACAAATACTACAAAAAACAAACTAATCCAACAAAAAATTCAATTCAAATATTCCATAAAACACCTACTAAACTTTGATAATTTAAGTTATATGATAAAAACACTTTGAATCAATAAAACTAATCATAATCCAATAAAAAATCCACATTGTAATTGATTATCAAGAATCTAAACTCGTTTAAAACTCACCAAAGAAAATTCAAAATACACAAAATTAACTACAGACTTTCTTGAAATCAATTTCCATAGTAACTCGTTTATTAAATATATCAATGGATAAACCTTCCAGTGATTCACACTACATTTAAAACCAAGAACTGATCTGTTAGAACTTTTCAGTTATAACTTTTCTGGTAGAACTTCTCTCAGATCTTTATGTAATCATGTTTACCCCTTGAAAATAATTATCCTTACTTTGAAAGTAAGAAAACATGGCAAAAATAAACCACCATCATAAACCTAGCACAGTAAGATCACAACAGCTTGGAACTTTCCATGAAATGTCAGACATTACAAGGTGAATATCTAGAGAGTAAAAAAACTACCTAATTGAAATCACAGTATGCCCCTATCACCATTACTTTATTTAAACAACAACAAAATCAGTGACAGTTTGGTATTTAGAAATGTTTTCTTTCTCCAATTATCATGAACTATTTGGAACAACTAGACAATCACATACGTAACAATCCCTGTATTTCTCTAAAAGAGAATAGAACAACATTCTACCGACTACCGAACAATGGTGTGTAAGGAATAAGCTTTATCCTTCAAAACAAATCAACCTCCAATATCTTATACAATACCATGTGAGGCAATCCAATACAATACAACAAAATACAACATAACACAATGTGATGTGACTTGACCAAACACAACACCACACAATACATTACAATTCAACAAAATACAATATAATACAACACAACACAATTAAACACAATACTACACAAGTCAATACAACTGAACAAAGTACAACACAACACAATCTTATACAACACCAAATTAACATATACATTAAAAATAATAAATTATATATAATTTCATATATATAAGCTTAAAAAATAGATTGATATGATTCCCTGAAATTTGTAACTGAAATAGAAATTTAATCCAGGAACAACTGTGACTCTTCATAAGTGGACACCACAACATGTCACCATAAAAGATAGCTAGAAAGCATGAAAGTACAAATGTCAAATTACACTTCTGTAACAAACAAAAAATGTTAAGAAAAGTAAGTGAAATGACAGCATACATGCAAATTATGGATTCTCAGTCAAGCAAGAGGCTAACACTGTCATGTATAATACATCTTTATAAAAAAGAAAACAGAACTGTCTCCAACCTTCATTCATCAGAGAAACTACCATAATTACCTTAATAAATAATTCAAGATAAAATTTTGCTGAAAAAACAAACTGTATCCCCTACTGGTTTCCTAAATGATCTAGCTGAGAGTAAAATAACTAATTTGTCCAGTGTTGTCTGGATAGTAAAATATTCCAATTACAAGTTTTTAAATAACCAGATGATCTTACCCTAAATTAACCAATTAAAATAACAGAATATCAACATGTACTCCTGGTTTAATAACTAGGTACTAGTTTAATTAGTAAAAATTATTGAATAAAAATAAGTCTACAAACTTGCTGTGCCAATCTATATGTAACAAAAGATGAGTCTAAGTTTTAACAACAGGGAGGAATGAATGTTTCATTTTTTTCATTATAATCTATATTCAAACAAGTGAGTAATTTCTACACTGTTATCTACTGAGCCATTGGTACTGAAAAATTAAATGTCTTTTTATAAGCATTTTTAAAATATTTTGAAACTGCAAGTTAGACAATATCGCGGACTTAGGTGTTTCTCCCCTAATAAAGATAGAGTCTATAAGTATAAAAAAACGTGCCATGTTTACATTATTGATTTATCCATATGGGAGATAATATCATCTTTATTATTGAATACCAATTAAGAACCAGTAAGTCAACAGGTGTCAGCTTGTGAGAAAATCAGTCTCTTTATTATAAGTATACCAATCAAAGTACTGATAGTACTGATAGGACAGTGCTATCGAAATTGTGAAAAAGCTGATCATGATAAAACAATTTCATTAAAAGGTCAAAAAAATAAATAGTATGTGTTTGTTTGAAGGAATTGAACAGTATTTACAGGTGTGTGCCATTATTAATCATGCCACCTTTATTGCCAATTGCTGATAATAGATGTGACCCATTCATACAGATATCGGAACGTGCAAGTTGTCACACGGTACGGACGGTACACGCACGTTATACGAACACGGACTGCACGTTACACGATACACGAACACGATAGATAGCTTGATTTGCGGTAAAATACACGATTCCGAGTCTCGATACACGTTTAACACGATTGTTCGAAATCCTCGGCTTTTTTCGCCCAGAGAAAAACGTTTCAACGACGACACGTTAAACGATTAATGCATCTCAAATGTAGATTGAAAACAAAAAATATTCTTCTGTTTCGTCGTAAATATGTAACTAAACAATATAAGTTTTGTTAAATTTATTGAAAATCGTGTTTACCTGCTCAAATTCTTAAAAACAAAATGTTACAAGTTGGCTTAAATCGAATTTAAATTCACGCACACGATTGTCAACTTCGAAATCACACGATAGACAAAGAAATAAAAATTTAAATATGTTACATTGGTTCATTACACAGTTAAGCTTGATTGTAAAATGTAATATTGTATCAATAAATTTATTGAATATCGACATTTTAAGTAGAAATTAAGGTACACGATAGGCGGGCAGTCAATACACGATGGACAAAAAAGAACACGATTGATAATATTTTGTATAAAAAATGAATTAGTACACGGTGTACAACAAAAATACTAGCTGTATAATAAAGAATATTATTACTGTCAAAATAATTTAATGTCATTCTTAGTAAGTTTGTTTTAATCGAATTAAAAACCACGAAAAGCCGATCAACTCACACGATTGATAAAAATACACGTTTAAAGTTTTTTTCCTTTGTTTTCTTCAAATCATTCATTGAGACAAGATGTCATAATTGTATGTGTATATGTTTCAAAAGTTAAACACAGTCTTAGCTTGATTGTAAAAATATAAGCAAGTCATATAGTATAGATTATTTTATTGAATATCGACATTTTTAGTAGAATTTAAGGTACACGATTGGCGAGCAGTCATTACACGATAGACAAAGAAGAACACGATTGATATTTTTTTATCAAACAAATTATGTAAGTACTTGATGTATAACAAAAATACAAACTGCAGAATAAAGAATAACATTACTGTCAAAAATTGTTTATGTCATTCTTTGTAAGTTGGCTTTATTCAGATTTAAAACCACACACACGATAGCCGGCGAAACCCACACGATAGAAAAAGAAATACACGTTTCAAGTTTTTTCTCTGTTTTTATTTTCAAGCTATTCATGGTGAAAAATACTTTGAATTAGTATATATTTTCAAAACACAGTCTACGCGTGATTAAAAAATATAAGCATGTCATATTGTATAATGGTCGCCTTTTTAGTAGTATGTATACTAGATATAAACGTTTACATGCAGTGCTTGCGTGAAGACGCGGTATTAAGACAGTACACACACCTTGTGTTAACTTACTATTTTATGCCGACTACAAAATCGATATTTAAATAAAAAGTTTTACATATAAATACGCAAATATGGGGGAATAATACGAATAAACTGTAAAAACTAAATAATTTAATTTACTTTAAGAATTAAAACAATGATGACTTTTTTAATCATATAGAGTCGTGATAAACGAGTTCTTGACCAAGTGAGATGTCAATTATAACAGTTTGTTTACTAAACGCTTTAGCCACTGACAAACAAAGAAAATGTTTGATGATTAAGATAAATGAAAGCATGTGTTTACATTTTAAATATAATAATATTATAACGATTATTTTAATTTAGTAACAACATTTCGGTTTGGCCGCAACTTAATTGACCGCAGATTGGTCCGGAATGAGCCGCAGTTTATCGACGTACGGCGTTTAAACAGGAATTTCCGGTTTAAACAAAGTCAACATTTATTCTAAACTCAACTTAATGAATCGCGGTTTTTCTTTTTGTTTACGGATGATGATTAGTCGACAATGCATAAGTATTTAATACATTTATACGTATGGATTTGTCAATATCTCGGGCACACGATACACGGTAATAAAACGCAAAATCACAATATCTCGGACCGATTTTTACCGTGTATTTACACGATGAGCGGTCTACACGTTACACGATTGGAATACACGGTGAATTATACACGCACACGGTATGAATGATACACGCACGATACACGCACGATACACGCAAATTTCGGAAACTTGCACGATCCGAGATCTGTAGTAAAGTGCAAAATCAGGGCTCTACACTAAAGGTCAAGCCCTTTCCCCTGACAACCTATATTTGGGATTGGGCAACTTGTACTAACAAAAAACATTTGGTTTGGGCAAGTTAACAATAAAGCTGCTTATCCAATCAGGCAACCTTCATTAAAAATTATTAATGTTGCACCCTCAAAATAGAATAAAACAAAATCAGTGAAAATACCCTACTATAATGTTTGTATACAAAAGCATTTATTTTCAATTCAGATATAATTTCGACAACAATCTAATCAATGTCAATTAATAAAAACCTGATTCCAATAAACCAAAAATCAGATAGAAATTCTGAATTATCTTGGATAAAGAAAACAAATCATACATCCTGTGACAGAAAGTGTTCAGAATCAATTTGCCTCGCTAAAACAGTGTGAATAATTTAAAGATAATCTAAATAAAACTTAATTAAATCTATGTATTTCATTAACTTCATTAAAATAAGGGGTAAATAATCTATGTACATCTATAGTGATACTTAATAAGGAAGCATCATTTGAATAATTGATTTCTGTCTGTTAAAACAATGTAATTACTAAAAGCTTTGTGGCACTAATTGAGATTTAATTGAAACTAAATTTTAATTTTCATCTCACAATAAATAAGTTTATTGTCTGTCACAAAGTATTTTATTTATGTATATTTTTCTAATAGGTTACATTTTGTGTTTAAACACAAATCATAGTTTATTTAATGATGGCTAGCATACCAAACCTAGCTTTCCTGCATCTTTGTTTATAACCATTACTCACATACCCTTCATAAAAGCAGACAAATTTTCCAAATACCTTAGTGATAGAGGAAAACTGAAATTATGGTCAAATATCATTAAAAGGTATTACCGTCCTTGGGGGGGGGATTTGAAGATACCAGGCCCTTTGGGAAACTAGATATATCCTGTTGCAATATCAACTGCCCTACTGGCCCCCCGCTGGCCAATTTTTCACACAGGAAAAAATGACTAGACCAATCTTTTCACTGGGCAAAAGGCTCAGACTTTTTTTCTCAAGGGAAAGATTGGCCAGGGAAAAACTAGACTGTTATACCAGGTTATGTTATTTATGTATGATATTCAAGACATTGTAGATTACCAGACAAGTTACAAGGATAAATGAGATTACCATGTTATTACTAGAACTGTAGTGATGACAAGTTGCATCAGAAACAAGTGAGTTCTTACTGCAAGGTGGGAGAATACAGGTAAACATGTTTCTACAATAAACAACAACTAACCGTCTAACATCTTGTAAAATATTGGAACAGAAACTTGACTCAAACATCAAAACAATTTTTCTTCACAGCAATAAATGACATTAAGAGGGCAATAAAAACATTTCTCCTACCTTTTTGTAAATCATATATTTCCCTTAATGTTTTACCAATTTTTCACTTAACTCACACTAAGGGAGGTCATAGACCTCAGTGAAAGTAAAGAAATACATAAAATTCTCAATATTGTTTGCCTCATTTAATGCATTTTATAGTTTGAGAAGTTTTGAGGTAATGATGTACAATGTATAATACAGATAAATATAGATGAGAAGAGAAGTTTGTACACAAAAACCTGAGATAGTAGTCACCTACATAATGCAATATCTGGTGTACCAAAGGTATGATGACACTTGTATTCCCATGCCTACATTGTGTAAAGGCTGTTTTAAAAGCATACAACCTAGAGAACATTGATTCTCTAAACATGGTTTCGTGGAGATCAGATGTCAGACGATCTAGCAGACTACTGCTTACTCTAGTTTGCGGGATGGTGACAGCACATAACAAATAAACCAGGGTTTTGGTTGCTTGAATAATGGATTTGATCAAGCGATCTTTAGTGGCTCTACAGTAGTCTGTCACAGTGATTCAGACCATAGATGTTTTATAACCAAACTAGAATTGTGAGCTTGCATTTTTAAACTTCACCACAGACATTCAAGCTCCAAGAAAAGGAGGATAAATTTTGGTAAGGAGGGGATGAATGTAGCAGTGATATAATACAGGACTGGTACTCTCTTGCCTTCCAACTAGCTTTTTGGCCTCCTTGTCAAGAGTCCGCTCACAACTCATAAGGTAACTGGTTCAACTAGCCAAGATATAATGACTCAAAGCTTGAATTGTGTTCCTGATATTTTAATTGAATTGATCAAACACCTGTTCTAATGGCCCCTTTTACACCTGGTCTTAGGGTCCTTTGTGAGCTGTTTCAAATGCCAAGCCAATTTACACAGGTTAAACTGTATGACAACTTGACATATAAACTCATTTTACATTATACAATATAGTTAACATTTCTGAAAGCCTTTTATTCCATGTAATATAGAATCTAAAATGATTGAAATCTATAATATTAATACTTTACCATACAGATTAAACCTTTAGGTAAGAGAATTGTAAAAGTTGAACCATCTCAATACAAAATATATCCCTATACAATAATTAATAGAATCCCTAAAGAATGCAAAAGTAATTAAAAAGAGAAAGTTCTTTTTTCTCCAGTAATATCACAGATCAAGCTTGCTATCTTTCAACTGGTAATACAATTAGTTACAAAACATTTCAAATGTCAATATAACATGTAACATAACAATTTGTTTCATCATAAAATATAAGTAAATTTCCATCAGTCACAGACACTGTACTGGGGTCTTTGTCTGTCTTTGTTCAGATCTGGAAAACATTAATATATCTATCTGACCTAAGACACAATCATTATGAAACAAGATTTATAGTATATCAAGTCTGAAGTCTGCAGACCAAGGCTTAAATTCTACTTTCTTTTGGCTAGGTTTAACACCATAGCAACACATTGTATAGGTCATATTACAGCGGTCAGTCAATCAACTCACAATTCCTGGAATGACTAAAACTCTGGATTTAGCTGTTAGCCACTACTAGGTCCATACTTTCTTCAGTGACTGACAACTGCCCTACATCATTTAGAATCAGTGCCAGGATGGAGAATGGGAGTGGACATTATTTCATAGCCATGCTTCACAAAAGACTTTCAGTGTGCCCCGCCCAGGAATCAAACTTATGACCACTAAATCAGAAGACAGACACTAATTGAGCTGGCAGGTTGGGCTTTTTAATTGTATTTAAACATACCAGGTATGTATAAATGGAGTGTTGACAATGTGTTGACATTGGGATAGGGTGGGTACAATATTTCTGTCAAGAAGGAAAAAAACTTAGAATATAATCAGAGTTAAAATGTGCTGAGTGACTTCAAACAAAAAATCACAAAAAGCTTTATATAACCAATTAAATATAATATTCTCCTACTTAAGGTTGGGTACTGCAAAGAGTAAACCGTATGAATCTGGTACTGGTACCAATGAAATGTTACAATAGTTCAATCAATACTGAAAGAAAACTGAAAGCAATAGTAGAAATGTCTTATTATACAAGCTTGGATCTTCTCTAAAAAATCTTAAAGAAGAAATTTAAGATTTCGATGGCATTACATTGTAGTTTTTCTCTTCTGTTCAAAATACTAATATAAGTTCTGTTCCAAATATGAAATGGTATTAATTGGTACATTTGAGGCGAACTAGAGTCATGGTGCAACAACAATGAACGTGTTATCATCATGCATTAGGTGAATGTATACAATATCACAATGTTCTAGAGCTGTTTTAATTTGTTCTACATCTATGACAACATGTCATCTTTATTCATCAACAGGTGAATCAAGTCAGTGGGGGAGTTACCTGGAATTTACACATTTTTTATACAAGAAATGACAAAAAACAACTAAGTAATTATACATTTGTTACCAACGAATCTACTTGTTTCTGCATGTAAAAACTAACTAGCAGAAAACCATCAAAAAAATTCTTGGATCAATGAAAACAGGAGCTTTTCATACACATTTCATAAAAGACTAGAATTGTTCATGATTTCAAGAACAAATTTGTAAATGAATGATTATTCAGAACTACAACAGATGTAGTCTACCTACGATTTCAAAAAAACCCTCTAGAAAATGAAAGCCTAGGACATTTTTGTTAATGCAAAGCTAATGGTCATGTTTAAGTCCGTAATTTAGGTCAAAGGTCAACTAGGTCCATTTATTTTTTATTGGACCCTATGCTCTTTATACTGAAATTTCAAGAAATTTCATCCGTAAACTGGAGAGTTTCTTTGTTGAAAACTAATGAATTATGATTAAACTTTATTTCTATGAAACAAATGGAGTGTTTGAATGCATGATTACTTCCCTTTTTAGCATTTTTGTCGCGAAAATAGGTGACAATAACAAAATCGACTACAATAGTTTAACTAGTAAATCTACGGTTAGCGTTTATGGTTTATATCTACTTGAATTGTGATAAGTGATGCTTCATGACCTTTTTAGTAGACATTTCATACTCGATAGGGTTAAAATAATGTCACAGTGGTGTAAAATTAAGGGCGAGTGGTATAACTGTTTTTAAAGATTTTTTGACAAATTTGGAAAACTTTTGAAAAGGCAGTTCATTATTCAATTCACGTTGCTAGATGACTTACTAAACCATATAAAGAATGTTTAAAACCTATTTTTTGATAAAAATGTATTATTTAGGTCAAAGGTCATCATAGTGCATTTTCTTATTATTGAAGCTACGTGATCATTGTACAGTATATTACTGGCAAAAAGTCAACAAAATTTATGATAGAACACTTTTAAAATACTTTCAAATTGTTCTGATATTTTTAAATGCGTCTGGTTTCATGATAACTTCCCTTTATGTAATGTTTGTCGCGTAAATAGGTAAAAATACAGCTCCCATTTAGCTCAGTGGGTAGCTCGTTAGTCTGCTGATCGCGAGGTTTTTTATTTCTATTCCTGGGCAAAGCATACTTTCATGGAGTTTGTTAATGAAATGATTTCTATGAAAATTCTCCCTCCTACCACTTATTTTTAATTATGTCAGTCACTGACGAAAGTACATGCTTAGTAACTGGTAGAGAGCTTAATCCAGATATTTAGTTTTTCTAGGACGGTCGTGATATGACCTTAACGATGTGCTGCTACGGCGTTGGACCCAACTAAACGGGAAAATACACAATAAATCAACCCTTACATGACAAACATTGAGCTCAGAAAATATTTCGATTTCTATGAAATGTTTGTAAAATGTATCATAATCTAAATGGTACAAATCCTAAACAAAACGTCGCCTCAATCTAATTTAAAAACAAATACGAGGAATATTATTGAAATAATATGAATAATAATACGTAACCGGCAAAAAAGTGTTTGGAGATAGATAAAAATTTGCTAATTTTGGTTGATCCATTTCGTTCTAACATTGCGCTATCTCCAAGAACATAGTGGTATTTGGGCAAATTTTCTATCATTTTGAGTTTGTAACACTGCCTACATTGTAGCATACTCATTAATTTAGGTATACACAAGTTCATCGATGTCATTTAGTAATAAAAACAAGATTATCAAATTGTGAACCTTGCCTGAACGAAAGGAGATAGAGCAATGTACGAACGAGCTTTCATGGACTTAGAGCATTGTTATGGTCAATTAGGACACATAACGAGTGACAAAGCTTTCATTTTGATTGCATAACAGTGTTTTCAGTCCAAATATTGATCTATGTCCTGGACATAGAGCCGTTGTTAGAGCAATGATAACACCAGAAACCCCGACCCCACCACCAATAACTATTAAATAATAAAATGGTAAAGAATATCCTTGCCTCTGAGATGAGAAAAAGGCATTCTGCAAGGTCTGCTTTGTTGTCAGCTTATGTTATAATATTGTGCCCATACTTAAGGTAGTGGCGACAAGTAATTTGTTTTCCAACAGGTCGTCGTTTGCGAATTTGCTTTGTTCTTGTTAAGACTTTACTGGAATTGCAACCAAGATATTTATCAAAAGGGACACCAACAAGCGTACTTCGTTCACTTAATTGAGAAAAAAGTCTTGACAAATATAACAGCATGGTCACCAAATGTATGATAATATTCAGGCTTGCAAAGAGATTAAATCAAGCATAACCATCTAAAATAACCAGTGTAGGTCTGCCTGAGTTAGATTCTTTTGTTGGAAAGATTATACCTTGTTCAATGGTAAGTAAATTCAAACTTTACACGCAAGGTCCAATCCCCCGAATTTGTTCTTTTATAAAACAGAAGAAAGCAGTAAAAATTCTAATGTATTACTTATTCATAAATTACAATATTTAGACTGAAATGGTATCTGATACATCAAGTACTGTATCTGTGTTGTTATCAATTTTTCACAATGAAGAGGCTGAAAATATTGAAAGATTCGAGTGTGCACTTTATAACTGCAATCCTAATAGCCTACATAGATTAATGTCGTGGAATACTTTTTATAATGCAAAGAAGTCCATTGATTCCCTTCCACCTACCAAGGAAGCTTAACAGTATCATATTTTAAGCGCCAGTTATCTAACAGAGATCTTGATACAGGCTGCAAATATTCACTTTGAACCTAAAGATCACGTAGAGTCACTATGGGATATTGGTCACATGAAAATGATACTGTATTTCCTGTTTGGATTCGACAGTCGCCGAATACTTCAGCATGCTTGCAAATAGTAACCTGTGGTGTTAGATCCCAATGCATTTCTGCTAGATGCAAGTATTATAAAGCTGGCCAAGTCTGCATATTTGGGTGTGATTGTAAAGTACAACATTGTGCTAATCCTGTTTCGTCTTTTGAGAAACTTTATGTTTAGGATTTGCACCATTTAGATAATGATACATTTTACAAACATTTCATAGAATCAAAATATGTTCTGAACTCAATGCTTGTCATGTTAGGGTTGATTTATTGTGTATTTCCCCGTTTAGTTGGGTCCAACGCCGTAGCAGCACATCCTTAAGGTCATATCACGGCCGTCCTAGAAAAACTAAATATCTGGATTAAGCTCTCTACCAAGTTACTAAGCATGTACTTTCGTCAGTGACTGACATGATTAAGAATAAGTGGTAGGAGGGAGAACTATCACAGAAATCATTTCATGAACAAACTCCATGAAATTATGCTTTACCCGGGAATAGAAATAAACAAGAGCTCCGCTGGGCGGGGCATTATACGCCCGTGTGCAGTCCATGCTGTGCTCTATCTCATATGAAGTCCCTGTGACCTTGATAAATGACCCCTGGATCCTTGACACAAGGGCTACCTTCACATAAAATTTTGTGAACCTAGGTACAGTCGTTGTTGAGTTATTGTCCTGACAAGGTTTTTCAATATGATGCCCCTGTGACCTTGACCTTTGACCCAGGGGCCCCAAAACCAATAGGGCATACCCTTGACACATGGGCTACTCGCACATAAAATTTGGTGAACCTAGGTACATTGGTGGTTCAGTTATTGTCTGGACAAAGTTTTCTGATATGATGCCTCTGTGACCTTGACCTTTGAACCTGGGGCCCCAAAACCTATAGGGAACATCCTTGACACAAAGGCTACCTTCACATAAAATTTTGTGAACCTAGGTACAGTAGTTGAGGAGTTATTGTCCGGACAAGGTTTTTCAATATGATGCCCCTGTGACCTTGACCTTTGACCCAGGAGCCCCAAAACCTACAAGGCATATCCTTGACACAAGGGCTACCCTCACATAAAATTTGGTGAACCTAGGTACATTGGTGGTTCAGTTATTGTCCGGACAAGTTTTTCATTGCTTGCCATTTTGACTTTATTAACATATTGCATATATAGTGATATATGAAAGGGGAAGTAATTCAAAGTCGAATAAAAAAAATTGAATTATCTCCACTTTACGCACAACTAGGCATCAATGTTTATCATCAGAGGGAGTTTGAAGAAAATTGGCCAAGAAATGAGGGAGGAGTTGTCCACACAAGGAAGACGGACGGACGGACGGACCGACGGACGGACGGACGGACCGACCGACGGACGGACGGACGGACAGACAGACAGACAGACAGACAGACAGACAGACAGACAGACAGACAGACAGACAGACAGACAGACAGACGGATGGACAAGCGGCGCCATAACATAATACGACCCTTGAAAGAATAAGTGGTAAAATAATAGATATATCAATAACAAAACAATACAATTATGTATGTCATACCACCCATCAAGCTTTTCTACTTGGAATTTGTTACATTTTTGCTATAAGCTGAATTTAGATATAATGTTAAGTTTTGTTATGGGAGAGTAAAAAGTTAAGTGCCCAATGCTGTACATAAACCCAAGACCTCCTCCTTACAAGTTGATGGTTCTCCAAAATGATCTGATGAATATAACAAACAAGCAATAATCATATAAAATATTTACAGTCCTGCTATAGTTTTCTGATTCTATCTGAGCTACTTCTTCTATCAAGTTTTTGTTTTGTCCCAGTTTATTAGCCTGAACAGACCCTACATTTCATCATGAAAGTCAGTATGGAATAAATGAACAGTGGATTCTAGATTATGAAATAAATATTCAAGTAAAAAGCTTATAAGGTTGTACTAGAAACATAGGGCAAATTTTAAAAAACTAAAAATGCTTGTTTAGCATTTACCTAGAACTTGCTATCTGAAGGAAATCAATTCCATGAAAAAAGTCAAATTATTAGCAATGACTAGCAGTACACACATAAAACAATGACATAAAATGACATGAAACAATTTCAAAAAAATAAACAGGTCCCAATTACATAACATACAAAGGTTCCAAAAAATACCCAGGTCACAATTACATAACATACAAAGGTTCCAAAAAATACCCAGGTCACAATTACATAACACACAAAGGTTCCAAAAAATACCCAGGTCACAATTACATAACATACAAAGGTTCAAAAAACTACCCAGGTCACAATTACATAACATACAAAGGTTCCAAAAAATACCCAGGTCACAAATACATAACATACAAAGGTTCCAAAAAATACCCAGGTCACAATTACATAACATACAAAGGTTCCAAAAAATACCCAGGTCACAATTACATAACATACAAAGGTTCCAAAAAATACCCAGGTCACAATTACATAACATACAAAGGTTCCAAAAAATACCCAGGTCACAATTACATAACATAAAAAGGTTCCAAAAAATACCCAGGTCACAATTACATAACACACAAAGGTTCCAAAAAAATACCCAGGTCACAATTACATAATATACAAGGTATATAAAAACATACCATACCTTAGTTATATAATCATAAAGCAAGTACCTGAGATAATCCCAGTAATCCAGTGAACACTGACATTAATTACAACTATAGAATACTATCACTGATTCATACCATCACTAGCATTATATTCTAGAATAATGTCACAACAACCAACATAACACTAACCAATTCTATAACATACATGATAACAATAGAATCAATTCCAGGAAGTATTCTTAGAATGGTTATACCAATATTAGATAATTCTATAGAATCAAAGCACTGTATGTACTCTGTTGTCATTGGTGATAACTTAGAAATCAAAGTGCTGAAAAGCACTAAAGCTAGACCGATGAAATGATTTGTACTCATTATACAGAGTATTTGTCTTTTGGTTAGATCTATGAACAGTTTCTCTTTTCAACCCTAATGGTGTAGACAAGGTGTATCATACTGAATTGTATTCAGGGTTCAAAGACTACAACATCCATTAATTGTTCCAATCTTGGTTTGAGCATCCTTTCTGTCCATTGATCTTAGGTTAAGTATGATAATCATTAAATTTAGGATTTTTTTTATGGCTCAAGATATGAAGAAATCCAACAGGAAAACAAAAAAGAGAATTTTTCAAAAAAATTATTATAATGTTTGTCAAACTATAACACATACAGTAGAAGCTGAGAAGTTTGCTGTTAAAAGCAGAAAGTTGAGACCACCACATAAAATGTTTAGTCTGGAAAATATTTCTGAATTAAAGGGACTCATTAAGCAAACTGGAAAGCTGAGAAAACCAGGCAGTATTGTCAGTTCTGGTGCTTATAATGCAGAATTTCTTAGCTTTTAATTAAATTATATAGTATGTTATCATTAAGTTGACCTTGAAGTGAGAGCAATGTCAGCAGAATTAAGATTGTCTGAGGACAATACAAATCATATCATAGTGACTGAGAGTAAGCAGCAATAAACCAA
Organism: Mactra quadrangularis; assembly: GCA_025267735.1. NCBI lineage: Eukaryota > Metazoa > Mollusca > Bivalvia > Venerida > Mactridae > Mactra > Mactra quadrangularis. The sequence goes on from CM046309.1 coordinate 6,303,384, forward strand.
ACAACATGTCAACTCAAATACAAGTAAAAAGACAAGACAAGCTTATACCAGACATTTACGCTTTGTTGCGTAAAATATATTGGTTGAATTGACTAAGTCACGATTTTCATGATTGACAGTGGCAGACTGCAATCACTAGACAAAACAAATATCCAAGACAAAAAGAATTTGTGTTACTAAGCAACATAATTAGAACAGAAATGTCTATATAAAGACGTAAGTCCAGTGTAGACCAATACTGACCAATACTGACCAGTACTTCATCATCTATGACATAAGTATAGGTCTGACATTCAAATTGTAGGTAATGTAGAGACAATACTTGGAGAATAATCTTGCTTGACCGATAAGAAAAATCTCGCTTGACCGATGAACATGTCTTATAAATTTAGCCATAGTGTTGTAACATTTGCTTTTAGAGCTGACCAAATGTCAGACAGATTTTCCAGTGTTATTATTCACTTTTCTACATTCAAGATTATAAGTCAAACTACAACTCAGCAATGTCAAATCATATCCAATCACTTGTGAATAGGAACTATATTTTTCAATAGAAACTTTTTTTAAATAGAAACTACATGTATATTTAATAGGATGTTTATATATAAATAAGAACTATACTGTTAGTAGGAAATCTATTTTTAATTGGGAACTGTATATTAATTTGGAAGCAACATTTTAAATAGGAGATATGTTTTTAAATACAGCAGTACAAGAATTTTTAAACAGTCTGCATTTATCATAAGGAACTTAATCTTTTAAAAGGAGCTTAATTTTAAAATAGGGACTATATTTTAAATAGAATATATTTCTTAAGAGAAACTATTTGAATAGAACTATATTTTTGAGCAAGAACTTTATCTTTAAATAGACACCATACTTTTAATAGGAGCTACTGGTTTATTTTTTTAATAGAAATGACATTTTTGAATAGGAACTATACTTTTCAATATTCATACCACAGAAAGAAGAACATCAGCTACTGTAGGCATCATCTGCTGAAGGTGTAAGGATCCGACTGATTTACTGAAAGATTTATCTATATTTACAGCATGCTGTAGACTATATAATAACCTTGAGGTTGTTGTAAAGACTTTATTCAATAACCTTGAGGTAAAGTACATATAACTTCTAACAAAATGCATCCATAGAAGAAATCAATAAAGACATGTAAATATAATTCCTCATGCAACTTTATAATCAGTATGATACAACATTCAGTACAACAGTTCCTATATTAGGTAATGCATATTTATGTACCTTAAATAATGACCTTGCCCACTCAATAGGTAGTGCAGGGGATTGCAGTCAATAAGATCATCTTTTCCAGCCCCCCAGCATTGCCTGAGGTGCGTATAACAATGCGAACGCTCAGGGCAACACCGAGCACATTTGTTCTGAACGCCAGCACCCACACAAGTGCATGCTAGGAGCAATTGCGATTAAGCTTGTTTGGCTTAGATATCAAAGATGGTGGCTGGAAAAATTTGGATTTTTATCTCAAAGAATTATTAAGAATTATATATATATAATAGAATTTATTTGGTACAGTAAATTGTATCATAATGATTCTTATATGATAAAAAAAATGTGAAAGATCTCATGTATCAGCAGAAAACATTAGTCCCCCACATGCTATTTTCAATAATGTGCTGTTTGACGCCATCTTGGATTTTACAGTGAGCGCTTGCAATCGTTCAATAGCCTAACAATTTGCAAAGCAAGTGCTCGCTCAAGCACTCGCTCAAGCGTTCGCATTGTTGAAGGCATCTTTGGCCACCACCAGTAGAGGAATTGTGGTTCATAATAGTGGAGACAGGTAACTTGTGATTCATAGGACTGGCATTTACTGGGGATTTAACAATCTGAATGTCATCACAGAGCATAGCTATTTCACCAAAGGTTTGCTATTCTCAAAGTTTACACTATTACCCAAGGAGGGGAGATGGTTAGGTTATAAAAGACTATTACATAAAACATAACAACATTCAAGTTTAAAAATATGTTTCTAGGCCTTTTTAAATCAGCAGTGTTTAACACATGTGACCAGTAAGTCATGTTTAATTTGTACTAATTCAGTAGCTCATGTTTTATTATACTGAATACATATTCAGTGCATATACAAGCCTGTATTTCCGTGAGAACAAAGTTTTAGTCATAAAAACCCATACAAAATAGTTGGTTACATCCACTGGGAGAAATAATTCACTATTTCCAGCAGTATGAATGATAGACAAACCTGAGAGAATTATTTAAGGCTAGACAGACAAGAGAATTACTTCTTTCTAGCCTACAAACATACAGTTACATCTCCTTGGGTTAGAAATAACAAACAATCCTATTACAATGCTGGAATAAACCATAAGAGCTCTAACATTTGTGTTTGTTCTCACGTAGGTTCTCAGGTCAGCGTAGCTTCCAGACAGGCAAACAATACAGGATTCCATAAATGGCTCAGCACTACAAAAATACAAAACCACCTAACTCTTCAAATGTCAGTTTTTATTGGGAAAACTCTTAAAGGAATGAAATTCATTGTCATTGGCTCCCAGATGACTCAAGTTTTATTTCATAAAGTAGAATTAAAATAATCCTCAAATTGAGACTGCCCATCAAATTGTTATTAACACAGACATTAGGATTACAGTTTTTTCTGCTTTTTCTGCAAGGAAAATTTTTTATGGTAAAAATGACAATTGGCAGTGAAAGTAATTTCTATGTGTTTCCTTCCAACATTGAGAAAAGGAACAGAGTAGAATTTGACAACAAAAAGTAAATAGGAATTCAATTACTTAATATGTAAAAACATTATTTTGACTAAAAGTCGCAGAAAAGTAAAAGAAAACAACATACAAAGAGGTTTCAGATTGTTCATGGAGTAAAAATTATTCTCCTCAGGGCTAAAACTTAATTGAATTGATTTTTTGTTCATATTTTAGTAATTTCAATGTTGTTGTTAAAATGCATCAGCACACATGGAAATCCAAGGTTACAGTTCCATGGAAAGTGAATATTACATCTGGGTCTAAGTCATGATATTGAAGATAATACACTGCCCTTCCAAAAGTTTCTTCACACATTTACACACATTTACAGTTTACATTGTACTATGTGGAGTTGCAAACGTCATAAAAGCAGCTTATAGTTTTATGTAAAACAATTTTCAGTTTGGCATCTGATTTCAGTACAGTAACACATTCTTTTGGATTTTTGAAATTACAAAATTATCCTAACTTGATACTTGTTCATTGAGATACATTGACTGTAGTTTTGGAGGCTGATAGATAACTTTTCCTACAACTCAAAAAAACAAAATGTACCAATTGAAATTTAGTTTCCAAGCTTGAATAATGAATAAAATAAACAATGATTGAATAATTCTTCAAGCTTGAACTTTGAATCTATAGCTATTCAATAAATTGTACTGTGAGGAAATATTTGGAGGGCAGTGTAGAGTACCCTTGTAGAAGGATATCTGTCATGCATGCAGAAAATAGCTGCAGAAAAAATCTCTAAAAATTGTCAAATATACTGGCATAGAATACAATAAATCATTAACAATGTGACATGGTAGAACTAACGCCCAGGACAATGACCTTCATAAAATGCTAGTAGTACAAACAGAGATTCTACGCCCATAGTAAATTGACTGTGAAATCAATTAACAACATGCATAGTGCACTAATATCATTTACTTCACATGGTATAAAATTAATAAGCTCAGAAAATGATGTGCCATATTTTGATGAAATACAACAGAAATAACAAAAACAAAATCTATACAAGTTAAGAGCAGTCAGGCAGAGTGGCATCACTCTTCAACAACATCAATAAATACCAGAAAGCAACAAGCAAAATGATGGTTTTCCATTAACTGTCTAAATAATTATGAGAAAGTTGTTTGAATGTATAGTAATGTTTGTGTTATGAGACTATTATGACATGCCTATAAATCATTGTCTTCTACGACCATATATGGTTAGATAGAATATATCCATCCTTAGAGACTTTTACTATAAGGCATTTGTTTAGCCTGATTGGTGATTGTATATAACCTCTTAAAACTGTTCTGTAATTATACTCTAACAGATTGATTTGGTTACTATAGCGACCATAAATGAATGTAAATTACAAAGTGCCAGATATTATAAAGGATATGATGGTAACTGGTCAATATACAGTACCATCCAAAAGTTCTTGGACAATGAATCTTTTTAATGAACTGATCATGTCTATTACAAGTTATTTCATGTAACTAAAGCTTGTTAATCTAACAAAGTTTGAATCATATCTTGATAAATGCTGATTCTGGATTGCACTAAGATGACCATTTGTTTCCTTTCTGAATGGCAGTTCAAAGTTAGCATTTAGAAAATCCACTTGTCTTATCATTCCTCTACTTTTGATTTTGTTTGTTTTTTATAGATTTAACGCTGTGTCAACACATTTTTAGGTCATTTTGCAGCGTCCAGCACACCTAACCTAGCTTTCCTGGACCATTGTCTATAACCAGTACTCACTTACCCTTCCACAAGGCTGGAAACTTCTCCATATTATCTAATCAATGGAGGAAAATCGACAATGTCAAATTTTCATGGAAAGATATTACCTCCCTGGATTGAATCGAAACCCGCACCACCTCGGGCATGAGATTCCAAATCCTTGCGAGCTACCAACTGCGCTATCGACCCAGGTTTTGTATTTTTGTAAGTCCTCGGCTCTGTTCCTTATGCATTATTGATGTTGATTATGCTTGGATATTTTCCATTCTTCTTGACAATAAGTATTCAACTTATCTAGGTCATTTATAAACAACTGTGTTTTGAATTGCATTTTATTCATAAGTGAATAATGATAACACTTTTATTAGTGAATATTCCAGAACTCAGAAAAGGGAAGGGAGGCAGAAAAAGGGGGCAGTGCATATCTGAGGGTAAATGTCTTAAATTTACTATTACTGCATAGAAAGAGGCTAAAAGGGAAGGGAGGCAGAAAAAAGGGGCAGGGCATATCTGAGGGTAAATGTCTTAAATGTACTATTACTGCATAGATAGTGGCTAAAAGGGCAGGGAGGAGACAAAAAAGGGCAGGGTGCCGCGCCCTGCTATTCTGCTTTGGAATAATCACTACTTTTATTGAAAGTGGATAACATATTTGGCTAGAACCAATTTTTAATAAGGTTCACAGAAAATAAGAACCTGTCAATCCAAAACTGTCAGATTTTGTCTCAGGACATTTGAGAGGCACTGTACAATAAACAAACACAATATAATATAGGATGTTTTATCTAGAAGGGAGAATAAAATTGTCTTAATGATAGTAGAACATGTAAAAGACATTATAACTAATATAGGGGTATTAATATTGTAGGATAAACAATCCTGGTTGTCATAGAAAACTGTCAGAAATGTTCTGAGACTGGAACAAAAGGTGAAAGAACTTTCTAGCATGATAAGTTATATTTACATATCAAGGATGTTAGGAATATTGGTCAGATAAAAAATAGCCACTGCTATCTACAGAACATACTGTGACAAAATGGTAAGCAAAATTATTGACCATATAAAGAGTCAAAATAGAGGAAATGAATCATTTGTATTTTGGGTCTTAGAAAGAATCTAAACAGAGGAATTCTTTCAATGCTGACCATAATTTTTTACATATAATTGTTTGTGAAATAATGTGTAGCACACAAGCCTACTGATCAAAGGTTTGTGGGTTTGATTCCCAGGCTGGTCATTATACTTTCATGAATTTGGTCATGAAAAAAATTCTACAACAATTCTCCCTCCTACCACTGATTCTTAATCAAATTGTATGGCAGTTGTTAGTCTCTGAGGGAAGTGTATTCCTAGTAACTCGTCAGCAGCTGAATCCTGCTTTTCCAGGAGTCCTTATGCACTGAATCTTCCTCACTAAAAATCAATTACCAGACAAAAAGTTAATGTTGTTATATAGAAATAGTCACCATGGCAACAGAATGACCCAAAAGGGATTGTGATTATCAAGATATAAAAATATTCATGTTAATCATTTGTCAAGCCTTGAGTTCTACGACAAGTGTAACCTAACATATTATATAGTTTTATCATCCTAGGACCCTAGAGACCTATTATATTATACCCTACCCTGTCTCAGGGGAGTGATCTCTCTACTGTCAGAGATATGGTAACAAATGTAACACATATAGATGACTCTCCTATACTGGTCAGTTATAATGAGATTAGAGACTAAAATTAAGATTGATTAAATGTCAAGGAGAAAACAGATTCCTGGTAGAAACTTTTTAGCAAACAGATATCATCTAACTTTGTAAAATATAACTGTGTTTTTTATATAAATCAAAGTACTGATAGTACTGAAAAGACAGTGCTACTGAAATTGTTAAAAGCTGATCTATGCTACATTTTTGAAATAACATCATAAAAGTGAGCATTTTTTTGGAAGCATGTGTTTTTACAGGATTGTGTAATAATAGTGGGACCCTTATTGCCAACCGCTTAGAGGGAGCTCATTCTCCTTAACTGCTATTACAATATTACTCAGGAAAGCTGCATGTAAAGAGCACCTCCCAAAAACTGCCAACATCAGCTTTAGGTCGTGTTCACATGTGTACACACCCATCATCCGCGCCGGCACATGTTATCCGTGGCATCTTTGTACAGAAGTGTTCAGATGTGTATCACTCACTGCTCGTTTTTGACATGTATGTGGACAGACGCCCACAGCAGATTGGCAGAACAACATGTTGAAGCAAAAGCTGAAGCCATTGAAATTGATGTTTCATGTAAGTGATTCAATTCATTATGCTGAAAGAGACATAATGACTATCTCCCTGCTGATTTGACCATTTTATTCATTTCTAATCATGAATAATCCCCTTCCCCCTTTTTTAAGCATTCTTTATCTTATTGTTATGTATTTCATATATTAGATACATTTGACTGATGACGGATGCATGTACATGTGAACACGATGTGCGGATAACATACTATGGGAATGATGCACACGGATGGCAGACCCGTGCACATGTGAACATCGCCTTACATTAGCATAGTTCTCTATCAGTTGACCAAGTTAATATGGTTACAGTAAGGACAAAATCAGATCCACTTTTATGTAGTTCATTTTACTTGATGCACATTTCTATTCAGTACAAATTGGGATCAAACCATAAGTTAAAACATTTAAAAGAAAGCAAAGCCAGTTATTGTAGTTACAAAAAACCACATGAAAACCAAAACTACATTAACTGAACAAATTATGAATAATGACCATTTTTTATAAAACATCCAGAGTCCAAATTTGATATCAATCATGGAGATAGCATCAATCAAATAATATCAGAAAATAATGCACACACATTTTACATTAACAATATAAAAAGTAGTCCACAATGTATCATAAAATAGTTCCGTGATTATATTATGTTTTCAATTACTTTTATTAACATTGATTTTTCCTTTTTTTGCCCTCAGCTTAAACATTTTCATCAGTAAAAATCAATCTTAGCTTTTCTAGGATTGCTAATGGTTGCAAATTTGCAAACTGAATTAAAATGTTGCCTTTTTTCCACGGATTTTAAGAATTTAAAACATTTCATGTCAAGTGAAAGAGGCTATTTTGCAGAACAATCATGGATTAATTAAAATGATTGAAAATTTCATTTAACATTCAATTTGATATAGATGAATTAGGAAAATAAAATACAAGTGTATCATAATCTGACATCAAAGTAAAGATGCTGAATTAGATGCACTGGATGCCGTAAAATAACCAAAATGTGTTGACACGGCATTAAAACCAGTAATAATTATAATAATAATAATAATAATAACTTAATTTAATTAAAATTATGATAATAATAATTAGCTGAATTATATTTGTTTAATGTTATTGAATAGAATGAATCTATATCTTATGATGATGCAAATTAACTTAGTAAGGGCTGCACCCTACAACCCATATATTGTGATGTGTTATTGCAAGTGTCACATCTTATCAGAACCCTAAAATGACATAAAAGTCATGATACAAACTTATCAAAGAAAAACACTGAAAGGTTCCCATTATACCCCGTAATTGCTTACGTAGTCCTAAAAAGTCAGCATTAATTCCGCTTGGAGATCCTTTAAAAATAAAATCTGAAAACTCTTTTGCATAATAAAATATTATATTGTATTTTATCTCTATTCACTTCGAATTTTTTATATTGAAAGAAGCTGATTAAGTAATAACAATTTAACCAAAATTAAAAAAGAAATACATCTGGATTCCAGATTGGTTTTTATTTTTTTATGAAAATATTTCACAACTTATGTAGTATCCCAATTCTGATGAAGATACCCAGCCCTGCTCCTTAGTATGAAAGGCATCATTCTTAAAAATCTGAATAAAAAAACCAATTACTTATTACATTGTGCATATACAGTTGACAGAGCAACTCTGTATTCAACAAAATTCAATAAATTTCTTTGATAACAGATTTCAGCAATATTTACCCAAAAAACACATTTACACTGCAGGAAACAAGTCTACAAAAACATTTAGACATGACTAAGCATTGCGTCTGAAGCTGGAAGCAAACTTTGTTGTGTAATCAAGTTAGATGTACTTGTTTAAGAAATGTACAAGATGCATAAAAACACAAGAATTTAAGCAATGATTTCAGAATTACATCTGTGAAAGTATCTAAAATAAATGGGAATGTTTTTAATCATGAGAAGACAGTGTCACTATGAAAACTACATTCAAAGTAAATTCTGTTCTTCATTGGTGGTTTGTATTGTTTTTTCATTGAATTTAACGATGGCTACACAAATTATGCCAGTGATGGCAGCTAGTTCACCTAACCTTCCTTTTCCCATAACTATGTCTGTAACCAGTACTTACCTAGGGTAACCTTTCACAAAATAAACAACCTTGGACTGTATTGAAAATTGAGGAAAATTGATATCAATAGTTGACTTTTGATAAAAGGGAATACCATCCTGGGTGAGGTTTCCAGTCAGCAATCCCATCTGGAGACTAGCTTCAACCTTCTGCACATAGCACACTGCCCCACTGATCCTAGGTCAATGTTCTCTTATATAATATTGCTAAGAAACATCAGAAAGTCACTGATACAACAAATCTAAAGAAACATCATACATCTAAAAACTGTACCAGACTTTTGACAGTAAACAAATTAGTTCCCATTATATAGTTCTATCCATTTACAAAACTAACTGAAATACTTTAAATATGTCAAAGTGTTCTTCTACATATATCATTCACTTTGGAGTCAGGGAAAACTTTAATGGCAAGTGTTCTTATAATTTTGTTTGAAAAATCACTTTAAAAATGTCAAAGCGCAGGTTAGTAAATGATCAGATGTCAAAACTCTGTCTTTCCTAAGTTTCATATAAGTTTACCATCCATCTCGGTGCACACATCACTGGTTTAGTGCAAAACAATTGTAACTCACTCTTTTCATATATTGAGTTACGACTGTTTTCCGCTAAACCTGTGATATATATACACCCATAAAATCTTCTGTCTAGCAGTAAAACAGAGTGTATTACATTACCCATTACTATTCAATAATGCTTCGAAAACATAATATCGAGGATTGAACGAAAGACTGTTTTAACTTCATTTGAAAAGAAAGGAAGTTACAATAGTCTTTCGTTCAACCCTGGATATTATGTTAAAATCAATTGAACAGAAAGGAAAAATATTTTATCAATAACTTACAGATCAAGTCCTAGAAAACTGAGAATCAACTTCAAGAATTGATTTAGTTACTTTTAACCATTATTACTAGGAAAGTGTATATTCAAGCAAATTGCAATAAAATGATACAAGTTGTCTCACAGCAGCCATGATAAAATCTATTGTACTTTCATGAATGTAAAAATCAAATGAGATGTACATGCTTTTGAATTCTTGCCCATCAGTAATAAACCAGTGGTGCTTTTGAAAAAATTCTAACAAAAAAAAATTGTAAGTCAGTTTCATATAATTAGCACTTTAAAGTCAGACTGATAATAAGCATAACTATGATATGATATTCAAAAGGTATACAACATTCTACACAATTCTATAATATTTGGAATTGTATGATAAGCCAAAAAATGAGCATATTATTAATATTTCTTGCTTTTGACTTACGAAGATTTTTTTCTTAAGAATTTTTGTGAAAAGCACCACAGCTATCTTGAATATATATAATATGATAACAATAACAAATAGAAATATTTTCCTATTTGAAAGGGACTTCAAGGGTAGGTAATGTTGACTTTTGTTAAGAAAAGGTACAGAAGTTAAAGTTATAGCATGATCTGTTTCTGGAAGTAGTTCCTTTTGATAAGTCTAAATCACAATTTTAATATCATTAATAAGGTTCCCAAATAATGCAACACTCATGAAACAGTTTCGCTATATGAAGGTTTCAAAACGCAACTGTTGTTATTACAAACTTTCCTGTCTAAGACATTTGTAACATAATTGTGTATTTAAATGTTAGGCTCTAAGCACTAATTATCTTCATCCATACAAAAAACTTCCTGATGTGTTTAATGACCTCATTTTTCATTTTTGAAAAAAAAAAAAAAGCATTAAAATTCTAGTAAAATCCTATCACTAAATTTGCAGATACAATAATCAGTGGCAATACCATGTGACAATGATGTCACAAATGCTACAGTATCAAGAAGAAAATAGTGCACAATTCACCTTGACTCAACATTATACCTTTTCAAGAAAGCACAATGACTTGTCACTGTAGTTGGCTAAAAAAGGAATAATGTTGATAAGTTTTCCAGGGTGTTTGCAAAATGTTTATATCTGATGCTGGAGATCACAGTGATGCTCAACAAGGCATATGTTTTTCTGCTAAGCCTTGAACAGGTATCATGGAAATCTGACAAGAATTAAAATACTTACAGCTCTTTAAAGCTCTAAGTCAATGCAGATTGTTTACTATTTTCTTCTCAAAACCAAAGCATTTTTTGATGTCATGTTTTGCTAACATGATTAATAGTGCAGGTTTTTTAAAACAACATAAATCTGTAGAGTAAATGTTTCCTATACAAAAATGATGCCATTGGCACTTGTGAAGTTCTAAGGTTCATAAAGAATTCATTAACAAACATTCTTCACTAAGGAGAATCAATCTGGATGAGTTTAACCTGAGGATATTGTTTTACCAAGGTCATATTGAATCTATAGAATATTGCAACTTTAACAAATGCATAATTTCAAAACAACTTAGCAGATGTTAGCATCAGAGTTTGTGCCATTTGTAGGTTAAGCACAGCTCTTGTTTTTATAAAATCAGGGAAACGGGCACCCTCAACCCTGAACATCTTGAAAAGTTTTGTTGAAAATCAATTTCTTATACAAAAAAGCCCACTTTTTAAACCATTTTTTGAAGTCGATGCTTTTTTTTAACTTAGTTATCAACTTTAATCTTACACATGAATACAAGAGTATACAAAGCTATGCCAATCTGGATGCAAATGTATATAATTATAAAACCTGAGAAGTTTCAGTACATAATGATAGAACAGTTGTTTTTACTTCCTGGATTTTCAAATTAAACTAAATAAATAAATCAACCAAAGTGATAAGTGCACATTAACTGAGATAAAAAAAACAAAATCATGCAATATTCAGGAACATTTAAATCTCTTTCTGGAAGAACTAAATTAAAACCTCAATTAGCAACCACCTGTCTATAGTGGAATCACCTCTTAACAACAACCATGTCAATGTACTCTTTTCACATTAGTTCAGAGGAAAAAGGCCCTCCTTACAGCCAATGTAACAGTACCCTTGTTATGTTTGTTCCAAAGAAAAAAGGTCCTTCTTACAGCCAATGAAATTTAGTCCTGTAATCATGATACACAAATATCCAATTTACTGCTGTCAAAGAATTTTTGAAAATTGTACAAGGCGGGTCACATTCAGGTGACTTTTGTGTCAACCAAAAAAATGATAGTTTAAATTGAAACAAAACACTAACAAAAGCATCAGACATATGAAATTATCTTTTTAGATTGAAGTTATCAAAATATTTTGAAGGAATATGTTATTGACAGGCAGTAATTGAACAATTTTATTGCCAGTTGTGTCATGAATATTAAATCAGCAAAGGTCAGCAGATACCCATTCTGTAAGCTTGTCGGACGTAAAATAAAGCTGAAAGGGACCCATTCTGCAAGCTTGTTGGATGTAAAATAAGCAAGCATACATCCAGAGAATTATATTTGGGATTTTAATCAGATAGCCTAGTCCTACTACTGAATGTTATAGAATTTTCAGGTCTCATAGTATTTTGTATTTTCTAAGATTTGAGAACCAGAGAAATGTTCAGTGTATTATAGAAACCTGTCTACATTACTCTGATAATATCTACTTATTTAATAACTAGAATAGTGACATGCTGAGAAAATGTAACATTTTACTTCTAACTAACAAAACCTGCATTGTGTAATTTTAGAGATTGACTTTCATGATAAAAGTAAACCTTGTAGAGTTACACAGAAAAAACTTTCACAAAGTGAAATCATGAAATTTTTGTTCAGCAATAATGAAACACAACAGTTTTTGTCACGAACATCAATTTTCCCAGAAAAATCTGGGCCACAAATTTGATGTCTTAAACATTTTTTCATTATGAGTACACAATCATGGAAAACAAAACAGGAAATGTAATGTGGAAACCACATTAAAGCCAGATTTAAAAACTTTAAAGCAAAAATTACAAAGGGAAATAATCCATAAGTTGAGTTGAGGTTACTTTCTAATTCTGTTCATCACATGGTATGTTATCATTGTATGAAGTTTGATAAAGATCTGACAATAATCCAGTTAAAGTAACATAGTTTGAATCAAGTTAATGTTGATAAACTAATTAGTGTGGGTTGAAGAAATTTTGCTTGTTGACTTTTTGAGTTCTCTTTTTGATTGGTAAATGTAAACCATTTTGATTGGTAAATGTATCATCAGTCTATTCTAGACAATGGATTTTGTTCCATGGACATTTGGAGGGCCCTGTATGTTAATAAATTAAGCATGACATAGTATTTACCCACAACTATAAATCTAGTTTAAAAAATTTAAGCCAGTAATTAACTTGTGGGACAATGAGTAGAGAACTGAGCTCTCCTCAGAAGGAAACAAAAATAGTCTACTACAGACAGTGACAAGTGGGTAATAAGGTAAATACAAAGATAATGAGCTAGCCATTTGTAGTCTAAAAACACACCATAGGGGTAATACAAGTCTATTAATTAATTTTTAATTATATTAAACTCCATGGGGAAACAGGTACATAACAAGTACAAACATTTTCTACAAAAAAAGTTTAAATTTGTCTCGGGGAAACTAGTTGTATCACAGTGCCCTCCAAAAGTTCTTGGACAAAATTCTGTTTAAAATTGAAAGCTTTATATTTACACACCTAAGAAAACACACAGTCACCTGAGCACAATGATTCAAACACTGTTACATAAATAAACTTTAATTGAAACAAAATTACTAGGGGGAGCCATTAATAGTTTTCCTCAAATTAAGAACTTTCTTGCGGAAGGTGCTGTGTACACTAGTGTTTTACAGTTCAGAAAAACATGTCTGTAAAACCTATGTTATGCAAGAATTAAACTTGTAGACCGGTCAGCGCAAAACTATTTTTTGTAGCTGAAAATAAAGTAGTATACGTAGACTAGTTTTGCTCTGAACCATAAACATAAGTTTTATTATTTTATTTGTTGTTGGACTAGTCATCTTGAGGTTCCTAATAGTCAAACTTCACTTCATGTAAAACATTTTTCGACATTAATCACTAGTTTCATCATTTTTTAATAAACAAATTAATTAATCCTACATTTTACAAAGAACATGTTAGATTTTACCAAAGTTTGCTTCATGCATCTATGATGAATTCTACTGTCAGAATGGCTAATCAATCATAGAACATTTTTCAAGCAGACTATGTTTACTGAAATTCAGTTGATGTGATTCAATAATTAAATCATAAGTATAATATTAATACAGTAGACGCAGCGAATATCACACTTAGTGAAAAGCAGAAAGTTGAGACCACTGCACAACATTTTGGTCCGCATATAATTGCCAAGTTATATGTCACTTTGAGAAAACAGGACAGTTGAGAAATCCAAAGGTCTTGTCAGTCCTGGTGCTGTGCTGTATTCTCAGTTCCTACTGTATATAACCCATTATTAAACATTGAAGAATATATAATCTAATTCTGCATCACATTAACTCATTTAAATGCTACATCTTAAGATTTAATAATAATCTCAGAATTTCACTTAGCCAAATAACAAAATTCACTTGAGAAAACAAGAATAAAATTAATGTAAACCAATTTTCTAAGAAATAACATACCATAGTACTAAATGTAAAATAAAATACCTTGATAGTTTTCAATTAAAATTCAATTAAAACCTACCTTAACTTTAGAATACATGGAATCATACTTGAGTAGACAACAATTAATCATGAATATAAAACAATATTCTCTGTTAAAACACTAAGAGGCAATTTACATTCCAATCTTGACACATGAAAATTACAAAATCACATTTGGCACTATCGTAAACTTTTTTCCCTGAATCCTCAGATTTATTCTGTTCGAAGTTGGAATATATTTTCTCAATATTCACATACAATATGTAAAGTTTTACACATAAAACTGGAAGTCAGCCTGAAAGTTTACAAACAACTCTGACAATCTACATCAGAGATCCAATCAAATTTCAACAAAATCTCTGACTATGTCAGATATCAGAAATCTTTAGTGAGAAGTTAAAACAGAAAATGAATTAGGATCTGAGAAAATCAACTTATGAACTCTGAAGATACAATAATAATATACATGTTTTGTCTTGGGGGAGGAAACCAATACTGCACAAATCTGTCTGAAGGTACTACTATTGATTTTAGATTATAAACATTTGAAAAGGAGATATCTGGAAATAAACTGGAATCTTTTCAAGAGCATTGCCCCTCTGGGGCGCGAATTACTACAATACTGGCACATTTTTTGTGACATTAATATTATAACACATTCTTATAATTATCTGTTCAACAAAAATATCATCAACACTTAACCACTTTTCTTCTTGTGGAGGAGTATTCATGGAATAATTTATGAAATAAGGTTGTATTTAACACAGTAGCAATATTTCCACAATGATTCTATAATAACTGCTAAACTCAAGTGATGGAAGGCAGGTGCACATCAAAACAATTATGACTAATCTAAGGGGATTAATCTAAGATTTCACCCAAAGGTTTCTAACACATTTGAACCCCATTCTCAATGCATCAACAATTCAACAGTTACTAGGGGAATAGACCTAAATGTTTTCTAGGAAATCTGAAAAGATATATATTTTTTAATCAGATTTTCAATGCATAAGTGTTTACTGCATTTAGACTCTATATCAGGAGAAGGTTATAAATCTGATATAGAGTCTAAATGCAGTAAACTTTCCTTGGAACTTTGAAAACACTTATGCATTGAAAATCCGATTAAAAAATATACTTCTTTTCAGATTTGCAATATTGAACTTCATGCTTAATCATGATTCAGTTGTGCATTCTGACATTAATAGTCAATACATATGGCTAAAAATATAAATAAATTCATAATAATGGAAAAACTGTCTTGAATATTACCTTCAGATATATATCATTATATTATGTTGTTTTTAAGTTGTACATGTATGAATAAAAATCCTCTAAAAACAAAGCTGATGTTTTAGGCAATGCATCAATTCTTATCTTTGGTATTCATTTTCTCAAGTTTTAATATTAAATAACTGCAAGTGAAGTCTACAGTGTAATTATAAACTTACATTAATTCAAACAAATCAGCTTAGTCAGGTCTTTATTCATTGTTATTTAAAGAAACAAATTTACGTAAAACTCCATTGTCTTTCTTAAATTACAACATCTTAGTAACCTAAGTAATTAAGTCAGTGGGAGTTCTTTGAATAAAAGATTTATGTTTATTAAAGCCAATTGAATAGAAAGATTTCAAGCTAAGAGCATTGCCAATATCAATAAAAAAAAGTTCTGACAAACTAAATTTATATGTAGGAGATGTTCATTTCATTACTGGTAATTTAACAAAAGTTCCATGCAGTGTTCTGACCTGGGAGGTACTGTTTGGCTGGCAGACTATTTGAAATTATAGATGTAACGTGTATAGATAGACACTGGAAACATCAGTTAAATATTGGCAGGCCAGATAGCTCAGTCAGTAGCACACAACCATGTCTAATGATCCAGGGATTGAATACAGAAATGTGAGTAAAGAAACACTGTAAGCATTTAAATCAGCAGATGAAAGTACTTGCCCTGACAGTTGAATCAAATTCAACAATATTAATGAGCTTAAAAGTAAAATATAACCAGAACTTAGCTATCTTGCATTCAGTTTAACACAAGCCAATATCACTTAGAAAAGTGACTCAAAATATTGTTGGACGAAATTTACAGAAAATCTGATCATGCTTACCACAAGTTCTTTTACAAGTACTTTCCTTATAAAATTAATTTGTGTAAAATAGAATGAACTATAAATATATGTCAATAAATGAATCCAAAGCTAACCTGGGATGACCTAGTTAAGCGTGATTCCCCTGCGAAATGTGACCATGGTTCACCAGGTTCATCCATGGTTATTTGACCATGGTTAAACCATGGTAATAACATGATTTAACAAAATAACAAATGGACCACAGTCTACCAACCATGGTTTTGACAGACCAATGGACAGTACGTAAAATGGATGGCACACAACCTTGGGACCCTAAGAAAGGAAAACTGCATTCCATACAAGACACCCTTGCCAATAGAATAATCAATGGCCTTCACTAAACAAAACCGTATGATGATGATGACTCTTGTATGTCTCTAACATTTCATGGTTAAATGTTAATTGTTTTATCCTAAAAACTAGATCTTGTGCAACGACTTCTTTACATCACAGTACATAATAATAAATCCCTATTCAGTACTACAAAGTCATTGAAAGAGTACACAAAGTACAAGGATTGGAGACAAAGTCAGACAAACCATCTAGATACTATCTTCCTTTAAAACATGTACCAAGAAACTTTCCCTGATCACTACATGGTATCCTGAAGTTTGTCTACAATATTGTTTCAAGATAAAACTAAACAAATTACCTCCACCAATCCTAAATATCAATGTTCTAAAATACATACTGACATATCATGCATATTATATAAATATACAGTACCCTCCTAAAGTTCTTGGACAAATTTTGGGAAACACTGTTCTTGCATACTGCATGTAATTTTACTGTAATTAAAGCTTCTTCGTGTAATGTTGCAGTCCCATAAACATAAAAATAGCCATGAGGGCACCGTACGGGCGCCGTGCGATCAAGCTCCGCAAGGACTCTTACAAACTCTTGCGTACTTGTACAGACTGTTACGTTTTTACCAGGGCCCGTGATATGAGCCATGGGTACACATATCAGTTTCAAAGTCAAATCGTGAACACAATCATGGCTGTGTATGGATTAAACTTGCATATCTTCCGTATAGGTGTGTTGTTTTGTGCCATGTGCGTACCATCACCTTAATAGGCAAGGTTTCCCACGGCCTACGACTGTCTGCACGTTTGGGTCGGCAACAAGCCACGATTTTATGGGACTGAGGTATAACATAGTTTGAATCATATACAGTGAATCTTGCATAAGCGACCACGTCTCCTAAACGACCATTTGCACTAAGCGGCCACTCTGAGTTCCCACCAACTAGTTTTACTACTTAAATCTTTGTCTTAAGCAACTTTTGTCTAACGCGACCAGCGACCGCTCATTTTGGTCGAAACTGACTGACTTATTTGTGTTAAACGACCGGGTCAAATAAATCTAATTTGGCAAAAATCGTTAAAAATCGGTAATCAAAAATATACGTCGCCTCAATGTCTATCACCTAAACTCGTATGTCAGGCTCTAAAAATCAATAATTAACAGTCATAAATACTGTAAGATAAGGGGGTAGTGGGAACAATCAACAAAGTGACACTAATACTATCCAATTATAATGTAATTACATAATACACACCGAACAATAAGTCCCGTATCGGGGTCAATTAAAACATCCGTTCTGACCGTTCTATCACCGCAGAGAGTAATCATTTCCCAAAACATTTCTAGAGACTGCTAATTTGACTTTTTATACGTGCATAGAACGGGTAAAATAATATTTATTTAAAAATACGAACACAGAAACAACTTGTTCATTTAAACAAAGAAAGGTCAATATTGAGGACATTATAAACACGTTTTCCGAAAATAGCGTCACGTTCTACTTTCAATTTTAACAAGGCCAACATTTTTACGCATGAATATTGCAGCGCTTGTTAGAACAAAGAAGTAGCTTATGTGTTGACGATTATCACTACTAATTATCATTAATTGTTTAAATTTCACTGTTTCAAATTTAACAGCCATTACTCTGATGACCTAAATATATTGATTGTTATAATGGCGAAAATTCCGGAAAATGCCTGGATTTTAACATGTACGTAAACAAAAACGACTGTTTGGCAGTTTTACTTAATTAAATATATAAAATTTGCAATTTGAACCTGAATTTAGGATGTAAAGAAGAAAGAAAATCTATATTCCCATCATTTGTATGTATTTGACGACATTTGAATGAAAATCCATCAGTCAAAATCGTCCCGTTGACAGATTAATGTTCTACGAAAATGACGAATTTTAGAATGTCAGGACGGTTTCAATGTCGTAATCAAAATTTGTCTTAAGAGACCATTGTCTTAAACGACCACTTTTTGTCTCTCCCTTGGATGGTCGTTTAACACAAGATCCACTGTATTGATCATAGAGGCTAATTTTTTATTTTACTATTATGTATACAACACTTTTGTGCAGCTGTCTACGCCAACTTTTGACCTATATTTTTAACCAATACAATTTGCTCTATCAAAGCTATTTGTCTAATGAAATGGTACCATTGGTTATTTGTGATAAACAGGTACGTAGCACAAACAGTAGTTGCTGTTAATTAACTCCGAGTATTTTGGGTGACTCAATATTCTTCTTATTGATTACTATTTGTCATGGTACGCTCCTGGCGGAATAACTGAACAGTGAATATGACTAAAAATAAACATAAACAAAATGAACCCTGCATAGTGCCAAACATTTTTTTGTAGATAAGTTTTGTTCATGGATAAATGTGAATCAGTGTATCTAAAAACAGCAATTCCTTCAAGGACATTTGAAGGGTACTGTATACAAGAGAATAAGATAACTATTATAGACATTTTGAGACAAAACCATTCTCCTTACAGTCAATATCTTGTACAATGACATTTTTCTATAAGTAAAGTTTTAGACAATCTTGTAATAGTTCTATACACAGCATGGTGTATGTTTATATCATTATTACCATTTATAGACAATGTTATATAGCGAACTATACTTAGAAATTCTATCAGAAATAAGGTGTGTCCAATATCAACTAGGGTAAATATCAAATGTCACATGACAGTAAATGTCACATGACGTTGCTCCCTTTTATAAACCAAATCAGATTTTTTATACATAAGTCAAGAAATCTAAAGTTCTCATATAAGAAGATCTAAATGCCTAATTTAAGCAAAATAAAGTCCCTATATTAAAAACACTCTTAACAATCTATTATAGACCATTCGGCTATAAGGACCAGTGATTTTATGATATGATACTTACAATAGAACTCTACTGTTCAATCTTTTAGTTTAAAACAAGAAATATAATGTCGAAACCTTATACAAGCCGGATTTAAAAACTTTAACGCAAAAATTACAAAGGGAAATAATCCATAATAAAGCCAGGTAGAGTTGTGGTTACTTTCTAATTCTGTTATCACATAGTATGTTATCATTGCATGAAGCTTCATAAAGATCCGACAATAAATGGCAGAAATATATGCTAAATTGAAAACTTTAATGCAATTGTTAACGACACCGGAAGCCCGCCCACCCGTGTTTCACCAAACTACTAGCCGAATTTTTTTCATTGAAAAATCCGGCTAATAAAAGTCATTATTAAAGGAATTCAAAGAAATTATGAGAAAGTAATTGAATCTTTTAACTTCTTTTAAAACCCTCCAAAGTGAGTTTCTATTGTATAATGTACTTTATAGCATCTTCACAAAATGTAAGTAAATCAGTCACTAGAAATTGGTTTAGTTAGTCAGTCACAAAAGCATCAATTTTAGCTTATGTTAAGTAATGGGTTTCAAAGATTTATGTTTACTTTAAATTCAATTAACTCATCAATTGGGTAATTCAATTAAAAATCTCAAGATACCATTGAAAACTAATAGGAAAAATTTCAAGATAAAAATAATTGACCTGCTACAAACTAAATTGAAACAATCATCTAGAGTTTTTTACAAGATTTACTCAGAGACATTTTTTGCGATTTAAACATTTAAACTACTCAATATCTATTATTTGCTTTCAATTTAAAATGAAATAAAACAGTGTACATAAATTATGTAACTATGGTCTATAAAGGTCAATCACCATGGACATTCTATTACTTTTTCTATGGTTTATATAGGTCAATCACCATGGACATTCTTTTTTTGTAACTATGGTCTATATAGGTCAATCACCATGGACATTTTATTCCTGTTACTATGGCCTATTAAGGTCAATCACCATGGACTTTCTATTTTTGTAACTATGGTCTATATAGGGCAATCACTATGGCCATTCAATTACTGTAACTATGGTCAATATAGGTAAATCACGGTGGACTTTCTATTTTTGTAACTAGGGTCTCTATAGGTCAATCACTATGGACATTCTATTACTGTAACTATGGTCAATATAGGTCAATCACCATGGACTTTCTATTTTTGTAACTATGGTCTATATAGGGCAATCACTATGGACATTCTATTACTGTAACTATGGTCAATATAGGTAAATCACCATGGACTTTCTATTTTTGTAACTAGGGTCTCTATAGGTCAATCAATATGGACATTCTATTACTGTAACTATGGTCTATACAGGTCAGTCACAATGGATATTTTATTACTGTAACTATGGTCTATATAGGTCAATCACCATGGACATTCTATAAATGTATTTATGGTCTATATAGGTCAATCCACATGGACATTCTATCACATTAATTATGGTCTATATAGGTCAATCACCATGGACATTCTATAACTGTAACTATGGTCTATATAGGTCAATCACCATGGACATTCTATAACTGAAACTATGGTCCATATAGGTCAATCACCATGGACATTCTATTACTTTAACTATAGCCTATATAGGTCAATCACCATGGACATTCTATTACAGTAACTATGGCCTATATAGGTCAATCACCATGGGCATTCTATAACTGTAACTATAGCCTATATAGGTCAATCACCATGGACATTCTATAACTGTAACTATGGTCCATATAGGTCAATCACCATGGACATTCTATTACTGTAACTATGGTCCATATAGGTCAATCACCATGGACATTCTATAACTGTAACTATGGTCCATATAGGTCAATCACCATGGACATTCTATAACTGTAACTATGGTCTATATAGGTCAATCACCATGGACATTCTATTACTGTAACTATGGTCTATATAGGTCAGTCACCATGGACATTCTATTACTGTTACTATGGTCCATATAGGTCAATCACCATGGACATTCTATAACTGTAACTATGGTCTATATAGGTCAATCACCATGGACATTCTATAACTGTAACTATGGTCCATATAGGTCAATCACCATGGACATTCTTTTACTGTAACTATAGCCTATATAGGTCAATCACCATGGACATTCTATTACTGTAACTATGGTCTATATAGGTCAATCACCATGGACATTCTATAACTGTAACTATGGTCCATATAGGTCAATCACCATGGACATTCTATTACTGTAACTATAGCCTATATAGGTCAATCACCATGGACATTCTATTACTGTAACTATAGCCTATATAGGTCAATCACCATGGACATTCATTACTGTAACTATGGTCCATATAGGTTAATCACCATGGACATTCTATTTCTGTAACTATGGTCCATATAGGTCAATCACCATGAACATTCTATTACTGTAACTATAGCCTATATAGGTCAATCACCATGGGCATTCTATAACTGTAACTATAGCCTATATAGGTCAATCACCATGGACATTCTATAACTGTATCTATGGCCTTTATAGGTCAATCACCATGGACATTCTATTACTGTATCTATGGCCTATAAAGGTCAATCACCATGGACATTCTATTACTGTAACTATGGTCCATATAGGTTAATCACCATGGACATTCTATTTCTGTAACTATGGTCCATATAGGTCAATCACCATGGACATTCTATTACTGTATCTATGGCCTATATATATGAACATTTTATTTCTGTAACTATGGTCTTCATATAAAAATCACCATATCTTTACATGGGTACTGCAACACATTGTATAGATCATATAACAGGATTCAGTCAACTAACTCATGGTTCCTAGATAGACTGAATCATATCTCTGGACTTAACTGCTAACCAGTAACTACGCTTTTACTTACTTACTTACTTTACTTTACCAACATCGGCAACTGACAACTGCTCTACATGATTTCCAATCAGTGGTAGGAGGGAGAATGGCAGTCAACTTTATTTCATGACCAATCTCCATAAAAGTATACCCCACCACAATGGCCTTTCCATTACTTTTTCTATGGGATAAAGTTAATGAATGAGATGGTTCAAGGAAAAAGCTAACAATTTCTTGTAATAAGATAGACAGGTAAATGACCCATCATGCTCTGTAGCTAATAATTAGATGCTTACCAGTATTTGACAACCTTAATTAGCTTAATTAGAATACAACAATCAAGTGAGAGAATATAGTAGGAAGGTTCATATAATATCAAGATGTTAAACAAACAGTGAAAGTATTTGTAGATCGTGATGATTATGATAAAATATAGGATCAATTTTGACTACAAAGAGAAAACATATTAAGACTTGGTTTTTTTTGTTATTTGCTGAAGATTCGGAAATATAAGAGTGTGGTATCAGAGAAAAAGATACTGTGACATAGATAAACTTTGTCATATATCATAAAATCAGCAACATAGAATTTGATTAACCCATTAATATTACAGAAGAACTGGCACCAAATTTTTGTTCTTAACCATATTTGTGACAAATAAATGAAGGCATGTTGAAATTGTGTAAAATGGTCTATTGATGTAATTAAACCATGAGGAAGATTTACATGTATCTGTATGCCTGATACAAGCATACTAGCCATGGTTAGTTTTTCTCATCTGTCAAAACATGAATACATGTAATTTCATGGTGACTTCATTACTGAAATTATTGTCATCTTAGATTTGTGATTTATCGATGATATATTTTATGATAGGGTAGTACTGCTTGTGTTGTATGATATGTTTTCAGTCAATATATCTCTGTCTTACCAAATGTCAGAGTCTAAATATAACAGATTCAGTCACTGTAAGAATTATTTTAGCTCTGGCAGTTGAAAAAACCCAACTACCTCAATATTATATATAGTCATGTATAAATGCCTGAAAAGCAAAATGATTACAAAATTTATAGGTATAAGAATGATCTTATTATTAACTAAGATTGATAAATATAATATGAAATTAAAAAACCTTAACAATTTTTCTAGGCAAGTACTCAATACTATTTCAGATAATTATATAATATGCAAAATGGAAGATAAAGGATGTTACTGAGCAAAAGTTACAACAACACTCTACTAAACTGTGCTACAAAGGTACTCAGCCTTTGGCTTTAGTCCACTATATGTTATAGGGCTGACTGGTCGGTCACTATTAGACCAGGAGGACCTCAGTGGGTGTACTCTTTCTTATATGGAAGTCTATGCCAGCCAGCTAAATATTAGCAAGTATTCCTTTTAGAATTCACCACAAAATGAACTAGAGATATAAATTCTTACTTGTTAAAGCATTGAGGAAATATGCTGTAGTCCTAAGGGAGATTAAAATAAGTTATCAGCAAGTATTGCAATAGTGAATTTAAATAAATTGATACAAAATGCAATAATATAAGAACAATTTGTACAAGAGAAAGAACATGAATATAAGACTTGAATCAATAATAGAAATATGTACAGAATAAGTAGACATGAAAACAAACAGCTTTACATTTAAATGCAACAGTTAATACATAGTATTGGCGGTGCATGCTGGAACATGATACATTTAAGGTATTCACATAATAAATTTGGTCTCTGAGTGACATTTGAAACTTGAATGATTTAATGTTTTTTGTCAAGTAACAAGATCTTTGTTTACTGTGCTGTTTGAAATCAGCTTCAAGATTTATTATAAGGCACATGCAAAAGATAATGCTGTCATCTAAAAAGAACAAATCCTTAGCTATGATGCATGTCCAACCATTCAGACCAAAAAAAATAGTTAAAATCGCCTTCAGACTGCAGAAGTATTATATATACACTCAATTCTTCAATCACCATTCCTTTAAATTTATCTATATTTATAAACATCATATTATTATTTGGTCACTATACAAAGTACGAGATGACATTTTTTCCTCTAGACAGTGTACCAGAATGGAATGTATAACATCAACCAATGTCATAGTAACAACTTTCATCTAAAGTCTGATAAGATTATTTCTTCTGTCTATCATTTCAGAGACTAATTCTTTGTCTGTCACATTCATTTCAGTTCACAAACAACAAGTAGTTAATTTTAGTTCAGATTTCACACACACACACACACACTACCCCAGTCATTCAGACACAGTATCACATTAACACATCATATCATTGGAATATTGTTTCTTTTGTTCTATTAGTATTCTGGCCACATGAATATAAAACAATATTGTCAGCAATATGTCGAGACACTTGGGCTATTGTGTAAGTAAGAATAGGTTAGAACATTGTCCTAGTAATCTGGTTAACAGAACTAGTTGCTGTGACAATAGCAGAACAAAAATTTCGTAAAAAATACAAAATCATTCTCAACTTTACACAATGATACACAATCCAAAGGCTATAAGTAGAATTCTTACAAACTATAAATTATGCCGTTAAAAAAAATACTGACAGTGTGATGATAAGATTTAAACAGTTTGACTTTTATAAAAACGCAACAGTAACCTGTCTGTTCAGCCCGATGCCAATTATGGGTATTGACATATGTTGTGTCACCAGGCAACATTCAAAACTTGACAAAATCTGTGTTGATAGTGATGTTTGAAATCAGCCATGGATATGATCACTGATCACTAATTAGACTTAATTAAATATCAACCATTTTTGGAGCTATATACCTTATATGGGTTTGATTTGGAACCATTCCAGCCACCTGACAAACATTCAAAACAAACACTTTCAGCAAATTTAAAAATGATCACGAAGACATCATTAGTGAAAAAGATTGATTTGAAATGTGAAGTGGAAACTCTTCAATATTATATTACATTGATTTCATCACAGCTCCATATTACATTGTACAGACTAGTCTTGTTACTGATTCATTTCACGCCAGACGTGTCAATATTCTGAATTAATGAGTTAAAAAATCAATTTTATTAATGAACACACAATATTTTCCAGGAATAATTAACAAGAAGCAGAAGACAGGCAGAAAGGAAACAGTTGACAATTACCATACAATTAATCAGACGTGATGAATTATTGCCCTTTCCAGATGTCAAACCAAGAATTAATTTGAACATGCTAAAATCATTGCCTCACAAACCGCAGCAAGTAACAAACATGTCTAGAATCAAACAAACAAATAAATTAAAAATTAGATTACTTCCAGTAATTACTTAAATCTGCATTTCTCATGTTTCATGCATGGCTTAAAGCACTGAATATGACTGGAATGACAATCATATAGAAGAACAAAGAGAAATGTCAAAGACAAGGATGACGAAGTTAATGTAATATAGTGGAAAATAAGTACAAGGAAATGGCTTTCAAATTAAACCTGATGACACAATCTTATATTTCAGTTTATATTATAAACATGTTTACATAAACAAACTTGTCAGCTGGCTCACCATTTAACTGTGTAATAGTTTCATGTGTCGTACTGCTCACCCTATGTTGACATGAAAACTCAATGACAATACATGCACAAACAATTCTGAAGTCAAAAGTCATGAGTGAAGATGCAAACTAATCCTTTCAACAAGCTAACCTTAACTGCATAATATGCCTAAGTTACAAAACTGTATTACAATAATTTAAAAATCTAGAACATCTCCTCTTTTGACATTTGTCTGTGTGGAAGGTCTGAGGAATTTTTTACTCTTGTTGTTCCTGATGATGTTTTTAGACTCCTTACAGTACAATAGGTTACAATACATAGACAATATGATACAAAGAAAATCAGAAATCTTACCACAGACAGAGGTATCAATTAAACAGAGGCAACAACCAGCAATAAAAGTAGAGTCCAGACAACAATCAACAATAAAAGTAGCGTCCAGACAGTCAGTGACTCTAGTAATGATGATAAATCATCTATATCTGACATAAAATGTTACAAATATTACAAATTATCAGGTAAGAAATATCTACAACTATAATCAACATGTCACTGGACGATGTATGTATCTATATACACTGAGACAGTTGCTGAATTCAAGTCAGCATCGATAAAACACTCAACAACCAAATAAGGACATTGCCAATTTTAATCTTTATAGATATTCTATAAAAAAAGATGTGAACAGGCTACTTTTCACACACGCTGCAACC
Organism: Mactra quadrangularis; assembly: GCA_025267735.1. Lineage (NCBI taxonomy): Eukaryota > Metazoa > Mollusca > Bivalvia > Venerida > Mactridae > Mactra > Mactra quadrangularis. The sequence goes on from CM046309.1 coordinate 6,330,246, forward strand.
AGAAAGGGTTAAGAATCATTGGTAGGAGGGAGAATGGCCGTAGAAATAATTTCATGACCAAGCTCAACGAAAGTATGCCGCGCCCAGGAATCAAACCCACGACCCCTCGATCAGTAGACTTGCGTGCTACCAACTGAGCTAGCCAGTGGAAATGATGTATCAATCTAAATAGGCATTAACAACTACATGATTCAAGTCAGGAACTTAAACATTGTTACACATTACAGCAATGTTTTTTATTTTGTCATTTAAGAGTGCAATCATTTTGATATTATCCTACAATTTCTGTTTTCTTAATGTCGCTAGAATCCCATGTGCAGTTACAAAGAGACAAAGCTTTTAACAGATTAACAACAATAAATACATTATGTTGTAACACAGCAGACACAAGACGTGGTCACACAGTAAACTTTCTTATACAAAAACTTGTTGAACAATCAAGCAAAGGACAAGTTTCCAGCCAAGTCAAGGTTTAAAAGATTTAAAGCTGTAAGCAGATGTTCCCTGATTGTTAAAAGTCATTTCTCTAATACATCATGTATAATGGAAGTCAACAGATGGGAACATAAATGAAGGTTCTTGAATGTCATCTTGACAAAATTGTTTAATGTAACAACCATTGTGTTTATATATAACTTCTCCTGTCGGACTGTGGGGGCAGATTTTACTGTCAGAACTTAGAACTTTGGACATATATCATATTTAAGCAAATAACTGCAAGGTTAATGATTTAATGAGTGACCACAAGGACCATTAGCACAGAGGCAAGTTACAAATTTTGTGGCTGATGTGGGGGGATGAAGTCATCTGCTGAAACAGAGTGGACTTACCCACTGTTTTATAGGGCCATGTCGGGACACGACTTCTTAAAGAGGACAGTAATGTATCGGCAATTGTGTTTACAAACTACTTCAATCTGACTAGAGCTGCTTGCTTTTATGGTTAGATAATATAACATTGGACATTTATCATAGTTAAGAAGCAGACAAAGAGGTCAGCAGTTGAATGGGTGGCCACAGGGATACTAGTTGGCTTGATGCACATTACATTAAATATAAGTCACCTACTATGACCATAGTTGCCATAGTTGGATTTTTTATAGCAAATGAAAACCTAACAAGCAATAAAAAATGATATTTTAATACAAAAGCAAGGGAAAGGTTAACCAAGAACCTTTCAAACCATTCTCCACTCCATTTGCAGACTCTCCTAATTAAACATACAATCTATTCATCATGCCACCAGTGTAATCTTTTACAAAACAAAAATGTTTTTACACATTATACAAATGTATTGAGTACAATGGAGAAATTACCCTAGGAGAGTAATTAAAGTTGTATTTTCCAATGACAATCAGAATGTCGGTTAATCCATTGACAGTTGAGTAGTTATAACAAATCCAGCTGGGTCATGTAGCATTCTGGCACCAAATATTGACATATGATGATATTACAGCCATTTTGTCTGGTTCAACTAATAAAATAAGTTTGTATCTGTTTGTTTTTGGTTTAAAACTGTTCACTTGTCTATAACAAACAACCAATTACAATATCTACAGGAGGTTAGCAAACATGGCAACATATATACAGTACCATCCAAAAGTTCTTAGACATTCTTATGTTTTAAGATAAACCAATACACATTTACACATGAAAAAAGAAGAAAAGAGTCATTGTAGCAATTTCTAATATCAATATTAATTAGTTTATCAACATATGATTGAAACTAAGACAATTGAATATGTTGTAATAATAGTAAAATACGTGTGGAATAAATGATCAGTTTACCAAGCACTTTTGAAAGGCAAATGTATTGATGATATTTGAATAAACAAGAATATAGAGAGAGAGGAAAACAGGAGATAATTGTGGCTCTCTACTGGCCAAAAAGTGAAATGTCATGTAAAACTGATATTAATGTATGGACTTTGAGATCAGCTTCAGTTGACAACAAATCTTCAAACAAACATAATTGTTCCTCCATTAAAAGCAAAAGAACATTTAGATACAGATTTGCAGTCAAATGTTATGATTGACAATTCTTGGAAACTCCATTCACATAAGAAGGTGGCAATTTTACAAGGATCCTTAAATGGAATCTCTTGGATCGTCATAATCTCATGACACTGATGGTGTCAAACCCTGGGCCATATCTATCAACAATCAGACTTAATCACATTTGAATAAAACCACATGAGCTTGACATTCTCCGTAACCCAATCCTCCTTTCTTATGAAACAGAATGTCAGGCTCCAGTGATAGAACTAAGCTTCCACTGTTAAAACTTTGTAATTTCTAGAATTTTCTCTGGAATAAAGAAGATTTTCAACTGAGCCCATTAAAAGCTTAGCCTTAGTCTACAATTCATTCATATTACAGACAAAACATTTAATTAAGTTACATAGTATTTATACCTTATCATTTATAGAACATAAACTTTCCAAATATAGAAATATTATTGACTTGCAACACTTAATAGAGATATCTATTTAAAAACTTGAACAAAATTGTATGCCAACAAATCGAAATCTACAATTTTGTTTTCTAAAATCGATAGCCAGTGTTTTGTTGGCATGTTGCCAAGAACAGTTTAAAGTTCCAGACGTATTGTTTTCCAGTAAAAGTCTAGATAATCTAGTTTAAAGGTAAAATATCTCCACTAACAACATATAAATACGAATATTTAATCACAACAAAAAAGTTTAAATGTCTGGTATATATCAACTAAAACTTGTCTTCCATGAGTTGGTTTTGAGGGGGAGGACAACACTTTGCACATATTTTATATCACTGAAGAAAAATAAGTTTGTTTGTTTGTTGGGTTTAACGCCGTAGCAACACATTGTATAGGTCATATAACAGCGGTCAGTCAACCTACTCACTCCTCCTGGAAAGGCTAAATCTCTGGATTTAGCTGTCAACCAAATACTAAGCACATACTTTTGTCAGTGACTGACAACTGCCCTATATAATTAAAAATCATGTGTAGGAGGGAGAATTGCAGTAGAAATAATTTCAAGACCAAGCTCCACTAAAGTGGTAAAAATTCCCGCCCAGGAATCGAACCCACGACCCCTCAATCAGTAGACTTGCATGCTACAAACTGAGCTAGCCAGGGGGGGGGTCTGTAAAAAAATAACAGAGAAGCAATTTTCAGTAGAAGAAAGTTTTATATTGTGTACTGTCTGATATGTCAAAGTCAAATTGGAAGAGTTACAATTACAGTGACACCACAAATTTTCACAAAATAAAAATAAAAATTTCCATGATGTAGAAACTTGAGAGACAATATCGGAAAAGAATATATAAGTCAGTGAATTTAAGTAACTAAATTTAAAAAAAAATCAGAATTCAAAACTAGACAATTTAATTATCTTAAATGATTATAAATCAAGACAAAAAGTGAAAATAATCAAACAGCGAAAAAACCTGAGTCATCAAAATGGCCGACAAAAATTTGAAAAACAGTAAAAGACATCAAAAATGTACTTCAATGACAAAAGAAGCTAGAATTGTCCAGAGAAACAATAGAAAAATGCCACAAACCAAAAAAAGCATCAGATAGACAATCAAAAACTAATCTCAACAATCTGAACAATGTACAAAAAAGCCATCTACTAGTGAGAAGGAGATTCAGCCATTTTATATTACCATAGAGACCAGGGAAGTCATAAAATCACAGAAAAGAGACAGAAATCTATACCAGGAAAGTAATATCAGTCTGTAGTAATATTTATATAATACTTTGATGTTGTGAAACTAATTCTTGTGTGGAAAATATTATATAAAATATGTTCTTGTTGTTTGTTGTTTAAACCAATCAGGTTAATTACTCAATTGACATCAACACAAATCTAGGGTTGCCCGCAAGACTAAAGTAAGTGCATTGTGTTGAAGAGCAAGTTACTACAGTCTTGCAGGCAACCCTCAATTTAATAGGATCTTAGATATGTTAGTTTATTTTAGTCAATAATTCTGTACTAGATAGAGCTTGTAGACATTGACCTGGGACAAAAATACAAATATCTGTACAAATTAGACCAGTTAGAAATAATGTACTTGTAGACAGCAACTGAACTGTGCAATGTATTCATCTGTCTCAAGTCAATCTACATTAAACTTTACTCTGGTTTGAGGTGTTATTGACTTTATACTGCTGTTTCAAACTCAGTCATAATCAGATTAATGCCCATCCAAGAGTACATTGAGAAACCACTCAGTCAGCAACACTGGATACAACCCAGTAACATAGTAGAGGCGTCACATAACAGGACTACCAGTCCACTCCGAACAAGAACTTCTGGACTATTCTGATCTATTCGTAGCTAATGTTGAACTGTATTTGTTACAAATTGTCCGACAATAAATAAAGTTTGTATTGTATTGCATTGAATTGAATTGTATTGGGCAAGAAATGGCCAATCTGTTTAACTTCTACCTAAAGAAACATAAGTTATTGCTGCAGCCATAAAGACCCAGCCATCGCATAAATCTGCAAGTAAAAAGCTCTAGACTAGTGAAAACTGATAACGGTTTACGAAATTTACTGATTTCATATAACCGGTAATAAGGCTAGTTGATAATTTATTCTTTATTATCAATCTTAACAAATTGGGCTAGTGAATGTGAAAATTCAAAATTTAGACTTATGTACAAAAATACTGAGCAACAAAAGGCTACTAGGTTCCACTTCCACGAAAAGAACAGTTTACTGATCAACCAAACCAACTTTAAGTAAATTAAAGGTGTATCAGAGTCATCACATCAAAATATCACTGCAATCTTAAAGTGTACCAGTGTCGTCACATCAAAATATCACTGCAATATAAAAGTGTACCAATGTCATCACATCAAAATATCACTGCAATCTTAAAGTGTACCAGTGTCGTCACATCAAAATATCACTGCAATCTTAAAGTGTACCAATGTCATCACATCAAAATATCACTGCAATCTTAAAGTGTACCAATGTCATCACATTAAAATATCACTGCAATCTTAAAGTGTACCAATGTCATCACATCAAAATATCACTGCAATCTTAAAGTGTACCAATGTCATCACATCAAAATATCACTGCAATCTTAAAGTATACCAGTGTCATCACATCAAAATATCACTGCAATCTTAAAGACCAAAGTGAAATTATGACCAATCTTTGAATGGGTCATTCTTCCTAAAAACACCAAATTAGATCATAAGTCTACAGAAACAAGTGATAAAATAACAGAATAAAGACATATTTATAACTGTGATCATATCACTGATATATAGCTATAAGTATATATTACAGTAAAGTATAATACATAGATAGACACCATAGCTTCAATATCTCTATAGACTGTGGTATTATCTCCTAATATACAGTGTCAGCCTAAAGTTCTTAGACAAATCTAAATTTTAGAAAAAACGATCATGCCAAATGCAAGCAATTTATTGTAATTTAAGCTAATACATGAATTAAGTTTGTATCAAATGTTCATTAACTAAATAAAGCTGATTTTGGTATTTGCCCAGATTTTTTGTCATGGGTAAATGCAAATTCATTTATCACAAAAAGAGAACCTTGTTCCAGAACTTTTGAAGGGTGCTGTATAATAGGAGGTAATTTTTTACAGAATATATGGAATATATGAACTACTTTAGTAAGTTAAATATCATACCATATTGTTCTACTGTATAAATCAATTCAACTGTAATATTGGTAAAAGAGAACCTCCGATATAAAGCATGACTGCCAATGAATTATGGGTAATATATTTAAATAAAGCATTTTATAGATGGGAGTCCAGACATTTGATAGTTCCGAGATCAATAAAGAAAACAAAAACTACCATCTTAGGCATTAATGTATTTTACAGAAAAGCTATGTCTATACCACAAAATAACACCCTCATCACACACGCTCATCACAAACGAGAAGATCTAATTGTCAAGAAAAATTCATTATCATACAAGTCAGCCCACGGGGAATCAGTGTCACTAGTTCTATAATCTATTGTCAACGTTCCAAATTACCAATATAATAGTAATACACCGACCTCTAGGGGGATTATTCAATTACAAATTTGATAAGATCTTTACCAACCATGACGCTAGTATGTACTGATGGTACTACGGTCTATACACAACATAAACACATGACGCTAGTATGTACTGATGGTACTACGGTCTATACACAACACAAACACATGACGCTAGTATGTACTGATGGTACTACGGTCTAAACACAACACAAACACATGACGCTAGTATGTACTGATGGTACGGTCTATACACAACACAAACACATGACGCTAGTATGTACTGATGGTACGGTCTATACACAACATAAACACATGACGCTAGTATGTACTGATGGTACGGTCTATACACAACATAAACACATGACGCTAGTATGTACTGATGGTACGGTCTATACACAACACAAACACATGACGCTAGTATGTACTGATGGTACAGTCTATACACAACATAAACACATGACGCTAGTATGTACTGATGGTACGGTCTATACACAACACAAACACATGACGCTCTTATGTACTGATGGTACGGTCTATACACAACATAAACACATGACGCTAGTATGTACTGATGGTACGGTCTATACACAACATAAACACATGACGCTAGTATGTACTGATGGTACGGTCTATACACAACATAAACACATGACGCTAGTATGTACTGATGGTACGGTCTATACACAACACAAACACATGACGCTAGTATGTACTGATGGTACGGTCTATACACAACACAAACACATGACGCTAGTATGTACTGATGGTACGGTCTATACACAACACAAACACATGACGCTAGTATGTACTGATGGTACGGTCTATACACAACACAAACAAGTTGAACAACAACAATATTAATACAAATGCACAGAAGAAGTTGAGAATTTCATATTCTGTGAAAGGAAGAAAGTTGAGACAATTGCAAAAAATGTTTGGTTTGGAAAACATTTCTAAGTTATTTGTCACATTGAGAAAACTGGACAGTGAAGAAAACCAGAAACTCTTGTCCTTCCCACTTCCTGGTTTCCCAGGCTTAAGTAATACAAATAAAGATTCTTATTCAAGGAAACAATAAGGTGTGTTTTAAAATTCAAAACAATACGTAACTAAGTTCAGGCTATCAAATGGTTACCAGACCAATGACATAACTCTTTGGCCACACCCAATGACATTTGGCCCAATTAAAACAAGGAAAAAATGGAAGAGATAAATCAGGTCCTCATCAAACCATACTAAAGTTACTGATACTGAAGTATTAACAAGCAATAGATTACATCCAAGGTACATTAGCATACATATTAATTTTTGTTAGTATTATTAGACTTTCCGTGATTTCACCAAAAGGCTTAAGTTATACCTCACTTTCGCTACCGAAAACTATCGACGATTCAAATGCCTGACCAGTTTAACCAGTGGAGTGATACATGTGTCTCTAATATACTAAGCAGACAATTTTAAGCAATAAAAGTAGTTCCGTCAATCAACTGACGCGTCTTTATTTCAGTGTCAGTGACAGGTGTTTATTTTCATTGATAACTGTGTGAATGGGCTGAGTCAAATCTCGTTTATACCTTAAGTAGTAGTATTTGCCAGTAATACAGGATAGAATAAACATTTTGCCCGCATTTTTTGCCCTGCTCCATTCGATCTTGAATCTAATTTGTAAAGAGTCATCATTAGTATGAATGCGTTAGGTTTCAATCTGCACGAAAGTCTTTCTGTATTTCAATACTTTGATTCTATAGGTTGAAGTCTTATCTCAATTCAGAATCTTAGATTTATCGACCTTCAGTGTAACAACAGACAAAACTTCTAAATCAGAGAATATAAGACAAATATCATCTTAATACACTGTTCAATGTCTAACCAATCAGTTATAGAAGTGTTATGTTTTCTTTATGTCCTCTTTTATGACCTCTTTTCAACAGACAGGGCAATATACTAGAGGACAATCCACTTCAACATTTTTACAGGGATTCCCCAGAAAAAGTACATCCTAAAAAATCCATTGTCCAAACTGTGATCCTACCTACAACCTTTCCAATCACATGCAGACACTCAACTATGTCAAAATTTTATTTATCCGCAAAATTTTGGAGAGGAAGGATACTGCATGTTTATGAGGGAAAAAAGGGATTGAATCCATATTGTGAGTCTTTCAGCAACAATATCTTTGCTTGAACCAAAGATGAACCTGGATGGAAAAAACTCATGAACTCTAGAATCATACAAAGTTCATTGGCAGATAAATATATATAATATAGAATCTACAACATGTTAGAGTAGAAATACTCCAGCTGGTATGTATTGGAACTAACTTCAATGTTTTTGGAGGGTGTCCTCTCCGGGTACCAGAGAGAGTTAACAATCAGTGGTGACAGCAATTAGCAGTGGGTCTTTTGAACAAAACTCAGCCAGCCTAATTCAAAATACTGTAAAATCTCAAGCAAATTTCTTCATTACAAAAACAGTCCAATGAGAATAAGCAACCTCAGTATGATAAGGTTTCTATTACAAAGTACCCCCCTCCCCACATATTGTACAAAGATTGTTTTGTTGAAAATTATTATTCGTGTGTTTCATTAAACTTTACCCAAAAATCAAATGACTGTACAAAATGCAACAATTACAATATAAACATGATACTGTAACACACATGAATAATGAAACACGTGTGCATGTTGCATTTTGACTGAAAGTCAATTTCATATTATAAGCAGTTCAAAGTCAGATGATTAATAAGTATAACTATGATATGATAATCAAAAGGTATACAATATTCTACATAATTCAATAATCTTTGGAATCGATTGGCCCAAAAATGACTGTATTATTAATGTTTCTTGCTTTTGCCTTACGAAAAAATTTTTGTAAGAATTTTGTGAAAAGCACCACTGGACTGTAGCAGACCATAAATCTATTATCAGTGGTAAGCAATGTAGGTGTCACTATTTACCATACACCTCTTTAAAACCTGAATACCTTTTAAGTCTTTACAAAAATGAAGCTTTTTAAAAAATTCAATAGCACCATCCCATCAGTGCTATCAGTACTTTGATTTCAATTCCTACAGAAAATACAACAAAAATGTAACAACTCAACCTAAAGTTTCTAAATTCAACCAGACCAATTCTCAATTTGCATAAGTTTCACAGAAGTTTTGCCAATATGCATGCTGTAGCACAATAAGTTTTTGCCAATTTAGATGTCTTTACAAGTTTTTGTTGATTTTGTATGCTATTGCGACGTAAAATTCCTGTTTACACAAGAGTTGGACCACTTGCCAAACTGGAGATGGAAATATCAATTATTAAGGCTAATAGTGTAGAGCCTTAAGATATTTGTAAATATATCTTGCCTAAAACAGTGTTATTAAACTATACTTCGACACTCAACACTGAGAGTGCTATCTCTCTCCACAGTGATATTGCAATCTATTAAAATCTAATTAGGCTCTCTCTTTCTGTTCATTTTCACAATACTATTTACAACATATCACTTAAATATTGTTGCAAGCATATTTCTCTCAATCACAGTTATTAAGAAAATATAGAAAGACAAACCAAGAAGTACATCAAAATAAGTACAGAATAGCTTAAATGTATACTTGTTTTTATCTGCACTAATTTGATTTTGCTGGAAAGAATTAAAGAAGTAAATTACAATGCAGGGCTTTTTCCCCTTATATAACATGATTTACATGTGTCTTCCCCTTCTGAAATTTCAATGAAATCATGCAGTTTTCCTAAATTTGAACATTACTTTTGATTTTTATCCCAAATCAATGAATTGCTATAAAATTGCCCCATTATTTATACAAAGTGAGACCCAATACCACTTCCCCAGTCACTACATACTGAAAATATGCCCGCTAATGTATTTAAACTCAAATCCTATTTCATGGCCTCAAGTACTAAGCAATTGGGAAATAGTTGTTTGGCCAAAGAAACAATGAGGTCATTTTTGACTATCCAATAATATCTTAACTCACTGATACATCAGAAAATCATTACCTTGGAATAATTATTTGACCATAAGGACAAAAAAAATCAAACTTGCTCCTAATGTTAACAGAACAATGTAGCCATGCCAAACCAATTTTTACGTCAGATATACAATATTTTACAGAACATACAACCCATAATTCTACCCACAATAATTTAGGAACAGTGGTTCAGTGGTAAGATATGAGCTTAGGGATCGAGAGGTCCACTCCTTCCAGATGTAAAAAGGTATTGTGAGGAATCACCTGCCTGAAAATGATTTCAATAACAAGGGGTTATCATACAAAATTATAAAGCTGGCTGTATAGGAAAGCAGACTTTAAACTGCATTTTAACCTCTTTAAATTTAAACTTAACCCATATAGGGCCTGCTACACATTAACACGGTATATAGAACACAACATATATGGAGACAATATAAAAATAAAAACCCAAAACTTAAATTGTTAACCATAGAAACATGATATGTCTCTGCAAAATAAAATCATAGTAAAAATATAAAATCAAAATTTGACACCATGTAGCCATACTTAAATTGAATTCAGTTTTAAGAGCTTCCACAATTTTATTCAAATTGGTGATTATGTTTGTTGAAATATTTTGATGATCTCAGAGAATTTCTCTTTATAATTAAAATACAAATATGTTTTTCAAAACAAATACAAATAATATGTAGAATAGATAAAGGTTGTAATGGTAAGAACATAAAGATACTTTGCCTCTAAATATACCAAGAACATTACTGGCAATATATATAGACAACTGTAAGATGTAGATCACTTCATAAAACATTTTATCATAAATAACTATACCATGACAAATAGCAATTAGAACTAGTTCATTAATTAGAGAATTAATTAGTACTGTATCTGTCTAAGACAAGATCATATAAACAATATATACACTTACACGCTGTCCAATAATACAGCACTACAGTGAGGCACCATTCTTGTCATGATTTAAAAACAGTTCATATTGATATCAAGTTTTTCTATTATGAAAATCAGTTCCAATGTATTAAACCTCTATCTAAAAAATATACACACGTAAATGCATAGAAAATACAGAAACCACAGAAAATCTCAACATTTGTTCAGAACTGGGCACCAGTTCAATTAACAACCAATTAAAGTCAAAGCAAGTGTTACAATTCTCTTACCTTACAAATGTTGGTAATACAGCGATTGGTTTTACTGTGAAAATCTCCAATATCAAGTGCACACAATTTTATTCAACCAAAAACTGTAACTCTGGTGTTCTTTTTTACAAACAGAACAGTCAATATCTATGATGGATAAATCAAAAGTATAGAAAGACATATAAAGTGAAAACAATCCTTAAACACACAGATCTTACTTAATTATCAACCAATGGATAAATAACAGTTCCTCATTAAGTATTAGCTAGCCAGGAAAATTTTCTAACACTGTATTCCGGTAACCATTACATAGAAATAAAACAGTCTAGCAGTGAATATCTAGCTTTACTGAATACCGCTATCCAATCTTCTACCAGAAATCAATAGATTTTGTCAAATACAAGACACAGTTTGAATTGAGCCTTCTCTGCATTTCTCGAGAAGACAGTGAGAGAGAGAGAGGAAAGGAAAAAAGTTGATATCTGAATTTGTTTATTGTAGAGGAATTCTGGGATGTTCACGGAGATGTAGGGAGATGTCATGTAGTGTTTAGTATCTCGTTTAAGGATTTTTATGGTCAATAAAAAGGGAGAAGTCAAATGTCATAATGCAGAGATCATGTGTCATTTCTACATGTGTGTATTGTATAAGGACATCATGCCAAGTATTCCTTTCAGCAATTTAATGCAAACTATTTCCTGTCTGTCTTACACAATGACTACAGGTCAGACGATATTCTAAATCATAGGGCGATAATGGCATGACTTGTCTGACTTAATGGAACATTCTAGGTTTGTTTTTTCTGAACTTTTTTCTTTCAATAACCCAAGGCTACAGTTGTTGAATAGGCTTTAAGTTTATAGTGGTCTGGAATTGAAAGTTTTTCCCACTTGTTCACTGACAAGGGAACTCTCTACTTGTCCAAATTCAAAATGCACTTGCCCAGAAGTTAAACACTCAAAAAGAAACATTGAGAACTATGATATAGATTGATAATAAAATGGTTCAATGGTAAATATGATTGAATCAGTGCAACATCTACATTATTAGGTATTGCTATGATAGTACACTTAAAGCTGAAAAATATAAATTGTCCACAGACAAGTGGGTGGAAATATCTACTTGTTCTAGGGCCTAGACATAAATGTAGAAGATGGTCGTAGGAATTCCATACCCCTGGTTTCACAGATCACAAAATTGTTGACATATCAATTAGCTATAGTAAGCAAAAAATGCTATCTACCAGTCAAGTTACCATTTCTATATGAAGAAAAATACATATACAAAATATAGATTCATTTTGATAACATTGTTACATGTATAAACATTCTACTTGCTTGATTTTATTGTTCTGTCAAACCCAAGTGATAGTAGACTTTCAACTTACACACTATCATGGGATGCACTAGTACTGCACTCAGACCCTAAAATAAATGCCAACTTTCTTTGAATGAACATCAACTATTATTACAAATTGTATTTAAACTTTTGTTTTGTATTTCCTATAAGAACATGTCTGGTATCATACCATATAATTATGTTTTTGTTGGCTATAAATTGTAAATTTGATGCCAAATAAAGAATATATTATGTTATATGTGTGTCCAGGCTGTATATTACTAGGTACGTACTTTAAGGTATTATTGGTACGTATATGTGTTTATCTCAGTGAAATTCATCAATGTGAAGAGGTTGATGCCAACAGGACAACTTTAAACCAGCCACCTCCCAGTTGGAATATCTTAGCACCAAATCTAACATCCCGAAAATAGGAGGTGGCACCAGTGAATGTCAAACAAATCATTTTGGTTATGATTAAAGTGTAAATCAAACATATTTTCTGACCACCTCAAAGATTTGTAAGATCTGAACAAAGGATGTAGTTTAAGAGTGATTAGTACAAAAAAACTAATTTTGTTTCACATTAAAGCTCAAATAAACTGATCTTATTTTGTTCTACATCAAAGCTCAAATAAACTAATTTTGTTTCACATTAAAGCTCAAATAAACTTATTTTTTCTACATTAAAGCTCAAATAAACTAATTTTGTTTCACATTAAAGCTCAAATAAACTAATTTTGGTTTCACATTAAAGCTCAAATAAACTTATTTTTTCTACATTAAAGCTCAAATAAACTTATTTTTTCTACATTAAAGCTCAAATAAACTTATTTTTTCTACATTAAAGCTCAAATAAACTTATTTTTTCTACATTAAAGCTCAAATAAACTAATTTTGTTTCACATTAAAGCTCAAATAAACTTATTTTTTCTACATTAAAGCTCAAATAAACTTAAAATGTTCTACAATGAAGCTCAAATAAATCTATTTTGTTTAACATCGAAGCTTAAATATTTTGTACAATCAAAAATTCTCATTATGGGAATCTGGAAAATAACAAGTTTTCAAGGTCAATCTTTGACAAGGTATACACCCTAAGGCATACACAAAGTACTCTTCATGCCTCGTTTCCTACTTTTCCTATTTGACAGTGTAACAAATAGTAGTAGGACTGTTCTCTGCAACAGTACTGTAATATTCATTGACAGATGTTCTTATGTAATTACATCCTATAGAAGTGTAGTCAATGTTGCTGTCAAATTAAAGACGTTTCAGTGACAAATTTAACATCACTTTGTACAACAATTGTCTCAGGATATATGCATATTTTATGTAAGATAGGTTCTATAACTCTTCACACTACATCACATCATCAAATATTCAACATTTCTACCATTGAGAATGTAAAAACATACTGATTGTACAACAGAAATGCATTTTTTGTCTTTTTGAGAAGATTGTGTGACTACCTCCACGGTTCACTTTCACAAAACTTACTCAATTAGAGACAGTGTCCTCAAAATTTCTTCAAAAAAATCTTGGTTTTTAGATAAACCAATAAATAATTACCAATGAAAAAGGGAACTAAAAGCCGTCTCAGTACAATGTATATTCTAAAATCAGCATTAATCAACATGATTCAAACTATGTTAAAGGAATAAGATTTAATTACAGTAAAATTACATGCAGTATGCATGATCAGTTGTTATTAAAACCTGAAAGGTCAAAGATCTTTGGATGGCACTGTAATCACATATTCAACTTTTCAGACACTTTCTAGCAATGAAACTCTGCAGCAGCTGTAACACAACAAGAATGTGTGAAAATGTTAAAATAGTAATATAATTTTAATTTTATTAAGCTTGCTTTTGAAACAAAATTTTTTTTCAACTTGGATTATAATTCTTAAGTCCTCTTCTTGGCCCCCTGTATCGAGCAAGTAGGATAAAGTTTTTCTTAAAGAACAAGGTAGCTTTTGGGTATGATTTAACCAATGTGTAACTGTCTATACAATGATTACCAGTGGTATGTGAAAACCAATTAAAGACTTTAGTCAGTTATCTTTCCCTGATAAAATCTGAAGCAATCCAAATGGTAAGTAGGTCCTTACAGTTGGAATCCTTGGATTTTATCATTGAATTCCTATGTAAGGATAAAAATATATTTCATCTTGTATCTTTCTTGTTCATGAAGATATTTACAGAAGTGGTGAAATTTAGATAGTTCTTTACCCTAAAATACTTAGCTTGAATTTCAAACAAATTATGTGATTTACAAAAAAGTTATTTCAGATTAATTTTGGCAAATTGACTTTGAAAAGTAAGGGTAAAATCCAAGTAATCCAACTAAATGGACCTATCTATTTGAAGAGTATACAAGGGGAAATAACTGACTAAGGTCCCTTATTGGCCATGTTAAGATTGATGCTTGATGGGCATTTCAAATCATGAGGATAATCAAATAGGACTTGAGAGTGATAACTCAATTTGAAAACCTTAAAATGGAAAATACACTTACCGGTACAATATTTTAGTCTTGTGATCTTCTGATATCAAGGCTATATATAGAAATGTGCTGTTTGTGGAAGACAATCATTCATGTACATCTCCATGGTGAAGTCAATCTTATATCTAAATAAAGGGACTGTTAAGTTCATTTCCATGTTATACAATCTCAGCTCAACCTAGCCTGAAATGATAAAATTTTGACATCATTTTTTTTACAGAAAAAATAACAAATATCCCATTGCAGGATAGGTTTGGTGCCAACTTAGTCAGAATATTTGCTCCATGAAATGTTTGTTGTCAATCAAAGTCTAAGCAAAGGCAACAAGAAATATTTATTATTACTTTTAACAAATCAATAGTTTTTGAAAAAAGAATCATCTCATTTGTTTCAATTTTTATAAAGCTATCAAGTACAGGGTCTATAATCTTGGATCAACAACTTATAAGGTAAACAAAATTTGTTTTACACTGATTTCTCATTCCAAACAAATAAGTTATAATATGACATCAAATACATGTACATGTAGTGCATAAAACTTTACTTTTCATTCCCTAAAAAATAATGATTAATCCTGCGAGTTATAATTGTTAGCTCATAATCTTCTGCACAAAACTTGAATCAAGCAGTAAACTAAGTGATAAGTAAACATTGTTTGTGCAGAGGATTCAGAGAACAGTTTTAACTCACTGTTACAATCTAATGGTCAGTTTTAGACGCAAGCAAAGCTACAGTTATATTATACACTATATTATCTGATCTTCTGTTTTTTTGGCTGCTTCAAAAACTTGTTTATGTATATTCTGAAGCACATGTGGCTATTTATCTTGTATTCTAACATAGGCACGTGCGTTTTCACTCTTTATTTAATGTGACGTCTTATGTTTTATTATTCAACAAAATATAGCTCGTGACGGCTGTTGAAATTTTACTCCCCACTTTAAATGCGCAAAGCCGAAAATGGCGCCCGAGTTTATAAGGGTTGACTTTTACAATTTGGTTTCTATTCTATAATTAAGATTTTAATATTTTTTGTTCGGAATAAGAAACACCTATCTGTGAGAATTGTGTAAATAAATGCTATTTTCAGCCTTTGCACTGGGGTGGATTTTAACAGCATGACGTTCTGACAGTAAAAACTAGTTCTATCAATATATCTTTTCTACGAATGTATTTTACGATGTTAGAAATAACTTACAGTTGTCTATACAGTTGTCTGTATGTTTGATGCGCTTAATAAATCACTCGTGCTAAAGCACTCGTGATTTAATCATACGCCCATCACAACTCGTGCCTATATTTTATTAGACAACAAAATATAGACAACTGTAAGTTATTTCTTAATTCCAGCATCATTCATTAAGAAAAAGAATTTTCACTAAATTTATGGCAAAATCAGTCTAAATATATATTTCCCTGATGGTCAATTTGAATCAATCTAAAAATGTCCCTCATCACTTTTTTTAATAATATACACCCTAGTTTCTTAGAACAGGCAAAGCTACCATGGTAACACACAAACCAGATGGTGATTTAGATGAGGACAATTTACATCACAATGAAACCAAATATCAAGTTGTTAGTCTTACTGTAGCAATCTATGTGATGAAAACTGACAAAAATCTCTGACTTTCCATATTTTCTGTCTCCAGTCCATCTCTCTTGAGAGACTTGAAAGTCTGAAATGACCATAGCTAGATGAATGGTCCATTTAGAAGGTGATAAATCAACTAAGATTCTAAAATGCCACAAACAGTAGTCAACTTCTGACATATTAATGCTACAAACTATCATAGTTGCTAAACTTACATGTATCATATCAGAGTCTATAACAATGTGTTGTCCTACAATAATAAAATTAGATGAACAAAAATTTGTTTTTTTGCCATATTTCCTCTTCCTAATCAAATAATTGAATGTCATTAAAAAGTGCATACAATAACAAATACTTTAGCCTTCCTGAAATGTTCCAATTGGCCATGTTCATAGTCTAATCCTTCACACTAAAACTGAGTGAAGCACTTAACTAGGTAATTTACAAAAATATTCTGTGCAAAGAAAGATAAAGCCTACTCACTTCTACTGAGATAGTCCTTACAAAATTAAAACTGCCATGCTCAACACTATAATGACCAACAAATACCAAACCATTTAATACAAAACACAAATATAGATTGGAACCACATACACATTACTGATACATTGTATGCTTTTTTATGAGTCCTGAAAAATAGTGACAACATTCATAAAAATAACATAATAGTAACATAGAAAAACATTGTATTAAAGGCATAACAGTTACTATTAGTTACAGCAGACATTTTGTCATTTCTGGATATCCATTTAAGAGCTAGTTTTTCATCATGTCTAATAGCCAAGATGGTTTAAAAACCCAGGATGTTCTTTATTGAAACCAGGATTAAATTTGCTGCTCTAAATGGGACAACCAGAAAGCACATTTGAAAGTGTTAAATGTAAAAGTGTAACATGCTAAAAATTCATGGTCCTGACTAAAATCAAACCAACAACACAGACCTGTCAAGGGTGGCAAGAGTTAAAGTGTGAGAAGGGGTTCCAAGGGCAGTTGCCCCAGGTTGGGGAAGCTCCTCCCACTAGCAAAACGTGTATTTTCTGAAATTTTCATGGATTTATGATCAGCATCGTCATGTATAGAGCAAACATACATATTTCTTGCATTAAATTTATGGTGTCAGTTTTGGTGCATCCTTGCAGTGAGTGACGCCACATTCGTTCCTAACAGCAAACAGTTGCGCAATCTTGGTCACATCGGCAATAAAATAACCTAAATAGTACCGATTTTAAAATACTGTAAAACATTTATGACTTTGCATGCAAAGTTGAATTCTGTGCATGACAGCGTGATTTTTGTTCTATTAAATGTGTGAGTCTCACGCTAAATGGGTGAGACTTGAAAGCCTCAGGTATGACAACATTCCAAGTCATAGTCATACAAGGACACTCTACCATGTCACCATAAAGCTAGTTGAAAGGTAAGGCAATACAATTGGCGTTTTATTTCTCTGATACTAGATAAATTATTTTTGTTTCTTCAGAGTGAGACAATAAATTATTTCAACAAATCCCCATACATATATAAACATTGTCAGAATGATAGTCTATGTAACCATAGTCACATAGAACATCTTCTCAAGTAAGTCTAGTATAGTCTATATAACCATAGTGACCAAAGAACATCTTCTCAAGAAAGTCTAGTATAGTCTATATATAACATTCTATTGAACCAAGCTTGTACCATGACAATATGACATTTATGATGAAATTTACCAAATAGATACAATGTTATGTTCCTTGATAAGACAGGTTTGATGATTGTTTTATGATAGAACACAGAAGTCATTATAGCTTTGATCTGTACTCTTATTTATATCACAAGAGATTGAAGTCAATGTTGTGTATACTAGGGCTGCAACAATTTGATTAGATTCATCATAAGTCAATTGTGAAGGGTGCTGATTCAATTTCTATTGGCAACCTATGATTTTCAAATCAATTCCACAGGGCTGCCAATATGGACTTACGAAATGCTGAAATTTGGGTCAATCATTTCTGAAAACAGGTCAATTAGGGTCCATTTTTGCTCACTCTATCCAAATAATGTACATAACATTTTTTTGTCAAATGGCCCTATATATTTCTGGTTTTGACATTTTAAAGCCTCTGATACACTATTTTGTATTCAATTCATCAAAATTAAAATCTATTTGCTGATGACTGAAGGAAGCTAAATGAGCTGAAATTAGCTGAAAATGTGCATATCTAAGTTATAGAAAAACTGCACCAAGATATTGTGTGCTGACAGTGAGACTGTTTCCTTATAAATTTCTCTAACAAATAATTTCACATAAAGTTATGTTTATTTATTTCACATTAGAAAGGCTAGCCAACTGATACATTAATAGTATGGTTAAATTTTAATCAACTGTCAGTGGTGCATCAATAAACATGCTGATTTTAATACTTAATGCTAGTATGATAATCCTGTACATATATACAGGTATCTATTTTGATTAAACTCAAGTACAGAAGTATTGCAGTGAGTATTTAAATTATTCAGCATTTACATGTCTCTGACAGTTGAATAAATCCCAATCATTTATATGTAAGGGAGCTAACTTTTCAATGATTGGTTTACAAACTGTTCAAGGTTACTTCCCTTAGTTTAGAATAAAGTGGTGTATTTCATACTTAGAAAATAATTAATTTTAGAAAATTACAGCGACCTTCCTTTAATCTATAAACAAAATTCATGCCCGTGACTTAGTTGACAATCACTCACTTCACTGTCCAGTTGAATTAATGTATTCATACGCAGCAATAATTCCCGCCGTTTAAAATTTTTTCACAGTTTTGCTGCACGACTTCGAGTCAACATCGTTTTTTCGATATAGACATAATGAATAAAAAGTTAGCAGAAACAGCAGAAGGATCAATACAGAAAGATTAGCATTCATTTGATGTATAACAAAGTGTACAGAAAGATTAGCATTCATTTGATGTATAACAAAGTGTACAGAAAGATTAGCATTCATTTGATGTATAACAAAGTGTACAGAAAGATTAGCATTCATTTGATGTATAACAAAGTGTACAGAAAGATAAGCATTCATTTGATGTATAACAAAGTGTACAGAAAGATTAGCATTCATTTGATGTATAACAAAGTGTACAGAAAGATTAGCATTCATTTGATGTATAACAAAGTGTACAGAAAGATTAGCATTCATTTGATGTATAACAAAGTGTACAGAAAGATTAGCATTCATTTGATGTATAACAAAGTGTACAGAAAGATTAGCATTCATTTGATGTATAACAAAGTGTACAGAAAGATTAGCATTCATTTGATGTATAACAAAGTGTACAGAAAGATTAGCATTCATTTGATGTATAACAAAGTGTACAGAAAGATTAGCATTCATTTGATGTATAACAAAGTGTACATCTCGACCTTGTCTCGAAACGATACTAAAAATTTCAATGCAGATCTTACTGATTTAGAGAACATTGCAATTTCCATAGATCTATATATGTATGAATTAATCCTTAAATTGATTTTCTTCCTTTAATGTTTATCTTTCTGCTAACAGAAGGAGCAGAAGGATTAATTCTTCTTCTGTACTTTAATCTTTCAGCTAGCAGACAAGCTGAAGGATTGATCCTTCTGCTATTTATGTTAAGCTTTTATTAAGATCTATCATGACTAGGGATGAGGTGATATAGCGATATATACAATATAGTGACCCAGCACAATACATATCGCGATAAGACCCCAACATTCGTTAATCTTGGTAAGTCACTGTATTTTAAGTATTCAACTGCGCTGCCTAATTCATTCAAGAAACATGATCTCTATGGCTGTTTGTAAAACGAGCCTGGTACAACTCAACCCGTGCACCCCCCCCCCTTGAAAAAAATCCTGGATCCGCCCCCTGCATCCCCTTTTGTATCGATACTTATCGTATAGTGTGATGATCGTATCGTCTCATACCTGATTATGACATACATGTAACAAGTTAACAATTAAATTTACCATAATTGCCAATGGCATTGAAATGAAACGTCAATGGTAAACAAATTTTTTTAACCCAAAATAAAGGACATTTTTCACGAAAAGTGAATTATTATGAAAACATTCTTCAAATTATTTTCATGCATAGCATTAATACATTAATCAATTACCTACTACAATTACAATATACTTACTTTTTGGGACGTGTAGAACTTAGCAACTCGATCAACACGAACCCAAACTCCCCGCAGCGGTTATTTCCTTTGACACGAACGTACTGCAATCATAACAAGATGTGCGCGTGAAATTTACAATCCCGTGTCAATAGATTGACCAATGAGATTAGAGCACTGATTAGCAAAAAAGTTTTGATTTTGATTTCGTTTTGATTGGCTAATCGGTCATTCGCAAACAGTCATGATGAGTTATCACCCGTGTAAAGCTAGTCTAAGGTAGCATTTACATCTATTTGTAAGTGTGTATTGCCAAGGACACGTGCATCACGCGCAAGTGACGTCATCATAATGTTGAAAAAAAAATCTGTAAAAACATTAAGAATCTATTAAAAAAAGAATTCACTTTAACAGAGACTTACAAGTTTCTATATAATAAAAAATCATATTTTTTTAAATGCACCTAATCACTCCACGACCAGCAAAATGTCAATTGGATCAGGTTTCAATAGAATTAGTCCAGAATGCCCGGAGTGTTCCAGAAAAAATCAGATTACAAATGGAATAACTAAGTTCCTCCTCGGATTAACATAACGTCAAACAAACACGTGACATCATATATAAGGTATATATAAGTAATGCCAACACAAGACAGTGACAATAGACTCTGATACAAGACTTACAAATATTGGAAGCTGGTTCTATATTCCTGTGTAGAAAGATTTTAGATCTCTCTGAAGGTCTGAAGATAAAAGCTTGTTAGAATATTGAACGTGAAACTAGTTGGGGATTTTAAAAATGAATTTTAACGTGAGTATACACGAGAGAACAATGTTTATTGTGGTGCTTGCATGTTTGTATGTGTACTATAATAAGTATTTAAATATATGAGATTGATGTGTGCGCAACTAGTAGATGAATGCAATCTAATAAATTTTAAACAATTAAATTAATTTTTTATAAAAATTAAATATGCAATAGTACTGTAGTATGAAATTTTTATGATAATTTTACTGCACAAGTAGTTAGTAAAATATATGTTTTGAAATATTGAAGTTATCAAAAATACGAGGGAATAAATATAAACGTTTTATATGAATTATACCAAACTGTTTTTGAGATAAAATATTTTGGCACTAAGTTTTATCGGATCCTTGTATTAAGTGATAATAATAATTGTTATTTTAAAGAATTGTAATATATTTAAAAAAATACATGTCATGAATTTTACATGTAATTTTCTAATCTTTTCGTTAAAAGTCTGTCCTTGGTCATCAAATCATAGTTGATAGTTTACTTTAACTAGAATATGTACATTGTATGTTCTAGCCAGTTTTCTTACCTGTGGTTATGCAACTAAAAAACTAAAATGTATAAACCTTCATGTACAATGTATATCTAAATTTCAATCAGTTAGTATCTTTTTCATCTTAAATTTAAGTTGTATTGTAAAACCATTGGCTTAAAGCTGCTCCTAATACATTTCAACTGAAAAAAACCTTATTTTTTTTAATTCTAAAGAAACATTTCGGAAACAATAAAGCAATGTTCTGACAATGACACTTTTATCAAAAAGGTTTGTTTTTTTGTTTGTGACTTTTATTATATATTTCACAAATGTAAAGCTCATTTGTCTGAAAATATTAAATATTAATTTCTTTAACACAATCACAGACACTCACGTGTTTTTTTTAAATAAAAAAATCCAATTCTGTCGTGGCTAATTCTCGTTCTTCTATGGAAACTAAGTCATCTGTCAAATTCTAAACCATCAAACGATTGTATCAGAATAAATAATACCTTTATAATGTCTGATTTAATTCCATGCTGTGATATTTCATTTAAGCGAACAAGAAACAAACCATCAAGTATCCATTATTTATCAAACTATTTTTATATAAGAAAATAATTATTTGGCCTCTTGTTATTGTTCATGTTATATAATCTATGTTATACAATAATTACCTTCTTTCTTTATTAATATATAGTCATAATAATAGTAATATATACTTGTTAGTATGTCTGGTTAACAGTGGCGTTTATGTTACACTGTTCAGGACATGTCCGGTTAACAATAGCATCATGTTATACTGTTCAGGACATGTCCGGTTTTAAAACAGTAGCATCATGTTATAGTGTTCAGAACACCAACTTTCAATATCAAATAAATAAAAACAAATAAAAAAATAGTGATAAAAATGTAAAATTAAGTCGAATCATGATCTGTGAATGAAGTAGGTCCAAAAATATGAAATATAAAAGCTCAATAAAAACAATACAAAAAATTAAATACCATTACACACTATATAACATCATGTGTGATAAATTTTATTTTGTTTTGTGTTATTGTATATAAATTATGTATTTATGGTGGAGGGTTTTTACTTACATGTATTTATTTTTTATAATTTATCTTTTGTACAACGCCATTGAATATGTAATATAGAAATAGGCGTTTAATCAAATAAAAAAGTTCAAGTTTAGTAGTTGAATGCATTTGATTTGTGTAAGTTATATATGATCATTAAGCGCATAACATGCTATGTAATGTCCACTTGCATTTTATATGTTTTGGAAAATAAACTATATCTCTCCATAAAGAAAGGTTAAAGGTCAGTCGTGGCCGAATGATTGAACCGGAATTCATTTGATTGCCAAATCCGCAGTGGCTGGGAATCTCATCCCAAAAAAACAACAACATTGCTGTTTCCTCGAGCAGGAAAAATTATCCTTGCTGCTCAATACTGAGGACAATGAAGCGGAATCGAAAGTAGTTTATATAAATTGCAAGAACTTGTCTTACGGTTGATTTAAATTAAATTTGCATAATGATTAGGCAATGTCAAAATAAAGACCTCTTTTAAAACAAACAATTAGTTTTAGTTTTCAACATAAAATCTCATATCTATGTATTTTGTGAAAATCGTGTTTAGATGCAATTTAGGTATAATACACGTTTTAATCAACGAGGAAATCTTTTTTGTATGAAGTTGAAAGGTTGTAAATTGTGACCAAATAATATTAAGAAAATACAAGTCAAACTATCGTTGAAACAAATAAATTGTCCAACAATTCTGTCCGTTCAGTCAGATGGTAATAGAAGTTATGTAAGGTTAAAATATAAAGTGAATCCAGCAACAAAGAGAGTTTTTAATAAAAAAATGTGTCTCCTGAAATTTTGCTGTATTCCATTTACAAGGGTTTGGTATTTAGTCGACGGTATAGTATAATCTGCATTAACTAATAACGACCAACTGACACCAGCGGTCATTTGCTGTAAGTTGACATACCAAATTTTGAATGTCAAGTCTGTTTTAATTTTTAAAACCTCGGTCTCATATTTTCACTCAAGCTAGATTTCCTCGACTGACACACTTATTTACAAATTTATTTGTCCAAGTTTCATGGTCTGCATTTTAAGGGACAGTTTTCGAACACATTTTCATGGTCTTTTATCAAACCACCATGTGTCATGGACTGTGTTCCAACCTGTTTGTTACATGTGTCATTCAAGATTAATTTTATCATTATCACGCCGCAGCTATCTTCTGTGACGTACCCGAATACTTATCCAGTTACCCAGGTTTGATTTCAGACCGCATCTATACATACCCTTCTAGAAAATTCTAGATTAAATGTCGATTGCCTGTTCTTTTTGGATTAAATATGAAAACAGAACCATGGGTGCCCGGTACAGTTCTCGGAATACAAATACTATATACGAACTACTTTTACAAGTCTAAACATTCTTAAATCTATGTACGAAGGTTGATTCAGAATTAATGTTGCAACAAAGTATTAATAAAACATTTTGATGTAACTTCCACAACAGTTCAGACCAAATTAAACACGTGACGGTCTCATTGACATTACTTTAGAATGAACCCTTGTATACATGATTGTATAACGTCGCTAAAGTAAGCCAAAATATTTTCTCATTTGTTGTAATACTCTGAAGCATGTCGACCGCATATAGTTAATTTCAGAGGCTTTCCATACGGTTGGTACGCATATACATGTACTTATACACTAAGGTCACTTTAAAAGTGATGTTTCGATACCTTTGGGAAAATGTCTAGTAAATAGTTTCGTTATGTTACGCCGTTCAGGACAAGTCTGGTCTTCAGTAGCATCGTTTTACATTGTATACTGTTCAGGATACCAAACTCAGTTACATAAATACAAACAAATGTAAAAATTTAACCGAGTCATGAACTGTGAATAATGTAGGTCCAGACAACTTGAAATATAAAACATCAATACAAAAACAAAACAAAAAATGAAGAACTTTCAGGTTGTAGCGGTTAGCCCTCAGTAAATACAAAAAACCATAAACACACATAAATAACCTTAGAAAAAACTTCTAGAAAAAGTGGTTAGACCTCAGGTGGCACTATAAAACATTATGCGTATATCACTTAAAGTTAGTATAGTGTATATAATAATGATGGCAGACTTTTTACCTATAAATTATTATTATTGTAATTATTATTATCATAAATCTTATTATATAACGCCATTGAATTTGTAATATAGAAATAGGCGTTTAATCAAATGAAGAAATTCATTATTTGCTGTTAATACAGAATCTATACTGACTGTGAAATCATTAATATACATGTAGTTATTATGTGTATTATATAAGTAAATTGTTAATTGGAACACAATCAAGTACACTAAATGTACTGTAAAAGTATAATGAAGTTCAACATCAACGTTCAATAACAAGTACTGTGATACTTTTATGTTTCTATTGGCTATAAACTGTAAATTTGATGCCAAATAAAGAATAGGCTATGCTATGCTACGCTATGTAACATAACGTTACGTTACGTTTTGTTACGTTACGTTGTGTTGTGTTATTTTATGTTGTGTAGTGTTATGTGTTATGTGTCATGTCGTGTCATGTCATGTCATTTCATTTCATGTTATGTCGTTCTTTTGTTTGTTGGCACGTGATCTTGATTTAAGTGGATGTAACTCTGTTTTTTTTAAGATGCGAGATATTGTTTAAAGAGCACGTAATCGTTCTTTGAAGGGTACGATGTCTCGTTTTTTAGCACGTGCTATACGATAAGCGCATATGTTCTTGTTTTTAAAGGTTCACGATCTTGATTTTAAGGTCATGTTTTTGTTTTTGAGGACGCATGCTCTTACTTTCATGGAAACGTGATTCTGTTTGCATGGGTACATTATCTTGAACGTGATCTTGTATCTAATGACATGTGCTGTCGTGTTTAAGTTACATTTTATTGTCTTTAAAATCTCATCTTCTCAGCCACCTGCACACTAAAGATTAAATAATAAAACAAGAAACTTTGCATACATTACAATACATAATAACAAAATTGTTACAAACTTTATGACATTAATATTGTTTCATGTATTCTGAGATGTATGACGTAAGGAAAGATACTGGTTTTATTAGTTTAAATGTTTATGTGCTTTACGTGTATACTTACATCATTCTATATATAGTCACTTGACTTTCTCCACAGGAATAGATTTTATCATGTTTTGCTTAAACATCACGTTGCTATCGACGTGTGTCTTTTAAGAAAATGATACGGAAACTCGAAACACATTGTAACAAGGAAGTCAAACGTTCCCAGACGCATCTCTGTTGTGTCGATCGGTTTATATCGATGACATCAAATTACCGGAATATTTTAATGTTAGAATGTTGCGGATTCTAGGGAAATTACAGTTTAAAGCTCTTTATGAGGAAGTATGCAGACGCTTATGAATGCTCGGAACCCAGGACGGCAGTGCAGTTGGTAGCGCACAGGAATTTCGAATCTAGTGTCCCGAAAGGGGTACTGGTTCGAATCCCTACCGGGGAGGTTATACCCATCAATGAAAATTTGACAACCATATCAATTTTCCCCTAACAATAAGGTTTATGGAGAAGTTTTCTGCCTTGTGGAGGGGTAGGTGAGTACTGGTTATAGACAAGGGCCCAGGAAAGCTATGTTAGGTGCGCTGGACGCCGTAAAATAACCAAAACGTGTTGACACGGCGTTAAACAAAGTCTAACTAAATAAATAAGTTAGTAAATAGGTAAATAAATAAATAAATATGAATGCTGGGAGCCTGGTATACTTGTATATTAAATTAACGATGGTTACCGGTATATGAACTGTCTTGGTTATGATATGACCGTGACTGTTGGGGTTTTTACATAGCTCTACCATATATTTATATTGTTGTGGGCTATACAGTCCAAAATTACATTTACATATATTTACATGAAAAGGTGGTGTTTCATTAATACAATTACATTCTATTTCAGACGCATTTATGTTTCAGTATAGTTATAATAGATTGTAACGATAGAACTTGAAGTAAGGATAGTTTTTACATTGTGATTGTTATACACGTGCGTGCATTTAAAGATATGTTTTTTTAATTTCTCAAGTACTGCTAGAATTTTTAAAACACATTTACAAAGTGTAATGATAATTCTGGATAGCACTGTACACATGTATTATGTTTACATTGACATAAAACATGCATGCATATATAAGTACACAGCTGCACGGCTAGCGCAGTTGGAAGCGCGCAAGTCGTGGGTTTGATCCTCTGGCGGGGTATACTTTCATTGAATGATTTGTATGGCCATTCTCCTTCCTACAACTTATTCTAAATCATGTAGAACAATTGTCAGTTACTGACGGAAGTATGTGCCTAATAACTAGTAAACAGCTAAATAAAGAGACTTGGACTTTCTATGAACGGTGAGTAGGTTGACTGACCGTCATTGTCAATGTGTTGCTAAGTTGTTATTGTTAAACCTAACAAAAACAAATAAACAAAAAAACAAAGTTCACTTTTCTTTTGATTTATTTCCTGGATAGGGTATTACTACCCTGAAGAATTTCCCTCAAAGATTGTGGTTATTTTTTAAATTCTTCAATCACCTGTAAGTGTCAGTGATTATGTTAAGAAAATGAATTCTTAATGTTTTCTGTCAAGGTGACCTATGTATTATAGTAAAAGGCACATACCTCACTAAAATCATCTATTTTACCGTTACTACTTTTATCGCCTAGAAAATAATTGCGTAGTAAATCAGAGACCCATGTATCACTCCGCAGGTTAAACTGGTCAGGCATTTTCAGCGTCGATAGTTTCCGTTTTGTGGTATAACTTAAGCCATTCGGCGAAATCGCCGAAAGTCTAAAAATTGTATGTATTGACTCTTGAACAAACTGCATGTGCATGTATTATACTTGCGAACAAACAAGTCGATTTTACTTGTTTTTGGTTCATCGAGGACTTCTTTTATTACAAAGGACGGCTTAAGACTATTTTCCTTAATGCGCCATACTATAATCTTAATACAAAATAACATCAGATGACATCTTTAATGGAGAAAAACAGTATAATTCTATTGAAAATTACTTATCTAATATATTGATATTCTAGAAAGTAATCTAATTCACTCAGCGTTATACAAACAGAGCGTGATAAGACTATTAAGGTCTTATATCAACTTAACCATTTACAAACCAAACCAGCAATGAAACAGCTGTGAACAGAGTCTTAATTAAAAATATAATATCTATATTAGTTTATACAAAATTAGTTTATCTCGATCATGAAACAAGCTCTTACATCTAAGATTAATCACCTTCGAGTCCATTTGCTCTTGGTCCCTACTGAGCAGTAACAATGTAGGTTTTAGATATGAACATTCGGAACACCTCGACCTTTCACGAATGAATAATCTCGGCAGGAGTCGTGGGGGTCTACCGTGGCGGCTTGGGTTTTTACTACCTACGCGAGGCGAAGCACGTAACGGTTATGCAAAGTCGTTTTTGAAGTATACCCACAAATCTTTGTGAAAACATATTTCTATGTTATATATTGAACCAAATATTGTTAAGCGATATCATTGAACTGTGTTATTTCAAATTTACGGACTAAAATTGAAATAACACTAGGTCCGTCCAAGGTTGTAACCTCTCGACCACGCCTACATGTATACTAAATTACTAAAATTGTTGAATCTATATACAATTTGCATTATTAACCAATTTACACCAAAAAGAAAACATGCATATTTTGTATTTCTTTCATCTTTAATATTCGGTGACACTCTTCTTTGCTGTAATTAACTAATTAAGTAATCTATTTTTTCTATGTCGATTTCGCCTTTGACATCATTACTATAGTATAAACACAAAATATACCGGATCGGTCATTTTTACCTTTTATAATTATGTTTATTTTACAATCTTCATAATGACTGTTACCATGCCTCCGGTGACCTTAAAAAGTCTCATACCGGATACACGACCATAAAATATAATATAATGACGTTGTTATAATCCAACAATAACATTAATGATACATTATCTACATATGTATCCTCTCATAGGTGGCTCACTCGATGATACGTTTCTTCATTTATTATAATGATATTGTTAAATATGAATTAGATTATCATTGTGTGAGCCATCTGTGATCTTCTTATAAATTACATCTTTTCCCCCATCATTAGTATATGTCATTAACCCTAAACTTGTCAAATCCGCATTTTTACGTGTCTGGACCCCCCATTCAAAATGGCCGCAACAGCCTTGAAATTGTTGTTTTTTAACTAGATTTAGTGAATTTAACTTTAGGAAGATTGTCCCCCCCCAAAATAAGCTTTTTAGCGCGCTTCCCCATCAAATATGTCTTAGGAAGTTCCGAAGGGGGATGCCCTCCCCCTTTGTTGCTGGGGTTTGAAGGGGGCGCAGCGCCCCTCGTCGCCAGAAAGAAATCGGCGTCATTGAGTGCAGAGAAATGCCGCAAAATGCTGGTAAGAAAACATGTTTTCAATCTCTGAAAAAACCCGGCACTTTAGGCCTCATTTTTTGGAAAATATAATTGATTGAAATGCAAAGTTAGGGTTGAAAAAGAGCGAAAATTGCATTTTTGCTTTTTTTTTTGCTTCGCCCCAGCGTTACCATGGTAACTGGGATCGGAGCCCAACTTGTTTTTTTCTGAAAGGCAGTCATCCAGGGAATAACTTGGCAAAGTTGCTTATCTGTCTGTTAATTAGTAATGAAATTAGAGCATCTTGAAATAGCAATTGCGCATTAAGGTGCAAAAAATGCTATAGTTCACACATGTCGCAACCAGTAAAGGGTTAATCAACACGTATAATACATTATTTAGAAAGAAGTAAACGACCCTTATAATAACATTATACTTCCTCAGAAGTCTTTAATACTTATTGATACATGTTGTACCCTCCAAAAGTCCATGAACGAATTTCTGTTTTAGGAGAAGCCGATTCACTTAATTGGTGAAAAAACAACCAAGAGTCATCTGAGCAAATTTTACATCCAGCATTAAGAAGGGACTTTAGTCAGTTACTTCCCCTTGCAAACTATTCCAAAAGGTAGGTCCAATTAGTTGGTTTACTCGGATTTTACCTTTACTTTTCAATGTCAATTTGCCAAAATTAATCTTAAATAACTTTTTTTGTAAATCACTTAATTTGTTTGAAATTCAAGCCGAGTATTTTTAGGGTAAAGAACTATCTAAATTTCATTACTTCTGTTAAAATCCTAATTAAAATAAAATGAAATATTTTGTTATCCTTACATTGAAATTCAATGATAAAATCCGAGGATTCCAACTGTAAGGACCTACTTACCAATTGGATTGCTTCAGATTTTATCAGGGAAAGATAACTGACTAAAGTCCCTAATTAGTTTATCAATATAATAATTCAAACTATGTTCCATGGATTAGCTTTAATTATAGTAAATAACATGTGCATTATTTATGATAAGATTTTCTCAATATTTCATTTGGCCAAGAACGTTTGGAGGGTACTGTATATTCTTATAGTCTGTAATGGGATTTCCGTCATACTTTTAATCAAGGCTTATTAAGTGCGAGATTGTGATAATTATTACTGACCAAGGATAATGACAATCATTACTTAATTCATCTGAAGTTCCTCCATTAAGGTATTTTAAGCCATGTATAAATGTAAATTTTACCGTAAAAATTGTACGTGCCTGCAGGCGAATACGATCATATTTCCTTCATCATAGATAAGATATGATAATTACGATGATTAAATTCATATAAGTGTGTGTTCAAATTAATGGGAACATGTTTAATTAAAGCTTTATGCTATTGTTCACAAAGATGTTTTGGTTGGAAAGCAATAACAACTCGCTGTATAGGTTAAATCACGGCATTCAGTCAATTCAATCACCGTTCCTAGAAGGCAAAATCTCTAGATTTAACTGTTTACCTGACCAGTTACTATGCGCATATTTCCGTTTCCGTCAGTGACTGACAACTGCCCTACATGGTTTGGTATCAGTGG
Organism: Mactra quadrangularis; assembly: GCA_025267735.1. Lineage (NCBI taxonomy): Eukaryota > Metazoa > Mollusca > Bivalvia > Venerida > Mactridae > Mactra > Mactra quadrangularis. The sequence goes on from CM046309.1 coordinate 6,361,325, forward strand.
TACGTGGGAGAATGGTCTTAGAATCATTTCATTACCAAGCTCCTCAAAAGTATTCACTGTCTGTGGATCTAACCCTCGACCCCTCAGTTATTTGTCTTGTATGCTACTGACTGAGCTAGCCTGGTTTAGAATTGGACTCTAGAGGTTTTACATTCCTGAACCAATGGTAAGGTAACCTTTCCGCCTCATATAATTCTGGCCGTTGAAAATGTGAGCGAGAAACAAATCAAACTAACATATAAAAGTGGTATATCAGGTCATGGATATTCAATAGGGGAATAAAGTGATGTATGTATACCATTTAACCGATTTAAACAGACCCTTTTGACATTAAAGAATTAGCATAAATAGTGCATATGCACAAATATAAATTCTATATAATAATATTTCAAAATGACATATTTAAACTAACTAAACCATTGAATTGGTCTTAAGTTTCACCCCTAATTATTGGTAATGGAACCGGCCATGCTTATTACAAGCGCATCGTTTACATGAACGAGCTGTATTAGAGACACAATAAATAATTAAGAAAATGACGACCACGCCCATGTCTGGTAGTCAGAATTCAGTAAACATTTATCCATACAAACTGTACCATCATGAAGCATTGTAAGACACAGTCCAGTAAGTTCATGAATAATTTGTCTATTTTCATTATATTTCCATTTATAATCCAGACCATTGATGATACGTCCATCTTTTAAAACTTTCAATTTCCCATCGTCTACAGTTAGCCAAGAGAGATGTACTCTTATATAATAATCTTCTGTTAGAATGAAATATTGATTAGAATGTCCGTGGCAGGAAAATGAAATCAAATATCTTTCATTTTCTACTGTTGTAATATCCAGACACGTGTTGGTCGCCATGTTTTTTATAGTTCCTTTCTCTCGTATAAATGTTGGTATATACATGTCAGATATTTCTCTCATTTTGTCAATGTAATATTGGTATGGTTTACATTGGTTTTCAGTTTTGATAAGTTCCCTCTCAGATACATCTCCAATATCATTCATATCAACTTCTGTAGATTTGATTTCAAGAACAATGTCTTTCAACAATCCTTCCATCCAAACTAAAGCAAATCGTACTTGGTTCTTAATAAAGTATGGTTTCTTTGGGTGAAACTTTTGCCAAGGGGTACCTCTGTATAGGTGACCAATTTTGGAGCAAGGTACCATTTCCACTCGACCTCCACACAACCAAACTTTAACAGACATTTCAGTATGCTCCGCTCCCCAAACTTCCATCCCAGGGTCAAATCCACCAAGTTTAAGAAAGAAATCTTTCCTCATAGCCATCATCATTCCTGGAACCATTCCATATTCAATAGGAGAAACACTTCCGTTCCTTCTGTGTTTAAATGTTTCCGAATATTTGACCCAGTCTTCGTTCAGAGTGATTTGATCAAAAGCCATGAAAGCACCATCTATCTGAGCATGTTTTAGACTAGCAAAGTGAAATGTATCCATGTATATAATACCTATATGAGAAGTAAGCAGAGCTTTTGGTTCTTGTATAAGTCTATATATAATTGGCTCCAGCCAACCTGGAGTTACTTCAATATGTCCATCTAAGACTATAAAATGTTCAGATTGTATATTTTCTATTCCCTTCTGTCTGGCCATCATTAAACCTTCAGGTTCCTGATTTCTGATCAGTTTTAGTTTGTCTACATTATCTACATGTATATTAACAGCAGCAATAAGATCTTCAGACTTAGAACCATCGTCTACAAGAATAATCTCATGTACAAGTTTTTCTGGAGACGTTTCCAGGATACTATAAACTGTTCTAAGTAAACTCACTGCTGGTTCCTCTCGCAGTATAATGATTACACTGATGGCTGGTAGAGTGTCGGGATATAGTATCTCCTTACATTTATCTGGTCTCATATCTGGCTGAATTCTTTTAATTCCAATCATATCACTAATGAAATTATTAGCGCCGAATATTACTGATTTATTTTTAACAAATTCATAATTGATATCATCTTTGTCTGTTTTTACCATTTCACCGTCTGCACCCGGTCCTTTATATCTAGGTAATAGATCCACCTCCTTGTCTGTGTAATACAAAGTATTCCTTTTTAACCATGGTTTTTCATTATCAACACGAGGTACCTTTTTATGGTAAATTGTATAAGTTATCATTTTATCAATTAAAATTGTTGAAACCATAAACACAAACAAAGTGAACAGTCTAAATAGTAATTTCATTTTAAACTTTGTGTTCACTATACCCAGTTGACATAGACTGAATGTATAAAAATATAGAAATCAATTAGAAGTTTGATATTCCAGTTGTAACAGACCATGTTTGAACAGAGCTGATATATGATATGCATTGTAAAGAAACAACAGATGGTCGTATAGTATGATGTAGTCAATGTTTTTAATTAAATCAACATAAAACGTTAATGTAATGTATGTTTAGTAGGAAATTAATGGTATTTATATTCGACAATGATGTGATGCTCAATATTAAGCATATTAACGTAGATAAAATCAAAGCACTGATGGCGCTGCCCGACATAAGACCAATAGGACAAACAAGACTGCTTAAAACCGTCTAATATTGCTAGCAATGAGACTAAACTCTATATTGTCATGCGTAGGTGTTGACCTAATTCCATATCGGTGCACTTTATCTGACTGCACATGATAAAATGTAATTTTCCGCGACATTCTTGTGATATGTTTCAAAAGTTGTGGTCTCTAAGATTTAGGTTTACCCATGTCAAACACGCTCAAAATGCAACTCATGAAAATGTATCGTATTAAAATGATAGGTCAGCTTGCAAATATGTTCAACAGACTGACTAGACTGTTCATGTGAAGTGGCCGATGTTTTCTATATAAACTGAATGAGGTGTTGTACAGACGGTCAGTTGGAACAGAGACTTCTAAGGTCATTAGTCAGAACCTAAAGTCCACACTGGACTCGAGGCTTGGACTTAGGAGCCGTAAACTGTAGTACGTTTGACTATTTTACAAATAATGACATGTACCATTTTATAATTTGTGTAACCGTGATAACTGTAACTTGAATTAACTTGACAACCGCCTTGTGTTTGACTCTAGATGATAAAATATGCATGGTCATGGCATTGTAATGTACTAGACATATTATGTCACAACTATTCTAGTACGCTATGAGTATAACCTGAAAAAAATGATTTGAAAACATGGTCATGTTCAGAATATGATAGCCATGTATCATCCCTTTATTTGTAAGCTAAAAAACATGTGAGTACATATACAAGTATTATTAAACTTTCCAACTGTCAGTGGTGCATACATTTACTCAATGGATGTACATACCAAGTACAAATATACAATATTTGCGTACTCTCTATTGATAACAGTTGTCCGCATCTATTCAAACAGTGAATTAATGTATGCGCCTCTGACGATTAAATACAATTAAACAATATACTCTGTGAATCTAAGAGCTCATCTCTATTTCAGGCCACGATGTCGGACAACAACACAACATTCTCCCTGGCAGGACGTAGACACGAAACTCTGTTTGAGTTAAACTTTGGTCTGGCCACCGTCTATGTGTTTATCGTCACAATTCTATCTTTAATGGGTATGTGTGGAAATACTTGTGTCATTTATGTGATCTTTAAAGAAAAACAGATGAATCAACATGCCAGGACTTTTATTATGAGCATGGCGTGTGCTGATCTTTGTGTGTCAGCGATAGCAGATCCCATGTGTGTTGTAGGTGAGCTACACTTTTATGATTTCATAATTACACATATCAATTGTTTGCTCTTGTGATTTTATAATAATGCTTTGATTTTATATTTAGTCGATATATATTTACTTGATGCGTAATGCATATTCAAAAGTTCTTGGACATTATCCTGTTTTAAAGTTTTCAATGCACGTGGGAGCAGTAGTCCAGTGGCAGTACGCGCGCTTAGGGAGCGAGAGGTGCTGAGTTCGAATCCCTCTAGGGGCACTGCTAATTTCCTTGAGCATGAAATTTACCTGCGATTGCTTTACTCCACCCAGGTGTAAATGGGTACCTACCAGGGTGGTATAATTCCGTTGTGCCAATTTGTCGGCTGCACTAATAAGCGGAGTAAAAGACTACCCATTGAGATTTATAGATAGATACCAGTAGCCCGATGACCAGGGGTAATAGCTAAACGTGTGTAAGTAAATGCCACAACATTTTTTAAAATGCCATCACATTTACCAATGAAAAGACACAGAGCCTTCTGAGCATATTCAAACTTCAACATTTATTAGTTTATCAACATAATATGTTATGTTACACAAAATATAAAAAAGTATTTCATGATAAATAGTCAAGCGTGTAAATAATTTGTTCTTTTATAAGAATTAAACCTAAATACTTCCAGTCAATCAAAATGTAAAAATTTTCTTCACAGGATTCATGTTTTAAGAAAATATTTTTTACGATGTTTTGCAGTAAAAATATTTCGGCCCATTAACTTACGAGGTGACGTCTTAAGACAGTATCGTCTCTTCTAACAGACCGATTTTTACTATAATTTGAGAGAAACTCTGAGATTGGCGGGAGTTTTTATACACGTAAAAATACCATTTTCGTAAAAAAATAGAGTTACGATTTTGCACGCGCACCGACGATATGTTACATGAATAAGCTTTCACTACTGTATTGCAATTTTTCCTTTTTATTTGAACAAAATCGTTTGGAGTGCAATGTAATATCATGATAATGATTATATTTGAACAGGTGCTTTTATTGGTATGGAGGTGATACAATCAGTACCATGGTTATGTGTAGCTACAGCAAGTCTTTGTCTGACAGTATGTTTCTGTGTGTTCCTCAACATGCTTTGTCTCACAGTCAACAGATGGGTCTACATATGCCACAACAAAATATACAACAAGTTATACAGTCTCAAAAAATGTGCGTTCATGTGCGTTGCCTGTTGGGTTATTGCATTTGCCATGGAATTTGGAAACTTTGTCGGCTGGGGAGGTCATTACTTTGATAAGAAGTCACATCAATGTATCTGGGATAGAACAGCCAGTCGATCTTTCACGTTGTTTGTTGCTCTTGGTCTGATTACATCCCCTCTCATCATTGTGGCGTATTGTAACATATCTATGATCAGAAAAGTTCTATCTGTCAAGATCAATGCTCCTAACAACGACATGAGGTGAGAAAAGATTACAGTATTTTTGTATATTAGAGATTTTTTGTTGGGTTCAATGCCGTAGCCACATATTGTATAGGTCATATCACGGCGGTAAGTGAACCAACTCACTGTTCCTGGAAAGGCTAAATCTCTGGAGTTAGCTGTTAACAAGTCTCTAGGCACATATTTCCGCAACTGACTGACATCTGAACTAGATGATTAGTGGCAGTAGGGAGAATGGCTGTAGAATTCATTTCATTACCAAACTCAACGAAAGTATGACCCAACCGGGAATCGAACCTCGAGCTAGCTGGGTGGCTATATTAGAATTAATACTTGTATGTTACTTACTTAGATGGACGAAAAATAATTATATTGACAAGAAAGAAATCATATTGTGCTCTCATACAAGAGATGACTGGTAACTCTGATATATCTCCTAGCACAGATAAACAGTTTGCGTCAGATCCTCATTAAACTTGGTCAGACTGTTGGTCAATGATTTGATACCGAACTAATGTTGATGATTTTTTCCAGCAGAAAAAAATGTTTCTTTCATGTTCCCGTGCGGAACAAAGTTTACATAAAAAGGTGTGTACATGTACAAAGAACAATTATGGTCAAATATGTGTTGCATGTAATCAGCGTTGATATGTAATATAACTTTGTTCAGCATAGGATAAGATCGACAATTAGGTGTTTTTTATTCGAGACACCAGAATTACTGCCCTTAAATTGTGCAATTTACGACCATTTTGCCAATCTGATAAAAAACTCGGATAAAAAATTCTCCACAAACATACTCGCCTATGACAACGGTTTATAATCAACTGTTTTACGAGGATTGTTTTTTCGTGATTTCTTAATACACTGCTTTTACCATGCACCTATTTCATTTTAATGCGCCATAATTAACAATTTCTTTGTTTTCAGCAGAAAGAACGTGAGGACTGGATTGAGTACAGCTCGTACACTAGTTGCCATGTTTATAGTATTTGTAGTATGTTGGATACCTTATACATTGGTTATAACAATAGATCACCATGATCAGTTGTCCATGGAAACACATTTATTTGTTACATTGTTAGCTCATGCACATTCAAGTATTGTCTGTCTAATATACTTCGTCTGCAAAAAGTAAGTACATTAAATTATGTACTCGTTTAATATGTTAATTAAGATTGCCTATATAAACTCGTGAAATCAGCTGAAATGGTTCAATCACTTTTAAAACGGGTTAATTTGGGTTAATTTTGCTCACCCCTACTAATAAACATACACAACATTTGTCAAATGGTCCTATATTTATGATTTTGACATTTCAATGCTTCTGGTACACTATTTTGTATTCAGTTCATCAGAAATAAAATCTGTTTGCTGATGACTATAGGAAGCTAAATATGCTGAAATCAGCTGAACAGCTGAAAATTGGCAGTCCTAGTTAATTCTTAATCATAAACCCTCTTTAATTTTTCCACAAAAATGCGGATAATTTAATGATAATTAATTTAAAGTTGCTCGTTCACTATATTCAACATCAATATTAACTTTTCTATAACTATCAAATTCGTAAAGAAAACATTTTTGGAGCAGTGAAGCAGTGTTCTGATGATGACAATCTTAGTGCAAGTTAACGTATAACCGTTAGAGATGATGATTAAAGTAATAAAACCCTCTTCTGTAAGTAACAGTTTACACAAGTTTCTTGTGAGTTCTTTTGTGTTTTTATTTCATATTTCTTAGGATCTACCCTGCAAACATTCCATATGGGACCCATGTGTGCATGTTTGCTGGATATAGGTCAGTTTGCCTGAAAACATTTAGAATTCATTTTCTGAAATCAATAACAGACACTGACAGGAAATAAATGCAAAAAAAGTCTGTATAAGAGAAGCTTAAAGTGGTATTTTCTGTTATAAATATTACAATGTTTAATTAACTTAATTGACATTGATTAAATGTTATGTTTTATTTTATCTAGACAATTCAGGGATTCAATAAGAAGATTATGTTGTTCCAGTAATGTTGTACATCCCTCGCCTCAAACAAGTAGCCTAGAAGGACGAAGTAATACAACACGGACGACTATCCAATCCTGTTTTCAACTGCAACATGACAATAATACTAAGTATACTATATCGGAGTCGAACTTAAACTATCTAAACGCCAGATGTTAGTCATGATGATATCGTAATTGGTGTTTATCACCTTCAAGACATCCTCATCAGAGTGTGTGTAAATTGTTATTTACTTGAAACATTCTCAATACAAGATCTAATTGGTAATACATGTAACATTTATTTAACTGAGAACAGGAAACAACAAAGTGTTTAAATCATGTAGGAAAGTAGTTAAGTTGGATAATTACGACATTTTATCTTGTAGTGACGTGGGGAGCTCTCATATAAATAATGGTTTATCCTAATCTTCGTTCAATCAAACGTGTAATAAAGTTTTTGACGAGAATCATGCACTTAAAGGTTTATTATTGTATCATGTTTTTTGGGGTTTTTTTTTTTTGAGTGTCTCAGTACTTACTAAGAAAGACAAATAATTATGATGAAAAAATACTTTTGTAGAAAGTAATAGCTTTATTTTCTCAATTTCAATGACCATAGATTATAAAACTCTTGGTCAGTCTCCATACCGACAATTCAGTTCCATTCTCAATAAATGGTATTGCGATTACATGGTCATGTTTGATCGAACTTGAGCTTTTAATTATTGAGTCCATTCTCAAGTTTATAGGGTCCTTCAGCATGGTATATAAACTCATTTGTTTTATTATTATATATTTAAAGCAAATATTTTTCAACATATAATGTATTCAATATGGTCAACAAAACACGTGTACAGAAAATCGATTTATTCATAAATGAGTAAAAAAATGAGAAAATGCCATTAACAGATTTGTGAAATATTTTATTGTACATAAAAGACAATACAAGTGATTATTTTGGACTAAAATTATCTAAAAAACTTATCTTAGACAGTAATTCTCAATACAACAAAGCGACAAAAATGTTAATTAGAAATTTTAGGCCAGTTCTTACAAATGTCGATCTCTCAAATAGTGAAATGAGTCCAGATTGGAAAACATATCTGACTGGTTTTCGCGCATGTATACATTTAATGGACACCTGTGTGATATTCAATTACTAATGAAATGAGAAATGAAATTAAATATTATATAAATGTCCGTGGTAACAATTAAATGATAATTCCATTAAGTACAAAAATGTGTTGATATACATGTAGATACTTTCGACAATAAAATCACCACACTATGACTGACGATGATGGAATCTGGGGTGTTTTTGCTTTGGAACTATGTATAAATATACAATTTAGAAGAATAAGAAGTGAAACATGACATGTAACCTATATACATGTAGTGACTTGTGAGACGTATGAGAAAAGCACTGCAGGCTTAGCACTTTACTTAGAGAAGAAAATACATATATTACTATCTTGTAAAACAAGTATTTATATTTGATATTCAATGTGTAATTTTCAAAGTCGATAAGTATAAACTTGGCCCTCAATGCATGTATTGAAGTTTCTGAAGATGTAATGTTAGAATAAAAACAACGTAACGTTGACTTTGTAAACCGTGTATGAATAACATGAGATGTTGTTTGAAGTAAGATTCGTTCTGTTTTGTTTTAAGTAATGCTAAATGACTCGTCAAAAATGTTTAAAACCAATATTTTAGAGATTTCTGATAAGCGGATGGTAAAAAACGAACTTGTTACAGAGCGATTGGTATAAACGAATGTGTTACTATTCCAAACGCAAATAAATCAAGTACGAATTTAATACGTATTAATATAATGTATAAACTGATTGTATATAATTTTGTTTGGCGTATAATTTCGTTAAGTCATGTCTGTTTTGTGCCATATTTGTACTCAATATATTTTAGATAACTAGAGTTAATTGGAAATCCATAAAAATCTACCCCTCCTTCGTTTCATTGTGAGAGAAATTTTATTTTAATTATGTAGCAGGTGTTAGGAGTGTACTGTAGGCGTGATTTATATAAATTGTATGAACCTAGCACACAATACAGCTAAATAAGAAGCTAATACGAGAAAAGGTAATCAAATAGCAAAATAGTTTATGTATCTATAAAAAGTTCCTTTCATCATTGTCTCTTTGCTTTTATCTCACTCATTGATGGATATATAAAAGGTACATTAGCATTGTTAACCAGTTTCTTTTCAATGTTCTGTTGATCTGTGGACCTAGAAGTAACCCCTATATTAACTTGTAAACCAAGGGACTCGTATATTTTATCATTCTCACTAGCTGATAGACTTGAAGTGTCTGAAAACAGTCTAAGTCTTGTTACTGGAACATGGGTCTTCTTTAGACTCGTTTCTCCGGACTTTTCAATGTCTAACTTAAGCGAATAGTCGGAACTCGCTACTGGTTGATTTTTGTTTTCACAATTTAAACTTTGTAGCGTTCGGGATAAGCTTGTACGTTCCTTATGAATTTCTAAAGTTGGGTGATTTTCAACCGAATCTAATGATAGTTTAGGAACTGGTAGTAACGGTTTATAAGCACCTTTAATCTTAGGAAGTACAGTCTTTTTACTATCTATACTTATATCTATCAGTTCATCTATTGTATCCAGTCCATCTATTTTACCTTGAACGTCTACAATCACTTTTTCCTTCTCACTAAGTTCACTACCAGCACTCATTGTACGTTCTTTCACTCTCTGTTCACCTTCAGCTATGTATTCCAACACGCTTGTTCCATTCTTTAAGGAACTTTCATTCACAGAATAAGCACTATCGTCAGAAACTTTACCCCCATCTTCATTTTGTTCCATAGGTTGTTCAGCGTTCTGCTCTTGAATGTTTATTGATTCATCATTCATCACTTCAACATTATCAGTATATTCAGGGTTAGTTGTTTCTGATTGTTTCATAGAACTATTAACGATTTCTTCGTCAAGTTTAGAAAAGCGAGTAGTATCTAACGAACCTAAGTTCATGGACATCCCTGTCTCAACACTATTTACACGATCTATAGCTTTGAGAGCATGTTCAAATTGAACATCGGTATCAGTACATGTTTCTAATTCTTCTAAATAAGTTCTAGGAGATCTTCCAGTGTCTAACCCTTCGTTTTCATCTCCCTGTTTTGTATTAGGCGGGGCATCAAATTGGCCAATTCTGATTGACAGTTTTGGGGAATTTTCCTTTCTAGGTGACATAATTGATGCTGTCATGGTTCGCTCTTCAATTAAAGTCAACATTTCGTTTCTACCATCGTTGATTATGATTGGTCCATCTTCAGAGAAAATATGACTGATTTCTGAAGGTGGTGGGTTACCAGGTATCTGTGTAACATCTGTACTGTAAGAATCTGATGATTTTGGTCTTCTAAACACTCGACGATAGTATTTTCGAAAATTGTAATCACTATTTGACCTGGCAATCTCTTCCATGCTTGTAGCAATACGATGTCGTCGTTGTTTATAGATAACATTCCCTTGTGCATCTCTTAGATTATTCTTAATTGGTTTGAATCGATCGGGAGTGTTGTCTTGAATGAACGACATAGATCTGGTGCTGACTTTATACGTAAATGTGGATGATGGGTATTTAGATTTTGAATTTATAGGCTCATTACCAGAGTACTCAAATAATTGCTTCTTAAAATTTTCATTCAGTCGGCTTTTATGATCGTACATCGGATATTGTTGACGTGTTTCTCTTTTTGAAGCGTTGCTGAAATCAGGATCGATTGTTTCACCAATGGATACCACACTCAACTTTCTGTCCCTAACATTGTCTTGTTTAACTCTGGTAGGAGGAGGAGGGAGTGGATGGTTGTCTATCTTCACTGCCATTTTAATGTCACCAGTATTGACTTCATGAACACTATTTCTTGGAGCTAAAGGTGGTTTCATTGGTGCATGTGGGACTGCTGGTACTTTAATGAAATCTGGTCCAAATTCTGGCTTTGCTTCTTTATCCATGTTAACAAGTGGTTTTAGTTTAATAACATTACTTTTTATTTCTAAAGATGGACGCCGTTGGAGAGGCCTGTTTCCACCTGATTTCGATTTCAAAAACTTTTCATTTGAATTTGAACTAGAATGTTCGCTTTCCATTTTTGTTACAAACGTGGCACTTCCAGTTTTGAATGGTCTTGGCGTGAGCCTGTATGGTGACTTTTCATACTCGTCCGTTTTTACACCAAAAGCAAATTTATCTTTTTCTTTATGTATTGATATATTATCGGGTAGATTAGAGTAAGGTACTCCCACTTTCTGCAAGGCAAAAGTTGGACTACGTATAATACTGTTCTTACTTATTCCTTCAGTAAATATATGATGTCCAGGTGAATGTGTTTTCACTGTGAGATGAGGTCGAATTATTTTACTAGACTTGTCATTTCTGTTAGGCTCCATGAATTTGTTTTTCGTTGGCTGATAAGATACTTTGACAGCAGGCAATGGTTTGAAGGCTAAACTTTCTTCTGATGCTATTAGATTATTGTACTGGTTTAACATCTCCGTTGACATGGAAATAGTATCCATGGCAACCAGATTTGTAGACACTGGAAGCTTTCCTTTGTTTCCATATTCATACAATTCGCTGATCTGGGTCCTCTCTGGACGTTGGGGTCTTTTTGTTATATCAGGGATTCGGCTTGAGACCCGCTTGGTTGGTAAACTTCGATGAGAAAGTTGTGCTATCGACATTTTTTACTGGAAAATGTATTCTTCATTCTGAAACGTTAAATTAAATATTTTTCTGAACTGTACATGTAATGTATAATAATTTGTGAGCGGATTAAAGTTATTTGGATTAAAGAATCAATAATACGTTAACTAAAGCGATTTAATTTTATGTAAACCTGAATTTTGGACATTTATTTTGAACTCTACATAGTATATGTGTGTATCAATATAAGTTTTTAAATTTAAGTAAACCGTTTTATAAATTCAGTGGTCAATTGCAATTTCGATATCTACAGTCATATAAATAACAAATACATCTAAAAGTAAATTAAAACTTGCGATAATAGACCTGTAAGGAAAAACGAGTGCAATTTATTTAAATTGATGTTCATAATAAGACTGGCCTAGGTCTTTTTAATCCGACCTAAAATTAATCATTTGTATTGTTTTAAGTTTATGATATATGTTTAAAAGTTGATCATGCATGGCATATCAAATAGCCAAGTTAGATATGTGACACCATTTTTGAAAATAAAAAAAATCATTTACACTATATGAAACATAATAAAGTTGACACTTTTACACACAGACATTTAACCATTGATTGTATCAATTACAAGTAGTTTAAACCACCTTGAGTTTAGCTAAAAGTAGCATACATTTGTCTTATATAAATTCCAACTTAAAGTGCCAACATTAATAATGATTTATTTAATAAGGATATCAAAACAAGAACAAGGATAGTAAAGTTTTTGCCATAAAGACCACCGTGGTTATAGCAAAATTATTATTTTTTGACGAATTTATGTTCCAAATACCTAATTTTACACCAACTATGTCCCTAAATTAAGCCCATTCCACGATTAAGATAACCAATTTTGATGGTCATGATAGACGAACTTTACTGCGCCTATGGTTTATTTTCAGGAACATTCTGTTTAAGAAGGGAAAAACGTAGTTTGAGCTTAAAGTTTTACAAACAATAAGGTAAATTAAACAACCGAGTAGGCCTATGTGTACAATATCAAAATACAGATGAAGTCATGTTCAATAGAATAAAAATGAACGTGCCTATATTGATGTTAGAATAATTAATCATTATAATTAATCATTAAAAACAAAGAATAAATCTCTTACCACTAATCAACGTAATCAGACTTTGAACATCTTACAATGCATCTTATGTGACTGCAACAAGTTTGTTTGCCATAATTGATGCAGCACAATCATTTTTATTCCGAACATAAAATTAAAAAACAACAACAACTGTATCATTAAATGGTTCAAATTAACATTCGATATTTTCTAATTTCACTTGTCAACGTGGGACTAATCCTCAACTAGTAAGCCTATTAATACTGTTTAATCAAGGATAATTCCCTCTCCTCTTTATTGAAACCAACTATACATTTAAACTTGATTGTTTAAAGTTTTTTAAATCCGAATTTAAAGGTACTTACCTCAATGTGTCGGAAATTAGATATATTCCATAGTCTGTTATTACTTTAGATATAAAAAAATTATGATTTTAAATCATTTGATCGCATATATTTAATTTTTGTTTGATATAAATTCAAAACTATACTTTGTAATAATGACCCTTTATCATAGTAACATTTGCTCTTTATTGAAACATGTACTAAGATTATATTACAATGGGCAAATGTTCAAAATAACATTTAAATCAAATGATTATATAATTGTACACTGATTAAAGTATTGTTATATTTTAATATTTGTTATTGTTCTAAATGCAGCTTTGACTTGTATACCGGTGTTTAATGTTTATAAAATCTGTTAATTTTTTGTTCAATTACAAATTATGATTACATAATTATAAAATTATGCTGTATAATGATCATTTGTCTAAGACATGATCGTGTGTTGTAGTTTCCTTGATATTTGTGTCATTTTGTTTGTGTCATTTGTTTAAGAATTTATATTTTTGTATTTTTTTTTTCATTTTTGCATTCTTTATGGTCATTGGTTTGTTGGTCGTGATAACGGAGTGTGTTACATATGTTGTAAACACTATAATGCACATATTCAATTACATCACCATCGTCATTATCATCATCTTTATCAATGACATCATCATTATATTAATAATCATAATCATCATCACCATCACCATCTTCATCTTTATCAACATCATCATGATCATGATCATCATCATAATCTTTATCAATATCTTCAACAACATTATCATCATTATAATAATAATCATCACCACCATCACGATCATCATAGTCATCATTACCCCCACCACCATCATCATCCTCATTATCTACATTATCATAATAATTATCATAATATTATCATCATTATAATAACAAATACCATCATTTTAATCATCATCATCACCATAATCTTTATTGTCATCATCATCTTTTTCATCTTCTGTATAGTGATACAATTAGACTTGTTATTTTTGTTACATGTAGTATGTACTTTTGTTGTTCATAAAACTGTTTACTGTACACAATGAGATCTCTTCAACAACAACATCCATGTAACTATAAGGTGGTCATCCTAATGGCTTCGTTTTCATTGGTAAATCGCATGAAACCAATCTCCGTAAACAGAGATCCTGTTCTACTCGCGTTGTCGTACTGGATCTCTACTTAGTCAATGCAAGGTCACGTCGAGATGAACTTTGTGTCGACTAATCAATGCGTAGCTTTCATCTAGACGAAAACACTATTAATCGCATTTTGATTTCGTAATTTCTATTTTTAGACCAAGGTTTGCATGAAAATTTAACAGCGGTATTATTTACAGTCTGCGATTGGGTGGCTCATTTCAAATTGTGTGACGTAGACGATGTAAACAAGTTACGTATCATAACAATTTCGTCATGAATATTATGATGAGAAAAGGTCACCTGAACGTGACCTTCGTTTGGAAAAGGCCAGATCTAAATTAGCGAGTATGCGAGCAGTAAAATTTTAGATCGGGTTTTAATCAGATTGGTATGAAACTTAAGGCAACTGGTGTTGACATTTAAGATTTTAGATTCAGTGAAAGCTATCCCCAGAAACCTGGCTGGTTAGATAACAGATATCAGGAGTCATGATATGTTCTCATCTGGCGATAAACATCCAAGCAAGCAAATGTTGGGAAGCAGCTCAACATATCATACAAAATTTACAATAACATAAATATAGTAAAATATAGTTTGTTGTACACTGTATTGGAATATTTTGTGTTGATATATTTTGCTGAATTACATTGTGTTCAATCCAAGCTGTAATCCGTTGAAATAAATATTGTTAGTACAAATAAATTACTGGTTATACTTTTATGATAACAATATACCATTAAATATATATTTCCATGGTAATAATATTCCATCAGATATATGTCCATGGTAACATTATTCCATCAAATATATGTCCATGGTAACAATGCTGCCATAAAGATATATCCATGGTTACAATATTCGATGAACTGTATTTTCCTTGTAACAATTTTCCATCAGAAATATTTCCATGGTAACAATATCCCATAAAAGACATTTCCATGGTTACAATATTCCATCAAATATATATTTCCATGGTTACAATATTCTATCATAGATATTTCCATTGTTACAATATATCATTAAATATATTTCCATGGTAATGTTGTTCCATAAAATATATGTCCATGGTAACAATATTTCATCAAGTGTAATTCCATGGTAACAATATATCATCAAATATACTCACATGGTAACAATATTCCATCATAGATATTTCCATGGTAACAATATTCCATCAAGTATATTTCCATGGTAACAATATTTCATCATATATACTTACATAGTAACAATATTCCATCAAAGCTATTTCCATGGTAACATTATTCCATCAAAGCTATTTCCATGGTAATAATATTCCATTAAATATATTTCCATGGTAACAACATTTCATCAAATATATTCCCATGGTAACAATGTTCCATCAAATATATTTTCATGTTAACACTATTCCATTAAATCTATTTCCATGATAACAATATTTGATCAAATATATTTCTACGGTTATAATATTCCATCAAATTTATTTCCATGGTAACAATATTCCATCAAATATATTTCCATGGTTATATAAAAAAGGACAAAAGTCAATCATTGTTTATTTAAATATATCTTGATAAGTAAACTGAACACATTTGATATTGTGAACAGCATACGGGTTGTTGTTATTTAAAATTAGGCTTAGCACATAATCACAAATTGATATTTGGATTACATGCTGTTTATAAAAGCTTATTATGTTCTGTTTATGGCCACCAGCTCACATAACTAGCTTTCTTGGACATAAATCCTCCAGCACTTGTATTCCCTTTTCAGTGGAAGCCTATGTATACATTCTCCTCATACAGTGAAAACCTATGTTTATGTCAAATCTTATCAATAGTCAGACTTGTTACAGGTAGACATTTTATCTGAACATCATACCTGGGATGCAGAAGTACCAAATTTCTGTCCTTTTTAGACAACTGTGTATTTTTACACATACAAAAATAGTTGGTGGCTTGAAACTTTTAACATACTTGGTTGAACATTTTCATCATAACATCATTCCTGGGATTTTAGACCCACTGATAATGAACTTCTATCTTTAAAAAAGGAACTTTTAAGGAATTCAGGTCCCTTGTTGCATATTATGTGAACAATAAAATCATTTCAACATCCAATAATCTTATAATTTTATTTTGTAAGATTTTATAAAACAATAATAGAACATTTGACACAGTGACTCAGAAATATGGTGTAAATGATTTATTCTTGAAAAATTATATAAAAAAGTTTTGTATGAAAAACCATAGTTAGGACTTCATGATTATTCACCTAATTGACTACAATTTGACTTTCTGGAATGGGTTAATCTAGTTTATATCATCCTCGGTAACCCAGGGTATTAATAACATCAACGATAATATTCATATAGTAATTTCAATACGGCCAGTTTTGCTGGTTGATTTGTCAACGGTATTCATAACATATGAGTACCATGGGTTTCCGATGATGGTTTAGATAAGATTACTATACAAACTTTTTATGCTCAATCAAGTTAACAATTAACAGATTTCAGTATTTAGTAATCATGATAGCCCTAACCATAATATTATCATAAATATATATGTATCACTAAATAACAAATGCCATCACGGAAGAAAATATATAATTTATATAACAAAAGGTCACTTCAGTGAATATAGAAATACTTAACAATAACAACCCAAGCAGTAAGTCAGCAGTTTACATAGTTATATCACAGAAGGCAAGTGTTTTTGGAATGTTTTCTCTTTTAGCCCTTCAATATATTTCATTCAGAACTCTAAGTTATGGTTTTTATCACAAACATGCAGACAGAACACAGTATATAATACATTATTGCTGAAAATAAAGCGTCACATATCGAATTCCATTGTTCTTTTAACAAATATTCACATAACTTATATATACAAGTTTGTTCTGAGTGAAAAAATCCAATCAACTTGAGTTCCTATTAGTTTTTTTCCAAATGACCTTGACATTTCATCAACTTCCACATATCAATGACCTCGAGATTTCATTGACCTTGACATTGCAATGACCTTTAGATTTCATCAAGGTCAGCACTCAGCTTCAGCCTCTAATGTTCTAGGTCTAAATTCTTCTTCTCTAGTTGAAGGCATGCCAGTATCAAAGGTAGGTTGTGGAGTATATTGTGGTGATCTCATCTGAGAGGTCGGCATGGTAGTCTGTGGAATCATACCATGTGTATTCTTGACAGGTTCTTGTTGTTGTATATAACGATCCATTAACCATCCTTGTTTCTGACTGTTGAAATTTTTACTCAATTCAAATAAATTCAAAATTGAAGAGCTCTGAATAGAAGGTTAAAGATTATAAATTATAGAAAAGAACAATAATTTTGCTTTCATTCATTGAACTAGCAAAAATATTACAGGTATCTTATTATAAAGTGTAGTAAACAAGAATGAAAGACCTATCACCTACAACTCGGATATTTATTTCTACTTTCAAATCTGTTTAAGTCCCAGATATTTAATATATTGAAACCATTTAAACAGCCTCCATAATCTCTAAAAACAGATATCCTATAGACCGTTGCATATAGGATCTCTTGTCATCGCTCAAGGGGTCACTTTGAGATGACTAGCTTTAATCTAGACAAAACACTATTAATAGCATCTTGATCTTGTTAATTCTATTTTTAGACAGAGGTTTACGAGCAAGTTTGACAGTGGTGTTATTCATTAGCTGTGATTAGACTTTTTTCCAATTACGTGCCATAGACAATGTAAACAAGTTACTGAAGAAAATGATTTCATCATGAATATTTAAAAGCAAAGGTCAGCTGAATGTGACCTGTGATATGAAGTACCCACATCTAAAATAATCAAGTACCCAAGTGGATTATTTTAGATTGGGTTTTAATCAGATTGCTTTCACAGCAATGTTCATTCCTGTCATAATATGTCATGTCTAGGAAAGAGGTTTCAGAGAATATGTCATTCAATCTGATTAAAACTTGATCTAAAATTTTCCATTTGTCTACTCGCTAATTTAGATCTGGCCATTTTCTAATGAGGGTCAGGTTCAGGTGACCTTTTTCTCATTATAATATTCATGACAAAATTGTTGTTTAGTAACTTGATTACATCGTCTACGTCACGCAAATTTAAATGAGCCGTCCAATCGCAGACTGTAAATAAAACCGCCGTCAAATTAGCTTGCAAACCTTGCTCTAAAAATAGAAATTACGAAATCAAAATGTTATTAATAGTGTTTCATCTAGATGAAAGCTACGTACTGATTAGTCTACAGAAAGGTCATTTGGATGTGACCCTCCATTGAGATGTTGGATATCCTGTACCACAACGCTCTACAGGATATCTGTTTACGGAGATTGATCATTCAGTTGATTTCAGATGAGGTCAATCCTTACAATATTAAAAGCTTATAGTGTCGTTGTTGGACAGAAAACAAGGAAGATGACAGAAGAATAAGGAGGGACAATTAAGTATCATGTTAAAAGATCATTAAATGAACAGTTATAACATTTAATTACATCATAATCTACATAGTTATAACGATAGACTAAAATTTCTGTTCTTTGAAATACTTAATGATATAGCAATCACTTATATTGAAAATCTCAGATGTCAATTAGAAACAACTGGTTTTTATAAACACCTCTACTGACGAACGTCATAACTGTATCTCTTCTAAAATATCTCCACTAATATGTCTCAACTGACAGATCACTACCGACCAATCAAGACATTGTAATACTTCTAGATGTAGGAACATAATGGACTCTAGAAATATTTCATATTAAACATATAACAATGATGATTTTATATGGTCTGTCTGGTCTGACTATATTGCATATAAGACCTTACATGATGAAAGTTTCTTAAACATTTTGATGACATATTAAAGGCACCCGTTCATCCAAATACGAAATTGCAATTTTTTTGTTAAATCGCCATAAAAATAAACTATTTTTTACGAACGCTTGTATATAATAGTTCTAAGATTGTTGAACAATGCATTCGGTCAATATAAATGTCCGTTTAGTAGAAAATAAAGGTTTTATAACCCTAAAATCTACTGCGTAACAGACGGTATGAGTTCTAAAAATAGTTCGACCTTGATGACATTCACCCACAAACCATTGCGGGGATTCCCATTCACCTGGTTCCCTGGACTCATATCGCTACATGTACAACCGGTATATCTCTGACTTTGTCCCTGTGGCGGCAATGCGTACACACCGTATTGTTTACAAAATGGACATGGGTTCTTAAGACTTAGAAGACGACGATAATTCCTGAAAGAAGACGCCTTGTGAAGGAAGGAAATGAAGTGGAGCGATGGATAGAGGTTACTGAGGACGTTTACTTATTAAACTGCGGCTAAAATAAGCGTTTTTGTCAGGTAAGACTTAGTGCTAACGATTTTTAGACAACATAGATCTCGATCTCTTGTCTTGAGTTTACTCATTTAATCAAACATTATTTGGCGAATTGATTGTCTATAAACTGTTCAAGAATTTCATGATTCCAAGCAAATCATTCATTTCCTTACGACAAAACAGAATTAACGTTGTGATGATGGATTTGTTCCATTGGAAATGTGGGCTTCGTCCCCCGTTACTTCGCCCTTATTCTAATACAACATATCAACGCTGCATATATGCAGTCAGATTTACTTTAATTTGTGAAAACATTGCGTGTTGTAAATATATTCCAAGCATTGCATGTTGTAAGCACAGGGAATTATTTTGTTAATAAAGAATTAATGAGAAAGCCTTTGACTTCTTATGAATTGTCAATTATTATTCAATCTATAAAATAAAGTAAGTTGTGTGACTAGTTTTATAGTTCACATATTGATTGGGCAGATGTGTAATACTAATACACATAAACATTAGTAGGTTTTCTGATGATTGAATTTATGCATTTCCTCCAATAATATGCCCTGCTTAAGTTACAAATTCTATTTCTCTCTGTCTTAGCTTTCTGGAATATTGTGGGAGCTAATCAGTGATCAAAATGGTATAAGCCAGCCATCCACCAACTCTCCAAAGCAAGAATATTTAAGCACAAAACTGAAAACATCCAGAACCAGACACTTTCCGTCTCAGAGTACAGCGACAACTTCTGAACAAGGACCTTCCTCTCCAGGTAAACCGTTATGTAATGATGTAAGATAGGGACACATTTTATTGCTCAATTATTCATTATGATGATGAACTGCTTTTAAAATCATGATTCCTAGTTGTCTATTGTGTTCAATAGAAAATTATGACAATTCAGTGAATATAACTAAACTGTATCAGTTGAAAAAAATACAATGACTTTGAATTGTAATGATGAATTAGCAAAATGATATATGCTTGTACTTAGGGCCATTTCAAGACAGCTCTCTATGTATACACATGCATTTTGGATCTGCAGAAGTCTAGAAGTACTGTAGTAAAAGTTTTATTTGATAATTGGGTTATCTTACATGATGTATGAACTAATTACATGTATATGTATTAAATAGATCTAATAATAGCATTTATCATGCATGACCTGTATGTGACTACTTTGTCTCAGTATTTTTGCTGGCAATATCCCCGCTATGTAGATATATTGTACCTTGCCAACATACTTGATTTGTTACTTATAATTACATTTTCTTGTTGTATAGCTTATTCAGGGGTGTAAAGTGAATTGATCTTTAGAATGTACAGAAACACTTGTTGTAGTCAATTTATTGCAGCAGCCTATATTAAGGAGTAATTAAAATTGTGATTGAAATAACTATGACATTTATGTGTCCAAATATGCCATCACCAGTTCTTTGAGTTTCGACTATTTATTTGAAATACTCTGTATAGTGTTTTGGTGAATAACTTTGTTTAAGGCTCAAATTTATGTTTAAACCTTATATAGTAGTACAAAATCATAATTTGAGGACCCATACACAAATTGAATGTTTTGTCTGGCGCTGAGATATTAAATTTTTCTGTGTATAGTACCCACTCATAGGCCTAGGGAAATCTTGATTTTGAGATAAATTGATCCACTATAAAATATGATATAAAATAAAAAAGGTAATCCGAATCATTTCTAGTTTTTTAGTATTCATTTATTTATCAATACAATATTACTTAGGATTCAGACCATACTTTTGTCATGAGATAGGTTTAATTATTGTAAATATTTTTGTGGTGTGCATGATCTATCTTTTCAAAATTTCATTCATCCGAGAACTTTTAGAGAGCTCTGTGTATCTTTTATTTTTGTAGCTTATCTTATGTATTTATGTATATTTTCAGGGTCAAGATTTTGATAATACATCTAACAATTGACCAGTGATAATTGTTTAACAACTGTGAATTCAAGTTGCAACAACAGGATCAACATAGTGAATAAACTCATGACTATAATACTCATGAAAATTAAGGCAGATTCTTCTTGACTTACAATCTAACTAGAATATTAGATCTTTTCTACCATCTCTAGATCTGAAGACAAACAAGTTTACATCAATTTCTAAAGGATTTTTCTGTTGACTAATTCAAGTCTAATTCCGACCTATTGAAGTCTAATTTCACAAAAATGGCTATTTTAGCAAACACATAACCATTCTTTAAACCGAAACTAATACCTAATAGAACAGAATCTTTGACTTGTCAAATTTTAAAATGTAACAGGATCTTTGAGTGGCTAAATTTTGGAAGTGTAATTCAAAGAATTTGTGTGCCTTGCTATCAGATCTACATGTGGTTAAAAAGACAAAGAAATTAAGCTAGATTTCTCAACTTGATCAAGGAATTTGAAGTGACTTCCTGTGTTTTTGTGAAAAATGTATATGTATAAATGTCAATATCAATAATGCAACTTGTTCTCACTGACAAGAGACATATGAATACATTTTCAACTCCATGACTATCTGATATCTAAATTATACATTTTGTCTCAGGTCAATGTGAATATGCTATGCATGATTTATATCAGTTCTTATGATCCTATGATTATTTGTATTCATGTCAATATTAATGTTATACCTTGCTCTAATTGTTCAGAGAAATATGAATACATTTTACAACATCTGAAATCTTAGTAATAGATTTTGTCTTAGTTCAACATGATCATGCTATGCATAATTTATATCAAGTGTCCTATGATAAAATGTATTTATGTCCATAATAATGTTAAAACTTGCTCTCATTGACCAGAGACAGATGTATACATTTTTCAACTCTATGACTATCTGAAATCTTAGTAATAGATTTTGTTTCAGTTCAACATGAACATGCTATGCATGATTTACATCATGATCAAGTGTCTTATGATAATATGTACATGTATACAAGTCAATATTAGTGTTATAACTAGCTGTTATTGGCCAGAGAAGTGTGAATACATTTTTCACTGAATGACTTGTTGGTATATGGAAATCATACATTTTGTCTCGGGTCAATGTGAACATGCTATGCATGATTTATACCTAATGTCCAATGATAATATGTATACATGTCAATATTAATGTTAAAATTTGCTCTCATTAAAAAGTGACAGATGAAAACATTTTTAACTCAATTACCATCTGATACCTAAATTACAGATTTTGTCTCGGGTCAATATGAACTTGCTATGCATGACTTATATGAAATGTCCTATGATAATATGTATACTGGTTGATATTTATTTTATAACTTGCTCTCATTGACCTGAGACATTTGATACATTTTCAACTCCATGACTATGTAATACATGTATCTAAATATACATTTTACCTTGGGTCAATGTGAACATGCTATGCTGGATTTATATCTAGTGTCCTTTGTGAATTTATATACCGGTATATGTCCATATAAATCTTATAACTAGCTCTCATTGACTAGTGACAAATGATTACATTTAATGCTTTTCAACTCCATGACTATCTGATAACTAAATTACAGATTTTGTCTCGGGTCAATGTGAACTAGCTATGCATGATTTATATGATAATACCTATACATGTCTATATTAATGTTAAAACTTGCTCTAATTGACCAGAGACAGATGTATACATTTTTCAACTCTATGACTATCTGAAATCTTAGTAATAGATTTTGTCTCAGTTCAACATGAACATGCTATGCATGATTTACATCATAATCAAGTGTCTTATGATAATACGTACATGTATATGAGTCAATATAAGTGTAATAACTTGCTCTAATTGGCCAGAGAAATATGAACACATTTTCTACTGAATTACTTGTTCGTATATGGAAATCATACATTTTGTCTCAGATCAATGTGAACATGCTATGCATGATATATACCTAGTGTCCTATGATAATATGTATATATGTAAATATCAGTATTAAAACTTGCTCTCATTGACCCAGTGACAGAAAAAAACATTTTTAACTCAGTAACTATCTGATATCTAGATTACAGATTTTGTCTTGGGTCAATGTGAACATGCTATGCATGATTTATACCTAGTGTCCAATGATAATATGTAAATATGTAAATATCAATGTTTAAACCTGCTCTCATTGACCAGTGACAGATGAAAACATTTTTTACTCAGTAATATCTGATATCTAATTACAGATTTTATCTCGGGTCAATGTGAACATGCTTTACATGATTTATATTTAGTTTCCTATGAGAATATATATACATGTCAATATTAATGTTAAAACTTGCTCTAATTGACCAGAGACAGATGTATACATTTTTCAACTCTATGACTATCTGAAATCTAAGTAATAGATTTTGTCTCAGTTCAACATGAACATGCTATGCATGACTTACATCATGATCAAGTGTCTTATAATAATATGTACATGTATACAAGTCAATATTAGTGTTATAACCAGCTCTAATTGGCCAGAGAAGTATGGATACATTTTTCACTGAATGACTTGTTGGTATATGGAAATCATACATTTTGTCTCGGGTCAATGTGAACATGCTTTGCATGATATATATTTAGTTTCCTATGAGAATATATATACATGTCAATATTAATGTTATATATTGCTGTCATTGACCAGAGACAGTTGCTTACATTTTCAACTCCATGACTATCTGATATCTAAATTACAGATTTTGTCTAGGGTCAATGTGAACATGCTATGCATAATTTATACCTAGTGTCCTATGATAATATGTAAATATGTCAATATCAATGTTAAAACTTGCTCTCATTGACCAGTGACAGATGAAAACATTTTTTACTCAGTAATATCTGATATCTTAAATACAGATTTTGTCTCGGGTCAATGTGAACATGCTTTGCATGATTTATATTTAGTTTCCTATGAGAATGTCATATACATGTCAATATTAATGTTATATTTTGCTGTCGTTGACCAGAGACAGTTGCTTACATTTTCAACTCCATGACTATCTGATATCTAAATTATGGATTTTGTCTTGGGTCAATGTGAACATGCTATGCATGATTTATATCTAGTGTCCTATTATAATATGAATACATATAGTCAATATATTAGTGTTACAAGTTGCTCTTATTGGCCAGTGAAGGATGCATACATTTTCAACTCAATTATTTTTATAATATCTAAACTATAGCTTTTATTTTGGGGCACTGTGAACATGCAATGCATGATTTAAATTAAGTATCTTACCCAAGTATGTAGCTAGATTTATGTAAACTGATATTGTTTACCAGTATCTGCTCGTAAACACACTGTGCATAGGATTTCTAAGTTCTTATATGAATCATTTTGTTAGTAGTTTATATTTGAATATCTGACTCCCCTTTCAACACAGTAAATATTGAATATTTTAAATAAAACTGAAGAATGATGAATATTCTTTGTGGTTTTTGTTTTGCGGATTTTAATTAAACCAGTCTTCATCTTAATTCACAAGTCTTAGTCTGATTATGGAAAATAGGGACAAGTTCATTCAAAAGGGGAATTTTTTATATAATTTGATAGAATCTATTGATGAGCTGGCCAGTGCTTGTGAAAAATTAAGTTGAAGACTGCTTTAAGCACAATATATTATTGGTTAAATAATTTGTGACAACAATAGATGTTACACCTAAATGATATGAAATTTGGATCACCAGCTTCAATTTCATGTTACCCAAGTACAGGCATTTTTTATCGCTTGATCATAAAGTGAAATTTTGTCAATGGATGACATGTGTGTCTATACAGTATTTAAAATGTGTCTGGTCCAAGACCTTCACAATGACATCCTTGTCCTTCAAATAAGTTGCAACTGTGATGGTAACAGCACAAAATGTTTATCAGATGTTATATGGAACAGCTTCTTCATAAAAACTGCTTATAATGCAGGACTACAAACTCCATAGTTTTAAGTCATCAACCATGCATTACATAAATTATCTATGA
This sequence comes from Mactra quadrangularis, assembly GCA_025267735.1. NCBI lineage: Eukaryota > Metazoa > Mollusca > Bivalvia > Venerida > Mactridae > Mactra > Mactra quadrangularis. Next base: position 6,387,069 of record CM046309.1, read on the forward strand.
TTGGTCAGTACTTAAGCCAATCTTGTCAACCCTCTGCTTTCTCATGATAAGATGTTGCAGTCACTAAGTCAGAGATGAAAATATCCAAATCATAAAGCATTGATATTGTAATATGAACAGAAAACTGCTTCAATCAGATCAATTTATTCACATTGCAATCATTGATTTGACATAATTCTGATACAATATCTCATAAAAAGTTACATGAACATAATGTGAACAACTCATATAATTTATCATTATTCCAGAATCAATCATGTAAGCCTATCGTGATATGCTTATTTCATTCATACAAAAAATTCATAATTTACAAACGTTATATTCAATATATATAGGCTTTTAAAGTTGCGGGTTGCAGAAATAAAACAACCGAACAAAAATCATTATCCATCATCGGAATAATTGGACAACCCTCTTTGATCCATCATATAATCAAAACACTTACTCGGGGTTTTCATTCGGAATTTCCAAAAATCTATGACAATATGTTGCAATGCTTTTAGTGATTTTCTTGTGTGATAGAATATTAAATTATGCACATTAACCCTATAATTAGTGTTTTAGTTGTTGTTTATGTTGAATAATAAAATCAATTTTCTGACATTTTCAGTATCCTAACAGTATAAAAAAGGGTCTATATATTGTTCAATAATGGCCAATTCCATGTCGCCAACAAAACATATCAACACCAATCTCAAGGATTAACAATTACAAGTAGACATAAAAATGTTTCAATTAAGAAGGGTTCTATTCCCATGAATATTTTTTTCTTCAGTAATATTAATTAAAACCAGACTGTCTCATTGTCAATAAAGTTGAATAACCAACATAAGCGATAATCAAGCTACATAATCAATTGTCTCCATCTTCTAATGAATGACTGATTATCAATTATTATAATCAATTTGTAGAAAAGCAGAACAGACAACAGGTGTATTAATAAGATAAATGACCAGTGACAGGGTAACTGGTTTGCTGAAATCCGGATTTTAACCACCCGATCACTCACTCAATTAGATAATGGGAATAGCTGGCAATACTTTCATTGTTTGAACTCAGAGACTTGTCATCTAAAATTCACCTTTTTACATAGAGAAACATGTAAAGATATGTTAAATGCTTCACTCTAAGTTCTTGAATTAAAACATTTGTTGACCATCAGCATTTGAGCAAGAACACATTTCAGATAGCCACAGTCACAGTAAGTTCTTTATCTGAGGGATAAGCAGGGGAGAAATTATAAATAAATTGTAAATAAATTATAATTATACTGTTTGGCAAAAAAGCCATTAATAGTTTTAGAGTGAAATGACGTTTGTAATTTGAACTTTTTTTCTTGCAAATTTTCACATTCTCATTGCACAAGCCCATCTTCTTTTCACAAAAGGTACAGACAAAGAATGAAACAAATCCAAATCTCCATGGTTAGGTAATCTTAAAAAAATCATGTCCTTTCCACAGAATATGTTCTGTGTAATGATATGACTTCAGCTTTGCAATGGTTGGATAATATGTGAACCAAAAATAGCCATACTGGGATGATAGGAGGGAAGAATTGACATCTCTGTATCTGGAAGTATGCCTATATTTTCTATGTGATCTGGTCAGTATGATTTTCCTGAAACAATAAAGTATACAACGCCTTAGAAACCAATTAAAGATGTTAATACTGGCACTTCTAATACATATTCACATGTAATTTGTATGATATCCGCTAATTTCAGAAAATGGATAATATGATTCCATTATTTTCAACACTTTCAACTATGCATTTGTTATTATAACAGAGTACAAAAAATAACTATAGTAAAGTTCCGCTTATAAGACCAGCAAAACCATAGGTCTTAATGGCGAAATGGTCTTATTGTAGAGACCCCTTTGGGTCTTAATAATGGTCAAAATCGCATGATTTTGACATAACAGGAGTGGTCTTAATAGCAGAACTTTATTGTATGCAGCTAGAACATACAGTACTAAAATTAGTTCCCATCAATGAGTTTCGAATGTGCGTATAATGGTTGATAGTTTTGCTTGTGTGTGTCAGATGGGTACAGCTCATCGAGTCTAATACAAATCAATAGAATATTGATAAGTCATAGTTGTTCATGGCTGTATATAGGATATATTAAGAAAATTTATTAAATATCATGTGATATTTATCAGCTCCATGTTCTCATATGGAAAAGCAACTGACTAACACACAAGAGGAAGCATATTCAATCTTATTGCCGGTTACTTTTCTGCATCCTGATAGGATGTTAGGTTCAGTTCTTGTAAAATATTCTGCTTTTTAATGCAGTGAATAACACAAACCTTAAGTTTCATCTTCCGAGGTCCACTTTCAAAGAATTTCATTCAAGATACACTTTTTGCATCATACCCAATGGTTCAAAAGTGTTCAGCAAAATTAGTTCCCCATCCACAAATTAGATTTTTCTTTGTTATTTGAAATGCAATCAATCTGAAAAAAAGTTAAATCAATAAGCTGTCACATACTTACTCTTTTTGATACTTAAAGTAACGGCACATACCTGTTCACATTATGAAAAGAAGGGTCAGTAAGTGGCCGGATAGCTCAGTCGGCAGAGCAATCACCCTGTAAGCAAGAGGTTCTGGGTTCAACCCCGGTCAGGCTGCATATTTTTATTACTGTCTGACATTTGGCGCCCAACATAAAACAACCTCTTAGAATTGTGTGAATTCATTGCTAGATAGCCCCAAAGACAACCAAAATCCAAGAATATGAGGACAAATTCCATTAAGGATGTTTTTGAAGCCGAGGTATAACACAGCACTTATACACCCTTGCCTTCAAGCTAGCTAATATGGCAATAAGATAGAGCGTCCGCATATGAATCCTGAGTTTGTGGGTCCATATCTCAGATTTGACTGTGGATTTTTATTGGGTTACATTTGGTTCCCCACGTTTGGTGCCAAATGACACAGTGTAAGAAAAATATTCAGCCTGACCGGCACTCAAACACAGAACCTTGAGCTAATAGGGCGAGTACACTACTGACTGAGCTATCCAGCCGCTTACATACCCTTCTTTCTTAATTTTAACAGGTAAGTGCAGTGACATAAATTTACATCACAGATTTTCATTTATAAATATTAATCTGAATGTATACACTGCAGTGCAAGACCTTCAGATATTAATCTTTTTACAACAAAACCCAACATTAAGTCTTTAACAGGATATTTCATTTCAAATTCCAATTTTCAAAAATCAAAACCTCAATATATGTTGATACAAAACTGAGAGTAATAAAAACGAAAGTGAAAGTAAAAATTTGGTCGCGAAAACACATGACTCTTGCATCTGTCAAAATGCTGTTTAATCGACTTAGACTTAGGTCCATACCACATGAAATACAATCGATCTAAGTGACGAGTCGAGTTAAATTGTTATTTTGAAAATGTGTGTATTGTTACACCGACAGTTCTTACAATGAAAACATATCACGATTTACACAAATGATCAAATATCTATAAGTTGATCTTTGTACATTTTTGGACTGTTCATAGACGCACAATTATGTACACTTTGCAATATAAATTAGATCATATCAATCCACGGACATGCGTATCATTGTAAAAATAATAACATTTATTGAGATTCGCGTTAATAACGACAAATACATTCATGTACTTACTGTATCGATATGCGTGTGGTTCCGACTTGTTGAATGTTATGACTGATGCGTCACATGAGTCACGTGATAAATAACGTCCGCCCACCAGTGGAGAAATCCCTGGTTATAAATAGATCAGACAGATGCTATTCTCCCAACTGATGAGAACGAATATGCGGTAATTGCAAGCGTTAAGGACATGATTCGGGTTATTTCTTTACTTAGGATTGTTATTTACGTCAAATAGCATCATTTAAAAAAACGTCACTAATCTGGTTGTGAGTATCTTTAAAATATCAAAGATGCTTATTCACTGACTATAACTTAAATATCAATTCAAAATAATTTCTCAACATTGTATAAAAACATTTATAAGACATGTAAAGCTAAGTAAGGGACAGGTCTAAGACCTATACCTGCAGTGCTAATTAATTCTGGAGTCACTACCTTGTTATATATAGACTATAATACAAAGGATACATTTCTATGTAAAGGTGGAAGTTGAAATACTGATGGTGGCTGAGTAAGTCTGAGATCAGTAGAACCTGAAATAGACAGAGAGATTTGATACATTACTAGGGGACACATTTTATTCCGTGGACACACTGAGAAACACTTTGTTCCATGGATACATAGCAGAAACACACTTTGTTCCATGGATACATAGTAGAGACACACTTTGTTCCATGCACCCATAGTGAAAACACACTTTGTTCCATGGATACATAGTACAAACACACTTTGTTCCATGGACCCATAGTAGAAACACATCAAGGATACCAAGCAAAAACACACTTTGTTCCATGGATACATAGTAGAAACACACTTTGTTCCATGGACCCATAGTAGAAACACACTATGTTCCATGGACCCATAGTAGAAACACACTATGTTCCATGGACACACAGTAGAAACACTTTGTTCCATGGACCCATAGTAGAGACATTCTTTGTTCCATGGATCCATATTATTTAATACTGCACAAAAGGATTATATATTATTGTAACATAGGCATATGTATTTTAATTTTATAAAATTAACATGGCATCACCTGTATTTAATTATTAAGCATATACACAGCTGCAAAATTTCACCCATTTTAATTAGCTTGACTAATAAAGTTAACAGTCAAGTTATTTATCATACCATGTTGGAATCAAAATAATATACTGGTTTTACTTTTAACTGTATCATAAATCTAAAATATATACATTAATAAATGATAAAATTCCACCATAGAGAAGATTTATGTTCAAATATATAGTTTTAATCAATTACCCCTCAGAACAGTGTCATTGACAAGTACTAATTTGATGAAAAATTACAAAAACAGAGATGTTTTACCTGTTGGATGGAAATACTGATGAGCTCTTGGATTAAATACACTTCCTCTTTGAAATGGCATAAATAAGGCAGGTAAACTTACATCTGTAATGTAGAAATAAAGATAGATAACTTCATTATCAGCACTTTTGAAATACAATACTATTTTTATAATAAAAATTTATTTAAGCTTTATAGTGAAACAATTTTATCACAGTACTCATAAGCTTACATGTATTAGCACATTTTCCTAAGCCCACCCCCGCAAACAGTTGGTGACAAACAAGTTTACTGATCGAGGGGTCGTAGGTTCAATTCCCAGGTTGAGCATACTTTCATGGAGTAAGGTCACCACTTATTCTAAATCATGATAGGCAGTTGTCAAAGACAGAAGGAAGTAAGTGCCTAGCAAGGTTAGAAACAGTGAGTATGTGGACTGACCGCCAATATATAACCTATACAATATGTTGCTATGGTTTAAAATCCAACCAAAACAAGACAAATTTGACATACCATTTAATGCTTCATACATTTCCTGATCTCTACGACTTAGTTTATGTTGACCAGCTAACTTCTTCTCTATATCATCTTGTATTTCTCTACGTGTTTTCTCTATTAATTCTAACTTATGTCTGTATGATTCATCTTCAAAATATTGCAGTCTGTCTAAAAACTACAACAATACAAATATACATCAGATAAGTAATCATGGTTACCACTGACGGAGGGTCTATATGGAGTCAGCTAGATAGAGAGGATTACATAACACAGACATATGGTCTATATAGGGTCAGCTAGTTCAACGTGAGGGTCTAAAGGGGATCAGATACAACAAGCACAGGGTCTGTAGGGGGTCAGGTACAACAGACCAAGCCAATGTCTGAAAGAATCAAAATGATTTCAGAGGTCAAGGTTCAAGGACATCTAATGTAAAATTTCCAGAACTTGATCAAATCGATGAAAACGAGATTTTCAGGATATGCATTCCCACTAAAAAAACCAAGGCTTGGATTTCCATGGAAACAAAGGATAGCTACCTCTGATATATGTTGTTAAAGTTATTATTTTATAATTCATGGACACAAAAAATAATGTTGTTGCATGATTACTTGCAAAGAAATGTTGCCCTTAGGTTCAATTCTAATTTCTTACATGAATTACATGATACAACACATTATACCACATGAAACAGTTGCAATGTTTTCGCATTGTAAAAGAATCAACATGGATATTAATACATATAATACAAATTAGCTGTAGCATGTGGAATTAAGATAATTACTTTTTGTAATGTTTTGTTTCCTTGAAAAGACAAATGTTATGCATAACAATATTAGCTTTATAATATATGTATTCACAGTCATCTTGTTTTCAAGATATTTTAATTACAAAATCTTAATTACAGAATAGAGTTAAAAGGAAATAGAGCCACATCTAACAGAAACTATCAGTAATATAATTAACTTCAAAATTTAAATCACAATATAAAGTAAATACATTTTCTAAAGAAGTTTAACAGTCAGAATATAACTGTTTTTTCTTGAAAAATAGTGTAACTAACAGACATGTGATAAAATCACTCAAAATGAAAATTGATGAAGAATAGATGTGGTCTAAATAATCCTTTACTAATCATTTCTGTATTTCCCCGCCCTTCTCCCTTCAAAATGGCTGCCATTGGAGCTGAAAAAAGTGCTTTAAACTGAATTTAATAAATTTCACTTAAGGAAAGAGCCTTTTGCAAAAAAGAAAATGTTGAGGTCTTTGGGTGCAGAGAAATGGTGCAAAATGGTTACAGGATAACATATTTTCAGCCTCTGAAAGCACTAAAGATGGCCAATATTTGCCTATGTCCCAACCAGTGAAGTGATAATATTTTTTCCATACCTCATCTGGCACACCATCCCATGACTTGTGTTGTTGTGGTTGACGTTTCTTCTGACCTTTAACACGAGGTTTAGGTGGTGGTACTGGAGCCCGATGTACTTGTCGTGATAAATCTGATGTCTCAGACCTTTAATAATAAAGAAAATATCATCATTAGTATACAATAAAAGTTTCAATATAACAGACCACCTTGGTTATTCCAAAATCATGTTATTTTAATGATTATCACATGTACAGTGTATCATCTTTCTTATCTTCATTAACATTTGTAATTGCATTTCATAGTCTAAGTTTCATGCTTACTCACATTCACCGACTTTACAGCTTTTACCCCTGGTCATTTGGCTACTGGTATCTATCTATCAATCTCCCTGGGGAGTCTTTTTACTCCGCTTATTAGTGCAGCCGACAAATTGGGGCAACGGAATTATACCACTCTCGAAGGTACCATTTTACACTTGGGTGGAGTAAAGCAATCGCAGGTAAATTTCTTGCTCAAGGAAATAAGGAGTGCCCATAGTGGGATTCGTACCCAGGACCCCTCGATCCCTAAGCATGCATCCTACCACTGGACAACAGCTCCTTCGGCATTGTCTTGAAGTCATCATTATCATTATAAACATCATCAAAGTCATTATTATGAATCTAGTTTACGGAAGGAAGTACAGGTTCTAACTCATAGGGGAGGCTATACCCTTAAATATGATAATAATGTCAATTTTCCTCCATTAATGAGGTATAAGGAGAAGTTTCCGGCCCAGTAGAATGGTAGGAGAGTATTGGTAAAAGACAAGTGTCCAAGAAAGCTAGGTTAGATGTTCTAGATGCCTCGATATTACCATTCTAATTCTGTTCATTACATGGTATGTTATCATTGTATGAAGTTTCATAAAGATCTGACAATAAATGGCAGAAATATATGCTAAATTGAAAACTTTAACGCAATTGTTAACCAAACCAGATGACCGAATTTTTTCGTTGAAAAAGCATGGTCAACATAAAATGTTCTGATAGAGGAATTACTTACTTTTTAGCCGGGGTTACAGGTGGAGCGAATGTTGTTTGTTGAGAGAGAGCACTACCAGGACTTGTACCTCGTCTTTGTGAGAGTAATTTCTGTTGATCTTGTAATTGTTGTTGTTGTTTCATTATTTGTTGTTGATGAATCTTCTGATTTTGTTCCATTTGTTGTAAATTCTCAACTAATGATTGCATACGTTTCCTAGCAACAGAAATAATAACAAAATGTAATTTCATTATTTTATTATTTTTATATTTTAAACCAGAGCTAGGATGAATCAATATCGGTATAGATTTCAGATTCCTGACATTTATTTGATGTAACTCTATCCCACAGTCTGACATATGATATCTTATAAACATGCATTTCATCAAGAAAATTACATGGATCTAAATATCAGGTAATATTGCATGCTGACATGTATTGGCCCCTTAATTAAAGTACTTGGACAAATGAAATTTGAGAAACAACTGATCAAGCCCACCACAAGTATTTTACCATAAAGCTTTGTCACATGACCTAGTCTGAACCATATGTTGATAATTGTATAATGTTGATTTTGATCATCAACAAGTTTTCAGTTTTTGCAGCAGTCAGTTGACTTACTGTCCCTAGCAAAGTAAATAACTCTAGAGGTAAGTTTTAACCAGTACTTAGCACATACATGTATGTTCCTTGGGAATAAATGACTAGACACTGTTAATATAGTAGTAGGAGGTAAGAATGGCCAGTTGAAGAACTTTATGAACTCTACAAAGGTCTGCTTCCACATACATGTTCAGTTGACTGTACAATTGTGTATGATAACCCCTGATCATTGCATCTCTTTTCAGGCAGGTGATCCATTACAGTACCCTTTTTCGTCTAGATAAAGTGAAACAACTGTAGGTAAATTTTTTATTTAAGGAATTTAGCAGTGACCCTAGTGGGGTTTGAACCCAAGACTTCTCATTCCATAGGTGCATCTAACAACTGTAACACTACCCCTACATAGCCTAGTAGGTAAAATAACTTACTCATATTCTTCTTGTAAAAACAACATATCTTTACTATGTTTCTCTACTGTTTTATCATATTCTAACTTTGGTATCATCTCCTACAAGTATAAACAATACAAACATTATATCTTTGACATCTTCCATACTTTATATACCAACCATTCTTACCAGCACTCCCAACACCAGCAACCCAGAGAATATCAAGGACAATGCTCAAGCAACCCCCTGGTAAAATCCCTAAACTGCAGGGGCATCTAGATAGTTAAATCTGTGGTAAATTACCAGCTCAACAAATCACAATTGAGAATCTATAATTCCTGCTATTTTTGATGGATATATGATTCTATAACAGTCACCCTACAGAACAAAGGGACAACTGGAAGGTAAAAACATGGCTATTTTCCCCCAGCTATGTCCTACACAGTCCCAGAATGGAGATGTGCTGGTTACAAATGGCTTAGGAATTACATTGTACTCTGAAATGTTACATGGTTTTATGATAATATACAAGACTTAACAGAAAAACGTCATCATTCACTTTTTCTAAAACTGTCTTTATATAATATTTGTAGAGTTTTATTTGATTTGTTTTTTAGCATCTTTTAATTAAGTGAAATGAGAAAAATAGGTTACGAGGACCACACAGTAAAATAAAATCAAACTGAAGACTTAAATCTGAGACAAAACAGTGTAACAATATCCTATAATCTGAGATCATACATGGATTCTCTCACCTTAAAGGATAGAAAAATAATAATTAAAATTTCTACGGTCAGGCTTCATGGCGCTCACGTCAATCAAACTAAACACAACAATAAAAATCTCTAACCCTAACCTATTTGATTTATTGTATTATCAAGGTTATATTTTCTATTGTTTGGTGCATTCAGAGTACAATATCAATAATTCTAACATTGGCATGACATGTGTGTTTTCAATCTAAGTTTAAAATGACATCAGTATTTTAAAATTTGCAAACAAAAAAGGCTGTAATAATTCACCCCATCATTTACAAAACTTAATGGTCAAATTCTTTCTTTTTCTTTGTTAGAATCCAAATTACACAAATTTTTCTATATTTTTTTTATTGTATAAAACAAAGTCAGTCATTTCGATGTGCTAATAAAAAATTTGCAATTGAGCAATGCTTATTTAATTTTGGCACAATCAAACTTGTGTCTATGTTTTATCTACAACAAAATATAGAGAATGGTTATGCAATTTCTCACGTATAGATAACAGATCTATCCTTTCTTGAAATTTTACATAAAAGACGTAATGTCCCAACAATCTCAAACCAGGAAACAGGGTCCTACAGCACTAAACAATTTAGAATTAGGATTGGATACCATAAGGAACAAGCCGTAACCATACCAATACATGTACTGATGAAATGATACGTCATATTTTGAAATGATACCAATATCAAAGAGCAAATGTAACACATTGCTCAACTCTAAATAGCAATCAATCAATTAACAAGATTTTAAATGTTTTGTGGTCAACAATTAATATAATATTGGTTATAATGAAACAATTCAAACAAAACAAGCCAGTGTATAACAACTTGTATAAGAAAAAATGCTTGATACATGTATCAAAAATGCTTATTATCAAAAATGTCTTGTGATACAAATTTTGATCAATTCATCGTTTTGAAAAACACTAAATAAACAAAAGTTTCCTAAGTATAGCATTATTATTAATATTATACATGTATGCCACATTTGTACAGCACTCTTTTCACATTGAAAATATGTTCAAAAGCATTGTAGTAATGATGCTAATTTTGTTCTGTTTAAAATACCAATATATACTACATGTAAGCTTCCTGCTTAAGATATTTGGTTACAGATAGCTTAGGCATTACTTAAGGCATCGTCTATTTTTTAATATCACAGGTTAACAACAAGAAGGAACTTCCTGGTATAAATTAATCATCAGATTTATCATCAATATTTGTATATGTATATTACATGTAAGCTTCCTGCTTAAGATACAAGTAACAACAATATATGGTTTAGACTGGTTATTATCACTGTGTGGTTCTAGTCATCTAAAGAGTACCAGTCTTATTATCGCTGCCTCGGCAGCGATAATAACAATTATCAAGATTTGAGCATTTTTGTGTCAACACCAGTTGCCGTAAGCCAATCAGAACGATGCATTTGAGGTCACATGATGAAAAAAATGGACGTCGGACAGTCAAAATAGGGGTGCGTGTATGAACTTTACCATGCAATGTTTTGTCGGGTTATATGCTTGTATTACCAGAAAATACCATTATTAATGTATAAACTATAACCAGTTTCAAGAAAGTTGCAATATAACCTCAGAAAATATGCATAGCTAATTATAAAATGTGTTGTTTTTTTTTAAAACTCGCATTTGTTGAAAAAATGCAAACCTATCTTCCCTACTGTGGGGTGAATCTAAATCAATGGTTTTACATATCGTTACCAGAGCACGCTAATTCCTGGAATTCTAAAAATAGACTCGATGGTTTTACATCTTTACCAGGGCACGCTAATTCTCGTCTTCTATAAAAGACTTGGGACGGTTTGGATACGCTGTGAATACACGGCTAAACAGCAATATCAAGCATTTTTGGAAATGCTAATACTTGTTTTGTATCTACATCTACTATAAAACTAACAAGAGTTCACAAATATCAATATCAAGTACATGCACATTTCTTGACATTACAACACAATAAACATCATTATACTTTGTCAATAGATTAAATATCACAGATAAGCAACTAAAAGGAACTTCCTGGAATAAATTAATCATCAGATTTGTTACAATATATGGATAAAATATCCACAAGTTGGCATGTTTCAAAACAATTTCCTGCCAAGTAATTAAAGTTGCCGAAGATTTATGAAACATTTAAGATAATTAAGATGACTTATACAGTAGCTGTCTGGAAGTATCACGGCTCTGATCTAATATAATACTCCCTAGTTTATCTAATAGTTGACAAAATACTTCACAGGAACACATACCTTGACAATAGAACACCTATAGCTAATGTGATCAAATTTAATAATTAAGTGTTTTCATGACTGTTTTGTAATCAGTCTGAAGCCACTGGTATCTTTCTATATTAAGTACAATACCAGACATGTAATAATTACTATGGTAACTTAACAGTTAACCGATATTCCGGTTAATATTTCAATACGAATTCAGATGGTTTTTAACCGGTTCGTTTCTCTATAATCTGGATTTTCTAGTTAAGTTCCATGCTGATTGTTTTTATCAGAATCTGAAATTTGTATATTTGAATAAATGTTAAAATGTGTAGGAAACTTGAAATATTGTTTGTAAAGTGGGAGAATTATTATCTTTCAAAATCAATTCCTAACTTTCTAACTCATTCAAACATTTGAATAAATCATGTAGATCAATTGAAAAAACAAACATCTATGTGTATTGTGTAATGTTGATAAAATTAAGACTATGCACGTGCATTAATTCATGCTTTGTATCTATGCGCAAAGAACAATATGTATTGATATATTGCAATACAGTTTTCACCGTACTTTTTAGTCTCTGAATATTTTCAGTCTCAGCACTTTATACCTCATTTTTTGAAAATATGTATGTAACTAAATGCATATTTAGTAAAGTAAAAGATTAAATATTTCCGTTTTCCCCATCTTTACTTTTTTCCCAATGTCATGGCAACAAAAATCAGAGTTTAAATGGCTTTCCTGAAAAAACAATTGATTGTGGAATAACTTGGCCAAGTTGCATCTCTGTCAGTCAACTAGTAATGAAATGAGAGCATTTTGAAATAGCCCCATAAATGTTAAGAAACACTGTAATATTAGACATAAAAATGGAAAGTTTTAACTGTGGGGATTGATAGTGTTAACATACAACAATAAAATCAGTCAAACTGTTACAGATATCACAAAATAATGTCAGAAAATAATTCAACAATAAAAAACAACAAGTCTGTAACAAAAGTAGTTTAAACAATTAATTAGGAAATCAAACCCAAGTGTTACGATTAGACACATCACCACAATGATAGAAACAAGTTATTATGTGGAATGTTGAAATCAAGTTTGTCACAAAATAAATGTAATTTGTATCAGTATGGCTTCAAGTTCACTCACCTGATATTTTTATATCAAGATCAAGATTTCAATGTTTATTCTAACCAAGTTACATGTGTTTTTTCACTCTATATTTTTAACGTGACTTTGTCTATATTCTATTTTATCTTCATTTTAATATTGAACACATACTTGTATGGCTATTATAATTTCCCCCTTTTGTTCATAAAATTTGACAAATTATTTATTTTTAAATGGAAGAATTAAAATAACATACATTATTCTATATTTTGTCAAGGAATAAAACAAAGGCACTTTTTAAGCACTTCATACAAAAAAACAACTCGTTATTTTTTCAAAGCTTGTGCCTACGTTTTATCCAACTATATAATATATAGACATCTGTATGTTATTTATCAACCATAAACTATCTGTCAATTCCTATAGTCTTGTAAAGAGTATCTAGTTCAGAGTAAAAATAACAAGTTTTGTATGGCACACAGCAACCTGAAATTTGCAGACAGATTTCACCTATAAGTACTTGGACTGTAACACATAACAGACAAAATGTAATTATATTGTACAAGACAATACATACTGTGTTCAATAAATTATACCCATATTATAATTAACAAGTTCACACTCAAGTGTCTAGAAAACTTAATGACAATTAAGTTGTACGATATAAGAGAGATACCAGTACTGTACAGTAAAATATCAGTGTACCATCAAACATGCTGCGAAACATGCAAAACTTTTAAAACTTGCTGTAGTACGAACCAAGATTGATCACGTCTATACAGCCTCACCTGGTGACTTCATCACTAAGGTGAGAAACACAACAGTGAATACAACAACAACAACAACAACAACAACATTGTTTATTAAATGTAACACATGATTACCTCCTCTTGTTGTTTTACTGGTTCAGGCACAGTCTCTGTGGTCTCTACCACAGGCTCGGGCTGATGAGGAAATAACATGGTGAGCATCAAAATATAAAACTAATTGACATATGATAGTAATTAATTATTAAAAACAAACCAGTTCATGCAGTTAGATAAGATCTACCATGATTTTATAAGATGACATTTGACATTTCCAGGTAAGTGTTTAAAGTAAATAACTAGAGTTGTTAGATTTTAAATGTCAAAGTTTACATAAACTGTAAGAATATCTATATCAAGTACATGATAGTTTTTATTATATAAAGAATGATTTTACGGTATTTTAAAAGGTAGACATCTATAACTCACAGACATAAATTTCATTTTCATTAAGTATAACGATTCATTGGTCATGCATCCAAATGACCACAGCACAAAGAAAATTTGTAATAAAATACATTTTGTGTATGTCATATTCTTTACTGGTTGGTTAACCAAACATTAATATGACTTGTAATCTAAATTTGATGATATTCTGCACAATATCATTAATTACAAGAAATGCTCTTAATTATTCTTTCAATCTTTGTAAGTGTTTGACAATTTCCATTTTCTAAATTTCTACCAAATAGAATTGTACAGCACAGAATAGTTTTTATTTTAAAATCTTAGAATTTCTAATAATTATTGTTGCAATTTACATCTGCATGATTGATTTTTAAAACAATCCAAATAAACAAAATAGTTAACTTGACAATTAAACTATACAAAGATAAAGACATATACCCTTTTAAAATTAATGTAAGGACTATTTTAAAACAGTAGATTTATGTTCCATTGAATCAAATTTTACAAAAAAGCATAAATTCCCAATGAAATTGTGCTCTTACCAAGATCTAATATTTTCCTAATCTTTAAGTGTAGTTCATTACAGTAAGGTCCATTTGTATGACACCAAGGTCAAGACACAACAGAAACTATGGTTGTTTGATACAGGGTTTGCTTATAAAAGACATAAGACCCAAGATACAAAATATATACAAGCAAACATGGAGTATCTGTACAACAAGATTGTCATAAGGTGAGTACTCCTCCCAGATAGTTTTTGTCAAAATAAAACAAGGAATGTAATGTGGAAACCACATTAAGGCGGATTTGCATCAAGATCTGACCATAAATGAGAGAGATATCCAACATATTAAAAACTTTAATGCAAAAATTACAAAGGGAAATAATCCATAATAAAGCCAGGTAGAATTGTGGTTACTTTCTAATTCTGTTTATCACATGGTATGTTATCATTGTATGAAGTTTCATAAAGATCTGACAATAAATGGCAGAAATATATGGTAAAAAAAACCATTTATACAATTGTTAACAACACTGGAAGCCCAACCATCCTCCTCCCACCCGACCGCATGGGTTTCCCCAAACTATAAGCCTAATTTTTTCGTTGAAAAATCTGGCTAAAAACCAAGAACCAAACCTTCATGTGGTTTGTATATCTTATATTTTATAGATGAATAAAATAATAAATCTTCACTGTTAAGTATAATATGTTTTCTAATTCTAACTACACATTCCAATAGAAGATTGAACTATGGAGACCAAAATTAAGAACTCTGTGTCCAAAAAAGCAACTAAAATGCAATAACATGTAAATGATATTACTAGACTAGACTACAGACTTGACTAGTTACAAAAACTATTACAATTATTATAAATATAAATAAAATGAATCAACTCACTTCTTTAACATCTGTCTGTATTTCTTCAACAATAGATTCTTGTTCCGGTGAGGCAGGAGGATTTGGTGGTTCAACTTCAGGTGTAAATCTTATAGCAGATAGAGCACGATCTTGTACATCAGGAGCAAAGTTGATAACAGATGTAGATCTATCATTCTTTTCTTTATGTAAATCAGCTTTAGATGTTGTTTCTAAATCTATACCAGTTAACTCAAATACAAGATCTGTAAGTCCATGTGTACCTAAAAAATAGGATAAATTTAACATAGTAATAAATTTACATTGTAAATTTTGTTTAGCTTGTAAAGTAAGTAGTGTTTGTATATGTACTTGTAGAATAAAATTGCCTTGTTATTTAGGTAAGACTACTGAGTATGTACTTTCAAGTGTATACACAGACAACAGTGAAAATTGGGAAAACATTTCCGGTACTGTCAAAATTTGTTCTTCATACCTGTCTATTATTATTCTATTATGAATTATTATTTCTGGATTTAATTCCTGATTTGGTTCTTAAAAACCTCAAGTTAATCTTGATCCAGTTTAAAATAGATTCTATGCCAACGAAGCTTAAAATAATAATTCGAATAACATGTAATTTTTCATTAACTATGATAAACACACTGAATGTATACAATAAATATTTCATGAATTAATGTAGTGAAATGATTCATTGCCATATGACCTGAATGCATGAAAGTGTGCAGACAAATTGAGGGCTTTACAAAACATTATTGTAAATCCCTTTATTATTAAATGGAGTAATAATAGGGCATGCTTGATTGGGCTGTCAGAATTATGCCAGAATCAAATTCCGACTCTTCCACAGAATCTGCCAAACAAGTGAAATTGAATGTCAGAACTGAATCAAAAGGCAATATTCGTAGCAAATATACTCACTTCTTGCTTTATTTATAGCAAATAGTTAAATTGTTATTGTTAACAATCGGGCAAAAGTATAATTTTAACAACATTTAACGCTGCCAGAACACAGTTTTGACACGCTCCATTGGAGTTCTCACAGTTCTAATAATCGGAATTTCCAATCGAGCATGCCCATACTGTTTCATCAGCCCTTGAAATATGTTTTATACACCACATAATTATATAAATGATATTAAACACTTACCACATTGTCTGTTAAATGTATGTGGTCTTTGTTTTCTACCCCAGAATATAATCAATGGTAGACTACCACAAGATTTATGAACTGCAGAACTACCGTCTAATGAATATAATGGATACATCATAGGATCTACATCCTGGAATACACAACATATTACAACTATATTAATGGCATTGTGATTAATACATGATCTGAAATTCTTTGCTACACACTGGCTTACTTGACACCATACAAGCTTCCAGTATAGGCTACATTCAGCTGAACTTTGTTAGTATGTGATTTGTAAATCAACTTGCAATGCCAGTAATAGTCTGTAAGGAACATATGCTCCTAAAATAGCAAGGAATAAAAAAAGATCTAAAAATTATATTTCATTTACGCTTACAATGTTTCTTCAAGATTAAAGCTGTGCATTGATTTGTTGACACAAAGGTTGTATGAACATGACCCCAGTGCAATGTCAAGAATTCTTAGAAAAGTGTCAAAAGAAAATTTGTTTATGTTGATTGTACTTATATCAGAAACCAAACAAATTGAAGCAATACAAGGTAAAATTCTCTAACATCTACAGATCATTAAAATACTTAACATTATCAGATATACTTCAATTGCACTTACTGCATTGTCTGCATGTCAAAGTGTCAAGCAGACAACTTTAACAGAAATAGTAAAGATCTCTTTAATTGTGCATATGCAGTCTAATGTCATCTTCTATAGTGGATTTAAATGAAGAATTGCTACAGTTTGCTACCATACATGGAGAAACCCCATGAAAAACCCAGAGTTTATTTTCGATGAACAGAGCCATGTACTTCCAACAGTTCAAATGATAAGGAGAGTGCATTTTCAAAATAGTCCCATATAATGTTACAACCATTCAAAACTGTATTACCAACCTTCAATTGTTCAGAGTAGATATTTTTCTCAGATTGTTTTTTCTCATCATCAGGTAAAGGTATATCCATATCAGAAGATAAAGAATCTAAATCATCATTATCTGTTGGTTCTGGTGTTACAGGAACATTATCATCACCATGTGGAGTTTCCATGGTAACCTCCTTCAAATTCTACAAATATTTATACAAAAATGTGTAAACAATTAAAATCTCATTTACCAGAGTTAGATCTAATGAATATCATGTGTAATTAAAAATAATTGTTCGGTCCTGCACATTTTACAGTATAAATATATTAAAAAAGTATGCTTCATCCGAGATGAATTTTTTTTAATATTGTGGCTTATCTTAACAAAACTTTTAGTTCCTATACATGTATTTGGGTTCAGGCAAACTGTTACTGCTAGTCAACATTTGGTTCTGACAAGTAAAACATAGATGGTTGTCCAACTGAGCAACCTTGTTTAAAAACCAATGTCAAGCCCTTGATAAACAAATACAGTCATATGAAACAAATATCAAACAAACATACTAATTCTTTCAAATCAGCCATTTCAATGGTGGCCATGGCAACCATGGTCTCAGTTGGTCCACTATGAACAGATATCTGGAAGTTAGATGGAGCTTCTGGCGGTGGATTCTTACACCATATACCTTCATCTATCTTGTCTGGTAGTGTAAACATTTTCTCTTCATAATTCCTCTTCTTTATTTCACTTGGTTTTATATCAGCTGTAATGCATTCAGGAATAAGAAAAAACACCATTATGAGTCAATAGCTTTAATGTACAGCACTTTTATTTGTGTTTTCCAAGGGGTTTCATATTTGTAGGGTTTAGAATTTGCACATTCCATTACAATTATAACCTGTGTAGATACAGATATATATGCTGGATTTAGAATTTAGGCAATAGTTGCAGACAGCAAATATAGCAAAAATTAAACTATGGCAAAAATACCCACTATACATAAGCTCTTTTAAAAACCTCATCATTTCTTCTCACACCATAATAAATACAATGAAGAAATCATTCTTAGCATGTTAAGCAAACAGATGAGACAAAAGATATTCATTATAAATCGGCTTTCTTTTTTTCCAATTTATGAGGCCAGTACCCATATTTCTTTGAACATCAACATGATATAATTTTCTCATTTTTCAGAATAATGAGTCAAGTAATTAAATTGCTACTTTTTGTCAGGAATTTATATTTTTCAATGACAGAAAATCATTGATAACTTGTATTAATACCAGATATTAACTGCCTTGCTTAAAACACATTGTTTTGTATATTGCAGTATTCATTGAATTAGCTCCCATTGATTAAAACTGTGAAATCAATTTTAGAGTGACTATAAATGTACCTCAACAATAAAAGTAAGGACAAGCACTAAAATAAACATTGCCCTCCAAATGATTTTTAAGAAAAGCTGATCATGTATACAGCAAGTAATTACATGGGGTTTCCCAATATTTAGTAGCGGACAGTTGCAAATACTCCTTAAAATCTGCCACAGATAAAAACATTAGGTTGTGCACACGTAATTAAAGGGATAGTTACTACTTCAATAAAAATAGTCCACATTACATGTTAATTTTGTGCAATTGCAATATATCTTATCTGGCTTATGTGAGGGAAAATTCCCTTGTAACCGGACACCCATTAATTTCCTAGACTGGTCTGACAAGTTCTAAACAAATACATATCTTACCTGTAGCAGTGCTTGGTTGACTTGCATCATCTAATTTATCTGTTTTAAAGAACTGTTTACCAAATGTTACAGAACATTTCAGATCAGTGTGAGTCATTCCTACTGGACTATATACACGTACAAACATAAAACGATCATACTCCGGCTCCTGTGTCCAAGCCTCAGCATCTTTGGTTTCTTTCTTCTCTACATATTCTTTCTTTTCTTCAGCAAACCTTACTTTCTGTAGAGAAATTCAATAATTCAAATAATTCTAATACATATTGATTATTCTAGAAATAAGAAAAGGGCTGAGAGACAGAAAAAGGGATGGGGTTGATGTTTCGTAGGAACAATTTTTGCATAGAGAGAAAAAGACAGGGTGCAGCACCCTTCTGTTCTAGTTCAGAATAATTACAATAATATTGATGTATCAATAGATGTAATACAACATGCATTGATTGCTTATACTAATGATTACTAATAGCAAACAGCAATAAACCTTAGGAGCTGGGTGTTGGTGCAGTGGGTAGCACATTTGACTTTAATCCAGGTGATCAAGTTCCAGGCCTAGCCACATTATGTCATATCCTTCCATGAAAAGTTTATAAATAGTGATGATTTTCAAAAGTTCCTACTAAAATAGCAAATGAGAACATCATGATCATCATCATCCGGCTTATTTTAAACAGGCCGTTGATTGTTCCTTTGGTAAGGGTGAGGCCTGTGTGTCTGGTCTGGAACGAAGTCTTCCTCTCCATAATTGGCGATCTTCAGGGTTGGTTCCATCCATTTTCAGCGCCAGCCGGTCACGCTTAACCAGGTCTTACCAGGTTAGCTTTGGTCTGCCTTGGCCCCGATGTGCAGTGACGTTCAAATATCTGACTTGGGAGATCCAGCTTGTGCTATGTTCTACATGGCCAAACCATCTCAGTCTGTTTGTTTGGAGAACGTCAGCAATACGAGATTTGTATTGAAGGAAAGACAGGTTTAAGTTAAAGTGTGATTTAAATTCTGCTTCCATTTACATGTTCAGTCAACTTAACAAACTTGTATTTAAGAATCCTGACTGTTGCAATCATCTCAAAACAAGTAACCCCTAACAGTACCCATTGCACCTGGGTGGTGAGAAACAACTGTATGTGAATTTCTTGCTCAAGGAAATTAGCAGTTCCCTTAGTAGGGTAAGAACCCAGATCCTCTCGATCCCTTATCCCATGCCATACCACTTCTCCTACGAAGACAGGTGGACCTGTCTCTATAAATAACCAAGAAAAGTTTAAAGTTACAATATAATATATAAATATAAACCCAACAACCAACCTTAGGTGAGTCTAAAGTTTGTTCAGCCTCAGTTGTTTCTTCTTGATCAGAATCTTCTGCTTCTTCCTCGTCCTCGTCCTCCTCTTCGCCGGCACCTTCTATTTTAATACTAGGTACATGAGGTACAGGTTTCTCTCCTTCACTTCCTGCTACAGACTCCGCCTCTTCCTTCACACCACCACCGTCTTCTTCATCTTGATCTGTACCTTCCTCCTTTAATTATAATATATATTGTAGAGCGCTTCTAATACTTGCTGTGTCTATATTTTATGTTTTAAAGGTCATTAAATTTGCAGAGATAAGAATTCATGCATTTGATGTAAATCTGGTCACAACAAGCATAGTGCATAAAGTTTGACCCCGATCTGACCTTTCACATTTGCATCTAATTATTATCTACACATATTCCGACAAAAAACAGTACCAAGCCTATTCTACACTTCGGCAGTGATTGTAAAATTATAGAAGTATGTTTATGTGTTAAATTTTAACACATAATCCTCACGACCACAGAGTAATCGTACATTAATACTACATTCGTATTCAATGTAATGAATATTCTTGCATAAAGGTCAGGTCGGGGTCAAACTTTACACACAAAACAATATAAACTAGATATAGATATATTTGCCAGAAATAAAATTTGCATAACAATCAATGTCCTCAAATATAATGTGAATAAAACATCCACAAAAATTATCAGCTTCACAGAATTGTACTTTCTCTAACATGGGAAATACAGTACAGGTTAGCCTTAAAGGTACTAGTTCACAGATTTGGTTAAGATAATCTATATTTTCAAAAATAATACCATTCAGTGTCTGTAATTGAGTCAAAAAAATAATTATAGATTGCAAGAAATATATAATAAAAGTCACGAAATTGCACTAAGATTGTCTATACCATGACATACGGGGTAGATTTTTACTACTTGAAACACCATCATTTGTAATTGTATGTCAATATGCACTAAACTTGTCATTATCAAATCACTAATTTCTTGCTTCAAAATTGTTTTTGATAGTTTCAGAAAAAGTTGATGTTAAAGTTGAAATCTGTGAATGAGTACTTTCAAAGACCACTTGGCTATAGCAAAAATCATGCAATCTTTGAAGATCTATAAGTTCTAAATGCTTAACTTAAGAAGAAATAATCTCATTTTGAACATTATTAAGACCATCAACTTTAATGATTCTATAAGTGGAACTAAACTATTTTTTTTCTAGTTCAAATTAAAATTATTTTATCCTCATGCACAAATACCTTGATCTGGGATTGATCCAGCATGGTTTACATAAGAAATAATTAGAAATACATTTTAATTAACCTAAAAGTATATAAAGATAATAACAAAGAAAGTTTGAAAGCTAGAACCCAGCTAGCTAAAACTAACGTGACGAGTCAAACATCCTACCTAGCAACAATCTAATTTCCTTATACATGTATATCTATGTAAAATTCCCATAAAAAACTAGTAAGAAACAAAGGGCAGCAATCAAGTCAAATTAGGATAAGTTGAACAACTGGTTCAATGGAATTTTTTATCACAAACCCTCAAGTAAGGGCTTTCTAACTTCTTAGATGTATAAAA
Source organism: Mactra quadrangularis (assembly GCA_025267735.1). Lineage (NCBI taxonomy): Eukaryota > Metazoa > Mollusca > Bivalvia > Venerida > Mactridae > Mactra > Mactra quadrangularis. The sequence goes on from CM046309.1 coordinate 6,409,266, forward strand.
ATATGACAGGAATGATATGAAGTGTATATATATAGTATAGTGATTATTCTCAACTCAGAAAAAGACTGGCAGGCAATATATATGCCAGGGCTCATTAGTAAATTGTACTTTTCAATTTTATTGAGTCAACTTTTTTGCTCAAATTATACATGTACATTACACAGAATTTGACAGGCAGTAAAAATGACAGAGAAAAGCAACCTGCACTCTATTCTGGATGTGAACAATCACTATTCATGTATATGTTAAAATGTTCAAATGTATGTGTTAAAGTGAGTGCAATATATCTATTACCATGCAAAGTACCATGTAGTACATTAATATATATGAATAGAAAAGACATTATTAATTTATTAATAGAATATAAATAAAATGGAAATTAAATTATAAAAAGTTAATTTTGTAAAAAACAAAAAATATGACATATTATATAGACATAATTTTAGTAATTGGTGTAAATAAAATGGTAATTAAATAAAATAAGTTTAAATAAGTAAAACAAAAAATGACATAGTATAAAGATAGAATTAAGTTAATATTAGCTTAAAAAGCAATAAGTAAGATTGTCTGAATATTTATCAAGAAAATCAATTATGCTAGTTTTAAGATAAAAGTGTACATGTGCAGTGTTAATTATTCTTCTATTACATAATTCCATGCTTAATTCAATGCTCTTAATATTTTTTTGTTTGGTTTAACGCTGTAGCAACACATTACATAGGTCATATCACAGCAGTCAGTCAACCAACTCACCATTCCTGAAAAGGCTAAATCTATAGATGTAGGAGTTAACCAGTTTCTTAGCGCATACTTCCAATGACTGATTAAGAATCAGTGGTAGGAATGAGAATTGCCATAGAAATCATTTCATGACCAAACTCCACAAAAGAATGCCCCTGCCCAGGAATCAAACCCATGACACCTTGATCAGTAGACTTGTGTGCTACCAACTGAGCTAGTCAGACAGCATAGTGTTCTTATTAAAGCACCAACTACCTTTCTATATATCTTTGTGCAACATAAACCCATGAAATAAAGTTCCTAACAATATCTGTGCATTGTTTCTAGTCTAAAGAGAATTAAAGTGATGTATTTTGTTCATGCTATGACCATACTAGTCAATAAGTAGCAAATAAAACTACAAGCCTTTCTACAAAATGAACAATGAAAAATAAGTATGTATGATATTAAAACTAAATAAAAAAGCATTCTGCCATCATAACCATACTGTTACCAGGCTAAGAGTAAATCTTCCACAAATAGACCTCTCTTTCACCAAAAGAACTGTCTAAAACCATCTCCATTTAATTTATAGGGAACACCAATTTTTAGGTATTTGATTTTTTATGAATAGTGATGAAAAATAAAGAATTTTCTGATAAAATAATTCAAAATATGCAAAAACAAGCTTTACTAGATAAAACTAGACCTATTAATGAATGTGATCATGTACCTCCACAAATATGGTGCAATCATTGCAATGGTTAACTTTTTGTTTAGCCAAATAACCCAGTTTTTGACTGCATGGGACCAAATTCTAATTTAACAAATAATTTTGATGTAAGGTCAATGAGACAGTGTACCAAAACATATTTCAATTCATTGTATCAGATAATTTTCATGTAAAACTTTCCAACATAAAACAGTCAATCCAGGTTGGAACACTGATAGAGACACTCCAATCCCCCCCCCCCTTGTGATTTGTGGGGATATAATAATAAAATAATAAAATAAATAAAAATTCTACCAAGCCTAATGCTATGCTATTACATGTGATGATAACTTACACTTATAGTTTTAATTGATGAAGCACCTTTCTTTGTCTATAGCAAAACAAGATGTATACATGTATATATTGAGAATATAAAAAGTAATATATCAAATAAAAGGCTTAATAAAATAAAGCATAATATACAACCATTTTTCTATTGTAAAATAATATCATTTTTTGTACAAACATTTTAATAAATAAATATGATTTATAAATGTCATCAAATTTCTTTAAACATTTGCAGTTATTATTTATTGTTTCTGTTTAAAAACAGTGATCTCAGTCTTGTGAGGCATAGAAATATGTTATAACAGACAAACATTGCCATAATTGCAGTTAGTCTTTGATAATGGCAGCAGTTAGCCGTCTTAACTTCAGATTGGAGTAAATAATTATTTCTAATAGTGAAAAAAGACTTTCTTCACTTTGGGATAACCTACTAAATGAAACAAAAAGGAATATAAGGAAAAACAAATGTCTTCACTTAATAAGTTAAATAAGTGTGTTTGTACCTTCTTGGAAAAACCCACAAACTTGAAATATGGATAAAGACTATGGTTCATTAGATCTTATGTTTTTGTTATGCATTCCTGCCCAATAAAAATAAATCTTATCTTTTCTTATCTTATGTAGATAATTTCATGAATACTAGTGCTATACTTACAGAGGCTTTATCACTTGTAGATACAGGACTTTCACCACCATGTTTAAATTGTATTTTAGGCATATCATCATCGTCATCTTCATCATCCGACTCATCTAGTTGTCGTGTAAATTCTTGTACATGTTCAAGACTATAATAAATAATTGAAGTTCAAGTTAAAGTGTGGTTTAAAGTCTGATCCCATATGCATGTTCAGTTGATTTTACAAAATTGTACTATAACCCCTGATAATTAAAATCACTTTCAAGCAGGTGATCTCACAAAGTACCCATTAGGGGATTTCACAGTCTTCAAAATTAGTGGGTGTCTGGTTACTCCGGACAACCACATTTAGTCTTGGCAACCAAATATCTACAAACAATATATAATGGCTTTCATATCCCACTTTAATAGACTGGTTTACATTGTTAGAAATTCACATTCACATATTCTAGAAAGTAATGAGAAAATCTAAAAGGAATACTTAGTATCCTGACTTACCCAAGTTTAGCTTTTTGTTTAATAGTTTCAATAAGAAATTTCCATCTTCTACCATGTCCTTTGTTACTCATTACTTTAGCAAATAATTTCTCCCAGTTCATTACACGTTTTTCTCTGGCAATTCTTTTAGACTGAAAACACAAGAAACAATAGCATAGTACTCAAAATTCAATTCATACAAATAAAAATATCCTTGTTGTCAATATTTTTAAGAGCCAAGTCTGCAGGTACTTTGTTCCACCACTTTGGAGCAACAATGGCCAGTGATCTATTTCCCATCATTATTTGTGCATTGGAGTGGAAATAACTGGATAACCAGCTCTGCATTGGTTCAAATCCCATCCAAAACCTACCCTGTTGTTTGTTTCCTTGAGCAAGAAACTTTATTCTACTAGCTCAGTATTTGGGACCAAAAGCAAACTAGAAAGTGATCAATCTAAGTTGTCAGAAATTATTTCACAATCTAAGCTAAATATATTTGTATAAACTTGATTATAAAGAAGATCAATTTAAATAAAAACTAAAACTCATCAAACTATACATACATGGGCATCAACAAGTTGTAAACGTTTGATAGCAATATTTAATTGTCTCTGTTTAGCTTCATAATCTTCATGTAATTTCTTTAAAGCTGCACTCTTCTCTTCCCATGGTGTAGAATAGACTCTAACAAGTCGTACAAGTTCATTTACTGGCATGTTTAAATCACTTATACTGAAAATATACATGATACATACATGATACACATATAAAGAGGATATTTGTCAAATTTTGTGTAAGATTTATTTTAATTTCACTAAATGAGACAAAAAACAATTTTCATGAGTAACCTAGCCATGAGCAACCATGTCATTTTCTGAGCTCACAAGCTGAAATAAAAATTTCTTATTCCAAAACTGCCTGTTCTTCTGTTTCTTTCATGCTTGGACTGGTTATCATAAGTTAAGAAGCTCTGTGATGATTTAGATCCAATTAAATACCCACCATATCATTTCCTTCAGCAAAATTAATAATCCCAAACTGTTCATAGCACAGAGACCAAAGAGTGAACTCAAAAAATCATAAAAATAAATTTGAATAAATTGCTTCAAAATTAAGAAAAACTCCCTTAAGTATAAATCTTGTTAAAACCTTCACCTTCTGAAAACTTTCCCAGTATTTGTAGCCAGTTTTATCAACAATGTTGGAGGTAGTTGATGTTTTAACATCTCATCTTTCATTTCCAACAACTGAAAAATTAAATATAAAACTAATTTTAAGTATGCATTGTGCACTTACACAGGTAATTAAATTTTGAAACTGAATTCACTTAATTAGGGTTTGCATCAGACGTAATATATTCTAATCTAAGTTTCAAACTTTCATCTTTAGTTTGTTATTTACAAATGGTAGTAAGAAAAACAAGTACAAAATGACATCATTTACACACAAAGCTAATATTTCTCCATTAAATGAATACATGTGGGTTTGGCGAGTAAGGAGTAAAGTAAGAAGTATAAGGAATATAAAAATTCTATTCATTGAAATTTAAATTTTAAAAATCCTTAAGCTCACAGGTTTCAAACAAATTTGTACAAAAAACATAAAACTTACATAAATGTACTCGGCCTAGGGACTAGGCTCTTAGATAGGTGTGTACATAATTATATAATATATTATAGTAAAGGTATAAGTTAATCATTTAGACAACTTACCTCCTCCATAGCTGTATGAACTAAAGCCATAGCATTGTTTACACCATCACATAAAATATCAAACTTATTTGGTTCACCTCGTTTAGTTCCTTCATCTGGTCCATCATCGTCACTCGTACTAGAATCACTGTCACTCTGTTAGAAGAGAAATCAAACAAACACACTTATATCATACTGAGTTTAATGCTGTGTCAACACAATATAGGTTATTTTACTGCAGTCAGCACACTTTATCAAGCTTTCCTGGACCCTTGTTTATAACCAGTACTCATCTACCCTTCAACTTCCAGCAACTTCTCCATCAATCTCTGTAAACAGATATCCTTTAGACTGCTGTTGTATAGGATCTATTATCATAGCTCAGGGGATCACATCGACATATTTGTTTGTTTTCACCAATTAGCGTAGCTTTCATCTAGAGGAATAGCATCTTTATTCTGTAAATTCTATTTTAAGATGGCAGACAGAGGTTTGCACACAAAATTGACTGTGGTGTTATTCAAAAGCTGTGAATGGATGGCTCTTTTCAAAGTGAGGTATACAATGTTAACAAGTTACTGAATAAAATGATTTTGTAATGAATATAATAAAAGCAAAGGTCAGCTGAAATAAGCAAGTACCCAAGCAGATAATTTTAGATTTAGAATCCAACATTTGCAGAAATAGTTGCTTTGAAACATTTTAACACTGACCCACTGATTTGACCTGTCTATTAGTTCAGTCTCCCAGGCCTTTCCGAGTTCTATAATAATCATTTTACATACCCAACCAAGTCTTACAGTTACAGGACCCCAGACATTCAACATTTTTTGATGAGATCACAAATTTCAACAGACAGTAGGTCTAGATGGACCTTCTGTTGTTTTTTTTTACAGGATTTGTATGTTTCTATGTTTGGTGCTGATTGGGTAAGTAACATTTACTTACATCTCTCCTATGTTCTTCTTCAGCTTCCTCATCATCTTCTTCAGCGAGAGCTTCTAAATTACGACCTACAAGAGAATATATTATGTTACCTTAAAGTCTACAGCGAAACCCTGTCTATATTGTTAATGTATACTGCTAATGCTGCATCAGATGAAAAACAAAATGTTTAAAAATTGGGCTTGATAAATTTTGGAAGCAAGAACTAGAATTCTGACTGCAAGAGAATATATCATGTACATATGAAATTGCATATTAATAAAACTAATGTAGTAGGGGTGTATATATAGTATATGTTTGTAATATACACCAGTCTGATCAGCTCAGTTTGGAGAGCATCTGACTTTAATTTAGACATTACTATGAAAATTCACAGAGGATCTGGACCTCTTTACATGACTTTTGTAACGAAATGTAACACACATAATAAAATTTAAAAACAAACCCAGAACATATCACATAGTGTAGGCCTATAGTGTATCCCCTGACATTCTAGCAGTACCCCCTGGAAGCCAAATCTAATCTGGATGGAGATAAAAAGTAACTGGGTACCTCTTTTCTGCTTCCGTCATTTATCTATTCAAGCACTAATTCTTTGCCGATCTATTTTCTTACTTTTACTATAACGTTTCATATATAACTTTTATATTCTCTTTTCTATGCGCACCATCAAGTCAGACAATTTGATGGAACTATGACAGTAGTATGATGTAGATGTAGTATACAGCTGTTTGTGAAACAACATTCAATGGGTGCTAATCCAGTGGAGAAATAAAATGCATCATATGCAAAATGAAAGCAATTAAAAAACAATGACACCAAAATGTATCCCAAAAAGAGGCACTGCAATTCTATAAATACATTGAAACCAAACAGATGAGCAGTGAGACCAATTTTATTCACTCTTAAAAGTCTTAATCTTCTTGTTCAATCCACAGATCAGGTCCAATTTTGTCAACAAACTTCTACAGTAGCATATCTGAGACAAGTCCATCATGAATCATACTTGATTCTTTCAAAGAAATCGAAATCTTACCTCTGTCCATGGTTAGGATGAAGTTTAATTCCTTCTTTTACACAAAAATAGAAAGTGATTGTTATTGTTAATTAATTGACACAGGTGTCCGCCATTAGTTTACGTCATGTTGCTAGTCACGTGATACAAGAAGTTGTGTCTAAAGTTTAAATCGACCCGTTGAAGAACGGGTGTTCGTTAGATATAAATCGGCTCACAAAACTTAAATGGGTTAACTGTTTTTCTCTAAATCTTCAATTCATAAAACCACTGCGTATGAAAGGTTGAAATGTCTACTCCTTTCTGCTTTAGTTTATCATCGTTAAAATAATACATTGTACTTCAGTTTAATGAAAGGGAAATAACTCGATCTAAAATGTATTGATATTGACTGAGTTAACTCCCTTTGAAATAATATAAAATAGAAATGACTTCTATCTAGATTTTATTTACTAATTTAAAATATTTAATATCATCTTACCACAAAATATATTGCAATTGAAATCCCTCATTATTGGAGTCTTTAGTAAGCATTCAGTAACAGCAGGGGGAATAAGTTTAGCAGTCATTAGTCAAGATCACAGATGCCCCTTTGTGTATTTCTGCCCACCACATCAAGTTGAAGGGCATTATTTGATCAAACAGGTCATTTTAGTATACTGCCTTGTCCTTTTCATCCTCTTACAGCTATGTCCATTTACACCACATGGTAAAGTGTAACAGACACAGAATGGATTTAAACCATTTTGAGTGTATGTTTATACAACTCTTTATCATTCCACAAGATACCAACTTTTATTTATAGTCAATATTATATACAACAATTAACATTAGCTATAAATAGCTATTAACTGAATAAGACAATTATTTGTTTGGAAAAAAAATACAATTTAAATAAATAAATAAATAAATATAGTCCTGTTTGTTTATCTGATGAATACATGAAGAAATTTCACTATATGTTATACAAAATCTATAAAAAAATAAACAGACCCATTTTGTTGGACATTTTTTTAATTATATAAATGGTTTTCATGCTATTTACAAAATGCAATCAAATACAAATAAGTTATGACACAAAATGATACAATAATGAGGATAATGGTTTTAATTCATACTCAGTTCTGTCACAAGCACATTCATCCTCAGACCAGACACAAAACAAACATATATGATATTGTCACAACACTATCGTACTTTTTATTAACAAATAAAAGCAAACTTTTGAACGGAATCAGCATATTTTAATTCATAGTTATAGATTGTTTCACTAATAAAATGTTGCACCAACAAAAACTTAACCAAAAAATTTCTAAGTATAAAAGGGCCATAATCTAGTCAGAAGTCATGCTAGAGTTATGCAACTTGGTTTTTGATCTCCAATGGTAACCCCGTAGACATATGTGAAGTTTCAAGTGAATCCCATCGGCAGTTTCAAAGATATAAAGATGTTGCCCCTAAAAAGTTAGCAAAGAAGTGTTACACCTACACCACCATCGACAAAGAAGTGAATAGAATAGCCCCAACATTCTCCAAATAGTCGAGCTAAAACGGATTTTTTAACCAACTTAAAATAAGTGAGATTGCAAGGAAGATAAAAGACGTTAAACACAAATGATGTTTTTGAGTGTTCCAAGAAGTTTTTAAACTCTTACATACTATAAACATTCCATGATACTATGACCTATATACAGCCTTGCATTGCCCAGCATTGCTTAATGTACATTTTAGCAATGTACAATATAATATTACAATGATAAACATACAATTTATAACAATCAAAACAATCATACAAGTCACTCACGTATAACAAATATAAATTTACATGTAATAAAATTATTTAGCGAGAAACAAAGAATGCACTTATAATAAGGTGAAATTCAACTGAAAAAAAACCTTTCAAGTTTCAAGTAAATCCCTTCAGGAGTTTCAAAAATACAAATGTTGCTCCATAACTTAACTTAACCATAAAAATTATAAGTATTAGAGGACCATTATCCAGTCAAAATTCATTCTAGAGTTATGCAACTCGGTATTTGACATCAATTAGTAACCCTATAGACATGTGTGAAGTTTCAAGTGAATCCCTTCAGTAGTTGCAAAGAAAAAACGTTGCACCTAAAAACTTAACCAAGAAGTGTTACGCCAACGCCGACTAACAGCTGAGTAGGATAGCCCCACTATTCTTCGAATAAAAGCCATTGATAAATTTACAGATAACTGACAATAAGCTTATATTACATAATAAATGACAATAGACCAATAACAATATGTAAACAAGAAAGAATGGATAGCAGCTTACTATATATTACAAGTAAACACTTAAAGCTTTTTGATACACAAAATTTTTTACATTCCTTTTTTCTCAGAAAGTCACTTAACTATACTCAGAACTTGTACATTGTCAGAAGGTAGAAATAATGCAAGTAAGAAACATTTCTACAATGAACAGATACTGATGATTTATCTTCTCATTATTTAAGTATAGGTGATATCCAGGATTCATAACATTGGAGTTTTTACCCACACTGATGAGGAACAAACAGCACATTGTACACATTATTGCTGAAAATCACCATACTCAAAATTAATCCTATTGTTTTCTTCTGTAACATACATTTCAGGGTTATTGTTTGTTTGGGTTTTATGGCGCACCAACACAAAAAGGTCATATCGCGCCAAAACATCATTGTTATTGTAAAAATATGTTTGTATGGTGGGACAAAAATTAATTCCAGATGAAGTCTATTTGTATGTGAATATATAACATGCCCTTGTCTGCATCACTAACCATTAACAAAGTATAAATAGATAGAATTAAACCAAGGTTGTACCTTAATATTAAAATCTTACAATAAAACAACAAAAAAACATCACAATTAACAACAATGTCTATTATACAAATAACGATACATACATTAATAGTTGGTTTAGGAGTACTTGATACATAGGTCTTTCGGGATAACTTGAGACAATTCTAAACAATACTCTATTTAAACAATGGCTCATGTTATCCTAAACAAGCTATACACTTTATTGTTGGCTTTAATCATTTTCATGAATACTATGTTATGAACTAATCAGCCAATTATAGAATGAATTAGTACAGACAAAATTTATTAACCTACCCTTATGTATAGAATCAACTTTGATGAACAATATTATTACAGTTACAGTTTATTTGATACTCTCAGCACATGTTGATATGCAAATGAGGTTAATTTTTTGTCAGATTACTGACATTGTTAATTGTACAATATATTAGATATCTCAACTTGTCTAGTATCATTAATCAGAGGGCAATAATAGCAGTCTTTTGTTTTTAATTTAGAAGAAGCTGAGAATTTTACACACTGACTGAAAAGTCTGTTCCCTATAACCATGTGCTCTATTATTATCACCTTGCTTGTGGGACGAAATGCGAATATAAACTTTTGTTAAGTACCAGAATAAGTAAAGTCATAGTAAAGTCCATTACTTTTTCTCAACCTTTAATCAATTTAAATCTTTTATCTTAACTAGTTCCTACCTTTGATCTTGAGAAAGGTAGGGTGAAGATTGTAATAATATGTTCATTAATTCATATGGGCAGGTTAATAAATTAAGATTATACTAAATAACTGCTCACAGATCAATCAGGGATATAATCAGGCTACAAGCCACACATTGTTTGGCTAGTATATAAGAGCAGACAATATAATAATGACAAAGAACAAAGATGTATACAATTATCACAGTAAATCACTGTCTCCGTAAATTCTCTAATCTAGCTTCAAGGTCAGCATCAGAATCAGGTCCGCCCCCTGCGGCCCCTTCAGGAACAGCCGCAGGTGTTTTACTTGGTCCAGCCTTTAATGATGTGCCTGTACTTGGTAAACCTGTAATATCAATAAATATAAAATAATAAGTTATTAAAATATATTGTGGATATTAGTTGACTTTGGTGTAAAATCGATTTTTATTTCACTGAGCAACACCATTTGTGAGTGAAATAAAACTTGATGGTAAAGTATACTTAGGTATAAAGCTTGTGACTATACACTGCATAAATAGAGAATATTCATTAACTTAAGTGTAAGATCGATTTTTATTTCATAGAGTGAACTCAGAAAACAAATTTTCATGAGTGGCATAGCCATTAGTGTAAATGTCATTTTCTTAGCTTGCATGTCAATATAGAAAGATCTTTTTCCAAATTGATGAACATTCTATTTCTTCCATGCTTTTTTGTACACAAATATATCATTATTTCTCTTCTAAAAATGTTGTCATTTTATGTTAATTTTTCACCAAGATTTTACATTTTCATTGTATATTTTCATGGCATTATAACACATTTTTACCATAAAGCAAAAAAAAAACAACAGTAATTCATTACACAGAAGTTGTGGAACATTAGACATAAATTAGAGAGAAACCTATCTTACAAAGAATAATTCACAATTTATATTTTATAACCTTTAATTTAACATTTGGTCCCATATTTATCATAAGTAAAGTATCTAATAACAAAAGACTTTATAAGGTGTAGTCAAAAAACTCATACCTGTCAATTCATCAGTTAATTGAAGACCTAATTCATCTAAAACTTGTCCAACAATAGCATCGCTGTAATAAATAAATTCATTTTCTATACATTAATCACTGATTCTCAAGATGGCAACATAAAATAACTAAAGAGTAAGCTCATAAAATACATGTAAATTAGTCAGTTTTACCAAGATATTGCATAATTCAAGGGGCATTACTCTGGTTATCTCAGTAAGATTGACTTGGCAATCAAACTCTTCTCAGCTATCTGAGCCACTAACATCCCTTGGTGGATGTTTACACACAGTCTATGACCGGCATGTAAAAAAAGATTAAGTTTAGGAAGACAATAAAATCAATATGTCTTCAAAACAGTGAAAAAATGTAACTACATGAACTTACACAATCCAGGCTGAATAAACTAAGTTCTACAACCAAGTTACATGGAGAATCAAGTCATAGGTATTACTGTTAACTTCAAGTTTTCTAAACTACAATGATTATATAACAATAAACTACAAAGATAGGTAACTCATTGATAACTTACGATTCTTCCTCATCGTCTTCATCCCCCATGGCATCATCTATAGCATCATTCATCATTTCTTCTTTCATATCCATTATCTCTGATTGTTTCTCAAATTCCATCATTATCTTTTGAATCTGAGGTAACTTTAACTGTAAACAACAATACACACTTAAAACATATTCAGAACTTGAAATTACTTCAGCATGAAAATATTTATAACTGGATGTAACTTGTCATAAAAATATGCCTATCTTGCTTATCAAGGGTCATAACTCTGGCATCTCTATGTATTGGTAAGGCTGTTGAAATAAGATCAGCATGAAAATATTTAAGATTGAGTGTAAATAGAAAAACTGACAAAAATTGCCCATCTTGCTTATATCATCAAGGGCCATAACCCTTGCATTTCTTATTATTTTAGCAAGGTTGTTGAACTTATCCTCAGGAACTATCTTGTTGACATTCTGTCGCAATTTGGTAAACATGGGATGACAACTATGTACTAAAGGATCAGACATACCATACTAACTTATTCAAATTGAGTTTAAAAAAATGAGGGGAGATGAAACCAGAAACAGAACTCTTCCTTCAGGCTTTAATATTTTAAAATACATTATTTTTTGTTAATAAACCCAGATCTATAATATTATACCTGTCTGTTCATTGTTTGCATGGCTCTTGTAACACCTTTCATAGCTTGTGCCATAGCATTGTTAGATCTTAATGTTTGAATCTTCAATGATACAGCTTGAATATTTGCTCTCATAAGAATAAACTTTTTAACATATCTTCTGGTTCTAACTAAATCTTTGGCCATGATTTTGACAGCATCCTGCAAATATAACATGTTAGAATAATGATTTATCAATATGGGTAGTAGTTAAACTGTCTGGTTAATACAATAGTAAGGTTTATTTACTTATTATCAATTAGTAATTAATCTTTGTCGGTTAGGGTACTGTTTCCATATACAAGACTCTGATAAATGGTGCAGGAAGAAATTTCTGCGGGAACTTTAAATTTACTTTACTGGTGATAGTCTTGTCTACCTGGACTGAAAGCCTGGGACTTTTGAACATTATAATGATTGCTCTTCACTACATTACATAATAAATGTGGCTAGTGTTTGCAAAAAATAAGGTGATGATACCCACCTGATAACTTCACCTCAATGCAGCATTATTTTGAACTACAATAATGAGTTAGCTGACAAAATATTACTCTATAAGTCTATAAAAGAGAGCATTGCACTGCCCATTGGTGGAAAAGACATGCTATTTAGTGATGTTGTCAGAGAAGGGTACATACTTAAACAATTAAATCTCCATTTGGCCAGTTCTGCTTCATTAGCCCTAAATTCTCCAGAGCATGTTTTAGTCATACCGTCCCACAATGCAACAAGTGGTAAACACAGAAACCAGAAGCATTCTGAACTTGAAAATATAGATCGAAAAAATGAGGGAATGTTATCTCCCTTTTAGTCAATTTACAGATGGGCCAAAGGGAGGTTACTAGAAATCTAAAACTTTGACACTCAATTTAGTTTGGACAGAGAACAGAAATTAATCTGTCAAAACTCATGTGAAGTTTTTACTAGGAAGAATACTATTATTATCTCACCATTTGACCTTGTTTTGCCATTTTCTTTATATCTGCTATGACTTTCTTTTCTTGTTGTTCCATTTTACCTCTTTCTCTGTCTAAATCACGCATAGCTTTGTTCAATGCTCGCTGATTTTGGCGAAGCATCTCTTCAGGAGTTTTCTTCTTCCCAAACAAAAATTCCAACGGCATTTTGGTTTATCTGGAAGAAAGAATGATCTTAGTAACTTACTTTGGACAATCTTGCCTCCAACAACTGCTATATATTTCATTCTCATCACTTCAATAAAATAGATAGTTACTGCTCTATTCAAATATATACCAGTCCAAATATAATAAAATCAGTGGGTTGAAATTTTTATCCTTGTTTTTAATTTAATAAAAACTTCTACACACTGAATTATTAACTTTTACTTTTACATCCTATGCATGGCCATAACAGTCAATATCGACTAATAGCCATTACCAAAGAAGATATAACCAAGACTTAGTCCATGCCTTACTCATTCATCAACTGGACCCTACAAATTTACCTTTCAAGAATTTTTGTCATGACAACATTAATTTGTCTTGGAAAATTTTGACAACACAATACATGGATACCAAAATATAAGACACAATTAAGAATCATACACTATTTATGTAACTAGGAACTGAGGAATAAACACTAAATAATCAATTTTGGGAATCAAATAAATGAAATATTTTAGTATTTGCCCCAAGAAAAAATGTAAACAAACAAGTTACACGAAACTGCCAACAAAAATTAATACTTTTGAGTAACAAATAGCAGTTCTACACTTACTTTCGGTTTGAACCCATGCAATATAAACAATCCCTCGTGACACTGCCTCACCAGTACGTATTTTGCAACAATAATATTTATTTTCAGTCTTCTTCCTGTCTTAATTTCTGAGCGAATGTGTACTACGTCATCGATTTATGTGTTCTTTTAGTCATTATTAAATGTGGTATTTTTTATATTTTTGGAGCTTATTGATTGATTTAGTGTCAATATTATAATAAAAATCAACTTAATTTGATCCAATTTATCACAATAGGAGCGTAAAATGACTAAATTGAAAAGAGCGTTTTAGAGAGTTTTAGACGGTGCGGACTACAAAATATCCATAGACAAATAATCCTACCTATATACCTATTTTCACTATTTGAAAGCTTGTTTTGGGTATTTTAACCCTTCCAATTTTAATAAAAAGAAAAGAAATTTGAAATTTTATCGCAATTTATTCCTCAAATATCTTAAATAGAATGTTGACACTCGGACAATATGTCCGGGTAATTTTCTACTGTAACACAAGACTTGAATGGCGGCTTTGCTAGAGAACTGTGCAAAAAGGGGTAAGAAAAAATTAAAGTTTGTGACACTCGAACTCTAAATTCGTTGTATGGTGGTCTAATTCAATTAGACAATTGATTAACTCTTTAAAGGTCGAAATTCAATGTCACTGTCGTAATTTGTTAGGTAGAAAAAGTTGGTGTAATTTGGATGACTCTTCTCGACCTATGACGGAGAAAAAAACATATGCGTCATCTGCGAAACATTGATAAAGTTGCTCCTTTGTGAAGTTTGTACTTCAAAACTCGTCTAAAAGTGGTTTTAAATTAGTTTTCAAATAAAATGTACAATTTTAGCTTGAATTATAGAGATATATATGTCATTTGTTAACTGGGTTTGTCCCCTTTGTTCAACTTCAGAAATTTATCCAGAATTAGATAATTCAAAGTACTGAAGTAAATGGCTTTAAAAACCCCAACCACTTCTCTAATTAGTGAACTTTTATTTAGGACTGATATTAAAAAAATTAACATTGTAAGATATAGTCACAGGATGTTAGTCTTTAATAGAGTGAAGTTTCTGCTTTTCTAATTAATCCTTTTATCATTATCATATGTTAGGATGGTCCATAACTTTAATGACCAAATAAGGAAATTAAAGCCTTCTTATCAGTGAGATACTAACTATAGTGTGATAATTACAGGGCACCAAGTGAGACAGGTATTAAAGTATGTATTGTCTTCATACAATAGATAATTGATGACATGTGTGGTTGATTAAATCAATTACATTTTATCCAGTATAGTCAACAATAGTCTATTGTGTCTTCATTATAAATCCATAATAGGTGCGAATTGTCTGGCTGTACATACATAAGTGGATTATAATTATCAAGAAGCTTGATAGACAGACATTAATGATTAATATGAAAATTAAGTCGTCCCTATCTCCACCAAAAGTTAAAAGTTAATGCTGTCAGAAAATAGCTTGTTAGCTAATGTTTACCTTGTTCTAAGGACCTTAGATAAATCTTGTATAAAAGGGTGCAAAGTGTTATCTGCATCATGATTTTACCTGGAAGCATAGTTCTAACCACAGACTTTTCTAGTCTTACACACATATATATATTAATTAATACATACTGTCTTTCTTCCAAAGGACATTTTATAATTGGAATTATCTAAAGTCTTATTTCGCAAACCATGCTGATATTGAGGTTCTATCCTCACCCAAGGTTAAAAGTGTTCAAAGCTTTATCTGTAGTTTGATTTTACATGGAAGGTGATAAAGGGTATTACAATTAATAGTTTTAGCCTTGGTCAAGGTTCAAAGTCTTATGAGTTTTCAGAATGTGAACAGACAATTGTTTTTTGTCAAATTCTAATAGCACCAACTAAATTGAAAATATTCAAGTACCCCATAAAATAACTATACTACATTTCTTTGTCTGTAAGTGTCTACATTAGCCTGTGAGTTGTGATACCTATCTATGAATCTTAATTATGTGTTTTATCTATTGTAGCGTAAGGTTTGAAAAAAGAGTCAAACCTTGAAACATCAGAAAGAAACTTTACTTGAGAACCAAAGTGATTGTTGTAGTGATTTAAGCGCCCTCACAAACCCAGTGCACAGCCTCTGCATCTGAGGACTTAGTAACAGAACAAAAACATAAAAACACATGCACTCATTGTAGCCTTAGTACAATGTCAACAGTGAGTCGCAAAGTAAGCAGTCCTCAGTGGAAGGTAAGAATGAATGAAATTTTATTTTATTCTACTAAAAAACTGATAAGTGTCAGCAGTTTTCGCCTTTTAAAAACCCATTAGCCAGAAGTCTGAGGCTGGGGATAATTTATTCAAACCAGTGAAAATGAAAATTAGTTATTCCATTTTGTTGGACTAGTTGATAGTTTGGCTTGTTATGTTGATAATTTGACTTGTATGGGGCTTGTACTTGTAAACACAAAAAGACTGATTAGGTGGTGTTAGTAAACCTCTGCTACCACACAGTCACAATTAAACTCAACAGTTTATTACTGCACAGTCGGTCCTGTGAAAATTAAAATTTAACAAGACCAAACCAAGTCTTACAGGACTAAAGACATTTTAGTGATTTTACATATTTTGATGTATTAAAAACTGTGCGAATGAGATCAAATTCTTTGCTGGACAGTCGGTCATGTAAACCTGCAGATTTAGACGGACATCCTATTTTTTACAGGATTTGTCTGTTGATCTGCTTTGTTTGGTATTGACTGCTACCACATAATTACAATTTTTAGTTTGACCTATCTGTTAGAGAAAAAAATAATGAAACATATTTTCCTATCCTTTCATTGCATTTCTTGGCTATCTCATAACTACCTATTGATAAATTCCAACATTACCTTGTGTTTTATTTTTTACTTGAGATTTGTTTAGACTAAATGACTTATAGAATTTCTTTAATGTTTTGTTTCAGAATTTCCAGCCGCCAGCTGTGCAAGATCCCGCCATTGTATCGTATCAGCGAGGACCGAACCTGATAAATTCTGAGATGGCATCTTCTCCAACAAGTCAAAATAATAATCAATTGTTCAGGGAAACCGGTCATATAGAAAAACTCCTGGTAAGTGCTAGAATTAGTTATTGTTTGGGTTATCAGTTTGCTATAAAAAACTGATGTTTCAAACCATTCTGCAAATTTTTTTTTAGATTTTGACCTTGGCATTGTCTCCTATTTTCTCATAAAAGCTCCAAAATATCCAAATTTCTTCTCTTTTGCATTGAGGGCCACAGTCCGAAGCAGGTACTAAATGTTTATGTAAATCACATTATAAAATTAGCTATCACGTAATCAACTTTGTCTGAATGCAAATTTGCTTACCCAAATATTTTGAGTACAAATTGCTGATACAGTTTTTAAAATCAAATAAGCAACCACATGATAGAATTTGACTGTGTGTACCATTTATAAAGTACTATTGTAAGCAGCCTAACCTAAACAGTCATGCATTGACATGCAAGAAGGTTGTTAAAATTATGCATTACAGTTTGTTCTTTATATTTTATCTAATATAGTAATGGCGTAAATTATTTATTCAAAATTTCAGCATTCTTATGGTTTTGTACAATGTTGTGATAGAGAAGGTCGTTTTTTCTTTCACTATAGTGAATTTCAAGGTGATATTGAAACTGTCAAGATTGGAGGTTAGTTTTATTTTTTATAGATTTTAGGTATCTCATGGGATTAACATTAAAGAAAGTCTGGTTGCCCATGATGACCTTTGGTTGAGTTTTTGTGACCTATACAGTTATAGCTGGTTGTCAAACTGGGCAAACTAGTTTGAAAATCATGTCTAGCACTGTATCTTATTGCTTCCACATATTAAATAGAATGCTTGAAACACTTGTTGCAACATTTTAGAGAATATCTTCAATAATGAGATGAAATTATCAATTACAGAACAAGATACCTGGTTTAAGTGTAAATTAGTGATTAGAATTGGAATTGTTTATTACTTTAGAAATAGTGTGGATGCAAGTTTGCAGGTTTATCAATGAATTAAGTATTTTCAGAGTACATCATTTACTTATGTTAATTCCATAATTATTTATATGCCTACCTAACTGACCAATAAACATAATTGTGTATACTGAACTTTATTTTTTTTTTTGAAATCCAAAAACATTTGCCTTTTACTTTGTGGCAGGCGTGTGTTATTTGACTGTTGTGTTTTCCTGATATGTTTTTCTTCACTCCTTTTTACTAAGTTGCATATATTTTTTGATAAAGTGGTGAAAATCTTTAGACAAATAAAGTATTGATTTTTTTTCAGATGCAGTTGAGTTTCAGATGTCCTATGATCGACGTAGTGGTCGACCAGTAGCTTGTCAGATGGTGAAAGTTGATGCAAGTCTTGTTTCGTGTGAAGTATTTAGTCAAGAACGATACATTGGTAGTGTTGTACAGGAAGCTAAACCAGCTAAGCCAAAAAATGTATGTTAGATAATATTCTAGACGGTCTGATATGACTGTGTCCAGGGATTCCTCGGTTCCCAAAAACTAGGGAGAAATCCCAGTGATTCTTAGCTGGAGATTCCATTAGGATCCCTTAAACACTGCTCATGTGAATTTGATTTTCAATGAATCTTGCATAACAATTTGTGACAGCAAAACTGCGTTCAAAATTTATTGGAGGGATATTTAAGATATTTATTATATTCCCTAATTTTAAGAGGGATTATCTGAATAACAGACAAGAGAGTCCTCTGAAATACCTAGAAACCCTAAAGAACCCCCCATTAATTTAATTAGTGTAGCTATTTTTCCCATGAAAAAGAGCCCTGTCACCTCTCCCTAAAAGTAATAATCAACCCTGACTGCTAACTGTATATGAAGTTTATTTAAAAGTCTTGGACATACTAGAATGTCAATGTTAAAGGCAGTATATATTTAATGCTCTATCTTGTATATCAATATACTAAAATATCATTTATAAAAGCAATGTATCTATAATGTTTTAGGGGTCCACAGTAGGATCAACAGACGGACTAGGTCGTGTTACATATGAACATAATGGCGAATGGTTCTTTCTGCCCTACGGATTGGACGACATTGTGGATAATACGGGTAATACACAGATTAAACCTGGAGATTCAGTAACATTCTTCATTGCTACAGATAAAAGGTTTGTCTAGATTTAATATACTACTGATTTAAGCACAGTGGACATATTTATATTTTGAATAGTGAATTTCCTGAAATTGTCCTGATACTGATAGTTGCATTTGGTGAACTTTCTTATTTTTTTTGCACTATATTGGTAACCACGGTTACGTTTTTGGTTCAGTATGGGAGTTGTCTGTGCCAACTGGAAAACTGTTAACTTTACTGACTGATAAGTCATATTACTGTTATTCTATTCAGTTACCATTTACATTAAATCATTTACTTAGCTAATGATATTGACTTCCAGTAAATATCAGAAGCTATTACTCTGAGCATCTCTAACAACAGTCAAAGCTTTATCCCAACTCAGAGCTAGTCAAAATTTGTTCTTGCTAGTAGAAATTTGTTACTTCATATACCAGGCTAGTTGATAAAATTTGCCCTCTACTACATAACTAAAATAAGGCTAGTTCTTGCAAATTTTAAAGGCCATTACTGCTAATGAATTAATGTCAATATTATGATCATTTGGTAGAATTTAAGTATGCTTTTTATAACCATTATAAAATTTACATCTGTATTACCAAAAGCATGTAGGTCCTGTGGTAGGAAGTGTGCTTGAGCAAGAAATTTACCTATAGTTGATCCCAGGTGAAGACTGGTATTGTGAGTGATCACCTGCCTGAAGATGATTTCAATGATCAGGGTTTATTGTACAAAATTATAATATATGACTGATTTGTACATGAATATGGTAGCAGATTTTAAACTACACTCATTCTTTTTTACAGAAATGGTAATTTACATGCTAGAAAGCTAGAACTTGAAGAACCAAAATTAACAAAATATCAAGGTGTTGTGTGTTCAATGAAAGATTCATTTGGATTTATAGAACGTGCTGATGTTGTCAAGGAAATCTTCTTCCATTATAGTGAATATATGGGAAATATAAATGAACTTTTACTTGGTGATGATATAGAATTTGAAATACAGACTAGAAATGTAAGATATTGATTATTGAAGGATTTCAATTTTTCCCAAGGAGTTAAAGCTGATTATTTACAGATTTGGTTAAATTTTTTGACATTTCATAAGTACCTGTTATTGTCTGTAATTGTATAAAGAAAATGAATTTTTCATATTTCAAGGCAAACTGACCTACATTGTCAGAAATTTATAATCATTATAATAGGGTAGGTTTTTCTGCGTAGCTATGAAAGCCAACTTTTGACCTATGTTTATCCAATACAATTTGCTCTTTCCTGTTTGTCCTATGAAATTCTTTTTTTATAGAGAAATGAATAGATAATATTGTACCATTGGTTGGTTATAACAATCATGTACCTAGCATAGACAGAAACTGGTGACTATTTACTCAGTGTCTTATGGGAGACTCTCTATGCTAATTAGTTGTACATTCATATGACTATAATTATTCAAATTAATCTTAATGAATGGGATTTTTGAAAAGTTTATATTTAAATTGAACTCTGTGGATTCCTAGGGAATGAGTTACATGCCTTACTATATATGTGTGTGTACAATAAAAAAAAAATAAATTTTTTTTGGGGGGGGGCACTTTTTTGGGGGGACTGTTTTATTTCGGCAGCCTGTGGATCCTAGTATTGTTGAACTCTAAGTAATTAAAACAAATGATTAACATAATTTTGTCTTAAGTAATAATGGCATTCCTCATATTTACATGTATTACGTATATTATCAGGGTAAAGAAGTAGCTGTAAACATCACGCCATTACCAGCTGGTACTGTTATATTTGAAGATATTTCTGTAGAACGTAGAAAAGGAAAAATAATGAAAACATTAAAATCTAATAAACGTGCCAGTGATCCATTAGGTGGAAAAATTCAATATGAAAGTGCTAAAGGGTAACTAAAATTATTTCTTTCTTGCAATAAGGTGAAATGTGGTGTTATTTGTTGAAAATATATAAATTTGATATTTTCACTTCAGTGAAAGCAATTTATTTTTCGCTTGATTGCGAAACAAGATCTTTCAACTCAGATTATTCACTTGAGTCTGCTTCCTGGTCCCCCTGTACTGACCTTGTAGGATAAATTTTTTCCTGAGGAAACGGTGGGGCAGGTTTAAGATGGGATTTAAACCAAAGCAGAGCTGGCTATCCAATGATTACCAGTCCAACGTCATAACCACTCGACCACACCTGCTCCTTATTTTAGAACTATTTCAGGACTTCTTCTTTTAATATATGTCTTCTCCTATATTCAGACACACAGATATATTATACGGTGATAAAGATCAAGATGGAGATTATACATTATTACAAGGTGATATTATAGAGTTTAGTATAGCCACTGATAGAAGAGATAAGCTTCAAAGAGCTACAAGAATTGTGTTACTTAGTGAAACTTTCGAGAAAACAACTGAAAGAAGAGAAACAGTTAGTATTTATACCTTCTTTCTTTGCATTCTTACTTATTGAAGGTACTTTTATTCAATGAAAATATACAACAGAAATATAAAACCTTATAACATTTTCATGTTACAGAATATTTTCTTCAAATTGATATAATCTTTAAATATAAATGAGGAAATAGGACGTCAAATCTAAGGTAGGGCGAGATCACATTTAGCTTGGCTGTGGTGCAATGGTAAAGAATTCCTTAGATGAGATCCTTATATGAAAATTTGATTTTAATATCAAATTTTCTCCGTAGAGGAAGCAATTGTGGCGCTTTAAGGAAACTTATTTAATGACAAATTTTAACTTCTAGTGCTTTCTTTTAAAGATTCTTTCTGCTAATTTTGTTTGTATAATATGTACACAGTGGCATAGCTGTGAGATCATAATACATTGTTATCTATTCAGGGAACTGTGGTGAGTTTAAAGGAAGGTTTTGGATTTATACAATGTGCTGAGAGAGATGCTAGGATGTTCTTTCACTTTAGTGAAATACTTGATCCTAAAGCTGAAACCAAATGTCAGGATGAGGTGGAGTTTACAGTCACTCAGGTAAATACATGTATAAATATATTTGTTTGTTTGTTAGTTGGTACATTTGTGTGCTCATCTTTAGTTTACTTTGTTTATTTCCTTCATTTGTCAATTGTTGTAAATGTAAAGATATGTTTTAATAAGTTTTTGTACCTATGAAAAAAACTAATCAAATGACTATTTACGAAAGTAAAAATAGTAATTATGGATGACATTTTAGGCGGATTTTTCAACGAAAAAAGTTGGCTAAGAGTTTAGCGAAACACGGGCGGGCGTCTGGTGTCCTTAACAATTGTGTTAAAGTTTTCAATTTAGCATATATTTCTGCCATTTATTGTCACATCTTTATGAAACTTACTACAATTATAAAATACTATGTGATGAACAGAAGTAGAAAGTAACCACAACTCTTTCTGGCTTGATTATGGATTATTTCCTAATTTTTGCGTTTTAAGTTTTTAAATCCGGCATAAATGTGGTTTTCACAATACATTTCTTGTTATTAAATAATAGACCATGCTGTTCAGTGAGTGTCGGACAATATGATGGATTGTTAATATAAAGTAACCAGAGATTTAAACTTACCATTACAGGATCCAACAACCCCTAGTCGTCAGGTAGCTTGTAGAATAAGAGGTATACCTAAAGGTTCTATAGGGTCAGTGGTTGTCAAACCAGAGAAATATATAGGTACTGTAGAGAAAGAACCATGTAGCTCCAAGAGTCCTAGTAAGTTTACTTTATGTATATCTCTTATACAACTTGGAGTATTTATGACTGTTATATCCAATGATTTTGCTAGAAAAAGTTAATCTGCAGTTTAAAGTCTGCTTCCATATTCATATACAATTTTAGCTGGCTTTACAATCTTGTTTTATTATCTTTGATCATTGAAATCATCTTCAAGCAGGTGACTCTCACAGTATCAATTTACACATAGGTTGAGTGGATCTACTATAGGTAAATGTTTTGCTCAAGGAAATAAGCATTGTCTGTTGGGGAGTTAGAACCTTGGACAACTTGATCCCTAAGTGTGTGTTCTACCACAGGTCCTACATGCTCCAGCATACACAATACATGGAGCTGCCTGGCTACCTCTGTTGGGTTTTTGATTTCCTGGCAGGGCATACTATCTTGGAGTTTGGTCATAAAATGATTTCTACAACTTTCTCCCTCTTACCACTGATTCTTAATGTTGTAGGACAGTCATCTGTCACTGACAGAAGTAACTGGTTGATAGCTAAATCAAGAGTTTTAGCCTTTCCCGGAAGGGCAAGTAGCTTGCCTGAATGATTGATATGACCTATACAATGAATTGCTTTGGCATTAAACTCATGAAAAAACTGTTTTTAAATTGTAGCGCTGATAATCTTAGTATTAGTGTAGTCATGGGCTTAAATTTTCATGAGCACTAGTTTTATTCAAAATAAAATTTTATTAATAAAACAGAAGACATATTTATTAACAAACCCTTTTTGTAATAAGTAATTTTCACTAGCCAGAATGAGTTTTTAATATTTTAATCATCGGATGTTATAGTAATTTATCAGCTACTCATTCATCTGTTATAGTTTATAAATGAATGTGTTATAATATTTTCAGATAAAATGAATGGTAAAGATGATTCAGGGAGTATTATATTTGATATGGATGGTGCTATACATAAAATTGTTTATTATCTTAAAGATGTATCAGATCTTAGAAATCTACCAAGGTATGATTCGACAAATAACTTACAGTACTCTAGGTTTTTGTTGTACAATTGATAATAATAATAATTCTTTTTAATTGTAAAAACAAAGATTAGATTTTATATCGTAGATAAGTTGAGTACACTGTACAAAATATTTTGGTCTAGAAAATGTTTTAATTACATGTCACACTGAGAAAAACGAACAATTTTGTCAGTTTGGTATTCTCTCAGCTTCTGCTTTATGTTTTGATGTGCTCATTGTAACAATGGACTATATTTATTTCATATCTTAACATTAAGACAATGACTGTACTCTGCTGTACATTTTATGTTCTTGTAAGATTTTTACCGTTTCTGCTGTGTAAGTGTACAGTTGTTCAGTCTTTCTTGCTCAAATATTTCTGACCCTAGTTCGCAGTGCACTGGGATATTGAATCTAGTGTCCTGAGGGGGGTAAGGGTTTGAAGTTGACCCAGGCAGGTTATAACCTGTTCATGAAAGTTTCACAATTATGTCCATTTTCCTCCATTTATAAAGTATATTGAGAAGTTTCTGGCTTTTAGGAAGAGTAGGTGAGTATTAAATATAGACAAGGGTCCAGGAAAGCTAGGTTAGGTGCACTGGACGCTGTAAAATAACCAAAACATGTTGACACAGCGTTCAACCCAGTATAAATAAATAGATATCAAATATTTGTGTCCTCATTTCAGGTTTGGTGACAAGGTAGATTTCAACATAGGTGAACAAAGACGTCCTGGTGGTCCAGTTAGAATGGCTGTAAACGTTAGATTAGTATTACGCAATCTTACTGGTCGTTGTCAAGGTCATATTGCTACTCTCAAAGATAATTATGGTTTCATTGAAAATGTTGACCATGATAAAGAAGTGTTCTTTCACTTCAGGTATGTTTTATTGTGTAAACTGTACCAATAGAATAGTATAGAGTAAGAATAGAAATAATTTCTATGGTCAATCATTCTCTCTCGTGTGACTAATTCTAAATCTAGTAGAGCAGTAACTGTTGTCAGTCACTGAAGGAAGTATGTGCCTAGTAACTGGTTAACAGCTTAATCCATAGATTTTTTAGCCTTTCTGGAACAGTGAGTAGGTTGACTGACTGGTGTGATATTATCTATACAATGAACTGCTATGTCATAAAATCCAACCCCTAAAAGTACTATACTCTGTAGGAAAAGATCTTTCACATAGTTTTCAATGTTGATCCAAGTACAGTTGTAAGTGCACTTTGAATCCAGCAGTAGGGAGTTGATTTCAAGCTGTGACATGTCATACTGTGGCATGAAAAGTTTCTTTTACTGTGAATATTTATGAAGAAAACAAAATAATATGGTGAAGCACGCTTTTCAGCAAACATGAGTATTATCTTCACATGTACACGGTTGAAAAAAATTAACTTAGATTTCAAATTAACTTTTTGGAAGAATGCGACGGAGATAAACATATGTAAATAAGCTTGAAAACTTTTATTATAAGAATTGTTATCATTATTTCAGTGCTTTTGAGGGTCAAGCTACTGACCTTGATCTTGGAGATGAAGTAGAATACACTTTAGCTAGAAAAAGTTCTAAACTTAGTGCTGAAAATATTAAAAAACTTCCGTCTGGAACTATTCCAGCTAATGAGGTTAGTACAATAACTTGGTGTCTTATTTGTACAGATTATTTTCTCATAGTCACCTGGCAAGTTTACTGATCGAGGGGTCGTGGGTTAGGACATACTTGCATGGATTTTTGTCATGAAATGATTTCTATGGCCATTTTCCCTCCCACCACAGATTCTTAATCATGTAGGTCAGTTGTCAGTCCCTGAAGGAAGTATGTGCTAAGTAACTTGCCGACAACTAAATCAACAAAATTATGCCCCTCCCCTAAATAAAGCTTGTCAATGGATTGTAAGTTAAGTAAATTATGGCTAACTTAGTAATGGCAGTGTGTGGGTGTCAACTTGCAAATAATGAAATTAATGAGTGTCCGGTTGCCCAAGACAACTACTTTTTAGTTTTAGGCAACCAAAAATCTAAAAACAAGATAGAGTGCTTGCTACTAAAATGACCTTTTCGGGCAACCACTTTCATATCCTAATTTCGTAGACTGCTGTTTATATTATTTTTCATTTTATTCTTTGACTCATAATTTTTATTCTTTGACTCATAATTTTCCCCTATTTTACTTGTGTTAATATTTTACAATGGTATATTACAGGAATTAGTAGATGATATAGGTATAATGCAAGGTAAAATAGTTCGACCAATGAGAATAGTGAATCCTGAACAAGAAGAATATTGTGGTTTAATACAAGTTGGTAGCGATGGTAAGTTTACTTAGTGTCTTATATTCATTGATCGCTTTACTTTTATATAGTTCATAGCAGGGCTCGACAGGAAAGGTTGTCCTTTTTTCTACTATTATATAAAACTATGTTTTTATAATCTTGTATAAAGCTATATTATGTCATGTCATGTTATTTATGTTATGTTATTTCACATTTTTATGTTATGTCTCATTATGTTGTGCTGTGCTATGCTGTGTTGTGTTATGTTATGTCTCGTTATATTATGTTGTGCTATGCTATTTTATGTTATGTCAAGTTATGTTATGTCATGTTATATTATCCTTACAGATGATCCAGATAAACTGACTTATCCCTACAGTATAACAAGTCTAGCAGATAAACGTGACTTTCTACAGAAAGGTGATGCTGTCAAGTTTCGTGTAGCTGCTAATATAGTATCTGGTGACAGAAGAGCTATACATGTAGCAGCTGTGAGACAGTTTATAAGAGCTAAAGTGGAGTCAGTTAAAGATAAGGTAGAGAGTCTTGTTATTTAAAATTGAATATTGTCTTCTCTTTCCCCTGTTTGGAAATAAGGTCCGACATGGGTAAGCAAAACAATCTCAAGCATTTTTTTGGGGCTGAAGAAAGTTAATTTCTCCTGTAATCATGTTACAATGATCAAGCCTGGACTTTTTATCCGTTAGCCTACAATCTACCATTTGACTACTGCTCAATATGTATTGTGCCAATATATTTATGTTAAATAGGTTTTGTATTACTAATACAATATACTAGGTATTGCTGTCTCTTACATAAAGTTTTATCTTTTATGACATGCACTGGTTTGTATTATGTTTTTTGCAATGATTTCAACATAGATAGTGGATCAGCTTTTATTATAATTTCCTAACCATGTGCTTATGTTTTGTATCAAGAGTTAGACAACCATGCCATGCTTTCCATAATGCCTTGACAAATTGGTCAATTGCCAGGCTTTTTTCCCTTTAGATAACGGTCTATTTACTGGCCACTTCCCAACTATTTTTTTTAAATCACGCAGTTTTCACTTAATTTGACTTTTCATTATATTATCCTTCCCCTTGTCTATGAAAAGGACTATGCATTTTCTAAAATATTCTAGGCTCCTGGCCTCTTCCCCAATACTGAAAAAGGCCTTCAATGGAATGCAATGAAATTTGAGTATATGTCAGTTAGTAAAGTGTAGTTTAAAGTTTGCTCCCATACACATGTTAAGTGGACTTAACAATTTTGTACCATTGTGACTTTAATAGACATTATTTATATTACAGTATGGATTCTTGAACTATGAAGCGGAAGAAGGAAAGAAGTTATTTTTCCATATGACAGAAGTACATGGTGGTATAGAGGTACAACCAGGAGATGAAGTAGAATTTGTTGTTGTACAAAATCAAAGAAATGGAAAATACTCAGCTTGTAGTTTAAGAAAAATTACGTAAGTTATCTTCTCTTGGCAAAACTAACAAGTTATTATCAACAGTCTTTTAATGTCTTTACTGTATTACAAAACTAAAGGCACTGGGAGGAGCAAAAAAGGGCAATGAGAAGAGAAAGAGGGCAGGGAGTAGAGCCCTGATATTCTGCTGTAGAAGAATTATTTTACATTATACTATACATTGTTGATATCCTATGTTTGTCTGTTTGTCTATAACTGTGCGTATTCAACTTTCAGTGTTATAAACAATTTACTATTTCTTATAGTAGTTTATTGAATTTTTCAACATTAACAGGTACTTTTATAAAATTGAATCAGATCCTCTCAGGATGGAAATTTTACAGTAAATTATTTCCATTTGTTCATTTTCTATATTACAGTGAAAAACGTCGACCAGAAAGATTGCTAAGCCGTTTGAAGAGCATGAACGAGGAGATGGTAGGACCACGTGTAGTTGTGACACGCCCACCTAAAGGACCTGACGGAACAAAGGGTTTCACTCAACCAAGATTACCTTGGACTCCACCTGTTTGATGTTTGGAATAAAAGATAACAAAGAAAAAAATTGTCAAAAAAAGCCAAAAATTGTGATATCATGTGATGAAAAAATGGAGGGAAAGTTGAATCATTGATAAGACTTTGTTTGTTATGTTTGGAATCAATGTAATAGGAAACTAGAAAGGTTTAAAGGTGGTTATAGTATGGTAATGTTTGGTTGGTGATACGATGTTAGTGATCAAACATAATATAATGGTTAGATGCCTTACCTGATGGTTTTATCAGAGCCTATCTATCTACACACTTATCACATTTTTTGTATCAGTTGTGCAATTTGTTTACTATTTATTTCAAATCTTACAATCCCATTATTGAATCTTGAAAGCAGTAAGTTGTTAAGTAAATCATTTATTTTTGGTTAGCTATTTATTTGTAAATTTCTTCAAAAAATTATTGTCATTTTGATCGAATTTAGAAAGAGGATGAATTCATTTTTTACAGCATACAGGGATGGACAAATCTAAAATCTAGATTCATACGAGCAAATAAATATTAATGTAAAAAAAACGACTTATTTAGTTGCTAGGCAGCCTCTACTCAAAATTATTGAAACTTAGTATCTACATGTCGCGGGTTTAGCGCAAAATGGTTGTATCTCAATATAAGAGCGGTGAGTTATGACCATTTTGCGCTAAACCCACGATGTGCCAGTTTAGTAAAATGGCTGTAATGTAAATATCCATCCCTGGTTTTAAAACTTACAAATTGTCTTCATTTTTTGTCAGTATTGTTTTATTATTGAGTTACTTATATTTTGTGTTATAATTTGTCCCTTTTTCCTGCCTCAGTTCTATGATAAATTTTAGATTTTGTGATGATTTCTTGATTTGTGGTGAAAAATTGTGCTTCTTTTTGCATTATGAAAACCCTGAATTGTGCAATATGTACTAAAGCTATTGTAAGTTGAACTCTACTTGAAGTAGCAGGTTAACTTTACTAAATGGATACGAAATAAAGGTACCAAGGTTAAATAAAGGTCAACATGTTATATATACATTCTAGTCACACAAAAATAAATGTTAGGTGGAAAATAAATATTGAAATGACTATGGGACCTTTTTTGTATGTAATAACATAAACCTTGATATCTTTATAATGTTATTTTAAGTACTTTGTTACAATAATAACATTTTACATAGATAACATTTTAAAATAATAACATTTTACATTGATAACATTTTACAATAATAACATTACATAAATTATGTAACTAATGAATTTTGAACAAAATACATCATTATACAATTATATTTGTATGGCCAAAAAGGTTGGAAACATTTGTCTTTCATTTTGACTTAATCTCATTGTAGTCATATTTTATTTTTTTTTCATTTTCAAACTTGGTTGAATATTTAACAGCGTGGCTATTTCTGCATGCCTCTGTATAAGATAATGCTTACTGCTATTTTTTGATATATCACATTGACAGATCACATAGAATTTGTGTTTAAATCATAGATTTGTCAAAATGGTTGTGGTCATAAAGTGCCGTAACAAAACTTGACAAGTTCTTTATTATGATCTGTACTTGACATTCGACCTCATTAAAATTGATGCTTTTTCTTTCATGCTTTACCATGAAATTTGATGTTACTCAATGAAAATATGCAGAAAATACAAAATATTAAAAATACTATGTGAAAATATTACGTCAAATGACAAACTCGGAGGGAAAATAACATTCTTGTGTAAAAATACCTCTTAATAGGAAAAAGCATGAAAGAAACAGAATATCTGTCAATTTGAAATAAGTTTTTTTTTTGTTTCTACTCATGAGCACAGAAATTGACTTTTTCAGTTGTTGCTATGCAACTCTTGAAATAATGTAGTCTGAACCTTGCTCAGTGATTCAAAAATTGGTCTTACACTAAAATTGACTTATATCCGTCATCATTAAAGAAACATTATAAACATTTTTTTGAAATTATAAAACAACAAGGTACTTCGATGATGTAACTATTGTTATTATTTATACAAAAAAATCTGAAAAATGATGGAAAAAATTATACAAAAAAAGAGAAAAAAATTTGTGAAAATATTTAAACTAAAAAAAGGTATTTATGATTGTTCCTTTGTATGAGAGACTGTGACTTGCGAGTGGTAAATGTATGAGTGATTGTGTTGTTTGTATGAGTGAATTATATTTTTTGAAATTTGTCAAAATAAAACAAACTCAAGATCTGACAACTTTTTTTTTGAAGACTTTATTTACAGTCGAAGACAATTGTTGCATTTTGTCTTCCTGTGTTATGTGTACCAAATGAAATATTTTATATTTTACATGTTCATGTATTTCAAATAAAATGGCCATTTCATTCAGTTATCGTTGTGTCAAATTTATTTTGATGTATTAAATATGCTGGCCTATTGCTGCACTTATTACCTACCTTATGATAAGTGTAAACATGAGAATTTTTTGGTACCCTGGATGCTTGCTTTTTTGATGATTATCTGAGATATTGTTTTTTTGTGAATTATGCTAATTTGATCGCTTTTTATTGAATGCATAAAATTTAATTTGTATTACAAATGATGACCATATATTTGAAATGTTATGTTAGTATTTTGATGGTTCGGCGCAAAGCTAGCCTAACTGTCTTGTTTATTTACTTGTTGTTAAACTAGTTTGGCTCTGACCCATCAATTCCTTATTGAAAAAAAAACCAATTCATATTACACAAAAATAAAAATACTGTTAAGATAATTATTATGCTACAACTCCACACGGAGATGTCTTATAAATGAAGTAATAGATAGTTGTGATTTTGTCACAACTGTTAATAAAGAAAATATAATTGAAGGTTGCTGTCAGTAGGGTTTAACTTACTGCCTTAATGAATAAAACCTTGATCTAAATTTGACTAAGTGAATAAATTAATTCCTTGAATTTAGTGTTGTACTTAGTGTAAGGTCATTTACCAAGGGAGTTGTGAAGTGCTAATTGTATAAGCTTATAAAAGAATATATTTTATTGTAACATGTTTTGTTAGTGATAAGGCAGTCACAGAAAGAAGGATGCCATGTTAAGTTACCATCTAAAATGTTAATATACCTTACTTCTTAAGTTATTGCTGAAATGACCTTGTGTTCATTAGTATGTATCATGCAGGCTGATTTGATTGTGTTATGTAGGTTTTTAAAATGATGAACTGATGCAGAGTATTGTTTCCTTCTTTTAGAAGATCAAAGATTTAAAATTCAAGCTCAGCTATTCTATGGCAGCCATTTGATAATTACTGTAAATCTTTGGTCTTAAGTAATACTCAAGTCAGAACCAGTCAGAAATGTTTCCTTGGAATTTCTCTGTAGTTTAACCTTTCTGGGAATACTTCTATGAAACAGAGTACTCTAAGGTCCCTGAATGACTTTGGAATCCACAAATAACAGGGATTTTACATATTCTGAAGTACAGTTTTTTTTGCATTTTGATATCTAAAATAGAACTAAGATGTATGTTCAGAATTTAGAGCATTCAGAATAATTCTCAATTTCTTGGGATTTTTATATTTTCTGAAGTTCTCATTGTTTTTATTTTGGATGACCAAATAGAAAAAAATGGAAAAAGTCCTGAGGAGTCATTATTTCCCTGAGTATACAATTATCAGGTGAGACTATACAACACAGAAAAATCAGCCTATATGTACATGTAATGAAGCCAGTGTCATAACAATATCTAAGTATTTGGTAAATCTTGGTTTTAGTAATCTCACATGGCATTTCTTTGTGTAGTTATAAAACTATACCATGCTTGTTTGATGTCAATGTAAATGCTCAATTTAACAAAGAAAAACAGGCATGTGTATACCAAGTACTGTGACAGATTGTCTATCAAACATATACAATAGAAATAAATGTTTATATAATTTTAATGTTATATATTCCATCAAGAGTGTGGACATTTTCAGTAAAACATGTATATATGGGTGAATGTTTTTGAGCTCAGAAATGCTTCTGTTTCCATAGAAATATTGAGTGTAAGATTCAAACTTTCACCAATTTATATTATACTGTCAATGTTCACAAAGTTTATATATGTTAAAAAACCAGCTCAGTGTCTAGCTGAAAGATCAATGTTGACTAAAAACAATTTATCAGAAAAAAAAAAAAACATTAAATACTGTTACAGAGGGCTTGTATCAAAATTTTATTTTATGCATTTTGTGAAGTATAATTTCAGACAAGCCTATGAGGTAACTAGTTTTATGTTTAGATTTTCTGTAAATGTGGATATGTTCTTATTGATCTGGAAGCTTGCCAAAATAAAAAAATCCTCTATATTATACCACTGTAACTTATATAATTATTTGAATTGTTTCAACTTGCAACAAAATAAATATGAAGTCTATTATGTTGTTTATTGTTTATTAAAACATCTTGTAACAGAGTCTTAGTTCTCTAACATTGTTTCACAATGAAAGGAAACAGTGTCTTCTGTTTGAAAATTAATCTGAAAATCAACTTTGAGTCAGACTCTTGATGTCCCCAATACAAAGAAAGCCGAATTAAAACTTCTTTGTTCCAAGATGATTGGGCATTTGTAGCAATACAGTCTCCTGTGTTGATGATACGACAATACCTAGATAGCAGGTTACAGTATGAACCAATGGGAACATGCCTGATCAATCAACATGTGATCATCTTTTGGTCTGGTACATGTAACCCTGCTCTGCTACAACCTTTCAACATTGCTGTCAGTGTTGTAGTATCACTGTGTGTAAGTAAGTTGTTAGTTGCTCATGCCAACTAAATTTGAATGTAAAATACTTAAGTCAATTCTAGAATTTACACATAGAAAATGTGAACAGCTCTCTACTCGGACGCACAACTCATGACACAATTGGGCAATTTGTCTACGTGCAGGAAATTGTTTGGTGTATGAACACAAAACCTTGTATTGTTTCTGTTCCTTATGTAATCATTTTTAATTGTAAAAAAAAACGGTGGCTAATAACATCCGGAACATCAAATAGATACATAGTACTTTCAAACCTGAATTGGTATTCAGTCACACCATACATTCTACTTTAGTTATAAACCTTAATAATCAAAAAAGTAAAAAATATGTATGACAGTGTTACATTTATTATAGGGAAAGTTAATTACTGTCAAAACAATGAGCAACACACTGTAATACGAACGCCGTTTTTCAAACTGAAACGTATTATGTAAAAAATGCAATAAAACGATCGTGTGTAGCACACGTGTTGGTTGTTATGTAAAGGTTGGTTCTTATCCTGCCAAATATCCTCAATACCATCTTGACTATCGTAGCTACCATAATAGTTTTGTTTATGATAATGACGTCATCGAAATCCTGTTGGATTTTATCTGAGCTCGATTTTGATAAACAGTAAATGTTTCTTGTAACTTTTGCTGACAATTATCTTTAATTAACAGTATAAGGCAGAAAAGCAAAAGTTTGACGTTCAAATCAACGTCATCATCGAACGACGTCAGTTTGACGTCATAAACGCGTTGCTATGAACGTAACGTAAGAACGTTATCAACGACGTTCTGCTTCGTTGGATACGTTTACACATTTCTCTCTTAGATTGTTTTTTAGTTAAAACAAAACTTAAATCTAGATAAAACATCGTTATTAGGCGGCAATGGCCGCTCATGGGGAGATTAGTTTTAGGGATTTTCCAAGGATAGGTAATGGACGACTTGTAGCAACTAAAGAACCTAATACATACAATGGGTAAGCATTATATGTTTGTATTTAACATGTACTAGTATATCATTTTACTGCTGAAGATGAAGACGGCGAATATCCTTTTCATACATTTCACTGTCAAATCATCGTTGTTAGATAATTATTTACAAATATTTTCATACAGGAACATGAGCACAAGTTTACCACCTTTAACAAGATATAATCTAACAGGACGAACACGTAGTAAATGGGGTGAAGATGAAACAATGGATCAGTTTGTATCGTCAGGACTAGCAAGATGGTAAGAATGATAAATATTGCACTTCTAACACATACCTTTATATATTTTATATCTTAGATTTCTGTAGCCGGCATCGTAGTCAAGTGATCACGGACTTCAAAGCACTAAAACCTTTGTCTGATAGAAGATTCATGGTTCGGGCTCAGGAACTGACGATGACACCTTTTGAACGTAGCAAATGACTATGACTCTTTATGAGCTCAGCAACTGACCTTTACTATATATGAACTTAGCAAATGACTGTGACTCTTTATGAGCTCAGCAACTGACCTTTACTATATATGAACTTAGCAAATGACTATGACTCTTTATGAGCTCAGCAACTGACCTTTACTATATATGAACTTAGCAAATGATTGTGACTCTTTATGAGCTCAGCAACTGACCTTTACTATATATGAACTTAGCAAATGACTATGACTCTTTATGATCTCAGCAACTGACTATAAATATGACCTTACCAACTTATTAAGTGCTGATCTGACGTTAGAAAGCTTCAATGTCAGCCAAGAAGAACAGTTCATTAAATTCTTAGCATTTATATTTCGAATAAACAACTATAAATATTTCGAAAAGAAACGTAATGATATTTTTAAGAATGAAATAAAGGTACATTTGAACAACATAATATTTTATAAATTTGAAATATTATACCACTGAAACGACATTATATTTCACTGTTCATGTATGCATTTGTAGTTTTTCGTAAAAACCCGATTACATGAAAATTACGTTGATGCGAAATAACTGTGAAGATCAAAAATATTTTTAAGTGTCACATTATGGGCTCTGTACGGAAAATAACTTGCTTAATCATACTCTGTGATTTTTTTGTTTTTGTATATTTTTACAGTAGTTGTAACTTTGATTCATGTCATCCAGTTGTAGAAGGACCAGGAGTAAAATATGAAGGATATATGTAAATTTACTTTTATCTTTTATTACTAATATATTCAATCTACCTTACAATTTTGTACTTCAATCCTTAATCATTAAATTGATATCACCTTCAGGCAGGCGAACCCTAACAGTACCTCTCTATACTTCTGGGGAGTGGAACAAATGTATGTAAATTTCTTGCTCAAGGAAATTAGTATAGTCCCTAGTGAGGTTCGAACCTGGGACCTCTCGATACCTAAGCGCGTGCCCTACTTCTGGACCAATGCTTAAGATATACGTATATAACAAATACATTAAGTCACATTAATTTCAAATTTACTTGTCATGTATCAAAATGACCACAATACTTGTAAACAAAAACTATACTTTTGAAATTAATACAAATAGTTGATAAACTACCCTTTAACTTGGAATGTTGGCGTTCGTAACAAATTAATAATTAGAATAGGGATGCGAAAATGTACAGTACTAACTTTCTGTAATATATGTCATGTTTGCTATCTACAAATGTTGTCATTATTTTTACATAATGTCCTTTTATTTCAGGTACCCAAAAGCATTGAGTCACAATTTATGTCAGTTTTATTCACCTGCAGTAGTTACAGGAAGACACGTGCCTAGAAAGTCCACGTGTGAAGTTTTTCCAAGAAATAACCAAACCAGAAAGTCGCATACAGGTAATTAGATTTTAATTGACTATTTTGAAATAAAAATCTGCTGACCTATGAGGGCATGTGCAACTGATGTTTTTTAGAATATAAGACTAATACAAGTGGATACATACATGAACATAAATCAACAAGTTTAATATGTTGAGAATATTTGACCCTAACTCATTTGTCGACCTCACGTTTATTTTATCACAAATTGAGTAAAAATCAAAGTTGATATAATGATGTTCACTTAAAGTCATGTTTAAGTAAATTAATGCACCGTTCCATACTTTGGTATCTGAGTACCATTAAAAAGTTATTATAAGAAATTAACAATTGTTCTAAAACAATAATTCTCTATTTCTATAGATGGTAGATATATATTAGAAGAGACAACTCGTAGATCTATAGAAGATTATTTCTCTCTCTTGTACAGAACAACACATTATGACGATATTTATAGAGGTATGTATCACTAACAATCATTATATTGAAAAACTAGTTACAACTTCTCAGATAAGTCTCTATTGACTTTGGCTTTTTTGATCATGTGGCATTTCTTTGAAAGAAAAAATATTGTTAAGCTCACGAAATGTAACTATCAATGCAGCATAACATTCCTTGCATTAAAATACGCTATTGAAATATTTTTTCTGTTTCCAGTACTAAATCTCAAAATACGATATTAGTACTATTAAGTCACGCTTCAATTTATCGACAATGACCACAGTTACCATAGTAATCGTTACATAGTGACGATTTGTCACTGCAATACGCCGAAAAGGTTTAGTTTTTCAGGGTGTTAGCAAAAAGTATAAAACTAGCGTTAAAGATGTAATGCGCAGCAAATTGTATACAGTTTTCTGCTTAGCCTCGCTCAGATACCATTGAAGTCTGGCAAGAATTAAAAACTTACAGCTCTTAAAACTCTGAGTCGAGGCTGCTTTTTCCCTTTTTATTCTTGAAACCGAAGCATCTGTCATGCCAAAGTCACGTTGTATTGCCACCGTGAAATCTAAAATAATTAAATTCTTTTTCTTTTGTGCAAGATTTATCTTCTGTTTTGTTTATTCAGACACTTCCCGCCATATGAAGGATAAACTGTCACGTGATAGACAATATTATTTTGAGGGACCTAATTACGTGGAGGCACCGACTTGTACACGTGTACACAATCATCCTGATCCGTGTCATTATTGCTGGACTGGTGGTTTTAACAAAGACTTTAAACTTAGACTAGAAGAGTACCAATCAAAGCTTCAAGATTTCAGATCGAAAATCATCCCGCTTTGTGCCAATGGCCAAATTTCACATTACCAAAGTCCGGACAATAAAAATAATGAAGAGAGCGCATGCGCAGACAAAAGTTCTTCGGAAGAAGTATCTGACGTCATTCTATGTTGTTCGAAGTTTAAGATCAATGCTGAAATAGATGAAGATAACAATGAACCAGAAAGCAGTGTTTGTGAAAATTGTAACAAGGCAGCTCTGTGTTCTTGTCCTGACAGAACTCACACAGCACCAGAGTTACAGAGTATTTCCGGCGACAAAGATGGAAACATATTGTTAAGAAATGTGTACCAGTTTAGATTACCTTCGTGCAAACATTGCAAAAATACAGAGAACGACTTTGCTTATAGTATTGCTGAACGCCATTATTTGTTAAATCATGGTTGTTCATTGAAAACTCCATGGTTAGCGAAATGTAGGACAAGAGTGGATGCACCATCGAATGCTAATGTTGTGAAGGATTGTAATGATGATAACGTCAAAGAACAACAAGAGGATGCCGACACTGAAGGACCAAGTGTAACAAGAAACTCATGGACATTTCGTGACGGTAACAATCTTCGTAGACCTTGTATAGCTGATGTGTTAGGGAACTTAAATAAAACCAATGCTCACAAAAGGTATGTGCATGTTTTACATTTTTCTAATGTACCATAATATTACACAAGGAATTGCCTGTGACTACACGTAAATTTATTCCTTGTTAAGTCAATTCATTCAATACGTTATTTAGGTGTAGGTATATTTTTCATGTGCGATATAAATGTAAATATTTTGTGTCAATTCTTTCAATATGGACATTTTTGTACATAAAAATCATTTCTGGACATGTATTTTAAAATTTCGTATGATTTACCGCCATCTTGGACGCCATCTTGAATTCTCGGAAATGCTCAAGGGTTACAGTGTGGCACCCGCCAGTTTTCATGTCTACTACACCTCAGCATTAAAAAACACAAAAAAACATTTGCTAAGCTATTCAAATCTATGATTACGGTTATTTATTCTGTCGGACTACTATATCAGCACACTTTCACAACAATTGTGTTGCTATTTATTGTAACATGTGAAATAAATGTTTTGTATTGTATTGTTTCAGATATCATGACAAACATCCTGACCCAGTACCTGATGTAAGAGATAATACAAGATATTCTAAACGCGTACATTTCTATGGTTATAATTCTTCTGTTTATCGTTGATCAACTATGTTCTACATTAATTCGTTTTACTAGAAAATTAAATCTTTCTTTCCTTTCTCATGTCGTCTTTTTTGTTTAGTCAACCAAAGCCAGAGCTCTTTTAAATGTTAAGAGTAGCAATCTAAAAAGTTAGGTTGGGT
Organism: Mactra quadrangularis; assembly: GCA_025267735.1. Taxonomy (NCBI): domain Eukaryota; kingdom Metazoa; phylum Mollusca; class Bivalvia; order Venerida; family Mactridae; genus Mactra; species Mactra quadrangularis. The sequence continues at coordinate 6,447,559 of CM046309.1, forward strand.
AGGTTTCAATATTGTTTTTGGTATTTTTAACAGAGCCAATTATGATTTTCGCGAATTCCCTTATTGTCAATATTCCATATTCAGGACGGTAAAATCTATTTGTGGACTTCGGTAAAACGCTGGATTTTTCGTGTGTGAAAGAAAATCGTTAATTTTACAAAACACTATGGTAGGCGAGTTTTGCTAGGTAGGGTCAAGTTGCCCTAAACGCTGGATTTTTTAGCCTTATCTGTATCAGAAACTTTGATCATAATGTAAATGTAACGTTTTGAGTTTCGACTCTTGTATTCCCTTGCCTTAAAGCTAGTTACGATGGTGGTGTGGTAGTGCCTGGTTACGACTCGGAAGGTAGCGGGGTCAATCCCAGATCTGATTTTTGATTTTATCGGGCTACATTAGTAACTTCTTACTGAATTTATTGTTGTTTTTACTTGGAGTTCATACTCTCTTGACTTCAAGCTAGCCATTATATGGTGACGTATATGGTAGAGTTTGCTTACAACTCAGATTATCATAGATTCGATCCCAGTTCGGACCATCATCTTTTATCGGGTTACAAACATACACTGTACATACCTCAAGTTATTATTATAAATTAGTAGTTTATAGATTATAAAATCTCCAATTATCAAATCAAATTTATTTATAAATACATTCAACATATCAATGTACAAAAATATACAAGAAACAAAATATTTTTTAACAAAAAGAGTATCAGTTCAAATTTAAATAAAATAACATAACTGGGCGGTTATTACTGAAACATAACAAGCAGAATCAATATCAACATTTTAATTAATTCTGGTAGGAGTGTTGGCTGGACAAAGAGAACCATTCTCATCAACGGTGTCAAGTACTGCTTCAGGTAATACCTCTTTGTTTGATACTAAACTAGTATTTTGATTGTTGTTGGTTACAGGACGAAGTTCATTACCTGATTCAGAAACAACGCTAGGTATTTTAACAACACCCTTGCCGTCTGCCACGCTACTACTACGCGGTAAGGTCACGGAGTGTGTTTCACTATGAGCACGTACAACACTTCCATGAACAGACGACAGATTTTCAATACTTGGATGTTTACCAAGAGAGTATTCAGGCTGAGGTTGATCTCTCGTCTGAGTACGACTTCCTTTTCTACTTTGTTTAATTTCTACCGAGATTTCTCTTTCTATTCTCATACGATCATCAACTTCCGGTTGGTTGACGTCAGAGACAGACTGTAACACTTTATTGTGATAATCTAACGCATGTCTGGAATCTAAACTTCGATAACCCGTCATTTCACCATGTGCTTGCATACCTTTTGCCGTCTGCTGCAAACTGTTCAGATATTCTTTAAAAGTATCAGCAGAACTATAATCTCTATTTAAAGCACTCTTGTACAATGGCATCATGTACTTGTTGAACAAAGTCTCCTTCCCACCTTTCCGCGTGTACCGCACATTCTCCGATTTCAGGGGTCGTTCGGTTTTTCTCGGCGATTTCCGGTAGTCGTGTTTTATCATTGGTAATCCTTGATCGGCAGCCGTTGTGTAATTATTGTTTACTGCTGCATTGGAAGAATACCTCTTGACTTCAAACGCTCGAGCATCTGAATCATAAGTCATTGGTTTCATGTATTCTCTGAATCTAACAATTGTACCTCTCGGTTGTTGTGGAACTATTGTTACTATCTTGGAGTATTCACCATGCTCATGTCTAGTGATCACTGGCTTGTCATCACCGCTTACAGTCCACGGCCTGTCATTGTTATTTGGTGACGTCGAGATCCTCGGCAAAGTCAGAGTCCGGTATCTAACATGGTCCGGATGACTACAGTACGTGTTTCTATACAATACATCACGTGCATCGCCGCTACCGTATCTGACCCACTGATTCCAATGATAAGGCCCAATTTTGTTCAGAACGCTAGTATCTTTTGAATTTGATGGTGAGTTTATAGCATGGACTGTAGACGTGGAGTGGAAGGTCTGTTGTCGAGGAAGACTGACACGTTTTAAAGGGCCATCATCTGAGTGGCTCTTTGATATTCTATCATCAGGACCGTAGCTGCCTGGTTTTATGACAGTGGTAACTTTTTCCACGATATCAAATCGACATTCTGTTGGTTTCTTTCGTCCCTGGTATTTATCATCTAAATCTCTCAGTATTGGAATACGAACACCGCCAGTCTGTGAGTCATAAATCACTTTGTTACCATAACCGTTAAGTGCCGATTGCTGAACCGGAAGTCCATATGAGTCTTTGGACTTATCATTCAATGTTGCCACACGAACTTTGTCGTTTACTTCAACACTCATGTTTTAGACTTTGTCCAAACTTATCAAATACATTTAATATCCTCGTATTCACAACAATGATGTACTCATTAAACTTGGCTACGTTTGCGCGTCAATAGTCCGGAAGTAGTTTCATACTCTCATCTTGCGTTTGTTCTTGAATGACTGCGCTACGTTTTGAAACTTTAAAATCCACACTGATTGTAATTTCACTGTGTCTCATAAATTATCCACTGTGATTTTATCTATAAAGATATTGTTCTTATCAGTAAGATATGTTTTCACTTCAAGCTCTTTATGCTGAAAATAAAAAAATCAACAATAAAATATAAAAATGAAATGCAATAAAACATTTATAAATTCTGCACATATTGACTCCAATTATCTCACTTGATGTTTTATACAGGATACAGTATAACCTGGTTTGTCAGAACCCTGAAAACTGGAATCCTCAAATTTTGAGCGATTTTTGCGATTTAACCGCATGTCGTCAATTAGAGTCAGGATATTGAACGATTTTCGCAGTCGACTCGTTGCCAGTTAGAATACTAGATTATATTCAACAAAAACTCATGTAAAATGTAAAACTTGTAATTAGTTTTGTTTTTCTAATTCAAAGATTTTCTAATTCTCAGGTTTCACTTTTTCTATGATTTGAAAAAAAACACGGAAATCCGAACCGTTCCATAATAAAGTTCTTTTAAATAGATGGTATTAATTGCGGGATTGTCGGTTCATTTTTCTACTAAAATTAAGCTTGCAGGGACTTAAAATCCTCAAAAATTGCATGATTTTGCATTAACTAACGTGATCTTTATAGCGCTGTTTTACTGTACGCGTAGCTGCATAGATCTAATTTTTTTTCTAATATAAAATATTCTCACGTAATATTTATCATTTTGTAATCCTGCAATGAAGTACAGTGTATTGAAAAAGCTTACTTAAGGTTTTGGATTATCTCAACAACAAACGTCTAGATTTACGACATATAATTATCAAATAAAAGATCCGAAATATCAACGTCTGAAATTCATGTCACAAGTCTTTTAAAAACCCTAACTCTACATGACTTCGAGTCATAAATTATTTTGTGAAAAGGAAAATCAACACTTACTAGTATATAATCATACAAAACAAATTTAAATCAGATTTTTTCTATATCAAGTGAAAATATAATTGGAACCAATTTACCTGAACACAGGTGATTAAAATCGGATTATTGAATTTAAATTTCAAATCTTTTATTTAGTTGGTAAGGCAGTGTAGTTCTTACAGCTGTATATAACATAACATAATCTTGTCAAGTTGTCAGTAATTCCTCTTATACTTATTTATCATTATTGATATTTAAAGGCCTACAGTGTCCTGTCATAAGTCATTGGACAAAATCCTGTTTTTACGATAAACTGGTTCACATTTTCTCAAATTAACAAAGATTCATCTGAGCAAATTAAAAAATCACCATAATTAGTTTATCAACGTATTTTTTGGTTCAAACTACATGCGTACAACATGAATAATCTATATTAAGAGACTTTAGTCAGTTATTTCCCCTTGTATACTCTTCAAATAGGTAGGTCCAATTAGTTGGATTACTTTAGTTTTACTCTTAGTTTTCAATGTCAATTTGCCAAAATTAATCTTTTATAATTTTTTTGTAAATCATTTAATTTGTTTGAAATTCAAGCTAAGTATTTTTAAGGTAAAGAACTGTTTAATTTGTATCACTTCTGTTAATATCATTATTTACAAGAAAGATATTAGATGAAATATTTTGTTATCCTTACATAGGAATTCAATGATAAAATCCGAGGATTTCAACTGTAAGGACTTACTTACCAATTGGATTGCTTCAGATTTTATCAGGGAAAGATAACTGACTAAAGTTCCTAATTATGGTAAATTGCTTGCAATAGGCAAGATCAGCTTTCTTTCGAAATTGCATTTGTCCAGGAACTTTTGGAAGGCGTTGTACATTCTGTTCTGTTCTGTTCATTAAACATGTGTTAGTCTTATTATTTTGAACTACAAGCTGTGTGGTGGATTAAATATACAACTTTAATACTACTGACATTAGTGACTAAGTTCAATTAGTTGAAATATGTTTTTTTAAATTTTATTCTACTTTATTTTAGTTCAATTGTGATACAAAGCCTTACAACTTTTATTAATCCCTCGCGAGTTCGCTTCTTGGTCTCCCAGAACTGAGCCAAGGAAACAACAATTTAGGTTTAAATAGTTATTTACTTCATCAAGAAACTATTTCTATGTTTATTAATCAAATTATACGACGTTACACCGCGCTTAATTTCCAGCCAGGGTCCATCACACTCAGAATTATTAAAGGTGAGTGTACCAAGCCCTAACTGTTCTGTCTAGCTGACAAACTTACTACTCTATCCGAATACAACATTATTTAGGGCGCAACGAATTTGATACTCATTTACATCTGTGTGGAGTAAAGCATTCATAAACCCAAGTCTGTAGAGCAGTTGGTTGCGCGCCGTAATTTCGAACCCAATGTCCCGAAAGGGTTCTAATCCCACCAGAGGCTGCTTTACCCTTACATCAAAATTTGATAAATGGATCAATTTTCCTCCATTAATAAAGTACATGAAGAAGTGTCCAGCCTTGTGGAAGGATAATTGAGTATTGGTTATAGACAAAGACATAGGACAGCTAGGTTAGGTGCGCTGGCCTCTGTAAAATCACCTAAATTGTGTTCACATGTCGTTATAGCGCCAATCCGTCAAATCCGTCAAAAGTTGTCCCCTTTGAAGAGGTAGACACTATCTATACTATGTGAATCAACAGCATATAATGTCCTATGGTGTAAGGATATTTCAGACTCAGTTGTTGGGTTTGAACCTATGACCTTCCGGTACCTAAGCGCGTGTCCTACCACTGGACTACTGCGCCCAGTTGCCATTCTTACTGTTTCCAATAGCAAAATCACATAGAATCTTATCAATGTTTTAGTTTGTACTGATAGCTTTCCTACATCGAACACACATGTCTTGTCTGAGGTTTAGTTCTACTAAATATGTCGTTGACAAATATGAGGCTATGGGATTTAAGGGTTTAAAAAACAAGTATTTTAAATTCTTTTACATGACATAATGATCTCAACTACTTTATGTTCATAAATTTATGTAAGTTTTTTTGTCTCTTATGCAAACGATATTAAATTTTTTACCTTAAAGATAACTTTATGAATGTGCACAAGGATTTATATTTTTTGTCGTTGTAAAACATTGAAGACGTATAAATCTTATTGACAAATTAATCATTTAAAGTAGAGATTTCAGGTCTGAAGTTTGAAGACCTACTTTCACTGAAAGGACTCCTGGGGCTTTAATTCTTCTCGAAGTATAACACGTGACGTAAGTATAAAACGTGACATAAGTATAACACGTGACGTAAGTTATAACACCTGACGTCAGCATAACGCGTGATGAAAATAAAAGTGACGTAAGTATGACATGTGACGAAAGTATAACACGCACTGTCAGTATAACACGTGCCGTAAGTATAATACTTGACGTAAGTTATAACACGTGACGTCAGCATAACACGTGACGTAAGTATAACAAGCGACGTAAGTATGATACATGACGTACGAACATATTGTGTTCAGGTTGATTAGAGATTAATTTATGCATCGTGAAATCGCCTGCAGTATGATTAACCGGTGTAATTAATTTGTATGATACTAATGAGTCTCAGGTTGAGGCCATTTTTAATTTAAGATTACTCCTTAATCGTTAAACAATGGACATTTCCGTACCATACATTAATTATAATGCATCTATTTTGAAGTATAATAATCCAGACGACCAAACTGGTCTCTCACTACAAGTACGTTCTACATTGAGAACAATCTTGAAATATTATAAATTAAGACTTTGGCACAGGACTGTTTACTCTCTACTCGGGAGGTAAATAAAGTGAGTAAGCGTTCTCTATCGTGGAGGCGTACATCGATTGTTGAAATCAAAGTAGAAAATCGAAATTTAATTACCTTGATTTGTCATGTGATAAATCATTACATCGTAGTTAGAAAACTAAACATATGTACTTGAAAATCTCGACATGAAATATTCAAACAATTATATAAATATATCAATATATCTACAGTTATGGTGATATCGTACATTTATACGATATATTTTAATACTTGACAGCGTAGGTATTCATATTTCAAAAACATTCAAAGGTTAAATTTCCGTTGCTTTATTTACTATGAGTTCAAAAAATGATAAAATACTTAATTTATGTAACACTATTTATTATATGGGTTCATTTGGAACACATCGGCGATGGCTGCGTCACACGCTTGATCGCCAGCTTACGGAAACTCCCGAATGTTTTTTCGTAGAGCTCAATGGAATTCTTTGTAAATTAGGGGTCATCATAGAACAATGTATGTGCAAGTAATGTTAAATACTTTTTTCTAAGCAAACGTTTGACCTATATTTCAACCAATACAATTTGCTCTTCCATACCAGTTTGTCCAATGAAATTCTCTTCCGGTAAAGAGAAATTGATAAAAAACATGGTATCATTGGTTGTATGTGATAAACAGGTGCGTAGTTGCTGACTACATACTCTGTGTATTATGGATGAATCACTATGTTAATTGATTATACAATGTACATTTGACGCTGTATGTTTCTGGTGGCATGACTGATCAGTGAATATGACTTCATGTAGTCATGCTTCAAACAAAATTAACCCTGCATAGCATAGCGCCGAATATCTTTTTAAAACATTTTCTTATTTAATTTATGATAACTTTAAAATTATATGATACTATTTAAAGAAATATCGTCAACAAACGGAGTTTTGAGCATGATGTCTGTTCTAAGAGTTTTTAACACCAGGGTCCGAGCATACATACATACAAAGGTATGATGCGTACAAAACATCTAGTCCCACAGGTGTTCTATTTCTCGGGCCTCAGAATTTGATTGAACATGATTTTGATTGAGACAAGCGTCAATCTCTAATTTCTAATTTTCAATTACGGATAATGTTGCACGTTACAATATCATCAATTAAAATTCTTCTGTATATAGCATTTACATGTAAGTACGTATAATAATTATATTCTAAATAGTGAAGTCTTCCTACTCAAGCTGTTCTTGAAAAGAAAATCTCAAAAATTAAATGACAAACTCACATATCCCAATTAACTATTGAATCATTTGAGAGGCATATTGTATAGCTAGTCAATCATGGTCGTAAATCTACGAGTATGTACATTGTGTTTAATTTCCTAAGTTCTTTACAAGAAAGGCAAAATATCAAAAGGAATCCTTTTATATAAATTATAATGTTCAACAGAAGTCGTTCATAGATAAACAAACACTTGTTCACTTATAATCGAAAACTGTAATTATCTGAAAAATGTTGAAAGCTCTTGAAAGATTAATACTTGGTAACATATAGTGACCTGAACATTTTTGAATTTCTTGTACGCGGATATTAGATAAAAACACTTGAACATATTGAAGAAAATTTTAGAAAAAAATGCCTACTCGTTTATAAATGGGCCCAGTCGTATTATTACTGTGATTGTTATTTAACTCATGTAATAACAGCAACTTTAACAATGGTTTCACATCCCCCACGTTGAATCAGAACATTATCAGAACATCTATCAGGCTCAGTATATAATCGTTTTGTCAATATTCGCAGCTCAATTTGAATAACATGCGTTTCTAAGCGAACGGAAAATAAACTCCAATAAAAGGCGCAGTGCACAAACAGCCTCGAATGACTCCGGCGAAATTTGATAAAATTTAACGAACTTGCCTTTGTCATAGTTATGGATTGAACTTTCAGTTACATTAAAAGATATTTTGACCAAATTGACTATCAAGGTTGACTTCAGCGACATATTTCTTTAACACACATGTTTATTTTTCATTGATAAGTTGATAATTATGTGCAGTAGGGGTATACTACATCTCGTATACTTCATGGTCTTCAATTAAGCTACTTTTTATTGCGATGTGGCAGAGTGTCCGCATACGCATCAGAAGGTTGTTGGTTTGATGCAGTTCGGGCAATGGATTTTTCGGGTTACATACGAAAAATGCGAACTTAACACTCCATGCAGTGTCGGAAACCATCGCCGGATACCCTAACTATGCTACATAAAGTACCAATAATTATTTAAAGAAACTTGAGAGAACAAAGAAATAGCCACAATTGTCTCTAACGATGGAAACCAATATAAACAATTAATTTAATCATTTATCAAAAAATCTATAAAAAAAACACCTACCTTATTTATGAAGTCATCAAAATAATGGACCCATGAACTATGTTTTTTCACAAACAATAATTTAAATATTCACATTTAAATAATCCCTCCACTTAAAGATTAAACATCCATTGTACAAATCCATGAGATTATCGAATAAATCTGGATAAGATTACTGAAGAAAATATTTCATATTATCGATCTTACAATTTACCAAACCGATGGTCGATTTTAACAAGTTAACTAACAGTTTAACAAAATCCTTTATTTGACGTTATTATTTCACATAACTTTCAAGTCTGATTGTCACTTGCCAACAGTTGGGATTATTTATGCGTCAAACAATCTGCTCAGTAATATAACCATATTTGCGAATGGAAAAAAGCTGAAAATAAATTATTTTCAGTGAATTGCAATTTATTACATCTTTATTAATTTTAGTATTTAGAATTTATTTTCAGTATTTACTTAATGTCGTTTCATACACCTATGTCAAGTACAAGGGTCTAAAACATTGTTTATACAACTATGACATAAGCGGTTTATTTTTCGTAGATATAAGCAGTTTAATAAATAGACGTTTATTTTATACCATAAATTAATCTTTACGTACATTAAATGGAGGTTTTTCTAAACAGTTATGTTAGTACTTTACTCCAACCAATTGTTGGCGAAACCCCTGAAAATCCTATTAGAAACCCAATACTTATTTTCGTTGATGAAATAAAGTCATAAAAATAATTTCAATGAAATTGGTCATGCTTTTATTTATCCTATCATCTTTCGCTTTTACCCAATAATTGTGTCTATATAATAGCGTCGATCTAATATTGTGCAAAATTGAAAAGAGATTTAATGAGTTTTTGAACCGTTCTGATTAAATTCAATATCTTTATTCAATAAAATTATTATATAGACATAGAATAAAACTATTGTATGTATTTATGTATGTGTATTTATACGAGTTTTCCTTTGAATACCAGTATAGGGTATATAGTGTCAACTTCATAAAATTAAAACTATTTTTGTGTACATTAATCCATATTCTGTTTGTTTAAAATGTTTACAATTTATGAAAGAATTTTTATAAATCTTTGACATTATGTTGATATGAGTCTATAGATGTTTCTATCAAGTTTACAAAAAATCTGTACGCTTCAAAGATGGTTGTTTAAAATTGAGTTTATTTAAATCCCAATATGGGAAAAATAAACAGTCTTCACTATTGTTTACTTAATTGCATTTTCACTAGATACAACATGCAGTTGAATGATGTCATGCACCACATATTGAAGTGATATTTACGGTTTAATCTTTTTTTTTAAACTAGGCCCTTTTAATATTAATACATCCACGTTAATGTTTATTCAACCGTGGACCTACATTAAATGCGTATGTCCGTGATTTTACAAAATAACTGTTTGGAAACTGTTTAAATTTCTTCCCTTAATAAGGTTATGCATATATTGCGTTTAATACACGGACGTTTACGGTAATAAATTCTAAAGTTTCGTAGTTAACACTGTTTATGCTTACGTGAGTTATAAAATCACATTTTCTCTAATGTCATTGCAGTTTGTTTTCTGAAGATATCAATTAAGGCAGAGTTTGTTTCTAACGTAGATTCATTGAAATATTAATGACTGCTCCAGGGGTTAGTTAACTGCTATTCGATTATTCATAAAGCTTTTAAACCAACATAGCTGCGCTTTTCCTCGTTACAAACTAAATCGACCCTAAACATTTAAATGCAGATTCATTTAGGAAAACAACATAATTTAAAATCGTAAGAAGAATGGTTAATATAATTGTCTTTAGAAATAACTTCTAATGAGTGGTTGGTGAGTGGTTTGCTAAAGAAATTAGAAAGAAATTCTACTATCTGACAATTTGCACTTACCTATTCAGAGATTTACCACCCTTTAATTTGAGTGAATTAAGGGAATTGCCCCCAATTAGTGTTTTAGGGGTTACCTCAATCTTATTAATTTTAGTGTAATAAAATCATCCCTATTTAGTTTTCATAAAATTTAAGACACCCCTATCAAATAAAATTGTATATTTGACAAGTCTATGTTCGTGATGTTTACTTATAAGATAACGTGAAGCAACAGAAACTTACAGTTGATGGATATAAAAAAAACCAAGTACGTACCCACTCTAACAGTTAATAAAGCGATGCATGCACATCAGAGTTTCAGACTTGGACCTTATTTTGCAAATGCCATTCTTAATTCAAATAAACATTGAATATAATCTCAACACATTTATCCAGAAAAAAATGTATTGGCACGGTTAATATTTTCTGAGATGTTTGGAACTGAAGGTTTCAATTACTGTGGGATCGTTTTTTCGTTTGTAAGTCAATATTTCAAAATGAATTGTTTCCCTTTGATACAAAAAATGAAAAAAAAAGCATCATCACAGAAATTGATGTAAGAAGTGGTTTTGTCGTTTTACTTTGTTATTCCCATTGTGTTAACTTATCCCATCAATAAATCATCCGTACTTACGTTGAGACAATGATGTTGGTCTTCTTTCATCTATAAATTGAACATGATAGATAACACTTCTATCATGAATTCTCGTTTAATCTTGTTAGCTTGTGTGCAAGACTGGTTAGCTAATGAAGGTAAGCAGATTTTCCAGGTAATTGACTGACTAGCTTATTAAAGATCAGTGGTTTTCAAGGTAATTGACTGACAGCTTATGAAAGGCCAGTGGTTTTCAAGGTGATTGACTGACAGCTTATGAAAGGTCAGTGGTTTTCAAGGTGATTGACTGACAGCTTATGAAAGATCAGTGGTTTTCTAGGTGATTGACTGACATCTTATAAAAGGTCAGTGCTTTTCCAGGTGATTGACTGACAGCTTATGAAAGGTCAGTGGTTTTCAAGGTAATTGACTGACATCTTATAAAAGGTCAGTGGTTTTCCAGGTAATTGACTGACAGCTTATAAAAGGTCAGTGGTTTTCCAGGTTATTGACTGACAGCTTATGAAAGGTCAGTGATTTTCCAGGTAATTGACTGACTGCTTATAAAAGGTCAGTGGTTTTCCAGGTAATTGACTGACTGCTTATAAAAGGTCAGTGGTTTTCCAGGTAATTGACTGACAGCTTATAAAAGGTCAGTGGTTTTCCAGGCAATTGACTGACAGCTTATAAAAGGTCAGTGGTTTTCCAGGCAATTGACTGACAGCTTATGAAAGGTCAGTGGTTTTCAAGGTAATTGACTGACAGCTTATAAAAGGTCAGTGGTTTTCAAGGTAATTGACTGACAGCTCATGAAAGATCAGTGGTTTTCCAGGTAATTGACTGACAGCTTATGAAAGATCAGTGATGTTCCAGGTAATTGACTGACAGCTTATGAAAGATCAGTGGTTTTCCAGGTAATTGACTGGCCAGTTTATGTAAGATCAGTGGTTTTCTAGGTAATTGACTGACAGCTTATGAAAGATCAGTGGTTTTCCAGGTAAGTGACTGACAGCTTATAAAATGTCAGTGGTTTTCCAGGTAATTGACTGACCAGCTTATAAAACGTCAGTGGTTTTCCAGGTAATTGACTGACAGCATATGAAAGATCAGTGGTTTTCCTGGTAATTGACAGACAGCGTATGAAAGATCAGTGATTTTCCAGGTAATTGACAGACAGCTTATGAAAGATCAGTGGTTTTCCAGGTAACTGACTGGCCAGTTTATGTAAGATCAGTGGTTTTCCAGGTAACTGACTGGCCAGTTTATGTAAGATAAGTGTTTTCCAGGTAACTGACTGGCCAGTTTATGTAAGATCAGTGGTTTTCCAGGTAATAGACCTACAGCTTATAAAAGGTCAGTGGTTTTCCAGGTAATTGACTGACTGGCTTATAAAAGGTCAGTGGTTAAATTATCTCCTATTCCAGATAAAAATATAATAACTTCATGTTATTGGTAAATTTTACTTAACTGTCAGTTGCACATTCATTTACCCCATCAATTCAAATACTTGACTTTGGATTGCGATTAAAAAACAACTGAATTTACATCAGCATGATGAATGCATGCGTCACTGACAGTTAAATAAAATATATCAGTAAGTATTAACTCATTAACACAAATGTTTTATCAAAAGTCAAATTTATTGACAGATATCAATTAACAAAATTCTTTAGTACATTTAAAATAGCAAGATAAAAAGTCAAACAACATAAAGAACCCTTGAAACACTAAGAGTTTGACCCCAAAATGGGATGGTAGGATGTATTAAGACCCTGAGAACATTATGATCTGAAATACCAACTAGAACTTCATACAAAAAGTATGTCAACATTTAATGAAACAATGAATTCATCTCATTATTTTCAATATGCAATATGGAGAAGTCATCAGGGTAAATGATCATTAAATCCAATGAATCTCCAATGTAACATAAACCAACATTATAAAGGTGTTCTATAATAAGTTTGGCAAGAGTTTAATGATATGATGGCTTATTCTACAAGTAAAATGAACCACAACAACATATAATATAAAAAATAAACAAATCAATGTACCTCATTGAGTTAAATATAAACAAAAGCACTATGAATTTGAACATTATACACTCCAAGTAAGAACTGTCCTAAATGACCTTGGTCCCCCAGAGTGACCATGAGTTTTGAGTTCCAGACTTGATAAGTCTGACACATTGTCTTAATGTGGGGATGGTTTGTGATGAGTAACTTGAAAAATAATTTATTACAGTGACAAAATCAGGCCGTGCCAAATTGGAATTCTGTTAAGCGTCAACTCAAATTTGACAAAGCTAGGTACCTATTCACAAGAACACACAAACGGAAAACAAAAACACAAATATTTTTACTACAAAAACAATGCGTTATATTTTTTTTCAATGGAATAACCTCATAATATGAATAAATGGTCAGAATTTAATATAAAATGACCAGACTATATTGTATTTATGATGCGGTTATGATAAATTGCTTACGATGAATAACGTTGTTGCCGAACACAATTTTTCCTGAATTTTAAATTGTCGTATCGAATCCCGGAACATCGGAATTATTTAAGAAAATTTTGTTTTTTATTTTGATTAAGGACTCTAAAACCTACGCGCACACGGACGCTTAACAAAATTCCGATATGGCATGGCCTCATGGTCTGGACATGAAATCACATACAGAGGGACAAATGATGCAGACCATAATACAATAAATGCATACCTTAAAATGATGTCACACAATAATCAATGACAAACCCTTTATACATGAATAATCTCAACATATTGACCTGCTAATACGAATATATTATGGATGGATTCAATTTTTGTAATGTTTAATTTCATTCAATTGTCAATGGCACATACATTAACTCTAGTGATTTAAATATTCACTACAGTACTTCTGTACTACTGATCGGTTATTTTATACTTAAATTAAGGGAGTTAATGTATGCGCCACTGACAATTGAACAAGATTTAACAATATTAGAGTATCTCAATTCAGAAGTTTATACAGGCCACAACAAGTTGATCATATGTTCTACGGATTTTTCTGGAAAAAAAAATGGGGCGAGCGAGCGAAGAAAAAAGTCTTTATTCACTCGCTTTAAACAGCGGTTTGACCAAATTTTTATGGACGAGCCAGGAAATAAATTTTTTTTTTTGTAAAAACCGTCAAAATTAAGGTGCAAGCAAATACATAGATCAATTTGTTGTGGCCTCATCTATAGTTTGTGTTTCTTATTAAGATTCAATCGTACAAACCTAAATCAAAAACATACCTGTAGGAGATGCCCTAAATTGATTGATTTGATTTTAAAACAAAAACATCTGTATGCTGGCATAAAATAACAAACACAACACGGCTATTTAAATGTTCATAAGAGTAGGTTAATAAACTAACACTATGTTTAGCACATAAAATAAATCAAACAACAAAACTCTAATTAATTACATTCCATAATCAAAAAATGGACAAGATTCACAAAAAATCTAAAACAAAAAATACAACAAAAAATACAACCAAATCACAAAAGAAAGAAAACAACATAAAATGGCACAACAATATACATAAACAAGTTATAGAAAACAATAAATATATTTACAAAGAGGGTCATGAGGACCTCAGATCATTCAAATGAGATCTACACCTTGTAAGCTTGATACAATAGTTTTTAGTATTTTTTTTACAACCTGAGAGTTTTATGAAAATATGTTCAAAATTTTTGAAAAAATACAGAAAAATCCTTAGTTTATAATGTATTATAAATACATAAATAATTTTAAAGATCTAGATTATTGAAATCAATTTTCCAGGAACATAGCAATACTAGACTACGTAAACAGCTATCTAATTTCTAACAAAAAAAAAAACAACATCCAAAAACTGAACAACACAAAAACAATGAAAAGTATGTAAAACAATACAAAAATACTTATTACACAAAAATCCCTGACAATAAATAATACTGAGAACAAAATTGGATTGAAATACATGTACTCAAAAATAAGTTAATAGAGTACCACTATTCCTAAATGTGTGGCTTACATATCAATGAATGATTCATCTAAATTACATACTTAGAATACATCCAAAAATGTCTAAGATCTACACAAGAATTTCTCTTTGACAATTCAACCATTAACATATGGGTTATCAACATTTTAAAGAAACCATATGGACAGAAAAAAAAATGTTATGGCCACATTAACGTAATTACTTCATTGTCCCCTACTAGTCATTACACTGCTTTAACCTTCAAACAACAATTTTGTTTTCAATATTTTTCTTTGTAAATGCTCTCACTTCCTATGACTATTATCAATAATTGCCTTCATGAAATCATACTACTGAGCAGTGGTCATATCTTGCATCAACAACCTTAAACCTACCAGTCTGAAGTCCGGGGCTGCCGGCTTGTGAAAAGTCATTTGGGCTAGTGAAAATTACCTATTTTTTAATAACAGTGTGATTGATTCTTTTGCCCTTCAATGTTTAACATAATAAGTAAGGCTAGTTCTTGAGAAAATTTCGGGCTAAGAATTACAACATTCCAGATTTTAGCACTATAATTATATCCCCGAACATAGTTGGGGGGATAATAAAACCAAATTTAGCAAAAATGATAATCAAGCAGTTAATTAATTTTGGCCAACACCAAAAGTTTACACATCTTAGATTTTACCAAAGACTTCCAGCAGGTAGTCTAGTCAGAGGTTTATCTTCAATGAATTCCACAAGATTTCTTCCTTCATCACTGACAGCATCATGAGTTAAACATGAGACATTATCTACATCAGTAAGTTTATTATCAAGTGTTTCTATTTTAATTCTCAACTGATCCGAGTTATAACTGAAACCAAACGCTAGACTGTCACGATCTGACTTCTTGTTGGGCGATGTAACATTATCGTCATGGTTACTATCAACATTCTCCTTGTTGTCATAGCGATCAGTTAAATTAACACCTTTCTTCTTATCAACTTTCTTCCTACCATCAACTGTTGACATTTTAGGAGAATCTTTGGCAACAATGTCAGAATGGTAGTTAAAACCAAAGGCGAGTTGATTACATACTTGTCTCATTGGTGACTGGACTGTACCTCCTGGTGTAGAGATTGCATCATTCTCTGACTTTAATACTGGTCTGGTCTCTCCATCTAGAATAATTTCACCTTCTGCAGTCATTGGTGATTCTTTTACAACCAAATCAGAATGATAATTGAAACCAATAGCTAGCTGGTCAGGACGACTTCTAGGTGTTCTAGAAACATCAAGTTTAGCTATTTTACATCGTTTACTTGGCGTATCAGACATGGATTCATTGTTTCCTGAAATAAATAAATAATACCTAACATTTAATTTAGAACAAAAGTTCATGTTTTTTCCAGCAAAAAAAATGTATCCTAGCTTCCTAGCTTTTAACCAGTACTAAGTACATACCTTCCCCAGTGCCTGATTTTTGTCAAGGCAGGCAATAGAATTGTCATAAAAACATGGAATGATAAAACTCAATAAATGAATGACCCCAGGCCCCAGCAGTTAGTTGATAACTTTATCATTTCATGTACAAAGGTAGTGAAACTGTAAAAAGAAATTTAGCCATGTATATATTTTACGCATTTGAAATGCAGAGAAAACTATTTTTGCCACTCATTTTAATAGTTAACAATGTATACAATTCATGATTGGCTAATGAAACAAATCGTTATAGCTAATACATGTATATTATGTAATTTCTTACACCTATTTGACATACACTTTGTATTTTGTATGTTCATGTATATGGGTCAGAGGCCATATATACTACATGAAATAAACTGGTCATAAACTTCTATATTAAAAAACAAAAACCCTAGTTACCGTCTCCTGTTGCTGTATTTCGTTTTCCTAGCTCTACAACATTTTGTTTAGGAATCAATGGTCCATCCCCAGCAGCATTAGCAGTTACAGTCTCTAAGTTAGGATTGTCCTTTAATCTGACATCACGACATATCCCAAGACCTCCTTCATAACTGAAATATAAGTACATATATAATGTATAACTTGTACATATTGACCTGAGACAGTGAACAGAATTTAAATTGTCAATTAAATTAGTTAGCAAGTGGTTTTTTTATCGAATGAAGCATGAAATGTAGAAACAATAGGATGTGTACTGGGGATCGGAGATTCACAGTTTGAATCCTACAAGAGGCACTGCTTATTTCATTGAGAAATTATTTAGCTACAGTTTTTCCATGCCACTCCTGTGTTAATGGTTACTGTGAGGTGACAGTGTTAGGAGTTTTATCATGCACACATATATCTTATGTATTATAACTAGAACTCTTCAGATTGTAATGTACCCTGACACTAGTGTTCAGGTTAACTTGTCCTCTTTAGAGCATCAACAATGCCTACTAAGTCTAACTCCATACTCGCAACCTTTAAAACAAGTTTGATATTCTTTTTATAAGGTGACACAATCACACAAACACTGTACTCTCAACAGTTTTCAAAATACCACTTGTTTTTTTTCCATTTCTGATTATTTAAGCCAGAGGTTTGCAAATAATGAGTTACAGACGTTTCGACCCCAAGACGTTTCGACCCCAGGTTTGACGGAGACATTTCGACCCCAAGACGTTTCGACCCCAGGAAGTATTTTAGGTTAATATTCGTATTTGTATTGTTTTTATGTACATTTTGTATATATTTGTTAAAAGGTAGTTTGAATATCACATCTTAGAAGTTGAATGTAATATTTTTGAAGATTTTAGACATGAAAAAGAAACCGATTTATTAGGAAGAAAACAGACGGAAGAAAACGGAAGAGAGAGAGAGAGGAGAGTAATCAGCTGCACCAAAAACATTACTACTTATTAGAACACGCAGATTAATATTTTTAGGTACTTGAATAATAATAAACAACAAACTTGATATTGTGTAGATTCATAATTTTATTCTATGTTTAAATACTCATAAGTGTACATACTATTTACACATATCTTGGAAAAGAAGTTTTTTTTATTATTATACTATACATAATCACAATTACACAAACATAAAAATTAAGTTATTCATTTTTTGTACATATATAAACAGTAACTAATATTAAAAATATATATCATCAAAAAATAAATACTCATAAGTGTTAATAATATTTACACATAACCTGGAAAAGAAGTTTTTTATTATAATACTATACATATTCACAAATACACAAAATCTTGAGGACAAACATAAATATTTAGTTATTCATTTTGTGTACATATACAAGCAGTTACTAATATTATAAATATATATACATCATGTAATTAAAAAAAAGACAAACAAATTTTGATGGTGGGGTAATTGACTTTAATACCAATGAAGTTTTCACTTAAACATTTTTTGTTTTAAAATTCACCATTGATTAATATATATAACTGAAGAAAACAATGATTTCAGTATTAATTTATCTTTTGTTTAAGTAGATAATTTTAACAGTTATCGCAAAAAATAATGTTTAAAGGCATTCTTCAATTAACCTAATTATCACATATACACTTTTATTTTTACAGTTTGTTTCTGTTCTATACGGATAGTTGGAGGCAATTATCGCTTATAACGTACACAATGACATTCTATTGTAATTAAATTCTGGCTGAATAACATCGGGGTTTACAAAACATCCCCTTTTGAAGTTTAAATACTTACCGCTTTGTATAATTGTTAAATTAGATTTATTGATTGCATTTAATCTCTTTTATATAATTGATCGATGTACGCTTTTTACAGAATATCACAGTATAATTCACATCAACGTACTGAGTACTACTCATCTTTACATTCATACATCAGGTCTTGAAATAATTGAACAATTTCCATCGGAATACACTTATAGCTTCCGTAAAAACCTATCAACAAGCTATATATTAATAAACTTAAATAATTTAGGGACGGTCTATTTTACTGACGCAAACACTGACACCATACACAAAGAAGGAAATTACTGACGGATTTACTGACACCAAAGATAAAGAAGGTTTATCAGACCATGACTGATTATAATCCTTTTATATATTGTATACAGGCGTTAGTATGATAATAGATTTAGTAAATATATATATTACTACAATTAGCACCTAAGTATTCTGAAAAACTGTATATAAAATGAAAGAATACATTTGTTATATTTCATGATTTAAGAAATTAAATAAGATATGCATTAAATTAATAATTAGATAAGACGAATATTAGATAAAATATGTTGAATAAATGTTTAAGGAGTACAAATGAATACAATAAGCAGAGTACATTTTAAAATAATTATTAGAAAAATAGTTAATTTGCTTAATATGATATTTAAGTTATCTGTGTCTTTTATATGAGTTAGATACTTAATTTTGTAAACGCATAAATTACAGTAAGTAGTTCGGAATAAGCTGAAACTAAGAAACTAGTTGGCATGATACATAGCGTAATTTATATTTTTCTTACAAAGTATTTATCTAAGAAGGAAAAATCGCTTAAACGAAGTTTTTTCTCTATTATTTGTTATATACAGCGAAAATCACTGACAAATCTACTGACGCCATAAACAAAGAGCGATCATCGACCGTGACTGATTAATTAGGATATATTTCTGTATAAGATGTGTTAGAAATCACTGACGACATACGCAAAGAGCGATCATAGACCGTGACTGATTAATTATAAAATATTCCACATAGAATATTTGAGAAAGTTCTGACGACATACGCAAAGAGCGTTCATCGACCTTGACTGATTAATTAGGATATATTTCTATATTAGATATGTTAGAAATTACTGACGACATACGCAAAGAGCGTTCATCGACCGTGACTAATTAATTATAAAATATTCCATGTAGAATATATAAGAAAGTACTGACGACATACACAAAGAGCGTTCATCGACCTTGACTGATTAATTAGGATATATTTCTATATTATAAGATATGTTAGAAATTACTGACGACATACGCAAAGAGCGTTCATCGACCGTGACTGATTACTTATAAAAGATTCCAAATAGAATATATTATAAGAAAGTACTGACGACATACGCAAAGAGCGTTCATCCACCGTGACTGATTAATTAGGATATATTTCTATATAAAATATGTTAGAAATTACTGACGACATACACAGAGAGCGATCATAGACCGTGACTGATTAATTATAAAATATTCCATATAGAATATTTAAGAAAGTACTGACGACATACGCAAAGAGCGTTCATCGACCGTGACTAATTAATTATAAAATATTCCATATAGAATATATAAGAAAGTACTGACGACATACGCAAAGAGCGGTCATCGACCGTGACTGATTAATTATAAAAGATTCCAAATAGAATATATTATAAGAAAGTACTGACGACATACGCAAAGAGCGTTCATCCACCGTGACTGATTAATTAGGATATATTTCTATATAAAATATGTTAGAAATTACTGACGACATACACAGAGGGCGATCATGGACCGTGACTGATTAACTATAAAATATTCCATATAGAATATTTAAGAAAGTACTGACGACATACGCAAAGAGCGTTTATCGACCGTGACTCATTAATTAGGATATATTTCTATATAAATATGTTAGAAATTACTGACGACAAACGCAAAGAGCGATCATCGACCGTGACTGATTAATCATGATATCCACAACAACAACAACAACAACAACAACCTTTATATATTTTGACTAACTGACGAAATCTATAATCTTTTTTGAATCCAATAACACTATGTTCAGTCAATAAAATACATTTATGATTATCTTTTAAGTGCGTAATATATTATTTTGGTTTAAATAAATTTCGTTATTTATTTATTATGTATTTTCTTGATATAATTATTTTGTTTTGTTATGTATTGATTATGAACTAAACTCATGGAAATAAAGTATATTATATTATTACAGAGTTACAGTGTTGTTTTAACCAAAACCTTTTGTCTTTTATTTTCCTAATACTAACTCCTTATTGTTCCAGGTAAACACGACAAAACTGTGAAAGTGAATTGCTTTTATAGAATAATGAAAAAAACCTACGAGTAAAAACTTCTTTTGATCCATTGTTATTTCCAAGCAATGTTAAATAACCAATTTTTTTTAACAACAGTTAGTCATTTTTTAAGAAACCGGTACAGGAAAATAAAATTTTAAAAATAACTTTATCTGTATATATTTTTTATACAATGTATGTAATATAACGAAACAAAAGAGTTGATTATTCATTTTAAAAGTGATTTTACAATGATTGCACGATAAGGTAGATAAGATGTCTTGATTATTAAACTTTATTTTCAGCACCCGGATAGTAATATCGGAAGTATTACCCAGAGGAGAAAACTCATTTGTAGAATACAAACGTCCATTCATGCTTAGAAATTGGAACGATGAATGTATTGTTGTAAATTCTACATGGAATATTTTATAATTAATTAGTCACGGTCGATGAACGCTCTTTGCGTATGTCGTCAGTAATTTCTAACATATCTTATATAGAAATATATTATCCTAATTAATCAGTCAAGGTCGATGAACGCTCTTTGCGTATGTCGTCAGTACTTTCTTAAATATTCTATGTGGAATATTTTATAATTAATCAGTCACGGTTTATGATCGCTCTTTGCGTATGTCGTCAGTAATTTCTAACATATCTTATATAGAAATATATTATCCTAATTAATCAGTCAAGGTCGATGAACGCTCTTTGCGTATGTCGTCAGTACTTTCTTAAATATTCTATGTGGAATATTTTATAATTAATCAGTCACGGTTTATGATCGCTCTTTGCGTATGTCGTCAGTAATTTCTAACATATCTTATATAGAAATATATCCTAATTAATCAGTCACGGTCTATGATCGCTCTTTGCGTATGTCGTCAGTAATTTCTAACATATCTTATACAGAAATATATCCTAATTAATCAGTCACGGTCGATGATCGCTCTTTGTTTATGGCGTCAGTAGATGTGTCAGTGATTTTCGCTGTATATAACAAATAATAGAGAAAAAACTTCGTTTAAGCGATTTTTCCTTCTTAGATAAATACTTTGCAAGTAAAATATAAATTACGCTATGTATCATGCCAACTAGTTTCTTAATTTCAGCTTATTCCGAACTACTTACTGTAATTTATGCGTTTACAAAATTAAGTATCTAACTCATATTAAAGACACAGATAACTTAAATATCATATTAAGCAAATTAACTATTTTTCTAATAATTATTTTAAAATGTACTCTGCTTATTGTATTCATTTGTACTCCTTAAACATTTATTCAACATATTTTATCTAATATTCGTCTTATCTAATTATTAATTTAATGCATATCTTATTTAATTTCTTAAATCATAAAATATAATAAATGTATTCTTCATTTTATATACAGTTTTTCAGAATACTTAGGTGCTAATTGTAGTAATATATATGTTTACTAAATCTATTATCATACTAACGCCTGTATACAATATATAATTAGATCATAATCAGTCATGGTCTGATAAACCTTCTTTATCTTTGGTGTCAGTAAATCCGTCAGTAATTTCCTTCTATGTGTATGGTGTCAGTGTTCGCGTCAGTAAAATAGACCGTCCCAATAATTTATCATATAAATGTAATATATAATGATAACATAACTAGTTTTCATGAATATATATATTTATGCTCTTGGTTTGAAATACATCTACAACATTATGTTGCATGTCGATCACGAACGCTGCAAAATAAAATAAAATGCTATAATTTTATAATTTCAATAATATAACGATTTCAAAATAAAATACAATGCTATACAGTAAATTTATAATTTCAATAAACGATTTATAATTTATTTCATATATAATTTTATTTATCATATACATTGTATAATATTATTTTATTATTATTTATATGTATATAAACTGGGGTCGAAACGTCTCAACTCTGGGGTCGAAACGTCGTGGGGTCGAAATGTCTCCATAAAAGGCTTGGGGTCGAAACGTCTTGGGGTCGAAACGTCTTGCACCCCAAATAATTGGAAAATATCGTGTTTTTCCTGTTGTTTATAAGCTACAGGGCTTTTTTCAATGTTTGGGGAAGGGGCCTGGGGCCTTTTCTTATATAGAACATTTGGGGAAATTTTATAGCAATTTCATATAAAGGGGAACAAAAAATCCAAGTTAATCACCAAATTTGGGGAAAACTGCATGATTTTAAAGAAATTTCATGAGGGGAAGGCGCCTGTAAATGGCCCCTGTTATATAAGGAAAAAAGGCCCAATATCAGATATTTGTTACTTACTTATCATTCTTGTTACTTTTAGCTTTCTTGTTCTTTTTATTCTTATTTTGTTTACGATTTCCTTCACATAAATTCCTATAAATATATCACACAGTAATATACATAATTGCTTTATAATAGTTATGATGGAAGGATTGTTTACTTTTTGTGATTAGTGAATGAGCGTCTATGATTTATCAGTAAGTTATTGATTTGGAGTTTTATTGTTGCATTTTCATATTGTTTTTAATAATTAATTTATGTTACAGTACACTGAACAAAAGTTCTAACCGATCACTTTTCAAATTTTGACTATTTCATAACGGGCCAATGGATCCTTATTAAATTTTGCAGACGTGATTTTTGTGTCATTTTTTACCGATTTGTGGAAAAAAAATAATTTGATACGGTCGGATGCACTCAATCGGCACTTAGGGTGTGGTTTGAACATTTTGACACAAAATGTTCGTGTAGAGAGTAGTGAGTATTAAATTTCACTTTGCATGAATCCTTGTTAACTTTATAAGTGAAAAAACATGGGTTGTGTCAAATGTGTCAAAATGTGTAAACTACACCCTGTGTGCCGATTGAGTGCATTCGACCGTATCAAATTATTTTTTTCCACGAATTGGTAGAAAATGACACAAAAATCACCTCTGCAAAATGTAATAAGGATCCATTGGCCCATTATAAAATAATCAAAATTTGAAAAGTGATCGGTTAGAACTTTTGTTCAGTGTAGAGCAAACACAATTGTTATTAAATAATATAAACAATAATTTTGAAAATTGCAAGTAACTTTTATTTTATCTTCCAAATTTTAGATAGTTGAAATCGCCACAAAAATATTACTGTCTAAACTAATGAGGCTCAAATCAGCATGTAAAATCATGTTTGCAAGTCCAAGTTTTTGTTAAATTCGAGCCCTGCATAATCATAATAGCAGTGATAACATCCTCTACTAACTATTTTAATAATCCTAGGATAAGTAACAAATACACATTCACCCCTACACAGTCTTCACGAATGAATTTTCAAAGCGCAAGACATTCGGTCTGGTAAAAGCCAAAATTTTACCCGACCGAAAAGACTTTTACCGGACCGAAGGCTGACCAATCATATTTTGCTTTTATATATGTTATTTTAGACTGTACTGCTTATGTTTCTACCTCATATATGAAATTATTATATTATAAACATTGAATAAAGAATTGCTTGACTTACTGGCTTCTGCAAGTTTTATGTTCGATTATGCATTTTTAGTAATATTGCTATTGAAATTTCCACCAGACAGTCGGTCTTGTGATCCGTATATTTTAACCAGACCGTAAGTGTTTTAGACGGACTCGGTCTGGTGGCTAAATTCGAAGACTGCCCCTACATTGTGACAGTATAACAGACACACATACAGATGGAGATTATAGTGAACCAAGGGCAGCCCTCCACCATTTATTGTTGAGTACAATAAATTTGAATTTCATATAATTTGTATGAATACTCTAAAATAACTTACTCATTTATCCAATCTTGTTCAAAGAAAAGTCCAGAATAATATCTAGCTTCTTTCATCCATGACCAAAACTAGAAAACATGAATTTTGACACAATGAGTTCAAACCAAAATATTGATAAATCAGGTTATTTTATGCATAATAGAACAAGGATTTTTCAATTAATAAAACCTAAAAGCAGGCATAATTTATCAGTGTAAGACTAAATTACGTTAAACCTAAACCAGTTTGACCCCCCCATGAAGATGTGGACAAATGTCAACAGTTGTAAGTAAATCTTAAAATGACCAATAATTAACAATAGGTGCTGTCCATGCTGAGAAAATGAGCGGACAAGATTTTCCATCAAAGGGCAATAACTCAGCAAAACATTAATGGACCATAACTGACCAACTGATAAGCTGACTCCAATATACCTAATGTTTTGGTGGGTAAAATAATTGGTCAGCCTAACAACTTACATGTCTAGTTTTAGCAATCTTATATTGCCCAGATATAGCATCACCAATAGTTGTAGAGTTAGCTCCCTTCATATAACCAAGTTTATAAACTAAATCCTTCGCCATTACTAATTGTTTGTGCTTGGTCATTTCTCTCACAAACTCCAAATAATCAGGAAAATCTTTTTCATTGATATAATGTGTTGGTTTTGAATCTGTTTCAGCATCTGAAATATGATACATTTTCATCAATATAAATTGTCTCTGCAATATCGTAAAACTTCCAAGTTTTTTCCATGTGAACAAGTAAAATCTAATAATCAATTATCTGCAATCAAAATTGATGAGTCTAAAAGTTCAAAAAGAAATATTGAGAACTAAAATATAAAAAACATACTATAAGTATTAACAAACAATTAATAACTAATTGGTTCACCTTTGCATATGATGGAAACATTGGCTACAAACATGATCAACATGTAAGTATGTTATAGTGATTTCATAAATTAAGTTGATATTAGCATCAAAATATAACATAGGTTAACAGAATTTTAGCTATGTATAGAATGAAATAAAGATAAATTCTTATTTTTGAAAGTTGCAGGTGGTAGCTCAAGCCCTTTGTCAGTGTTCAATCATCAATGATGGTCATCTTGATGATGATAGCTTTTTTACATTTATCTTTATGTTGAGATTTTTGATGAAAGCATCCATCATTGTATGACATTCTCCTGGTGTCATATGACTTGACTCAGTCACATGATACAAAAAGACCAATTATCACAACCTTGATGAGACAGTGAGATACAGTCAAAATATTGAAAAAATATGTAAGTTTTCTTCTGTCTTCAGGAATTTAAACTTCAGATTTTTGATGCCAGAAGAAGTGAACAACCTCTATGGTTGAATATTCTACAAGTTTTAATATTTGTTCAGTAAGTTACAGTACATGTTGTACACTGCCCTCCAAAAGTTTCTTCACAGTACAATTTGTTAAATTCTACAGTTTCTATGTTTGATGTTGAAGAATTGTTCTATCATTATTAGTCTTATTCATTATTCGTGCCATGGAAACAGAATTTCCATTGGTACATTTTAGTTTTTGGAATGCAGCAAAAGTAATCTATCTGCCTCCAAAACTATGGTCAATGTATCTCAATCAGCCAGTATCAAGTTTAAGATATTTTTGTGATTTCATATTCATAGGGAAAATGTACTGATTTCAAAAAGAAAAATTTAAAGAAAATTATCAATAAATTGCTTGTACAACTTTTTGAAATTCTATTTAGTACAATGTAAATTGTGTTTGTGTGAAGGAACTTTTGGAGGGCAGTGTATGTATCATTGGACATAGATTTATACACTTTAAGACAGAAGATTTTATCAATTAGTGTTTACCTTTACTCTCTGTTGAGTCAGAATTCAGAACATGAGCAAAATGACATCTTTTATATCTACAACCCTTCTTTGAATTAAAATAAAAACATATTTTCTGTTCCTTGTTTTCTAAAAAACAATAATAAAGTTAACATACATATCATATACTAATAAAAATAACCTTAATTACAAGCAATTATGTTCAAATTTACAATATATACATACAGTCCAACCCCTCTTAAGCAGCCAACCAAGGGAAACAGCCAAATTGGCTGCTTAAGCGGGGTGACCACTTAAGAGGGGGTTTGGCAAAGAGAGAGAGGGGGGGTCCGGAGGTAAAGTTTTAATGGCATAGTGGTGTTTTAATTGAAGTTGTATGCTTGTTTATGCTTTACAAGACAAGGTCACGCAATAGACAGTAAATTATTTTCATTCTGTGTAATATTCTTT
The DNA here is from genome assembly GCA_025267735.1 of Mactra quadrangularis. Taxonomy (NCBI): domain Eukaryota; kingdom Metazoa; phylum Mollusca; class Bivalvia; order Venerida; family Mactridae; genus Mactra; species Mactra quadrangularis. The sequence continues at coordinate 6,474,630 of CM046309.1, forward strand.
ACTTCTGTTGAATGATAAAAACTAAATACTAGCTGATATATGTACGACCAAGTAGAGAAAAAAAAATCGGTAATTTAGACGTTCAGACTAAATGCCGTAATAGTTAAAAAATACGAAAATAAAACTGTGAAATTTACGCAATTTATATGTCTGAAATGTGATAAAAGTCTTATTAACCAACAAATAATTTAATAACTAGTGCTTTGAAAACTGTGTATCATTGTTGGCCTCGTTTAAATAATTCGAATGTAGAACACAGCCTATTTTCGGAAAATGCATTTTAACGTCCTCAATTTTGACCTTTCTTTGTTTAAAGATATTAATTATGAAAATTATTTCCTTGCAAACAAATAGATTCGGATGATCGTACTTTTTCAAAAGTACATCTTCACATGCAATATACATGTTCTATATACACACTAAAATTATTTCCGTCACATAAAATGTTTTGGCAATAATTCAAATAATTCATCCCTCTTACGGAGATTGAACGGTCAGTATTGGTTTTAAACAAGACCGGATATAGGTTAAATTGTTCATTGTATATTACGTAAAACATAATGATCAGATTATAATCCGTGTCATTCAGTTGATTATACACGCTAACAACTATAAGATAGCTAATTATTGATTTTTAGAGCCTGTCACGACTAAATGATAAAATAATGTAGCGATTTCCTTTGTATTTATAAGACACGGGTCATTGCAATTATGTCAATATACATGACCGCGGTGACCGCTTAGAAATAGATAATATTCGTAGGTGCGAAATACACAACAAGATCAAACTATCGTTTAACTTTTATGTGCATTTTCTTAAGTTCTGTAATTATCGATTAGCAAGCCGCGAAAGGTGTGTCAAAATTAACGGCTCTGATTGACTTTCTCGATCATAAAGGGACTGCTTAGGTATGTTGCCATCGGCAACGTGATAAAGTTTATTCGATAACGTTGACATGTGTATTATGTATAACGACAAAAGATGACACGCTCTGTTAAATTTTGTCAATATACATAACGGTCAGACTCTCATGCACGTGGCCGCTTACGCGGGGGAAAAATTTGGTTTTGGATGCTAAATGGCTGGCCGTTGGCTGGAGAACGGGGGTGACCGCTTAATAGGGGTGCATTATAGAGCGTTTTCCGACGGTCGCGGCATGAACTGGCCGCTTACAGGGGGTGACCGCTTAAGAGGGGTGGCCGTTAGGAGGGGGTGGACTGTATATATACATTTTACATCTATTGTAACATCAGTCAGTCATAGCCAATTAAGGCAGACAGTTCACCTTAACACTATACTTAGTCAAAACCTTAAAGTATCTTGACCACAAACCCAATCTATTGTGTTATATCGTAAAAATGCAGAATAATTAACGAGACTCGTTTATAATGTAACACAGTAAAAGTGTAATTATTAACAAGCCGGGCTATATTAAATAAGTTATTTTCACCAATCCAAAGGTAAAGTAATTTGTTCTCAATTCAAATCCTTCAACCTAAAGGTGAGTATATCTTATTTGACTACAATAGTCCATACGAAATAAATATGAAATAAAACAACTGTTGTAAGTCGACACTTTTAAAGTTTTTTTTCATACATGCTATCACAATGAAACAATCGCTAGATGAAGAACATATTTACACTAAAACACAGTGAAAATAGGTTGCTCAGCAGGACAACTTTCAATGTAGAGCCCTAAAATAATTCATGTTTTCACAGTTCAGAAAAATGGAACAATACCTGATTTACTGGCACCAGTATTAGAAGTTTTATCAGTTTTGTTGTCGGGACAATCTGTAGACTTTGTACTATCATCTATACCAGTATTACTTGTAGCTTTACTGTTCTCTGACATATCACCGTCTTCTTCTTTAATCTCATCAGACATAGGGCTATCTTCTTGTTTTATCTCATCTGATGCCATAGCTTCAATGTTCTCACTATCATCAGTTTTCTCAACTTTCACATCAACATTCTAAAGGAAAACATACTCCAATTAAGGCATGATAAAATTATGCAAGTTTAATTAAGTGTATAAACTCTCTGAAATAGCTGTAAGCTACAACTGGTTGGTAACCACACTGATGTTTGTCATGTCCCTGGTTCACAAGTATTAATATTATAACAAGGCCAGGGTTTATAACAACACAAACTGAAAGTCTGGACATCACTGTATTACAATACAGGACTATGAACTTATATAAAACAACAATCTTCAAACTGTACTGATCAAAGACCACTATCAAAATACCTTTGTACCAAGGTAAGAAATATACCAGAAAGACAACTAAAGAATGATTTATCTTACTTTACAATCAAAATTAAAACCAGCACACACAACATAAATAAAAATCCTTTACTTACAACTGATTTATTGTCATCAGGAGGAATCTTGACATCAACAACTTGTGAATCAACATCTGTACCTTCAACATTACTTTTATCTGTAAAAAATTGTTTGTTGCTGATCAAAACCATAGCAAAACATTGTTAAGGTCATATAACTGCGGGCAGTCTACCTACTCACTGTTCATGGAAAGGCTAAATCTCTGAATTTAGCGGTCAACCAGTTACTAGGTGCATTTGTCTGTCAGTGACTGACAACTGCTCTGTATGATTAATAATCAGTGGCAGTAGGTAGAATAGCCATAGAAAATATTCATAATCAAATATTAGTATGGCCTGCTTAAGAATTGAACCCATGGCCCTTCATTCAGTAGACTTGCTTGCTACTCACTGAGCTACCAGCGCAAGCCTAAAGTCAATGTGTCATAAAATATGCTTGCAAAAAATATGCATTCACTTGTCTAGTAGCTATACTAATCTGAATTATTCTGAACGCTAATTCAGACAAGATTATATAAAATCTGTTAAATATAGAAAACTAACACACTCTCTCTTTCTCTCTCTGTCCGCCTGACTGTCTCTCTGTCTGCATGTCCTTTGATACATAAAATTAGCATTGCAATATGTATTATTTTATATATAAGTTAAAATAATTGTAGACATAAAAAGCATGATTTAACACACATGCATTGTTGTAGTTGGATCAACATTACAAACCAGTGCTCCAGCTAGCCCTTTTCAGCAGGGCGCCGCGCCCTGCCCTTAAAACGTGACGCCCTGCCCTTTTTCAAGACGCCCTGCCGTATATTTGACCCAAGAAAATCAAAAATCATAAAATTCAAAGATCATTATCAGTTATTATCATACACAAATAAATCCGTCTGTTGTTTACGTCATTGTTTATGACAATAGACTTTGTTAATCTGTTAAACGAGGGGATTAGTGTCATCCTGTATAACAATCATCTGATAACATCAGAGGTGCGAGTACGTTACTTATCAGCAGCTTATCAGTGAAACATTATTTAAATATAAGTTAACAATCAACTCTCCTAATTCGTCGGAGGATATGATAAAGTCCAATTCCGGACTTTTCCGTACGTAACTATATTGTGTAAAATATATCAAAATTTACATTTAATTTCCGAATCATGAAGTCATTATACGAAGAAATTAAATTACTGATCATTTGATGATTTTTTTTCATTCTTTAGTTGATAAGAACGTTCATAAGTAGTTTTAAAATGTCAACAGTATTGCATTCGTCCTCAGTAATTTTCGTACGTGACTGACGATTTTTGTTCTTAATTTTCCTGGATCAGTTTTGAATCATATACACCTTACTAATGTGTGAATAAAACAATTTGATTATTTGAATGTAATAATAGCCCACTACAATCATAAATTTATTTATTTTGATCATTTGACTTTTACAAAAGTAGACACCTTTATGGATATGCATAATTTCGGATACATGAGTTTTAGGTAGAACATAACTTCAAGACTTCAAACTTGAACTTCAAATGAGCTGAAAAAACAGTGACTTCTTCCAAGTATTTGGTCTATGTAGAGCCCTGATATGCACATTAAAACCTTAATTGAGTTGACCAAAATGCCAAAGGAACACAATTTTTTGACATAAGCTCAAAGGGTTATGTAATTAGATTAAGTAAGTGGTACAAATAGAAGAGCTATTGCAAAGCTTATTGTGAACTTAGACCACTTGTTTATATTTTGGAGTTTGTACTGGCTAATGCCTAGGAAGCACTTACCACAGTAAACATTTCATGACACAGGTCCACTTGAATCTGTTCATAGAGAACACCTGTCCACAAAGGACACTCTTGAATTTTTCTGTGACTATCTACATTCATGTACACAGACTAGAACTTAAATTTAGACTCTGTTACATTTAAATTTCATAAAGACTGTCATAGGTAATGTATGAATTATCATGAAAGAGAATTAATAACACACTAACAAACCATTTGTTTTATTTTGTCACAGAAATACAGACCTGTTTACCCCATTTATGCCCTGTCAGTAGTTAGACAGTGGTTTATCAGTAGTTTTTGACACTTGTCAGTAGTTTTTAGAATGTTACACACACAGTCTCTTATATGATCTATACAATCGGGGGTCTAGCTAGAACCAAATTTTAGGGAGAAGTGACGTCTCCCTGGACTTGAAATAGGGAGAAGTGGTAGGATTCTTGGAATAAGTGGTGTTCCGTCATTCGCAGGTTTTAACAGAGTAGGTGTCTTACGCTGCACTAAGTTCATATTAAATTAGCCTTTCTAGTGTCAACACTGTCTATCCCGGGAATAGATTGCTTCTGTGGATTGTTATTAGCAGTGTAAAACAGCAGCCAAATATATGAAAAGATTAGCTGCTATAGACAATTAAAAACTACATGTATCAGCAAATGAAGATCTAAATGGCTTGCTCAAATCTAATTTTGTTTCAAAATATTTTCTCTTTGCTCTTACATGTTTTCAACTAGGAGTCATGTCATCATAAACGTTTTTATAAAATCTTTTAACAACTCTAGATCTATTATTATAAACTACATTGATCTATGTTTATTTTATCATCAAATTATTTCTTAGACTTGTGATTGAAAAGAAATACCTTTGGACATTTCATAGACATGATTTATATAATTGGGCATTATTCTAGGATTAACCAACATTGGCAACAGCACTTCTCCCCATTTTAACGAAGACGATTTTTCCGAAAATTTTCTTTAATAAACATGAAAACGAACAATAGTGTTACAGTTTATCTCTATAAAAGCTTATTGTGTATGATATAATATTGTTTTATACGTAATGTAATTGCTTTAACCAATTCGAAGTATTGTCATATATTTTCGAGACCCGCGCTTGATTGCTATTTCATATGAAACTTCCTTCGTGATTAAAAGGCTTATTGTCTTTTTGTTTCCGTCTTTATTTAACAAACGATGCTACAAGTAACGCGAATTAATGTAGTTTAACTTGTTTTCGTGCACGCGCAGTTAAACTAAATCCCCGATATCGTCGAACGTCTTATAATAAATTGACATGTTCTTTTTTCTTTCTAATAACATTATACTCTCTGACTTATGGTATATGCATATGCGAACGTCATCAAGCGTGTAAAACATAACTTGGCGACTGCATTATCGATTTTATGTCATCCTTTTGAATACTTTAGTCGGCGAGTTAATCTCCCAGCATGTAATCGCCGCGGGCGGTCTCACAACTCTTATCTGGATTAACAATAGACCGTCAATTAGTAACAAAACAATCAATAATTTATTTTTAATCGCTATGCTACTTCACATTTATCCCCCCGTTATTTAAATTGCGGTTTATTATCAGTTTGACTAATTGACGCTACGGTGTATGTTGCTTACAATCGCGGGAGAATATGTGTGAAAACTTAGGTCAATAATCTTTATTGAATTTATAATGATTTATGGCAATATTTATGTGTTATGTATCTTTTTTAATTTTTAAGAGTTACGCATATGTTTATTAACATTATTACGACATTTTATAAGCTATTGACGGGTTGACGCAGATTTCGACCATCGATTTCAGTTTTCGACCGCGTTTTTTTTCACAAAACGTAGTTTTTTCGCCCTTATCCGTATTGCGGAATTACACTTCAAAATCCGTAGAAACTACGGCGAAATCGTAGTAGTAAACAGGTCTGGAAATAAACTGTACTCCGACCACGCGTTAAAAAGTGCCGATTTCCTAAAAACGCCCTGCCCTCCCCAAAGTCTAGCTGGAGCACTGCAAACATATGTCTATTTTCAAATGATCTCTTACACAAATGTTTGAATAACTTGACGTTGTGTAAAATTAAGTTAGAAAAAAGCTTATTTTAAAACAGACTTAAGATAGAAAATTATACCCTCTAAGAATATTTCAAGTTTTTTTAACACATTACAACAAATATTAAAACATTTAAATTTCAGATTCTGATAAAAAAACTCAATATGACACATTCTCATGGGTGAAAGTTAGAAATCTCGAGAATCCTGAAAATTTTGCTGTGGCCGCTAGGGCTCCGGTGGGTCCAGGACAAATCCCAGGTAGGGGCGAAGCCCCCCCCCCCCCCGCAGAAGCTCCTGGGAATGAGTGATTTTGAGTGCTTGTACAGCACTCTTCCAGCATTATATGATTGTCAAAGAAACTGATGCATTATCATGCAGAAAATGCACGATTTTCTGTAAACAGCACTTTTTCAAGGATATACCTAATGTTTGAAGTAGATTGAGAATGAAACATAACCTTCAAAATTTAGCAACATTTTTATTCTTGTGTCCATGTAATTGACATCAGCATATGCACATACAAAAAAGCATGATATCACCATTGATCATAGGTCAAGAGTAGGAAGATAAGTAACCTATTTTAATTAAATTTCACAAGGACTAGCACAATTCTTCAACAATTTCATTCATAAAAAAAACCACACTGGAACATATCCACATTAATCAAATGTAACTTTTTAGCGTCAAATAAATGATTTAATTAAGCAAACTCTGGAAAAAATGGGCCGAGTTTTCGGCGAAAAAATTAACTTACGGGCGATTTCTTTGTCAAAATTGAAAAGAAAAACCTTACGGCCGATTTTTTTTCGGCGAAATCGAAAGTTGATAGGATTGCATAATTTTACTCTGTCGTGAAACACGCTTAAAAGTTACGGTGCAACGCCCGTAATCATACGATCGGTTATTTATTAAGAGTTAATTTACTTATCGCCGACTACACATAGCTCTCAAATCATTAACAAAAACATCGTCTGTCACTGAAGAATCTAGGTCGGCGGTAGTCATCAAAGAAGTTGATATGCCTCGATTATGAGTTCAAAGGCCCGGAGCTGTCTCGCATTGTATCGATTTTTAATGACGTACGTAATTGTTAGTTCATACTCAGATAAAAATGAATTATATTCCCGTAAATATTACGATATTTTATGGACATTTATAAATATGAAAGATGTCAAAACAAAACTTTTTAAGAAGTTTACTCAAACTGTCACTACAAGGTGCTTATTAATTTTAAAGTGACCTTCAATTATCAGTTAATTTTGTTCCGAAACAAAGAGCGCCGACGACGGCGTCACTTCACAATCAAAGTATATAAATGACAGTTATGTGCAAACTGTGGAGAAAGGTACTGATTAGGACAGATATTATCGAAGTTTTGACATTTAATTAGGGGTCCGAATTAATTGACATGTGTTATACAACATCCGGATACCATAAATTAACTGCCAACACGTTATTCTTTCAAAAGGATTTAACAATTGACACTTGTCAAGTTTGTATATTAAAATTTTTAATTCTTTTGTTCGCGGATTGTTTTTTCACACATCTTTTAACGTGCCGCATATCAAGTAAAAATGAGTAATTGCCCAATTCAAATTCAGTATGTTAAATAGGCCGATTTTTGATGAAAAAGATTTATCTAAACAAAAAATAAGCATTTTGCTTTACTTTTTCATAAATTAAGTTTTCATTTTAAAAGGGGAAACCAGATGTACCAGAAAGTTTTGCGTCCCGAGGACGCACATACTTAAAATTTATTGCGTCGGTGGCAAAAAGCTTGCGTCTCTGACGCACGGCAAAATGAATCACTGAAAAAAAAATCGCAAAAAAAGATCGTGTTGCTGGAATTTACTTACGTTTTCGTTTCAACAATTTAAGTCAAAGTCAGGGGAGAGGTAGGCCTATACCCCCCCCCCTGAAATCTCAACGGATTTACACGATTTGGAAAAATGATCCCTGAAGACATCGAAAATCCGGAAATTTCGGAGCTGTCCGGAAAACTTTCACCCATGCATTCTGCAAAAAGTAGTAAAGGGAAAAATGAACTGTAAGAATTCATATTGCAAATTAACCACTCTCAGGGCTTTTTTCAGTATGTGGGGAAGGGGCCTGGGCCTTACTATGTTTAGAACGGGGGAAATTTTAACGCAGTTTCATTGATAGAGGAATGAAAAATCAAAGGTAAACTCCAACTTTGGGGAAAACTGCAAGATTTTAAAGAAATTTCAGAAGGGGAAGGAGCCTGTAAACGGCCCCTGATAAATAAGGGGAAAAAGCCATGACTCTGTATAATTTAACTGTTACAGCGTAAGTACTTACTTCCTATACTTGAAGATAAAACTTCCCAATCACTACCAGTACTTATAACAGAATCTCTCATGGTAGATACTTTGATATCATCATCAGCAGCTGCTTTTATTGCATCACCATCACCGTCATCAGCAGTAGATGGTTTTACATCATCATCATCATCAGTAGATGGTTTCGTATCATCACAAGATGTTATATTGTCACCAGAAGTCATATCTACCATTTCAGAATCAGCTTTCACTTCCATACAAGGATCAATATCATCTCCATCTTTACTTGATGTAACATTGTCATCAGATTGGTCGTCAACATCTGGTACCTCTTGGGATTTTTCTACAAATTTGATTAATTTTGTATTTTTTTGGACAAAAAATTGAGTTTAATCATTTACCGTTACAAGAACCCTGGTCACTAGCAGTTGGTAGGGCACTGGGAAATCGATTCTAGTGTCTCGAAGGGAAAACAGATTCGAATCCAACCTGGGGAGATAATACCCTTCCATGAAAATTTGACAATTATTACAATTTTCCTCCATTAATAAGGTATAAGGAGAAGTTTCTTGTCTTGTGGGAGTACTGGTTATAGACAAGGGTCCAGGAAAATTAAATTAGGTGCGCTGGACCCAGTAAAATAACCAAAATGTGTTGATACCAGAAAAAATAAATACTCTGAAAATACAGCTACAATGCATTTTTGATCAACAACTACATCAGATTGTAACAGAATAGGTAGCCATCAGTAGTAGTTATTCTAAAACAGGATAGCATAAATTTTTATCTTTTTGCCCCTCTTTTGCCCCTCCCTATGCAGAAAGTTACCTTGAAACAAACACCTTCCTGTCCTTTTCTGAGTTTTACATTGATCAGTATTTTATTCAGTATTCAAACATAAATTAGAATTATATTTGTCCAAGACACAGATCTATTTCTTACAACAATGGTTTTGATTCCAACTTCTCATAACAGAAAGCAAGCTGTATAGCTTAATATTAGTTAAAGACATATATCCAAAGCAGGGGTGATTTCACCTAAATCATTTTTGTTCTTGAAGAGGTACACTCTCAGACAAAGTAAAACATACAATCATCTCAATACTTTAACAAGACATATAGAATACTTACTGGATGAAAACAACCTTTTAAAGGCACCAAGTAGGCCTGCCATTTGTATTGTTGAACTTTAAACACTGAAATATATAACATACAGACTGTTAAAATTCTATAGTCACATAAATAAATACTAAGCACATTTCCCTAGGTTACTTTTTTATGGAAAAGATACATGATTTATTGTCATATGTTCATCTGTACCTAAATTGATATAAGCTAAAATTTACAGTACAACTTTTCAATTTTTTTTTGCAGACAACAACTCCCTTTACTGTAAGATTAGAACTGCCAAAGATACTGCAGCACTACAGAAGAACCTTGATGCACTTCAACAATGGGAGAGACTAGTTGATGTCATTCAACCCATCCAAATGTGAAGTCCTATTCATAACCAGGAAGCGTAAGCCAGCCAAAACCAAGTATTTACCTCCCCTCCAGCAAGACAGTCAATTCATTGTTAATTGTAATGGTCATGACATTAAGGGATCTAAAAAAGTTAAGTACTTAGGGCTTGCAGGGTTCTGCCAAGGATGCGCCCTTGCGTCATTGCCGCGTAAAAAAGATGAATGTCGCATAATGACTCACGCAGGTGCGCCATCGGCGCATAAAATTTCTGACAACCACCAGGCCTCTACATTAACTTATTTTTTTACTAGCCCGGTCGGGCTAGTAAATGCCCAAATCCACTAGCCCTGACCAATTTTACACTAGCCCTGACCAAGGACATTATTTATAGGGCCCTTGTCCTGACCATTCCAATTTTTCCTGTCTCAATTATTACCGTCTAAATTGACAATACGTCTCATTTCATAGCAGTCATAGTATTTATTGTGGTAAAATATTACTACCACGCATAAATATGCTAAATATGCATGAAGAACCTAATAAAAAAAAATTAAAATGAATGTATATTTGATTTCTGCAATAAAATATCGGGGGTTACGAAATTAACTATCCGATTTTTCCGAGTCGTACATTTTCCAAGGTCCGGACAAGTCATTTTTCATTTTTTGTTAAAAATAAAACTATCTTTTAAAACGCCGTGAAAGTTATAAATAGATGTGCATAGTTACAATCGCCGAGCAAATGTGTCGCATAATCGGCTATAACATTACATTGCTGACAGTCTTTATTTTCCAAAATAAGTTGATCGTGTTAGTACATGTATAATTATGCTATGTGTATATGGGTGTGTGTCATATTAATTTCTTTGCCTTAATGTACGAAACTCAATGTCATGTACCCCGGGGAGTCTACATTTGTTTTCAGCAATTAAATCAATATTGATCCTTTGTTTGGCGATGAGCGTGCGTTGGCAATATTAAACGGATATTGATGTAAACAATTTAAGATAAGATGTGTGTAGGTATTTTTAACACTTAGTTGATGTTTGATAGCGTAACAATGCCATAATTGCAATGTCGCGTTGTGTTATCAAAGAGTCCACTTTAATTTAATTGTTAATTACATGTAGAATTAAAACTTCAAACAAGCGTGACCCAATTTTTTTGCTGACCTAGTACGCAAAAAATGGCCGGTAATAAAAAAAACGGGTATCGCGGGAAATTGAATGTTCTTTATTAAAATATATTTTGACGCTCGCTAATTTATCATTTTATTTCGAGAAAGTTAAAACATTAATCTTGCCGTTCATATTTTTCTGAAGAAAAAAATCCTACTTTCACCGAATTTACGTATTTCATCGAACGTGTGTAAGGAAATCCCCGGACTAGTACGCCTCAAGACGGCTCGATTTAACACACACATACACACCAGATTACTTTCAAATGCATTAGGATGCTCGTAAATAAAGCGTAAACAAGTTTTTGTAGCCTTAAATTTGAGATTGGTTAACTGAAATCAGATTGATTTTTTGTGGTAATTAAAGTTTTGATCAAAATTAAGTAGCCCGGTCGGGCTACCTACGAAATAACTCCACCAGACCGGACCTAACTTGAACCAGTGAATGTCTGTCGGCTGCGCCTTAATGTCGAGCCCTGACCACGTTGCCGAAATTCGTATTCGTCAGCGTTTTACCTTTCAAAACAATCTAAAAAGGCCAAATCTTATTGGTTGTTAACAGCACAATTATCCAATCAATAAGAACAACTCAATTCAATGCTTGATGACGCGCAGAACTTACGGCGATTCACGATAGTTTCATTACTTATTTGCTGAAATTTTCGTAGGGTCGCGAAAATACGTTACATTTGCATTTTTGGCATGTAAATATATTTTTATGGTCTATTATGTACATCGTTGTATAAATAAACATGTACACGAGTAAATCACGCCAGAAATTCATGTTGAATGTGTGGTGTTTACACGATAAAGTCAGTTTATTTTTTCATGCCATTGACAGCTTTGTTCTATTTTTAGAACGTCATCAAAATCAAAGAGCTCAAAGCATGCTAAAAATTAGGATCAAAAGCGGCTGTATTTTGATTATTTTCCGATTATATATATGACATGGGTTTTTTCACAGGCCTGTGAAAGAGGTTTAAATACCCATTATGCTATCAAATAGATTCTATCTATGAAAAATGTTTGTTTTAAATTAAGTTAGTATACATTATATAATGAATAGATCTACTATTAGAAAGTAATGACATTCTTTTTGTGGTTCTTTATACTGGGCGCAAGAAAATTTACAATTGTCCCCACTTTTTTAGACTAATGGGGCCATTGTCCCCAGTCAGTCAAATCCTTGGCAGAACCCTGGGGCTTGTCATTGATAATGATTTAACAGGCGAATCAATTGTTCAGAGCATTATATCCAAAGTAAATGCCAAACTTAAATTTTTATATAGAAATAACAATTGTTTAGATTTTAACACCAGGAAAATATTATGTTCTGCATTATTACAGTGTCATTTTGACTATTCTTGTTCTTCTTGGTATGAAGGTATATCTAAAGGTTTGAAAAAGAAGCTACAGATTATGCAAAATAAGGTTATTAGATTCATTAAAGGGTATTCTCCAAGACAATCTATTTCATATCAAGATTATGTAGATTTAAATATGTTAAATGTAAATAACCGTGTTAAACAGCTGAGACTTAGCCATATTCACAGAGTCTTTCATAACAAATGTCCGTCATATTTGAAAAAGAACGTTGAACGACGAGAAGATAACATGCGGTATAATACCAGATCTAGTAGTTTTAATTTTAATGTCCCAAATGTTAACAATGTCAGTAAACAGACTTTTTATTACCATGGTATTTTAGACTGGAATTCACTTCCAGAAGAAATCAAAGCTGTGAAAAATTTCCAGAAATACAAACTTCTTGTCAAAAAATATTTACTTAGTAAACAGGTTACAGAATGTACCCAAGATTTTATATACTATTAATACATGTTTTATCAGACATATACTATTGATCTGTTTTATTAGACATATGCGTCTGTGATAATATGTGCTTGTAGCATACTTTTAGTAATCCCGTTTTTGAACAAAGTCTTGTCCTCAATAATTGTTTTTTTTTTCTATTATTTTAAACAATTTGTTATTCCCTTAAATGGACCCCATTGGAAATAAGCTTTCAGCTTAATGGGTTATCCATAGGTTCTTAGTACTTGATTACAACACATGTCTATTCTAATATATTATTAAAAGTATGTCGAGCTATGGTTGTACACTGTTTTAAGTCATAATATGCAAGTCAATAGAATTTAGTTCATCTTGTCTTATCAACATATATACTGATGTTAAACTTTTATCTGTGATTTTATTGATTATTTCTGTGATATTGTGTTATAATGTGCTAATAATCTTAAATGTCAATAAATAAATAAAAATACCATCCATGGGTAACCACAGACAGCTGTTCAAAGAAGTAGAAACCTTAGTGTTACGATTTCGGACAAGCTTTCCAGGAGACCCCAACAACCAAGAAAGCCAACAATAGCCTTGCCTTCTTGTGGCGCAATTATACAGCTGCCATGTAGACATTTAAGGCCCGGCACCTACTCATATATAGTTTTGTACATATTTTTGCATTTATAAAAATAGGTGGTGGTTGCTTCTTAACTTTTGGGGTCGAATAAGCACTGGGACCTTATGTCATGACTTATAACTTGAAGCTGAGACTAGTGGCAAATTACGAATACATGCGAGGACAATATTCATTAATGCAAATATTTTTTTTTTATTTAAAACTCATGAGACACATAAAAGGGTCAAACAATACGTACAACAATAATATAAACAATTATTCATAGATTTCTTCCAGAGCGATCGTGTGTATTTCCCGCCATGCATTGGTTTTCGGCTGTCAGTCTTGGAATAATATCTGAAGCCGGGTCAAAATATACTCTGTTTGTTTCATCATAAAGAAGATTAAGTTCTTAGTTCTAGAGATTAATCGATTTATTTAATTTAGTTTTTAAAATATTTATTTTCTGTAGCTATTATTAAAAACTATTTCTCCAAGATATTTGATTAAAAGTTTACTATTGTTACTTACTTGAATCGAAGAGCAGATACAATTTAATCGAAGAATATGTTCAATGGCGTATAGGATTTCCAATCATACATCTGTTGTCAAAATGGCGGCTGATGCTGGAATAAAATCTTCTCGGGTAAGTTTCTTTGTTTTATTGTAATTTTTAGAATTAGATTTCATGATTTTAGTCATGAATCAGTTTTATTTATAAATAGCCTTTCAGTTATAGAATAAATCGATGAACTTAATCGCCCAGAAATCGAAAATAAATTGAAAGACAGTGAACTCGCGGGTTTTTGACATTATACAGTATACTCTTTGCTGGTATTCTCCCGTTAAGGTTCATGTAAAGTCTTGGTTTGCAAAATAATTCAGTGAAAATGAAAATGCTCTAATTCTGGCACATCTATACTCAGAGTAGTGTTTTATACATCAAAATGTTCCTTATGAAACATACAAAGTGATGCTTGTCATCAATTATGACAAAAAATAATTAACAAAAGACGTATTTGCAAAATTGATGTTGTATAAATAAAAATACTAAAATGTATTAATCTTTTCTAACAACAAAATTTAACATTAAATCCTTTACAGAACATTATAGTTCATATTCCCATGAAGGTACTCCAATATTTATAACATTAATAAATGTTAAAACCAGGGTTCTGCCAAGGATTTGACTGACTGGGGACAATGGCCCCATTAGTCTAAAAAAGTGGGGACAATTGTAAATTTTCTTGCGCCCAGTATAAAGAACCACAAAAAGAATGTCATTACTTTCTAATAGTAGATCTATTCATTATATAATGTTAGTCCTAAATATAAGACCCTTCATAACTATTTTATCATACGGACGTTCTTCTGTTATGCAGGGTCTTAACGGATTGCTTCAAAAACGCATAGCAAAATATTTTTTTCAAAAAGTAAATGAATGTGGGTCAAATTAGCACCAATCGATAGATAAAAGTTTACTTTTATTCTTTCCATAAAGCAAAAGATAAAAATCAGTTTTTTCCCATATGAAAACACCAATTACTTTTCCTGCTATCCAGGATTGTCGCCGCTTGCCTCCATTTTGAACTGAATTCGTGTCGGTAAATAAAGTTTCGAATCGCTTACAGTTTACTTAAACGAATTTTAATCTCTCAAGAGTAGTCGTTCTTACTGTCAACAGTCACAAGTATGCACGGAACGGTCCGGATACTGGCTTTTATACTGTACCTAATATATTCGTTCAAAATCATTTCTTACAAATGGCGTGACCAAATTTAAATTCGGATTGCTTTGGCTGTTATTGCACGATTATTGTGACAAACTGAAAGTACTCGTTAATAAAGGATTTTAAATGGATTTTTCGACTGTCTAAGGTTAGCATTTGAAATTATTTTACTTTCATCATGTGTATTTTTTGTTTATCTTTCTATTGGTGTATCGTTTTATTGCAAATTTTTCGAATTAAAACGAGTAGAACGTTCAGACCTGATTCGATGTCTGTACACTAAAATTTTTGCTATGCGTTTTTGAAGCTATCCGTTAAGACCCTACGTAACAGAGAAATGTCAAAATGATAAAAAAGTTACGTAGGGTCTTATATTTAGGACTATATATAATGTATACTAACTTAATTTAAAACAAACATTTTTCATAGATAGAATCTATTTGATAGCATAATGGGTATTTAAACCTCTTTCACAGGCCTGTGAAAAAACCCATGTCATATATATAATCGGAAAATAATCAAAATACAGCCGCTTTTGATCCTAATTTTTAGCATGCTTTGAGCTCTTTGATTTTGATGACGTTCTAAAAATAGAACAAAGCTGTCAATGGCATGAAAAAATAAACTGACTTTATCGTGTAAACACCACACATTCAACATGAATTTCTGGCGTGATTTACTCGTGTACATGTTTATTTATACAACGATGTACATAATAGACCATAAAAATATATTTACATGCCAAAAATGCAAATGTAACGTATTTTCGCGACCCTACGAAAATTTCAGCAAATAAGTAATGAAACTATCGTGAATCGCCGTAAGTTCTGCGCGTCATCAAGCATTGAATTGAGTGGTTCTTATTGATTGGATAATTGTGCTGTTAACAACCAATAAGATTTGGCCTTTTTAGATTGTTTTGAAAGGTAAAACGCTGACGAATACGAATTTCGGCAACGTGGTTGTCAGAAATTTTATGCGCCGATGGCGCACCTGCGTGAGTCATTATGCGACATTCATCTTTTTTACGCGGCAATGACGCAAGGGCGCATCCTTGGCAGAACCCTGTAAAACAAAACTAAGGCAAATGAAAAACTAAAGTGAAAGTAGAAACAGGGTCGCGAAAACCCATTACACTCGCATCTGTCAAAATGTTTTTCATATACCGTTGTTTTGTTTTAACATTTATTGGGATTATATATTTTGGAGTACCTTCATTGGAATATAAACTATAATGTTCTGTAAATGATTTAATGTTAAATTAGTTTGTAAAAAGAATTGAATCTCTTTTTCATTTTTACAGCATCAATTTTGCAAATGCATCTTTTGTTAAAAGTTTTCATCTAAATTAATTGCCAGCATCACTTTGTATGTTTCTTAAGAAACATTTTGATGTATAAAACACTGTTCTTGATGAAAGTACGACAGAATTAGAGCATATTTTATTTTACTATTATCAATGCTAATAAAAACTTTACTTGAACCTTAATTTTAATGTCGGGGTAAATCAGTTTTTGGGTAGGAACAACTTGCAGCGTCTGCTTTAAAATTGAAAATATGACCTGATTTAACTGCAAGTGACTGTATCAAAGTAAAATAGACGTAAATATTAATGACAAGTATGTTAATGAATCGACAAGCCCAGTTTATTTATAATGATCATGTGACCTGTTAGTAACGCGAAAATTGCAACAAACAGTATACCATGTACTGATTTAGTGATGACAGTGAACTCGACAGTTCCTGGTCAGTAACGAATCAAACGATGCATGTATCTTTAAAACAATAGTTGTGGAAATTTAATCTGCATAAATCAATAAACAGTGTTCAATCTAGAGCGCGCCATTTGCCCCTTATGAACACAAATGGCGCAATATCAATGGTCTATTGGGCCGTCGGGCGCACTCACCGAAAATATGGCTAAGTCGCGAATTTGAAAACTTTTCGTTTATTCTATGCCATTTAGTATGCCGACGGTTCGGTAAAAAGATACAGATCACAAGACCGACTGTCCGGTAGAAATTTCAATAGCAATATTACTAAAAAGTGATAATTGAACATAAAAATTGCAGTTACTAGCAATTTACTCTCATATTTCATAATTACGCCGTGATTCATGATTTACATAACGGCGCCGACGTCGAGCATTTATTTGGACGCTAAAAGTGCAGCCGAGTGTCCGCGATACGCATCATTTTTATTAGTTTGAAGCTATTAACTTAATTTCTTTTAGAGCTGTCATTGATATGGCTCTAAGCTTGTCAACAATATGGATATATCGAGAAATAAATATTGATGATACACTGATGTATATCGATTCAATTACTGCAGTACATACAGACCATTTATGTTGTCATAAACTCATAATATATGTATATTTGTCATGAATGTTATACCTTCTGTCATCTGTGGACTAGAGCTATTTCCTCAATGATGGTTCCATCAATGTTTTAGACCTATCAGTACATATTATGACAGCGCACCTGTTTCCACTTATGATAGAAGGTTTGTCTCACAAACTTGTCACTAAATATATTTACCTATATAGACCTTATTATCGATATTTCAAAATGCTTATCCATTATTGATTGGAAAATGAATATTGACGATTCAGCGATATTGTTGGATTCGATAACAGCTCTAATTTCTTTACATAATTGCAATATTTAATTAGCACATGAAACCAGAGACATGTCCCTGGATATTGTTATCTATGTCCAGGGCTTGAATTAGACCCGAAACCTCGTCAATGTAATCCCCCAATCAGCACTACGCGGGAGTTGCAGTTAATATACACTTCGAAAGCTGATAACAAGTAACTCCTTTGGATATCAATCACCCCTGTGTATTTTGTGGCCTATGAAGACCAATCGACGTACGCTCAAAAAATTAATAGTGCTTCATGTTGGCCCGATAAGATTATTTACGTTATCAAACTGTTGCAAGTAACAAACATGTGACGAACTGTGATATTGCATTGATTAAAGTAGATAAAGCTTTTGGATGCTTGCCGTTAAATTGATAATTGTATTTAATTATCAGCATGTTGTGAGGCATTTTAAATAGACATAATAACCAGTGTGCTAATGTTTTTAAAGACAAGTAAAGTTGACAACAATAATAAATTCTGATTAAATGATATCAAAAATCGTTAAATTTCACGCCAAAATAATCGTAAAAACAAATTATTCTACAATGAATTAAGTTTTTTATTTCATACTGTCATACATTTTCGTGATAGACGCTATCGCCAATAAAGTGAAACATCGTTAAAATTGTGTTTTTAGACTCTAAAAAACAATAAATTGCATCTATTGCTACATGAAAAGTATTTTTTAAGAAAAGGTATGATATTTATTGCAGACCTTATTTTTAAAGAAAATATTCAAACAAAAAGGTCAAAATGTGGGACATTTATAACATATTTTTAAAATGGCCCTTAATGCATTTTAATCTCTTTTGATGAACATATACCAGCAAGCAAACATGCTAAACCAGAAGAACTGTTCGTTTGAAATGAAAAATAGATTTTTTTTAGTTTACAATTTGATACAAAATCACTATATTCTGTGAATTTTTCAAAATTTAAGTTACAACAAAGGGATTGCCATACTGCATGTGATTTTATACATGGGTCTGTTTGTCAACTATGACAGGAACTATAACGTAAATTTTCTTATATATAATCTCGGGTAGAAAATATAGGACTCCAACTTTTGGCTGTGGAGCTACTTTTCTCAGTAAGAGAGTCATGGACTACATGTAAAATCCTAGTGAGATACCTGAAATCTTAGTAAATGAACTTATTGCATAAAGCTATAACAACGATATTAAAATCTATGGACGAAAACGTTAAGTATAGTTTGACCCCTAAAAATTGATTTTGACCCCTGAAAATTTGATTTTGACCCCTGAAAATTTTGACTTAAGGGTCATTGACCCTTGAGCCTGAAAGTCTAGTTCAAGCCCTGATGTCTCTGATAAAACAGAATATTTTAAGCTTGTCTAACTGCATATTGTCACATGAAGCCAGACAACTTCTTCAGTTTGTAATTAATCAAATTTAAAATAAAATTTGGTAGATAATAAATCAAAGGTTTATTTATTATGTGTTTATTTCAAAGATCGGTGACCACCTTTATGGGTTCCTTGTGAAATATTGTCAGTTTAGATCATTGAAAGATTGCTTTCATTTCTTTTAATCAATTATGCTGTATGAAGTACATTAAGTCTGCACTTCATAGTGTCAGTTTAAAACATTGATTTTTTTTATACAACACTTGTACCCCTTGTCTTCAAGTTAGCTTTTATGGCGACAAGGTAGAGTGTCTGCTTACAACTCGAGAGGTTGTTGATTTGAATCTCAGTTTGAACCTTGGTTTTTTATCTGGTAACATTTGGCATCAAATGTTAATAACCCACTAGGAATTGTGTGATTACATCCTAAGATTGTCCCACAAACTTTCAAGCTCCAAAAATTGTGATTCTATGAATATTTGTGATTCGTATGTGAAATCATATTTGTGATGTTATTTGTAATTTTAAGGAAGTTAGCTCAAAACCTCTCAAATTTAAATACTTTGTAATTTGGAATATGATAAGGGACTTTAGTCAGTTATTTGCCCTTTTATACTCTTCAAATAGGTAGGTCCAATTAGTTGGATTACTCAGATTTTACCCTTACTTTTCAATGTCAATTTGCCAAAATTAATCTTTTTTGTAAATCATTTGATTTGTTTGAAAATCAAGCTAAGCATTTTTAGGGTTTTGTTTGTTTGTTGGGTTTACTGCCGTAGCAACACATTATATAGGTCATATAACGGCTACATATTTTTAGGGTAAAGAACTATCTAAATTTCATCACTTCTGTAAATATCTGTATTAATAAGAAAGATATTAGATGAAATATTTTATTATCCTTACATACGAATTCAATGATAAAATCTGAGGATTCCAACTGTAAGGACCTACTTACCAATTGGATTGCTTTAGATTTTATCATGAAAGGATAGCTGACTAAAGTCCCTTATTGTCTATATTATTGATAATTGTCAACAACTAGTGCAAACTTGTTTAATACTTAATAATAACAAATATCAACTTTAGAAGAAGATTAACGGTATTATACGATAATTATCTAACAATGGCTACATTTATTTCATCTGACATAGAAGATTTTGAAGGATTTTCACTAGTGTTGTTCTAATGATTGGGAATAATCGATTAACGACTAGCTAGAAGCTTCCGATTCTGATAATCGATTAAACTTTATCAAAATCGATCATCGGTTAGCAAAGAGGATAGGCGATTTAAGGATATATTTTCAAGTATCTGAACAGTTATTAATAATTTTTTTAAATTACATGTCATTTGTGTCTGACTTGTATTGGACACTGATATATCTTGTTCAAGTTCCAAAAGTACAGCTACTATACTAGTCAAGAGAACTAGGCAATTGATTATTTATTTTTTATTCATTTTGATTTCTTTGACTTTTCATTTTTTCTTTAATTTTTGTCACATTTGACTAAAAAAATTATTTCCTAATCCATAGTAGAGCTACATGAATTTTATAAGGATTCACAGTAAAACATGCATGCAAAAGCAAACTTATCAGGGACCGATTATAATCGGAAGAATCGCATCAACAACAGAAACCGATTTCAACTGATGATCGATTATGATTTTCAGCGGATGTCCCACCACTAATTTTCACATATAGATATATGACCATTACATTTATGACGAATTCAGCTTATAAAAAATGCTTTTAATGCTTCAAGCACTTAAATTTATATCCAAACCAAGACATTACTGGATTAAGTACAAGAATAGAACTTTATGATAAAAAAGTTGTCATTAGTATATATAAAATACAAACATTTTTAATACATTGATCTGACTGTAGAGCATTAATTATCACAATTTTTAAATCCTTATCAATAATTTAGAGAATGATATTGTTACAAGTGGTACACAATCAACTTGGTGAAAATATACCAAACTTATCACAGACTCTACCAAAAAGCAGTAAAATCAAAGTCTTCAAGTATATAAGGAACTCTATTTTAAATTTACTAAAACTGTCCATTGAAGATGAATTAGCTAAGCTTTTCAAAGAAATGAAAAAAAAGCCAAAAGCAAAAATCAGAGGACAATAGATAAACGAAGAACACTTTATACAGAGGTATCACAATATTATAAATAAATTAAAACCAATAAAAATGCTATCACTTTTACTACAATTTAATTATCAGAAAATATCAACACCAACCAACAAAAGGAGTGATGAGAACACACTTCATAAACCCTCATCATTGGTGTCAAGGCAGCAAAAATCTTTCAGAGGAAGTACCTGCTACAATGAAAATATGCTCACACTATTTACATCAATACCAATAAACAACAACAATGTGCCCACTGCCAATGTAAAATCAATGAAAGTGATCCAAAACTTGGAATCATTGTCTCCAGAACTTGATAGCCTGGGTTCTATAAGCTGGATTCAGGGTGGCATATTATCAAAAATCTTACAATAATTTAACAATACAATATAGAAGGATTTACGACTAAAATTGGTCATTAGACGCTTGATAATACGGGCCCCAGATATTAATTATAAAGATTAAAATAAAGATACTAAATCTGAGATAGTTGATGAAAGCAAAAAAAACCCTCAAAATCTTTCACACGAAACTACTACATGAAATAGGACAGGATAATAATAGTAAATACAGTGAACTAAGTGTTCAACTGCTTACCATGGAAGAATAAATACACCATTTAAAACAGGAAAATGAACTATTAAAAAAAGAAAATGAATCTCTTAAAGAAGAAATATCAAGAAATTTGAACCCAAAAGATGTAAATGTCATAAAAAAGAGATATACATTGTATCAGAAATCAAAGAAAACATGTCTGGTCTCATTACACAAATACATTTAAATCAAAGTTGGCACTAAATGGGTTTTTAAACTTAAATAACTGATCAGACTTTACACCATTCTAATGCTGATGAATATCCACTCTTTAAACTTAATTATAATGGTAAAGATTAGTCTGTTATGTGAAGTGTGAAACAAAAAACACTAAGTACTGTAGTAAACGATGTCTTCTTGCATGCATTAATACGATAGTGCATGATTAGTATCTCCTGAAAAGATATTACCTCCTGAATATTGAGGGCAAGCTTATTCTCAAGCAGTCTTTGAATTTAGGTAGTGATGGTCCACAAACATTTTACTGCTACATTTTTTCCATATTCAATAAAATAAGTTATTTGAATTTATATTGTTAACCCTTTACTGGTTGAGACATGTGAAAAGTAGCCATTTTTTCACCATTACGCGCTAGGGCTATTTCAAGATGCTCTAATTTCATTACTAATAATCATACAGATATTCAACTTGGCCAAGTTATTCCTTGAGTGAATGTCTTTCAGAAAAACCAAGTTGAGCCCCGATCCCAGTTACCATGGCAACACTGGAGCAGAGCAAAAAAACGGCAAAAAAATGCAATTTTCGCTCTTTTTCCACCCCACATTTGCATTTCAAACAGTAATATTTTCCAAAATTGAGGTCTCAAGTGCCAGGTCTTTTCAGAGACTGAAAACATGTTTTCTTATCAGCATTTGACGCCTTTCCTCTGCACTCAATGACCCCAATTTTTTTTCTGGCTATGAAGGGCACTGCGCCCCCTTCAAACCCCACCAACAAAAGGGGCACATCCCCCTTCATAAAGCTCATTTTTTGGGACAACTATCTTTTAGTGAATTTTACTAAATCTAGTTAGAAGGCACCATTTTCAAGGCTGTGGCGGCCATACAGGATTGGGCGGTTAAGGGTTAACCTAATTTTGGTCTATATTATGCTAAATCATTAAAATTGGCTACATATTTTATCATAGTGCAAGTATTTGTTTTGGTCAAGTAAACATTTTTTTGTCCAGTAAAAAATCCACTTTGCTGGACTGAATGTCCAGTGCTGATGAAAGTTTGTTGTGAAGACTGGTCTCAAGTTTTACTGACTTATTTCTTTTATCTTTTAGGTTAGTCCTAAATTTCTTCATGGAAACTCTACTTCACACACTTGGCCATTCTCTGCCATTGCTGAAATTATTGGTAAGTTTTATTTATTATTAGTATGATATAGGGGTGTAACAATACAGTAAAGACCATATTACAATATATTGCAATCAGTATTGCTTTTTGCATAGACAAGTGAAACATAAATAAATGCATTTGCATCGTCTTATTTTTTTCTAGTGATCTATTAAACAGAATGTTTGATTTACATGTAGTTAGAAATGTGTAGTTTTCAATGGACTTTCAAAGATAGTTATTCTCTCATTTTACGAATTTATTAACCTATTAAAGCACATAAAGACTATTTTAAGTTTCAAATGCATTTTAACATTTATTCAAACATTTAAATTTCGAATTCTGATAAAAATAATCTGTATGGAATATAACTAGAAAAACCGGTTCAGAGAAAACGAACCGGTTAAAAACGGTCAGAATTCGTATTGCAATATTAACCGGTATACATATCAGTTAACCGTTCACCCCTAGTATGATAAGTTGATAAGATGATAATGTTGAAGGGGTATGGATTTTCCATGCAGGCCTTGTACATTTATTTCAATGGACAAGTAAATTTATATTTCCGCTGAATGTGTCTGTGGACAAGTAATATTTATACCCCTGCTTCGAAGAAGAGGGGGTATACTGTTTTACCCTTGTCCGTCCGTCCGTCCGTCCGTTACAAAATTTCCGTCGCAGTTTTCTCAGCAACTATAACATGCAGCAGCCTAATACTTCGCATATTGCTTCATCCCATAGTCCCATGTGGTGTACAGCGATTTCATGCTCCTTGCTCATCTACTTCCTATTTGTCGCATATTTTTAGATTTTTGCGGGGGTATCACTAGTGAGCATTAGCTCACAGATTTACTTGTTTTAGCTGTAAATATATACTAACAAAGCTATTCTTAATAATGTAAATGTCACAATGTTTAAAAGAATCATTCAGGTTTTTTTTAAGGAATTTGCTTCTACATGTGCGGGGGAAGGGGCAAGTAACTTTTCAGTTTTACTTGCCCCCGGCAAAACAGGTTGCCCTGTTTTAAAGGTAATATTTTGTTATGTAAAACACAACATATGTGTAAAATTTAACTCTCTCTGCGATCTCTGACTCCTGATGAGATGCATCGGTGGAACCATCAGAAATAACAGCAATAAATTTACATATTTGCTTTTTCAAAATAGTCTAACCACTCGAATTCTTTGAGCCAAGATGATTGGAAGAGTCTCTGGCGCGATTCTTTTTTATATTTTCTTTTAACTCATTCTATCTGAAGATAAATACGCCTATATTAACCTATCGCTGTTTTACCGGTCTTTACCTAGTACATGAACTCCTTATCTTCCTCTGTACACCTAGACAGGTTTAACGTATAGTATCGTATACATTGTTTTGACGGTGTTAAGGCAGAATTCCCATAATAGCTGCTGTCAAACTTCGGGCGATGTCGGGTCATGTCGACAAATTACGTAAGCGGTTTTCGTCGGTGTCGTTATCAATCGATAAAGATCGGATGAACTTTTTTATTGTGTAAATGCCTCATTTTTCAAATATTATTATTATTTTTATTGTATTACCTCACAAGAATATTAATTCTCTCAATTATTTGAGAAAATAGGTAGAATTCGTGTAAAAAGTTTAAACCGGAAGTTTAAAAATCCAATTCAAATAATGGACGAAAAGATTCGTCCCCTAACAGATTCGTCCCCGAACAAATTCGTAATCAATAAGTTGTTGATGATTAATGCAATTAGACCGTAAAATACCATTATTTTATCTTTAAATTGTCAATAATGGCGTTTAAAAGTAAAATATATACTGTAAAGATGTGTTTACTTCATATTATGATGGTCACTAGAGTTTTGACATTTTTTCAAAAAAGGGGTTGATGTATTAAAATGGCATTTTGTTTAGTTATCTGTGGTAAAAGTTTTTGTTCTTTGTTTTATTCATTGCCATATGGTTTAAGGTAAATTATTAAATGTGTAACTAGGAGTGCAGAAACTGTTTTCATAGTCAAAAAATAAGGATACGGACTTGTAGTTTTTATAGTTGGTGAAAATCGTCACATTTTCTGTTGGGTCTCCCTATTATTAACTTGGTATGTGTGTAAAAATACCAAGGTAAAGTTATTAAAGTTGATGTATTTGCATTCATTAAAGTATTGTGAATTTTATCAAACAAAATTTATGAAAATAATTTGATTATTTAATTCAATTTTACATTTTAAAGACATATACCCCTTCAAATTTATAGTGTGATTCTTACTTATAACTCAATTTTCAAAAAAAATGTTATAAAAAATTTATTTGACGGTAAAAATTTAAAATATTTTGCCAGTGAATCTACGTTGTGATCCTGATTATAAAGAAAGTAGCAAAAGTCTTATTCCTTGATATGTGTATTATGGGTATTCTACCTAATGTCAAAACTTTTGGTTCATTTAATTGTTTATGGAATACAGATATTTTTTACAAAAGTTAACATTTTTGGAAAGAAAATTAAATTATGCATCCAATGGTGTTACTTTTAGTTTTGTATCTTCCTTTACAAAAGAATAGCTAGCAAGGTCATTGCAAATTAGAAATTAAATTATTGCTAAAAAAGAATCCCACATATTTTGGCGATTTTTTTCTGAAAAAAATCAGCGGCAACACCAAAATCGGAAACGTACATAATGTGCATGTTTTAATTGATTTTTTTTTATTAAAATATTCGCATCAGAAAAAAAGTTACATGTGTATTTGTAATGCGAGGTATTACCTAATGCCTTTTAAGTTTATCCACACATTTAACACGGGCATCATTTCCGATGACAAACTAAACTAATTTTAATAAAATTTCAACTTATTGCTTCCTAACATGATAATTAATACATCCCTTTCCAATTGATTTCCTGTCTAACTATAAACAAAGATAAGTGGCGGCGATTTTCTTTTGATCAGAAAAGCACCGCACCGTATGACGTATTTGGTGCGTGCCATATTGAATACTTCAAAAACTCACCGCAATACAAGTTAAAGTTTGTGACCACAAGTATGATAGAAAATTTATTTGTCGGCGACAATTAATTTTAAGAAGGGTACGTATCAACAACTTTCTGTGTTGACATATCCCATTAATCTCTCCTCGCGTTGATATCATAACAGAATACATAAATAAATAAACAAATAATAAATAATCTTCGGTCATTAAGTTTATCGTAATTGTTCTTTATCATAAGTTTCATAAGAACATATTTGCGCAGTTTTTTTTATTAGTCATTTTTTTAAATAAATTTAACAGCGTTTTTTCAAGTCGCAATTTATTTGCATTCTTCACATGTGATTGTCGCGTCAATTACTTATCATAATCACATAAACTATTGTTTGTAACAGTTTATTTAAAAGTGTTGTGAAGTTTAACCAGATTTATAAACTTGGACGCGCAAAGTTTTTTCACGAAAAAGTCGTTTTGTAACAGATAAAAAGTGTTACAAATATTAATAATACAAATACAGTGTATTAATAACAACAATTATCAACGAAACATTCAATAAAAGAAAAGCTACAGTTTGTCAATTTTGATTTACCAACAAATGCACTTGAATGGAAAAGTGTTACAAAATTGAAATCAAGAAAAAACATTTTGAAATTAATATAATATTTGTGCAGAATAAATTAACTTTTAAAATAGCTAGTGACCTTGATTTAAATTGTAATAACTTGCTCTATCTAACACCAAATCATCTTATCTTTACCCGATGTGCTTATCGCTAAGCTTACCCATGTAAAGATCGTCTGCATACACATGACGGATATATGCGTCACGCGGCGATCAGAGGTTTATATTTTACGACACAAATACGAGTCTGTTGGCGTATCGATTGAAGTTTAGGGGACACATATTAGCGGCACTCGTAATAGAGAGCAGCAAAATAGTGACGCATATATAAGACATTCGTAAAGAATGGTTATCTTTCCGAGAACTTTCCCTTTTAGTTGCATTCAGGGTTTCTGCAACGCCCATTTGAAAAATTGAAAACATTTTCGGACGCGGCGCATCCGCCATTTTGGATTGTCTACCTACAGGAATATTATATAAACCACTTGATTGGTCCATAGTGGTCCAACAACCAATCAAAATTCATTTTACATACCGTGACATGGACGTTTAGAAAAACCGATAATGAACCCAAATATATAATGGGACGCAAAGGAAAGAAACGAAAAGACCTCGCTACGAAATTTCAACAGCCCGTCAGACTACCTACTTTTAAAATTTACTTGCCCGCGCCGATTTTAACCCGGCGCGGGCAATCGGGCGTCCGCTTAAAAAAACCCCTGATCACTGTTTATCTTGATGCTTAAGTTTTTGATAATACATAAGCGATACAAAACTGCATCATTAGTATACTATTTGACTCATTCCTAGTTAATATGCATGTATAACATAGATCAGTATCTAATCACACCTGTGGTGTGTAGGTTCTTTATCAAAAATTAGTTAATTAGCATTGTAATATTGCTTACTTCTAATCAATGCATGTTGCTAGTACAGGTGATAGTATTTTCAATTTTTAGGCCACAACAAATTGATCATATGTTCTATGGATTCGCTCACACCTTAATTTTGACAATTTTTACAAAAAAATTTTTTTTTATTTCCTTGCTCGCTCATAAAAATTTGGTCAAACCGCTATATAAAGCAACTGAATTAAGATTATTTTTTTTCATCGCTCTCTCGCCCCTTTTTTTCTAGAAAAATCCATAGAACATATCAACTTGTGTAGCCTAATGTCTTAGTATAACATCCTGGCATTGCTTTTAAATGAAGATTATACCCAATTAATTATAACCAAAATAAACAATGTTAATGACTATAGCAGAGTGATATTTCTTTTAGATGGGTAATTAGCTTAATTAATGATAACTGAATACTTGTAAACAAAGTTAATGACAATACCATATTACATCCAGCAATCTCAGTTTTACCAAACTTATTAATAAGATTATATCAAGTTGTTACATGCACTTGGAGATAACAGTACAGATCAGTCCTAGTCTTATAAGATTTTTTCAGAAAATTCTTCCTTTTCCAAAGTATTAAACACCTGGGAGTCAAGTGCCTCTATTACTGTCTGGTTGATAGTGTCCAGTTCAGCATGGTATGATTTATTTGTAATATCAGAGTATCTTAGTTCACAAATGAAATAAATAGATCTTACTCCAAAATATACGAATTTTCTGTGTATTATATGCTTCAAACTGGCTTAATTAATTGTTTAAGTCTGATATGCCTTCAGAACGGCACATTCAAACAGTGGAAATAAAGTTATTTTCATTGTTTCAAAACAGTGGAATATCAATCTTTATTTCACCGATCAATCCCAGTATTCCACTGGAATGCATATAATAATATGTTTTATCTTTTATTTTGACTATTTGTATAATGATTCTTGTCTTTTTTTAATAGATAATGCTTACGATCCAGACGTCAGTGCATCAGAAATATGGATTGATAAAAGAACTATATCTAAGTTGGATTGTTTGACATTTGTTGACAATGGAAATGGAATGACTTATGAGAAGCTGTTTAAAATGTTGAGGTAAGTTTCCTACATGCAGTTAATATTGTGTATATGATTGCTTGTATGACTTTTACCTTGGGTTGGTGAAGGGCTTTAGTGGCATAGTACAACATACAACAAACAACATAGTACACTATTTAAACATAGATAGAACAATGGCTTTATTGTGAGAAAGACAAAAGATAGAACAATGGCTTTATTGTGAGAAAGACAAAAGATAGAACAATGGCTTTATTGTGGGAAAGACAAAAGATAGAACAATGGCTTTATTGTGAGAAAGACAAAAGATAGAACAATGGCTTTATTGTGAGAAAGACAAAAGATAGAGCAATGGCTTTATTGTGAGAAAGACAAAATATAGAACAATGGCTTTATTGTGAGAAAGACAAAAGATAGAACAATGGCTTTATTGTGAGAAAGACAAAAGATAGAGCAATGGCTTTATTGTGAGAAAGACAAAAGATAGAACAATGGCTTTATTGTGAGAAAGACAAAAGATAGAATGGCTTTATTGTGAGAAAGACAAAAGATAGAACAATGGCTTTATTGTGAGAAAGACAAAAGATAGAACAATGGCTTTATTGTGAGAAAGACAAAAGATAGAGCAATGGCTTTATTGTGAGAAAGACAAAAGATAGAACAATGGCTTTATTGTGAGAAAGACAAAAGATAGAATGGCTTTATTGTGAGAAAGACAAAAGATAGAACAATGGCTTTATTGTGAGAAAGACAAAAGATAGAATGGCTTTATTGTGAGAAAGACAAAAGATAGAACAATGGCTTTATTGTGAGAAAGACAAAAGATAGAACAATGGCTTTAATGTGGGAAAGACAAAAGATAGAACAATGGCTTTATTGTGGGAAAGACAAAAGATAGAACAATGGCTTTAATGTGGGAAAGACAAATAATATCAAAGACTCTTTAATTACTAGTTATACTGTCAATCTTTCTGACTGTTTCAATGCTAATTTGAGCCTCATTAGTTTAGACAAAAATATTTTTGCAGCGATTTCAACTCGCGAAAATTTGGGAGTTAAAATAAAAGTTACTCGCAATTTTAAAATCCACATGCAATTTGCGAGTATGCGAGCTTAAATTCAAGCCCTGTCAAGAAAATTTAAGGCCCTGATAGATGTTATGTATTCTTTCAATTTTCAAAGCCAAACATAAATTATTTATAATTTGAATATCATAACCTTGTTGTAAAAAACATAATAATGAGTGGTCTGAGAGGTAGCTAAAATGTGCAAACCATAAATGATGGTAAATATCTAATGCAATATGAATCAATTTTGACAATTGCAGCAGAAATTAGACCTCAATTCCCACTGATAATGTTCAAATTTTCTCTTTTTTCTGCTGCAAACAAAGTCTTTTATTGCATAATTGTGGTTCCTTAGTTGAAGATACAATGCTTCAATAGATAAAATATCTAAATGAAAGGACAGAATTTATTCTTTGACAAAATAAGCCCTCCCCCTATTAAATTTCTGCTGCTATTTTGCCCTTTAAAAAGTGGCCCCTCCATCTTTCCCCATAATGTGAAAAATTACTGTAAATTTGACATTACTGCACTTACATTTAAAATGTCAACAACAAAAAACCCAGGAAACTTTATCATCATTTAAATATCAAATCTACCACAAGTATTTTATGTACTATAATCAGTATAATATAATGTATAAGGCTGAGTGGACCTAAACTGTAAATAAATGTCAATCCCTGTCAGCTATAAAATATATTTCTAGCAATTGTTGCACTCAAAACTTACTACATGTCATGTTGTTTTATAGAAATGTTATATTTAAGTCAATTTTGTAATTCAACAAATTGTAATGTTTGTAGCATTACCTGAAAGTCCTCCACTAAGATTGTTCAAATTTTGCCCTTAGGGTGAAAATTGGCTCTTTTCTAGTGGTCACAAGATTTACATACATTTATAAATGGAAATGTTGAAATTTAATCTTTTCCACAATTACTGAAAGGCCTAGAGCTTTCACTTGTGTATTGCGTTCTTATGGTCACAGTTTTCATACAGATAAAAATTGAAATGTTGAAATTTTGTGTCAGATGCCCTTAGAATCTAATTCTCTCTTGAACTTAGATTTTTATTTAGAAAATGCTTGATTTTACTGCAACTGTTTTGTTTCTTTTAGGTATTGACTTCAAACTTTAAATATATGTTCCTTATTATCAACCACATCTCATGTTACAAGGTTCATATCTCTAAATAACATTTTTCCAGAATTATCCCTCCTTGATCTTAGAGTTTTCTTGAAAAAATGTTTGTTTTTACTGCAACTTTTAGGTATCAACTTCAAACTGTAAATATATGTTCCTTATTATCAACCACTTCTGATGTGACAAGGTTCATAACTTCAAAAACATTTTTTTTTCAGATTTATCCCCCCTTGAACTCAGATTTTTCTTCAAAAAATATTTGCTTTTACTGCAACTGTTTTATTTCTTTAGTTATTGACTTCAAACTTTAAATATATGTTCCTTACTATCAACCACATCTCATGTTACAAGGTTCATTACTCCAAATTTTTCTTTTTTTTTCAAAATTTTCTTAGGTGAACTTAAAATTTTCTTTAAATTTTTTTTTTTACTTTAAATTTGTTAAGGTATCATTTTCAAATTTTAAAATATGTATGTTCCTTATCATCAACCACATCTCATGTGACAAATACTTACTTAGTCGAGCATGCTGTCTCCTCTGACAGCTCTTTTTTTTATTGCAATGGCATTTTTTCATTTGCAGAATATTTAGGCCCTTCATTTTTGTCTAGTATTTCTTGAATGAAATAATAAATACAGTTCAATCTTGTTTATCCAAATTCACATCTAACAAATATCATGGATTATCCAAAATGATCCTTGATAGTACTGTTTATTTTTGTTTTTCAAAAAGCATTGCTTTAGTGCACCAAACTAGTTTAGAGATTTGTTGGATTTGTTGTAAAATTGTACCAACAATGGTGAACGTGAAATGTCAAGCTGTAGTCTGTACAACCAACTTGCCAAATATAGTTACACAAAGGATGCTGAGCGCATGATTAAATATCAATTCAGTGCCAATTTATTAATGTCAGACTGTTGGTCACATACATGATAAGTCAACTTGTTTGCACCATTGAATATTACCTTGGTTTATCTCTGAGTTTTGGATAATCAGTTGTAAACTTTAGCTGGTGTTTCTAAAATTTTAGTAACTTTCCATTGGACAACAAAATTGACTTAGGTCATTTATGTTTATGTTGAAAGATTGCATCAGTTGCACATGATGGTTACCTCAGCATTGCCAAATGGTTGCCACATAAAAATAACTTTTTCAAGGACATTTTGTATTTTACTTTTCTATATACATTCATTCATTTTTATTTTTCATCAGTAATGTTTTGAACTTACTTGTAAGCTTTTGTTTGTAACACAGCCGCCTCTTATCTAGGTTGCAAACAGCAAGTCAAGTCTTCGATTCAGTACAAACAAGTTTGTTTACAAGTTCCACTATTCTAAAATTATACAAAATTATACGTTAGCGAATTCTTAACTCAGCTATAATCTCGCTGCTCGCTAGCTCTCCTCTCTAACTCTCCTCCCTACTCCTCTTCCTTCAACTCCTCGATTTCTTTTATACCCTCTACAAGAGCCATGTCGCAATACAAAATATATATGTTAAAATCATTAATGACATCATACAATTTCAATAATGACAGAAACTTAATGAAGTTACAAAAACAAGGCTAAATAACAAAAGTTAATGAGATTTCAATATGCATAATATATAATACAATTATTTAACTAATAAGATTTCCAGATGTTTATCATGAATCAAAGTAATATTGTGTCCCTTTTTTCGTAAACAAACTCATCAAAATAATTAACTTTATAATTGGACTATCGGAATTTAGCAAAACAGATACTTTAATTTAAGTTCTTAATATTGCATAAGCAGTACGAAACTGCATCATCAATAGACAAGTTGATTCATTCCTAATTATTATATGTGTATAGTGTAGATTCATTATTTAATGACACCTGTGGTGTGGTTTCTTATCAACCAATTAGTTAATTAGTATTGTAGTATCGTTTACATGTAAGCGATGCAATTGATAGTACAGGTGGTTGTATTTTCAATCAGTGTCTCAGTATGGCATTCCGACATCTCTTTTAAAGCATCATCTTTTTATTGAACGTGGTTATACTGGTCAAACAGGATTTATTCCAGATTTCTA
Source organism: Mactra quadrangularis (assembly GCA_025267735.1). Lineage (NCBI taxonomy): Eukaryota > Metazoa > Mollusca > Bivalvia > Venerida > Mactridae > Mactra > Mactra quadrangularis. The sequence goes on from CM046309.1 coordinate 6,507,778, forward strand.
CTCTATCTTAAATAAATATGGACTAAATATATACTGGAACGTCTACTTAGACACTGCTGGATTACCTACTAAACATGTATGGAAGCGTATTATTAATAAAGCTGTAAGACAATATCATAGTTCTACATGGTTAACAAATATCTCCAGTGATGCTGACTTTACTCGTCTAAAAAATATCCAGCTAGATATCACCCCATCTATTATATGGTCAAGTGCCATAAGTAAGACAGACATTATACATGCCATAAAAACAGTGAAATTCTTGACATTCGCCTACAATCGTAGAGATATTCAAAATTGTACACTGTGTCATTTACCAATCACAGATATGCAAAGACATTTAGTCGCAGAGTGCTCTCAAGTTCAAATTATGAGACTGCAATTCCTAAGTTATGTACATAGACATTTTTCAATTAATCTTTGTCAGCTATTGAGTTATTTATCCGGTGAAAATTTCATAGAGACTCTGTTTAACATCAATATTGTAAATCATTTTATACGTGATAACAATCTACAATATTTATATATAAGACAATTGTGCAAATTTATTTACACAGTGTTAAAACATCATAAATTATGAACAGTCTACTTGCAGATTAAATTACAAATGTGACACTCTGTCTAAACATTACTTCATTTACAAACATGTAGTTTATTTGTTCATTTCCTGTTTACATTTCGTTATCTGTTTATTTGTTTAAACATGTACATTGTTTCTTTTGTATGTTTATAATAATGTATATCACCTTAATGGTGGAAATAAAGAGTATATATATAACAAAGTTAATGGCTATAACATATTTCGTCCAGTAATCATAATTTGACCAAACCAATCAATATGATTATAACCCTTGTTTCATATACCTGTAAGATAACAGTCCGGCTGGGTTCCTACTAGCAACATATGAAGCGTAAATATAAACAAAAAGAACAATACTAATCCACGGGGTCATACATTATGTAACATGGTAAACCTGGACTGAGTTTGTAGATTTGAACCATAGAAACATTTTTTTGTTTGTCTTTTATACAGACTCCAATTATCATCAGGAAATAGATTTTAGGGTCTATTTTCATGTGATCTTCAGAAGATAACCAAACACGTGTATTTCATCAATTTATGCACTTGCCAAAATTATAGCAATGAAACACCAATCGTTTGATTATGAATACAAATGAACACAAAATGGTCCTTAATAGTCAAATTTTCAGAAGTGGTTGTGCTCTTTGGGGTGATTTTAAATTCCTGGTTAGCAGCACTGACAACAAACATTTGTTTTGTCCCATGTTATTTTTTATTTATTTTTTTTGTTTCTATTCAGTTCTTATGTTATCATTTAGACATTATTTCTATTTCAGTTTTGGATTCTGTGAGAAAGTTGAGATTGGAAATGTTAAACCTATAGGTTACTTTGGTAACGGTTTTAAATCAGGAAGTATGAGACTTGGTTTAGATGCCATGGTATTTACACGATCACAGACATCAACTAGTGTAGGCTTTCTATCACAGACTTATCTTCAAGCTATCAATGCTGAAGCTGTCGTTGTTCCCATAGTTACGTGGAACATACAAGATGGTCAAAGTATCCTTTTTATACATGTGGGTTTTAATGTCAGGATTGAACAATAAGTTCAACTATTGCTGAAAGCATTTGATTCTGTAGGATTTTGATTATTTGAAACTTTCCCCCACATATTGACAATAAGAACATGGATTGTATTATAAGAAAACTTTACTTGTATGAACTCTGATGGTGTTTGAGTGACTGACTGGCTGGCTGGCTGACTGATTTGGTTGCTGGCTGGCTGGTTTGGTGTGGGTGTGGGTGGGTGTGGAGCTGTCTGTTATATCTGCTCTCTAGTATTCATACAGATTTCATGTAATCTTCACCATGCTATTTTATTATGATTCTCAGGATTGCTGATATAAGTTAAACAATCCGGCTATTGGGAATACACTCAGAGTTATCATGCTTAAAAATACTTTATAACATAGCATAACATAACTTTATTGCATAAAATGAAAAAACATTTATAGCAATACAATCAATTGAAAATAATATAAATATAAATACAATTACGTTATACAAAGACATGAAATATACAAAAGTTATCAGAGAAGCAGTGTAGCAGTGTATGATTAATTTCTTAATTTAAATGAGTAATAGATAAATTTTGAAATATTTTCTTGTGTTTTATGATTTTTTGAATTTAATAGTTGTTGAAATTTGTTGATGTTAGGCCAATGACAAAAATATGGTTTGAAATATGTTTTTCTGAGTTCTCTATATTTAGGACATACTAGTAAAAAATGGTATTCGCATTCAGGGAGATTCATGTTACAATTGAGACAAATACGCTGGTTTCTCGGGGTGTTATTATATCGACCTTCAATTTTTAAATTATGTGATGATATACGGAATTAAGTGCATGTATATGCTATTCGAAATTTCTTGTTTTTTATGTTGTTAAGATAAGGTTCAAGGATAAAATTATGTTTGAAAATACAATAAGTTTCTAGCTTTGTGGTGTTATTTATGTTGGCATACCAAGTTTGATGATAATTATCAAGTATTCTGTTTTTTATTATTCTTATAATACCCGGTGTGTTTTCTTGTAATATCCAAATATATGACATGCCAATGTGATCTAATATGTATTTAATCTGATATGCCCAATTATTGGTATTGGTACATCCAGTATCGACTTCGTCTTTTAACATTTTATACGTTTTATATAATATGGAGTTTTCATTATTTGATATTATTTTGAGCCAGTATTTTATAAGAAGAATTTTTCGATGAATAAACATAGGTATTCTACCCAATTCACCATACATGGCATGAAGACAAGTAGATTTTTTAACATAGAGAATTTTTCTACAGAATTTATTGTGAATTAGTTCAATATCTTTAGAACTATGATAACCCCAAACGGGAGCAGCATAATTTAAAATTGGTGAGACAAGACTATCAAAAACATTGATTTTTTGTATCGTACTAAGGTCTAACTGATCATAAGGGAATTCAAATTCCCTGGGGTACAGACAACTTTCACAGTCACAATAAAAGTTTGTTTGTGAAGAACAATAGGATTTAATCTGTAACAGGAGAAACCTCAACTTTGATTAGAATTAGGTCTAGCCTTCAATGTCTTTCTAAGCAATTTAATCCTATTACCAAGGTCCAAATAAAGGTCCCAATTCCAATGCAAAAAAACCTTGAAACTTTCCAAATTGAGAAAAAAATCCCCCAAAAAAGGCCCAGTCTAAATAGTAAATTTGATGTGTTTATTAATTGTATTTTTGCAGTCTTGTTATGATGATTTAAGCTTCTGACAGGAATGGTGAGAAAGTTGACATACATGTACCATAATTATTTTATGTATACAATGTGTTGCTATGGCGTCTTACCTAACCAAAGAAAATGTAGATTTGTATAAGAGAGATGTTTTATTTTCCTTAACCTTTTAGAAGTGTTAAAGAAAGATGGTATAAACTTTGATGCTAATATGGCCGCTATATTAAAATATTCTTTGTTTCAAACTACGAAAGAACTTATAGCAGAATTAAAAACATTAGAAAGAATGAAAACTGGAACCAATATTATAATATATAACTTAAAAAGGTAAATATATAGTTGCTATTTTTGTTACATTTTACTACTTTCAAAATATGTTTTTATTATTTTGTGCAGTATGCTTGTGAAAAAATTTGCAATGCAAGGCTGGACATTAATTTCTAAACTAGTTAGACAACCAGGTATGTATTTTACTTGCCAGTTACAAGTGTTTACTAGCAGTGACAGATTGTTTGAACTGAAATACAGGACGTCAGGGGCTATAAGACATTGGTCTATAGGATATATCTGTTTCTTGAGCAAGAAATTTACCCACAGCTGTTCCACTTCACCCAGGAGTATATGGGTAATGTGAAGAACATTCTGCTTAAAGGAGATTTTTAATGATCACGGGTTATTGTACAAAATTGTAAAGTCAGCTGAACCTATGGAAGCAGACTTTAAATCCTACTTTAACTTTTAACTTTAACTTTATTTTGTTGTACATTTCAGAGATGAAACTGGTAATCTAGAACTTGATTTTTCATCTGATGCACAAGATATACGTAACTCAGAAACACCAGTGATAGATTTAACATCAATTAATCGACCTATATATAGTAAATCCCCTGAATATAGAAGATCGCTAAGGGTAAGTGCCACAGTATCCCTTTATTGTTTAAATGTCCTGCAAGCTTTCAGATGATGAAGACAACATATTTAGATCTATATTTGCATACATCAGCAGAATATTGAAATACATTATTTCAGCAAGCAAGCAACCATGTATTGTTAGCAATCATTTGCATTAAGCAACCCCTTTTAGTTCCCCCAACTGGTGTTACAATCTGCTCTCATTGACCCAAATTGTTTTGTACCACCCCTCCTTCAAACTCAACAATGGTACATGTTTTCATGGTAGAGTGACACAAAGAAATTGATCATTTTTATGGCAACTTTCCTTTAGTTAAATTCACTAAATCTAGTCAAAATCTTTCTTATTAGTTCTGCATCGACTTTTTTTAATGGAATGGGAGAGAAACAGGTAAATACATAGGATTGACCAGTAGAAGGTTTAATTCACTTACAGAAATCCTTTCTAGATTGTACAAGACTAAAATAACTGTGAAACAGTGAATAGAACCAACAGGTGTAAGGTGTAAGATATAAGATAATAATGTGTGGTGATAAAATATAGATTATAATTCCATACTTCTCATTTCGTTATCTTATATAGTATGTTAATTGATCATTAAATTGGTATTTATTTCTTGTATTTCTGGAACTTTGTCTTTAGTGATAGTAAACATTCCTGCTGGTGATATAGATTATCTCCCTTCTTTCCCATTTACTCAACACACACAATATTTAATCTAAGTCTATATAATGTAGATGGGTATTTTGTATTTGTGGAAATGTATGATTTATACATAGAACATGTACACATGACACTACTTTATAGAGTAGGCATGGTCAAATGATGATGACTTTAGATTGGTAATCATTGGATAATCAGTTCTGTGTTGGTTCAAATCACATTTCAAACCTTTTTTGTCCTTCATTAGAGTATGGTCAATAAAACAGAAAAAAGCAGAAATGAAAGACATGAAATGACAGCAATTTACTTTAAAATTCTATAAGCAACAACACTACTGTGAAAAAACAAAGTTGAGAAAAAGTGTGATTTTGTGTGAGATTAAGGGATAACAATAGCTTATCAACTGTTCATCTCACAAAATAAATGCTTTGTTTTCATTCCTGATTTAATCTCTGAGCTGTTATCTATTTGAGATAAGCTTTACATGTGTATAGATAAAAATAATTGCTTAATACCTTCAGTATAGGTATTATACCTTGGGCAAATTTTAGTAGAACCACTAGTTAAGAACTCATTGCTGAGAAATTGTAGGGTTCCAAACCAATTTTCAAACTTGAATGGTCTGAAAGGGGACCAATTGAACGAAAATTGAGGGCTATGAATGCTATGAATAAGATGACAAAAATCAAAGTCCTACCCTCTTAATTGTTTATCAGGCCCATTAGACGATTGACATTGCGCCATTTGATTTCTTAGGGGCCAATGGCAAAATGGGGGCTCTAGATTGAACACTGCCTACCATTGTGACTTCTCACTATGTTTTTTAACTTTCATTTATTTAATAAACACTTATGTATATTTTCAGGAATATTGTTCTATATTATATTTAAAGCCACGTATGAAGATCGTACTAAGAGGTGTAAAAGTGAAGTCTAAGTTGATCTCTAAATCCTTATCACAGACAGAAAGAGATGTTTATAAACCTACATGGCTTGTATCCTTACACTTCTAGTATATTTAGACTTTACTGTATCGATTTTATTTGATATATTATCAAAATTTTTAATATACCTACAAGGCAAGAATGTTCATGTTAAAAGTAGCAAACTGTTTCACTTGATAAATCTGTTTGGTTATTTTCCATAACATTATTTTGCAGTTTCACAATTTGGAAGTTATTTACTTCTCCTAGAGTCATTCTTTCTGTTGAAATAGGATGAACTCTTACATATGTAATATTTGCTTTTGCATTCAGTTTTTTATGCCTATTGTTTTCTTGGATATGTAGAAAACTTACCTACTTGTGAACACATAAAATCTCTTGGTTGTAGTCTTCACCATCAACATCATCATCATCATCATCATCATCACCACCATCATCATCATCATCAATATCATCATCAACATCATCATCAACATCATCATCAACATTATCATTATCATCATCATCTGGTTTAGTTTAGAACCGGCCATTGATTATTACTTTGGTAAGGATGAGGCCTGTCTGTCTTGTCTGGAACAAAGTCTTTCTTCCCATGTATGGCGGTCCTGAGGGTTGGTGTCATCCATTTTAAGATCTAGCCAACCACGCTTGACCAGGTCATCCCAGGTTAATTTTGGTCTGCCTTGGCCACAATATGCTGTGACGTTCAAATTTCTGACTTGGGAGGTCCAGCTTGTGTTTCATTTTAAGCCATCTCAGCCTGCTTGTTTGAAGAAGCAATATTTTTGATGTTTGGGTGAGATAGGAGATCCTCCAAGGGAACATCATCCTCTGGTTTGACACAGCTGGTCTATCTTATCATGGCTCTTTCATACATATAAACCTGATAAGAATTATATTGGGTAAAACTCTCAAAATTTTGAATCCATTTATGCATGAAAAACAAAGTTTCAGGGGTGAAAGGTTCACACCCCAGTATCTGCATATAATGCATCCATATGGAGCAGACGAACCCTCATTAAACACAATACAAACAATCATCCTTAACATAGCTAAGGAAAAACCAATAAAGTTAACATTTGGTTTTTCTGACAATCAGGAGCCTGACAGTTATGGTTTAATGATGTATCATAAAAATAGATTAATATTAGCATATGAGAAAATAGGATGTCAGAAACAGGTAAGATAAGAATTGTATTCTTATGTGTTTATACTAATTAATTTTAGCCAAATTGTTAAACAAGTTCTTACATCTTAGAATTAAATTAATCACTTTCATGTCCACATCCTGGTCCCGTTGTACTTAGTTGGTAGGATAAAGTTTCTTGCTCAAGGAAACAGCCGGATAGGTTTTGGATGGGATTTAAACCAATCCGGAGGTGGCTAATCAAAGATTAATAGTCCAATGCTGTATTGCTATTGTGTATATAAATTCCTCCATTAATAAAGTACATGTACAAGATGTATGGAGAAGTTGTCAGCCTTGTGGTAGTGTAAATGAGTTCTGGTTATAGACAAGTGTCCAGGAAAACTAGTTTGGGTGTGCTGGTTGCACAACCATAATTGTGTTACACCATGTTAAACCCAGGAAATTTGTATTGTATGTTATGTTATATAACATTTGTACATGTAGCTGTGTTTTTCTTCTGTAGATTGATTGAACCTTAATATTTCATCCTTCGGGAAAGATGAATTGATATTATACTGCAAAAACCTGATTGAATGGGAAAAGATATTTATATGATAAGAAAGCCGCTCAGCTAGCTCAGTTGGTAGCATGGTAGTCAACTGATCAAGGTTGGGTTCCATTTCCTGATGGGGCATACTTTCATGGAGTTTGGTCATGAAATGATTTCTACAGCCATTCTTTCTCCTACCGCTGATTCTAAATCATGTAGGGCAGTTGTCAGTCACTGACAGAAGTGTTTTTACTAGTAACTGGTAAACAGCTAAATACGAAGTTTTAGCCTTTCCAGGAACAGTGAGTAGGTTGACTGACTGTCATGATAGACCTGTGTAATGTGTTACTAAAGCGTAAATCTTGACAAAAAAGATTAGATTGTGGATAAGGTTGTAACTACATGTACCATTAAATTAGATTTTTGTAGAATATTTATTCAAAATTGTTACTGCCCAGTCAATTGACTTATGTCTGTTTCCAAATTAAATGACATCATTGCACATTGAAGTAATTTTCATTAGAATTTCCAAAACTCTAATTGAAGGTTTGTGACAAAAATTTGAGCAAACTAGATGTTTGATCCATCTGAATTCTTCATTATTGCCGCCCTTTGTATTTTACGAGTAGAGTTTTGATATTGGTGCCTGGTTAACTGTTTAACATACCAAGCTAGATGAATTTAAGCCTTCAAACTTGCACTGTATTGCTTTTTTTTTGAGGAGGGGGGGGGGGGGTAGCTGTATAAGCCAACTTTTGTCCTATATTTTTATCAATACAAATTGCTCTACTATAGCTGTTTGTCTCTTCTGGTATAGAGAAATGGATAAAACACATGGTACCATTGGTTATTTGTGATAAACAGGTGCTTAGCACTGACAGTATTTGCTGACTATTTACTCTGTGTATTATTGGGTGACACACTATGCTAATTTATTATACATTCTATGTTATACACTCCTGGTGGTTAGACTGAACAGCGAATATGAGATATGACTATTTATACTTAATCAAAATGAATCCTGCATATTGCCAAATATGTTTTTAAAGATAATTCTTGTTTATATTAAATGATAATTATGATAATTTTTCTATAAATTACAGGCAAACAATCATGGTGTTGGTGTGATAGGAGTGGTAGAAGCTAACTTCTTACAACCAATACATAATAAACAAGAATTTAATCAGACTTCACAATATGTGTAAGTGATTATTTATGGCCGAAAATTGTCACTGTGGCCGTGACCGGAGTTGGGGTACTTTAATGTTAATTTACCTTAACTGCGGTGAGTAGGTTGACTGACCGCTGTGATATGACCTATACAATGTGTTGACTGACCGCCGTGATATGACCTATACTATGTGTTGACTGACCGCTGTGATATGACCTATACAATGTGTTGACTGACTGCTGTGATATGACCTATACAATGTGTTGACTGACCGCTGTGATATGACCTGTACAATGTGTTGACTGACCGCTGTGATATGACCGATACAATGTGTTGACTGACCGCTGTGATATGACATATACAATGTGTTGACTGACCACTGTGATATGACCTATACAATGTGTTGACTGACCGCCGTGATATGACCTATACAATGTGTTGACTGACCGCCGTGATATGACCTATACAATGTGTTGACTGACCACTGTGATATGACCTATACAATGTGTTGACTGACCACTGTGATATGACCTATACAATGTGTTGACTGACCGCCGTGATATGACCTATACAATGTGTTGACTGACCGCCGTGATATGTCCTATACAATGTGTTGACTGACCACTGTGATATGACCTATACAATGTGTTGACTGACCGCCGTGATATGACCTATACAATGTGTTGACTGACCGCCGTGATATGACCTATACAATGTGTTGACTGACCGCCGTGATATGACCTATACAATGTGTGGACTGACCGCCGTGATATGACCTATACAATGTGTTGCTCCAGCATAGAACCCAACAATAACAAAAAATTATCAACTTGCTTGACTGTATGAAATAAGTAATTTTCACTAACCCTAATAAATTTGACTAGTTCCGGCTTGGGGCTTGTGGGTAAAAATTGCATGAATTTTTGAAATAACTACCATGATTTTTATAGTAGAACTTTTCAGCAATAATAATTTTAATTAAATATAATGTTGTACTGTTATACTTGTTGATTTGTAAAAATGTAAAGTTTAGTCTTTCTCAATTCTCAGTATTTTGTTATTTAAGTATTTAAATGTTTTGTTTTTTCCTTCCAGGGCTTTTATGCAGAATGCAGCAACCAAGTTAAATGATTATTTTTATGAGAAAACAAAGAATACAAATCCTGATGATGAACCATCTACCTCACAGTTAGTATAATCTTGTTATACTGTAAACCATAGTGATACCCCAGAAAAAACATACCGGTTCACAGCTATGATGGTCAGTGTCATCTGTAGGTTCGTCCATCTGTCCACCCATTGGTCCATCTGTTAATAATTTTGTTGTGTTTTTGTATTTGACATGACTATAGACCCTGTATCAGTGAGAGGTTACCTAGATATGAGGTCCAAATCCTTGACCACAAAGCTTGATAAAAACAATGTTAAAATTTATTAACTTTATCTTTTTACATGTTAACTGTCATCTAAAATTAAGCTACTACATATATCAAGTTCAATTTTGAAAATCATTGTTTATTAAATTAATTATTCAAGCTATGGAAATAAAAAATGTATTGATATATTTTATTTTTTGAGTTGCAGCAAAAGTTATCCATGAGCCTCCAAAGCTATGATCATGCATCTCAATGATCCAACATCAAGTTTGAGATATTTTTGTAACTCCATATTGGAATGAAGAATGCACCAATTGCAAAAATAAAAGCATTTAACAATAAACTTCTAGATTTTAAATGTGTGAAGAAACTTTCAGAGGGCAGAATATTTGTTACTTTGTGCTTCTCTTCCTTATGTCAGTCTCCTAGATTGAACTATTTCAGTTTTATATATGTACATATATGTACTTTGTTTTATAGAACCAATTTACCAGATTGGACATGGGCACAATGTGATAATTGTTTAAGTTGGAGACGTTTACCTACTGGCTATAAAGAGAAATTACCAGATAAATGGTTCTGTTATCTAAACCCTGATGCTGCATTCAAGTAAGTTATATATTATACTGTCATGGGGTCACCTCTTAATTTTCGTGGACATACTGATCCTGCTCTTAGCAAGTTGTTTTACTATAATAAAATAGATTGTACGAGCAATATCTCTACCATCAACCAATGGAGTTTAGAATTAATTGGCACAAATATGAAATGGTACCAGACAATCTGTCACTTGCATAAATTGTGTCGATACTTCAAAGGCTCTGGCCAATTAATGGGGTAAAAGGTCTTTTTTTTTTAAAAAACGGTTGTCCCGGCAGTAAAGTCTCCACTGATTGATGGAATTTAAAATGACATGGAACAAATGCTTACCTTGTTTGGACTGTGTGTCGCCTGCAATAACTGTGTTGATACTTCAAAGGGTGGCCAATTAATTGAGTCAAATGTCCTTCCCCTTTCACATGGTGGCAGGTGGGGGTATTTATCACTTCTGTGATAGCTTTAGTTTACATCTTTGAAATCAGCCAAAATTTGCTTCAACTAAAAAATTGAATTATTTTATTATGTTATTTTATTATCACATTTTATTATGTTATTTTATTATTGTGTTTTATTATCACATTTTATCATGAAATTTTATTATGTTATATTATTATTACAGTCGTTGTGATATTCCTGAAGAACCAGAAGATGATGATGAAGCCTTGCAACCAACTTACAGAAAAACTTATAAAAAAACTATGTAAGTACTTTATATCAAGTAATAGAATTAATTTATTTTCTAATATTATTATTATTATATACCGCATTTGTATAGCACTCTTTTCATATTGAATATATGCTGAAAAGCGCTTCACAATCATATGCATAATTAGGAAATACAAGTTTAAATATAAACGAAAATGAAAAAGATTAAGAGATGATAAAATAAAATATAACAGTTCTGTTCTGTTCTGTTCTGTTCTGTATATAAAGTTATTTAAGTTCAAAATCAATGTAAGTTCTTATAGTTTAAATATCCTGCAAACCTTTTGGCCCATGACAGACGACAACATATTTACATAAACATAGCAATACCTTTTAATACCTTATTTGTACAAATGTTTGGATCATCTCTCATATTCACATTAAATACCTGCTCTTAGCTCACTGGTCGAATACACTCAAGTAAACTAATGAACTCTTTTTGTTGAGCAGTTTAAGTTCCTAGAATTCTAGTTGAAAAGTTCTAAAAATAAGATTAACAGGTTAAGACATAAATCTTCTGTGAATATATTTGTTGTAGAAATAAATTGAGTCACAAAGAATGTTTATTAATTTATATTTCAGGGCTGAGAAGAATAGACAGGCTAAAATGATTGAGGTAAGACATTGTTTTATATATAAACTTTCCAGAATTTAAACTACCATTGATGTCCTTTTACTGGTATCTGTCTCATCTTTCCAGCTTTTATTTATTTGTTTTATGGTGAAAAAAATAACACTGATTAAGTAGTCATTCACTTTTATCCAAGAAAAGAGACACTTTACTGGGACACAAAAATAAACTGAAAAAATGATAACTCTAAGTGAAAGTTTAACCCCTCATTCAGGGCTCAGAATTGAAAGTTGCCTGATTGCCCCTGATGACCTATTTACCTGATACCCCCACCTGGCACCATGTCATAGGGAAAGGGCATTTCACAAAATAAATGCTAAACGCCCTTTTTACAATTATCTACACAGTTGTAACAGGCCACACACTTCTAAACAAATTAAATATTTGTGCTAAATCATTTTAAACTCCATCAATCTGGAGGGGAGTTATTGCCTGGACAACCAAATTTTCAACTAAATTTGACCTTTGACGACCTATTTGATTGAGTTATGCAAAATATATAGCTGGTTTTAAATTTTAGTTCTTAATGTTAAGCCCTTCTATTTTCATCTCTGCAAAAACTTCTTTGCTCATTTTACTTAACCCATGCCAAGACTTTTCTTACAACCTACATATTTATAATTGTGTTGTTTATTTTAGGCCAGAAAACTAAAGGAGAAAGAAGAAGCATTAAGAAAGAAAGAACAACAATTACAACATAAAATGAGAGAAATAACTCGGAAATCTGAAGTTTTGGAGGTAACAATAATTTTGTCTTTTTTTTGTTTTGTACCTTTTTTCAACAACCCTAATATTTGACCTGTTCATGACCTTACATATTAGCATATTTAACAATAATGGACAGTAACATCATGTCCCATGCCCTCCTAGTCTGCAAATTGCAAGTCTTCTTAACAAGGGTTGTGGTTAATAAATAGTTTCTATGCCATTCTCCTTCTTACCACTGATTCTTAATCATGCAGGCCTGTTGTCAGTCACTAGCAAAAGTACTCACCTAGTAACTGGTTAACACCTCATCACAGAAGATTAAGCCTTTTCAAGAGCAGTGAGTAGGTTGACTGATGGCTTTGATATGACTTATGCAATGTGTTGCTACAGCATTTAACCCAAACAATTACAATTTACAGGTTTTTTTTATTTCTCTCAGCTCAATTATGAAGTATGAAAAACATCTGACAACTAATAATATTATACAATAACCATTATACAGTACTATTTCATTTTAGCTTGATTGTGTAACAAGTTCTTACAATGTAGATTTTTTTTAGTCCGCTTCCTGCTCCTTAACAACTGAGCTAGTAGGATAAAGTTTCTTGCTCAAGGAAACAACAGAATAGGTTTTGAATGGGATTCAAACCAGTGCAAAGCTGACTATCCAATTATTACCAGTCTAACATCGTAACTGTTTGGTCACGCCCACTCCTATAGTACTATTAGACAAATTTTTCAATGAAAAAATTCTGCTAATAGTTAGGCAAAACATGGGTGGGTGGATGGGCAGTTGGGCAGGCAGGCGGGCATCCGGTGTTGTCAACAATAATTGTGATAAAGTTTTAAATTTAGCATATATCTCTGCTATTTATTGTCAGATCTTTATGAAACTTCATACAATGATAACATACCATGTGATGAACAGAATTAGAAAGTAACCACAACTCTACCTGGCTTTAATATGGATTATTTCCCTTTGTAATTTTTGCATTAAAGTTTTTAAATGTGGCTTTCATGTGGTTTCCACATTACATTTCTTGTAACATTTTTTATTGAAGGAAGTAACATCAAGTCAAGATAGAGTTGATAGAAAACCTACAGTAGCTGATTTAGACCGAGCCAAAAAATCCTTACAACTTTATCAACAAAGAATGATAGCTCAGGAACAAACTATTAAACAACTTGAAGACCAGAAGAAAAAGATTGAAGAGAACTCTAAAGCAATGTTACATATGGCTGAGACATTGAGGGTATCCAATGTTACCAGTAAAGTAAGTTAATCTAATTTAGATTGTGGATTCTATTTATTTATACTGGGTTTAACACTGTGTCAACACATTTTGGTTATTTACAGTGTCCTGCGCACTAAACCTAGCTTTCCTGGACCCTTGTCTATAACGAGTACTCACCTACCCTTCCAAAGGACCAGAAACATATCTAATTAAATACCTTATTAATGAAGAAATTTAACATAATTGTCAAATTTTTCATGGAAGGGTATAATCTCCCAAGGATGTGATGGGGTTTGAAACTGTATGGTATGGCCACGTAGAAAGATCTAGTGGTGCAATGAAGGCAGCCAGTACCATGCAGGTCACAGGGACACGCAGACCTGGATGGCCCAAGTTGACATGGAAGCAGTTAATAGAGAGGGATTGCAGAGAATGGAACCTCTTTGGGATCGACCCTCTAGAGAGAGACACCTGGAGATCAGGTGTCAGAAACACCAGGCATGCAGCAAGCCAGCTACCTGGAAGGGGGCCCACTGACGTGGATAATGCCCCCACGTCTGCACATTAATCAAAAGTTTGATGATGATGATCCACTTTGAGACACTAGATAAGAAATCCCCCTGCACTACTGACCCGGAGGATTCTATAAAATTTGGTGGATTGTCAGAGAAAACCACTTTTTAGTTCTGATGAACCAAGGTTTCTTGTAGACTACAAAGAATATACATATACAGTACCATCTATTTTAACCTTTACAATTTTGTAAATTTGTGATTTAATTTTAAATTTTATCAATATATTTATTTGTTCTTTAGAAATTAATACATATCTTAAGATATATGTGCATGTATAACAATTACAATTGTTTAAAGTATCACTTCTCCCCTTTCAAATTTTAAATCTATTATTATTCTATTGCTTAAATACAATTCAAATTAAATTTAATTATTGTAATAAAAAAGGCTGTCTGGATAGTTTATTTGGTAATACACAAATATACTGATCAAGGAGTCATACAATAAGATACTATTGCCATGCAGAGCATTATTTCATGGAACTTGGCCATGAAATCATTTTCCAGCTATTTTCCCTCCTACCACTGATACTAAATCATGTAGGGCAGTTTAAGTGTAATCACTATAATGATATATATTTCAGTCATTAATGGATAAAGTAGAAGGTATGACCGGTACAAGTAGTTCTACAGTATCAAGGTTTGTATTACAGCTGCACCTTTAAACCATTATACAGTACCCACCAAAAGTTTGGAGACATTTTTACTTTGTAGGCCAACTGAATAGCTTTTACCTAAATTTGATAACTGTTTATTTTGAAATCCTTTTTAGTTTCGCTCTATTTTTTTGGTTATCATTATAATTGTAACTAAGACTACAAAAATAGCATGAAAGCTTTGTTATGGAAAATGATGACCATAAACATGGTTTTGGGAGCTTTATGAAGTCAGATGCTAAATCTCATAAATGTGCATTCAAGAAATTTGTTTTCATTTTATCACAAGCCATACTTAAATATAATGATTCTACAAAAATAACAAGAATTGTAGTAAATTCCTTTGGTCTCCAAACTTTTGGTGGGTTCTGTATAGTGAAATTGTATCACAAATGTTGTATTATGAAAAGAGTGCTATACAAATGTGATACATAATTGTAACTTTACCAGAACCCTATAAAATGATATTAAAATCAAAATATAAACTTATCTAAAGAAAACTTCTCTCACTATCATGATTTATGTTATAGTCCAAGATTCAATGATTCAAGATTCAATGATTAAAAAAATCAGTATTATCTCCCCTTGAGGACTCTGTAATTTTATATTCTGAAACCTCTTTTCTTAATGTGATTCTTAATTATTTAACAATACATTCAAAATAGCTGGTTTATTGATTAACAGAAAGCATTTAAAAACAAATATATCTTATTTAACTTTTACCTTACTTTATTACTTTAAAAAATAAAAGTATTTACTTCAAATTCTATTTATTTCTATAGAATCACATATCAAGGATTGATTTTGTTAACATGAGCACCCTATATAACCAGCTGTCCCTGGACTGTTCTTGTTCACTTACCTGTCCCTGTTCTGATTATTTAGAAAGAGTAATATGTATGGATATATTAAGATAAAAATCACATCCTATTGTTATACATGTACGCATTTGTTGCATGAAGACCTATTGTAGATACCTGATTATTCTGAAGTCTGACTTTCCTTACAATTGCACTTGCAGACACTCAATTCTTGAAAATTTGACAATAGAGAAAGTTACACTAATAAGACCATCAACATTGATAGGTTCCTTTTTCTTCTCAATTTAAGCATTCTGGAGTAAAAAATCAAGAAAAAGGCATGATTTTGCAATAAGCAAAGTGGTTTTTATAGTAGAATTTCGCTTTCGTTAATATTTCCTTTACTTGAGACCATGCTTCTAGCCATTAAATTGCAATAAGAAAGTAAACTAAACTTACCTAAATCTACTTGTTTTTCTTCAAATGATGAATAGTCTATTGAGTGTGTTTTGCAGGTCACATTGATTTATTAAATCTAGAATTATGTTCTTCATTAGATAGTTTGTGTAATCAAATGTACTATTCCATATAGTTTGGATTGAGGTAATAAAATTATACTCAAAAGAGTTACCATTTTTTTTAATTTTTTTATCTCATTATTCATCATTACCACTTGTAATAAACCATTAGAAACAGTGGGTCCTTATCATTAATGGTCTTACAACCGATTTTAGTTGAAAATCCCTTTATATTGAATTGTAATATCATTTAAAGATCATTGATGATTTGTAGCCAGTACAAATGAATGAATCTTATATTTCAGTACAACTCTAAGAGCGCCTATTAAAAGAAAAAGTACCACAAAAGATGGAAGTAATGAAAAAGTAACGAGAATAAAAACAGAAGATGGTAGTTTTATAACTGTGAGTTTCTCTGAAGATACTGTTGTTGATTTAACACTTGATGAAGATGATATAAACAATACAACAAGTACTAGTGATCAGGATGGCCAATGTAAGGAAACTGTAGATGATACTAGTAGTAAAACAACTGATAATAGTGTAAATGATGAATCGGATATCGCTGATACGGTTGCTATGGATACAAATGATCAAAATACCTCAAATGACAATGATAGTAATTCACTTGAAGTTGGTAAGTCTAAAAATAAATCAAAGTTACCTGCACCATCAAAGAAACTATCAAGTAAAGTAAGCAAAGATAAAAGTTCTGTAACAGCTGACAAAGAAAAGACTGATGTTCCGAGTGAACAGGAAAGTAAAACTGAAGGAAAAGATAAAGTTGGTAAAAGTAGTGAAACATATTCTGAACTAACTGCTGATGATGAGAAACCAGATGTGAAAGAATTAGACAGTACTCTTGCTAGAAAAGAGACAGAGGTAAAAGGTGAGGAAAAAGTTCTTGTTCAAAAAAGTGTTCAGACTGTACCAACTTTGATAAAATTTGCAAGCCCGGAAGAAGTTGAGCTATTAAAACTGTCTCCATTAGAACAAAGTCAAATGTTATTACAAAAGGCAAGAGAACTAGTTGAAACTAAAAATGAATTATCAGAAACCAAGACATCTTTAAAAAGTTTACAGGGAAACATATGGCAGTTATTGAAAATAATTGTAGCAGACTTTGATTATGGGGATCCGGAGAATATTGAGAAAGTGATACTTGATTTTATTCGTGTAAATGGTGAACAAAATGATCAACCATCGACTTGAGGACAGTAAGAAGACATTTGTTGTCCTATCATGTTAGTTTACAGTGATTGCTCTGCAGTAGAATGGAAGGACATTGTCCCCTTTTGCTTGTTTCTCCTAACTGGAGCAGTATGCAAAAATAGTAATGATAAAGCAAGGGTTATCAATGGGGCAGGGGCGCACCACCCTGCTGTTTTTTATGTTTCCTTGCTTTTTGCTGAACTCAAGAACAAGCATTTTAGCATTATTTATAATATTTGTTTTTATTACTTTCTATAAAAAATAGTGTATGTCCAATTCATGTTACATGTTGGATATTTTGTTCATATTATACATATAATTTTTATCATTTTATAATTTTATTTGAAGTTTTATTTTCTTGTTATATGTACATGTATCATTATCAAAGCAATTAGGGCTGTCACGATATACCGGTATATTACAATACCCAGCTGCGGCAATACATACTGCGGTACCATTTTAATGTACCGGTATTTGGCAATATTTTTATACCCCCGCTTCGAAGAAGAGGGGGGTATACTGTTTTACCCTTGTCCGTGCGTGCGTGTGTTCGTGTGTGCGTCCGTCCGTTACGAAATTTCCGTCGCAGTTTTCTCAGCAACTATAACATGCAGCAGCCTAATACTTTGCATATTGCTTCATCCTTTAGTCCCATGTGGTGTAAAGCGATTTCATGCTACTTGCTCATCTACTTCCTGTTTGTCGCAAAATTTTATATTTTGGCGGGGGTATCACTAGTGAGCATTAGCTCACAGATTTACTTGTTTATTTTATTGGAAAAGTCTTCCCTTCGCGAAGTAAAAGTAGCGAAACGTCAGTTTTTCCATTGTTCATTCCATCTAACATTAAGTTACAAGAATTTAACAGATTAGTGTGTGTCACTGTCCTAAATGACCGTAAATACTTAAAGAGGCTGGATTTTATCAGTAGCTGCATGTTAGATTTGCAATGTTTCTGTTAAATACAGCGGAGACACATCGAATCTAAAAGCACACAATATATTGTGGTATGTATCGCTATACGGTGCCAGCGTATTGCAGTATATCGCGATATGCTTATGGCAAATCGTTACCGCCCTAAAAGCAATCATTTGTTAAATTTGAAAGTTAAGTGTGATGATGTTGATATGTAAACAAGTTAAGATGTGTGCAATGATTTAGTGAAAATCTATTTGCAAATTTTGTTTTCCATTTTCTTTAATTACAGAATAGAGGCCTCTAAACTATTGTATAATGGAATAATTGAATAAATGACTTAGTATATATATATATATATAGTGGGTACATATTGACCCCGACCTGACCTTTCACATTTACATCTAATAATTATCTACACATATCCCGACGAAAGTCAGTACCACGCCTATTCTACACTTCCGACAGCGATCGTGTAATCGAGCATATATACTACATTCGTATTCAATGTAATGAATATTCTTGCATAAAGGTCAGGTTGGGGTCAATATTTATGCACAATACTGCCGTCCAAAAAAAGTTGTTCAATAAAATCCTGCTTTGAGAATATTCTAGCAAAATTAGTCGCGGTCTGCTTGATAACGAGTGGTCCTTAAGTTCAGAGCATTTCTGGGACTGAGGTTCATCTGTAAAATTTTCTGAAACTTCTCAATTTTAGGATTTTTTGAAAATTTTGACTTTGGCCCATGTTATAATGATAAAAACATATGCAGCTTATATCTTATATATCATTTATCGATGATAAATATAAATTGTCTCACTATGGATATACAATATACATGTATATTGTATAATGTGTGAAGATAAAGTGTTAAATATACATTATCAAACTATAACTGTATATTTTATATTATAGAAATATGTTGATCTCTATATTGTTCATGTTTTTATTTGTTGGTTTATATTTCATTTATGACATTCTACTGGTTGGTGCTAATCAAGAATATTTGTGTTCAATTTCTGTGTAAGCTTCAAAACACTACATTACTTAATTACTGCTGTATAATACCCATTTCTGCACACAAAAATTATGTAGATACATACTTATTTGAGTGGTAACTCAGAAAAACCTCAGTCAGGAATATGTCTGTGAATCCGGCAATCTTGCCAACTATATGTATTTTTTTATTCAAATAATTTCAAATTCATAACAAATGTAGAACAATATATGAGCAGAACTCAAGTTATTTTCACTAAGATATTGTAGTTGTAAAAAGGTTAAATTTTTAGTCCAATTCCTATAGGAATTGGCAAATTCACATGGAAATTTCGATTGTTAAGAAAAACATTACGAAAAAATTTTTTTGATGAAAAATTGCCAGATGTATGCTCATTATGTATAGGGAAATGTTTTAACTTGGCGTGTCAATTTAACATAAGAAGAGTCTGTGAAAGACAGGGATGAATGAATGTATTCAGAAGTTGTTTTTTCCATTGATTCAAGAAAATAATTGTCATAAAAATTATATGATATATTGTGATAAATAGTAAGGAACAATTAAGTTTGTTTTCATATGGATTAAATACTTTGATATCTTACCTAAGTATAGCTGACTCATGTTTCCCCAATAAAGGGATGGGTTCTGAATTGCAAGTACAATAACATGCCATGTTTACAAAATTGATATACATCTACATTTGATGAAAATTTTTGAAAAATCTGATCAAAAATCAAGTTAGCAAGATTTTTGGATACACAAACTTATTCCAACTGTGTTTAATAATAGAATGGTTTAGCGTTTGTGAGAGTATGCTAATCTTGGTCTGTTATTAGTTTTGTTTGAAATGTTATTCAAAGAAAATCATGATTCACATTATGTGCTCTCTATCCTTAAGTCCTAAGTGTATGTCAAGGTTAAGTAAGCCAATGTGATAAAATTGAAAACAATCTACGGAAGTCGTGTCCTTGAACCAATTTTATATTTTCTACAACTTTGTCTTTTCTTACATTTGTTGATTTTTGTCTATGTTTCTTATACAGCATTAAACAAACAAAGATACGTTATGTTTATTTTTATATATTTTATTATTACCAGATTACTTATATAAATGTAATTTGATATTTTTCACTGTTTTCTTAGTGAACTGTTGTCCCGTCAATAATTTTTACTGTTTCCCGCGCGTGCTCTGACGCTGTGCAATGTTATTCGAACTGTTACTGTACTGATATAAGGGGAAGAAACTGCTTTAGAATTAACCAGACGCTTTCAAATGCTTTAAGTGTCCATCGATCTTGATTTTAGCAGACATAAACATGTCAAGCACTGTTAAAATAGTATTTGATCAGGTAATAAAACAGTTACTTTATGTATGATTTGGGAACAGTCAAACTGTGTTCCTCAGCGTCAGGAATAGTTTTTTAAAACTGTTTCTCTGGGCCTATGGCCTCGGGAAACAGTTCAAAACATTATTCCCTCCCCCTCTGCTCAACAGTTTGACTGTTCCCAAATCACAAATGAAATAACTGTTTAAGGGTGCGTTTGATTCAGTCTGCTCCGAGTACTCCGGTCTACTCTGAGTGCACCGATCAATCAAATGTCCCAATTTTGTAGCAAAACATAAGAATGGTGCAAAAGGTTACAAGATGCTTTTTGTTAGATGCGAGAGGTTCGTCAAAATGTGTGAAAATATAGTAAAACCATTTGCAATCCTGGCATTAAAACTTGGATCTCTTTTAAACAACGTCATACTCCGCTTACTCCTCCTAAAAGGCAGGTGTATTCAGAGTACTCCGAGCGCGTGATCCAAACCGTTTGATTCAATTTTTTTTAGTGATCGGAGTACTCCGAGTACTCCGATCTCGCGAATCAAACACGCCCCAATATTTACTCATAGAAGAGTAAGTGAGATCTGGTTAAAAATGTCCAGGATAGTTGGTAAGGTAAATAGACACATTGTGTAGATAGAATTTCTTTATTTCCTCTCAAGTAAAATACATACATACAGATACAGCAAACAAATCTTTTAACGTAGAAAACAAAACAGTTTTTGACCACAGAAAATATTTCAGAAAAATGGTATCCATTAAATTGTTGATAGTTTTTATGTTATCACAGTATCCGATTTCTAACCTATATTTACTAATAGTAAGTCAAGATTGAAAAATACACAAAATTAGTTTCACATCAAAGAATAGTAATTACTCACTTTCATCAAAAGTTTTCATTAATAATAGACTATATCTGGAAATCAAATATTTGGGTTTACCCTCCGGTACAAAGTTTAACCGTTTCAATGAGAACATGTGAACAAAGAACAATAGGATTTAATCCATAGTTCTTGCTATTAGGCAATAATGTGTAGAAAACATTGTTTGTACCGCCTGTGCACGGACAGAAAAACCCATAAATTTGAATTCCCAATTAGGTCTATTAAGCAAGCGAAATGATAAACATATTGTAATGAAAAGAAACTCGTATGTTTTTTAATTATTCAACTTGGTTTTCAAATATATCAATGACTGACAATAAACATTAGAGGAATTCTAGAAAATGAGAACACCACATTATATGAAAACAATCATGATCAAAGATATGTATTAAAATATTCAAAGAAAGCAAAATAGTATTATAATTAACTTTACATGCACATGTATTTATATACATAATACAAGAATTAATATAAAAATTATTTTTAAAAGAAATGATAATTGCATTTTAAAATTATACATGCACATGTATTGGTAAATTCAACTGTAATTGGGGTATGCATATTACCTGCTGATTTAAATACTGCCCACCATACTTCTCACACTTTCGTTAAAAAATGATATTTATACAGTACCCAGCAAAAGTTGAGAGACAAATTTTTAAAAATAAAATTCTTAAATTTCATTGATAGTTTTTGGTAAAATCATTATCTTTGATACATTTAGTATGGTTGGTGATGAAATAAAAAATAATTTTAAGAATGCATCACATTTATAAGTTTCAGCATCTGATATCCTAAAGCCTCCAAAACCAAGTTCAATGTAATTCTTTTCTATAACATACTTTTTGAGCTAATTTGATAGTCTCAACTTCAAATAGTACCATAAAAAAGAAATAAGCTAAACTAATAATCATTACAAAATAAATGGTAATCAAATTATTGATAAAACCTATGCAGTAGGCTTACAAAGTGATAATGTCTCCAAACTTTTGGTGGGTACTGTATGTACGGGGATAATCAGACAAATGTCCAGTAATTAAATCAGTGGGGTCAATGAATGTACCACTGATATTGTAAGATTTCTTTCACCTTACGAAGGTCAAAGTGCATTGAATATTCATGAAGAAGATCCGAATGCGGTGAACAGGTGTGCAATACAATACTAACAAGCGTTAATTACAATAACTTTGACGCATCTCACTAACTGATGTCCTTAGCCCAGTGGTAACGCGTCGGCCGTCAGACCTAAAGGTTTAAGGTTCAAATCCCAGTAGCATAATATTTTTTCAGACTTAAACCTTGCTACGTTTTTTTTTCATCTTATTTATAATATGGTGTCAGTATTATATAAATTATCCAAGTTTTTCTCTCTCGTGAATCTCGTGCACACTAAGAGTGTATATAACGACCCAAATGATTTTAAAGTGTTAGTAAGGTCATCCTGTCTGAAATGTGTAAGCACGCAAAAAAAATAAGGTGAAAGAAATCTTACAATAGTTGAAATCAGATCACTTGTAGTCAAATCAGTAAGAACATGATGATTGGAACAAAAGAAACTGTGAATGAATTTGATATAGTGGGTTAGAACTTTGATCCAGTACATATAACAATACACATGTATATCAATTTTACAATTGTTTATACAAACAAACAAAACTAGAACTGCCACCAGTGGCAAAAATACCCCCGCAACGGCTACATTTTAAGATGACAGCAAGTCAACATTGTGGAAGTCCGAAAGGTTAAATGTTGTAAGAAGCATAAAAACATTAAAAGAACAAGATGCAAATATCAAATTGTAAATAAACAGCAAATTACAGTGTTATTCACTATGGATAAGAAAAAGCAAAATGAACTGTAGTTGTCATATTTCAAATGATTTTTTACAAGAAAATGAAGACCATTTGGTCATTTTGAATTTAAATTTAGGAAAAAATACAACAACAAAAATCAACAAGAATTTGTCAAAACAATATTATCAAAATGAGCTGAGAAAAAAAGGTGTTTGCTTCACAAGGTATTAGAAAATTCAACATGGCTGCCTGTCGGCCATTTTGAATTTGACTTTAGAAAATGCCAAGCACATCAACTTAAACAATTGCTTACTTTCTCAAAGTCTGTAGATGAAATTATCAAATTATTTGCTTTAAAGAAAAATTCAGAATGGCTGCCCGTCAGTCAAAGTGAGCCATTTATCTTATCAACACATGGAAACATTGTTATAATGGTGGTGTTGTGGTTGTTACCTTTAATGGTTTTAACGGATTTAAAACTATACAAATCAATGCTACATTTGAACATGGTTGTAAATTTGTCGTAATCACATATTTACCATGTTCAAATGTAGTATTGATTTGTGTAGTATATTTTAAATCATTAACTCAATTATTGATATTATAACAATAAGGAATTGGGTTTTGTATTGATAACTTATCAAGTTGATGAATTTTAAGTTAAGTTAAATATTAAGGCCATGCCAAATTGGAACTCTGTTAAGCGTCAACTCAAATTTGACAAACCTAGGTACCTATTCACAAAAACCGAAAAAGAAAACACAAGTATTTTTTAGTGCTGCAACGATTCACCGGAAAGTCGATTCGATTCGATTTTTTTTTTCAATTTGATTCTTTTATTAATACAATTTACTACAAATATGCATCTATACATATATTTGAGCTTAAAACTAAATAATTTTAATTAAATAAAATTGTTACTAAAATTGGATAACACGAAACTCGAAAATCTGATAATTAATATTTGCTTTATTCAAGTACGAAATGGATTGGGTACGAATGTAAAGGTCGCGAAAATGTATTATTAATGTAACATCGACTTAAAACGTAAAGACAGCATGGATCATAAATTGTAGAAAGATGCAGTTCTTGGTATACTATTGTACATATTAGTTAAACATACACTGTACATGCAAAACTATTTAAATTTGAATAAACTAACAACAAAACTTGGCTGGCTCATGCGGAGCCTAAAATCTTCCAGTTTGTCAGAACAGGTAAAATTCAATCACACCGACCCAATTGGCGGAGGATCGGGGCATATACTATAAAATGTATATTTGGAACAGAGTTTCCAATCATGCTACATAAAATCGTAATGGAAATTTAACAGAAATGTAACAAAGTGAAACCCAGTTTCACTATCAACGTATACTTTGACTTTTAGCCGCGCCTTTGCTTTTATCGTTATAACTTATGTAGACACTTGTAAAAGTCAGTATCGAATCGAAACTCCCGGGTCCCGAATCGAAATCGAATCGGCACCCTTGCAATCGAGTTTCGATGAATCGAATCGTTGCAGCCCTAGTATTTTACGGCAAAAACAATGCATTATATATATTTTTTTCAATGGAATAATTGACAACATCCTCATAATATAAAACAATGCTCTGAATCATATATAAAATGACTAGTGTTTTTTTAACATAAAATATTCATTGTATTAATGACGCAGTTATGATAAATTGTTACGGTGAATATCGCCGTTGCCGAACACAACATTCCATGAATTAAATTGTCGTATCGAATCCCGGAACATCGGAATTATTTAAGAAAATTTTACCTACATTTTGTTTTTTATTTTGATTGAGGACTCTAAAACCTATGCGCACGCTGATGCTTAACAAAATTTCGATATGGCATGGCCTAATCATGAATAAACACACAACAAATATCATTTTACAAAACAATGTACATGTATGAAATAAGCATCTTAGATACACATGTGGCCGGCACAATCCCGAAGCAAAATTACTGTAGTGTTTATGCTTCAGTACTGCGCAGGCCACTTGTGTTTAGATATATCTCATTAGACAAACAGCATTTAGATGACTACAATAAGAAATAAATGCGGAGACATCCAAAATTACCCTTACACTTGTAAAAATGGTTTTTCATTTATTCAATTAAACTTTTTTCAGATGTGTATTTATGCATAAGGATCATTATAAAAGAAGGTTCCATTTAAAAGGGGGAGAAATTATACTGAACACAATTATTGTAATTGTTCTACATGTATATGTTTTTAAATAAAAGAAAACATAGCAAATTACTCATTTCCAAAAGTGTAAAGCCTTAGCACTATGCATTGTCTGTCCCATGAGTACAGATCTTCATATAACAGACATAGGTATAAGCATTTGGTCTAACAAAGACAAAGGTAAACATATAATCTTGAAGTCTAACAGGAAGTTTGTACACATAATGGCTTGATTTGTATGTTCACTCTAATTCAAACATTTTCATTACATTACTGTTTTCCATGGCTACAAACAACATGTTTTGTGACTGAAGAAAACATGCAGACACAGGTTTCCCATCAAAGCCATCTTGTTGAATAACAATTCCAGTCTTTTTACCATCCTCATTAAATTGTACAATATTTCTAGAAGTTGCTTCAACAACAAACATGTTATTGCTATCATCAAAACAGACACTGGATACAAATTTCAACTCACTGTCACTAATAGTAGACACACAGTCCTCTAAGTTGTTAAAACAAACAATTTTATCATCGTCACAGGCAAACAAGTTGTTTGTCTTCCTTTTAACAGTAGCATGATTGGTGTGAGCAAACAGTTTATTACCAGCATTGTCATGTGCTATAGTACTCAACAAATTACCAACCATATCATGAACATAGATTTTAGACTCACCATCTGTTATATACAATTTATCATTCATGGAAGCAATACTCAAACAACAATGAGACATTTCAATTTGTCTCGTAGGAGTCATCTTGTCACCAAGAGAAATAAACCGGATCTTGTTAGGGTTTTCACATGTTACAACAGCTTCTTTATCACTTACACGGCACACTTTTATTACTTCATGCTCAACTTGGCAAGAGTCAACCACTTTTAATTTATTTATATCAATACGTTTCAGTGTGGCATTGTAGTTATCTACAGCAAGAAGTTGGTCATCATTGATAAGACAAAAATCAAAAACACAACTTTTGACTGAATCACTAGCAACTTTCACGTCTATATTTCGACTACTTTTAACTTTGTACAGGTCGGTTTTCATTTTTGGTGATATCCCAATCTGACCAATACTTTGTAAGCCACTGATGTTATCCATTAATGATTGGTTTGGAGTGAAAGATAATTGCTTGAAATCTTTTTTAATATTCCCTTGTTCTGCAACCGTACTTTCTGCATCTATGATCTTTTCCTTAGCAATTTTCATACAGACAAATCTTTGTACCCTGTTTACTTCAGCTTTAGTTATCTTAGACTCAATATTCTGTAGGTCATCATTGGTCTTGTCAATAACAGACTTGTCTTGAAGGATTTCATTTTCAAGGTTCTGGTAAACATCATCCAGTTCTTGCCTTGACTTGTCTGCAGCTTTCTTAATGACAGTTTCTAATGCCTTTTGGAAAGTTTCTATCATCTGTACAGCTTCATCCTTGGCAGCCATGAGAGCTTTAATTTGGTCATCTTTGGTTTCTTTAAGTGATGTCATTGAAACCAGTAATTGTCTGAGATGGCGGTCTACACCCTGACATTCAGACAAACTGAACAATGTGTCCACCATATCTGGTATAGAGTGAACCTGACTGTATGGACATGAACTGAAATAATAAAATAGCTGTTTTTAATTGAAATAGAAAAAAGATGGTTTGTCATTTTAAGAAGAATTTACGACTGAATTTATTATAAAATAACGTCTTTTTGTTTGAAAATTTTAATTGTAGATTCTTTAGTGGAATCACCATCCTTTGAAAAGTCTGTTTAATACTACAAAAAATTGCAAAAATGTAACGATAAGAACAAAACACTACTTAAAAACTGACATTTTGTTAAAGAATACATTAATGTAAGGTGAATGGGGTTAAATTACGGCCTAAAATTTGGTATTAAAAAGCATTGAATAAGTTAACTTATATAATAAGGTATTTGTGTTTTAAAAAACTGAGAGATGTTATCCAATTAAATCTTGACCAGGGATGGGGTACTCGTACTTGTACTTGAGTATTATGTACCACTTTTCCCAGTACTCGCCTGAGTTCAGTACTCAGGAAAATAAATTGTACTCATACTTGTACTTTCTCAAGTACTGTACTAGCAGTACTTAAGTATTTCTGAATAATGGCCATCTAATTTCTAGTTAGTTACATTTCATCACTTTGTACAGTGTCATGTTGTTTTGTTGATAGAATTTCGTTTAAAGCTACTTCAGAAATGATGATGCATTTTAATTGGTTGTCTGTTCAAAAGTTTAATTGGTAGCTATTGTTATGGGATTATCATGTGATATTAAATGTATCATGTGCATATCAAAGGGATGTCTGACACTTTTTTGCAGTTTATACCTTTTCATAAATTCTGAAAACAATGATTGTCACTGTTTTGCTACTTATAGTTTTGTTGTTAATTCAAGATCTCGATTCAACTATGACGCTTGAAGGCAAAATATATGTGGGTCAAATTGACGCCAGGCGATTTTGAATGAGGGTCAAAAAGGGGTATTTTGGAATTTTCGTGCTTCAAAACCCAAGGCCTCGGGTCTAATTCAAGCCCTAATGACAACCCCACTAAATAAGTATACCAACTTTCAATAAAATATCTTGGATAGTGTTAAAGACTGGATAGTGTTACATCACTTTCACTTCAAAGATCAATAACACCAACCAACTACAAGAACACACTTTATAGACCTTCATCATTAACATCAAGACAAGAAGAATCTTTGGAAGAAAGTACCCAGAACACAGGAAATATGCACACACCATACTCATCAACGGCAATAAACCACAACAATATGCCCACCAACGAAGGCATAACATCTGGCAATGCAGCTTTAATGATCAAAAACTCTGAATCACTATCTCCAGAACTTGATAGTCTAGGATCAATAAGCTGGATTTCAGATGTGTCAGAAAATGAAATTGAATATGTTACTCCTAAGTTAGTAGATGAAAGTAAATTAACAAAATCAAAAATTGAAGATGTTGGTGATGATTCAAAAACCCAAATGCTAAGATTGAAAGAGGAAATAAATAACTTAAATGAAATAATTGCATTGTTAAGCGAAAAAAACAAATCCCTCAGAGAAAACTTTTTAATAAACTTAAATCAAAAAGAGGATATTGATGTTATCAAAAAAGAAATGCAAATAATAAAAAATGACATGTCAGATCTTATAAAACTCTTGGGACAAACAATGCATAATCCAAAACTGATACAATATAGAGAAACACCTTTACCTGCAGGAGAAAAAAATAAAGAACTAACAACTAATAACTCAGACAATAAAATTTTAAACACTTCAAAAAGTTCAATTGATGGTACCCAGAAATCATGTTGCAATAAGCCTACCATCATAGATAGTACCAACAAACCTACAACAAGATCTTATACTGCAACACAAGACTCTAAAGAATCAACAAACAAATCTATGGAAACCAAAGTTCAAAACAGAAGTGAAACAAAATCTGTACTAATTCTTGGTGACTCAGTTACTAAATGCTTAAATGCATCAAAAATGTCATCACATACAATAAATGTACAGATTAAATCAAACCCAGGAGCCTCAATTAAACAGTTGAAGGACAAATTTACACAAGAACACATGATTGACAAAAACTCTGTCGATGCAGTTATCCTCCATGTTGGAATTAACAATGTATCCAATGGCTGTACTGCGGACAAAATTCTGGAAGACTATAAAGACTTGGCTACATCAGTGAAGGATAGTATACAACCATCAAAATTAATAATCTCTTCCATACTACCAATGAAATCAATCAAGGTTACTGTACCAGTGATAACAGAAGTAAATAAGAGACTACAACAGTTGTGTAATAAACATAAATTTATATTTATTGATCACACCGCTACATTTATGAACAAATCCAATTTATACTATGATGAAATTCACTGTAATGCATCTGGTGCAGCTAAACTTGGACTGTCCTTAAAAACAGCATTAAGAGAGATGTTACAACTAAACTCATCACATCACCATTTTCGTCATGGACAGACAATCAGGAAACCACCTCCTCCATGGGTCAAGAAACAATGGAACCAACCAATAATACATGGGCACCCATCAGTCCAATTTCATCCAAGTCCATGGAGAAACAATCAACTCTACAGGAGACAACCGTGGAAACAAATATGGTCAACAAGACCATTTTAAATACAGATGACACTCAAACAATCCATAGTGATGAGAATAAATGGTTTGAAAAACAAGGCATCAAAATTATGCATCTAAATATTCATTATTTATATCCAAAATTTGACGAAATTAAAATTCTTTTAAGTGAACATCCGGAAATTGATATTTTAGGTCTCTGTGAAACTTTTTTAAATGAACACTTTTCGGACAATGAATTTCTTTTAAATGATTATCAATTTTTCAGAAAGGACAGGAAATCTAATGTTGGAGGCGTAGTACTCTATGTCAAAAATAATGTTCCATGTATTCGTCGTGTTGATCTAGAAAGTGAAACCACAGAAATTATTTGGTTAGAAATTCGCCTTGTTAATCAAAAACCATTTATTCTAGGCTATGTGTATAGGCCACCATCTGCTTTAAAGGCTTGGACGGAAGACTATGAACTGACTCTAGAAAAAATCACTAGTGAAAATAAAGAAACAATTATTATGGGTGACTTTAACATTAACCTATTGTGCAAATTATCAGAAAGCTGGAAAACAATGAACAATCTATTTAACTTTACTCAGTTAGTTGAGAGTGCAACAAGAGTTACTAGTACATCAGCTACATTAATTGATCATGTCTATTCAAATGTTCCTTGTTTTATTCAAAATGTATGCGTTCCACCACTTTCATTAAGTGATCATTTTCCGGTCTGTTTCACTAGGAAAACATCTTCTAAGACAGATGGCCCCATGCATAAACTAATAAATTTTAGGAGTACAAAACATTTCAATGAAGAACTATTTTTACAAGATTTACAATCTTTACCAAGGAATACCATTGATATTTTTGATGATCCAAATGATGCTCTTGATTATTTCATCCAACTTTTCACTGAAACGCTTGATAATCATGCACCAATGAAATCAAAGCGTGTCAAGTACTCTAATCAACCTGAATGGTATACTAATGAAATTAAATCAGATATAAAACAAAGAGATAGATATAAAGCATGTGGAGATGATACAAACTACAAAATATTTCGTAACAGAGTTCGTAATAAAATAAGAAAATCTAAAAAACAAATTGTTTCTGAATCAATCCGTAAAAATGAAAAACAAAACCCATCAAAACTATGGAAAACTTTGAAAGATTTAACTGGTAACTCTTCAAAAGCACATTCTAATTTTATTAATGATGACCAAGGTAACCCTATTTTAGTCCATAAACAAATGGCTGATACATTTAATGATTTCTTTATCAATATTTTTCAGTCATTCCAAAGTCATACATTTAACAACAATGATTTAGCTAACTTAAATAATAATTCTAATCTTAATGCTGGTCAAGTAGAATTTGAAATTCCTTTAGTACAGGAGAGTTTTGTAGAAAAACAACTTTTGAATATTGACCCCAAAAAATCTACTGGACTAGAGGGTCTGAGCCCAAAATTCTTAAAATCTTCAGCTAAAGTAATTTCAAAATCCATAACAAAAATTCTGAACTTAAGTATTACTAGAAATATTTTCCCCAAACAGTTCAAAATAGCAAAAGTAATCCCTATTCACAAAAAAGGAGCTACTAGTGATAAGAATAATTACAGGCCCATCTCAATACTTCCTGTCTTATCAAAAATTATTGAAAGACATGTAGCTAACCATATAACAAAATATCTAGAAGATCATAAATTACTGTATGAAAACCAATCAGGATTTAGAACTAATCATTCTTGTGAAACAGCACTAATATCAATTGTTGATAGATGGATAGGTGCTATAAATGATCATCAGTATGTAGGCACTGTATTTCTAGACTTATCAAAAGCATTTGATTTAGTTAATCATTCAATTCTAATTAAAAAACTTGAATCCTTTAATTTTAGTACCAGGACACTACAATGGTTTAAATCTTACTTGTCAAATAGATATCAAAAAGTTTGTGTATCTGGTAAACTTTCAGAACCAGGTAATATAACATCTGGAGTTCCTCAAGGGTCAGTCCTTGGACCTTTACTTTTTATCATGTACATAAATGACATGCCAAATGAATTAAAAAATATTTTTTACTGATATGTTTGCAGACGACACAACACTTACAGCTGTTGGTAAATCACATGATGAAGTTCAAAAAGAACTTCAAACCAACATTGATAAAATATTCAAATGGTGTCAAAATAACTCTATGGCATTAAATCCAACAAAGACTAAGTCAATGATTATTTCTGCATCCAACAAAAAGTGTTCAAATAACATTTTATCCTTAAATCTAGGGCAAGATACAATTGAGTCTTCAATTTGTGAGCGCCTTTTAGGTGTACAGGTAGACAATAATCTTACTTGGAAAAATCAAATTAATTCTGTGATAAAAAAATGCAATAGCAAATTATATCTTCTGCAAAGAATCAAACAATTCATTAGTATACCTATAAGAAAACTGTTTTACAATGCATATATACTTCCCCATTTAGAATATTGTTGTTCTGTATGGGGAAACTGTAATGATAATCTAATGGAAATTCTAATTAAATTTCAAAAACGGGCAGCCAGAATTATCCTGGAAAAAGATTACAACACCCCTTCACAAGAACTTTTTTCCACATTAAAATGGATGAACTTCCGAGAAAGAGTTGATTATAAAAAATCAATAATTATGTACAAATCAATAAACAATTTATGTCCTCAATATTTAAGTCAAAAATTCATTAAAAGTAATACAGAATGTACCCGTCATTTAAGGTCTTCAGATAATGATCAACTGTTTTATGTACCAAAGCCTAGACTGGAATTTACAAAAAAATCTCTAAATTACTCAGGTCCAAAATTATGGAATGCATTACCATATGAGGTACAATCAGCCAGAAATTTACATTCTTTCAAACATAAATATACGTTGTGGTGGAATACTAAGTAACTTAAATGATCATTGAACGCTAATTGTTTTCCTCATTTCCTATTTATCTCATTGTATATATTTTATAAATGTTTTATTTCAATGTTTATCATGCTTGCTGTACATAATATGTAAATATGTTTTTGTTAAGAGGCTCACAGGGAAGATTGGGCCCTGCCTAACTGTGTTGCCTCTATAAATAAAGTCTTTATTATTATTATTATTATTATTATTATAAAGATATACGGTAAGAATTAAAAAAACTGTAACCTAAAAACCAACTACCTAAGTGGTAGCAATAGCTCTCATTTTCTTCGAAAAGTCAAACTAAAAGGATTGAAATCCTCGGATTGAAATGTGGATTAAACAAGACAGTCCAAGGTAAAAATAAAATTATTAACGTTCAATTTCATCAAATAAAATTTCAGGAATTTTCCTCCACTGATATATGGAGCATTTCAATATTCACAAGGTTTCTGATGTTTAAAGTTGAAACACAAGCATGCAAATGGACTTCAATAACTCTTGCCTATCCTAAACAGGGTTGTCTGCAGTGGGGCCGGGACAAAACGGACCATGAGACGAAACGGATCATGACAAAACGGACCAAAGTCAGGACGAAACAGACCATATTTGTTGGACAAAACGGACCTTAGTCAGGACAAAACGGACCATTGTCGGGACAAAACAGACCATAAAAAAAATATAAACATTATTATTATAATTTATTATGTGTGTGATTAATTACACAATACATATCGTTTATGTCTTAGTATCATTAAATTGTGTTTCAACAGTAATTAAAATAGCCTCAATTGTGATTAACTGTTGATTAATTGTGATTAACTGTTGACCGTTTTGTCATGGTCCGTTTCGTCTCATGGTCCGTTTTGTCCCTAACTCGTCTGCAGTTAATGAGTTTTGGAACTTCCTTATCTCTAGACCCTGTGTCTAGGGACGTGTTTGATTCAGTCTACTCCGAGTACTCCTGTCTACTCTGCGAGCACCGATGAATCTAATGTCCCAATTTTGTAGCAAAACTACAGAATGGTGGAAAAGGTTACAAGATGCTTTTTGTTAGATGACAGCAGTTCATCAAAGAAGTATGAAGATGATCTGACAGAGTACATGTTAAAATATGGTCAAAAACAACATAAATTTGCAATCCTCTCATTCAAACATGGGTCTCTTTTCCACCATCTTAATTACGTCATACTCCGCTTACACCTCCTTTTTCAGTGATCAGAGTACTCCATTTACTCAGATCTCGCGAATCAAACACGCCCTAGAGTGTAATATGGTACCGTCAGTCTTGTCACTGCCTAAGACTAAGATATATAAAAGTCCTACCTATGATCTATAGACACACAAGATCTGCAGCAGACGACATCATGATGTTCACAATACATGTCAACAACTTTCCCCTTGTGTATACAACATCTTTCAGTTGAAAACTCTGGGAGACTTGGCAGTCGGTTACTTCTTCGTATTCCTTGACTAGTGTCCAGTAATGTATGACTTTTCAATAATGGGAATTTACTATGAGTATCCGTACAATCTTTACAACAATAGCCCTGGCAATCAATGCAGAACTTCACAGCTTCCACCAACTTACCATCCAGCTCACAAGCGGTGCATTGAAAATCAGAAGTCTCTTCAGACAAGTTGTTGTATTCTCCAGTAGCCATTTTGAATAGGAGGCACTACACAATTTCCTCTGCTTTTTGGCTCAAAATCTCAGACTCAGTCACAATGTAGTCTCTTAAGAGCTCTCACGCTAGCCTGAAATCACACACCTGAAACACACAATTTTCTGAATTAGCTTACACATACAGTGAACTCGACAGTTCCGGGTCATCGACAATTCCGGGTCACTTTTTTAAAATAGTACAGATGATTCCTTAATAATTCAATATTTTGATTATATGATAGTTAAGTCATGTACACTAACCACTTAGCTACTGTTACACAAACTTTCCATGTTAACATTTCTCTACCGGAAGTCATAGTCATGAAACACTAAACAGCGTCTTTTCCAACCAATGCGAAAGTATGTGAACGTTTCGTCCATGCGTTCGAAAAAACAGCGATTTATATCCACAATTTAGATAAAATAAGTCCTTATTGCACATCATTTTGCTGGAAATTTATCGGTGAACACGATTTAACTCATAGATTTGTTTAATCTAATTACTGTTAGACAATAATGCAGACAATTTGACCTGGTAAGCACGTGACAATTTCGGGTCAAAACTTAACCCGTATTATATACAATCATTTATTTTTATTAAAAAGTATTTTTTTAACATTTAAAATTGATTTTATACATAATTTTATCCCATATGTTAGATATTTGTCAATTAAATACAATTATTGTTTGACATTTTGAGTTTTACTTTTTACACGCAACTAATTGTATTTATGGTACTTGTTTTTATATGCAATAGGTAATTGCAAGTGACATGATTAGATCTTTAATTTACGAGCTTTATTTTTGTTTAACTTGGAAGAAACTATGAGATAAAGTCTTTATTGACAAAAAGTCGGCTGTTTTATTGATTTTAACCCTGTTGAGACCACTCCGGATTAAAGAGACAAGCATCTGTCACGTGACGCGGAATTGGCAAGTGCGACCCGTAACTATCGAGTTTGCAACATGCAATTTCGAAAATTGTAGGAAATTACAAGCAAATAAACACTATTAATTTATTATAGCATGGTAAGGTGGAAGTTTTTGTTTATCAATTTATGCAGGTTTGATTCCCACAACTTTCGTTTTGAAGAGACACGCATCGTTTGTTTCGTAACTGACCCGGAACTGTCGAGTTCACTGTACTTGAGTATGTTTCTCAATGTAAACAAGTAAATCTGTGAGCTAATGCTCACTAGTGATACCCCCGCCAAAATCTAAAAATATGCGACAAACAGGAAGTAGATGAGCAAGGAGCATGAAATCGCTTTACACCATATGGGACTATGGGATGAAGCAATATGCAAAGTATTAGGCTGCTACATGATGTAGTTGCTGAGAAAACTGCGACTGAAATTTTGTAACGGACGGACAAGGGTAAAACAGTATACCCCCCTCTTCTTCGAAGCGGGGGTATAATAATTGACAGTGCATGGTCAATATCATTGTTCCACTTCACACGCATGGATTGCTTTTCTTTCCCGGTCGCGAAAATAGGTTACAAAAATAGAGAAGACTTAATTCCAATGATAGCGGCACATATCGCACCGATTTTTGTTCGTTAAACACTGCAAAATCTGAAAATAACAAGGAAATAGAGTTTCTACCAAGACTTTATTGCTCTTTATAGTAATTTCTGAGGTACCTTGAATTTTGAAAATAAACAGCGGATATTTGCGGGAAGCAAGACCTTTCGTCCCCAAGACATTTCGGCCCCAAGCATTTTATGGAGAAATTTCGACCCCAAGACATTTCGACCCCAGAGTTGAAACATTTCGACCCCAGTTTATATATAATGTTATACATACAAATTTAAATGTTTAATAAACAATAAAATTTATTGTTATGTTATATTTAATATTATGGAAGGTGAGTTATGAGGATTATATCATAAGGATATTGTGTCGACAATTAGATCTAAATGGTTTAATTTATCTTGTTAATTATAATTGTATTATGTTTATCTTGTTAATTAAAAATATCGTCCTTTCTGTTTTATTTTGCAGTGTTTGTTGATGTAAATATAGCGATATTCAACATGATTGTTGTAAATTTTAATGATAATCAATAAAAATATGATAAAATGACTTCCGTTATAGTTTGTAATGAAAGTCAAGATTTTGATGTTAATGTTCAATGGCGGCCCCCATGGTTATCTGAGAAAATAAACTCGCTCGGAAGTAGTGAAGATAGATTTGCTTTTTTCAACAAATGCGAGACCCAACAAATAAAAACAATCACACAAATAGATTAATTTCACAAAAAGTAAAACCAATAATTTTTAAGTAAGTTGACAATAAATGTCTTATCATTGATTTTATTCACTAAGTATATTCTTTGATGTAGATATAGTTTTAATTCTTATTCTTAAAGATTTTATCCATATCTTTAAACAAAATAGTTCATAGTTTTATATGATATATGTATTGTAAAAAGGGGTGGGTCAATTATGATTGACGAATGAAATCATGTAAGGACTCCAAGCCAATTAAAAAAGATAAAAAGATAAATACTGCTTACTGTCAGCTTTGAGACGTCTTAAGATTTTATCATTAGATATACAATTGCATTATAAAAAGTACACTAAAGAGAAGCAACTTAATCCAGGAAGCTAACAGATGTCAGTCAGGAAATGATCGAACATGAAACTACATTGTAGATTGAAATAGTAGTATTGTCTGATAAGGTGAAAATGATATAATAAAAGTGAGATTTGACTTCCTACATCTGTCACAAACAATGGCTTGGATATTTCAAAATATAAAAAGTTTATTTCAAATGATGGAAAATAATTCAAAATAAAATACATTTCAATGAATATAGTGTCAGTCTACAGGCGAGTATATAGACCGTTTTTGAGGTTACACACAAGTGCTAGGGGGTCCGATGGTATGCCCACCCCAAAATATATTTACGCTACATTGGCTAAGATGCACTTTGGTGATACTTTGATCACCTGTTTCAATTTCTCAGGGTCTTTGGCATTTTAGATTTCCGATTTCTGGAATCGAGGTTACGCACGTGCGTAAAGTGCGTAATAGCAGATACGCGCCTTTCAGTCTACGCTGTTTTTATTCTACAATATATCAATTAAGGAATAGGGTCATTGAATATATAGTTGAAACGTACAGCTCGTCTTCTTAGAAATTATATCTAAGGCAATTCCAGCCATATTATTTATAGTACACAACAGGTCCTACTGAAGAAAAGTGTATCTTATTTCAATTGAATAATTCAACTGTTAAGTTTTATATACGATGGGGAAATTGTAACAGCCATGTATATGTTCATTATTTGAATATACATGTAGATTATATCAAATTAGTTAAAGCGTATACGTCTACGTACGATTTTTTAGCAATGATATTTAATAAAGCTAAATTATTAAATGTAAATTAAACCTTGTTATGGAACATTGTTCAACATTTTTTTCTATCAAAAATAACGATGTATTTGTGTTATTAGACTATAGGTGAGTTTTAACTGTTGGTGCATGGATTTAACAAAATAATAGTTTAATAGTAAAAAAAAAATGGGTGGATGAAATCAATGTATTCAGAATTATAATATTTTTATATAAAAACAAGCGAGTAACATAAATATATTCTTATTTACTGAGCCACACATACTGAATAATTAATTTTGTTTTCACGAGAATATCCATTTTTAAACTGCTACCGGTCAGGCACGAATTTACTGGTGGCACAGGGGACACATGTCCCCCCGTGGCCCTATAGATATCGACTTTATTACATAGAAAATGGCACAAAATCGGCATTATCAAAGCTATATTAATTGACTATATATACACTCGTTCATTCGATCTGATGATCAACGCGGATGTATATTCAAGCATCTTAAGTAGGTATGAGACGATACGGCGATATATCGATTCAATATCGATACGTGGGGCCACAATAGGCCTACATATCGTGGCCCATCGCGATATGTCGCGATACGACCTTGACATTTGTAATCAGGGTTGTCACTGCATTGTCACTGTATTTTCAGTATTCGACAAGTTTTAAGGAATATAATATCTTTGGCTGTTAGTAAAACAATCAGTGATTGCCTAGTTTATTAGCTCATCTGAACAAGAAGTGCTCAGAGCGAGCTATAGTATGAGGGTTGGCCAGATAATGCGTGCGTGAATGCAAGTGTGTCGGGTGCGTGCATGCTTCCACCGCCATCTACAAAACTTAGGAGGGCAGATGTCCGCCCTGTCAAAAAGGGACAAATATCCGGGGGGTCGATTGTCCGGATACCACGGGCAGACATTGATTTTTCTCAGAAGAAAATGATGATTAACATGTTTTAGCGAGTATTTTAAATTGCTCAGATTTGAACCTTCGACAATTTGAAAATTGAACTTTTTATCACATCTTACCCACCCCAACTTTGCCCCCGACTTATGAACCCTCTGGATCCGGCCCTGACAATAATGTTGACTCGTGTGTAGCAGGATTCCGTGTATTGTGGCCGACTCCACCGCTGCAAAACCATAAATACACATCGAAACCTAATTAACACAAAGCACGTGATTTTCGTGAAATTCACAAGACCGTGAGATCTAAATATAGAGTAGAAATGTTAAATACTTGTCATTCAGTGTGTAGATACATGACAGAATACATCTCAGGTATGTGAACACTTCAGTTTTAATTTCAGTATTTTTACTTCGCTGAAATTATTGAATTTTTTTTTCTTGTATAGGGATTGTTAGATTAAATTTCTTGTTTTACAATGTAACGCGCGAAATTTTAACTGCTTTAGAAACATATTGTTTTTAATAGACTGGCTAAATGTTTAGTATATTCTAGCAAAGACGTTCACACCATGAATCATGAAGATCCTTCAAAGTCCAAATGTAGTCGTATTTCATAATATGACTGGCTTAGTTGGTAGCACACAAGTCTACTGACCGAGGGGTCATGTGTTCGGTTCCGGGGCGGGCATACTCATGGGGTTTGGTGATGAAATGATTTCTATAGCCATTCTCACTACTACCACTGATATTTATTCATGTATGACAGTTGTCAGTCACTGACGGAAGTATGTTCCTAGTACATATAGTGTCCTTGATTCAGAACCGTGTCGGCCACCTGCGTACCTCTATGCCAATCTTTCCTCTTGTTCAAAGATTTATCTTTAAAATTCGTCGTATAAAAAGTTGTTATATTTCCATTTTGGGTATCTACTTTTGGATTGTATTCCTTAGCATGTAGTTGAACACGATCGGCGATGTCAAAAGACTGTTCCAAACTTGTAGTATATAAATAATCAGGAATGTCCAACTTTTAATTCCATACATAAACTTAAGTTGATATTCGATTTACAATAGAAAAGTATAGGGGAAAATTCTTGAACGATCGTATCTGCTTTATTTTTACGATATCAAATGTGTGCAAGTAGTGTGAAGAATTTAAAACTTTATTCTATTGCACGGTTGTTTTATTTTTTTTTTTAATTACAAAGTTTTGGATTGTTCTAAGATTTTATTAGATTACTCACGTTACTATAACATAAGAAGGAACATAAGAAATGAAACCTTTCCAGTACTTTGATCAAATTTGTACAAATGATAAGAGAAAGCTATATGTTTCTAGTTTCCGGAGCACTTTTATTATTTTTAAGTCTGAATATGAAGTTTTGGTCTGTTTGCACTTTTTCCAAAAGCTTTGGATTATTAAAGATTTTTTTGAAATTAACTTTGATTTCTCCTCTATTTTCAGTAGATATTATATTCTAGTGATTCAGCGAACATGAAATCTCATCCACCTCCCGCCCAAGTATATGCACCAGAACAACAA
Source organism: Mactra quadrangularis (assembly GCA_025267735.1). NCBI lineage: Eukaryota > Metazoa > Mollusca > Bivalvia > Venerida > Mactridae > Mactra > Mactra quadrangularis. Next base: position 6,548,103 of record CM046309.1, read on the forward strand.
CATGCCGGGTACCATCCATCATATAACCCTCCACCAGATTACCATCCTGGTCATTCTTATCAACCATCGGGAACCAGCCATCATCCACCAGCACATCACGTGACTTATGCTCCTGTCACACATCAGGTAAATCACAAAATATTTGTGAAGTTTCGTGTATAAACTACATAGCGGCCCGACCGTCAAGCTCAGTCGATTGGTAGCACGCAAGTATACTGATACTGATCCCAGGCGTGGCACAGATTCATGCGGTTTGGTCATGAAATACTTTCTATGGCCAGTCTCCCTCCTACCACTGGTTCTTATTCTTGGCGGGAAGTTGTCAGTCACTGACGAAAGTTAGCTCTGACATTCAAACTTATTAACCGTTTGTTTTAAACAGTTTGCTCTTCATCTTGTGGTTCAGGGGCGGATCCAGGATTTTTTCTGGGGGGGGGGGCCGAACTTTTTCTAGGGGAGGGGGGGTGTCCGAACTTTCAAACCACATTATACACTGTTTTCAGAATAAGGAAACTTATTTATAATACAGACTAAATACCATTAAATCTACGTTGTGCACCGAGAAAATTTGCTTCAAGCTACTTGAAATGACTTACAGTCAAGAAATACACTTAAGGACAGGTACATTTTGGAAATTACGGGGGGGGGTCCGGACCCCCTGAACCCCCGCTAGATCCGCCCATGTGGTTTAATGCCCCAGAGAGGATTTTACACAATACTGGGAAGCGAAGAAGATCTGCGGCATTAAAAGCGAACATGTTCATCATAAGTATAGACATGGGTTTTCTGAAGACCTTAAGCTAGACGAAAGTATGAGGCTAATAACTTGACTCCATCTGTACATAAACACATTTATTTCAGCTTAAAGCGAACAAGTATTGTTACAACAAAATTGTCACTGAACTTTTCAGTACATGTATTTATTTTAGAACAAGACCAATGGAGCAAATGAACATTCATACTGATTTATTTAATATCTTGAAAAAGACTGCATTTTGACTTTTATCCTTTTATAGGCCATTCTATATATAGAAGGTGAAGATATCACCATTAAATGGTCGGTATCAAATCGTAAATCGCGGGTCCAGAATCGAAATCGAATCGGCACCCATCGATGTATGCAATCAAATTGTTTCAGGTTCAATATTAATAAATGAATTTGTGTATTTATTTTAGCCTATGAATCAATCCACGAATATTGTTGTAAACACTGGCGGCGGTTCCTCATCAGGTAAACAACGTCAATGGTCAACCAAGATATGTGGATGTTGTGAAGATATTGGATCATGTAAGATTTTACTCTAATAAATAGTTCATAGTATGATAACTACATTTGTCGAAATATCCACGACTATATGATCTCCTTGAGCAAGAAGTTTACCTACGATTACTTTATCTCACCCAGGTGTGAATGGGTACCTGCGAGGGTGATATAATTCCGTTGCGCCAATGTGTTGGCTGCAATGAACGGAATAAAAAAACTCAATAGGGATACTGATAGATACCAGTTGCCCGATGACCAGGGGTAATAGTTTTAAAGTCGGTTAACATGCATTAGCCTATTCTAAGAGTTTTTAAATTGTGAAAATTTTGTTTCATACTCGATTTTATAAGACTTGGTAAATATGTATCAACCCACATTCAATAACCCACCATAATTCCAGCAGATTTCTTTGAAAAATCTTGTACTAATTATACCCCCACCACTACTAGTACGGGGTTATATAGGATTCACTTTGTCCGTCCGTCCGTCCGTCCGTCCGTCCGTCGGTGTGTCATGTGCATAAACCATGTCAATACTTCTAAGGGCGTTGTCAAATAATTGGGTAAAATGTCCGTCCCCTTCGACATGGTAGCAGTCGGGGGTATTCATCACTTCTGTGATAGCTCTAGTTAACATTGTGCCAACATAGTTCATAGAATGTAAGCAGAAAGTTATAGTTGACATTTATTCCTTGATAAACCTTTATACCTTCATATAATAAGTTATATAGTGTTGTTGTTTTTATTGTAGGTTTATTTGCTCTATTCTGTACACCATGCTCTATGATACAACTAGCAACAAAACCTGATGAATGTTGTTTTTATTGTAGGTTTGTTTGCTCTATTCTGTACACCATGCTCAATGATACAGCTAGCAACAAAGTCAGATGAATGTTGTTGTTTACCATTCTGTGTGCCTGAAGCCTTGATGGCTCTTAGAATTAAGCTACGTGCACAAGAAGGAATTGAGGTATGGTCGATTATGATAATCATTCATTATGTAATTTGATAAAAAATCATGATCGGAATTGGGATCGAATCCAACTAACCGTCCATCGAGTCTTATGCGGACACTATTACTACGTTTCCATGAAAGCTGGTTTGAAGGGAAGGGTGTGAAAGGTTGTGTTAAACCTTTGCTACATATACCCCCTTCTTATCAACGTTGTTACAAATTAAACAATTATACTTGTATTAACAAGTATATATTGAGGAATTAAAATATCAATCATTTAATTTAGAAGTAAAAGTCGACAATATTAACATAAACATGATATAATTATTCGACAATTCACGTAGTCAGTATTATGAATCATACAGTTATTGAGATATTTCATAGTTTAAAGGATCCACGTTGTAAATAAAATATCAAAAGGTTCAAGATTCATAGCAAAATATCGAAGGGGCCAAGGTTTAAAGCAAAATATCTTAGGGGTTAAGGTTCAAAGCAAAATATCATAGGGGCGCTTGTTCGAAGCAAACTATTTTAAGAACCCAGGTAAAAAGCAAAATATCTTAGGGGTCCAGGTTCAAAATTAAATATTTATGGGATCTATGTTCAAAATTTTTAATAAAAAAACATTAAACTTATTGTATGTACGTTTATTTACAGGGAACTATCTGTAGGGATTGTGTATGTGCGGCTTGCTGTCCCCTTCTTGTTCTATGTCAACTACATCGTGAGATTGATAATATTGGTAGAAACAAGCCGGGAACCATGTAATATATAACATGATGTTATACAGAATTATATGACTGATTATATATACTTGAATACCGGGAACCATGTTATACAATTATTATATTACACAGTACAGAAACACAGCTTATACAGAGGGGTCCAAAAGTTTCCTTACACATATCAAATTTTTAGTTTATTAATTTGCCAACTAAAGCATGTATACAGTTCATCACGAACCGTCAGTTATGCTCTGGATGTATACAAATACAAAAATAAAAAATAAGAGAAAATATGAACAAATACCTGTGTATAGAAATTTTTGGACGCTAGAGTTTAGTTATATATTATGTTCATTTACACCAGTACATGTACACTATTGACAATGTTAGAACTCAGCAGCATTGTTCAAATTATATCTTGTGACTAGAGTTTATTTAATTAAAGCTTATTACAACTTGGATTTATACAATTTGGAGAATTACTGCACGTGTTGCGTATCTGGCATCCAGTTGATGGACGACGTTGTATTAACGTCCTTTGAATAATTAATCAATTTCAAAATGAAGATATTTCAGGACGGCTATGAAAATGTTTGTGCTCAGGATTCAATTCATGAGTTTTGATGTCAAATCTAATAAGCTCTGTTATGTCTATAAAAACAAATTTGTAATACATATGCACAGTAAATGAATATATTTATAGATAAGTTTTTGTTTGTTATTGCTCTCTTTGTATACATTGCCCTTCAAAAGTCCTGTAGGACAAAGTCCTGTTTTTAGAATAAGTCGATACACATGAAAAAACCACAAAAGAGTCATATGAGCAAATTTAAAATTAGTAATTGATAAGTTTATCAACATATATTATTCAAACTATGTTACATAAATACTCTTTAATTATAAAAAAACCTCCTAGCGGTATGCATGATCAGTTTTTCTCGAAGTACTATTTCTCCACGATTTGGGTGTCAGTATAATATAAAAGAACTAATATTGGCCAATGTCCGGATATTGATCACATTAGGTGGTTTTCACTATTCAATAATTAGGGACTTTAGTCAGTTATCTTTCCCTGATAAAATCTGAAGATATCCAATCGGTAAGTAGGTCCTTACAGTTGGAATCCTCGGATTTTATCATTGAATTCTATGTAAGGATAACAAAAGATTTCATCTAATATCTTTCTTGTTAATAAAGATATTTACAGAAGTGATGAAATTTAGATAGTTCTTTACCCTAAGAATACTAAGTTTGAATTTCAAACAAATTAGATTATTTACAAAAAAGTAATTTAAGATTAATTTTGGCTAATTGACATTGAAAAATATGGGTGAAATCCGAACTAATAGGACCTACCTATTTGAAGAGTATACAAAGGGAAATCCCTTATTAATCTTTTCCTAACACGTTTCTCCAGGAATTTTGTTATTTCTATAAGTGGTACTATTTCCTGAGCGCTACAAAAATTATGAATAAATTTACCTTTCAAGAGAATATGTCAATCCGACTATTATATTTCGTATAGGATGAAGTGATGCAGTGTTTACATGAAATATTGTTTAGATTTGTCTAAAGTTATCCTTAACAGCCTATAGAAACGCTTGATATTTCCTACAGGTTATTCTTGTCTATGTCTTGTTATCAGTACCACTATAATTATGTGGTATTGACTGTGACAATTAAATAACTAATCTTAAGTAGACACTTGACACATTATCTCAGGGTTGTGGTCAACTACAAGACAAGTTTTTTAACAAGAAACCAAATGTTTATTGAGTCAGGTCTCATTCTATCTCAACGTAAAATCTTTCAATCTGATGACGTGTAGCAACAAAGGCAACTTGAATACTACAATCCCTTCGCAGCTTAGTGAACAATCCAACGTTACTTCACGTTAGAAAGTGAACGGAAATAAACCATTCGGCCAATGCGTTGGAGAGCAAATATATACAAGCATATTTAAGTTCCATTTAGGGACTGTTTGCGGCTGAAAGTTTTGAAGTGCAATTCCCTTCATGCCAATTTACATGCATATTAATATATTTGAAAATCCTGTTAAATTATTACAAAATATAATATTTTCAAAAACAACAATAATGTTAATCATTTCGCAAGGATTAGATTTATAAAACAACATTCTTTTGCAAAATTATTAATTTAAACTTTTTATGAACGTTTATAATAATTTCCCTTTCATATGATTTTTATTTGTTCGGGACTTCAGTCCTAATACTACTGATATCACTGATCTGTTCTTTGTGAAGTAATGTTTTGTTGAAGCCGGAAATCTAATTCCACTTTTCAAACCCGAACAAATTCAGTGCCTTCAGCGCTTTGATTTTAATTTGTCCACGCAAACTTATGGTGAGCATAATGGAACTATTTTTGGACATTGTGAAGACTAGAATGCAATGTGCAAGTATGACTTGTTCAGGATTACATGAGAAATTGTTTACACTAAATATCGTTCTGGTTTGTCTCAAATTATCCTAAACGACCAATAGATACCAGTTTTCTGAGTTTTTTGAGGGGATCAAAACATTGTTCCGTTTTATGGAAATTCTACTCATGTTAACTTTGGTGTAGAAGTTTTTTAAATGTTAATTTAGAGTGTTAGTAGGTTGTTAATAATGCAACTGTATGATAACACACTCATATAATTGATAACCAATGGGATAACAATAGGATAAGAAAACCACGAAAATGATAACATAATGAGCAGTCGTGTAATAAACGTACTCCCGGAAATGATGAAAAAAAATCGAATACTTGAAATTCTATTTCCAAAATGTTTGGAATTTCTAAAAGACCTAAGCTTCCTAGCAGTATTATAAATAGAGCCATCAGCAACATACTCAGCATCATTTGTGCAGTGACTTCAAATACGAAGACAACACTTGAATAAAAGCAACAACAATACAACTTAGCGAATAATCTCAAGTACAAAACAGTTATATTAACCACGATGTATTCACAAGGTTTGTTTAATTATTTTGTATTTTCTTGAAAATTGATATCAATTCTATACAATGTAATTCTTAGACCAACAGTAACCAAGCACTTAATTATTAAAATATAAAAAAAGTCTCAAACTATTGTTGATAATTATTGAAATGGTATTGGACTAATTTTTGATTGAAGTCGTAACGAGTTTCGTTTGTGCCCATCGCTTAAATGAAATAATCAAGATTGGTTTTAGGTTTAAACAATTTAATAAAAAGAGGGCTTTGTTTTTCGGCGCAGCTGTCTAAGCCACCGTTTGACCTATTTTTTAACCAATACACTTTGCTCTACCATACCTGTTTGTCCAATGAAATTCTCTTCCGGCATAGAAAATTGGATATAAAATTTAAATATCAACTTTCCTACAACTTTCAAAATTTTATATAACCATTTTGGAAGCAAAAAAGCGTTGAGCTCGGATTATGACAATGTTAGTGCAAACTTAGATCTACGTATAACCGTAAAAGACGATGAGTTTATGTTTTAAAACAATCTCCGTTTGTGACGGAATTGATGAGTTTAGTGTATTTTGTGTGTTTCATTTTATATTTCTCACAATCTGTAGATGTAGGTCAGTTTGCCTTTAAATATCCAGAATTCATTTTTTAACTAACAAACACATACTGGAAATTTTGAAGTAAAACAAAGTAACCAAATCTGCTGCCAAGTAGTTTTAAACTTTTTGTTATAATTATTACAGAAATATGTATCAGCTTACTCCTGATATCAACAGTGTACAGTTACACAATATCACGTCAACATCCAAGTGATATATACACAATGGATGACGTCATTGACACATGTAGCGTCATACAGGAAGTTCAACATGGCGGCATATCCGGTTCAACAATTGCTCGTACAATCGACAATTTACTGTACGGAACAGAACAAGATATAGGACTTTTAGATGAGATGACTATAATGTTCACATTGGCAGATAATATTCAATCATACGTAAGTTAAACATAACAGCATTACTTCCAATGTAAAACAAACTTCGCGCATATAACCATTGTTTCACACGGATATTATAATTGCTTCACACGTATACAACCATTGTTTCACACGGATATTATCATTGCTTCACACGTATACAACCATTGTTTCACACGAATATTATCATTGCTTCACACGTATACAACCATTGGTTGTTATATATATTCACTTTTGTCATAAATATTGTAAATGGGCAAAGGTATATATGTTATGTCGTTTTTGCAAAATAAAGACTTATGTGTGTTAAGATGAATTTTCACCGCCTGAAATTGCCAAATATAGATGTTAGCATAACAGCATTATTTTCACTGAAATGCTAACTTCTCGGATACTGTTATTACATACAAAATGAATGAATCAAGTTTACCGTTCGACTCAAATTTTTGGGCAAAAGATTTGAATCGAACGATCAGAACTAACACGGTCAATTTGGGTTTTCGTGAAAAGAATTTGAAGCCATTGTATTAACTGTCAGGATAGTGAAATCGGCGAAAAAACCCCAAGTCTCTGTTCACTTCATTAGTTGTAATTTTAGATCACGTGACAATGGATCCTGGTTATAATACATGTACGTATGTCTGTTTTATTTTACAGATATATAATAATCTATTAGTAAGTGACCTCACACACGATGGATTGACTCATTCATTAATCAACATAACATCACAGTTACAATGTTATGATACGATGAACAACACGCAACAGGTAATTTCATTATGTTAATATTTTAAACGTTTTTACATAAAATATATTGAAGAAAGCTAACCTGGGCAGCATATTATCAAACATCTTACGACAATTTAACAATACAATATTGAAGGATTTACGACTAAAATCAATCGTACGACGCTTGATAATACGGTCCCTGGGCTTTCGTCCTTGTACCTTAGATTTCGTCAGCATTATGAAGGGATTAGATATTGAATCCAAGTCAACACCTCTGTTAGTGAGCTGTACCGGATGTGGGAATGGTTTTCCGGCCACCATCCGTGCTGAGTTTTTGCGCGGAAGTAAATAGCTTCTCATACTCCTCGTCCAAACCAAGAGGGTCACAGTCCAGAATGTTCACTGATCCAGGGGATTTTTTGTGTCCAGAATTGTCAGTATTAATGTGGTGTGATACCTCGAAATGCTCGATCAGATTTTTGTGTCCTTATACCATTTATCTAAAAGCTTTTTTAGGGCACTGTATGAATTAGTCTACAATTCAATTACAATGTTATTATTTATTGTTTTAGTAGCTAATAGAGGGTGGAAGACAACAATAAGAAAATCTCTCAACGGATATCTTATTCTGTAAAACCTTATGATATTGGACACAAACTATTTTGTCTTTCATTTTACTAAACGTTATGCTACATGGCTGTATCTAACAGCGAAAATCTTCATGAGTCTAAAAGTCGTGTATGGTAAGAACTTTTAAATTCTAGATGTTTCAGCACGTTTCTATATACATGTATAAGTAATTGTTTTCATTTCAGATTGTTACATGTTTACAGTCTATCTATCAACGTTTTGTTGACTTTCTTACAACATTTGAATATATACAAACCTCGGGTACATGTTACAACATCAAATATTTCACAGAACTTCAACTTCAACTCGGTAATTTAACAAGACAGATGAACCACGCCCTTTGTTACAATGGCGTAGGAATACAAGCCACGCCTCTTCCGGGTGAAAGCACCAATGGTAGCTCAATACATATTCCAACTTGTTCAGAACATGATGTGTTAACTAGATATAAAATTCTTGAAGTAATTTATCAATTAAATAGTAAACTTATACAAGATATTGGTGAAGTAAATGATATAGTTGGTAAACTCTGTCCTTATCCTGGATGCATATTGGCTTCATCATCTACTGTAAGCCTGTCACATACATTACAAATTATTGGTTGATCATGACACGTTTCAAAGTTGACACACAGAGGCAGCTCCAGAAATTATTTTCTAAGGGGTGTAAGAATTTTTTGAGGGTGGGGCGGGTGGGGTGGTTGTTGCGAACAATTAGATGATTTCATTTCAACAACACCACAATGTGGGTTTAAGGGACACACACGTACAATCAAGCAAACTCTATATCTATGGTCAAATATATTTCAAAATTAAGTTTTTATTCTAACAAATTGAACCTTTTAGATTTTTTCTGGAGCTGCCTCTGTCATAGTGAATTAACGATAAAAATATACATGTGTATACAAATAGAGGTAAAATGTGATTACGACGGATCAAGAAATGAGATTATCAATAAAACATAAACGTTCATTACAAATTTGTTAGTGTTGCTTCATATTTCTCATAAAACAACCTCTTTTCTGTTCTGTGTACGTACTTTCCCCACGAATCTCTTCAAGGCTACCTTCCAATTCTAAGGTTGAAATTTGAATCAGCACAGTATATCTTTTATTTTATTTTATTTAAACTGTAGACCAATCAAAGCGCGGATGTGTTTTACTGGTCAATACGAAGACTCATAATGCATGTTAAATTATAGATACGTCACATGACAGAAAGGAGGAAAAGTTCCAGTCCGCATAGAATAGACTATTATCACACGATCTAGACCTAAATTACCTATTAATGCAACAACACACCTTTCCATAGTGAAACATGGACAATTCCTTTGCGAGTTTTTCCAAATCATTTGAAGATCTTCAGTGTTTTCAGATAGAGACTAACGTGTTGGTGTCAGACTTAAAACCACTATATAAAGATACATTCATTTACTACAGAATCTGGCAGCGTTTTTCTTTTGGCGGTTTTGCCGTCCAGATAGGTTTTCGTCATAATTTTTGGGCTTTATGATTTTATATTCACAATTTAGAAAAATTATATTTTTTCGTATTTTCATGGCAATTATAAATAAATGCCCTTACAATCAACCAAAAACTGTGTTTGAGTTATTCCTCATCCATACAAGTTCAACCCTATCTGTTTATTCTAATATTACTGTTGGGCAATACATGAACTACAGAAATGAAAACAATCATACAACCAGGCAGTCATCAAAATACATGTATAACCTGCAGCAGAGACACAATATACATTCCAAAATATTTTGCTTTCTAAGTTTAAGTTCAAAGTTCTTAGCGGGAATCATTTTTATAAGAGCACACTATATGTATGCTAATTATAATGGTGAAGTAGTCTCTAATATCATCCAAAATCTTTCCGAGATTAACTATGTAATTTTGAGGAAGTTTTTCTATCACAGGATTTAGTTTTAAACATTTTTGGATCAAAACTATTGTTTTAATATTCACAACTAGATTTAGCTTTCGGGTTCGATCTACTGTCACTTGGAAAACAATAAACAACATAAACAAATTTGAGCGATAATTGCATTTATTAAAATGTAATTGTTCATTAGAGGTGTCTGAAAAAGATTTGATGTTTATTTTCTTTGCATTCCATGGACAGTATTACTTTTTATAATGTGGCTTATTATTAGGTCACTTTTATAAAGTATAGCATTTATAATAATTGTTTATGACGACATTTAGGTTTAACGCTTTAAACGTTCTATACGAACTTTAAACACGACCATAAAAATAATGTATTATAATTTGTTGAACATCAAATAATTTCTATTATAAGTGATTTTAAAGCTATGTTAATGAATAACGAATGTTGTTCTTGTCTGCACGCATCTTAATAAACTTCATTATAATTATCAACACGATAATCTCAACGCCCGAGATCATTTATTCGAGACGTTGTTATGTCGTATATTGTGACGTCATTGACGTCGTCACTAAGCATCATTTTGACGTCGCAACGGCACTGGACTAGTCGTGTTACAGAGACTTGTTAAAATGGGATAAAATGCATAAATAAAATGGACAATACACGTTTGTCTGATTCATTGCACGATTTTTTCGAAGACAATATCACAGCCGATAACTCCGAAAATAATCCTTTGAAATCGGACGTTGTAGAGAAAAAAGAAATGAACCAAACACAACAAAATTCTTTTGAAGAAATAACCAACCACTCTGGAGATGAAAATAATTCTGAAGAAAGCGTTAATCATGATGGAGAACAAATTGACACACCTGACGATACTGATGATGAAGAGGATAAAGAAATAGTAAATGAAAGCAGTACAGAAGGTATTGTTATAGTACAAATAGATGACGGCGGTAAAAGGTTACCTAGAAGATCTAACAGCGAAGTTGTTATTCCATGTACTCCAGAACTCTCACCAGAAACCTCTTTATCTGGATCTACATCTTACTGTTCATGTGCCACTACCTCTACTGATTATACTGACACTGACTCTGAGCCTCTTGAAGATGATCCAACACCTATTGTTATCATAAAGAAAGTCCAACCCTCTTCTAATGTATCTATGGCAGCAGACGACGAGGCCGATGTTGATGATGAGGACCCTGGACTAGATAGTAGATCCCTGGCTTCAAGTGTGGTTGAAATAAGAGGATCAGATGACGTGAAAGATGGTGATGTTTACGATGATGAAGTAAGCGAATCTGAAGAAGATGTTAGCGATGCAAGTGAATCCGGGAGTGACACATCCACTGATTATGATAATGATAGTGATGATAATGACGAAGATGATGATGGTGATGGTAATATTGACAGGGAAATGTTGTACATGCATTACAGAAGAGCTAATGGTCAATCCGTGGTTGAGAAAGTCTATCTTGATATATCAAAGTTTCTTGAAGAAAATGTTGGCCTGCTGAAAGAGTTCACTACACCAGAAGTCATGAATGGTTTAAGACAATCATTTTCAGTAACAGCTGAAATAGAACATCTAGAAGAGACCATCACAGAAGTAACACAGAGACCAAACTCTGCACATTGTAAAATGAAAACTACAAGTAAGGACACCAGCAAGGTACCGGCTAGAGAAGATAAAAGGTATAGTATCCTATTTATTTATGTTAGATGGTATTTTCAAGTTTTGTTAATTCAATTATGGACTCAGTTTTTGTTATAAGTATTTCTTCAATTGTTCTAGAGTCAGCATTGTAATCAATATATCAAACTCCCTCTTGTCTTACTTCATGTACAGTGTCAAATGACAAGCTCAAACCATAAACATTTGGGATTTTCTACATGACGAACATTTTATCAGTCCCATTTTCGACTTTAAGTCCAAAATTTGTATAATAGGCGTCTTCAACCAAAAGAGTTTCTAATTTTTATCTGGGCAGCTATGCACATCTACTTCACGTAGTATAATTCTGTAACAATTTTCATTTCACAGTATACGAGCTGACACACCAGCTTCACAATGTGATACAGATGTTCTCACAGCTAGATCTGACGTTAATACCGAAGATAACAACCATGATGTGTCACATCCAGTAACCACTGGTAACGACGAATTAAAACCAGACGATATAGATGGCGCCACTGATGTTCAAAATGAAGATTTAAAAACGAAACATTATAAAGTTCTACCGTCTATAGGTAAAGGTAGGACAACAATTGTTTTATCCACAGGAGCTTGAAATTCTGTGTCGTAGTTTGAAAAAAACAACTTTTTTTATTTTAAGAATGCATTTTTTTTTCAAACTACGAGACACAATGTCAAACTCCTATGTGTTATCTTTACTAATTTGCAAGATGTTCTATGTTCATATCAGATCGGAAGTTTATTTTGTCAATCGTCAAACATCGGGTATTTCCGTATTCTTTGTGATTTTACGTAGCATAATTGTCGTAATGATAAGATTTCATTGGGTCCGATAATAGGTTTGAACCACTCGAAAATGTCGGGCCAAATAAAAACTCTTCGAACTTGGTCTCGGTCAGTCGATTTTCGTGAAGACTATTACAGTACCACTCTCATGTGGTTTTGATTAAATAATTTCCTGCATCATTGATATGATAAAGTAATCTTAAAAGATTAATCAAATATCAGCCAATTACTGTGTAAAACGATATTTATCCTTTAAGAACCGTTATTATACGACCTGAATAGTTTGGTTTTTTTAATCAATTAATAAAAGTAAATATGTAAGGATAATTTGGAGTTGGACATTTTTTACCTCTCACTAGCTGCTGCTCTATAATAGGGGCCAAACAAAACATATTGTTACTATAGCCCTAGTCAACAATTTGTAGCAATTTGTGAAATGAAAAACGTATGCCCTGACACTGGGAATTGAACCTGGTTCTCCCGGGTGGTAGATGAGACTCTCAACCACGTCGCTATGGGCTAAGACAAGTCTGTTAGAAGTGCTACCTACGATTATCACAATAGTTATGATGATATGAAGTGTCATAGAAAGCTAGAAATAAATTGTTGACCTAGCAGACACCAGAGGATGAAGGTCCACAGTGAATACATTTACCTATTATACATTTGTGTGTTAGGTGCGCTGGACGCTACAAAATAACCTAAATTGTGTTGACACATCGTTAAACCAAGCATAAAATATAAATTAGTGATGATAAATCATTAAACTATGTTTCAAGGGACAACAAATGACATTTCAACACAGCAGAAGATCTCGAAGCTTCCTTGTAGTAAACCTGTACCACCATATGGTATGGTACCTAGGACATTAAATACATCAGCTACTGTTGTAAGTAGAAATATTGATATCTCGATCAGACTGTATTCTGACAGGATAGTAGATAGCATTTTCAGATTAGGGGAGGGGCTGAACATTTTAGGAAAACAGATTTGCCTGGTTGCAAAGAAAGCAATCATTTTATTAACCTGATTTCGTCTAAAACCCATTACTTTCAAAATTATGTTTTTGTGGGGGTGGGGAGGGGTCCCTACTGATCAGTGTACTACAACTGTATATGTACCCAAAATTAGATACGTTACGTAGTTTCATTTTTTTACGATTCATAAAAATCATCAACACTTTGTAATCAAGTAAGTACATGTATGCCACTCAACAATCTTGACCCACTTTGGATCCTCGAAATATTTGTTATAAAGATTAAAAAATAATTCAGATAAAAAGTTCTTTTGTCCGATCACTGAAGTGTTGATTATATTGTTATTGTAAAGCGCAGCAGAATAATGTATTTTAATAGTTTGCGCTATATGAATAAATGTTCTTACGTTCTCTCTTATGATCTAACGTTGCTCAGCATGCAACACTATGATTTGCTATTCAAGTTCGACAATCGAGCACGCACTTATTTTTTTATACTCGTGCAGAGTTATTTATCTTCAATAATGATAAAATAATGCAAACTGAATTGTCATAATTTCTACGCAATCTTACGACAAAATAGTCCTAGGACAAAGGCAGGAACCATTCGTAAAATTACATATTTTCTCAAAATTGCACAAATAAGGTAAAATAATTGATTTTCTTCTGAACATTTGTTATGGAAATCTATTGCGACGAATTTATGAGACAAACTTATGGAATATTGTTGTTAGAGCTTTTGTTGTGCAAGAAACAGCACTATGTCATGTTTGTTGTATTTGTTTCAGGCACCTGTACAATGTACAATGAGGAAGCCATCTATACCCCACCAGCTGAGATCAGTAGCGTGTTACCAGGATGGTAAAGTTAATGTATCTATACATGGTGACCAACGTTTGTTTGTAGAAAATGAAACACCACATCTTAACATAACGTTTGTACATCGATCAGAGCCAGTAGTGAAAAAACAAATTAAGCCACTGGAAGAAGTAGAATCACGTGTTGAGAAGGTAAACAAAAATTCAGTGAAAGCTCAAAGAGGCATCTCTAATCAACAGAATGTAAACACAACACGAGTACAAGCTAAATCTGCAACACGCAAACCACCGCTACCATCTATCACAAAAACTCTCTCAGCTAACAAAAAGAAACAAAATTCTAGAAACCTACGACAACAAACTGCACAGAAAAATGTTCAATCAGCTCCAAAGCAGAAACAACGGCCAAATAAAACACGAGCCACACAGTTCTTACCTCCACTGAAGAGAGTTCCAAAATCAAAACAACCACAGTCAAAGAATGGTAAGACAACAAGGTCATGTTCTGACAACACTACACCATACTGTGGTATTCCTATGCCAAGACGTATTACAGGAATAAACTGGAACGTTGTACAAACACGTGCACAATGGCCACCATTCAATACTCATTTAAATCATGAAGCTTCCGAGAGGCATCATAAAATGTTTACAAATATTGTCTAAATAAAAAAGATATTTCTTTTTTTAAAACCACTTTCTTTTTTTGGCTTTTATTTGGAGAGTATTCAGGGTATAGATTCACGTGGTCTTCAGTTAGCTATTGAGATCATAGATTATGATTTTCATAGTACTGGAACATTACTGTGATTTCGTGATTCGATACCCGGGCGGGACATACTTTCGTAGAGCTTGGTCATGAAATTATTTCTATGGCCATTCTATCTCCTACCAATGATTTTTAATTAGGTAGGGAAGTTGTCAGTCACTGACGAAAGTATACGCTTAGTAGTTGGTTAACAGCTAAATCTAGAGTTTTAGCCTTACAGGAAGAATGAGTAGGTTGACTGACCGTCGTTATATGACCTATACAATGTGTTGCTACGACGTAAAACCAAACAAACGAACTAACCAACAATAATTTGACAGTGTAAATTCCTCTTCTGCACATTTGAAATTCGGCCCTGAATTAAGTTCATGCGGTACGTGAACAAAACTCACTATTGTCTTTATTTACTTATTACCAAGGTACTTGTCACGGTAGTTTACTTTTTCACATCATGGGGGAATGATATGTAAAACGACCGAATAGCTCAGTCAAGAGAGCACTGGCCTTGTAAGCGAGGGGGTCTTGGATTCGAGTCCCGGTCAGGCTGCAATTTTTTTCACCCTGTGACATACTGAACTATGAATGTGAGTTTTTTGAGACATTGCGAACTGATGAACTTTTGATATGCTATCATGTTGAGCAAACTTGAGCACTGTAGATTATGTAATGAGAATAGTGAATTATGTTATATGATACATACTCAAATAAAAATGGTGTTACATTGAAAATGCAGATTAAATAATTGCTTTAAATTTAATCGGCATAGATCTGAATCAGGATTAATAGTTCACAGACTGTTTGATATAAATGCTCATGTAAAAACCATACACATGACTTTAAGGTCACATGCTTTAACCATAAAAAATCGAACATGCATCATTTGTGAATAAAGAATAACACTAGTTTAATTTTGCAGAAGGATCGAATAAAACACTGACTAAAATTGTTATCAGAATTAAAAAATAACAGCCAATGATGGAATTGCAAATATGAGCAAGAAAAAGAGAATCAAGCGTGTTGGCACGATAAATAAGAACCCTCTATACATTAGAGGTATATTACTCTAAAATGGTAGTTTTTTACCCAAGTTCAATCACTGGTCAGTCTCTCCGTAACAAATTACACTATCTCAGATTTATACATACATGCATAGCAAAGCATTTGCTCTTTCGAATGACTCTAAGATCTCTTCCATATGCCGAATAATAAATTTGTCGACCGATTTCAAACACAACGATCAAAACAGATTTTGTCTGGTCGACACAAAAAAACCTACTTGGCAATCAGGGACAAAGACTCTTGAGCAACTGTGCTTAGCTTTGAAAAATAAATAGTATTGAATAGTTTACGTACTATTAAAATGTACATACATATAATGGACTGTGGAGTAATGTGTCACATTGTTTCAAACAAAAACAATATTTACATGACAAAATTCCTAAAACAATGCCAGTATAGTTTATAATAAAAATATACATGATAATACAGTAGATTAAATATTTAACAAATATACGATACGATTTAAAACAAAATCTTTTATTTATGGTTCAATGAAACATTATACACTATTTACATTTTAAATCCATAAACAATATAACTAAGATCGTTATCTGACTGTAAAATAGTGCCATTGTAGGTATTTAAATAATAATAACAAAGTTCTAAACTATTATTGGGTAAGATTATAATCTATCATATTTGTTTAGAAAGAACGGTGTAATAGAGTAGGCCTTCTACGAAATACAATGTAACAGTTGGAAGTTCATGAGTATTTTAATACCAAAGGAAGCGTATAACCTACCCGATCAGTTGGTCGCACACAAGTCTACTGATCGAGGGATCGTTGGTTCGATTCTCTTGCAGGTCATACGTTTGTGGAGTTTGGTCATGAAATGATTTCTACGGCCATACTCCCTCCTACCATTGATTCTTGATCATGTAGGACAGTTGTCAGTCACTGGCGGAAATATGTGCCTAGTAACTGATTGAAAACTAAATCTTATTCTCCGTCAATAACTACATTTATGTGCAATGGTTGGTACATGGGCTCGAACCCACGTCCATGGAGCAGTGATAGATAACAGTGGTTTAAAGTATGTGGTCTTTACTACACGACTATATAGGGGCAGGTCAAAAAGTCCCAAACATTTAAATTATCTATTTATTACATTTTTCTCAACATTGGAGTTAAATTGACGAGAACTTAGTCATCCATGACCTTCAATTTATTTTTTATTGTCAGCAGCCTTTTGTTCGACATTTTTACAGATTTTGTCAATAAAAAAAGGTTAATAAAATATATAGGTGTTTTATTTAAAATCGTATCACCCCTTTACCTTGGATCTACGTACATCTAACAAGAATAAATTAACATTATTTTTGTGAATATACTTGAAAGAACTAACCGCCGGCAACTAGTATTTATGTTTTAACTGACAATATCTTAGTAAATAATAGTAGTTTAGTTTACTTTTCAAAGATTCTGCGGTTAAATAAATATTCGAACAATGAATTAATTAGATCATAAAAAGTATATTTATACCTTTATGAAATAATTTTGTAAACATCGAGAGTACGATTTTATAAGATGTGGGGATATTGATACCTTTATTTCAACATTCAACATGAAATTCACATACATTGTATATGTATGAAAATACAGTGTGTATGTTACTATACCTCACGATTAAGATAATATACTTAATAATTAAAACATTTATATATTAATAATCAATGTCAATAAACACTAGGCCAAAGAAAAGTCTGCATTTATGGAAACGGTCTGAAAAAAGTTCGAGGTAGCAGAATTTTTTTAACCGAGTCAAAAGGGATTTTCACCAAAAGTCTTCTTGTCAATAATACTGAAGATCGGTAAATGTTGTTGTTTTTTCTCTGCGTAAAATAGATACTTATACAGACAAAAACTCAAAGGTCGGCGATTTTTTCTCGGTAGGGTTGAGTTGCCAACAAAACAAAACTTTTTGGCCTTGTGTATGCCAATCAATATATGACAATCAAGAGGATAAAGTTGAACTCTAGTCTAATTGCGATCTTCTAAGTTTTTATGGTATAGTCTTGATGGCACCTTTCTGCCAGACGAATGAGTTACAAAACATTTTGCAAACATTAAATACCATTTAAATTAAAGCTTGAATAATCTTAAAGGTATAAGAAAAGACTATGCATTAAAATATCGTAACAAAATGAAATGTCAATTTTGGGGGAAATTAAACAAATGGGTTAAGGGATAAAAATCCCAGTTAAAACAGTTTTGTTGTCAACCCTCGACACACTGTTAAGGTGAATTACACAGATTAAAGAGCGGAACAATGTTTTACATATATACGTAGATCTATGTAATACAGTTTGAATGGTAGATGGCGGACAATATACGTATTTATTAAAACGTCTGGATTAACACACACTATGAATTTTAACAAATGAATAATCACTTTACAGAGGTCACTAAAAGAATGAACCATTGGCGAGTTATCAAAAATTAATACATGAAAAAATAGAATAATAAAAAAAACATGGGAAAGGTTTATTTGCGTTAGCTGACGTTATTAAAGTGCATTCATTAGGCGTGTTCAACTATACAAGGGGACAATTAAGGGATAGTGCTATGATATTTAAGATAATAATTTGGATATACTCTAATTAACTCATTGTAAACGTCTTCCATTCAAAGATTGACAATTTCTAATCTCTTTTATTAGTTTATGATCTGTAAGTTCCGCAGTGTCAGGTTTCATGGAACGATTTATTACTTATATAAAACAGTGAGTTATTTCAGTGTCAAATAACAAGGAACGTTTTATAGGCTTATGATATTATCTACGTAGTCCATAATTATAATAAAACATAATTTTATAGTGGAATTTTCATTCAGTTTGTGTATTCCATTTACCGGATCATTTAAAATTAGTTGATATACGCGAAACTATATGTAAAAGTGAATTATATGAAATAAGGAAAACGTAGAACCTACATTGTGTTAAACCATTGTGCTAAAATTGGATATATAAAGAGAAAAAAAGCCTGAAGACAAAAATGTTGGCTATCAGATAAAACTAATGTAATCTTCTCTTATATGAGAGACATAATTGATTCATTTAATGGATATATATTGTAACATAATGATGCCTGGAAGGGCTAGATTATACATGATGATGATACATGGAATAATTTAGTTGAAAACCTTCATTGTTTTATTGTGATATTAAATTGTTAAGTTGTATTAAATAGTTAGACAGCTGAGTAACTCACTTCTGTACAGGATTATTAGATAAATATTTAATTTGAAAACTTGAGAATATGAATGATGGCGTTTTTATGTCCAAGCCGATTAGGAAGGAAACAGAAGAAAGGTACGTGCGTTTATACATGTAAATTTTACTGAGTTTAACTCCGTGTCAACACAGTTTTGGTAATTTTACGACGTCCATCGCACATATTCTAGCTTTCATTGGTCCCTTGTGTTTAATCAGTACTCACCTACCCTTCCACAAGCCCAGAAAGTTTTCCATAACATGCATCTTATTAATGGAGGAAAATTGACATTATAATCAAATTTTTTATTGAAGGATGTAACCGGACCCTTTGGAATTCGAACTCACCCCCCCACCCTTGGGACACTAGATTCGAAATACCAACGCGCTACCAACTGCGCAACAGTTGCGGGTTGTATATCAGAATCTTGTCTTTATTATTGTATTTCAATTGTAAGAATAATCCATTATTTCAATTTTTTTAAAATGACAATAGCATGTTTTTCACCAGTGTGAGACCAATACAGCCATTGTCTTAATTTCTCTAGCACTAGCTCGATTAAGTATGTATTAAGGGCGAATCTATCATCTAGTCCTACTTTATAAAATTAGTAATTTTCCATTGTCTTGGTCTTCGGGCTAGTATGTATAGTCGATCAAGTAGGGAGTCGATCACAGACAATATTGTCTAGTGCTTAGTACTAGTGCATTCCAAGACCAATTGGCAGATGAAATATTGCATATATGACTATTAGCCTTTGAAAAGATGCCTGAATCAAAAGCAAAACAAACAAACATCTTTAAAAATGAATTTCAGACTATCCAAGATTCTCTAATCATTATCTACTTCAACTATTTCAGGTTTCCAATCTATGTTGAACAGACTTACAGAAAACAACAATGTTGACAGTATAGCACTACGTGATCTAGTCAAGTTAAGTTGGAAAACACCAGAGTCACGTAGAATAGTTCTACAAAATTTTACATCATATGCTCAACATGAAATCACGGTGAAACAAGGACAAAAAGTAAGATACATTTACCAGGAAGGTGACTGGGCGTACATTGTCACTAACGATAAGAAGGAGGGATTCGTTCCATTCAACTGTCTAGCAAAGCTTGGAGTTCCGAATGAACCAAATGAGAAACCAGTCATTAATACCGGTACATATACCAAGAAGACGTTTGATACACGTCAAATATCACTAGAGAGTGAGGAAGCTGATCAAAGTATAAGTGACAATGCTGACGATTCATTAGTGTCTTCTGATTGGTCATTTGATTCTACCACGGAGACTGGTTCCTTTCTGCAAAGTCAAGAGCATGCGAGTTTGTCACAAAAGCCGGGAACAAATAGCAGTAACTCACATGAGACACACAATGGAATGGATGATGATGTACCGCCATCACCATTGGCTCAATACAAGGTTTTAAATGATTACAAAGGTAAGACAGTGTGCTATCTTTTGGTTGGGTTTAACGACATGTCAATACAAATTAAGGTCAGTTTACGGCTACCAGCTCACCTAACCTATTTTTCTCCAACGTTGTCTTTAATTAGTACACACCTACCTTTCCACAAGGCCGGCATCTCTGCAATTTGCCAAAGTGATGAAACCAATGTCGATATTAATGTACAATTTTCATGGTATTGCATATAACCCCCACGACAAGATTCGAACCTGCAAATCATTAGGAATACAAGAATCGAAATGCAAGTAGCCTACTGCGCCACCTGAGTATATGGGTTATCTTAAGATTATAATTAGCCTCCGTGGTCAGGTGGTTAAGATTGATATAATCAAAACAATATTTCACTGAAAGAGGGTCACTGGCTCAAGCCAATCTCTGTAAACGAAATGTTTTGCGAGAAAGTAAGATAATACTTGCGATGGATATTAGTCTAGTACTGTTAAAACTCAAGCACAATGGTTTAGTCAATTGTCCGTCGTGTTCCATGTGTCTCTTTGAAATGAGCGTACAACCAAACTAAGCTAAGCTATTTAATGGTCATCTTTCTTAATCACTTTGTTTATTGCTTAACTGTAATTATGACAAGTTCAATAATGCTGAAAATCATTCCTTAAAACATGATTTGTGATTATATATGTATTTTGTAATTATAATCCCACATTCAGTTGTGAATACCAACGACTAAATCAGAACTTGAAAATATGCAATAAATCGATAATCTCCGTAAATCCATGCAGGTATAACAATGTCGGTATCAGCCGTAAGAGTTGGATAAGTAACTTTTATAAACAAAAGAAATCAACAAATTAAATTGGTTTAACTTTACAAAAAATAATTATGTTTCCTAATCTAATAATTTAATTTTTTTTTGATAGTCAACACAATTTATTTACGAAAATCCATCTAAATCCCTATAAATCCCTATGAGAATTTGTCTTCAACAAACGTACTTGAACGGTTACCATTTATCAACATTAAAAAATTTTATAAAATTGCAGATATCTAAAATCAAAACCCTTTTTTCTTTTATCTGCAGGTCTTGACGAGATGGAGGTTTCTGTAAAAGCAAACGATGTTGTTCATTTACTTAATACTAGTGATCCAAATTGGTTTTGGGTACGAACGTCAGATGGACATGAAGGCTACATGCCGAGCTATTATATAACAGAAGTAACAAATGGTGCATCTAATCATAAAAAAAATAGTTTAAAACATGATAAAAATGGACCTCAGCATGGTGATTACTATGACGGTAAAGCTAGTCATGTTGACATTGAATATGAGTATGATTCAAGTCAAGTTCGATATGAAGATGAATCATCCGTGTTTAGTGACGACTTAAGTGATAGAGCAACATTCAGTGACATACAACCAAAACAAAAGAAACAGCATCCAAAGAAACCACCCAGAAAAAATAGACCAAAGTCTACAAACCAAGATTTAAATGATTCTGTAGACTCGTTAGAGAGTGCTTTAACTGATTGTACAATGAATGTAGTGAATGACAGTGTGTTTGATGAATCCTTCTACACAGATTCAATATATGATGGAATACGTAACTATAACAAAACTGCTAATGATGAGGACGACACTGACAGCTGTTTTGAAACAGTATCTCTAGGACCAATATCTTCTGGATTACCATATAGGGACATGATAGGTTTACATCTACAACGACCTAGCATTGGTCAAAATCATTCACATAACTATTCACGGAGTGGAAGACGTTCTAGTTCTTCAAGGCATGTTCACAATGAAGGTCAAAGTATGAAATCACCGCACCACAGACACAGCGGGGAATACAAACATAGTTCTCGTAATCGTGTTGATAGAGACAGTTCAGCAAAACTTAGGTCAAGCCAAGAACGAAAACACAGACCAGTTTCTATGCCAATGTTTAATTCTTTTCAAGAAAACGGAAACGGTTATTTTGATGAATATTTTTATGAAGATAATGACACAAGTTTTAAAAGTAGTGACAAACATGATATTGTTAATGTTAGTGAAATTCTTAAACTCCGAATGGCTAAAGAGGCTGCACTGCAAGACAGAGTGAAGGAAAAACGAAACCGTATTAAAGATGGAGAACGACATCAAAATGATCAAAACAACGATCATAAACGACATCAAATTGATCGAATTAATGATGAACGACATCAAAATGGTCGAATAAAAGATGAAAGATATCAAAATGATCGAACCAAAGATAAACAACATCAAAATGATCGAATTAAAGATGAACCGCGACATCAAAAAGAACGAAAAGATGAACATCGTAATCGTCGAGAGCTGCCTGATATCAAACCCTTTCTATTGAACTTATCTGATTCCAAAACAGAACAATTACCCAATAAACCAAAAATGTCTAACAGCAGCAAAGACAGGATTCACGTTGATAAAGATGAAAAACATGGACGACGTTCTAATTCGTCTAAACGAGACAGAAAAATGGACAATTCGTCAGAAATACACAAAAATATTAATAATAATGTGAAAAGTAATCAAAAGGAGCTTAAAAATGAGATATTGTCGGAAAGAAAGTTTAATTCATCAACAGATTTGAGATTTGTTGGAAACGATGCCTCGGGAGCAAATCAAGAAATGGTACCAAAGAATAAAAAGTCACAAGGAAACAAAAAATACGGTTTTAAACATGTTCTTAAACAGTATAATTCTTCGATAGACTTGAGACAAACTGTCGATAGCTCAGAAGTTCTTATAACGGACATCACAAAAGCAATAAAACAAACATCTGGGAAGGAAGCAAATAAAGACTCACCGGCACAAAATCGTAAACGAAAACGACCTTTCAAATCTTCCTCTGAAACCAGGACAGTCGATGTATATCATCAGCCGGACGCTTCATATCATACCAACAAACAAACTTTAAATCAAGCAAGTAAGATGACAAATCATAAAATTGAAAAAGGACAAGTTAATGCTAGAAAATATAGTTCATCCACTGATTTAAGACATATAAATGGACCAGTGGATTGGTCATTCGGATATCCTCGAAAGTCCAGACATTCATCGGGTGAGCCACAATCAACTACAGATTCAAATACGGATCAACACGAACATTCCAATAAAAGTGATACAACGCCAATAAAAGTGAATGATAAACGAACTGAAAAGCGTACCAATGACAGAAATAAACAGTGTAACAAGCCTAAGGAGGATCACAAAACTAACCAATACAAGAAAGTCAAAGATAACAACGATGAAGATGAAATGATGCAACTTCTTAGTCAAACTGAAAATTTACTTAATGTCAGTGACCATCTCTTAGATGACGATTCTGATAATTCTACTGTTGATAATAATCTTGTTCACGATTCACAGGATGATGTTAACAAAGAAGCAAATGAAAAGTGTAATCAGTTTTTAACGAACAGCACAATTGGAATTAATGGTATGACAAGTTATGCTCAAGCTAAAGAAAATAATAATTCTAAATCAGGAAAATCTGACGGTGAAGGAAAAGTGAAAGTAAAATTAAAAAGTATTGAAGTTCAAACAGATATGAATGAAGACGTGTGTAGTCATTGTCCAACATGTAACAGTAAGAAGTTAACTGGACATACTAATCTATCATTGTCCAGTGATGTGCGAGGTATAACAGAATTTGTGTCACAATGTTACTATGAACCTGAGGGTGATAATATGTTACCAATGAAACTTGGAGAAATTGTTCATGTTGGACTTGATGGACAAACTAAAGATGAATGGTACTGGGCATTTAGTCCAAGACTTAGAAAATATGGTTTTATACCTAAGGAACATGTCAAAATACCAATGGTGACTATAATTTGAAAGTAACCTAGGGCTGATTCGGGTTTTTTTCCCTAGACAGTCCTAACCAAATATTTTCTATTTGGAACAATATCATAAATCTCATTTTAAATCCCATTACCAGCATTTTTTTGCAAGTGTTAGTAGACAATCATTTAGGAGACAAGGTTATTCATCTCTCTCCTTCCACTGTAACCCATCACAAAAATGTAACACTAGTAATATTTCAATGAAGTATTATACGTGAGAGAGCACGAAATACATTTTCTGTTATAGTTTCGGAAGCATTAGCATTTTTATAAAATTGACTTATGACTAGATATAATGCATTAAATAAATTACTAAATTATCGTTGCAATTCTTTATTTACACTGGGGTCCAAAGTTTCTTTACCCATGTACTTTTTACAAATGTATACGTTTGATTTTTTTTGTTTATCAATAATATATGAAAGAATATAATTGAAAGTTCATTAAAAACTGCATATTAATTGTGAAACTAATAACAACATGTAAAGTAAATCCAAGCATACATGTATTCCAAAATATCAAAAATTAACATGTGTTAAGAAAATTTTGAACCCCATTGTAAGTAATAAAGACAATTAAAATGATGTCTCTTTAAAACCTTAAAACCTTGCCAATATGCTTGATGGGGATTATAACTCATAAATAATCAAATATATAACCATATGTTCAACACAATGCAATGTCTTGCCTCCTTTTTGTAGCACTGTAACAATTCAAGCTGAAATGTAATAATTTGCATGATATGTTTATTATGCATGGTCATTTTACTGTGATAAACAAATAATTACTGAAAATATGTCTTTTTATCATTTATTATTTTACATTTGCATTACTTCTATATTTTTTCTTATTTTACGCCATGGTTTATAGTTTGAATTTGGTTATTTAAGTCAGTTATCTATCCAAACCATATTTGGGAAGCACGTTTTTTACCTGTACTCTCACACCATTCCCCAGTGAGCACACAACTTGTCTCATGCACGGAGGTAAATCCCCATTATTGTTGTGATTTTTATGGAAGGACATAAATAGATCCACTATCAACAGATTTGATTCAAAATTGCCAAATATTGTATCATGATGCAAGTTCTTCATTTATTAATTCATGTAGGGTTTTACTCCGTAGCAACATATTGTATAGGTCATATCATGGGGATCTGTCAACTAGCTCATCGTTCCTGGAAATCTCTCGATTTAAGTGTTAACCAGTTATTGGAACATACTTCCATCAGTGACTGACAACTGCCCTACATATTTTAGAATCAGTGGTAGGAGGGAGAATGGCTGTAGAAATCATTTCATGACCTAACTCCACGAAAGTATGGCCCTCCCGGTATCGAACCCACGACCCCTCGATCACAGGACTTACATGCTATTAACTTGCATGCAGTTAATGAATCATTTACTGTTTTTATGTTCCAAATATTACATATATTATATCAAAGGGACTTTATCTGGCACCTATCCAGTATGTAATTAGAACATATGTTATCTAATATTGGCACAATGTTAGACATTAGATCAATCAATATAGTTCATTCATTAGTATTACACAACTGTATGGATATCTTCATGAGATTTCACTACATTTCGACATTACAGTGACATTCAAAAGTCCTTGAAAAAACTCTCGAGTTGAAAATAAACATTTTAAAATTTACTAATGAAAAAAAAAGAAATTGAGTCATTTAAGCAAATTCGTAAGTCTGTATTCATTAGTTTATCAAAATAAGACTCTTTTTTGTTGGATGTAAAGCCGAAGAAACACATTGATCAGTTCATATCACCGCAATCAGTCAACCTGCTCAATGTTCCTGGAAAGGCTGAATCACTGGATTTGGCTGTTAACCAGTTAATAGGCACATTCTTCTTTCAGTGAGTGACATAGGATTCGAACGGTGATACATTAATAAGATTCAATTTTCGTAAAACTATTTGTGGTTTGCATGATTAGTATTTACTCCAAGATTTTTTGTCCAAGAACTTTTGGACAGCACTATACATTGGTAATGTAGATTTTTTTCTAGCACAGCATGATTGACGTAAACTTTATAATCCACCTTTATCTTATTAAGTATTGGTTAATCACTCATTTAATTAAACTGTTATTGATCCTTCATAGCTTGACCTTTGATACATAAACGTTGTATACGTCACCTAACTGGAAGAGTTGGTTTAGATATTACACTCAATAACGGACAGTAGTTTTGACCATAGGTCAATAATAACAGGTCACTTAGAATGTTAATATTAAATACAAACGTATATGATGCATTGCATAAGTTCTTGAAAATGTAACTCTGAGTATAATTGATTATGCGTACTGAAAAATTAAAGTTAAATGTCATTAGGTTCTATTGTCCCTTTAACATTCGAAGTTGGTCTATTTTTATTTAAGACAAATATTACATGGAATTACAGTAATATTGGAACTGTGCTGCTGCCTATGGAAAATTTCATAAACATCTATCAATACAGAACATCTATTCATAAGGAGGCATGACTTATTAGAGACAAAGATATCTTTAACTACGTCTGATAATTTTTTGTAGAGGGTTTAATGCCATGTCAACGCAATGTAGTTTGTAATTACGGCATCCAGCACACCTAACTTTTCTGGACGCTAGTGTATAACCAGCACTCATCTTACCTCACACAAGGCCTGCATCTTCTCCTCATACCTTTTGAATCAAGGAAATTTGACATTATTGTAAAATTTTCATGGAAGGGTATAACCCCCTACGGGACACTAGAATCAAAATCCTGGTGTGCTACCAATAGTGCTACCAACCCAGGTTATGTTTCTGATATCATTAAACACACAACAATATAAATTCTATTATTTTATTGCACATCATTGTGATACAGAATACAAAAAAGCTCATGGATAAAGTTATATAATAAAACAATTTATAGTTTAAATTTATACTGATATTACTTGGGTAACTTGGGTGCCTCATAAACACATCTGATACAATGTCCACCATAATTTTGGAGACAAAGAAAAGGATGCTAGGAATTTTTATGGTCAAAGAAAAAAGGAACAGGCATATGAGTTGCTAATCAACGTATGTTTCGAACATAAGGTTCAAACACTTCTAAACTCTTGAGACAGATTAACAAGGCAAGAAAAACCATTTCTACTTGAATATATAATATACCCTTAGAGCAGCAAGATCAATGAATTGTAAAACAAAACAAAACTAATTTTATTTTAAGGGGGGGGGATGAAAAAAGTCAAGAGTATTAAACAAAATGAAAGTGACTTTTAAGTCTTAGTTGACATGCTCGTAAATTGTAATTGAATGTAGTGAAAACCTCTAAGTATTGTAATTGATACATACAACTAAATCTTAGTAGAACTAACAACATTTGTGTGTTTCAGTAAAAATCCATAAAGTTAAATAAAAGTTAACTTAAATGGTATACAGAGGCCTACAAAAGTTCTTGGACTAACAAAATTTTGAGAAAAAATGATTCTACATAATGTAAATAATTTAACTACAATTGAAGCTTATTTATGGAATACAGTTTAAATCACATGTTGATAAACTAATTAATACTAATTTTGGAATAACACCAGATGACTCATTGCTTTTTTTAAATAGGTAAATGTGAGTTTATCCTAAACACAAAATAAAGTCCAAGAACTTTCAGAAGGCACTGTACACCACATGAAGTAAAACAAATGAACCTGTAGTTATATTAACACTTGAAAATATTTTTGTTACACAGGATCATAACAGATTGTAGATAATATATCGTTTTAGAATATTATAACTAACTATATGTAAACTACTAATTATAATTTGTCTAAAAATAACTTGTACCCTATATAAAGTTGAATATTCATACACTGGGATCCAAAATTTTTTTTACACATGTTAAATTTTGATGTTTTGGATTATACTTAGATATACTTAGTACATTTTGTTATTAGTTTCAAAACTAATACACAGTTTATCATGAACCTTCAATTATGTTCTTTCATACATGTTTATTATAAATATACAACTAAAACAAGTAAATCTGTGAGCTAATGCTCACTAGTGATACCCCCGCTGTAAGAAATATGACTATCATAATGTAACTTTCATTTAACAAAAACTAAAAATATGCGACAAACAGGAAGTAGATGAGTAAGGAGCATGAAATCACTTTACACCACATGGGACTATGGGATGAAGCAATATGCAAAGTATTAGGCTGCTGCATGTTATAGTTGCTGAGAAAACTGCGACGGAAATTTTGTAACGGACGGACGCACGCCCAGACAAGGATAAAACAGTATACCCCCCTCTTCTTCGAAGCGGGGGTATAATAAAAACAAAAAAACATAACATGTGTGAAGAAACTTGTTGACCCCAGTGTATATGCCAATTTTGAAAGTATTATAATATAGTATAAATAGGTCAAATTTTTAAATATTGGTAGTATGAATATCAATTAAATGGAAACTATGAAAATGCATGAATGAATAAATAAACAAAATATATAAGAACTAAAATATAAAATACTACAATCCTAATTATAGAGACAACATCCCCTAGGTTCAACCCTGACTTATAGCGACAACATCCCTTAAGTTCAAAATAGACAAAAATTTTGTTATTTTACAATCTAAAGTTACAGTCCCTATGACCAGGGAGTCCAGGGACCATGAAGATGGTATTTTGTTTAGGAAAGATGATTAAATATCAGACCTAACTTAGTCTGGCAAATTAATAAACTCAACAGTGAGACAACGAGCATTCTCAGACTGGCAAAAGTTACATAGGCTGATAAAAATATGTAGTGAGTCAACCCACACTTACAGAAATTCATTCAATGAGGATCAATGGAGCCATGCAAACTCCTCACAGTGATTACGTCACATTTTGCTACTTCACCACTGCTAACACGTAAATCGTGTGACGCTAGAAATACCATCTATTTATAGAATGCCCAAACTCCTCACACTGGGCATGGCCCTTTATGTACATTGCACATCATAATTTACTACAAGAAGACTCAAATTGTAGAAAATATTAAATTGTAACAGAGAAGATGGAAAAAATATTCAGCTCTCTGAGGGACGAATTTACTTGTAGTGTCAGTGGTCATTGATTTAATAAAGGGAAATATCCACTGCGGGGAGTTTAGAAGCCATGTAGTACCCCACCAGTCACTTCATCATTACTGTTATAAATTCCAATCTACCAGTCTGAACTAACATTTAACATCAGTCATGTTACCTTGATACATATTTCTATATCTTCCAATAAACAATAAAACAACAGTAATATAATTAAATCACAACCATTATATCAAACATTATAACAAATTATTTCACCATTCTATCTCACATAAACATATTCAAAATGTCATTAGAATCAACAGATTAAATAAGACCTCTAATATATTAACATAACAAGAGAAGTAGTCCAGCGATAGGATGCGAGCTTAGGGATCATGAGGTCCTGGGTTCTAACCTGGGTGTTAATGGGTACCTGCAAGAGTGGTATTATTCCTTAGCCGTAATGAGTAAAACTGTGTTACCCTGTAGGCTAATGCCCCACAGAGGGTTATGTACAGTATTGGAAAAAAGAAAAAGAAAATATTCCAGGTACATAAAGTAAATGCCAGAAATAATAAACCTGTCTTAACAGTAAGAGAAAATCAGGTAACTTTGAATTTCTTTAACCAAAACATTAACATAAATGCTGCCTAGTAATTGTCCAAGTATAAAACAATATTAGAATAGGAAACAAAATAATACATAGATAAAAAAACAATATGACTAAAAGAATGATATCAAATTGATTAGTCCGGTCAAAACTAGTCTATATTATTCTTTATTTATTATATAGACTAGTTTTGCACTGACCCATTGAAATAAATTGTACGGAAATAGTTCAGTGTTTTCATAGACATATGAATGAGCTTAATATTTTTGACCACCTTTAACTCCCTCTGTCCAATTTGATCAAAAATCACCATGATTATACATGTATCAAATAAGTATAATTAGCAGCATTCAGGGTTTAGTGGTTGTTTTTTTTATTAAACTATTGTTTATGTTTGCTTTTTGAAAGAGAACACAGGATAATATGATAAGTCCATAGAAAGTGTGTTTGAGATGCTTAAGTAAAACGTCACTTATTGATATGCAATCCCATGGAGATGAGTAAAATTTCAAGTGGATACTTCTATTGGTTCTAAGTATAAAAGGGACAGAATCCAGACAAATTTCATGCTAGAGCTATGCAAGTAGGTAAATTTTGACACCCATACAGACACACACCTCAATAGGATAACTTCCCATAATCCAACTATTCTGTGAATTGTCAAGCTAAAAAAGGCAATCATAGATACAAACATTTTTTTCTACATGTGAAGTATCAATACACTAATAATTTTCTTCAGTTTGTCTTGTTTAGGCTTACTTTAGACAAATTTTAACAACATTTTATGTTAACTATGTCTCATGTTATCTTCAATGAGCTATATCAAGTACTGTTACAGTAAAACTCGGATATAACATACTCGCTGGGCCATAGAAAAAAGGTATGTTATAACCAAGGTATGTTATATCCATATAGCATACTAAGTATGTTATATATCAGGATGAAAAACGGGCCAGGAAAAATGGTATGTTGTAACCGAGTGTATGTTATAACCAAGTATGTTATATCCCAGTTTTACTGTATTTAGATTCGTAACATTTTATCAACTATTACAGTTAGATTAATTTATGTACGGTCGTTTTCGTCAAATAGAACAGAGGGATTAACTATAAACAGCTAAATGGAACTCTGGCATGCAACCCTGTCTATAACCCTCGATTGAGTGGTAGACAGTATCAATGAGATAGATAGATAGAAATGGAACTCACATATGATAATAACATAACACAAAACAACTATGAAATTCATGGACATTAATTAAAAACCTTTAACATCAGACACATGTCTTTCAATGTTCAATGTTAGTTTTCATCAATGCCCTCAGGATAAATTAGTCCACTCTGAAGCATAAAACACAATAAGGAATTCTTCAAAGCTGGGAAAACAGGTCAACACTTTTATAGTACACCATCTGACTTGGTACAAAAACCAGTCTAACTACAGGTAAATAA
This sequence comes from Mactra quadrangularis, assembly GCA_025267735.1. Lineage (NCBI taxonomy): Eukaryota > Metazoa > Mollusca > Bivalvia > Venerida > Mactridae > Mactra > Mactra quadrangularis. Next base: position 6,579,963 of record CM046309.1, read on the forward strand.
AGAAGGTTGTACACTAGTGATGCGCTGACCCATCCAATGTACTTGTCATATTTCTACAAGACAATACAAGATGTCATGACAACCAGGCAGATCCAATAAATAGTAAGGTATATACAATGTATATATAAAGATATCTCAACATCATGAGTCCACTTTCAAGTCTGATGAGGCAGGTTGTACGTTAATAAAGTTCTTGATTCTATAAACAACAGAACTACACACTAGGATCCAGCAGGTTATACCAATACCACCTGAAATACAAGATATATTGTCACATGTGTAATATTTTATATATTGAAGATAAACACAAATTTGTTATTTCAAATCAAAATTACTCTAACATTCTTAACTTTGTATCAAAGCTTATTCTTTTAGTAGATCTAGCATGATGAAATTTATTGAACTCATTCAGTTGCTTAACACGAGTGCTAGTTCTTTTTTCAAAATCCTGAAAAGAACCTTTTCTCAGGTCCCCAAAACCTTAAACTTCAAGCTTAGCCTGGAAAACTTTCATTTATTCATGCTGGAGAAAACTTTATAGCAGACTAGAAGGTTGCTTCATAATGTTTATTTCTCTCCTTTCCCAGAAAGGAAAACATCAACTTGAATGCAATGAAGCACAACGCTCAATCTTGAAGCTTCCTGCTTGCCCTATCCAGAGTTCAAGAACAATGATTAATACATGAAATATGAGATAAGTGCATGTCTTAGACATAACCTTGAAATTACCAGGTCAAGGGAATATAAAAACAAGCAGTATCAATAATCTTAAAAAAAGCATACAGAACTGTTTAATCTACAAGTAAAAGCAATCAGTTGGCAATTAAAGCTGATTTAATGTCTCTCTAAAGTTTAAAATGTTGGCAATTTACATTCTGCTAGTACATCCAAAAAACAGAAATAACAACAATTGATGTCTACTATGTAGGAGCAGTACTCCAGTAATAGAAAGAATAGGGATCAAGAGGTCTCGTGTTATGTCCCCACTAGAGGCACAGCTAATTTACTTGAGAAAGAAATTTACTTATAGTTGTTCCATTCCACCCAGGTGCAAATGGATACCGTGAGGGATTTCAATGATCAGGAGGGGTAGTCATACAAAATTGTATGTAAAGTCGGCTGAACATGTATATGGAAGCTAACTATAAACTGCACTTAATTTGTTTAAATATTTAGGAACTATACCTGATACTCCAGTAGGAAATGCTATAAATATATTAACAGGAAAGAACCAAGCCTCTGGTAACATATATAATGGTTCATTCTTGTAGTATAAGATCAATGATATCATAACAATACCCTGGAAACATAGAATATATTATAAACATGATATCATAACAATACCCTGGAAACATAGAATATATTATAAACATGATATCATAACAATACCCTGGAAACATAGAATCAATGAATTAATTTGCAATTGAGAGAGTCATTAAAATATTAGTAAGCATGTTTAGGTTGCGTAATAGGCAATTTGTGTTATTGTGCTTTTATCAATGGACTTGCCCACTAAAAAGATGAATAAGCTGATGCTTGTGCATGTATATCATTTTACTGACTTAAATACATCACTTCAATATTTAACATTCATCATATATAGAACATGTGAACATTGTCAATCATATATAGTGAGATGCTAATAAAATGAGTTTAAACGAACTATAGACACTATATTTTGTAAAGTTATTTTCCACCTCCAACCTAAACAGTAGACTTCGTTGCAACCAACTGAGCTAGGCGAGCGGATTAAAGCAATCTTGCTCTTGATAAAGGAAACTGTAGATAAGATGTAAGGTCTACTATACAGAATAACCTGCATTAACGGCCACCTGGAATAAGCGGTCACCTGCTGTAAGCGGCCAATCTGGCTTCCTCCCGACGAAAATCGTGCAATATTGCACCTGGAATAAGCGGTCACCTGCTGTCTGTGGCCAGCGGCCAGTCATTTCCTCTAAAAACGGTCAATTTACCTGTAATAAGCAGCCACTACCGACCGCGATTTTTTCAATTTTTTTAATTAACAACGTGTCACCAAAATTGCATTATCTTAGCGGACGTGTCAAATACTAAGTAAATTATCGATTAATATGACGATATATTGACGAGAACATGTTTAATCACGTGATAAGAATCTCATTAAATGTCAATGTTTTTGTTTGAAAAAATACTAAAGGTGTCTGTTAGTTAGATTAATCGTTCAACAAATTGCGTAAGTTAGCTTAACTAGAGAAAGTTTTTATAATTACAATTTGTTGTAACGGCCAATCAAAATTCGCGTATGTTTGTGTATAGTCGTGAATAACGATGTCTTTGTTAAAGATAATAAGTATTAAATTTGCGGCCACACACTCCTTCAAAAATCGTCAATTTACCTGGATTTAGCGGTCACGGTCAAATAAATTTGAAATTAACAGCTTGTCACAAACAATGTTATCAACCCATCCAGTTGAGTCATTAAACAGACAAAATTAATTATACAAGCGTTGTCACGTGACGTTTGATTTCCGATATACAAATGACACTTGTCATCATTGAAAACCAATAAATATTAAGCTCTGCATAAACACTTAATCCGCTAGTTTTACTCAATTAGTTAAATTAGGTTATGAGAAGGTTGTCTTCGGTTTGACAACTAGCAATTACAATTAATTTCAATACTAAAATATTTTTTAGGACGATCAAATAAGTTAGTGAGCTATACGGAAAATGACCGGAATACGGGTTTTAACGTAAACAAAATGGCGACTGCGTCTTCAAGTTCGTAACCGCTTTTTTGGCGGAACCTGTCTTAAAATTATCGGAAATATTTGAAGCTTATTTTAATATAAAAAAGAGTAATGTTACACCCAATGTATATATGTATTGGCCACAATTATCACGTAAAAGCATGTCATTTAAAATCATATTATAAACAAACCAAAGACATTCAAAAATGGCGAATTTTTGTATACAGTCAGAACGAACTGCTTGATGCAGTTTAATTAAACCTGGTTTAAGCGGTCACCTGCTGTAAGCAGCCAATCTGGCCACTTCCCATACCTGGCCGCTTAATGCAGGTTACACTATACTTACATGTAGTATATTAATGACAACTTTAACACCCATAGAAAACATGGTAATCTTCTGTGATCTAGAGGAACCTAAAATATATAATATTTCATATGTAATATATTGATATAAAATATTTGTAAACATGGTACAGTTCATTATATTTTAACTATAACCATAATCTAAACAAGTATTGCTAAAATATGCAACCGTCTCAAATTTCCTTAAACATTAGCTCAATTTATTACGTTTATACATCACTAGAACAGTCAAGGGCAAAATTTTCAACTAGCCTGATCATAAATATGAAATAACTATTTTTTGTGAGCCAAATAAATTTTCTTTAGTTCCCAGTTTCAAGCAAGTGGGTTATGACAACAACATATCTCATATGAGTCTAAGGCTTACAGGTCAAGAAATCAGTACTAGGGAGGCATTAGAACCAAACATTTATTCCTAAAGTCAGTAATCTTAGTACTCATATATGATATAGTCCTTTTAGAAGTAAGCCTTGATCAAACAGACACCAGCCAAGAGAATTAAATTACTCAAAAATCTAGATAAAGCAAACTAACAATTACTTACCCATTTTTTTAACTTGATCTACAAGCCGATCAATCTTTCGTTGTAGTTTCATATATTTAGCAAACTCATCTGACATACTAATGGCTCCTTGTTCTGACTTTAAGTCACGAACCTGCTGTCGGAGATTTAACTCTTCATCAGTAAGATGTATAAAATATCCTCCTAACTGAAATTGTAAAGAAATATGTGAATCATTTCAAATCCTTCAAGTGCTCAGACAAACTTTTAGATTCATGACCTAGATCCACAGATAAAAGTTGACATTCCAGTGAAAGCTTGTAACATATAAATCATTTGTTTAATCAAGTATTCAAGAACGATACATAGCCATTTTGTCTAGACTAGAGTCATGGAAGTTCTGTTATTCTAGACTAACCTATGAGGAGAGGCTAGAGTTACCAAGGTTTTATTATTTTTTAGCATGAACCAATTGAAGGTATATCAAGTTAAAGGCATTCTGATTCCTTCCAAAATATAACTGCACACTTAAGTAAACAAAGTTTGTGACACTTTAAAGACTACAATGTTATAAACCATTCTGTTAGTTTATTATCAATATCCACAATGGCATGCTTAATGACAATTTATTAGTCATGACAGTAAGTTTGTCTTTCTTTTAAATAATAATGAATATTAACATGTTTTTAATGTTTTTAAGTTGAAATATATCCATATATAAAAAGTTCCGTGACTCTAGCCTCCCCTTGTAGATTAATCTAGGATTAATGAACTCCATTAACTCTTGACTCAAAGGCTTAGGCTATGGTACCATGAATAAATGTTACTTTTTGTAAGTGTTTAATAACCTTCAAAAAGAAAACAATAACATCAGTGGAAAAGATTTATTAAATTTTGAAAATGATCTTTTAAAACTTCGAAAATATACATGCAGTATTAGTCTCTTTTGAGAGCAGTTGTTAACATATGTATTTCTTAAAAAGCCAACAATATGCCTCAAGGCTACATTGACCAAGTGAAACATATTTTTTTTATAAATAATTGCATATAAATCAAAATAAGTTACTTTTGCAATAACATATAAATTTGATAAGAATGGTAATAACATACATTAAAAGCTAACACAAATTGACAACATAAAGATAGTACTCCACGAAATAATTTAGAAATGACTAATATATTTATCCGAAATTTCATCATCCGAAAGTTACAACATCAATAATATGCACACCCACGGCCGTTTCTTTCATCATATGAAGTAAAATATAACTGCATTAAAATATACTTACACTTCTTGATATTCTAGAGGAATAAGAAGGTAAATAAGAGAAGAAAATCACTATAACAAGTATAATAATCATAATAAACATTTTGATGATCACCGGCCACTACTAATATAAGTAACGAATCAATTGGATCCGTCGTCATCATCGTCTGTTATGAGAACATGAGTTACCTCCCCTTTTTCTAGAAAAATATTCTTTTGGTTTATATCATAGACTGACAATATGTCATGTTTCATTAGCTCTGACTTACCTTGCAAAATAATTGAGAAAAAGAAAATTTCCATTATGGCAGAGTTATGCTCATTTTTCATCCAAGCAATCATTATGTTAGTCAGTCCTCCTATTTTGAGTAACCAGTACATGAAAACGCTTAAGACCTCTGGACCCAAACTTCTAACAAGTACTAAGCGCATGTTTTCACCAGTGGCAAGAAATTACCATACTTTAAGGATTTTAAGAAGAATGAATGTAAATATCTTATGAGTCAACTCTACAAAGGTATATCTTTAGAAACACAGACCCATCTTATATTAAATAAAAAATTAAAGTGTGGATTACAGTCTGCTTTCATATACATAATCAATTGACTTTGCAATTTTGTACGAGAACTCCTGATCATTGAAATCTCACTCAGGCAGTTGTTTCCTCACAGTACCCACTTACATCTGGGTGGAGTGGAACAACTGTAGGTAATTTCTCGCTCAAGGAAATTAGCAGTGTCCCTATAGTGGAGTTTAACCAAGATCCTCTCCATCAGTAAGCATGTATCCTACCACTGAACCACTGCTCTTTTTCCATTCCATTAATAGTAATCATTTCAATAATCATGATTTTAAAATAATTTTATTGCCCCTCATTCATTTAGTTCAGTTGCAACTATATGATGTTGCAGTGATTTCAGTCGGTCCAAAATCATCTTGAAGTTGTGTTTATAATTTAAGCAAGTTTATATCAAGATTTACATGTAAATTAAATATGTACAGTTTATTTAGGGTCCCAGGTGAAGCCACATTGATCTTCTATGTATATATAAATGTACCAGAGGTATGAGTGGAGTGTCCACTTAAGACTCAAAAGGTGGTGGGTTCAAAACTCAGTTTGGACCATACATTTTTATCAGGTTATATAAAAGCTGTTACAATTAACTGGTTCAAATACAACTAAACTAGGAGTTCATTCAGCATTTGATACAATCAAAAAGAAACTCTGAAAAATAGAGATCAGTTTTTGAGTAGGAAGCCCATTATCATGTTCAATAATATCACTGGTCCCATACTTCAAAAGATAAGTCAACAAACTCAGTGTGTGAACACATTTTATTAACAAAAAACAAAAATGATAACAAAATAGTGAAATAAACAGTAAACAAGATGTAAATCATTAATAAAGAATATAAAGCATTGAAAACAAATACATTTTTGAAACACATAACAATGACAGCTGCCATGGCATAACACAATGACAGCTGCCATGACATTACAATGACATGGTGATGACAGCTGCAATTACATAATATTGGAAGATGCCCAGACATAATGATGACAGCTGCAATTACATAATGATGGAAGATGCCCAGACATAATGATGACAGCTGCAATTACATAATGATGGAAGATGCCCTGACATAATGTTGTAAGCTGCAAATATATTCAGATGAAAGGTGCCATGACATAATGATGACAGCTACAATGACTAAATGATGACAGCTGCAATTACATAATGATGGAGATGCCCTGACATAATGATGACAGCTGCTATTACATAATGATGGAAGATGCCCTGACATAATGATGACAGCTGCTATTACATAATGATGGAAGATGCCCAGACATAATAATGACAGCTACAATTACATAATGATGGAAGATGCAATGACATAATGATGACAGCTGCAATTACAAAATATTGGAAGATGCCCTGACATAATGATGACAGCAGCAATTACATAATGATGGAAGATACCCTGACATAATGATGACAGCTGCTATTACATAATAATGGAAGATGCCCAGATATAATGATGACAGCTGCTATTACATAATGATGGAAGATGCCCAGACATAATGTTGTAAGCTGCAATTATATAATGATGATGCCCTGACATATTAATGACAGCTGCAATAAGACAATCATGACAATGATGGCAGATGCCATGATATAAAGATGAAAGCTGCCATGATATAATGATGACATAACAATAATAACTGACATAACACTGAAAGCAGCCATGACAAAATGATGGAAGTTGCCATGAAAAATAATGACAGATGCATGTCATAATGATGACAACTGCAATGACATAAGAATAAGATGACAGCAGCAATGGCATTATGATAACAGCTGCAATGATATAATAATGACAGATGCCATGACAGAATGATGACAGGTGCCATGACATAATGATGACAGGTGTCATGATGATGGCAGAGGTCATGACATAATGAAGACAGCTGCAATAACATAATGATGACAGGTGTCATGACATATTAATGAAAGCTGCCATGACAAAATGATGAAAGGTTCTATGACAAATTGACAAATGGTACAATGACATAATGAGGACTGCTGCCATGACGATAACAGATGCCATGACATAATGAAGACAATTGCAATAATACTCAACATTCAAAAACATACAAAATATATAGAATACAAAATCTTCAAGCAAAATAATATAGAACACAATTTTTTAGAAAAGTAGAACACAATTTTGTTTATAAATCCCTGCCTCAGTTAAGTTTCATTATTAGGACCATAAAATAAATGGTCTCTACAGTCTTAACATAGGGATCTTATTCCATCTCAAATTGATCATTTGGGACTAAAATACATCAAAGTTTGCATGATTTCGCAATAGTCAAAGTGGTCTTCATTGTTGAACTTAACTGTACCATTAGATGGACCTAGGACTGACTCATGACTGGAATTCTCAGCAGATGAATGACATGATCATATAATGTCAGAGACTGTCTAGTTGGAAATCATTAAATGCATCACATAAGTTGTCTTGAGGTAGAGATGTTGTTGTTCAAAGTATGTGTTCAGTATGGTATGATATAAGATTATCACCAGAATTGTCAAGAGAGTCACCATTTCCAATATGGTTATATTTCACCTGACTTTCACTGTTAGCACCAGTAATAGACTGGACATTTATTGTCAAAGATTCATGGTCAAAACAGTGTTTAAATGTAATACTATTCCCTGAGTTATGATCATGATTAGATGCAAACTCCTCACAGTGCTTACGTCACGCTTTGCTACTTAATCACTGCCACCACGTAAACCACGTGACGCTAGTAATACTATCTATTTATAGAATGCCCAAACTTCTCACTGTGCTTACGTCACGCTTTGTTATTTCTACAAATTCATAATTAAAACCATTTTTTATCTTTAATGTTCTTTGAACATCATATTTTACTATGAGAAGACTAAAATTATTCAAAATATTAAATTGTAAAAGAAAAGATGAAAAAAATTTTTCGGCTCTCTGAGAGACGAATTTTACTTGTGGTGGGAGTGGTTATTGATTTGATAAAGGGAGATAACCGCTGCGGGGAGTTTGGATTAGATGTTACCCTTACATTTGAACTTTTTGATTAACCTTGACCCTTAGTTGATAAATGACCTTGAACTGACCTTTCAGTAATATCACAGTTAAGTTTATTATTTACTTCATTAGAAATCACAGAAACAAATTGAGATTCACAATAACTGACACTAGCAGTATCTGTTCTCTTACTTATGACAGCAAGGTCAGACTGCCCCACAGTACGACCTAGACCTCTCCTGAAAATGCCCTCTTTTCTGTAAATGAAGCTGGCCTCAATAACACTACTCAACATTAGAATCACAACCATTTATTATACTGGAGATATCAATATCATTTACATTAACTTCTGTAGATACACTATCATTTTGACCTAGACATGACCTTTCCTGAACATGGACACTAACCTCAGTTTGAGGTTGACTAGTAATGTTCTCCACAGAGAGAGAATCAAAACCACTAGAAGTAGAAGCTTGGTTAGATAAATACACTGATTGAGATGATTCACTCTCATTTTGGTGTGATACATCTTCACCATCTTGACACAACATATCAGTGTGACCTTCACCTTCACTAGGTTGTCCTTGCTGACATTGATATAGTTGACCCTGGTGGTGAACTTGATCTTGTTGACCTTGCTGGTGACCTTGTTGACCTTCATGGTGACCTTGATATTGTTGACCTTGTTGGTGACCTTGCTGGTGACCTTGATGACCTAGCTGGTGACCTTGACATTGATCACCTTGGTGGTGACCTTGATCTTGTTGACCTTGATCTCGTTGACCTTGTTGGTGACCTTGCTCTTGTTGACCTTGGTGTTGACCTTGATCACTATCATCATCAGGACTATGAACACCTTCTCTCTCATCATTTTCTATTTGTTGAGCAAACAATGAAGACAAATCACCAATAGTTAATGAGCTTTCCTCTGCTTTCTCTAACAAGTTATGTTTGTTCATTGATTGTAATAATACCACCATCTTTTGTTCTATAGTATTTCTTATAATAAATCTGTGTACATATGTTGGTCTGAAATAGAAATAAAGTTTGAAAATTACAATGAGCCAAACAGGTGAACATGTTTATTTCATTAAATACATGTAATTAAAAAAAATATTTGCATGAGAAGTCACATTCTCCTATTTTAGTATTTATTTCCTGATCCAGGGACTTTTTACTTTATATTTTACTTACTTCACATAGTTCAAAGGGGTAGCTTCAAACTTACAATATGTATGTAGCTAAATTTAAACTACCTACCCCTGATAACTAATTGAATACAAATTATTTCTAACTTGAACAATATGAAGTATGCATTCTTTCACAATTCACTTCTAGTGAGTCTAATAAGTCTGTATATAGAGTTTCAACATACATGTGTATTTCAAGTAATTAAGACAAATTTACGTCAATAAATAGCAAAAGTGAAAATAACTAATAAAAATTTTGTTTCAAGTCATGAGCTTAGGAAGTTTACATTTTTTTACTCAAGATATAGACTCATATGTTTACCAAGATCACTCAGTGAAATAAAACTTAATATTACACCAAAGTCAACAAATATTATGTATATCATACTTAGTTTGTCCAATCCTATGAACTCTACCAATAGCTTGTAGTTCCTGCGCTAGGTTTAATATTGGTTCCACCAGTAATACATGTGTAGCTTCTATAAGATTTAAACCATTAGCACCAGAGTGTACAGGTAATAGTAACACAGCAACATCATCATCTTGACGAAATGATGATAAATTCTCCTGATATATATACAACAATATCAATGTTAGTTTAAAGTTAAAAGAGTAAGTAAATTTTTAGCTCAAGGAAAAGCAGTGTCCTTCAAAACCTGTATCCATCAATCACTAAGTGTGTGTCCTACTTCTGGACCACTATTTCTACATTTTGTTAGGGAAAAAGTATTAGTTTAAAGTTAAAAAGTTTAAGTGCAGTTGACTCCACAATTTTGTATGATAACCCCTGATCATTGAAACCACATTCAGGCAGGTAATTCTTCACAGCACCCATTTTTACTTGCGAGGAATGGAACAACTGTTGGTAAATTTCTTGCTCAAGGAAATTTGCAATGCCCGTAGAAGGGGTTTGAACCTGGGACCACTCGATCCAACCACCAGAGTTTTAGAAGATTTATCCAAAAATAGCATACTTCATCAAAATAAATGGTCTGAGGAGCAGACACATAGCCAAATAAATTAAGTTTATAATTTGACAACAGTATTACTTGTAAGACTTGGAGGTAATGTAATTGAAACAGACAATCCCTTCAAACAAACTTTTATAGGTCATATAACGGCAACCTACTCACTCTTCCTGGAAAGGCTAAATCTCAGGATTAGCTGTTAACCAGTTACTAAGGGCATACTTCTAACAACTATCCAACATAATTTCATGACTAAGCCCCATGAAAGTATGTATTGCAAGGTAATCAAACCTACAAACCATTGGTAAGTAGATTTGAGAGGTACTGAATAAGCTTGCTGGGCAGTTTTATTAGCAATTTAACAGATCACTGAGTGAATTAAAGTGGTTCATTTTGAAACTGAATTCATACTCTCAGGTTTAATGTGTAACAAACTATAATTTAATATTACCTGAAATTTACCAGATGAATATAAAGCTCTATATGTTATGTTATTGTTTTCTAAACCTGTGGCTATCACACTGAGTACATCTGTCCACTATAATAAAATATATAAATATGTAAATATGATATACTATAGTAATTATCATTTTCATACTATAATTGTCTATAATTTCACATCAAATAAAGCTGACATAGTACTGTTATAATATGTACACATAAATGCACACAATTAAATTAAAGACTTATAAATTTTTCTTCTAATACTTAACAATTACTTAAAAATGATTCTACATGTCAAGTAGTTTCTGGTTATATCAAAGCTAAACTTAGTAATGCACAAACTGTTAAAGTATATATTTCTCTTTAAAACACTATTGTTTCAGTTTTACAGCCTTGACCTTTAGTATTTTAGATTTCAATGCAAAATAAAGTTTTTAAAGGTTTCAAAGGTTATGATAGGATGCCCCTGACAAGTGTATATCACAAAAATATATACATACTGTAGAAAACACCAATGATTTAGCTGTTGGATCATCTTTCTGTATTTGTAACAAACATCTTATAATAGCTTCTACTTTAGTTGAATGACTTCCCTAAATAAAAAAGTACATTTATTGTATAAACAATTATACTAAGGACTGTACCACATGTATAATAACAATGGTCATATAAATTTTAAATAGTTTATCATCTTATTTCAATAGTTTAGGGCAGCATAAATTAATTTCAGAGTTAAAATAATTATAGTTGGTTAACATGTCGCAAGTAATTTTCATAATCCATCAAAAAATAATGAGACACTAAAACTAGGTGAACAGAGACAATGCAACTTCTTTATTCCAGCATTATGGCCCTTAATATCTCATTTTCATGTATGAAAGTTGAAAGCATTGACAATAATGAAAACATATTTTCAAATTACTGATATGGACAGATTACATATCAATTACACAGAGACTTTCATACTTAAAATACTGAAATCAGTATTAAAACTGAAAACTTTCACCCATCATAATTCTCCAGATTGTTAAAGCTTTATAAGGCCATTACACATATAGACTTTAAAGGACAGGAACATAGATCTCACCTTCACAGCTATATCATCAGGTTGCAGTTCTCTAGAGGTCATCACATAGGATATTTCACCTTGATGTGTATTCTGTCTACATATAGCACATTTAACAGAAAAATTGCGTCTACCAAAACCAGCTCTCTCTACGAGTATTCTGATACATTCTATACAATAACAATGTCCACACTGCATTACACTCCACTGAAAGTATAAATATATACAATTATATATATTTCTATACTGGGTTTCAGGTTAGGTTATTACATGCCAACCAGTGCATCGAACTTAGCATTTCTAGACTGTTGTCTATAACCAGTACTCATCTACCCTTTCACAAAATGGCAACTTCTCCATATACATTATTAATGGAGGAAAAGTCCAGGGTGAATTCAAACCTGTACCACCTTTGGGACACTAGATTCAAAATTCTAGTGCACTACCAACTGCACAACAGATCTGGGATACAAATAGTTATATATACATTCATAGTGGTTTATGTTGGTAGTACACTGTCAACAATATCACATATTAAGGTTTTCTGGACAGCAAATAAAGACATCTTTCACTATAAAAAAGACAAAATACATTTCAATGGCTATTTGCCTTCATAGAGTGACCATCAAGTAACTGAAAAACTGCTAATCCATACAATGACTGATATGGAAAATTTGATCACTCTAAATCACCATCACTCATATATTTTTGCCTTCCATAAGTACTTTGATTGATGAGAAATGAATTAATGGAGAAAATTGACATTATTGTCTAATGTTTAAGGAATGGTATAACCTTCTACAGGTGGATATCAAATCCATAACAACCTCTGGACACTAGATTCCAAGTCCTGGCATTCAACCAACTGTGCAACGGACCCTGAATAAAACAATATAAAACTATACAAGATAAAGATATTTACCTCTTTACCAAGTTCTATTTGACATATAGGACATGGCTCTGGATTACTTCCATCTTTATTGTTACTCTGATTCTAAAAATATGTAAATATAAAATTACAATATAGAGAATCAAATAAGTATGAGCAACTAAGTTGTTTTTCCTATATAACACATAAATTGTTGAAATCTTTACAATATTAATATACTTGAAATGGAACATCAGACACTATAATAGATAATAGACAGACTGTATGGCCAGTAAACTACAGTTTTGAGATTACCAGAATTATGCTCTGCAATCTACTAAATCTGACAAGAAGAATTCCGCCAAATACTATCAAAGTGAAGAATTGAAGTAGAACTATACACAACGATTTACAAAGCCCAATAATATCATAAAAATAACCTACTGATAATTCTAATACAGAATAGGAGGGCACTGCTGACCATGCCCATTTTCCCTATGCCCTGCCCTCATTGCATTACTATTTGGAAATAGTTGGTTTGAAACATCAACCCTCAGATGCACCCTGACAATTCATTCTGCATCATTCTGCATGCTATTTTCAAGTTCTGGAACAACTACTATGTAACCTAAACAAACTTAAAATTGCTCTCAGACACTCAAATATTGGTTGGGTTATGTCAGGTTAGGCCACAACAAATTGATCAAATGTTCTATGGATTCACTCGCACCTTAATTTTGACAGTTTTAACAAAAAATATTCTTATTTACTCGCTCGCTCATAAAAATTTGGTCAAACCGCTATATAAAACAACTGAATTAAGATTTTTTTTTTTCTTCGCTCACTCGCCCCATTTTTTTTCTAGAAAAATCTGTAGAACATATCATCAACTTGTTGTGGCCTTAATAACTTTTAAAACCCACACCAATATAAGATCAAACATTGTCTAAATACAAAGCAACTTTAAATAACTTTCTTACCTTTGCTAGATTTGTTAAATATAATAATTGTCCCATTTTTTTTCTCAACTCAGCTTGTGCGATAATTTTATCTGAGGCTAACTTTAACTTATGTTGTGATAGCTGCAAATACAGGAATTGTGTTGTTAGAAAATTCTTCTGATATTATTGTAATCATACACTATATGTGAATCTTGAAAAATTTCAAAACATTTCAAAAGAGACAACAAAATGTAAAAAAACACTATGGCTCATTTGTTTTGGACTGTGTTTAACACTATAGCAACACATTGTGTAGGTCATATCACCATGGTCAATCAACCTATTCACCATTCCAGGAAGACTACCAGTTAATCTCTGGATTTAGCTGTTGACCAATAACTATGTGGATACTTTTGTCAGTGACAACTGCCACACATGATTTAGAATTAGTGGTAGAAGGGAGAATGATCGGAGAGATTACTACATTACCAAGCTTAACTAAAGTATGCCTGCAAGGGAATTGAACCCATGACCTTTCCTTCAGTACATTTGTGTGCTACCCAAGAGCTAGCTAGGTGGGCCATAATATTAGTAACAACTGACACAAAGTTTTTGATGACAAACTGGGTAATGATTTAGTTCCCATTTGAAACCGTTCTTTTCTATTTCCTTGGAAATATAAACTTATTTTCATATTCAATATCATTTACTTCAGTGAGGTCAGAAAGGGAAGTAAGTTATAGAGTTAACACTTGTACACAACATTTCAAACTTATTGCAATGAATATGCATACAAAGTTTTAGTTAATTTGATTCTAATTTATAAGTTGTTCCTCAAACCCTTAAAACACTCCAACATTTACGGCAGACACAACAATCCTTTTTTTCCATGCTTTACATTGAAATGTACTGTTATTTGATAAAAGTATATGGTGAAATATAATCTTATACATTGTATTTTCTTTTTAAAATGACATCATATTATAAGATGAATGATGTCATCTTGGAGAAGAAATGACGTCACATTATAATTTGAGTAAAATACCTCTAATAAAACACAAAACTAAGCATGAAAGAACCAGAACATTTGTCAATTTTGAAATAAGATCTTTTTTTTTATTTCAATTATGTTTTCTGAGCTCCCTCAGAGAAATAAAAATAGATCTTACACCAAATTGAAGAATATTCTCCATAACCCATGTAAGACAATAAATGACAAACCTCAGTTTTTTCTAATATATTCATCTGTGGTGTTTCTGAGACTGGTTCATCTGGTAACCTAACTCTCAATCTTGTAACAGACATATCTAACTCATCAAATGATGCTACATGTTCCTTTATACCAGCCCAGTGGGATCTTAGTTTCTAAAATATATAAATTATCCATATATCAGTATAGGTGAATTTTTTAACTTGGCTTGTCAATCTAACAAAAGACAAGTAGTACATCAAAAACAAGGATGAATGAATATATACAGAAATATTTTATTATTATCTATATTATCCACGTTACAACAGAATTTGTAAACTTTGTTCCTCAAATGAAGTAGAAGATGAGTATCATTTTCTACTATGCTGCTCAAATTACAGTGACATCCGTACTCTTTATTTACCGAATAAATTTTATAATAGACCGAACATAAACAAATTCATATATTTATGGCATCAAAAAAATGAAAACCATATTAAATCTATTGCTACATTCCTTTATCATGCATTTATCTTTATATATAGAAAGCAATGCTTAAATCGCATACAAAACTAAGGTACCACAATATTATGATAATGTATTAATTACATCACAAATATCATTTCATCTTTAAATGGTACACATAATTTTTTAATTTGGTACATAATTTTGTATGCCATGGGTCTTAGGCCTTTAAACAAATAAATATTTGTCATTGTCAGTGTCATCATTGTCATATTAAACAAGTGATGAATATCTACTCTCTTATCTACTGAGCCACACATACTGAATATTTATTTGAAACTGTGACACAACATTGCGGACTTACATGTTCCCCCTATAAATGCAGGAGTCCAAAATTAAATTTACATCAACATGCCATGTTTACAAAATTGATTTAACATTAGTATTGTCAGACAAATTCTTGAGCTATCTCTATAGTAAAGTAGTTAAAACTGTTCACTTCAAATCACACATGCTCATTTTTATCGGACATAATCATGAGGATATGGCAATAAGATTGCCAATTTCAAATTAGTAACTTACATTATAAAAAAATTATACTTAGACAAATTGAAAAGATTAATTTAATTAATAGTCCATGTATTGATATAAATATGTTGGTTAATGACCTAAAATCCAAATAGGCAAGGAGAAATGTTGTTCTTACTTTCACTTACCTTAAACTCTTTTTTCATAGCATCAAATAATTTAAGATGTATAGTTCCTTGATCAATAAGATGTTCTGTCACTGAAGTTAAAAGAGTAACATAACAAGATATCATAAAATATTTCTCTCTCATGTATGGTAAAAGGGGTAAAAAAGTTGAAAGTGTGGTTTAAAGGCTGCTTCTATTTACATATTCAGCAGACCTTAAAATTTTTGTATAATAACCCCTAATCATTGAAATTACATTTAGGCACTGGCTGATAATCTCTCATAGTCCCTATCTACACCTGCGTGAAGTGGAACAACTGTAGGTTAATCTCTTGCTCAAGGAACTTAGCAGTGCCCCCAGTGGAGTTCAAACCCAGGACCTCTTGATCCCTTAGCTCACATCCTTTCACTGGACCCCTGCTCCTACAGGCTTATATAACAAGGTAGGTTGGTCAAGTTGTTGAAATCACTGGAGCTTTCAAGATAAATAAACATTGTAAATAGATTAGATGATGAGTATAACTGATAACAATGATTGACTTGGAGAAAAGTGGTCATGTGTTTGATTCCTGGGTAAGGCAAATTTCGTAGAGTTTGGTCATGATATGATTTCTACAGCTTTCTCCCTACTGCCACTGATTCTATATCATGTAGGACAGTCAGTCATTGACATAAGTATTTATCTACTAACTGGTTAACAGCTTAATCTAGAAATTTAGCCTTTCAAGGAATGGTGAGTAGGTTGACTGACTGCCTTGATATGACTTATACAATGACAAAAAAAATATTCCTAATGGGTTTTAAAAGTAATAAAACCAATCTTTGTTAGACTGAGAGTAATACAAAGTTAGTCTAGGTTTCATGACATTATTTGAGATTGTATACAATAACCTACCTTTGTAATGTTTAGCAAATGATAATATACTTTTCAAAGCTTTCTCAACTTCACTATCAGCCCAGGTACCTTGTCTACGTGTATTTACTTGAATACCTGTATCCATATGACTTTCTATACCTCTGAAATATGTCAACATAGAAACTTATACATCGTCATGTACATATTTTCCTTATAATTCATACTTGTGTTAGCTTTGTAAGTTGAAACAAGCCTAAAATGTTGAGCTATCTGCTCCAAGACTTTTTAGCAACATTTGGATTACCATAGAAAGATTTTAAATTCCCATATAAAAAATGTCATCTAATATGACCAAATCTGGGAAATTATAATTATATTATTATAAATATTACTTTTGTTTTGAATCTAAAACTGATCAGTTCAGCAAATGGCTGTACTTCATCATGTATTTAGCTCAGTGTTCAAAATACATGAAATGACAACCCTTATTATTCAAGGTAAGAGCAAGGACTTTATCCTACAAGCTAAAAACTGAGAAACCAAGAAATAGACTACAAAGTGATTAATCTAAGTTGTGAGACCTTGTTTCACAATTGACTTAAAAGACTAGTACAAACTAAACCATAAGTCAGATTGATATAAAAATGAAATATAAATTCTTACTTTTCTAAAAATAAGAACAACCTGGCTTCATACATTTCAAACAGATCTTCAGTTCGACAAAATGGACAACTAAAATTAAAAAAAAAATCAATACATAATAAAACAATGAATAACAAGTAAATCTGTGAGCTAATGCTCACTAGTGATACCCCCGCAAAAATCTAAAAATATGCCACGAACAGGAAGTAGATGAGCAAGGAGCATGAAATCGCAATATGCAAAGTATTAGGCTGCTGCATGTTATAGTTGCTGAGAAAACTGCGATGGAAATTTTGTAACGGACGGACGCACACACGGACAAGGGTAAAACAGTATACCCCCTCTTCTTCGAAGCAGGGGTATAATAACAGTAGACATTTGTTTAAAGTTCATTTGTGCAGTCAATGTATATGTTAACAAAAGATTATCAATAGTATTAAAAAAACAAATTTCAAACACAACAATAAGTCATGTACTTAATAGGGCTGCCACGATATACCGGTATATTGCAATACGCAGCTGCGGCAATACGTACCGCGTTACGACTTTAACATACCAGTATCTGGCGATTTTTTTAATTCATTGGAAAATGCTTCCTTTCGCGAAATGAAAGTAGCGAAGCATCAGTTTTTCCATCGTTCATTCAATCTAAGCTTTAGTTACAAGAATTTTAACTGAATGGGGCTTGTTCGATAGAACAGAACAGAACAGAACAGAACATTTTATTAGCAGAACACATTAGTGATAGTTTGTACAACACATATCACAGTACTAAATGACCGTTTAGACTTGAAGAAGCTAGGTTCTATCAGACGCTGCATGTATAATTTGAAATGTTTCTGTTAAATACAGAGGAGGCATAACATACCTAAAGCCCACAATATATCGTGGTATGTATCGCGATATGGTGCTAGCGTTTTGCAATATATCGCGATACGCTTCTGGCGTATCGTGACAGCCCTAGTACTTAACCCACTAGCCTAAAGCCCTGGTCAAGAAAATTTGACTTGGGCTATTGAATATACTTATTTCAAACAGTCAGGCTAGTTGAAAATTTTGCCCTTTATTATAATTTATAAAATATTAAACAGGGCTAGTGTGAGAGAAATTTTAACATGACAAATGAACCATATGGCATCAGGACTTTGTTGCATTGTTTACATGTAATCAAATTGCAACAGACTCTGATTAAATCATAATTGGTTCTTCCCAAACAAATGTAGGTAAATTTCTTGCTCAAGAATGTAACTTATAAGCAGTGACCCTAGTGTGACATAATAATAATTAGTCTAGACATGCCTGAGGGGTCTGAACCTGTATATATACCATAGCTATCAATAAATAGGGCTGAAAACTGAACTAAGAGTTGTTGTTCTGTAAGGCCATGCCAAATTGGATTTTTGTTAAGCGTCAAACTCAAGTTTGACAAACTTAAGTACCTATTCACAAAAACACACTAACTGAAAACTAAAACACATGTCCATTCTAGCTAGTATTCGCAAAAATAAGTACTTGGTAGTACATGAATGTTTAGGACATTAATGTGGGATTAAAAGTTATTCTATAAAAAGTGTGTACAACATACACATGTACATTTTCATTAATCAAATACACAGACACAAGGAACGATCAGTATTTCCTGAGAATAATCAGTTATCGAATCCCAAAACAACAGATTTATTCAAGAAAATCTAACCAACAATTTTGTGTTTTTTTTTGGATTGAGAACTCTTAAACCTACACGATGCGGACGCTTAACAAAATTCCGGTATGGCATGGCCTTACACTAGTGCGATTTGAAACCAAGACCTCTTGAACCCTAAGAACAGATCCAAAAACTGGACCACTGAAACTACATGACACTGACATATGCTCTAACTTCTGAGCAATATAACATATTATTGCATATGTTACCATAAATAGTAACAAAATCGACGAGAAAGTGCGCCAATATAGCCTCAATGTAGGCAATACATTCCAGTATTGAGCAAGTGTGCCAAAATATCAATATTTGGCTCACTTCCCAGTGGGCCAAAAATCGATATTGAGGAAACTTCTTTTGATTACATGATCATGAAAATTTCCAGGTAAATAAGGATTCCCTGTGAGTGGAAGAAAATAAACTCTATGTATTGGAAGCTTTTCTGTTGTTACCATGGTTTATTAATGACAAAAAATTCAAGAATTTATGAATACATGTATAAAATTGAAGTGAAAATATGTCATACTTTTTTAATATTTCATCCTCAGGTCTTAGACAACATTCTACCGTTTTGTTGATCAAATCTTGGGATGGAACGCCTTGTAATTTTTTCATGGCAGATAATACATCTTTATATGATTTCTCTATACCATTCAACCGTGTATGTACAGCGTACTCTAGTCCAGCAATAGATCGACAACTATATAGGAATAAAATGAGAGATACAAGAATTAAAATAAAAGTTAAATTCACAAAATGTACCCATCATGCAACAGATCTAATTTGGAATTCCAATTAATGGGTTTTTCCATGCACTAAAGGTACAAACAAAGTTTGTTAAACATTATTGCCGAAAAGCACAAAAAAAGAATTATCATGGATATCAATTTTTGAATAAGTTATTTTTTACTTCTTCTGTATTTGGTTTCTCAAAATCCTCACATATCAAGTTAGTTCTTCGATGAATTTAACAATAACACATTCAGTGACAAGGAAATAAATTCAGTAAAGACAAGTAAAAAAATTAAATAGTTTTACTTGTTTGTTTCTTCATGAAGTTTTGTTTGCCTATAAGCTGAATATTAAAATACCAAAATGAAAATTTGTTGTCCAGCTTGCAGATTATAAGAAAAACTTAAAAATCATGCACAATGATAAATGGTCGTACCTTCTAACTAAAGTATTAATCTGTGGGTTTCTATTATCAAGTAAATCATCTCTCACTTTAGTTACTAACTTATCATCCATATCTCTATCTGATACCCATTGTATAACTTCTATCCACCATTCATAACAATCTGTAAACTATAATATCAGAAAATATTACTGTTTACTTCTATTTATTACTTAACATTCTGTGACAGTCTAGAATTTAGCTGGTGGATCATGGATTAAGTCCAACAAAATTGCTGTCAGTCTAATGACTTATAACATGTGAGTGGTGCAAGTGTCCACAACTTTTTACTGACACCATTTCCAACTTCAACTAGAGCTATCATAGAAGTGATGAATACCCCCACCTGCCACCATATTTGTTTCAATCATGGTGGTTTAAATCACCATATTACTCAGCTCATTTAAAATAAGAAAGAGTAAAGCCAAAGCTAAGCATACATGTATAAATATGGGAAATAAAATTTTGATAACTGTTACTGTTCATACCAAAGTTTTAATTCAAAAGTTCAGAAAGATTTACAAGTAGTTAACTCTTTTGTACTAAATTAGCTAGTCATAATCACTTAAAGTCATTGTATATTACAGCAATGTATAACATATAAATCTTACCTCATCCTGAGCTTGTTTAACATCATTCTGTGCAGGTATCAATGTCTCTTCTGTACTTTTAACATAAGCTACAGCTTTAGCCATATATTTATCTTTTAATTCTAAAATCTGAAATATTATTAAGTTAAATTACCAACTTAATTCTGCATTTTATAAATGTTGAATTTCTTATGCACAATGAAGAACTCAATAATGCAAAATATATCACCGAATGTCATACATTTCTCGACTAAGGCCATCACATCACAAACCTATAAGCACTGTAATTTGCTGTAAGAATCAAGGACAATTCCAAAATACATTTACAAGACGAGCGCTTTGTATTGCCGCCAAGCGATTTCCTATGGAACAGTCTGCTGCGATCGAGCAAATTGAATTGCTAGCTAGGGGTATGTTGCAAGTTTTTTTCTTGCTAGCTGTATCATTCAGAACACTTCTGCCTCTTTCAATGTGGTTTCCCCTGTGGAAATGTGTTCTTTTTTCAAGAATACTGAAATTTTTTATTTAATGCATATATTACGTCAAAGTGTAGTTTGGTAAAATAGAATAATCATGGTGATATTTGATCCGGAAATCTGACGAAAATTGAAAAATTACATATCACTGCGATAATGATTCTTGGGTCAATCTGTACTAGCTATACATACCTGTTTATCTAGTAGCTCATCTCTCAATGTAGGAGAGATACCATCAGGTTTTATATTCAATATTTCACGTAGATTATACATAGCATGTAATTGCTGTAATGTATCAGTCTTCAATGTATCTTTATGTTCCTCTACTGATCTTAATACATCTCTGTATTTATCTACTGACTCTATATACTGTAAATACAGAAAACAAGAATGCCTTGAGATGAAGAATTATATATGCTCCAAGTAAGAGCAGGCGTAAATGACCATTGCCTCTATAGTGATCTTGACCATTGAGCTACAAACCAGATAAAAGTGTGCAACACATCATCTTAATGTGGGAATGATTTGTGACAAGTAATTTGAAAAACCCTTCATTAGTAACACAATTATCATCTGGACACAAAATTTCTTACAGACTGACAGACTAACAGACCGACAGATGGTTGGACAGATGATGCAGCTGAGAAAACTTAGTACGATCCTTCGAATAACAAAAATCATTATCCAGACCCTGGATGGATTGATTCATAATCTAATATAGAAACAAGAAATGTAAAGTGGAAACCACATTAAAGCCGGATTTAAAAACTTTAACGCTAACATTTCAAAGAGAAATAATCCATAATAAAGCTAGGTAGAGTTGTGGTTACTGTCTAATTCTGTTCATCACATGGTATGTTATCATTCATTGTATGAAGTTTCATTAAGATCTGACAATACATGGCAGAGATGTATGCTAAATTGAAAACTTTAACGCAATTGTTAACGACACTGGACGCCCTCCCGCCCAACTGACATGGTTTGGACAAACTTTTAGCCAAATTTTTTTCGTTGAAAAATCTGGCTAAAAATTGCTCAAGAACAATATTCAGTCTAGAGCATGAAGTCTGTTCTCATGTTTTATAACCTTAGGTCCAATACTTTTACTCTGTTCACTATATCTATATTTCATCACTACATAAAATACCAGTATATATTTACCTCTTCATTTATGATATGTAAACCAGCTTCCCCATTGATAGCAGCCACTAAAGCTCTATGAGATTCTTCAGCTTCTAGTTTAGCTTTCTTTGTTAATGCATCTAATAATTCTTCCATTGTCATTGTACTGGAAATATAACATACAAAAGAAGCTGTCCATTATTATTCATTTCATTATTTTTTACAGTTAAAAATCCACTTGTTTCTTAACTACTATGAACACTTTATTGATCACTAATTCTTAGTTTCATAATAGTCTTCATTTTATTATTTTATAATCTCTTAACCATTTTCATTTAATTATTTCCTAATTATGCATATGATTGTGAAGCGCTTTTGAACATTTCTTCAAAGAGCACTATACAAATTTGGTATATAATAATAATAATAATAATAATAATAATAATAATAATAATAATAATAATAATAATAATAATAATAATAATAAAAGCTGAGAATAGTTGTGAAAAGTCGAAAGTTGAATAGCTTACGTTTTATTGATAGGTAAGAATTCTCCTCTAACAGCCTGTGGATGACAACATGCTTGTCTTAGACGTAACAATGGATACAATAACTGAAATATAGAAATATTTACATAAAAATACACAAGGTCAAAATGTCATAAAATATTAGTTTTTATATATATAATATAAGTAAATAAAAGATAAGATAGCAAGAAATCAATTTCAATCATGTCACAGAGTCCGAAGCAAGCTACATTGATACACATAGGTTATTTTTATGAATTAACAATTTTAAAAACAAAATATCTTAATACCATTCACTGCTATCATGAGTTGTTCAATTACAATTTCCCCAAGTTAAAGAAGACTAACATACAATATTACCTGATTAACTGTATGACGATCTAGACTACTTAATCTTATATTACTATCTGTCCATTTACTTAATCTCTGTAAACATAACAATACAAGTTTACATATTGGTGTATATATCAGTGATATGTGTCATTTACCAAACATAGTTCAATTTGAATATACACATACAGAGCCATCCATAAGCGAGTTAAAACTGATATATTTTTAGATAAAAGTACATGAATAACAATTACGCTTGTACATGTATTAAGTATCATTACTCTCTATTCAAATGTTACAATCAATTATAACTATCCTGATGAGTAAAAACAACTAAAGTAAAATTTAATTTAAAAAAGTTTAATTGTATTGATGAAAAATAATTCTTATAAATAAAAAGATAATTTTGAATGGTACTGTATATATCAAGAATTTAAATAGTACAATGAGCATAAAACATGATAAGTTATAACTCAAATATACATACATGTACACGATGTAAATTAAATTTTGATCAATTGTAAAACCTCTTTAGCTCAATAAGTACTAAGATATCTGCCCTGCATGATTTTTAATAAGTGGTACAAGGAAAAATAACCATAGAAAATATTTCATGATCAAGCTCTAAGAAAGTATGCTCCACATAGGAATCAAACCTACCACCCCTAGATCAGTAGACTTGTTATAGCTTGCTGGTATGATACACTATGATAGGCTTGAAATGATATTTAAGACAACAGAGAGCTAACTATCCAATAGTTACATGTGGAGGCTTACATAGTAATATCTAAGCAATGCCTGTTATAAACAACTTGAGAAGGATAATAAATTCAACAAGTTCTAATAAAATGTTACCTTCATTGAAAGTCTAACATAAATTCAATCATGATATCTAACAAAATGTTACCTCCATAGAAAGTCTAACACAATCTCTATATTGTTTACGATAGAAATGTTCCTCTACAGGTGAGAATGTTAACCAATGTGTATTATCACTTTGTGCAGGAATATCAATCTGAAATATAACATTTAAAATAACCACCCTGGGAAACAGAAAGATGGTCTGAGCAGGACAAAGTCAGTAGAAAACAGGGCTCGACATAAGTCATCTGATTACCTCTGACAACCTATATTTGGGTTCATGCAACTTGTTACTGCTATTGAACATTCGATTGAGCAAGTGAAGTATACAGATGGTTGTCCTTCTGAGCAACCTACTAAAAATTAATGTCAAGCTTTGGAGAAAACTGATGGGTAGTCAGCAGCAACACTGACATGCAAATCTATCGTCAACTTAGATAAAACATAACATCAAAATAGCCCATAGACTCTTAGTACCTTCAGTATTCTGTCCATCTGAGTAAGAGATATTCAAATATAAGTGAAAATATCTTAATTTTACAAGCAATTTTGACATTATGAGTAGTTAAGCACAATTTAAATGAAGTCATTTTGACATACTAATGAAGATATCATTGACATCAAAATACTATTATCTATATGTATATTGTCATGTAATGGTAAGGAGAAAATATGTAGTCACATTTAAAAAATATGTTTGAGAAATGCTATAAACCAAAATATTATAAAATGGAGAAAGTTCCGAGCGTAGAATTTTTTATATATCCACCCAGATACTATACTAGATTAACTTATTTTATATCACAACATACAATATTTTTCAGCACTTAACTTCTAGACAAGTGCATTTTGATTAGGGATAAGTTAATTTTCATAACTCCTTTGTCTGTGAATAGTGGAGCAAAATTGAAATTCACAATATCAAGGAGGTAAGTATAAAGTGTCCAGTATAAACCCACCTGGTCAACCACATCATCTTTGACAGTTCTCCACATTATAGAAGTAAGTAAATCATACATGGGTTGTCTGATGTTATAACAAAATGGTTCATATATCAACTTGTTCCACCACATTAACACCCAGTATGGATCTATACCCAGAAATAATACCAGCCCATATAAATCTGTAATTGTAAACAATAACAATCTTAAAATAATATAAAAATATAAACAAAAACTCTGTCTGTCTAAATATATTTGAATGAACCATATTCGAAAAATTCATTCCACTGATTTGAAAATCCACTACAGTATTTCTGAACTCACAAATGATAAAAATATTTTTGACACTGACATTTAAATAAAATTCAACAATACCTGCTTGGTGCATGTGATGAAAGATTCTTAAAAAGGAAAAGGAAAACAATGTTTATTATAAAGCCTACTTGTGGGGAGATTGAAAAGTGATCTATCTTTCTTACTATCATAAGTAGAAGCAGTGGTCCAGTGGTAGGACGCGCCCTAAGGGATCGAGAGGTCCTGGACTAAGGGCACGGCTAATTTCCTTGAGCAAGAAATTTACTTACAATTGTTCCACTCCACGCAGGTGTAAATGGGTACTGTGAGGGATCGCCTGCCCGAGGGTGATTTCAATGATCAGGAGTTATTGTACAAGATTGTTAAGTCAGCTGAACATGTATATGAAAGCAGACTTTAAACTGCACTTTAACTTTTTAAATCGCACTTTAAGTAACAAGTTCCAGCATCTAGCAGAAACAAATCTAAATTAATGTAAAACCAAGTGGTTTATGTTTAAGCTCAAATGTGAAACAAATTAGAACCAATTTATTAACAGCCTTAGGGTCAGCTTTTTGGTCTCAGCTAGTAAGATGAACTTTCCTGCTCATAGAAGCAACAAGATAAGTTTAAGATGGGATTTAAAACCAACAGGGAGTTTAGCCACGCCCACCCCAGGAAGTAGACTTGCCATCGACTGATTTCTGTATCGGTGTACCAGTAACACACCATCTATTAATACCACTAAGTCTTTGTGCCATTTCTGCAGTCTACAAATACATTATACATGTACACATGTACATCAATAAGATTATCATTTGTTAAACATGTAAGAAAACATAAGTAGTCTTCACAGCAAAGTTTCATCAACACTGGATATTAGGTCCAGCAAATTGTATAAAATTTGACATGATAAATTTTAAGTAAATCGACCATTCGGAGTGCGACCTTTTTATTTGAATAACAATACATTTACCCACAAATATAAGCATGTGCTCTTTTGTTAACACCTTGTTTGTGGGACAAAATTTAACTGTAAACCTTTGTTAAATATGCTAATAGGCAAGGTCATGGAAAGGTCCATTATAAACTATCACAGTTTAAATTGCATTATCACAATTAAAGAACATAATCTGAATACCTTTGTGGTTGTACATTCCAACATTTGAGCTTCATCAATACATATCTGTAATAAAAACAATGTATCATTAATTAGAATTTATAATAGCACAATGTATGGCCTACATGTACCACCTTGTAAACTAACTAGAACTCTGACAGGGCTTGAAATTAGCGGTCATCTGATTTCAAGACCTAAATTTAGGTTCTGACAACAAGTTATCATGGCAAGTGTCCAATCAGAAAACCAGAATGAATTAACAACTCAGAAATTTTTTTTAAAAGAACCATTTGTTTGGGCAATTAAACACTCGGTTTCGGCAAGAACAATTTAAAGTTGGTTGTCATACTAGGTAACATATTTGACATGTATATGCTCGATTAATATGGGGTTTGTTCTCAGAAATTCTAATTTTGAATACAAACATTACTGTTTGTATGGGTCTCAGGAAAAACAGTGAGGTATACTAAACTAAGTTGAAATTAAGGATATATTTTCTAGGTTGCATTGCTTATTGAATGACCCTCGTACTTAGATGCATCGTATAGTAACTATTACTGATTTTATCTAAGATCATAAACGTGTGTATATTATTACAGAAAGAGCTGTTGTGTACTTACCCTCCACCATTGTACAGCTGTTATAGGACTTGGTATAGCCATAAATCTTTTAGCATGTCGTAACTTTCTACCTCCAGAACCTATATAACAATAGATACAAATCCAGGTATTACATATACAGTGAAAAAATAGATAATCAAGAATGCAAAAAACATGGAATTTGTAAGCAGCAGAAAGATATGGCCAATATTATCAAAAGTTAAAGTGCAGTTTAAAGTCTACTTCAATATACACGTTCAGGCAAGATTTTGTACTATAACCCCTGATCATTGAAACCCCCTCCTGGCAGGTTATCTCTCACAGCATCTATTCGCACATTGGAAGACATAAACATGAAATAATAGGGGTTGCCAACACTTGTACTTTGTATTCACCTGAAAGGTGTAAACAACTTTTGAAAACTGATAAATTTATGTCTTACACATTTATTCTTTATAGATGAATTTACAAAATCTATAGACAAGTGTGTCACATTTTTAGGATATATGACTATTCATTTCATTGCATCATCTCAAAGGTAAAATTCATTCTGTCAACACTTGTATGGCTATAGATTTGTTTGTTTGTTCTGTTTAACGCAGTAGCTGGATTTAGCTGTTAACCAAATACTAAGCACATACTTTCATAGTGACTGACATCAGCCCTTTATAATTAAAAATCATTGGTAGGAGGGAGAATGGCCATAGAAACAATTTCATGACCAAGCTCCATGAAAGTATGCTCCGCCTGGGAATCGAACCCACGATCCCTCGATCAGAAGACTTGCGTGCTACAAACTGAGCTAGCCAGGCGGATTTATGGCTATAGATCATGTACACAAATCCCAAATATTTGAATTCCAGACAGAGTTTATTTATCTTAAACAACCTATAAGTTAGATAATAACTATTGAATGTAATACAGAATAAGGACTTACTGTTACTATGGGGTAGATCAACATAATCTATCTCCTTTCTCAATGTTTCATATGTAGTTATAACTATATCTTGTTTAGCTAACATACGTGGTTGAATAAATCCTTGTTTGTGTACACCTTTATACATCTACAAATATATGGCAAGTCTGTAAGTATTAAACTAGCAAAAAAAGTACTTTGTTTCACAGTCATACTAACTATAATAAATTAGAATTTGGTGTGTCTAATGTGTATGTTTCTTGAACACTGTACTTCTCCACAATGAGAGCTATCAGAGAAGTTTTAAGGCAATTGGTTGAACAGAATTGGACTTACGTGTTAGACAAAAATAGCAATAGAGGGCAATAGACTCCAAAATTATGAAACAGAGAGTTATAGTTCTTGTTAACAACTCTTTTCCACTATGAGATCTATCAACCTGTGAAGTTTCAAGTCAGTAGCTTGAATAGAATGAAACGGAAATATGGGACCCAGTCACCAAAATTAATCCCTATATGTGGCCTTTTCAGGCAACATAAAAATAACAGGAACATTATACATGCAGTGAAAATTTATCAACACATCAACATTAACTTTTACTCATTACCACTGTATACTAAACACTTTTATGTGTTCCAGTATCCCTTCAAGAATCAATGTGTACAATTATTGAGTGGAACTAAGTTTTGAAAATGGATTTTTAATTTCCAAGTAAAATAACCTGAGACTCAGCACACCAGCTGTACTAATACTTTCTAACTACTTTTCATGTAAGCCATGCAGTTAATACAGTTACTACAGTCAGACGACCACAGTCTACCTATATAGCATTATAAAACTATAGTAGACAAAAAACTTACTAAAACATTCAAAGCTTCTTTCTTGACATGTTTTAATATTTCTTCAACCCATTGATGAGCTATAGAGAAAGGCGAGATAATCAATGTAGCACCTGATGGGATAGGTTCCTGAAATAATCAAACATAGATAATTATATACATTAAGTTCTTGGTTAAAACTGATCATCCATACTGCAAGTAATATATCTTATTAATGGAGGAAAATCGACATTATTGACTATTTTCATGGAAGGGTATAACTGTACCAAGTGGAACTTGAAACTAAACCCTTCTGAGAAAAATAGATTTGGAATCTCAGTGGGCTTTGGACCCAAGTTGACACTGCTGCAAATGGAGATGAGGTTACAACTATAGAGGGGTATATGAGGGGTATCAACATCATCAAAATTATATTATCATTTCACACATAATTAACACATGATGTCAAAATGAAGTATAATTGCATATAAGAGATGAAAGTGACCATTTCAAGTAGTGGCAATGTAAATACAAATTGGTAAATTTCAATGTTTTTAATATTGTGCAGAATGCCTGATTCATTAAGTAAGGAAACAAGGGATTTACTTAGATAGAATATATGAAAATAACTTACCGAGGCCACATGACAATGTGGGCATTTAAATTCTCCTCTGTAAGGATCAGTTAGATCATAGTTGACACATTCAGCATGTTGTGATAGATGACATACAATACATTCTACAATATGTTTCCTCTTTCTTCTTCCAACTTCTACATTAGGGTCTGTAGCACCACATATACATTCAAATTTCTCAATCTGATCTTTAGGTTTCTCAGTAAATATATTTCTATCAGATCCATTCAATCTTGTCTGGTTCTCTACTTCAGTCACACCTTCAGACTGGCACCTGTTTTCTTTCACTGCTTCAGACTGGCACCCATTTTCTTCTACTACTTCAGACTGGCACCCATTTTCTGTCTTGTGTTCAGTCTGGTTCTCAGTTTCTATCTTTGACACAGACTGGTTTACAGATGAATTCAAATGAGATTCTTCATAAATGATAGTATCATCAGAGTCACTGTCAGAGAAAGAATCACTTCTTCTTCTCTTTGGCTTTCTTTTCTTTTTCTTCTTTGTTTTAGTTTCCTTCACTTCAACTTCTGTAAATTCAATATGTAAAGTTTTTATAAAACATTTGCCTTCATTAATGAAGGAACTAGCCAACCCAGCTAGCTCACTCAGTACAATGCAAGTCTACTGATCAAGGGGTCAGGGTTCAATTCCCAGACTGGGCATTCTTTGGTGAATTTTGGTCATGAAATAATTGCTAGAGACATTCTCCTTCCTACCACTGATTCTAAATCATATAAAGCAGTGGTCAGTCCTTGATGAAAGTATGTGCCTAGTAACTGACTAACTGCTATACTCAGAGATTTTGCCTCTCCAGGAACAGTGAGTAGATTGACTGATAAGACCTAAAATAATGGCATTTAACCCATAAAAATAAAGTAACTAATGAAAGGATTAAAGCAACAAATAAAGGAAATCAACTATAAACTTATGACAACAGCGACTTGAACAGGAATACATGTCACTTTTATACAGTTTTTACTAATTTTTGAGCTCTATACCTGACCAACTAAACTTGATCACACTTTTGCCTTAAAATGGTTAAAGTTATTTATCACTTTAAAAATTCTCCACATACCTTGTATGACTGGTAGAGGTTCAGGAAGGGGTAT
The DNA here is from genome assembly GCA_025267735.1 of Mactra quadrangularis. Taxonomy (NCBI): domain Eukaryota; kingdom Metazoa; phylum Mollusca; class Bivalvia; order Venerida; family Mactridae; genus Mactra; species Mactra quadrangularis. The sequence goes on from CM046309.1 coordinate 6,610,932, forward strand.
ATCATCTCTAGGATTATGTAACATACAAGCTAATACTTCTACAGTTTTACCAAGACCCATTTCTTCACCAAGTATACCTCCTGGTGGTTGTGACAACATAGTAGGTCTGTCTTTTATACATCTGTAATATTAAATAGCCAAGTCATACACTACGTGAATTAAGAATAGAAATTTTAACAAACAAGACTATCATTTTGTTGTAAAATTTTGATTATTTAAGATAAATGCTAAGTTGTCAAATTGAACAATAAATAGACCAAGGATACAAAACAACTACGTGTACATTTGATAATTGGTAAAAAACTTAAACATTTTTAAATAATTGAAGTCAATTGAAAAAAAGTAGAGCAGTTTGTGATGAAGATTTCGGATTTCTTTAGACAATGTTTTTTATAAAAGATTTTATTATAAATTCTTACTTATGTTAATTAACTTAATTAACAATATTAGACTTATTGTAAGCACAGTTTTTGCCTTAACAATCATAGTAATGTCTACCTACAGTCTATTATGTTGCTACTTTCTCTTAAAGAGGAAGCTGCTAAATTTTCCCTTCATTCAATAAAAATGCTGATATTACATAATAAAAGATAATAAACTATAATACATACACTCCAGCATATTTGTTATAAAACAATGTCTGACCATCTAATGTTACAATCTTAGTGTACAATTCATGTAGATCATCTGTAATATAGAAACAGTTTATTGTATGATATTGAAATATCTTTATCAGTGGAGTAGCAAGGGCTTTATAATGTGTACGCAGAATCCTAGGGGGTCAAGGGCATGCCCCCCCCTCCCCTGAATTTGTTTTTCTGTAGATCATCTCAGGAGCATTTTGGCAACTATTCAAAAAGGGTCTGTATAATTCATTCCAGGCAAAAATATAGGAAGACAACATTCGTACCAATTATCATTCAATTCAAACCTGTGTTCAAAGAATTGTATAGACTGGAGTCAAAGACAAACAACGAATTTAAACTGTAAATTCGACTTCCAAAAGGCATCGCAAGTCCCATTGAAATGTAACTTGACATAAGGTTGGCAAAATAACGAGCACTTTAGTTTTACACACCCCTACCTCCCCCCCAGGTCTAAGTTTTTATTGCATTTTTGGCATTAGTATTTTTACTATTTTCTGGACCAAGGTGTATGCAGCTGCGTAACTCTGTGTACTGGTAGCTATGCGCCTGTTTATACTTAAAATATTTACTGGTCCTAACAACTTTGGTCTGTTTGGGTAACACTCGGAAGACTAGGGATACTGGAAGGCTTGCCCATTACCAGTTAAATATTTAACTTGCCTGAACCAAATGTTTACTAGAAGTAAACAGTTGCCTGAACCCAAATAAAAGTGTAACAGACAATAGGACAACCTTTCATGTCCAGCCCTATATTGAAGCAAGGCAGGTCAGCAGCAAACATCAGCCCATCTAGACATTTTTTCACAGCTCACAACTGTACAAGGCATTTTCCATGGTAGATAACTCTTAGAGAGATCTTTAGAGATTTAACTTCTTTCTAGAGATTCCAATTGTTGGAAATCCACAGTACTCTCATGTTAATAGTTGACAAATTATAACCCATTGAAAGAAGCTTGACTTTTGTATAACCATGTGCTGACTACAAAACAGCAAAAAATAGATTTAGGTTTTTCTACTGCACTTTCATTACACAAAACAAACACACCAGATTTGAATTAATTCTGGGTGCTTAATGATCTAAATTATACATTTACCATTATTGGTTTCCATGGTATTCTCTTTATGTAGCATCCATGTTATAGCTTGTTGTTGATAAGGTCGTAACCTAGGTAACAGATCAGGATGTTGTACACCAGGCATTACACCACTAAATTCTTTCATATGTTCTTTCTTAATAATCTGGTACAGTTCATCAATATTGTGTTTCTTTGTGTAGGTTATACCTTCATAATCTATAAGTCAAAGGAATAAAACAACTTTAAGTTTATAATATTATAGTAAATCACAAAACTATGATTGACATAAACTTTTGCTCACTATAAAGAAGTAAAATGTAAGTACATATTATTTAGACTTTTAACATTTGTTCTTCTTTTGAACAACAGTCAACTTATTATTGATCAAAATTTTGGCCAAAAGTAGACACCTGTCATCTCTTATTTTATGAATTTAAAAAACTGATCAAGTCTAAATCTGGAACCAACCTCTTATGACCTCTTTGAACTAGCTACTCATAATAACAGACAAACATGGGTAATAGATTTCTCTTAAAGCATAATTCCCCGTATGCATTTTGAGTAACACCTTAAGGCAAACACATAAATTTCTTATGTTTAGCAATACTGGAGTGCATTCGAGACAGAGTTAGACACTAACAATGTTCCCGGATTCAGAGGATCCCAAAAACTTGGGAGAAATCCCAGAGATTGTAGCCAGAGATTCCTTCAGGATCCCTAAAATGCCCTGTTCTTACATGAATTTGAGTTCCCAAATACCACAATTTGTGATTACAAATCTGTATCTTAATTTTTTTGTCTTTTATGGGAGGAATCTCTAATATTAAGGAGGAATTCCTGAATAACCAATTAGGGATTCTTTCTGGATCAAACCCTGATTAGAGGAATTCTATCTTTGGGCTGGTCCTCAAGAAAATTCAAGGTGATGACTCATTTTAAATCATACAACTATTAACTAGTAAATAATTACCTGGTGCAGAAATTCCATAGAAATAGTCCATGATGATTTTAAGAGCTTGATTTACATGTTTAGTGGATCGTATTGGTTCACTAGGGAAGTTCAGGTTTGATACAATCATCTTTGTTCCAATTACTTCTAGATAAATACACATACTGGTAGGATCAAACTTCTCAATTATTACTGATATAGTCTTACATTTAAATGCTTCTAAAACATATACAGGTACATCAGTATCAACTAACCAAAACTTCACATCATCTTCATTGGTAACTTTAAATTTTCTGTTTGTTTTTATGTTTTTCTTGCCTGTACTAGTAGGCACAACATATGATAGTAAATTCTTGTCACCTTCATTACTTACATGCAATGTAAACTGATCTATATCAGGTAAATGGTCAGAAGGAAGTGGAACAAAAACTGGTGAAGGAGAAAAGGTGACCTTGAACTTGGCAAGAGTACATCTCCAATCACTGTCCTTGAGATTTAACTTGTTTTGTAAGGGAAAACTAAATAAACAGTTTTCAACATGAAGGTTGAAAATATCCAGTAAATCATCCTTTCTATAACATTGACTATTGTAGGGAACTTCTTGAACAGTTGACACAGATGGCAATGGCTTCCTTTCTTTGTTGTGCTTGGTTTCAATGACAACAGGAACATTACTCACTGAATTAACTATTTCTTCGTCATCATCACTTATCAAAATACTTTCCTCATTAGAAGTATTATCCATCATATTCCATGTTAAACACTTTCTCTTCTCTTCATCTGCCTTCTGGGGAATGCTTTGTTTTCGTTTTCCCATTATTGCAATTCCAAGTTGAAAATTTTTAAAATAGATTAAAAATTTCTGTTCTTAAAGATAATTCCATTCGTTCAAAACCAGGAACAAAAAAGTACTTCAGGTCATGCAAGCATGCCAACATTAATATTCCTTGCAAATGTACTATCAAGCTTCACTTTTGGCGGCTGAAATGTAAGTAAGCAAATCGCAAATTGATACAGGTCAATACATAATATGACTAAGGCAAAGCCTCAAAGCGAGCTCGACGATGCAAGTGTATATACATCTTATCGAGGTTCTATCACAGGGACGTTTTAAATAAGCTAGGGGAGATCACTGCGTAAATGATTGCATTCAGAATAAATCTGACAACATCTCATTATTTTACGACTGAATCATTTTTTTCTTTAAAAGTGTATATTACATTTTACTTTATCTCATGAATTGAGATGAAGAAATAATACTGGATAAAACATTTAACGATGCCCAGTACGATAATGGGACGGAAATGTACCGGTTTTATCATGAACTGCATCAAACAATGATTTTCACAATTTATTACTTAAGGTGGGTCGGTACCTTACATGGAGATAAAAACGGAAAAAAATTATGTTCACCTATTTTGATAAAAGTTGGCAGCCAGATACCTTCATGCTTCTTGTTTGTAAATTATATTAACGTCATTGTTATGAAGGTAATTTTACTTTGAACACGATATTGTGAAAAACTGAGAACGTTCACTTTCCTTTTTTAATCCATTAAAATGCCACAAAAAGTGTGTACTTTTCAAAAATGGCGATAAGAATTTGACAACGGTTCTGTGACTGTGTTGATATGAAAATAAACGTTATAACTCGGCAATTAGTGAAATCTTTTAGACTAGAAAACCCTGAATTCAGTGATGAAATGTACAATCTTTACGACTGACGTGACATTAAGAAAATCGGAACAAAATAATTGTATGCAACAACGTTTCAGAAACATTTTGGTATAATTATCATTGGCCTCGGACATTCAATACTTTATATATGAGGGTTTAATGTACTTGCATGCCTGTTTATAGTGCGAACCATTGTGACGTCCATGACGTCTGAAAATAACGACAATGTCGCTAAGGTTACCAGAAATACAAACAAGAAACATGAAGGTATCTGCCTGTCAACTTTTATTAAAATCGGTGAACATAATATTTTTTTCGTTTTTATCTCCATGTAAAGTACCAACCAACCTTAAACAATAGATATGTATAATTACATGTATACAGTAGTTCTGACACTAACATCTTTGATAACGGTCGCTTAAACTTTAAACAACTTTCATTACCAATCAGGTTTAAAAGTAAGCTAAAACAGACATCCAGAGTCATAAAAATCGATATCAAAAGCAACATTGTCAGTGTAAATTCATAGAAGTGACCAACGTAATAAAACTTTGATTTAAAGATCAAAAGACATGCCGGCGTAACAGTGGATGAGAAACTGTGTGTCAGAAGTTTAACTGCAATCAGGGATTTTATATCCCAGCTGCAATTAAAGTGATACCTTTTTAAATTTACGTACTAGTATTTTAATAAGCTTATTTTATTGATTATATTTAATTAAGCAAACAATGAAACGTACATGCATCCTAGTTTTGTTTGTGTTACAATAATTAAGTAGCCTATAAGACTGTCAAATTAAAATAGGATACAACAAACTGTCATTTTTTAAATGACCCCATTTGTTGTGTTATCGATACTTTCACGCCTGATTAATCAGGAGAGGGGCCTTAGATATTACACACAATTAGCGTATCAATCAACTACTACAACAACCTAGTTGTTGTTGTAAATCGATGGTCAATCAAAATAATTATAGTGGAAATTTATAAAAATTTAAATAAGCGTGGTCGTTGCGGTCAGGTTTTTACACTCGACAGGACAAAAATTGGTGGTCTTTGGTCATTGTGGACAGGTGGTCGCTACGGACAGTGTCATTTAAGAGTAAATTTGATCGGGGGGACTTTAAAGTGGTCTTTGTCGGCAGGTGGTCGCTCTGGTCAGGTGGTCGTTAGCACAGGTTCCACTGTACCCATTTAAAACCAAAACTTGAAAAGTCAGCAATTTTACTAAAAACTAGGCAGTTATCTAGTAGAAAAATCGTGTTTTTTTTCTTTTCAATTAAATTCGCTAATTCCACCAAAAATGCTCAGTATACTTATTGTACAATGTACATGTATGTAAAGCGCCGTGATTCTTTAGTATGCAAATCTTGGGAAAAATTGCCGAGGTTTTTAAATTCAATGAATTGGTCAATGTTTTAGGTAAAGATCGCCGCTTTTAAACGTGACAATGTAAAAATATATCATTTATCAACATTTTTATCAAATTGAAGACATTTTGCTTTTGATTCTGTCCAAAAATATGGTCGATTTTGCATTCGAAAATCACCGTTTTATCTTACAGGACAATTAAGATTTTTTATTGAAAAATACTAAAGAAATCATCAATAAAATAAGAAAATATTAATTCTGTCCAAATTATACATATCCAAATTATAATCCAACTCTATATAAATTATAGCTCAAGTAAACTTAGGGCATGTTCTGCAAGGAAATGGCTAGATAGCGATTCGTCCTCTGGTACCTTTCTTGCACCAAAGGTATTTACTATGTGACACCAAATCGAGGGTACCAGAGGACGAAGCGCTAGCTAGCGATTTCCTTGCGGAACGTGCCCTAAGTATGTGACACTTTGAAGACAACGTCATATCGCAGTATATTAAACATCCGGTAAGTTTAGTCATATCCAAAATGGCAAGTGTAATAACAATTGGATAAGTCACTTTGGTAAATATTTGTTTATTTCGAGTTATAATGAATATAAACAAGTTTTTCGATGTTTAAAAGTTGAAACATACGCATGTTATTTGACTTCCGTAACTCTAGCCAACCCCGGTAAGGTTTGTCTACAGTTACGGAACTTCCGTAACTCTAGGACCTGGGTCTAGCCACTGCCCATAAAAAACGACAATATTCGAGCAAACAATGAACAAATGAACGTGTCAGTCACAAAATATCAAGTGTCAATACTTTCATCAAACGTAACACACACAGCGAGTTGGCTATGACATGTAAAACACAGGTAAAACATTGATTTACATGAAAATAAAGTAACAACTCACATTTCCAGTTGTTGTGCAACTTGAGGAGAAAACAAAGACGATCCAAATGAGTGACGGCTAAAAACCAGTGCGAAGAAAAATGACATTTTACAAAATGTTCTTTGTATTACACTAATGGCACAGTGAAATTAAAATATAACTGACAAGTGCACATAATTACAAGTGAAAATCAATAAACAAACACAGAAATAAACGAACGATTAAAAAAATACAGACAAACGAATTTTCCGGTACGGCCGGATCGATTTGTGCTCTTCAAATGAAGTCATTATTAGATGATGTAAAATTCCGCGAAGATTGTTTACATTTTCTGCATCAAATGCTTAATCGTTTTGCCAACTATAGTAAGTTGCGCGTTTTTTTTTTTAAATTACTTGTAAACACGTTACATCTTAAAGGTTAAATGAATTTTGAAATCATAAGTCCAGATCATGGTGAACCTTGGAATACTGACATTTCGGACCTTGTCACATTCGCCCTAATTCGGACTAAATATATGAAACAATGAATTAAATGTATGTCATGTATGAAATGTATTCTTTAAGTGTCTTTATACAATAATATGAACTTAGGTGCTACCTATGGCGCGGAAAACACACTTATATGTATTACTTAAAAAAAAAATAAGATTGTGACTTTGGCAAAATAAAATTAAAGATATTCGGCGCTGTGAAAGATTTGTTTTGTTTGAGGGCCTATTAATTAGACAAGCCAGGGGAGATAACTGCGTAATTTATTGCATTCAGAAAAATCTGACAACATGTCATTCTTTTACGTCAGAATCATATTTAAATTCTGAAAGAAATGTATTGTACATATTTATTTATCTTATGAATAGAGATGAAGGTAAAAAAGCCTCGATAAAACATTCATTTTTTAAGATAGAAATGTTTTCCTCTTTAAACAATGCCCGGTAACGTTACGTTACGGTAACGTGTCGGTTTTATCATGAATGTCTCTTAGCGACGTCACGAACGGTGCGTTGGTAAGTATTTCCGATGTAAAAAGTCATAAATAAATATTTTAATGAGGAAATGAACGAATAGAACGACCAAATATATTTTGAACTGTTATCATGGAAGGAACATCGTAAAAAAGCACGTTTGAAAATATTTTGTAATCGGTCACGAGGAAGCTGCAAATATTTTTATCCAATGAAAAGCCGCCAGTAGCTTCATTCATTGATCCGTATCGTTGAACGCTTGTAGTGCAATTTTCTATAGAGCGTCTTTAATCTTGATTCACAGATGTTTGATTAAGCGTCTGATAAAATTGATGAAAATGGCGGCGCCCATGGTCTGGAGATGTTTTTCAAACTCATAGGTATATCAATTTTTCATTGATTTTATCAGTTTTTTCAATTTTAAAGAATTAACGTACGTCATACACGTTATCTAAAAGCGCTCAAAACCCGCTCGGGTTTTCCGCGTATTAAAAACAAATAACGTGTTATTGAACAAACTGTGTACGTAAGTTCTTATGTAAAGAAGTTGTATTAAAACTTAACATTCATTTTCAAGATGTATACTCTTTGCTGGTATTCTCGCGTTAATTTTAATGTCGCGGTAAATCAGTTTTTGGGTAGGAACAACTTGCAGCATCTGCTTTAAGACAAATATGTAAGTGAATCGACAAGCCCAGTTTATTTATAGTGATCATGTGACCTGTTAGTAATGCGAAAATTGCAACAAACAGTATAACTTGTAAGATAAGCCTGTAAAAGAGAAAAGAATGAAGATACACTAGCTAATAATTCATAAAATACTATTTTATGGTGAGCACAGTACAAATACATTTATGTGCATTTTTGCAGGCAGAATCATCCCTGGTAAATGCATTATCTTTTTTAGCATATGAAATGTTGCCAACTTCTTCTCTGCTAAAGCAAAGACCCTATATATATTTATATTGAATATGGCAATTACCGGTGAACTTGAAACACCGGTGATTTCAAAGATATCCAGGTTATTGACGCATGCGCAGCTAACAGATTTCTTTGTCTTTTGCAATTTCTTTACGTTGGTTTCCGCCATTTGTCTTGGGTGAAAGTTGTTTAAAAACGTCATTTTTTACGCGGGAATGAATACAAATATTTTTTACTTGCCATTTTTGATACTAATCCGGCAGAAAATAGAGAAATATTACATGCTATTTTTTTCAGTTATTGTTTTTTTAAAAAAAATAACAGAAATTTTCCTTTATCGATTGGGTTGGAAGTTAAACTGAGCACATTTACTTTGCTGTTTACGTATGAAGTCACTGACCTTGGGAGATTTTTTACCTCATCACCAGTAATAAATATTTGGGTACACAGACTGCAGATAACACTACTGATACAGATAAGGTGTTAGTTTTACTTATTCTGTCAGGATTTTTGTAAACTGAAGATTTAATGTGTTTAAAAGGCATGGACTGAAAAATCAGTAAATATAACATGCTTGTAGTTCTTTGTTTGGTTACTGAAAATACAGTCTAAAACTAGCATCACCGTTATATAGTATACCCTTGTTATATAGGGTTCTTAGCTAAATTTATTTCTAAAATAAGTAGGCTTCTTCCATGATAAAAATTTTTCTAGATGCCACTTTTGGGTTATGATCATAGAAATTAAGTTTGATAGAATTTAAATCAATTCTGTTGTCTATGTAGATTTTGTATCTCACTCGGGTTACTTAGATAAACTGGTATGAAAAATTTATATATCATCAGCTTTTTAAGCAGCAGCGTGTTCAGTTACCGTGAACGTTCTAAAACATTCCGTAATGGAGGTGTCGGAACAACTTGACCCATAGACAACTCAACCGGAGACAACTCAATCTCCTACTAAAGGATTGAGTTGTCCAAACTTTGAGTTTAGTATTGCACGGGTTGAGTTGTCTTCGGGTTGAGTTCTCCTGTACCTGTAATGTTAGCTATATTAAGTGATTAATGAACACATCATGGCTGTTCTACTGTTATCATTCAACTGCAACAACAGGTTCATTTTACAAAAATCATTATCAGTTTTGATTATGCTGTGGTCCCAAGAATTTTAGGCCTATTTATTCATATTAATTTTATTTCAATTTTTAGATGACTGGTTTATTATTTTGTCTTCCATTACAATCACCATGGTTACAAGCTGATGATTCATCACTAAATGATGGTTTGAAACATTTAAATCATGATAAAACACCCCTTGTATTTTTAGGGGATGAAAATTGGTAAGTGCTCATTATCTATGTTTGTGTTATTCATTAATTATTTGTTTTTGTATAAACTAACACAGACCTGAAATATATGTTGTTTTTTTTATTGAGAAATACTCACTAATTGTGCTTAAATGGTACATTTTAATGTAGTATTGCAAAAATCACATTCTTCTATGAATATAGATAATTTTAGATTAATCTTAATCCTACAGCAGAAAATTTCATTTATTACATACGCGGATCTAGGACCCCCCTGGAATTTCCAAAATGTACCTTCCATTAGTGTATTTCTTGACTGTAAGTCATTTTTAAGTTGCATGAAGCACTTTTTCTCGGTGCTTAACATTGTGATATAACATTATATCACTAACTAAATACACATAGTGTACCTGTATCAAATACCAATGGTCAAGTTGAGACCTGTCAATATAACAACTTTCAAGTTTGATAATTGGTCAGTTTAGTTTTACCAGCCAGAGAGGAAGGTTGTCCCTGGACCCTGGACACTCGGCTGTGTGTAACACTGAGTGGGAATACCTGGCTGGGTGTTGGGTGTTATAACATATGTATAGTTTGTATAAATAAACCTAGTAAAATGTTCATGGACTTGTTGACTTGTTGGATTATGTTACAAGCATAGCTTTAATGGTTATGTAGTTTTTGTTATTAATATGTTGCATTATTCTGCAAAACGTGTATAATGTGGTTGTGGTTTGAAAGTTTGGTCCCCCCCTAGAAAAAATTCAACCCCCCTCGAAAAAATTCCTGTATCCGCCCCTGCTATTACCAACAATACATGACTGTTATCTATTAATTGATGTCATTGGACGAATCAATAGGAATGACACAGTTAAGAACATTTGACAAACTTATTTTTAGGAGCTATACTGTCCATCATACGACTATTGGGAGTTTAGTGGGTAGGAATATTCCATGAAGAATGTATAAGCTAGCCATGTTAATGTTTGAACAAACTTGTATTACTATTTAATGTAGTACATAAACTTATTTGAGTACTAATATACTCAATGTGATATTATTTGTCTATTTTCAGTGGAAAGACAGTATTTCTATTTCAAGCAGCTATTGCCTTTGCTAGTAAAGATTATCATGTTACATGTATAAGTCGATGTCCATTAACTAGAATGCCATTATCTATACATGGGATGACGAGACCTGAATCAGCTGGTCAACTTAAAACTCTCACATTTATGTAAGTGAAGTATCAATATCATTATAATCAAACTTATAAATGCTCAACCACTGTATTCTGTTGCAGTCGATCTATTCATGTTTTGTTGAACTTAATGTTTTCTTCACACTGACATCACATGTAAATAGCCTACAACCTATGAAATGTTCTTAAACAAATGCCTTTAGATAGACATTTATAACTTTATCTTCCAGTGGCTCAAAGAAATCAGATTTACGATGAATATTTTGGAACTCAAATTTATATTGTGTTTTCCTTGCTAAAAACCATTTGGTTTTACTGAATGTGCTGATTGAATTTATTTTACAAATTCTTTCTAAAAGACACTCTGTACAGTTTAAATCCTTTTATTCTGTGTACCCACTTTTTTATTTCAAATTGATTACACAGGCAAACATCTTGTGTGAACAAAGTTTATATATGGAAAACTCGTCAACACAAGTTCCTAAACAAATGTATCAGGCCACAGGTTATAAATTTGTAGTACATAATAATTATTTAATGTTTATTTACTACTAATTGATAATAATGAATTTCAAAAAAATATGCTTATGATTTTAAATTCTGTTTTATACATTTGTATTTATAATTACTTGTATATCTTTAATCAGTTTAATACAAAATTAAAAAAAGAAAGCTATATGACAATTTATATGCATGTTTTTATGGTTTCTGTATAAAATAAATTTATATTGTAACAACTGTTATAAACTTATTTTATTAACCAAATAGATTTGATTTCACAGGATTCACCATACTTATATTGTATAATGTGCTTGAAATGAAGACTGCGCGTTCAATGTTTTGTACATTTTATATCTTACTATTTTCAGGTATATGAATAAAGTGAGTGATTTAATTGACTATTGTGCTAAACTTCATACTAAATCTCTATTACCAGATGTGCTTATAATAGATGATCTTGATTATTATATTGATCAAATACAGGTTGGTATATAAGTGTACCTTAAAGTTGATTTGTTGAAGTGAGTGTTAAAGTCTGCTTCCATAATTATACATGTTCATCGTGCTTAACTATTTTGTACGACAACCCCTCATCATTGAAGTGATCTTCAGGCAGAGGCAATTGACCCCCTAACAGTACCCATTACACCTGGATGGAGTGGAACAATTGTAGGTTAAGTTCATACTCAAGGAAATTAGCAGTGTCCCTAGTGGTATTCTAGCACATGTCCTACCACTTGACAACTGCTCCCAATACCTAGTCTTGTTACAAGTACATTAGACACTTTGACTTATTGTCTAAAGATATGAGTTGTCATGTTTGATTTTATCAAAACGAAATTAGAAATTTGGAGATGTTGGCTTATAGGGAAAATCAGGTATTACTACATGTAGTTAATGAAGTTAGTCTAGAAAAACTAGCATGTAGATTAACCAACCTTTCTGGACCACTGATTTAAGCTATTGACTAAGTGACCATTTCAGCATTTGTAGGAGCAGAAAAAGGGAAGGGTGAAGAAACTATGTTTCTTTAGAATAATTACTTGTATGGTGGGCTAAATTTTGTATAAATATGCTGTACCTAAAAGGTTACAAAATAGGTTCTATCATCAATATCATACATACATGAGTACATGATTCATCTATCTATATTTTCTATGATAGGAACCAACACCAGAGGCAGGATGTGCTAAAATATGTGCCATAATACAAGATACAGCAAACTTTATACAATCAAAGAGGTACCTAATGTTTGAAATTTTGTGTATTATTTTCATACAATACATAAATACTGGCAGACTTAGTCTAGCATCTGTTATTTTCACTTGATAAATCAAACACATCTAAACTGAACTAAATCTGATCAGTATGTTTACCATGGTAGTGTAAATGAGTTCAACATCTTGGTTATTATACCCCCGCTTCGAAGAAGAGGGGGGTATACTGTTTTACCCTTGTCCGTGCGTCCGTCCGTTACAAAATTTCCGTCGCAGTTTTCTAAGCAACTATAGCATGCAGCAGCCTAATACTTTGCATATTGCTTCATCACATAGTCCCATGTGGTGTAAAGCGATTTCATGCTCCTTGCTCATCTACTTCCTGTTTGTCGCAAATTTTAGATTTTTGCGGGGGTATCACTAGTGAGCATTAGCTCACAGATTTACTTGTTTTAACAACAAATCATGAGCACAATTTTAGAACCACTTTGTCTTGTTTAAATGCTGTCGTATCATAGAAACCTCAGTTGTTTATGCATTTAAGCTGCTTTTTTAAGATTAACCCTCCAAGTGTTATATTGGACCCACCTATCATATTTTACCATTGGTCAGTAGACTCAGTACTTTATTAAGTCAATAGTACATGTGCATGTATGCACAAAGAACAATATGTATTGCAATATATTGCAATACAGGTTTTGTGTATTGCAATATATTGTGACACGGTTTTAACCGTATTGTTACACCCCTATCCATAACACAGATTCAGGACAGTATGATGTTTTGTTTACACATTTTAGCTGTATAGATGTGTTACATAACATCAATTCAAGTTTATAGTAAAAGTACAAAACATGCATTGTTTATTGAACAATCTCAGCTTTTTTTTACCTGTATAATAAAACATATATTTGCTACGTATTTCAGTTCTGTGGGATGTGTAATGTTAGGTTGTAGAAGTAAACACAAATATGTTCCACAAATACTTAGACAATATAAATACTCTGTAACCAATATATCAGGTATGTGCTTACTTTTCTTGTCTCAATATAACGTTCACTTGTTGATGACCACTGTTCATTGGATGATTGTCCTAACAAGTACTTGGTTTTGTAGGTGGTTTTCTAGCAGTCCTTTTGATTAATCTGGAAGTTCTGTTGAAGTTGTCTTTTCTTGGTATATTTTCATTTTTACAATATAACAATGATAAAGTTTTGATTGTTTAAATCATTTAAGGTACATGTAATATTCAGTCTTCTTTTCCTATCTAAGCTAAACAATTCTGTCTTGTAATGCTGAATTCTACTTTTTGTAATATTACTAACAGGGATCCATACAAATTCTTGGTTTTTATTGTATTTATAGTATTTTCCATTATCTAATTTATAGAAATTGTCTTATCTTGGTAAATTTGCATTATTTAAGTTTTGGGTAAATCATAGATCTGACATGTAGGGTTTCTTACAATGAGTTTACAGTACAATGTATTTTAATTTGTATGAGCCAAAATTTGGAAATTTTATTTGAACAATTTTGATTGTTTTATTTTTCAGCTTATAATTCGTCAGACAAGATATATGATCTGTGTTACAAAGGGAGACAACTAACATTAAATGTAAATTATCAGATAAAGAGTAGTGAGTTATTTATAAAAGACGTTACCATGACTACAAGAAAAACATCCTAGCATACTAGATATATCAATATTTGTATAAGATCTCAGGTCTCTAAGTAGTGTTCATTAATGTTTGTTATTTTTATGCTGTGTTATTTTATTTTTTGTATATAAAAATATGGTTTGTTAATTTTTAATGAGTAACTATGTCATGTATTGTGTATAAAATGAAAAGTTATTAATATGGATATTTTGTTATCCCTTATCAAGCTGAATGCAAAACTTCAAAAGCCTTAGCCCAGTTGTTAAAAGTCAACCCAGTCTACACACTTGTGCAATGATTAAATTCAAGAAAAAGTCTGATAAAATGATTTAAACATCATGTTTTATTTAAAATTTCTTTCCACTTAAAATATATAAAACTACATAACAGATAAACAAAATGATATCAACATCACACAAGTCATGTCATCAATGATAAAACATCACAGTAGCCAGGTGTTCTTAATGCCTAAATTTGGTTTCTCAGCTTGACATGTACAAATATTAATCTAACTGACTAGTCTATACACAAACATATAGTCCTAAAGACTATACTACAGGGCTTGACATTAATTTTTGGACAACTAGTTCTACATTTTACTTGCCCGAACCAAATGTTTACTGGCAGTAACAAGTTGCCCCAAAAACCCAAATATAGGTAATCACGGGCAATAAGACAACCTAAAATGACCAACCCTTCATTATAAGTTGTTCAAACACTTCAGTCCTATATAAGCAATGTGATCACAAAATTCATACCCTGTACATAAAATTAACATTGTTTTATATATGAAAGTCTAGGGTTCTGTTCTCTGCTATTCTGTCTCTGGATTCAATCTGTATGATTTCTATTGTTTCTCCACAACCAGAAGTTGATATAACTAGCAAAACTAACCCAGCTGATGTATGGTACTAACATATAGGCTGCTGTAGGGTTAATGTCACGGAATGTAATGATTGAAGCTAAAATAGATCCCCAGAGTCCAAGATTCAACACTGATGCCTTAAAATAGAAGAAATGTAATACATGAGTATACATTCACACAGGTGAGAAATTATTGTGTAGGTGTCCAAGGAATACATGGTCTCAATGTGTGAAGGTCATTTTAAAAAATACAACTTCATGGACACTGATACTCTAAGAGTCTCATTACGATCAAATGTGAGACGATCTAGCCACCTGCTGTCTACCTACCTCAGTTTGTTGGATGGCCACAGCAGTTGAAAAATAACATCCCAGATTTGATGATTGATTGAACATTTTGACTGCTTACAAGTGAATAAATTGGATCCTTCAAGACAAGGGTACAGTTGTTAGTTTGTTGGTACAACAATATCTAGTATGACTTAAATGAGAAGTTACTCTTCAAAGTTTATTTATTAGGTGTCTGCTTCTTGTTGGACAACCAACACTGTTTTCAAAGTGAAATCTAAAACTTCTTTGTGACAAAACTTGACTTCAAATAATTTAATCCGGTGCAAAGATAGTGCAATGGGAATATTCACACTTTTCAGACAAGAATGTTATGTACATATACTTGTATGATATATTATCTTACCTCGTACAGAATACTCGTTTTTCATTGGCTGAGAGCGGTCACGTGCTGACCATGTATTATCCAATATTAGGTCAGTAGATTCTAATATCCAGTCAGTAACAAAATTTATAAATGATAGCGCTGACGAAACCTTATTTTTCTACTCCAAAATTAATTCGGGTAAGATAAATTCGTTACACAGTCAGTTACTGACCGGATACGGTGTGATACCGGGTCAGTGAATAAATATTGGGCTCGAGCTACGCTCTCACCCAATATTAATTTACTGACCCGGTATCACACCGTATCCGGTCAGTAACTGACTGTGTAACTAATAATATTAAGTTAAAAAACAAAAAAACTGCAGATGTGTGCCCTGTTGCTCTGTAACTACTTCTAACTAGTCAACCTCTGATTACAGTGAAGCATACAATGAACCAATAATAAATGTATGATTACTATGTATAACCTATCAAATGCCCCTCCCTTTATAAACACCCCCCTACTTCTTACCTAAATGATTTTAATTTCAACATAGTTCAAAGCAAAAATAAGCAACATTACAAGCATTTGAAGTAAATATAAGTTTATTCTACCGAATTGAAACTAGTATTTTTCCCATTTTTGTACTTTAATAAATGCCCCTTCCCTGGAGAATGTAATGCTCCCAGATGAATAAATAGAGATTTTACGGTACACATTAAATTTTGAATCAAAGTAAAAATTGCTCACCCATCCTAATCTTTTTAGTTTGTAAAATACACTTGGCCATAACCAGTTGAAAGCTAAACTAGCACCATAACAAGTTAAAGGTAATTTAGCTTGGCCACTGAACCCACCACCATCACGCCAGATCATGTAAGAAGCGTATCCCATAGTACAATATAAACTTGTCCACATTGGAGGAAATAACCAACTAGGTGGATTAAACCATGGTTTCTTTAGTGTCTGAAATAAAAGAAAAAACATTGTAATGTAAGACAATGGGGAAATCAAATGTCGATTTTAACTGTACATATAGTCTTTTAATGCAGCTGTAAATCACCATGTAGATAACTTCTCTGGCAAATTACATAAAACATGAGAATAAACTCTATGTTTCTGGAGAAGATTACTTAGCATATATAGTACTTTGTGGCTGACAACTGCTGGACATGAGTAACATGCACAGCATGAACGGTAATCCCTCTAGTCACCCATCCAGCCTAGTACCTTGTAGTTGGTTGCTTAATTTGATACTTGTCCAATATTTTGACCACAAAGACGGCTTTCTCAGTCAGACTGAAGAAGTTTTATATTCACCCAATCACT
This sequence comes from Mactra quadrangularis, assembly GCA_025267735.1. Taxonomy (NCBI): domain Eukaryota; kingdom Metazoa; phylum Mollusca; class Bivalvia; order Venerida; family Mactridae; genus Mactra; species Mactra quadrangularis. Next base: position 6,628,153 of record CM046309.1, read on the forward strand.
ATTACACATGTTAGATTTGTAATTTTTGTGATAGTAGGAAGGAAATGCATGAAGGAAATGGCGTTAAAAATACTTCATGACCAAATTCCATCAATTAAGGTACACAAGCCCATACACGGATGGCATGGTTCCTATTGTGTTTTTGATTAGAAACAGTGCTGCTTAATCACATGGCCAACTTGGAATTTAACCCTATCACCTATAGGTTGACTACCATAATACTTATTGAGAAGTCTTTTTAGATTTTAAGATTAAATTAACCACCAAAATAATAAAACTGTATAGGATCACTAGTATCGGAAAATTCCAAATATGACTTTAAAGTTAGTATTGTTGAAGATGATAAACACACTTACTGTAAACCATGTTACTGGTCCATTCTTTCTTTGTCTGAACTCGTGTCTATTTGGATAAAATCCTATAACCCATGAACCTATGTTTGGTATTAGAACAGCAGCCACTGGTTGTAGATAGTTAGCCATCTAGAAATATACATGTATTATATGATCACATGAGAGGAATAGGGTAGACTAGTATGTTTTATCATTTACACTTAATTATCATTGCACATATCATATATGAATAGTATTTATATTTATTCACTGGGTTAATATATATATAATGTCAAGTCAACTCAATTTGGTCATTGAACTGTTAACTAGATTCAAATTGCTGTGTACCAGTGACATAGGTTACATTAATAAATGTACACAGTGAACTGCAATAAATGATTGATACCAGCTAGCTTACAACACAGAACTTTGAATCTTACAATGAAAAACCATCCTTATATTTTTATTACGGTATAAGAAGAATGGACATTTTTCCCAAGTAGCCTAGGATTTAGAACCTGAAGCTCCTGTGGTTACACTTTGAAAATATAGAATTCAGAATGTTTGTAGGAGTTCTTTCTTGTAACGTTCCATTTCAATTTGTTGCATTAGTACTTGTCAAGGGTGGTGCAAAATTTTTAAAACCTTTTAAACACCTTGCAAATTCATGAGAGGGGAGGCTTATAAAAAATAGTTTCAAAGGGAGATTACAATGGCTGGAATATTACTTATAAAAATAGTATATCCTTGGTTACCTCCCTTTGATTTGAGGTCCAAAGTCCGCTGCACTCGAGATCTCTTACGCAATTTAAATAAGAAAATGCATTAGAAGTTCATATGCTAAAGTAATTCAACAAAATCAAACTTTAATTTAAAATCAAAACAAGTCCAATACAATCACCCAATGTTAAAGTTGTACCTTTTTCTTCTGGTCGTATGTATAATGTAGATCCAAGCTTCTATTCCTTTCTACTACTCGTAGGCGTCACACCTATAAATGAGGTTTTAGCTAAAGTCCACATCTACGTACAGTCAGGTTTGAGCTAAATGACAGTTAAAACGTTTTCCTCTAATTTAAAGCATGGACCATATATTATGTAGAGACCTTGTTAAAAGTCCATAAGTTAAAAAAATCAATTATAACTTTGATGTTTATTCAATCAAAATTTATATTTAATTTTGTATGGACATCAAATTTTTCTATCTTTAATAGAAAAGTAACAAACTATCTTACTGTATTACCTCATGTTAAATTTTTAATTACTTGGCTATACATAAGGACATATAGATGATTGATATTTTATTTACTGCAAAATCTCCCGAATTTAATACTGTCGTCTGTAAAAGTCGAGAAACTGTAGAAATATCACTAGCGTATTTTCAATATTTTTGTTGAAGACATCTCAACTCTCATATATTGCCAGGATTTTCCATTGTAAGCCTCTTAGTGTCAAACTCAATGTGAACATATGTTGTTTGGTCCTATAAGTTCATTATAATACAAGTCATGTAGAGTTAATACAGGTTTTGTCAAAGCCAGTGTCTATCAGAAGTTACAATCTCATGGAAATATTTTTTCCTTTTATATACTTTTAACACTGTCAACACAATTTTGGTTATTTTTCCAAGTCCAGCACACCTAGCATAGCTTTCTCGGTTCCTTGTTTATAACCAGTAAATACCTAGTAGATATGTAGTAGGCAACCCTTCCAAAAGGCTGGAAACTTCTCCTTATACCTTGTTAATAGAGAAAAAAATGACATTGTTGTCAAGTTTTCATGGATGTGTGTAATCTTCCAGGGCTGGATTCAAACTTGTACCCTGTTGGGGACAGGAGATTCAAAATCTCAGCACCCTACCAACTGCCCTCCTGACACAGGACATGTAAATGTAAGTGTAACTTGTTCAGTGTGACCAAAGGCAATAGGAACAATTTTATGAGCATTTATAAATTGTTTACATTGATGTGATGTAGGTAATACCATATCATCATCAATATTTTGAAAACCGTTAATTTAAATTATGTTGCCAAGTGTAAAATGTTTGTAAAAACACAACATTTAAATAAAATATTATATGGTATCAATTTACCATTAACTAGATCTCTTAAACAAAGTGTGCCATGTAGTAATATATCAAATATAAACAAGATAAAGTACACTAGTAGAAGAGATATATCTAATATATTATATTTAGACTTTCGGCGATTTCCCCGAAAGGCTTAGATTATACGACAAGTCGAAAAACTATGGACAATCCAAATGCCTGCCCAGTTAAACCTGCGGAGTGATACATGTGTCTCTGATTTTCAACACAGTTTTTATTTCTTGGCGATAAAAGTAGTTCCGTCAATCAATTGACACGTCTTTGTTTCAGTGTCAGTGACAGGTTTTTATATATATTGATAAGCGTGTGAATGGGCTAAGTCAAATCTCGTTAATACACTAAGCAGTAGTATTTGCCAGTTATACAGGATAGTCCTGCTCAGTTCGTACTTGAACCTAATGTGTAAGGAGTAATCATCAGTATGGATTCGTTAGGTTTCAATGTGCACAAGTCATTCTGTATTTCAATACTGATTTTATTCATGATAAAAAATCTTGATACATTCATACATTAAACAGCAGAAATATATTAAGTATACATAGTATTATAACAGTTCAGTCAGGCTTGAAGCTAATAAGATTGATTATATCAAATACATTTCAAATAGCACCTTCAAATAAATACATGCAGATAAACTTAAACAAACAAAACTTTTGAATTATAAAAATTGTATAACAACAGCGACTTTCACTAGTTATCAATAAAAAATGTCAGAGTATCCAACGATGAACTCCTTGCTCTCTTCAATCTGTTCTATCTTTGTTATTTCTCCAGATATAGTAGTTTAGATACGAAGCAAAGCTAACCCAACCAAGATAAGGTAACATAAGTTGTGCTGCAGTACAGTTCACTTGATGAAAGGTAAAAATACATGCTACAATGGATCCCCATAATCCAGCAATATTAACTAAAGCCTGAAAATAAATAATTAGTGCAAATGGGTCAAGACTTTATATAAGAAAAAAGTGAATTACGACCATTTGCACATAACCAGCATTATAAGAAAAAATTCTCTGAGGCAAAATCACCTTCAGTAAATTAAAAAGAAGTATACCTATAGATGAATCAGAGCAAAACTGGTCTACATACTTCTTATTTTACATGTAGTTTGACTAGTTTTGCAAGGAGTCCATGATATGTAAATAATCACCTGCATTCATGATCAAGTGGTTAATGATGCTGACTTGAAAATCAATAAGTTGGTAAACATATTTATTGAGAAAAAAAACCATATTTCAAAGTGGTCATGTATCCATGGGGTCTGCCCTTAAGTTCTCACAACTTAGTTACAATTATACCTATCACTGAGACAGAGTTACATTCCAACCTACCAATTGATCATGCCTCTGTATGAATGTGGGTAGAAGGTAATAGCTCATTTTAGGAACAAAATTCCCTCATACATAGATTTTAAAATGATTCATAAAACTCAAAAATTTAACTTGAACTCATAAATAACAAATGATTTATGAAAATATCTAAACACAATTTCCAAGATGTTAAGTGGAAGAATCATTTTTCTCACAACAGGGAGAAGGGCTAAATACAAGTACATGTACAACAATATCATATCAAGTTCTATAGATTTAGCGTTGTTGTGCATAACTGAAATTTAAAGGGGGAGACAGGAGCAAGTAGGATCTCGTAGTTCAACTTAACAGATATGCAATCTTGCACTGACAATATTTAAAACACTACTTGTTTAACATCAAAATTCACCAATCATATATTAAACATTATTTGGTTAATATCACAACTTACCAGTCCTAGTTTTTTTGCCCCAAAGAAGATAGGTGACCAAGTCCAGTTAAGAACCAAACTAGCACCATAGCAAGCTAATGGAAGTCTAGCATCTCCACTGAAACCACCACCATCGCGCCAGATCATGTATGAAGCATATCCCATAGTACAGTACAGACTAGTCCATACTGGTGGAAATATCCAGTTTGGTGGATTAAATGAAGGTTTCTTCAATGCCTGAAATAATGATATTCAAAATATCTTTCAGATTTGATAACTACAATGTGTAACTATTGAATATACTTTCCAACTTCAATCTGCATTCATTAAATTCTAAGTTAAATTTGTTAGACTTAATGAAATAATCAATACTAACTAAATGATATTCTAATTATTTAGTTAACAAAGTTATTGCAATCTGAAACTAGCAAAGTAAACTACAGATAGAATTTTGAGCCGTACATGTATATGTTTTTTCTAAAATACCTAGAACACTAGCCCAATATATCATAATATAGTTATAGACAAAATTATCAACAAGCCTAACTGTAAGTAAATTTCACTAGCCTAAATTAAGTTTTATTGGTCCCTGGCTGCCCACTAATGGTTTAATGTGATGATAAAACATAAATTGAATCTTTTTAGCATGATTGAAGTATTGTAGAGCATAAATAGTCTTGAAGAATTTTCTCAATTGCTTGATTTATGCTACTGCCTTGCTAGTTTAAATGTTATTCAACCATCAGTGGCACACATTAGTTCTGCTGATTTAAATATTCACTGCAGTATTTCTGTACTCACAATCTTGTAATATATATATAAATCAGCAGAGTTAATGTATGCGCCATTGACAGTCAAATAAAGTAAAACAAAATGTTATTATGAAATACCAAGATATGGAGTAAAACACCTGTTGACTGATCTAGGCAGTTAATTGACTAAGGATGTTGGTGTCAAGCATGAAACAATACAAAAGTCATTACAGTAGGATGATAAAATAAAAGTTATAAGGTATTACCATGTACCAGGAAACCTCTCCAGGATTTTTGGGTTTAATTGCTGGTCTTGTGAATATATTTCCAGCAAAACCACCAATATTGGGTAGCAGTATGGCTGCCACAGGCTTAAGGTAGTTGGTCATCTAAAATGTAATTTAAACAGACAGTGGAGCTATTGAGTAGGATGATAAAATAAAAATAATGGAGTATTACCATGTACCAGGAAACCTCCCCAGGAGTTTTTGGTTTAATTGCTGGTCTTGTGAATATATTTCCAGCAAAACCACCAATATTTGGTAGCAATATGGCTGCCACAGGCTTAAGGTAGTTGGTCATCTAAAATGTAAAATTTAAACAGACAATTTTATGATGTTGGTAAAAGTAGCAATTGAAGATCATGGGCAGATCCAGCGGGGGGGGGGGGGGGGAAGTCAGGACCCCCCTAGAATTTGGAAAATGTACATGTCCATTAGTGTATTTCTTGCTTAAAAATTGTAAGTCATTTTTAATTAATATGAAGCAATTTTTCACGGTGCTTAACATAGATTTAATTGTTATGTAGTTTTTATTATCAATATGTTGCATTTTTTCTGCAAAATGTGTATAATGTGGTAGTGGTTCAAGGTTCGGACCCCACCTAGAAAAGTTCGGACCCCTTAGAAAAAAATCCTGTATCCGCCCCAGCAGGTAGGGTACAAGATTGATAGATTAAATACATCAGAGGAAAACAATATTGGGTCCTGTAACCCCTGAATAAAGTCCTTTCCTGAAAAATAAGTACTTCTTTTGAAATAGATCAAATATAAATGAAATATTTTTTTGTCGATGGCAAGCCCAGCCCCGGGGCAAGAGCAATTTATGGTTTGATGTTTTTACAGACACAGTACTGTCTACTGTAATATAAATAAGGAAAATTTGGGTCTGGCACCAGTGACAAGAACAAAAAATACTTATGGATGACTTAATCATAGACCAAGTTAATCGAATAAAGAGGAAAATTGGAATACAAAGAAATTAAATCTTGGATTATTTTAATATTTAATTACTCCATTTCCTGGAAAGTTCTGTGCAATTTTGCTATGTATAAATCGAACTTCACTCGTATTCTATCAAATGTCACGAAGTGAAACAATATTCTATAGGTAATGATCAATATATTTAATAAAACAAATGTATGAAAATAATGTATAGTTACTTATAAATTAATAAATAATTACCTTTTGCAGCTAATCTCGTGAAACTTGTCAAACCGGACTAGAGGTTAAACACCGGTATGACTAAACAGCGAATAGGACTCCTATTCGCGAATAGGAGATAAAGTGCGAATAGGACTTTTAATTTTCAAATAACTCTAAGTATACTGGTCATGTCGACCAAATATGGTATATTTATTTTGAATAAAGTTATTTAGAAATGGTACTTCTTTTAAGATAATGTTATTGGTGAAAAATGAAGTTTTCATCCAAGATAATAGATATTTTCGAGTCACGTTCGCCTAACGACTTATGCAAACGGTATGACTAAACAGCGAATAGGACTCCTATTCGCGAATAGGAGATAAAGTGCGAATAGGACTTTTAATTTTCAAATAACTCTAAGTATACTGGTCATGTCGACCAAATATGGTATATTTATTTTGAATAAAGTTATTTAGAAATGGTACTTCTTTTAAGATAATGTTATTGGTGAAAAATGAAGTTTTTATCCAAGATAATAGATATTTTCGAGTCACGTTCGCCTAACGACTTATGCAAATATGACTTTTATATCGTAGTTTAAGATTTTAAAAGTTGTAAATACATGTTCAAATTTAATCATTTAATATTAAAAATGTTTAATAGCTTAAATACTTAATAAATAAACATTGGTTTGGTTTCAAACTGCGAATAATTTAAGTAAACATATCATGCAATCTCCTATTCGCTCAGTTACTAAAAATAGATCCTATTCGCTCAGTGTTCTTCATATGCAGTTTAATATTTTTAAAATAAGTTGAAAATATATTTTGAAATTCAAATATATAATATTCAAAAAAGTATTTGTGCCAGAATATTTAATACATAATTATTATTTTTGTTAATAATTTTGCGAATAATATAAGTTAACATATCATACAATCTCCTATTCGCTTAGTTACTAAAAATAGATCCTATTCGCTCAGTGTTCTTCAACTTACGAATATGACTTTTAGCTATGCGAACATGCAGTTTAATATTTTTAAAATAAGTTGAAAATATATTTTGAAATTCAAATATATAATATTCAAAAAAGTATTTGTGCCAGAATATTTAATATATAATTATTATTTTTGTTAATAATTTTGCGAATAATATAAGTTAACATATCATACAATCTCCTATTCGCTTAGTTACTAAATATTATTATAGATCCCATTCGCTCAGTGTTCTTCTACATGCGAATATGACTTTTATATCGTAGTTAAAGATTTAAAAAACTGTAAATTTATACATCAATAATTTAAATCATTTACTGTTAAAAACGGTTTTTAGCTTAAATACTAAATAAATAAACATTGGTTTGGTTTCAAACTGCGAATAATATAAGCAAACATATCATACAATCTCCTATTCGCTTAGTTACTAAAAATAGATCGCATTCGCTCAGTGTTCTTTTACATGGGAATATGACTTTTATATCGTAGATTGAGATTTAAAAAAAATGTAAATACATCAATAATTTAAATCACTTACTATTAAAACGTTTTTAAGCTCAAATACTTAATAAATAAACATTAGTTTGGTTTTAAACTGCGAATAATATAAGTAAACATATCATACAATCTCCTATTCGCTCAGTGTTCTTCTACGTACGAATATGACTTTTAGCTATGCGAATAGGACTTTTTTTGTTGCAGTTTAAGATCTAATAAGCTGAAAATGTATTTTGAAATTCAAATATTTAATACTCAAAAAAGTGTTTGTGCTAGAATGTTTGATAAATAATTATTTTTTTGTTGAATAATTATTTTACATGTGGTTGAGTTCTCTAAGCAAACATACATGTATCATACAATCTCCTATTCGCTCAGTTACTAAAAATAGATCCTATTCGCTCAGTGTTCTTCTACATACGAATATGACTTTTAAATCGTAGAATTATACTACTATATCTTAATTTCTTTTATGATGTGCAAGTAATGCCAACTTATTTAAGTCATTGACTATAATTTGGGTATATATCTTACAATACGCAAGTCAAAAATCTCATATTTGCACGGTTTATATCAAAAATATATCCCGTGAGGACAGTGACGTTCAATTTAATGAATACTAGTATGACTATCGCTGTAAGAAAATTACTTTATGCATTTTTAATAATTGCCATGTTTTTTTTTATTTCTGCGAATATGACTTTTTAATGTAATTCTAGTACAGTGAGTAATAAAAAAAGAAATGTTTATTTTGATATAAGTGATATCTTTTATTTCAAATGAGCATTTATCAAAACCGTTCCAAAATATAAGAACATATGACTTCTTATCAAATAAGTTGTATCTATTTAAATATGTATACATGAAACACAATAAATTGTTTTATTAACATTAATTTGCTACTTAATTGAGGATATTTAGCAAATTAGCTGTTTCATCATCATTTAATTTTTAATAAAATATTTTTTACTTACTTCAAAATTGATGATAAGTATTTGAATAACACAATAATGCAAATATTAAAACAATTTTGAATCAAAGCAACCGCTATAGCACTTGTTTCTTCAATTAGCGAAAATAAATTATCGTTATCAGGTAAAATAACACTTTAACAAAAGGTCGCGTGGTCATCATTATGAAGGTGTGACAATTAACGAGGACGTATACAAACATACATTCATAAGTGTGTCTATTATGATGTGATAATATATCTTTGTTACATTGTATTGATTACATCCACGCGTTAACTGTTATATAATTAAAATCAGTGTGAAAATTGTGTATTGCGATTAATTAAGACAGATTTTACTCGTAATTTAACTTTGTAAATAGTTATTACAGTTTGTAAAATACGTACAGTGATGTGTTTGGCAACAATATTTCCTACAATCTATTACAAAAATGTCATGGACTGCTGATATATATGTATATTTATTTATGAAGAAAAAGAAATTTAAAAAAAATATGTGATCTGTATCAATTTTGTTCTGTATAATTTAAACCTATATGTACGGGTATCGCCCGAACATTGACTCTCATATTGACGGAAATAAATTCAAGATAAAGCTTTACGAAAGCTTCAAAAAGATCTACGAACAAATTTCGGAACTTTAGCAATTTCCATTCAAAATATTTCCATCGCAAAAATAATTATTTTAGTAACTTAGAGAATTCAACCACATGTATAATTAATTATTTATCAAAAAAATAATTATTTATTAAATATTCTAGCACAAATATTTTTTGAATATTAAATATTTTAACTTAATTAAATATTTCTACTTATCAAATCTAAAACTGAAACACAAAAGTCCTATTCGCATAGCTAATAGTAAAATTCATTCGTAGAACACTGAGCGAATAATTATGATCTATTTATAATAACTAAGCGAATAGGAGATTGTATGATATGTTTGTTCAGGAGAATTCAACCACATGTATAATTATTTATAACAATAATTATGATTTATTTAATATTCTAGCATAAATATTTATTGGAATATTAGATATTTGAACTTAATTAAATATTTCTACTTATCAAATCTAAAACTGAAACACAAAAGTCCTATTCGCAGAGCTAATAGTAAAATTCAATTGTAGAAGAACACTGAGTGAATGGATCTATTTTTAGTAACTAAGCGAATAGGAGATTGTATGATATGTTTACTTATATTATTCGCAGTTTGAAACCAAACTAATGTTTATTTATTTATTAAGTATTTAAGCTATTAAACATTTTTAGTAGTAAATGATTTAATTTGAACAAGTATTTACAACTTTTAAGATCTTAAACTATGATATAAAAGTCATATTCGCATGTAGAAGAACACAGAGCGAATAGGATCTATTTTTAGTAACCAAGCGAATAGGAGATTGTATGATATGTTTGCTTAGAGAACTCAACCACATGTATAATTATTCAACAAAAAGTAATTATTTATTAAATATTCTAGCACAAATACTTTTTTGAATATCATATATTTAAATTTAAAAATATATTTTCAACTTATTAAATCTTAAACTGCCACATAAAAGTCCTATTCGCTTAGCGAAAAGTCATATTCGTTTGTAGATGAACACTGAGCGAATAGGATCTATTTTTAGTAATTGAGCGAATAGGAGATTGTGTTATATGTTTACTTATATTATTCGCAGTTTGAAACCAAACTAATGTTTATTTATTAAGTACTTAAGCTATTTAACATTTTTAATAGTAAATGATTTAATTTGAACAAGTATTTACAACTTTTAAAATCTTAAACTGCGATATAAAAGTCATATTCGCATAGGTCGTTAGGCGAACGTGACTCGAAAATATCTATTATCTTGGATAAAAACTTCATTTTTTCTCAAAAATGTCATTTCAAAACACGAACTATTTCGAAATAACTTTATTCAAAATAAATATACAATATTTGGTCGACATGACCAGTATACTTGGAGTTATTTGAAAATTAAAAGTCCTATTCGCACTTTATCTCCTATTCGCGAATAGGAGTCCTATTCGCTGTTTAGTCATACCCGTTAAACACCACTAAATTAAAGTCTTAGCTATCGTCCATCACGTACCGTAATTCTATAACGGACTCTACCTCAAAATATAATACAAGTAATCTCCCCTGTTAAAGTTTGTCTTCGTTTCTAAACTGTCGTCTTGCAAATACGGGGGGGGGGGTCTCCCGGGATCCGGGATCGTATTAAATATATAGGGAAAACTGTATTTGTGTTGACTATTGAACGATTAAAGTATTTTTATGGTATGTAATGACCAATTTGTTGATTAAAAATTTAGATTTAAATACATTTAGAACTTTTCATTAACAAACGTGAAATATGAAAATTACATTGAAAGATATATCTATGTATTAATTTTGTATTTTTTCTTCTTTTTTCATAACTACAAATCAAACTTATAAAAAACCATCCGTACTAGATACTACAGTTCGTGCGAAAATAAAAGTTAAACTACACTGGAACCTGTCTACAAAGGCCGCTCAGCGGAAAGACCAAAAGTGGTCTTTGTAGACAGGTGATCTTTGTTCTCAGGTTCTATATATCTGTACTTAGTAAATCATTTGATAAACGTTTTGCCAATGCCCGTGGTCTTTATTGGAGAAATGACTTGTTATGCTACTGTAATAACTTACAGTATAATACTTTCACTGAATAAATGAATAATTTCATAATGATCAGTTTTCTACTGGTTGGATCATGAGTGGTCCTTCATCATGACTATAATCAGATCATCAATTTTCTACTGGTTGGATCATTCATGAGTGGTCGTTCATTTGAATACCATATACATGTATTCCCTTTAAAACGTCCCCGGAGAGGATATGTTTTTCAAAGGGGCGTTATAAAGACTATAAAAATCTTTACAGGAGTATAAATAGGGAAATAATTGGATTAAATACGATATGGTTATTGTACAGTCGGTACAGTCCTAGATAACGGTCGCTTTAACTTGAAGCGAACGTCATCTATGGCATTACCGACATTAGAGTTTTAAAGTAAGCTAAAACAGACATCCAGAGCCATGAAAATCGATATAAAAAGCATCCTCCTCAGCGTAAATTCAAAGGAGCGACCGACGTTATAAAACCTTGATTTAAATACCAAAAGACATGCCGCCGTAACAATGAATGAGAAACTGTGCGTCAGAAGTTTAATTGCCATTAGGGATTTTATATCCCTGCTGCAATTGAAGTGATACATTTTTACATTTACGTTAAAATTCTAATAAGCTTATTTTTATTGATTCTACTTAATTAAGCAAACAATGAAACGTACATGCATGTTTGTTTGTGTAACAATAATTTAGTAGCCTATCAAATTCGACGGGACCGAAATTGGTGGTCGTTAATCGTTGTGGACAAGTGGTCGCTACGGACAGTGTCATTTAAGAGTAAATTTGATCAGGGAATTTAAAATGGTCTTTGTCGGCAGGTGGTCGCTCTGAACAGGTGGTCGCTAGCTCAGGTATATTACTATCACAAAAAGACTTGAAATTATTAAAATAATGTCTACACATGTGTAGATGTTTTCACCAGACATTCTGTTTACAAATATTCTTGGTCATTACCTGTGAACAAAGATAAAATATAATGATTCACATATATAATACGATACAAACAAAGTACATGTATATCAATGTTTCTTACATTCGGTCTAAAACTTATCATTACAGATATCATATCGAATGGTTAGGTATCAGTTTCATTTACAAATATACCATTTTTTCATTACTTTTACAAATTACTTTATCTGGATAACACCCTCCTATCTACTAAGTATGCTACCATCATAAACTTTTTATTATTTAAATGTTTTGTAGGGCTGTTTTAATAAGTTTGATTTGTAGTTATGAAAAAAGGAGATAAAACAAAACAAAAATATATTTTAATGTATTTTTTCACATTTTAAAGTTGTTTATAAATAGCTTTAGCATATTTAAGTCTAAAGTTTAAATTAACAAATCGTTCATTACATACAATATAAAATAAAGTGTTCACGTTTAATCGCCTTTAATGACAAAAATCAACACAAATATAGTTTACAAAGTTTTATTAACAATTTTTTACTTTTCCCTGAAGTTTTACATGTACAATAATCACATTTCAATAACAGCTAACACTATAACAAGATAGCAAAGTTCCACTATTTAATTATCAAATAGATGGCCATAGTCGCGAAACTATCTTAACAAATATAGGGATCTTTTGTTTGTGAAATTAAATATTGTGGACTTAAAAATCGTAAAAGTAGGCATGCGAGTCTGCAATAACCAAGTTAGTCTTAATAGCGGAGATTTACTGTATATATCTCTTGCATCATGAACTGTAAAACATGTACATGTATGTATATTCCATAGAATTAGAATTCAAAACATAACATTTGAAACTGTAAGTGTAGTACATTTTGTACATTTATTGTACAAGGACACATTTTTATTAATCAATCACAAAAAATAAATCTTATTACAATGATTTCAACCAGTCATCTTGCTTCCATATCTTTAGGACAATATTTTCATTACACTGATGTATCATAGTCTTCAAGCCTATCTTTCTTCTGTACTGGACATTTAGTCCAGCAAAATGGAATTTTTACTGGACTGAATGAAACTATACAGCACCAAATCATTTCTCAGCGATACAGTAAATCTGCTATACGATAATATATCTTTAAATTAAACAATATAACAACATTTTTGTTTTAAAGAAGGACGTTTTATTGAACATGAAAACATGGCAAAAAGTTCTTGGACCGTCGGATCACGATAAGTCACTGAACTGAAGGCCATTTCAGTCGACTCAATCCACGTTACACTTTCTAAATAGACTACATGTATATCCGGAATTCAAATATTTGGGGTTTCCCCCACGGTACAAACAAACATTTAACAGTTGAATGAAAATATTTGTACAAAGCATGAGCAATACGATTGCATCCGTATTTAGTGCTTTTTAGCAATAATGTGTAACAAGCTTTGCCTGCGCACGGACGGACAAACCAACCCATTTGAGGTCTATTCGAAAACTGTATCACTCAGGTATACAACGATTGACTATATCTAAGTTTTCATACAAATTTATATCACCATCGTCAATACAATCATACAAGTTATCTTCAGGCATTTTGGAATAACATTTATTTTCATGAGCCAATCTTTTTTCTGACGTCATCTCAAACGATGTTCCTGGTTCCACTGGGAGGTTACATCTATAATGAGAAAATTATGTTATGGAAATTGTACATGTTTTAATATGGGACTTCAGTCAGTTATCTCTCCCATTCGGAATATCCTCGGCCATTCACTACGAATAACTAATTCATGAAAGGTCGAGGGTGTTCCGAATGTTATCTCTTCCTGGTAAAATCTGAAGCATTCCAACTGGTAAGGAGGTCCTTACAGTTGGAATCCTCGGATTTTATCATTGAATTCCTATGTAAGAATAACAAAATATTTCATCTTTCTTGTTAATAAAGATATTATCAGAGGTAATGGAATTAAGATAGTTCTATACCCTTAAAATACTTAGCTTGAATTTCAAACAAATTAAATGATTTACAAAAAAAGTTATTTAAGATCAGTTTTGGCAAATTGACATTGAAAAGTAAGGTAAAATCAGAGTTATCCAACTAGTAGGACCTACCTATTTGAAAGGTATACAAGGGGAAGTAACTGACTAAAGTCCCTTATTTCAAACACCCCGCAGCAGTTATCTCCCATTATCAAATTAAGTAGCAAAGCGTGACGTAAGCACTGTGAGGAAATTGCCCTTATTTGTTAGATAAATAAGATTTAAGCGATATGAGTTGGCCTAGTTTATTTCTTCATATCAAATTGGCTTTTCATTAAGTGATGCTTTATTTCTACCATAAATTTCTTTTGTCGCATTCAATAAACAAATTGTAAATCATGACAACTGTTGAGCATATCATATAGAGATATTATTACTTTTTCACAGCACAATAAAACATGATATCTAAGCTGTAGTATTTAATTCACAATCAATTGATTAATTCAGGACCAAAGACTAAGGTATATTTAATGCTTAGGTATGGTAACCACACGAGACCCTACACTTGGTCATCCGTTCAAAGTATCTAGTCTCCCATTAGAAGTATATAATTAACTAAATGTAGATAAATTGTAAGATACTAACCCAGTGCTGTAAATCCTGGAGTCTCTATATGTACCTGAAACAAATCAGATACATTTGCGTTGTCAGAACAGAACAGAACAGAACAGGACAGAACAGAACTTTTATTAACATTCACAAGTTATATAAATAACAATATGTGAGAAGTAAATACATATTCATATACATAGAAATATTATACTTATTTATTAGAAGGTTAACTTTAACGCAAAATTAACGAAGGGGAAATAATCCATTTTTAAGTCAGGTAGAGTTGTGGTTACTGTCTAATTCTTTGCAACAGATGGTAATTAATCATTTTATGTAATTTTATAAACATCTAACCATAAATGGCAAAGATATCCAACAATTTGAAAACTTTAAGGCAAAAAAACCAAAGGGAAATAATCCATTATTAAGCTAGGTAGAGTTGTAGTTATTGTCTTAATCTGTCCATCACATGGTATGTTATCATTGCATAAAGTTTCGTAAAGATCTGACAGTAAAGATCTGACAATAAATGGCAGAAAAATATGCCAAATTAAAAACTTAAACGCAATTGTTAACGACACCAGACACCTGAAATTCCAAAGGGCAATAATCCATAATTAAGCCAGGTAGAGTTGCGGTTACTGTCTTATTCTGTTCATCACATAGTATGTTATCATCATATAAAATCTTGTAGAGATCTGACTATAAATGGCAGAAATATAGAGTACATTAAAAACTTCAACACAATTGTTAACGACACCGGACGCCCGCCCACCCGCCCGCCCGCCCGTGTTCACCAAATTAAACTATTAGCCGAATTTTTTTCGTTGAAAAATCCGGCTAACAAAAATAATCAATTGGATTTGTCGAAATACATGTAATCGAAAGAGACATCAAGTAAAGGTAGACGATGTTCTGCAATAAAATTATATCTATCTTGTAATTTGAAATGTTCAAGTTTTAGTAATGCATACAGTGGTCTCGGACAAAGAAAATTTTGACAAAAACTGATCAAGCATACTAGCAGCTAGTAAATTAGTAGTAACTAGATGGGAGCCCGTGCAAGCACGGGCTTTAGGTAATGAAAGTTCTCGAAACTGTTCCTCGAAACAGGCATGTTTAAAAAGCATGGGTGAGTATGCCGTTTATGGGTATTATTTCGAGAACAAAGAACGCATGCTTGGTGAATATTCAAAAAATGGCAAGAAGGTTGCACGTATTCTGGGTGATTCCCCATGATAATACAGCAGTTACAGTCATGTGATTACATTCGATTCAGTAAAGATCAGAAATATTTTACTTCACGTCGAGAATCAAACTCGAATTTTACTTGTGGTGGCAGTGGTTATTGATTTGATAAAGGGAGATAACCGCTGCGGGGAGTTTGGTTTGACGTGTCTATTTTTAGTTTTATCTAGAACTATTTTAGACACAAAAAAAACACTATTTTTGTTGATTTTTGGCAGTTTTTGCAAATATCAAGAGGCTTTGTCAAAAAAGAATTGTCAACTTGATATGCCGGTATATAGGTGCTCCAGCATTCTGGGTGCTCCAGTGACAAACAAAAGATTTATTCAAAGCTGCGCAGTTTCTTCCACAAAACAGGAAACTCGCAAATTTAATAGTATATATAACTACATTGTATAATTAAAGCTTATGTAACCAGAGGCCCGTATTATCAAGCGTCTTACGACCGATTTTAGTCGTAAAACCTTCTACATTGTAATGTTAAATTATCGTAAGATTTTTGATAATATGCTACCCAGGTGATCCTGGGTAAATTAGCATGGTTGGTTTTTAATTTACTCAGATGGCTCTTTCGTTTATTTTAATGGTTAATTTTAATTGGTGTATCCTAAAACAAGATTTTTTCCTAGGTCTTCGGGAGGGTCCTGTATGAAAAATAAAACAAAGTTGTTTTGAACAGACAAATACACTTGATGAACCTTATTTGATTATTGTATAAATATTTTTTCACAAAGTGATATGAATACTTACTGTTTGTTCGTTTCTTATATATACACCATATTAACAATCCCATACAATAAATGAACACTACACAAGATATAGAGATAATTATAAGGTTCACTGAAACAGAAGAAGTGTTTTATATTTAAAATAACAAACTTACATCTTAAAAGAAAAAGTTTCTATTAAAATATAACAAAGTGGTCTTGGGTATGCATGTTAAAGGCACTAGTTCATAGATTTGGTCAAAATTTTCCATACTTTCATAATACTATTCAGCGTCTGTAATTGAGCCAAAAAATAATTTTTAATATTTTAAGACAAACTGACCTATAGGTTGCAAGAAATATACGATTAAAGTTACAAAAATGCTCTAAAATTGTCTATTTTACTACATGAAACACCATCATTTGTAGTGGTATGTCGATTTGCACTAAAATTGTCATTATCAGAACACTACTTTCCTGCTTCCAAAAATGTTTACATACAATTTAGAAAGTTTTAGAAAAAGTTGATATTTTAGTTGAAATCTGTGAATGAGTACCTTTAACTGTGTTTATAGTAACACTATTTCTCTTTGGTGAACACGCTTCTATTAATAGTAACAGATAAACGTCTTTAGTGAACAGGTTCTATTTATAGCAACAGACAAACGTCTTTGGCGAACACGCTTCTATTTATAGCAACAGATAAACGTCTTTGGCGAGCTCGCTTCTATTTTTAACGACATACGTACAATCGTCTTAGGTGAACGCGCTTCTTCATGTATTTATAGTAACCTAGTCGTCTTTTGTTTACAAGCATCTATTTGAAGCAATATTTAAAGCTGTGTTTGATTGAAGAAAAATTAAGCTGATACAGTAACAGTTAGGAGCAGGCGTTGCCGAGTGGATACGACGTTGGACTGGTAAACTTTGAAAAGCAAACTCTGCGTCGGTTCGAATGATCGAATCCCAATCGAAACATACTATCATTTGATAGTATAACCCGTGAGCTAGAAACGTTATCCTACTAGCTCAGTACTGGTGGAAGGGGCAAGAAGCGGTCTCGAAAGAGATTAATCCAAGTTGTAAGGACTTTGTAAGGATGTTTCACAATCGAGCTAAAATAGTATAAACTAACAGATTATAGGGTTAGGTCTTGGATCAATAATATCTATTTATAAAATCAGGCACGTGGA
This sequence comes from Mactra quadrangularis, assembly GCA_025267735.1. Lineage (NCBI taxonomy): Eukaryota > Metazoa > Mollusca > Bivalvia > Venerida > Mactridae > Mactra > Mactra quadrangularis. The sequence continues at coordinate 6,646,284 of CM046309.1, forward strand.
GTCAGAATATCGTAATTATATGAATGCAAGGATGAAATTGTCATTTTTTGTGGATATATGAACAAGTTATTCAAAGTTCGTCAAAACTCTTACTTAAGTTTGAATCTCCTTTGTACGGTATTTCAGTAGAACTAGCGTTTATGATCTCGTTTTTTGATGTATGGTCCACTTTTGTTGATGTTGTCGTCGGACGGTTTGTTTTATTGTCGTCCACCACTGACGTCATCGATGACGTAAAGATACTAGTAGTTCTGAAACCAACAATCGCTTTTATTGGTGTAGTCTTACTTGCGACTGTAATATAAAATGATACCACATGTATATATATTTTACAAACATAAGTGTTGGTGTCAGTATGTAACATACCAAGCGATAAGTTAGCAATTCTGAATCAGGTATATTTAACATAGCTAATTAGCGTATAAATTAATATAGAGTGCTCTTAAAGATATACCCCACTTTTCTAAGAAATGGACACTTGGCCAAATTTAAATTAAGATGCAGAATGGTTTGAACTATATATTATGTCTCTCATGCATGGTATGTTTTGATAACTCAATGGTTGAAAAGAGCTTTCAAGTCAAATGTTTATGAATACATGTACTTCTTCATATATCTTCAGTGGCTATAATTATTTTCCACAACGTTCTGACATTTCCATGAAATGTCTTCATCAGCTAGGCAGATATCTGCTAGTGTAGTTGAAGCAGTTATCCAGTTGTAGGACGCATGCTTAGGGATCAAGAGGTCACTGGTTCGATCCCCACTAGGAGCACTGCTAATTATATGAACAAGATATTAAGCTACAATTGTTCCACTCCATCCAGGTGTAAATGAGTATTGTGAGGGATTGCCTGCCTTGGATTTGATTGTACTACTTGGTGGTACATGCCATTATTTTGAGATTAAAGTAATATCATAAGAAAGTATAGACAACATAAACATGTACATTTTCATTAATCAAATAAACAGAAACAAGGAACTATCAGTATTTCCTGAGAAAAATAAATTATCGAATCACGGACAACATTATTCAAGAAAATTTCATCAACAATTTTTTATGGATTGAGGACTCTAAAACCTACGCGCACTCAGACGCTTAAGAAAGTTCCGGTATGGCATCATTCTATAAATAGAAGGTGAAGATATCACCTCTATACTAAGACGCGCAACCGTCCCAAAATTCGGCGTTTGGTACGCAACAGAATATAGTGCGACGCATTAAGACAAAATCGTTGGATTTTTTCGTTTCTTTTTTGACAAATCATTGTTGAAATGTAAAATAAATGATCACTCTTAGCTACAGGAATATAAATCTATATGTACAAAGTACTTTTAAACCTCTAGTATAGGTATAGGTGCATAGTTAAACCGTGTAACCTAGTTTCGATTTCAAATTACTGTGTAAATGATGACAGATGTAAACACGTTACGATGAAGGTTTAACTACCGGTATAAAAGTTTGATTTAATGAGGTAAGTTGGTTGGATAGTCAAATTCTATTGAGTAGACACAAAATTCATACTCTTTTTGTTCAGAATACTTGAAGGGGGAAATTGATAGAATGTAAACATTGCCAATGTTTTCAGGTAAAAAACAGTTTACCCATGATGCACGGCGTCTCCGTACAAAGGTCAGTCAGACCGTTTGTGTACAGAATGGTATGGCATGGCTTAAAGTCGACTGAACATGTATATGGAAGCAGACGTTAAACAACACTTCAACCTTTAATTTTTAACATTATTCTTGGTTAATAGAAAAAAATAGTACCACCTAGCTCAATAAATGAATGTACCTGTGGTTTGGATTTCATTACAATGTCTTCCTGTAAAGCCAGATGTACAATGACATACATGGTGTGTTGAATTAACGTCCGTACACCTTGAACCGTTACACCAAGCGTCGTTCAGACAACCTAAAAATTGTAAGAAGTTACTTGGAATGGAATCAAATACTGTGTTATGGAACGACTAAACTGCCTTATAGGTCCATTTGAGGACAACGAACAAAAATATAAACCAATAAGGCAGTTTAGGCGTTCCATAGTGTCCTATATGGAATGGTCAGTTATTGTATAACTGAAAGCGGATATTTTAGTTTGGTTAAAATTGGACGAAATTAAATAATTACAAGTACATGTAAAATGCACAGGTGACAGACTCAATTTTTCCTTATTATAGTATATATACATTTATATTCTCTCTTTATACTATAATAAAGAAAAGCTGAGTCTGTCACCTGTGGTAAAATGCACCCTTTAAAGTGTTTGGACAAATGATAGTTTGACAAAAAATGATCATGCATACCCCTAGTAATTATATTACATGTATAAATAAAGCGTATTCTTGTATTAAAAAACCAATGTAGTTTAAAACTTATGCTGATAAACTAATAAATGCTGATTTTTAATTTAGTTAATAAGACTTGTTTCCTTTTAATGAATAAATGCGAATCGGTATAAATTAAAAACTTGATTTGCTCTGTAAAAATAATATAACACATCTCACTAATTGGTTCAGGCATATCTCGTCGGTCAATCATTCAACACTGTACCTGGACATGCCTAGATCTATGGACTCAAACTTTAAACCATATACTGACCACAATTCCTGTCAGTGACAGATTTTTCTAATTGATACAGAGGACAGTGGAAGAATGACCGTCAACAGTATTTTCTAACATTATATACCTATTACATGCATTCGAATATGGATAGTATCGTTTAACATGAAATTCACTAAACTCACTTCACAATCTATATTGCTCAACATAATGACAAATCGACATTTCATAATACATGTATTAAATAATGTAGTGTTTTCATGACTAAACTGTGACGTATTCCGTTAAGGTATGTAAGTCTTGCCCTAGAATCGAGGCTCTACGACTTCTGGACTCGCAGTCCAGTGCGACCGACTAAGCTTACCAGATAGGCTAGAATGGATTATTACCGGAATTCAACTATTTTGGGTTTTTCCTGCGGTACAAACAAAACTTTCACTGTTACAATAAAAATATGTGTTCTTAGAACAATATGATGTTATCCGTGTTCCGTGCTTTTCAGCCGACGTGTAAAAGACTTTGTTGTACCCCCTGTGCACGAATGGAAAACCTCATACATTGGAGTTTCGTTAATTGGTAAAATAAAGTAAATGATATACATACGCCAAGTATCATAGACCTGTACATTATGTATATCGCCACATGTTTCATCTGAGGCACCTGGACATTTTATTAAACATCTTGGCCGATCTTGTCTATTGCCAAGAACTTCGCTTCCACAGGCACATATTACACCTTGCTGAAATATTTGAATGAATGGATTGCACTGGTACCAGAATGCATTACTTATGATAATAAAATAACACGTTCCTATATAGCTCTAGAGCATTGTATACATGTGCACTTAATTTTGTATGAATATTATAATGAAAGAATAGTCAAAATATTATTATCAAAAAATATGTTTTCATATTTTAACGTACTAAAGGACTCTGGTGCCAATGTTTGGTTGCTAAGGAAACACAATACTCGTACCCAGATGCTATCAATATTCTCAATCTGGAGACTTGGTACCCCCTAGGTACGAAGATGAAAAAGACATATAAATTATACTTGGTAATTAAAAAATGTTTTAGTATTTAAGATTTGTTAATTTTCATAATTATCATTTATTGATTTACATTGTATCTTCGTCCTAAAAACAGTCCCGAAAAAGTAAACATGAACTACATTTATGTATACAAGTAAAAGCAATTTCTGTATGTATACACGTACAAGCTAGTAGTTTCATTTCAGTCCAAATTGCAATGACTCCACGTGCGAAAAAAGTTTAAGAAACATATTATAATTTTGAAGAAAATATAAAATTTGTAGGAGCGTTGTGGTGTATACCGGTAAATTATTTGAAGTAGTGCGTCAATTTAAAGACTTATAATATCATCTTCTAATGACGGTCTCGAAGTTTCCAGAAATTCGTAAATTAGCAAAATTCGTAACTATTCCTTACCGTCATACCAGCGTATCTGTAATTAGTCCTACATTTTTGTTTACAGTTTATACGATTATTGTTCGTCGTTAAGACAAAGCTCTCATTTGCAAATTTGTTATCAAAATCGTCCACACATCCAATAAAGTCGTCACCATTTTTACCCACAGCTTCCTTGAAACCTTCAAGTAATCAAAATAATATGCAGCAATACACTGTCCTACTAAATACTGCCACAGACTTTAAAAGCCATCAAAAAAGTCAAGATACATTAAAAGACATGCAAAGACAATGAAAATATGTACCAAGACACTTCAAAGTATTTTATAACAAAATATTGTTTTAAAACACATTGAGAAATATTTTTAGACTAAATTTCTATTATTTTATGCACCTGCACGAATCTTTTGATGTCTTTTGAACTACCACAGACACCAAAATACACCTAAAGACGTAAATAGACATCAAAAGAATGTGTTTTAAAACAATATAATATTTATAATAATAAAACTGTCTTTTAAGTATGACATATCTATACATAGAATGACATTAGAGTCACAATCACCTAAAACTCAGATAGGTTGTGCCGTTTTGTCCAGAATCTGTATGCATGTATATAGAATGAATAAACCCAGTCTACTTATAGATGTGTCATAGGTTCACTTCCAGTGCTTGGCATTCTTTCGTTGAAATTAGTCATGAAATAATTTCTACGGATACTCAACATCCTACCACTGAGTCGAAATCATATAGAGCAGTTATGAGTCACCGACAGAAATAAACTTATGGTAACTGGTTGTCTTTTCCAGGAACGGTGAGTAGATTGACAAACCGCCGTGATATGACCTATGCAAAGAGTTAAACACAAAAAATAGATTTCTAGTGTATATAGATAAATATATTTCTTTTTCTTTATTTAATAATAAAAACAGAGGATGAAGTATATATATATAACTAGTTTATTGAAGTATAGACGCATTAAAGATTTAACATTTATTTCTGTAACCCGATAAAAATTCATGATCCGAGCTAGGATTGAACTCACGACATTCTGAGTCATTAGCAGAAACTCTACCAAGTCGCCACAAAATCTAGTTAGAAGGTTAGGGAGTACAATTGCTGTATTATATAACAACTACACTTTCGTAACCGAAATGTAAGGAAATTGACAAAAAAAACAATAATTATGTTTGTTTATTTACCTTTTCCAAATATAAAAATCCATGCCACCAGTAATAATAAATCCATATTCCCTATTCCCCCGCGCAAAAGTGAACTTTAAGAGTTAGAATTATTGTTCATTATAATTTATGAGTCAACAATGAATCTTCATAGCATATATATAGTATACACTTAATTAAACAATAGGGAGATTTACGGAACATCTGAAGTGACATTGTAATATACTGTTTCCAATTTAATTTCGTGTTATCGAAAAAATAATTCATGTTTCGAAAAAAAGTAGTTTTTTAAAATAGTAAGTTGTTTTTGTTTGCTATCAAACGTTATTTGTTTTCACGAAATGACAAATTATTTTTACAAAAATGTAATTATTTTTCGTTTTATCAAAACCGATTTTTACGAAAATAAGATCCGTTTTTACGAATAACAGATCATTTTACTTCTGTGCAAAATATCATTTCGTTTTTACGAAAATAATTCAAATTATTTTGATCCTCTAAATAATTTCATTTATTTTTTCACAAAATGTAGGTTTAAAAGCTTAGTACACTTCCTTTCGATGAAGTTTCGGGTGGATGTTTTTGCTTTCAACCGTTTTCATTGATTTATAACAATTCTCTAAGCCATATTTAAACACTAAATCATCGTGCGCCGTATTCACATGTTCCTATTATTGACTGACTGACTTCGCTTATTTTTTCGACCACGTAGTCGAGCTACACAAACACACCACGAGGCAGGAGACTACCACGTAGGGTAGCCAGGCAGCCAATGATTAAACTCAAGGCAGACGTCCACGTAGACGAGCTACACAAACAAATACCACGAGACAGGAGACTACCACGTAGGGTAGCCAGGCAGGCAGCCAATGATGAAATTCAAGGAAGACGGCCACGTAGACGAGCTATAAAACCAAATACCACGAGGCAGGAGACTACCACGTAGGATAGCCAGGCAGACAGCCAATGAGGAAATTTAAGGAAGACGGCCACGTAGACGAGCTACACAACCAAATACCGCGAGACGGGAGACTACCACGTAGGGTAGCCAGGCAGACAGCCAATGAGGAAATTTAAGGAAGACGGCCACGTAGACGAGCTCTACAGCCAGAGGTAGAACCACAAGCACCAGCGGAGAAACAAAGGGATGAAATAGTTGAAGACGTTCACCAACGAGTTGACAAAGCTGAACAAGATATTTGGGTTTTTGGGAGATTCGAATCCCTTTTCGGCAGGTATTCAAGCCACAGAAGCCTAATCTCAATTTGAATGGTGGAACGATCGGCTGGTTCGGAGTGAGGGGATTAGGATGTTCAAACTTTTGCAAAGAGATTGAATCTAAGGTTCTGTTTTCTTCTCCTCCAAAAATTATCATTCTGCACTTAGGGGGTAATGATCTGAAAAAAACACAAAAGCATTAGAAAAGAAACGTCAACGAGTTAAAAGAATTTGCCGTTCTATTGTTCGTGATGCCGGAAACTACGATATAATTTCCCCTGGCTAATTGCTCGTACATTCGCTAAACCGACTTCTTATGGTAGCTGGTTCTACTAGTCGCACTCTGCACCCTGGTCGATTCTAGCTGTGCGTCTTTCATATCCCCGGATTCCCAGGAATGAGAGATGTCTACACAAGGTTCGATGCTCCGGTGACTAAACCAAGCTATTTTTTTCAGTTGGCTGTGTAGTATGTCACAATTGGAATCCAGGTCGGACTCAGCTCACGTGTCTTTTAGACCTTGAGTACCCGAGAATAAAGACCGTTTGTTTGAGGTTCGATGCTCCGGAGACATTGACCTCATAACGAACTCATATCATTGATCTTAAATATTTAAATACTGTCGGTCTTTCATCAATTTAGTTAACACTTAAGTGTTATATGTATGTCTATCTTCGGTATTTCCTTAAAACTAAACACGGATACCCCGTTTAGTGTGGGTGGCCTTAAACACCAAAATTTAACATCTAGTTATTATGCCATTATTACAATAACTTAGTAAAGATAATTGGAAATCTATTTGTTGTCATAATTTTGTGGTAATAAAATAAACCCCGAAATATTCAAATGACATTGATAAGAAACGTGTCACTAAATGGGTTCCGTAGATACATGATGTTCTTCCACGTGTTATGAAATCATAAGTAGTTGCGTCCTTGAATATAAAACAATCACCGGAAATCTACTTTGAATTCAAATGAAATTAACTACATATAAATTACAAAATGTATATCAATGCACGCGATCACAGTAGGCGTACATTACATGCATTTACGGAAACTTATCGCTGTGTATAGCAGTGGTCTGTCTCAACAGCTAATGGATTGACAATTTGTTTACAATTGATAACAATTAACATTTGGAACAACATCGACAATCATCTACGAAGACAAACCTCGGAAATCAGACGTAGTAGGAATACAACCAGGTTAAAAGGTCCGGCGGTTAAGGACTATGTAATTTACGAATGTCCTTCATGACTTTAAAATAGGTGTGGTTGCAATAATTGAAATTTACAAATAATTTTCATAAATTTCAGTTTTCATTTTAATCCTAATGAAATAAATAAGTAAGTTTAATAGAAAAATATCAAAAACGTGGTTTAGTAATATTTATTTTTTATGAAAAAAGTGAGTTTAAACATGTAAACTTTTGTGCAAGTTTACATGAAGTACAGTGAAAACAGTTAAAATAAAATCTTCCAATCAGATTGTGTACACCCCCGTACAGATGCACTAAGAGTTAAAAATACAAATGAATTCATACATTGTCTGAAATCAGTATAATAAAATATCTCGATATACTAAAATTTATAAATTTCAACATGTCCAAAATATAACTTTACACAAAAGAAGTAGTACAAACAAAAAGTACGGTGTCCAATAATGGACACAGGTAATGAAAGGTACACACTTAAAATAGGTATAATTCACTAATGTCATTAATGAACGGCCTGTTAGCGGAAAACGTTTCAAGCAAACAGCAAACGGTTTAAGTATATAGTACGCGAGTATGAAACAACCTGAAACAAAATAGTTCCAGTATATTGTGCAAATTAGTAACTGCCATTACAATGAAGTCGGCGGTGTTACTCCCGTTGATTTAGATCAATAATTTTTACACAAAAACCAAGTAAACAAGAAAACAATCCTCCTCTCCGAATTCTTCTAATAAATTGAAGTAAGTAAAGATTCTCTTGTCCGCTATCTTTAAACGTTCGCGCTTCAGCGGATCGTTCAATTAACCGTTCATAACGGTAACGGTGATTGACTAACGTTAAATGCTTACTGAACACAGGGCTGATAAAGAACTGGGGCTGTTTCATAAGAATCTTACGTAAGATAGCGAAATTTCCGAAATAACTTGCTTACGTTGAACTTACGTTTACGATGAGAGAATTTCAAAGACACACTCGAAACTTAAAATCTTTGCTACAATACGATCTGACTTAAGTCAACGTCAAGTATTGAAGCCCTCAAATTTTGGTCACATGATTTTTTGTCAACAATACATTATAAACTACAAAACATTTAAAGAATACAATATGTTCCACAAACTTCAACGAACAATTTCACAAACGGAGATTAGAAGCTCTCGAAGAAAATGCACGAGGGCTATACCGAGCCACCATACTCTTGATTTTTCAATACACGGCCAATTTAAACAAAGGTGGTATGACACAATAAATGGTCATCTGCTAACAAAACATCGACCAATTTAAGACGGAACCGATGGATGTCAAAATAAAGTAATTAGGCACAAAAAAGTTCCCACGTGGCGTCAAATAAATACCTTAAAACAATAAATCATCAAATCTACAGACATATATAGTAATAACTTCATAAAAATAAACCATTCTTAAGACATTTCATCGAAATCTTGCAATCTTTAGATAGAAGTTCAGTTCGCGTATGTACAGACGTTTTTGTGATTAGTCCTTGACTTCCGCAAAGATGTGTAATCGGAATAAGTTTTTAATACACACAAAATGGACGCCAAAATTTTGATTACAGAGCCTTCTTATTTGTTTGTTCATATATGTAAATTCAGTCACAGATATAGAAAATGTAAGCCTCAGTGCATCTAGAGTTATATTAGTGCATTCAATATCTGCATATGTATTCTGAATTTGTTCGCTAGAATAAAAGGAAACTTGCACAGAAAATAACGTATTTATTTCTGTATTCACAGGTGATGTGAAGTACCTACGATAACATTGCCTGGTCCAAAAGATTTCAGGCAAGAGGGATGATTAAACAATATGATATTTTTAGCACTGCATTCACCCTAACCAACTTTTTGAGGGCCGGTACTTAAAGGTACCTTTCTGTAATTTCAACTATTACATAGTCCTTAACTCCCTGGCAAGTAGTTCTATATATCATTGTTTATACTAATAAATTATACATGGACGGGAAAAGTCAATATTATCTAACTGTTTGCATGCTATTACACTTACAGGTCGTATTCTAGGTCATGCGTGTTTTTGTACTTTAAAAAATGGACCTGCCCACTAAATAGGAGAATAAGTTGATGCATGAACACCATTTTACTGATTAAAACATACAACTTTGATATTTAACATTTATTTTAAATTCTGAATGTATGCACAATTTAAATTTTATATAGAGATATATATTTATAAAATAAATGTCAAATAACTATACACTATAAAACTGATAAAATAATCACCCCTAAATATCGGTGTGTAATGAAACTGGCTATGTTTACATACGTTATGTTTACGTGTACGACCTGTATTAGCTATAGCTCGTTTAGGATAACTTGAGAAAAAATACAACGATACCATTCTTATACACAGGTAGATTTAAGTTTAGTACACGTAATTATCGACTTTATCAGTGTGTTTTTGATGTATTAAATTTAGAACGAGAACACACGTTCCACGCATTAAGACATGTTTAATTCTTTCATTACACAAAATCAGCTGACCTCCCTGTTTTTTGTAATACCTGAGTCCCAAATATGTAAACAAACTGAGTCGTTTGTCTCAAGTTATCCTGAACGAGCTATACAAAACAACATTCAGAAGTCTAAATCATAACACATAGTCATGGAATTATCTGCATACACATTGGAACACAACCACCTGTAATTTTCATATACAACGCTTAATAAATAGCATTGTTACACGCTTTATCAAAACATTTCATCATGACAACGTCTCAGGCATCGTATTTCTGTGTAGTTCAGACTTAATAACCACTGAAACCAAATTACATCAAATTCACGTTTTCTACGGAATCCATGTTAGATCTACTTTTTACCTTATGATATCCGAGGTTCATCTGCGTAGAGAGTCGCCGAGGTAGTTCCGAACGAACAATTATGAGGCGACGTCTTGGCGTCAAAATTTGATGCATATTGATGCTGTTAATGTATATTTGTTTTTAAAATGTATATTTTTCACAACGCAGTAATCAGTATCAATTATGTTAATGTAGATACACGAAGTCAAAATTCTACGTACCTCTTAAAAGACTAGTCAAGCTAAAATCCAGACTCTGGTAAAAGTTTTTGTTGCCAGATTGATGACGGTGTCAAGCTCTACATGGCGTTTAAAAAATACAAAATATTTAGCTCACTCTTAAGGAATTGTCACTTCAGAAGTTTCTTAGATATACACAGATTTTGTAATAAGACAATTTGTAAGGTTACAGCATGCTCGTGAACAATTTTTATTCCATTATCATTGATAGATTTTCTAAACGAAGTTAATTACTTCTTTATGAAACTTTGTCGAGATCATTTTATATTTAAGCTTTCTGGACACATCAGAACACATATTCATTATAAAAGTTTGTAGATAAACAATGAATAAACAATAAAAGAAACATTTTTGTCCAAATATTTAAAACTCCTTCTGATAAATCCAAACCTTTCATTAGCTTTGATCACCATATCACCACAGCATCTCTAATAATAGATACAAACAATCAACACATGATGCTCGAGAGACTCATTGGCCTAAAGTTCGAGGTTTTCTTTTTGTTGCCCTTTTTATGAAATGGAACAACCACCGCAGATTTCCAGACATTTGATCGCAAGATGATAGTGTGAAGGAGCACTGAAGTTTATCGTGACGCAGAAAGTGAGCATCTTCTTTTAATATATATGAATTAATGTCATATCCGAATATGCAAGTCGTTTAAACAAGTGACTTTCATTTAAAGATTGTTGATTTTGTAAGTTACACTAACAATTGAGAGATTTCTATAACTTGTTCCAATTAGTAAAGTATTCATATTTACTAGTATACTTCTACACCATACGGATTTCTGAAAGTCAAAGTCTGTTAGATCATCATCTATGTTTCTTGCCATCTGTCTTTCACATAGATTGCAACTCCTCTTCTTGAAACAATACCGAGTAAAAGAAGTCTTATGAGTCTACAATAAATTAAATTCCCTTGTTTACACTTGTTCGGCTATACTTTTGTGAGTATAATAATATCATAATTTCATCCATGTAAAGAGTTCATTTATTCGTTTCCCTAGTTTAGTTGAGCAATCCACATTTGAATATTACACTTTAAAACCACTATTAAAATCCATATTTACTTGTTTGGTAAAAACACTATTTACATAAGAATTCTTAGCCAGAGGGACAATTCACATATGCTCTATTCTACTAACTATCTAGCAAAGGTATCCCTGTCACGCTGAGTGTTATCACACGTTTAGACACTTTTTTTCTAATTCTAACAGATTCTTGATACTACAAGAGGGCAAGGTTTCAGCTTAACCAGGTAGCTGACACAAAACGTCATCATCATCATTATCATCATCAACATTACCATCATGAGAACCATCATCATCATTTACAACACTATTGAATCCAGCATGACCAAAATATTTACTGACTGTAGTGCAGCTGACTTCCTGCCAAGCACGATCAACTCAATAAATTGCATCATGAAGTGAAATTTGTCTCGTTACAGTTTTACATGCATCAATTTTGTTCGCAAAATTCTGCAAGACACGTTTGCAAGATTTCAATTTGGATTATTCCAAGATACATGGATTGGCATGCGGAGGTTGTGTTCTTAAGCAAGTATCTGATTGTTTCATTATTCTTTTGACAGAAGCGTTACAAATATATAAATCTATGTAAAGGAGCATTATAAATAAACAGTAGCACTTTTCTTTCTTTCATTTTTGTCAAAGTTTATCAACCATTCTTAAAACAACGCATTTGTCATCCATGCTTTAGAATTATTCTTGTACATAACTGGTAATGTATGTTCTTAAAGTAAATGGCTCTTCAGACCTTTCTCACTTATTCACAGATTTTATACTAAGTAGACTTTTGAGATTTCAACAAACTGATTTTTCATTTAGTTTTATTCAAGAAAAATTGTTAACAAAGTCAATTTCTTTGAAAAGTGAATTGGATTAATTATTGTATCGGTTCAAGCACATTTTTCTTTATACCTTGACATTTTTGTTTATCTTAGTCTTTTACAAAGCACTGTGTCGAAAGCATGCTGGAAATCATTTATATTGTTACGCATACTTAGCTTATTATATAGTTGCTAAGAACAGAGCAGACGTTAATAAGTCCGTATCAAACTAAAATAGAATGACATAAATTAACAATATAATGAATGCAACACCACACTAAGTAGTTCATTTGCAGTTCATACCTAACACATCTAAACCAGTGCTCACACATCCGTGTTCTTGTTGTAACTGACATAATTGACACCGTCACAATTTTGCGAGAAGCTATTCCCAGAAAGTTGCTGCTGAAATGATTGAGTCTGTGAATAGACAGGTTATTGTACTGAAGGCATGAAATCTGACAGATTATCACATGTTTTGGCACTGTATAACAACATTGAAAACTGCATATAGAGCCAGGCCAGTGTTTTCTTCGACAGTCGCTTTGTCCTAATATCACATCTCTCAACCAAGAATGTTAGCATTTTCTATCAATATGAGAGAATAAGTATCATATCAAAATATGCCAGTCTTTTCAACAAGTGACTTTTATTTGACTTACCAATTTTCTTTCACAGAGATTGCAACCCTATTCCCGAAACAATACTGAGTAAAAACAAGTTTTATTGGTCTACAATAAATTCAAATATATTCACATGTTTACAATTATTTTTCAATTCTTCCGTGAGCATATCAATATCATAATTACATTCATTTTTAAGGTTCATGTATTCATTTCTCTAGTTTAGTTGAGAAGTTTACCCTTGAAGAATAAAATCCATAATTACATGTTCAGTAAAAACACTATTTACATAAGAATTTTTAGGCAGAGGGGAAAGTTTATCCCAGTCACTCCGAGTGTTATCACACACTTGTACATTTCCTTCTATTTTTAACATATCATTGATACTACAAGAGAACAAATTTTCAGCTTAAACATGTAGCTGAAAAGGAATGTCAACACCATTATCATCACCATCATCAACATTTACACACTTTTGAACTCAGCATGACCAAATATTTACTGACTGTACTGCAACCGACTTCCTGCCAAGCACGATCAACCCAATAAATTGCATCAAGAAGTAAAAGTCGTCTCAGGACTCGTTACAGTTTTACATTCATCAATTTTGTCACAAAATATTGCTGAACAATTTGCAAAATTTCAATTTGAAGATCTGGATTATTTCAAGATCCATTGATTGGCATGCGAAGATTGTGTTCTTAAGTGTGTATCTGATTTTTTCATTATTCTTTTGACAGAAGCATTATAAATATATAGATCTATGTAAAGGAGCATTATAAATAAACAGTAGCACTTTTCTTCCTTTCATTTTTGTCAAAATTTATCAACCATTCTTAAAACACCGCATTTGTCATCCATGCTCTAAAATTATTCTTGTATATAAGTGGTTATGTATGTCCTTATAGAACGTGGCACTATACGCACGCTGCTCATGAGTCTCACTGGTCTAAAGTTAGAAATTTTCAATGTGTTGCCCTTTTTATGTAATGGAAGAACTATCGCAGACTTCCTGGTACTCGAGAGATGACCGTATTCCAAAGATGTGTTGACGAGAACTGAATTTAGTAACACAGAATGTCCGCATTTTCTTTCAATATACAAGAATTAATATTGTCTTCACCAGAAAACTTCGAGGATTACAATTTGAGCAGTTTTTTTCTCAATAATATCCGTAAGTTCTTCATCGAATTATCGTACCATCTGAAAAAGAGATTTTCTTACCACATGTTTGAGAGGTAAAGAATAAGTGACACTTTGTAAACATTTAACTTTCTATTAATTGTTAAACAGCTCTGAAATAGTTCGACAAATGCCAAACATATATGGATAATCAATTAACCGTTGCATAGAGATTGAACACAGTTAACCAAACAAAGAAAAATACGTGATACATTGTACATGGAAAGGCACTCTGAAAGAATGTCAACGGTGACATAACCATTGCAACGGTGACGTGAACGTTCTATCGTGACGTAATGTTCCAACAGTAGCATAATTTGCAACATTACTCAGTCAAAAAAGTCGACAAAATTAGAAATCATTCTTTAGATTTTACTTGAAACCTTCAATTACATTTTAAATATTAAAAGGCAAAATTATGAACGTACTAAGAAAATTCTTCATTGAAAAGTTCCTTGTAGTTTATCATATAAATTATCACCGGAAACGTTATCTGAATGGCCATCAGAGATGGTTCTTTTACATCTGTAATTTCATTGTTATTAATCGTTTCACTTTTCGTAAAGAAATGTTCAATGTTGAAATCTACTCTTGATCAATACTTTCGTTAGTCGATATTTCAAAACTTATTAAAGATGCTCAATTTTCTCAATATTATCAGAATAAGTCCAGATACAGTTTCATCAGCAAATTCGTTATCTAGAGAAAGGGGAAAAACATTTCTTTTAATACATGTATATTCTTCACGGGAAGATTGTTTTCACATAAAGCATTTACACTGTTGGCACTATCCACATATGTATCTACCTGAGCCTCATATGGAATTCCTTCCATAAGATCTTGTATTAGATCGTAACTGTCGTCGATTACCTCCACCTCTATTCCGTCGATTAGCCTAGAAAATGAAGCTTCATCTTCTGCAATTGGCTCAACGACAGGAATATAAAGAGGTCATCCTCCGTAATGTCCATGACGTCAGTTGACGTAGAAGACTTCTGCTGTGTCGTATATGTTTCAACAAACGGCAGTTTGTGATAGTTCTGATGCATGTTCTTTTTCAAACGTATGTACCATCCTCAGATGAGTACATAAATAATGTTTTCTTATTAATTTAGCCTTGCATAACGTGATGAGGCAAGGATAATATCACTGGCTTTCATGTTTCTCGTCGACATGTCGTTTCACAGTCATTTGATTTTTTACTCTCGGTCTTGTAATATGATCATTTTTGAAGTTATTGCATAGATACTCGTATACTCAGAGGAAAAGGTTTAGTCAGTAAGAATGTTTTATTTGATATTTTTATAAACACCATTGTATTATTTATTTATGAAAATACTGATACAAAATCCCGCATCTTAATCTTTAGCGAACTTTAAAAAAATCCAAAAAAAGACTTTTGGGACTGTTTAGTGTTTATAATGCACTTTTCAATCTTTAACAAACTTTGAAAGGCACTTTCTTCAATATTGCTACTAGACTCCATATATTGCCTTAAAGTGTTTACAGCATCATATGCTGCAGCCTTTGTGACTGGTTGGTGTTCAGTTGAATCATCATCGCCGTCATCGTCATCAACCACATCACGAACATTCATAGAATAGATAATTATCTTATAGCAGATGCAAGTACGAGATATAGGTCTATAATTGGATGCTAGATAGCTGCTACCCTTCTTGAATATTGGACTTACTATCGGGCTATCTTCCATTGACTAAGTATCTTTCCAGTGTCAAGTTTGTTTTGAATATGATGATTAGTCTTGTGACAGGTGTTTGATACATTGAAGAGGAAATTATACATTTCCCTTTATTTTATCAAGCTCATCGATCCTTACATTTTACTTTCATTCCATTTTATCTTTTTCATTAGAAGTAAAGAAAAATCAGACATTACATACTCTTGATTTACCTTGATCTGTGATGTCCCTTAGTGAGCAGTGCTCATGTTGGCTCAATTAAATTCAGATTTTCCATAATGAATTAAACTACTACACGCGTAAATGTAATATTTTGCATCGAGTTACCTTCCTTTTTAAATATTAGATTTTAGTTTTACTCACATTTACCGATAATTTCCACCTAGTGCAGTAGACCTCTTATATATTTAAACCCTTTTGGAGCCCTTCTCGAGTAATATTTTTATCAATTAAGGTGCTCAGAACAGGTGGGGCTATGTTGTTAAATATTTTGAATGTTTCAAGGGCCATAACTCTGGTTCGTCTGATATGTAAACTAAGTAATTTTGCAAGAGTTAGTAATTCATCATAGGTACTTGAGTAATCGTTGTAAAAAACGAAGGGCTCTTTCTTGGATCTTTTCTATTTTATTAGTGTTGGCAACTGAGCAAAAGTGCCAAGACAAAAGGCAAAAATTTAAGTTTGACAAAATGAAGAAGTGAAAAAATAGTTAATTTACTTAAATTTCTACCTATTCTCTTAAGTATATTTAATTGTTGGGCAGCCTTGCTGCAAATATTACTAATATGAATGTCAAAATTTAGCTCAGAGTTCAGGTTTACTCCTAATAATTTAACTTCATCATCACAGGTAGTGGTAGCATCTTTAATCTTAAAAGTGGGACTTTTTCCGATGTAATGCTAAAATCTGTAAGAAGTTTCCGGATATCCCTATTGTCAAGAGATGGTATGCGTGAAGTATATCATCTTTAGTAAACACATTGGAGAAGGATGTATTTAGTAATTCTGCTTTTTGCTTGTCAGATGATGACAATATACCATCATCGGTGTCAAGATCACCTATTCCGGAGCGAACATAGTGCCAAAAAGATTTAGATTCTGATTTTATATTTCTGGCTACATTGTAGGCCCTATTTCCCTTTCAAAATTAATTTTTGCATTCCTTCAGGCACGGACTGACTTGTTTCTGCACTCAGCATAATAATGAAAGTTTTGTTTATTCCTACACATTCTATATTTTTCCATAGTTTTTAGTGTTTATAGGCAGTAAAGCTGTTGAGCCAGGTTTTTTTCTTAGCATTACATGAGGGTTTTACCAAAGCCTATATAGTTCACTATTGTCGAGTTAATCTCTCCTAAGAGAGCATCCCAAAATATATCAATGTCGTCATTTTCAATTGCAGACCAACTCATATTCTTCAGTGTCTCTTATAGCCGAATAATGCCCTTTAAATAAGTTTGGACGAGGTAATTAAGTCCTGAGGTCTTCTTTCTGTATATAGCACATGAATTGAACGCCAAGCAGTCATGGTCACTAGCACCTATAGGCGGTTAGCAGTCTTCATTAAAAAATGTTAATCTAAAATGTAGATCGATGTATAGCATCACCGGTACATATCCACAGGAGCTTAATATTCTGTAAAAAATCCCTCCTACTTCTAATAGTTTTTATTACAAGAACGGGGCTTCTAATGATATTCTATTATAATGAACAAATATTCTTTTTTAAATTACTTTTTGAATTAATAAAATATATCACGAACGTTGTTATATAACAGCTAGCTTGACTAGTAAACATTAGTTGCTCTATAATTCAGTGCTTACAGCCCTTTGATTTTCCAGATTCAGTGTGACTGTCACGTGACATCTTTATTTGGGATAAATACCAATTCGGCAATCGGGATAAAATTCCGTGCATTGCACGCGCAGTTGCTTTTGTTTTCACGTGTTTATCGAACTATTCAAAACACGGGAGATAACTGAGACATATTCTATTCAATCAATTAGAAGATATCTCAAAACACATCTCTGGATTTAAAGTGGGCGCGGCCTGCTTAGCTAGAAGTTATTTTTAGTAACACAGGCAAATAAAAAGTTGTTCTAATTTCTAAGTGCCCTAATTGACTAAAAGCAGGACCATTTGATGTTTAGCGTTCTAGAAACATGGATCATAACGCTATCGGGTTCGAGCTGGCGAATGCTGATGCAGGTATTTGTTTTAAATAGTTTTAATCGCGATTTTTACATACCATTTTAGGCGTATTATTGTTATCACTGTACCAATTTCGGATACAGTAAGTTTCGGATATGGTAAAGTAAACCTGTGTGTGACAGTTAGTTTTAAACTTATCATAATTGGTTATTCAGTGTGTGTCATATGCTGCATGTCCTGTCACACCTACTATGTTTGCAGTAATACTTTTTCAGCTTTGTAAATTTTCCCACCATTCATTTTAAAACATTACATTCTAGTCTCTATTCTTGTTTCAGCTTTCTGTTTTGGCTGTGGCCACAGTTGCAGTATTGTAACCCTAGCCATTGACTTCTGTTTCATTCTAGAGGTGAAATTGACCATTAAATGCAACCTGTCCAAATTTTACCATATTCATTCATCTTTGAAAAGCCTTGCTTCAATATTTTATAACTCCCTATATGTTTTAACTCCTTGAAATAACCGTTGTTGTTGTGAATCTAATATGCTATTGAAATAGCAAATAGTCAGTATGTGCATTGTTGTAGTCACTATGTGTACTTATTCACTATGTACTTTTAATCGTTAATTTGTTTTTATTTTTCCAACAGCTCAGGCTCAGAAACCTAAACATGTCACACAAATAGCTTATCGACCTTTGAACACAGAGTGTAAGTTCCTGGACTCTAAACAGTTCAGTTTTTAACCTCTTGCTTACAAGTTACAGATACTAATTACTCACTTGCATGAATCGTTTTAAATAAGCTTAAGTTGGTCTGGCAGCTTACAGCAGAGGCCTGATTCCTAGTGATCAACAACTTGGAATCAAATGCTTAAATTGCAAATCTTGGGAGAAAACACAGACTGGTTGCACCATATATCATTTAATTATTCTTATGTTAATATGTTCATTATTTTGCATATGAGTAAATTATTGTTATTGTACATATTATTTTACCTTGTTCCAACTAATTGCTCTTTACATTCTCTGTCCAATTTGTCTGAAATTACATCTGATCAATTGTGTAATGATATTTTAGTTTGATGTTAATAATAATTACGTTTGTCCTAGGAATTGTTTGTTACTAAAGTTGTATTCCGAAACATTTTTACACATAATCACATTCGATTATTTTGTTTAGGGCCTATTTAGAAACTGTACAATTCAGAGTTCAACAGAAGGTATCTAAAAATGTCTTATTTTGGTGCAATGTTCGGCATTTGTTGCATATTTCAGACAAGTGGGAAAAGAGTTGGTATCTTAGGCCACAACTAGTTGATCATGTGTTCTACGAATTTTTCTGGGGAAAAATGGGGCGAGCGAGCGAAAAAAATAAATCTTTACTCTGTTGCTTTATATAGCGGTTTGACCAAATTTTCATGAGCGAGGGAGGAAATAAAAATATTTCTTTTTTTGTAATAACTGTCAAAGTTAAGGTGTGAGCAAATGCATAGAACATATGATCCACTTGTGGTGGCCTTACTGATTTCTTTTAAGTTAATACTTCTTTCTAGATAAGTATTCAAAGGATGTTATTATATGTCTTTAGTTCCAGGTTTAAACAATATTGTTAATGGATATTTCCTTTTTTAGAATTCTATCCTACTGAGGATGTTCCTTTAGTAACCAAACAGTCAATTTAGTGTAGAACTCATTGTGATTTTTATTTAACTGAAGGAGCTCACAAAACTATATGTCTAAAGAGTTGCATGAAAATTCTCATTTGAAGTTGCCTTGAATTTCAACCTACTTTAGGTGTAGCAACAAGCATCAGTACATGTATCACTTTCTTAACATATAAGAAGAAATAGTTGATGTTATAAAATGTTATATGTTTAATACCTTTCTTCAACAAATAACTTTACCTATCTTCATACATATAGCATTAAAGATATTGTTTAAATTTGTTGTATCTGATGAGTAGTGTTGTTTATATACATGTAATTATTGTTTATTTTATACCAAAGCAGTGCTGTCAGTAAGATTTTGTTGAATAGGCTCAAATAGGAAAGTAATAGGCTTTCTAGGGGGAGGGGGGGTCCAGGGAAAATTTCTTTTTTTCTTTTTTATATTTTGCCAATTTTAACAGGCCTTTTGGTCTTTCGAACTGGTCGTTTGGGTCGGCAGCCTGTTCCTAATGAGAACACTGCCAAAGGGTATTTTATTGTTACATACTTCAAAAATTATCTTTTAATGTTATTTTATATTCATTTTGGATTCCTAAACACTATGGAATAAGGAGGGGAGGGGTCCTGATGCATTGGTTATCAAGATCATATTTGATTTTATTCAACATTATTTCACTTTTAAGTACTAGAGCATAATGCTTTGTGTAGAAAGAAAACCTGTCTTTGTGGTGGTTAAGGTCATTGACATCAAATAACTGTTACCACTTATGAGTTCTGGGTTTAAGCTTAGCAGCTAGGTCCAACCACAACGCTGTAAGTAATGAAGGAGGTTGGTATTTACAGATCTGATGCTGGGTGTCTAAATCTTATGCAGAATATAGTATAGATCGTGAGGTGACCTGTCTGCCTCTTTATTTAAATGAGTCTTTTTTTAAAAGAGCTTAGGCCACAACAAATTGATCATATGTTCTATGGATTCGCTCGCACCTTAATTTTGACAGTTTTTACAAAAAAAATATTTTTATTTCCTCGCTCGCCCATAAAAATTTGGTCAAACCACTTTATAAAGCAAGTGAATAAAGACTTTTTAATTATTTTTTTTCTACGCTCGCTCGCCCCATTTTTTTTCCAGAAAAATCCGTAGAACATATGATCAACTTGTTGTGGCCTTAAATATGCACTAAACCAAAGATTGTGGTAGCTAAAAGTTAAGATTTATAATGCTCTCTAACCATGTCAATATTGACTTTGTGTAGGCTGGTGAAAAATTGTAATTGTTGTACTGTCAGAAAGCTTTAAAACAAACAATGAAAGCTAATATGTAAATTTATATGATTTTCAATACTATAGTTCTATTACATTAACCTGTCACAACTTAAATAATTACACGGTCACAGAATCTATTATTTTTAACCCCTTTCAAACTTGTTATTTCCCCGATATTCAAAATCGTCGCATGTATAGTTAGATTATCAATAATTAATATGGATTTGGTGGCTCAATGGTTAAAAAGAGGTTAAATAATAACACATTCAGTGACCGTGTAATTATTCAAGTTGTGACAGGTTAATGTAATAGAACTATACCAGTTGAACAAAATGTTATAAAATGCGCACTTCATTGCTGGTCAAGTTGATTTCATAATAAAACATCAAGATTGGTTAAGGGCATTTAAAGTTATTGTTGAAGTTTTATCACTCAAAATGTTCTAGCCCTGTGGCTTTTTAAAATTCTAACAAAAAAACCCTTTTAGTTTGAATGTGATGTAACTGACAGTATAAACAAAATAAATTTGCTGAGAGATATACCTGCATTTGATTTTCACAATTTCATATTCATCATGGTTTATTAGAAGTCTTTATTGAGTTCAATATATAATTGAAACCTAATGAGTGTATTACAATCTCAATTCTGGCTAGCTCAAGTCAGTAGCATGCAAGCCCAGTGGATGGGTTGTGGGTTTGATATCTAAATGGGACATATTTTTGTGCAGTTTGGTCATAATATAATTTCTAGGGCTGTTCTCCTATCTACCACTGATTTTAACTTATGATATGCAGTTGTCAGTCACTGACTGAAGTATGTGCCTAGTTACTCATTTGCAACTAAATTCAGAGATTTAGCTTTTCCAGGAACAGTGAGATATCAAACTGTGATATGACCTATACAGGGCTTACTATTAATAGTTGTCCAATTTCCCCTGACAAACTATAGTTTGGTTTTGGCAACCTGTTGCTGCTAGTAAACATTTGGTTCTACCAAGTTTAACATATAGCTGGTTGTGCTTCCTAAGGAAACCCGGTTTAAAAATTAATGTCAAGTCCTGCCTATACAATGGGTTGAGCACTATGTTTTCAACCAAAACAAAAAATCCTACAGCATTAATCCAATTATACCTAATTGCCTTATAATGATAAAATATCTTAATATTACCACTTTGAAATTATCCTCATACATGTATCATAAATATAGTTAGATAATATCAGGTTACTGCTAATTTGTTTTTCTGTAATAATAGTTCTATTACTTGCAATAAAGTATTGTTGGACTGCTTGTATTTTGTATATTATATGATACATATTTCGATGGGTCAATGCAAAACTAGTCTACATTCTTCTTTGTTTACATGAATTTAAGACTTATTCTGAACCATCAATATATTTCTTTTATTTCTCACATGTTACTAAGCAACACTGATCTAACAACTTGGTGATGGGTTTTTTAATGGTCTAATTAGTAGGGATGGGTATTGCCGGAAATTTCGTATTGCGATATATTGCGATACGCAACAACGTATTGCAATATGTTTTGCGATATATTGGGAGTTTAGAACATAAGCTTTTTTCAGCACCCATGCTTGTATTTGACTGACAATATGAAGATTCAACACAATTATACATTGTGAAAGCTTTATTTAAGCTATTGCAGACATTCAAACTCAACTTTTGTCTGGTAAAGTAATGTAGACGATAAAGATATAGAGGGAAAATGCAGTCAACAAAGGATAAAAGCAAAACTTTATACTATACCTTTATCCTAAAATAGATTAAAGGAAAACCAAAAATGAAATAGTTTCCAGTCAAATTCTGTCACAAATAATGCAAAACAGGTTTCAGTATGCGCTATTAGTCTAGTAAATTAAGATAAAAATATTGCGATATATTGCGGGACCGTACCGGTATGTATTGTGTTTGAAACGTATTGCAATATACCGGTATACCGGTATTATCGCGCATCCCTACTAATTAGTAATATTAACATGATATTGTAGTATTTTATATATACAGCAGGATATTATTTATTGAATTTTTCAGAAAGAAATAACTTCCTCCATATTAATGCTTCCATGAACTAGTATTTGTACATGTTATATAAATTGATTATCAATCCTGAAATATTGTAACACGTTATAGGAAAATTATGAATGTTAGATGACTATACAAACAGTACTGTAAAATTATTCTAGCTATGACCCTTTTAAGACATAATGGACTGTATAATGGAACACATTGTTTATTGATTCAGTTGCTATATTAAAGCCAATTAAAAATATCTGTCAACTAATTGTTGTAGACTTAACAAGCAACACATTTATTGTCAGATCTGTACTAAGAGTTCATTATAGTAGAATCATAAAAAATAAAACAATTAAATGCAATTCTTATCATATTATAAGTAAGAATGTGAAAAAATGAATTTGAAATTACAGTTAAAGTTCTTGGTTGGTTAATCAGGATAGTTCATTATAGGTATTATAACAATTAAAATAACTCATTCTACCCGAAGATAAATACGCCTTTATTAACCTATCGCTGTTTTACTGGTCTTTACCTAGTACATAAACTCCTTATCTTCCTCTGTACACCGAGACAGGTTTAATGTATACATTGTGATGAAGGTGTTCATTTAATCGTTTATGGAATGAAGATATTTTTACAAAAGTTAACATTTTTGGAAAGAAAATTAAATTATGCATCCAATGGTGTTACTTTTAGTTTTATATCTTCCTTTACAAAAGAATAGCTGGCAAGGTTATTGCAAATTAGAAATTAAACTATTGCAAAAAAGAATCCGACATATTTAGGCGATTTTTTTCTGAAAAAAATCAGCGGCAACACCAAATTCAGAAACGTACATAATGTGCATGTTTTATTTGATTTTCTTATGTTGACCACTTGTATAATGCTGATCAAATTATAAGTTTAAGAATGTGAAAATTACAGTTAAAGTTCTTGGCTTCTTTACATCAGGATAGTTTTGAATACTTGTGGCTGCTAGCTCTGGTTTGAGTGTATTTATCATCTTTATTTGATTCAGTTGCCATAGTGATAAGTATTCCACATATAGTAAATTACACTTACAATATAATGTCATATATGGTTTAGTTAAAGTTGACAATTAATGAATATTGTGTAATGTATTGATTGATATGGGGAAATAGATAGTTAACATTATATAATAAATGTAGTTGGCTCTTGTTCTGATATTTCTTTTCCTGTTGGTTTTAAAGTGTATCTATATGAGGCACAATCTCCGTAAACAGATATCCTGTAGAGCGTTGTCGTACAGGATCTCTACTTTCTCTGTGGAAGGTCACGTCGAGATGAACTTTGTTTCGACCAATCAATGCATAGCTTTCATCTAGACGAAAACACTATTAATCACATTTTGATTTCGTATTTACTATTTTTAGACCAAGTTTCGCATGCTAATTTAACAGCGGTATTATTCAGTCTTCGATTGGGTGGCTCATTTCAAATTGCGTGACGTAGACGATGTAAACAAGTAACGTATCATAACAATTTCGTCATGAATATTTTGATGAGAAAAGGTCGCCTGAACCTGACCTTCATTTGAAAAATGCCAGATCTAAATTAGCGAGTATGCGAGCGAAAATTTTTAGATCGGGTTTTAATCAGATTGTATGAGGCATTAGGATATGTCAAATTCATTCATCTGGCTTGATTGTTTACTATATTTATTTTATTCTCTTACTGTTAGACCCTGTAAAGACATTTGGGCTCAACGAGGTTATGCAAATAGGTTTCTTTTTTGGAGAGATGTTGATTTTATGGCTAAGTAGGGATTTAGGTGCAACTTCAATCATTTTAGAAGAAAATGTTAGATCAATATTGCATTTCTCTTACCTCGGCATAACTTAGCTTCTTCTATTCAAATTTTTCCAAATTCCTTTATGTGGAATTTGGCCATTTTCCTCAGGAAATTGCTAGCTAGCATTTGTACCCTTCTTACACAAAAAATAGGTATTTGTTATCAAGTTATAGAGAGTACAAGGGAGTAAAGTGCTAGCAAGCCATATATTTTAGAAACTGGCCAATGGTAAATTGTTATAACATTAATGTTATTTCCTAAGATCTCACGAAACCAATGTTTAATAAAAATTAGAAAATGTCGTTGTATCTGTATGTTATAAATTCTGATATAGTTTTACATGTGAGTGTTTGATACATAATTATGAGAATATTGACTTCATGACATAATTAATATGAATTATGATTGATTGATTGGTTTACTTTATTTAGCTGATCTATGTAACTCTGAAATGATAACTTCGACCTAGGAATATAGAGGTATACCCTAACTTTGACCTTGATAAAGATGATGTTACGTAATTGAAGTTGTAACTATATTTTACTTACTTATTTCAGCTCTATTGTGAAACAAGTTCTTACAACTCCCTCTCAGGTCTGCTTCCTTGTTCCCAAGTACTGTAATAATTCAGTTTCTTTCTCAAGGATCTTATTAGAAGATTTTGGATCTGATTCAATAATCAACAAGGATCTGGGCTATCCAATGATACCAGTCCAAGATCCCTTGTCCATGCCAGCTCTTTTACAATCATTGCTATTTTTATTTAAAAAATAACATTAATTGGACTCACCACAGAAATATCTATGTCTATTCTGTCCATGATAGGTTTAATCAAATTAAGACACACATTGATTATCTTAATTAGCAGTAATTGATAATTGTATTAGTCATATAAATTATGCAAATTATGGATGTAACAGATAGTCTCTGATTAGTCTAAGAAAATAAGATCAGAAAGTGATTGTCCAAACCAAGTCAGTTAGGTTTGCTTTCATTACACTTCTCTCTATCGGGCAGCTGCTGATTTTGTTGATGACCTTGGCAAGAAAAAATATTTAATGAGAATAAAGATCAATGATTTAATTACTGAGATTGTTGATACAGAGACTGTTGTGATGTCATGTTGTTGTATATTGTCATCTAGCTATCACATGTTTGTTGTATAGGTGAGATTACTAACATTGATTTTTAGTTTGAGATAACAAGTGTACATATATAGAGGTGGACAAATAAATAAACTACTGATAATAAACAGATGTGACATTATTTTAGATTTATGATGTGTTATGTAGACCATGTTTTGACTGTTGTTTTTTAATGAAACATTCAATTAAAAAAAAGGATTATGTTAGAAAATGTGTGTTTTAACCCCTTGACCATCATGTGTCAAGGATATAGGTTATAGGATATAGCATTGATGAATCATATTCATAATGTGAAGTAAAAGTAGATTTGTAAGATGTTTACGTGTGAACAGTTTGTACCAACTTCAACAGTCATCATCTACAAGCTTGATTCCTGGAACTAGTGAAAACATATTGGGGCTTGTAAAAATTGCTAAATTACAAACTACATTACATGTATGTAGACCGGCTAGTTGGAAAATTTGCCCTTAACTGTATACCTTAATTGTATAACATAAAAAGTAGGCTACCATTTGCTGAAATTTAAGACAATTAATCGGGTACATCAGTTACTGCTGTCAATTTATCATCCTAGGACAATATTTATGATATAAATAATGTATAGTAAGAAGTGATTTTATATTGACTCTGTGTGACATGTTACAGTATGTTTATGATACATGTACTTTAATATATGACCCTAGATAACTTTCTAAATGATAACATTACACTGATGGCCTACAAAGTTTCATGTCTGTTTGTGATAAGTCTATTGAAAGATGTGCTAAAAGATAGCTATCTTTTATAGGTGACTTTGAACTTTAAGAAAATTTGAAAATGAGTTGTTGATTTCTTAAGAATTGGAAATAACGACAAAAATTTAGCAATTATTATTCAGTCTTTGAGGAACACCTTTATATTGATAGTGCTATTTACCTTAAAATGGATGTGATATTAAAATGTTGTGAGTTTTGTACAAATATTATTTAAGATATAAGAGTTTTCATGTAAGGATATCAGTGTTTTTTTGTTTGTATGTTTGATATGTACAACTACAAAATGCATTCAGGTAAAATTTCTTCATTTATTTGAAATATTACCTTGAATATAGTTACCATGGTAATGTTGTAATGAGGTGTAATTTTATTATTTATTTTTTGTTGTTATTAGTAAACATGATGTTGTTTATAATGATGTATATTTACCCAGCTTTTTATGGTTGGATGATATTCTATCTCTACAATATCTACCTTGTATACAATATTGTTCAACTGCAGGTATAGTTTGTTTTTTCTCAACTGTCAAAACTTGAATAATTTCACGGTGAATGGGTTTGTTAAAATTATTGTCATAATACATCCTTGAGTTTCTGAAAGTGTGTATAATTGCAAGTAAAGCTGTTTATGCCGTATGAAATGATTTAGTCAAGATATATTTAATAACAATTAGGCTGCCAGTTCAAAAACAATGTATTCAGTCACCGTGAAATTATTCAAGCTTTGACAGTTGAGAAAAAAACAGACTATACATGAAGTGTAATGCTGGGTTAAACCTTAAGTAAAGAAAATTAATTATTGAACAGGGCTCAACATGAAAGGGCGTCCTATTGCCCCTGACAAACTATATTTGGGTTTGAGCAACTTGCTCGTATACATTTACATGTAGTTTGATCAAGTAAAACATATAGCTGATTATTCAACCAGGTATTGTCCGTTTTTTCTCAACTGTCAAAGCTTGAATAATTACACTGTGACTGAATGCATTGTTTTTGTACTGGCGGCCTAATTGTTATGAAAAATATCTTGACTAAAACATATCATACAGCATAAACAGCTTTACTCGATCATAATACACACTTTCGGAAACTCATGGATGTATTACAACAATGATTTTAATAAACGCATTCACCGTGAAATTATTCATGTTTTGACTGTTGAGAAAAAACGAACAATAACCTAGTTCAAAATTAATGTCGAGCTGATTGAATATTATTTTTAATTGATTCTTTCTGTTATGTAATGCCATTTAGAACTTTATACTTTTCCTATACTGTCATCTTGAATCTGTATTACTTTCTTATTCAGTTTGTCAATGACTGCTTATGATTAATTCCTTCAATAGACGATCTTGATTAAATAGTTGCACTGGTGCCATGTGCGAATATCACTTACTGTCAAAGCAACTTTAAATAAAGGTCTTCATACAGATTTTCTGGAATTCTGATTCCATTATTTTTTGTCATCTTGATGAAAGCTAAACATTGATTGGTCAACACAAAGGTTTGACATTTGTTAGTGAACCTCCTGTGAGATGTCTGAAACTGTGGTCTATAGGATAATGGAGAATGCATAACATAATTAAATCTTTAATATAAGCCGCCCGGCTAGCTCAGTTGGTAGCACGCAAGTCTACTGATCGAGGGGTTGTGGGTTCGATTCCAGGGCAGGGCATATTTTTGTTGAGCTTGGTCATGAAATTATTTGTACGGCCATTCTCCCGCCTACCAATGATTTTTAATTATGTAGGGCAGTTGTCAGTCACTGACGAAAGTATGTTTATTAGTTAGTTAACAGCTAAATATAGAGATTTAGCCTTTCCAGGAGGAGTGAGTAGGTTGACTGATCGCCGTTATATGACCTATAAAGTGTGTTGCTACGGTGTATACCCAACGAAAACAAAAAACAAAAAATCTTCAATAGGTGTATGGGTGATTATTTACTTCTCTGTGGAATCCTGTAATTCTTGGTCTATGCTGAGGTGGAGGGGGTAAAAATAAATAAAAAATTGTAAACAAGCTAATTTGGAAATAACTTGCATCATTTGACATGCTCTATATATTACAGTTTTCAATAAATTTATTTTCTAAATGATTCAGGGTAATGGTTGAATGATCATGCATGAGATTTAACTATGAATACTTCCTTAGTTATTTAAAAATGAGACTGGATGACATTTTTAATTTAATATTCCCTCGCCTACAATATATCTAGTATGACTCAACAGTTTACATATTTATATATTTTGATATACACACATCCCACCTTCATCAAGACATGTCATAAAATTATTAAAACATGAGTTTTTATTTTAGTTAGTTTTGTTTGTTTTTGTTGGGTTTAACGCCATAGCAACACATTGGTCAAATAACAGCAGTCAGTTAACCTACTCACTCCTCCTGGAAAGACTAAATCTCTGGATTTAGCTGTTAACCAACTACTAAGCACATACTTTCGTCAGTGACTGACAACTACCCTTCATAATTAAAAATCATAGGTAGGAGGGAGAATGCCGGTAGAAATAATTTCATGACCAAGCTCCACGAAAGTATGCCCCGCCCAGGAATCGAACCCACAACCCCTCTATCAGTAGACTTGCGTGCTAACAACTGAGCTAGCTGGGTGGCTTTTATTTTAGTTAGTTTGGCTATCTTTATTCTGCTTTCTAAAATCATAACTTCTATTACCTGGATCATCAAAGGTCAGGCCTGGTTGTGATTTCTAAACAATAATATTTGCTGATCAAGTTATAGTAAACTTCCACTGTTAGGACCATCAAAATCACTGATCTAAATAGAGGTAACTTAATCTTCTCAAATTACGCATTTGAGATTTAAAATTGTAAAATATTGCATGATTCTGCATTCTTCAAGGTGCTTTTAACAGCAGAACTTTGCTGAACTAAAAAGAAGAATTGCCTGATTGTTGAACCTAGCACTTATTGATTCTTAGTTAATAATTGGTATGATAAATGCAATCTGGGAAAATCCTCACTGAACAAAGTTTTGTTATATGCCCTTTGTCTTGGCTGTTACATTAAGGTTTGGTGTGGTCATAAGCTGTGGTCCTTTGTTCTCGTGTGGAACACTTGTGTAACATTAGTTCCATTAGATGTAAAACTTGGTTTGCATGTTCCTTGCAATGGCTTGAAGTGCAATCTACAAATACTGCAACTTGTAGTTCTATTTTGTACAGTTAGGGAATTATCTCCCTTTGGTTTTCAGTTGATACAACAAAGACACAGATTTCTTGTTTAACATTTCATAATTTGTCTTCTTGAACTATCATTTACTAAAGTTTCAAGGTGTTATATGACTGTGATCCAAGTCTGAGATGGCAGAGTGCCATTTTGTGGTCAAACTATGTTTCACTAATGGTCATAGTATAACTAAAATTTTGTTGTTGGGTTTAACGCCGTAGCAACTCATTTTATAAGTTATATCATGGTGGTCAGTCAACCTACTTAGTACTTACTATTTGGAAAGGCTAAATCTTGGAATTTAGCTGTTAACCAACTTCTAGGTGCATAATTCCTTCACTGACTGACTACTGCCCTACATGTTTTAGAATCAGTGGTAGGAGGGAGAATGGCCATAGAAATTATTTCCTGACCAAGCTCCACGAGGTATGCCCCACTTAGAAATTGCACCTGAGACCCTTTGATCAGTAAGACTTGTGTGCTATTGACTGAGCTAGCCACTGGATAGCTATATCTAAAATGAGGCTCAGACTGGTTGCAAAACATGGTTGTACCATGGCTGTACCATAGCTGTACTTTGGTTTATTCATGAGCTTTTCTGCAGGTTTAATTTTTGTTATCTTTATCTTAAATGCATGGGTGAAAGTCTTCCGTATTTTGACGGAATTCCGTATTTTCGACGGCCGCCAAGGCCATTTTTCCAATTCATGTAAATCCGTTGAGAAATTTGAGGGGGGGGGGGGTAGGGGGTGAGGGTGTCAAAATCGGTGTTTGGCGATCGTAATCACGAAAAAAGGATGTAATTTTGACGGAAATACGGAATTTACCAATATCAGTGACTCGTTAAAATGTATCTAATAGCATGCGTCATTTGACGTAACTTTGTACACAAATATATGCTGCTAAAAATAACTTTGACGGAATTACAAGTCATTTTCGGTGATCAGTAGATCAGTAGATCACTAAATACGACTTTTATATTGCATACGACGCAGGCATTTGGTTACGAGATATCAATTTAAAATAGTGATCTTGTCTTATTACTTTACTATTTGTCTCAAATCATCTTTATATTTCATTATTAACCAGCGATTGAATTCAATTTAATCCTTTGTTTGGTTACAAATTTACACATGGTTGACATTGTTAAGATGTGTGTCCTGTCGGCTTTTTTCACACTCTTTGATGTTTTATTACACAGCAATGTCTTAAATGCAACGTCTCAGTGTGTCATCATAGCGTTAAGTTTGATTTAATTATTAATATAATTAGTTATGCTTAAAACAAGAATGACCTAGTTTTTTTAATTGTCCGCTAGATTATAATGATCAAAAGAAAATGATCGATTAAAACAAATATTGGCAAATGCAGATCGGCATGTTCATTTGTTTACATTCACCTACTTTTAAAATAGCACTGTCTTTATAAATTGTTTATTTTTAAGCAGTTTAAATTGGTTATTTTTATACAACTTAGCGCTCGGCGATTTCTTTAGAAATGTCTGCGATTTTTATTGAATTATTTCAAACCCTTGAACTGAGACATTTAGGATACACAAAATATTTGTAAATCAGCGATTCCCTGGTGTAAATTTGCAGAATTAATTCTTAAAAAAACGACTATTTTCAACACGTTTCCATGTGCACTTTTTTTTAAAAATCGGCAAATTTACGTACGAAATTTTTTTTTTTAAGTAATCGTGTGGTGGACAAAGCCATGTTAAATTTGTAAATACATGCAGTTGATTTTTGTTCAATTATGACTATGTGCAAAACAAACCAACATTTTTATAATGCAGCTCATATTTGATAGTCATATAAGTTAGTTATAACACTGACCCTTGAAAAACTTCAAATGACCCTCGAAAAAATAAAAATAGGGATAAAAATGACTCTTTAAGTTTCGTAAAGATTGCAGAAACACAGATATAGTAATGTTTACTACATATTAAGGCCACTACTTCTTGTTCCTACCGACCAAAAAATCGACGAAAATGAAAAAAAACCAGACCGATTTGGGGAAAAAAAACTTACTCTATTTTGAGAGTAAACAAAATAATAAAATGCCACAGAAAAATAATCGTCGAAACAAACATTTTTTCAAAGACAATTTTTTGGCACTCGACCAAGAAGTTTTATGGAGTAATTCAATAATTTGATGTCTAAATATCAACATTTATCAATATAACTTAACTGAAATTGTAACAAAACAGTCATGTTAACATACGTCATAAGCAGTGATAAAGACACAAGCCTCTGTTCCTTTGTTCTTTTTAATCCTAGAAATTCTATCTAGTTTATATTTAATTACAATATGAATACGTAAATGCAATGCACTTTAACTTAAACACCGAGTTTAACACATGATACACCTTAAATTGATTTAAAATCAGACTCAGTTGAACAGTGACGTAGACTTAGTGTCTGCATCAACTCTACACAGCTCCGTGTATGTGACGTCATATGTTCCCCTGCTGTGTTAAAACTACTACTGATGACAAACAGGTAATTAAGACAGGGAAGATTTCACATTCTACTGTTAATACCCCAAAATACTCAAACAGTCTCATTTAAATTAAAGCTGTATTTTGCATAACACCAAAAGGTTAAGTCCATTTTCGTTTAAGGGGTGAGCAGATTCTAATTGCAATCTTCTGGATAACTTAGGTATATTAGCATGTTGCAGTTCTTTCTTGTTTAGTCTATAGCATAATTTGCCCAAATGACAAACCCGTATTTATGCACTCAAAAGTCAACAGATTTGGTCCATTATTATTTTATAGGGGTGCTGACTATAAAATCCTCATTTATGATGACTTAAGTACTCTGAGTAGTTGTTTTTTGTTGAGTCAATCCCGTATTTCACAAATAATATTTTAACTTTATTTATACTCCAAAAAAGTCAACAGGACTGGTCCATTAATATTTTATAGGGATGCTGTTACACACTTTGGATGACTTAATTATATTGAGCAGTTGTATGTTGTTGAGCCTATCTCTTTATAATTTACCCAATAACATTGAGACTTTACTTATACACCAAAGTTAACAGGTTTGGTCCATGATGATGTTGGCAGAACTGATTCTAAATTTATACAGTAATCTTGGAAGTTTTAAATTGAATGTTCATTTTGTATGAACAGCATATGTATAGATTAAATAGACAAATTTGTTTACATTCAACCTTTCTAATATTGTGAGTCTTGGAACTCAGGTGTCATTTTGTCAGCTGGACAACATGTAA
This sequence comes from Mactra quadrangularis, assembly GCA_025267735.1. Classification (NCBI taxonomy): domain Eukaryota; kingdom Metazoa; phylum Mollusca; class Bivalvia; order Venerida; family Mactridae; genus Mactra; species Mactra quadrangularis. The sequence goes on from CM046309.1 coordinate 6,679,590, forward strand.
AACAAGATTTGAGTAACAACATAGGCATTACCAATGTGTATGTAATTTGATACTTGGGTCTGTTTGCCAAAAGAGCTGTCATTGATAAAAACTTTTGTAGCAATATATTGAACATTAGTTATTGGTGATACATCAAATTATCAAGTCAGACAAGGAGTGTAATAGAAGCTGCTAGAACTTATTTTTTTATCTTTTTATTAATTTATTTACTTTAAATTTGTTAAGGTTATATTTTCAAATTTTAAAATATGTGTGTTCCTTATCATCAACATCATCTCCTGTGACAAATACTTACTAAGTCGAGCATGCTGTCTCTGACAGCTCTTGTTCTGTTCTTAGTGCAAAATAAGCATGACATTGGTCTGTGAAAAAAAATATTTTACATGCTATCAGAAAGCAACTAGATCATTCTTCAATGAAGATATACCTGCTGCCAAAAAAGACTTATCTATCAATTTCACTTGCCAAGTGGATTGAAATTATTTTCTGTGTACATTCAGCTTGGTCTTATACACTGACTTTAAATTATTTGATAGCATGTTTAAGAATTAAGATAGTTATATACCATACAATTTTTTTCAAGTTAAGAACTTATGAAGTACTCATGAGTACCAAAATGCTTAATATATGTACATAGATATTTTACTCAGAGGTCCTGAAAGTTCCTGCTAGCTTCCATGAATGCTTGATTTTACTGCTTTATTTTGCTTCTACACTGTCAGCTTTCGGGGGCCTCCGGCCCCCTGAACCCCCGCCAAGGCGTTGCCCTGGACCCACCGGGGGTCCTAGCGGCCCCCTGGCCCCCAGCATTTTCTTCAGTATTTTCAATTTTTCACAACTTTCACCCATGTAAATGTTCTTCATTTATTTTGGTGACTAAGGTGTTTTTTGTTTTGACAATGAAAAGTTTATCTTTAATATATGAGGTCAAGTACCCTGGCCCCGTTATTAGGAAAGTTTTGTGAGTTGACGTCACAAGACGAACAGATATGAGATTCCCAGGCATATTGAACAGTGTTACAATCAATATTAGATATATTTGAACATTTTATTTTAATATTATAAGAAAGTTTGAATCAATATTCTTTTCAAATATTTTAATTATTATGTGTACGTATATATATATTTTATGTTATAAGAAGCTGAAGTTTTAAATGCTTACAGTTTTAATATGTAGATAACATGTCATTGAATGACTTCATGAATTCTGTTCTATATATGGATAAGTCGTAATCTAATGTTAAAGACTTTATTTAAAGTTGGACAATTTTATGAAATTCTGAAAACCGTAGATTTGTATCAGCCTGCGATTTGTTGGGATATATTTTTGTGAAGTTAATTTTTGTTGAAATTGTTGCCAACAATCTAAGACTGTTCTCATCTTAACAAGTTAGCTGCATGTGATAATGAACTGTGATTAATTTATTTGTCTTACGAACCCTGTGTATCTAATATTTTAGAATTTCTAATGTGAAACATCATTTAATTGAAAATTTTAAGGGATTTCGTTACTCATGATTGTCTTGAAGTAAGTGTTGTGACAAAAATTTGAAAGAAAATAAAGTTTTCTTTTATAACTGAGAATTCTGTCTCTAAATGTGAAGGTTTTTCAACTGTTTTGTCGCACAATTGCTCATCTGTGCTAATTTTATATATTCATATAATATTCCAGCGTAAAATGATTGGTTGTATCTTGAAAGAAATTTCAATGAACTAAAAATATAGAGTTTATTTCTACAATTCAATTAAACAAAATTTAATACTCTTGGATGTAGCAATCATAGTGAAAATTGAAAGTGTTTTTCTTCTACGACAAATAAATGATTATATATACTTCTATATTGTCAGCAATTTAATTGTGTTACCTTAAAAGGAAATTTAGTATATGAAACTATATTATATAAGTTAATTGAGGACATCATCATTGTTGCTAGAAATATGTTTATCAATTGGTTTTACTTGAAATGAGGAAAATTAATGTGATGGGTAAGTATGAACTTTAAGAGTTTATTGTATGATTGAATGTATGACTTCTAATTGTTCTTAATTGTTTAAAGTAAAAACAATATGGTCTGTACTGAGTGCTGTTAGGGATTTTCCTCGAATTTTTGAAAAAAGGGAAGGTCATTGAAACTACAGTCAAGTTCCAAAAGTTTTCAAGACTATCGAAATCGCTGGTCTTAATTGAGGAAAAGTCTTTAAATGAATTTTGGGAATTAAGAATCATAAAAAATTACATGATTTTGCTCTAATCAAGGTTGTCTTTTAGCTGAACTTTACTGTGTTAAAGACTTTTATAACTGCCTTACTATGTCAACGTAATTTGATTTTAAGTGCTTAAAAATGTTTCTTTTTATAATGAATGTAGCAATTTTGGTTCAATATCTATTCTCAGCTGATCATTCCATTCCCATAACAATTTAACAATATTGTTAGTTTTCTCAATATGTATCTAGCTATTGGCCTTCTTTCTCCAATAGTTTTTTTAATTTTTATTCGACTGTCAGTGGTGCATACATTAACCCTGCTGATTTAAATATTCTCTACATAACTTTTGTACTCTCAATCAATAAAAATATGGTTGAATCAGCGCAGTTATTGTACGTGCCTGTGACAATTGAATAAAAATTAACTATAAATAAGTACTGACAATAGAGTCCAGGGAAACTGGTTAGGGGGATTTACCGCTGTAGATAACTGAAAAATGTTGATAAACATTGTGAGGTCAGATAATATTAGCATACACCCAATGTAAAAAATACTTTCAATGATATATAAAATGTAATGTTTATTGATTTTATTATCATGTTATTCATTTCCTTATCAGTGCCTTATTTGAACTGTGATTTGAATTGTGACTTCAAATGGTACTTAAATAATATTGATAAATTCACTGTACAATCAAAGAGTGAATTTAAATCATACACATACAGTACCTTCTTTTTTTTTTAACGTCGTATTCAACACATATTTAGGTCATATATACGACAGGCAGCCTTTCCTACTATAGGTTTCCTGGGCACTTTTCTATCACCAGTACTAACTTACCCTACCATGAGGCCGACAACTCGTGTATAGGGTATGACCTATCGCGACCAGGCTCGAACCCGCGATATAAGGATTCAAAGTCAGACATTCTAACCACTACGCCGCGGCTTAAATACAGTGCCTTCAAAAAGTCCTAAGACAAAATTATGTTTTAGGATAGACAAATTGATCAACTGTACCCATGAAAACAAACATAGAACCAAGTCCAAAATCAACATTCATCATGATTTAAATCATATTACATGAAAAAGTTTTAACTATTATAAAAGTAAGATTATTTGTGGTATGCATGATCTAATTTTCTTTACAAGTGAGACTATATTATGAGTGTTATACATATAATTTTGTCATGCAAACAAGTTATATTGAATTAAATATACTACCTGATGGTGTATATTATTTGAAAAGATTATTTTTTACCATAAAACTTGAATTTAAATATATATTTGTCATAATTATGCAGGATATGAAGTTATATAGTCATTTAGGGTTAGGGAGAAGTTGTCCACCTAAGGGTAGGTGAGTACTGGTAATAGACCAGGGTCCAGGAAAGCTAGGTTAGGTGAGCTGACAGATGTAAAATGATTATAATTGTTTTGACATGATGTTAAACCCTGAATTAATAAACAATAAAATGAAATTTATGTAGAACTGTTTATGTATAGTTCAAAACCCTAGAGTACTCGGGTGTTCTTTTAAGTTAATTTATGTGAGTATTGTTCTTTACATGATGTGGACCAGTCCATTCTTAATAGGGTAATCTCATGAGTTTACAGACTACTTTATAACTAATAACATATAACCAGCCAGTTACACCCCTGTAGTTATTTCATCTTGAGATTTCCAGGCAATCTAAAATGTTTCCTCGATTCTTGACGATAATTGACTTAGATATATAGAAGCTGTTTTATATTTATCTTTATAAGAAATCTGTTGATAATTGCCTTAAATCTGAGATAAACAAGATTATAACTATTTATATCTAATAAATTATGGCTTTAAAGTTTTATATATGTTCTAGAAATGTAGAATTTCTTTACAAGATCGTAGTTTTATAGTTTAATTTTTCCTTGATAAATTTGTGTGATCTTGGATTCTGCTCTTTCCCTGTATTCATCGAGATAAAAATTTAGGTTGTTTATGTAATTATAGTGATTGCTATATTGGTACTGCTTACATTGACCCCACTAATTTAAATATTCACTACAGTACTTCTTTACTCATCATCAAAATAAATCAGTGGGGTAGATGTATGTACCACTGACAGTTGAAAAAATAACACAATAACATGTACACATAAAGTTATACTATGTATATATCACATTTTGACTACAGTTTTGTATATACAACATGTTTTTACTTATTAATAATATTGTCACCTTGTCAACCAATATACATACATCAATTATATGTCTATACTGTATTATATAGAGTGCAGTTTATATTTTATATAGACAATATATATGTGTACAGTTTGTCTCTATCTCTCATATATATGACAATATCAACTGTCAATTATTTACACCGGTATCATTTATTTTGTTAATTAGTGACCAAGTCATAAGAAAACATGTATTTTATTGCTATATTTGTTGTCCTACGACAATAAAATGACAATTTAGTATGACCTGAGTACATAGTTGTTAGTAATAGGAAAATTTGTTCAAAATAGACAAAAACTAGTTTGATATCATGTTTAGCTGCATTAGATAATGTTCTTGAAGTCATAAACTTGATCTTTGACTTTTTATTAAATAGTTTTTTATATCTTTATAAACAAATTTCCATTTATCATCTGTTGAATATATATATATTGTTTAATGTTATTCATTTGTCAGTGGCACATGCATTAATCCCACTGATTTAAATACTCACTACAAAATTTCTGTAGTCACTATTGATAAGAATAATTATTTGTATATAAGTACAGGGATTATCCAACTAATCAAGTATTTAAATTAATGGGGTTAATGTTTGTGCCAATAACAGTTGAAAAAAAATATTTTGATGAACTTTCTTCTTTAGTTTGACTTAGGTATGTTTTATTTATTTTTTATAGATTATAACTTATTGAAATGTAAAAACAATGATTATTTTCTTTTTAATGTAAATTTATTGATTTTTTTTCTCTTTTACAGCTGCTGTAGCTCCAGCCCCAGTCCCTGATCAGCCCCCACCTCCACCACAACAAGGGGCTATGTATCCTCCATTAGATTCTGGTGCTAACAACACTACAAACCATGGTCATATGAACCCTATAGGATTTGAAATGCAAAGTAAGTACACAATACTACATGCATACATAGATTGTTTTCAGTATTAGGTATGGATGTTCCAAATGATTTAAAATCTAAACCCATGGAAGATGAATTCAGACAACATGTTAATACTTATCTATCTATTCTGAAAATTTCATAAAAAAGTAATACATTTATATGTTTTAAATTGGAATTGATTTCAATGTGAACTCTCTGATTCAATGTTACGAAGCACAATCAAATACATAGACTACTTACACTTTTCCTTCCTTCCCATGTATTAAGTAGGAAGTTGTCCGTCACTGACAGAGAAAAGTGCTTATAATTAATGCAAGATCTTGGCATTTCCAGAAACTGTGAGTACGACCACTGACTAAATATGTGTTGAAACATTAAGCTCAGTTACTTATGTTGCTTTTTTACTTTTTTATAATATTAGGCCACAACAAATTGATCATATGTTCTATGGATTCGCTCGCACCTTAATTTTGCCGGTTTTTTACAAAAAATATTATTATTTCCTCGCTCACTCATAAAAATTTGGTCAAACCACTATTTAAAGCAACTGAATTAAGATTTTTTTAAAAAATTTAGCTCGCTCGCCCCATTTTTTTTCTAGAAAAATCCGTAGAACATATCAACTTGTTGTGGCCTTAGAATATTAAAAAGTAACTCAGATCCTATCATTTCATGATCATATGACATTATATTTGAGAAATTGTCTTCCTTATGTAAACTGTAAACTTACTTATATATGGAAGAAAACTTAATAGAACAAACCATTGACAAAAAGAGTTGTTCATATTATTTTATTTGACCCAAACATGAATGCTTTGACTTCTCATTAGTTTTTTGTAAGACTTTCAAAAACTGGTGCAGGAATATTGAAAGGAAAGAACAAGTTAGGTGAGCTGGCCCCTGTACATCATACTGACAAAATATTGATCTACATCATAAAATCTAAATATTGAAACAAATAGGAAATTAACTCAAGATTACTTGTGATATTGTTCTATGTTAGTTGACCTATGATAAATGACTAATTATCATTAATTGTTCAAGAGTACAACTATTATATGCCTGATGAATGATGAATACATGTGTAATACATTGCATGATATAAATAAACCATAAAGTGTTATTTATTAGAATGGTAATAGATGATTTATCATTCAACAACTATACTCATAGCTCTAAATGTCACTGGTTAATTAGTTAGGTTCCAATTTTCATAACTACATACTTATATAATCAGTATTATGGGCATGTATAAAGCTGGTGGGATTGAGAATGGCTAAATTGATTCAGGTTTTATCATGCTTTTTTTTGTTGTTAACAATTGCGTTAAAGGTTTTCTTTACCATATATTTCTGCAATTTATTGTCAGATCTTTATGAAACTTCATACAATGATTACATACTAATGTGATGAACAGAATTAGAAAGTAACCACAACTCTAGCTGCCTTTATTATGGATCATTTCCCTTTCTAATTTTTGCAGTAAAGTTTTTAAATCCAGCTTTAATGTAGTTTCTACTTTACATTTCTTGTTTATGAATAGAATATCATATAGATTTGTCTCAACTTATCCTAAATGACCTATAATTCAAAGCTATTGAGTATAAAATTTTTATACTATGATTTGTTTCCAAGAGGTGTGTAAAACAAAATTAAATGACGCCATCATGACCGTAGAATTCTGGACCTTTGCTAAAAAGGCCATGGTGTGTCTCAGTATGAACCCTTGTTTCTGAAAGAAGTACCCTTATTTTTCACCTCCTTGTTGCTATTGTAATTATAGTCTGAAATATTGAAATTCAAATAGTCTAAATAGAAATTAACAATTTCAAAGAAATAAGTATTTACATTACAAAGTTCATTCGTACAGTTTTTGAATTCATTAAAATATTTGTTTACTCTGTTTATGTGGTATTAAATGGACACGTGTATGTTCGAATTATTAAATATCCACAGGTGCATACATAATTTATCATTGTTGTCATTTGTTTATGAATTAAACAAACATATTTGATCTATTCCAGTAAAATTAATTTGGTATATGGCTATTACAATAGACTAAAAACACCATAGGTGGGAATTGTTTAAAGTTTAAGTTGATATTTGCTGTACATAAAAGGAGGTCAAGAATTTTCTAATCAAATTATATTTTAATTTCTACGTCATGATGAATGTTCATGGCTGGGTACAAAGTTAATATAAATTATTTCGTAATATCAGGTATTTGAATTAATAAATTATTTAATAGACTAATATTTAAGTAGCTTCAAACTATTTGTTTAAAAAAAGGTACGGGTTATTTGATGTATTCTTGAATATAATGTTATGTCAACAACAGTGGGCTCAAAAAGTCACTGGACAAACTGCTGTTTTCTGTTTTAGGATGAATTGGTTCAATGTTATTGATAACAGTTTTTACGACAAACTTTCTGCAGCACTAGACATTTGGTCCAGCAAAATGGATTTTTTAAGAGTCCTAGTGAAATTCTACTGGACTAAATAAATTCTAAGCTAAATAATTTAATAAGTTGTCCATTTTTAATGATTAAGTAGAATGTAATATCCTAAAATTGATTAAAGTAAATTTAAGTAAACAGAACAAAACAAAGCAGAATGAATCTTGATTTTCTTAAATCGTGAAACTTGACACAGTAAATTGATTATTGTAATAAAACAAAACCTAGTTCAAATACATGTATATAGAGACATGATCAACTAGAGAAATGTCAAATTTTCACTATGAGAGTTGTTAAGACATGTGTCTCTGTATCCACGGTAGATTTACAGTGGTTTTATAAGGGTATATATTTCATACATGCTCATTTCTTTAAATGCATGACTGATAAAAGTCCTCACAATTTTCAAATATTATCATGAGTATAGTTCATCATACAAAATAGGCCATGTTATGTTAATTGATTGATGAACAGTGCTTTAAGGTATCTTAGTGGAAATGGTGTGGTATAATAATTTCTTCAGGCATTCTCAATCATCATCACCATTATCATCATCATCATCATCATCATCATCATCATCATCATCACCACCATCATCATCATCATCATTATCATCATCATCATCATTATTATCATCATCATCATCATCATCATCATCATCACCACCATCATCATTATCATCATCATCATTATTATCATCATCATCATCATCATCAACATCATTATCATCATCATCATCATCACCATCATCATCATTATCATCACCACCACCATCATCATCATCATCATTATCATCATCATCATCATCATTATTATCATCATCATCATCATCATCACCATCATCATTATTATTATCATCATCATCATCAACATCATCATCATCATCATCATCATCATCATCATCATCATCATCATCATCATCATCATCATCATCATCAACATCATCATCATTATCATCATCATCATCCATTTAAGTTTAAACAGGCAGTCGATTATTTCTCTAGCAAGGGTTATCCTATTCTGCTATAATAAAGATATGTCAACGACTGATTGAACACAATGGTTTAGAGATATAACTGCACCAGAGTGTAATACAAAGGTGTAATAATGCCACTTGTACTCTGTTAGAGTTTTCTCTTATGACTCTGGTGGCTGTGGGTTTGATCCCTCCTCAGACCATTCATTTTGATCAGGTTTTATAAACCTGGTACAATTAGTTGGTGAACTGACCACCATGTTATTTTTAGCCAGAAAAACTGTCTTCCAATAAAAGATAAATATAGGGTCCTGTGTTAGAATCATTATCAAACTGTTACTGTATAATGGCCTTTTATGATAATATATGATATATAATGTCTAAAAGTTTACCTTGTATACATCCTTACATTTAACATGAGAGGTTTACTATGTAAATATAAACCTATTATGTTAATAGTTTATGTTAGCTATGTTTGGGTGCAACTACAAGGCTACTATGTATATAAATACACCCACGTTTGTTAGTGAGTCAAAAATTGTAATAACTTATAATGTTGATGTTATATACTAGGACGAAAAAGAAACGCCGGGTACATAAAATATGCAACACATGTCCGGCCGTGTTTCGCAAAACAAGAAGGGTCATCGTTAAAAGGGGGTATTTTTTCACATAATCAGCATCGGAAATCGATTGAAACTTCAACAGCTGGTTCCATACAGATGACATTTCATACAAAAATAAATATAATAATCCAATAATACAATTTATCCCTTAAAACAATCATTATAGGTTACCCGGCGTTTCTTTTTCGTCCTAGTATACATAAAGACCACCTTGGTCATCTGGGCTGAACATTCATTTTAAAATAGATTGCTTGGTTGGACAACCAGCTATATATTTGCTTGCCGGAACCCAATTCTTATTAGCAGTAACTAGTTGCCTTAATTGAATATAGGTTGTCACAGTGATTAGACAACTATTTATGAAGAGACCTAGTTATTGCCAAGCCATGGAACTTTTTGATGATTTTGATGAAGTCCCAAATGTTAAAGTATAGATGTTTCCAATCCTCCCTTACTTTTAATTTGCATTTCGAAACACACTATTCTGTCAATTCATATGTAAGATTTTGAGATAAAATGTTTTACATGTTACAAAGATGTGCTGTAAAGAAGGCTATTTTAAGTTTAAATTATAATTTACTGTTGACTGAAGTACAAACATTTGAAATATTTGTTTTGATGTGGGGCAGATCTTGACAGTTTATCTAGGGTTGTCAAACCCAAGATTGAATTAACTGAAACATCAAATTTTAATCTACCTGTTACTGGCAATTCAGAGGCTTTGTTCTGACACCCTCTCAGCCCAATCTGATTAAAACCCAATCTAAATTTTCCGCTCGCCTACTCGCTAATTTAGATCTGGCCATTTTCTAAGGAGGGTCACGTTCGGGTGACCTTTTTCTCATTATAATATTCATGACGAAATCATTTGTTTAGTAACTTGTTTACATTGTCTACGTCACGCTATTTTTAATGAGCCGTCCAATCCCAGACTGTGAATTAAACTGCTGTCAAATTAGCTCGCAAACCTTGCTCTAAAAATTGAAATTACGAAATCAAAATGCTATTAATAGTGTTTCGTCTAAATGAAAGCTACACAATGATTGGTCTACATAAAGGTCATCTTGATGTGACCCTCCATTGAGATCTTAGAGATCCTGTACAACAACGTTCTACAGGATATCAGTTTACGGAGATTGCTCTCAACCCTATTAGTCGAATCTTTGATGGTTTTAAGTTTACATTTATAGTCACAGGTCATTGATCATAAAGCTTTATAAGTTATGTACTAATATACATAAAAATATGAAATAAATGTTTAATGTGTCAGTTCAGCCTCACTGACAGCCTTTTCTTACATAATGATTGGATAATAATTTGAATCGTCTACCTAAAGCTCTAACTTAATATTTATAACCATTAAAGATAAAAATCTACCTTATTATAACCAGCTGACTAAAACTTGTATAAATGGTCAGTATTTAAATAAATCTGTAGAAAATACCAGTATAAACATTCAGTATACTTGGTTAAATGGGCGTTAACATTTTATTCTCAGATTTTAAAGTATTTATTAGGTCGATTTATCAGGTCAAGAGTTGAAGAAAAGGGTTATAATAAAGTCCTTGTCTTGTTATCTGACAGTAATGACAGTATATTATGGGTCCAGGACAACTCAACCCGTAGACAGCTCAACCCATTGGATAACTCAACCCAAAGTTGAGAAAACTTAAACTGTTAGTGAGGTATTGAGTTTTCTTGGGTTGAGTTGTCTTTGGGTTGAGTTGTCCTGATCCTAACATTATGGAATGTTTCGGAACATTTGGGGTAAATGAGCACGCTGCTGTTTTTGACTTATATGACATCTTGTTTATTGAGTACATTGTCACTGTAGTCTTTGTTTGTGTTTGGTTTTTAATGCAGTAGCAACACATTGTATAGATCATATCAGTCAGCCTAATTACTGTTCTTGGTATCTCTAGATTTAGCTGTTGACTATTTACTTGGAGCATACTTCCTTTAGTGACTGACAACTGCCGTACATGATTTAGAATTAGTGGTAGGAGTGAGAATGGCTTTAGTAATTATTTCATGTCCGAGCTCCCCCCAAAAAAACCCTTTGGCAATTCAACCTTTGACCCTTTGATCAGTAGACTTTGTACCCTACAGAATTGTAATTTGTTAATTTATTTCAGATGTTGAAGATGTTCCTACTGAAGTTGTGTCTGAGAAAGTTCCTATGGACCCTCAGGTAAATTTTGTATACAAATAAACTGTACTATAATTGGCTTTTAATTAATCTTAATTTCGCAATGTAGGTAATGCTTCAATAAGTTGACAATATAAAACAAGCACTTTTTATCTAGAAGTTGCTAGACACTAGAACTTATTTGGAGCTAAAATAGTATTAGAGATAATTATTTTCTTTTGAATAATCTAATCATAATGAACATAATGATTGTAACTAATTTTTAGCTGGACTATTCGAAGAATAGTTGGGCTATCCTACTCAGCTGTGCGTCGGTGTTGGCAAGTTTTTAGGTGCAACATTTTTGTATCTTTTATATCTTTGCAAGTACTGAAGGGATTCACTTAAAACTTTATTTGTGTTTATGGGATTACCATTGGAGTTCAAATACAAAGTTACATAACTCTAGGATGAATTTGGGCTGAATTATGGCCCTTATATACTTAGAAATTTTTAGGTGCAACATTTTTTCTTTGCAACTACTGAAGGGATTTACTTGAAACTTCACACTTGTCTGCGGGGTTACCATTGGAGGTCAAATACCAAGTTGTATAACTCTTGGATGAATTTTGACTGAATTATGGCCCTTTTATACTTAGAAATTTCTTGGTTAAGTTTTTAGGTGCAACATTTAAGTTTTTAGGTGCAACATTTTATCTTTGCAACTACTGAAGGGATTCACTTGAAACCTCACACATGTCTACAGGGTTACCATTGGAGTTTTAATACTAAGACTAAGTTACATAACTCTAGGATGAATTTGGACTGAATTATGGCCCTTTTGTACTTAGAAATTTTTTGGTTAAGTTTTTAGGTGCAACATTTTGTCTTTGCAACTACTAAAGGGATTCACTGGAAACTTCACACATATCTACAGGGTTACTAATTGATGTCAAATACCAAGTTGCATAACTCTTGGATGAATTTTGACTGGATTATGGTCCTCTAATACTTAGAATTTTTATGGTTAAGTTTTTTGGTGCAACATTTGATTTTTGAAACTACATGTACTGAAGGGATTTACTTGAAACTTCATACATGTCAACGGGGTTAGGAATGAAGGTCGAATACCAAGTTGCATAACTCCAGCATGAGTTTTGATTGGTTGTTGCTGTCGTTTACACGAATACCCGGAATAGTCGAGCACGCTGTCCGTGGACTGCTCTTGTTTAATACTTTTATTGGTGTTAAAATCTATGCCAATGCCAACAGGCATTTATTAAAATTCTCTATGTAATTAGAATACACAATTATGTTTCACACATTCTAGTGACTTGTGGTTACACTTGTCTTAGAATATGGTTTGCTTATATTGACCTGAGACTGTGGGTAATATATTTATTGACTTTGATTGAAATATAGATACTATTTTTGTTTCTGGTCAAAGTGTACAAGCTACAAATTATATCTAGATTTTAGTCATTGTCTCAGGTAAAACTGAAAAAGCCACAATTATTTTAAAAGTTAATGTTGTATTCGCCTCTTTGACATAAAAAAGTTTTCCAAACGGTTTGCTGGTGTAAGTTTCATGAATATTACATTTTAGTAATAAAACAATCATATAGTTTCAGCTGTTGACCTTATAGAAGGGTTGGTGAGTACTGAACATGGGCCCAGGAAAGCTAGGTTAGGTTAACTGGCCATTGCCATTAATGACCATACTTTGTGTTGGCACAATATTTTTTTCCAACAAAAAAACACCTTTCATTAGGAATAGTCATGTAAGGAATGAATGACTTTAAAAAATCAAATATAGTCAGAACATTTACTTGTAATGCTACAGTCCCATAAACATCAAAATAGCTGTGAGGGCTCCGTAAGGGCGCCGTGCAATCAAGCTCCGCAAGGACCCGTACAAACTCTTGAGTACCCGTACGGACTGTTACGTTTTTACCAGGGTCTGTGAGACGAGCTCAGGATACACTTATCAGTTTCAAAATCAAATCGTGAACAAAATCGTGGCCGTGTATGAATTAAACATGCATATCTTCCAGCTACAGCTCCGTGCGTGTGTGAGGTTTTGTACCATGTGCGTACCGTCACCTCAATACGCAAGGCTTCCCACGGCCTACGACTGTCTGCACGTATGGGTCCGCAACAAGCCACGATTTTATGGGACTGAGCCATTAAGAATAATATTAAAATATTTGACAGGATTTCTCTGGTGAAGAGGACATCAATTTGTTACCACACAAGGTTTTTTATCTGTACAAAAAATAACCATTATATAGTAATAGCCTTGGTTAACATGTGTACCTTATAACTTTTTGGTTTGACTAAATCTTTGTAGAGAGTATTTGGTTGAAACCGTAGGTACTGGCCTTACATATCAACATATAGCTCAAGTCTCTAAGTTTTGACCTATGGTTAAACCTTAAGGACCCAGTCTCTGAATTTAACCAGTGGGCCATGGACTGAGTCCACCAAAATCACCATCGTTTCAGTGACTTAAAGAATGTCAGTGGGCCGACAGTCTACCAACTTTTCATCATCTCTCCTACTTAAATAAAAACAATTATTTGTTTTTACTGGTAATATGGTTTTATTAATTAAAATTAAGTAAATTCAGAAAATACTGCTGCAAAGCATTTGAATAGACTGCATACTAAAACAAATTGCTAAGAAATGTTTTGGTGCAGTAAAATTTCATTCTAATTCCCAGTGTGGATGAAAGTATGTCGTCAAGACTGGATGCCTGCATTAGGTTTAATCTTCTAGTTTTTAATTTAAGTTTTAGAGCACATGGATATAATGTTAGGTTAAAGTCTTTGGTTTCAGTGCCTGAATGTTGATGCTTGTTCTCTGTTCTCAATATCTGCATAAAGCATATTGTTATATGAATAGAGATTGTATGATAAGCTAGAACTATTAGATATTACTCTAGAGAGGATCTGTTTGTAATCAATGTTTATTATATAATGATAAAATATCATCAGATTTAACATTTATATCAGTTATGATAGCAATCCTTGTCATTATAAAATTTGATTTTGATCCTTTTTCTCATGAATATTCCATGTGAAATGTGATTGTATGTGTTTAGAATAGTCAGAAATATTAGACTTGCTGTAAACTGAATAAAAGATATGATATTCTAAGTCACAGATATAGCACTGTAGATTAACAAAATCACTGTTTGGCTTTTAGTGAGCTTATAAAATAAATGATGCACAATAACTTACTGAATTTTGTTGCACAATATGATTATTTTCCCTGTCAAAAAATGTTCATGAACTGATTAATTTACATGAACTGTTGTGAAATTTTAATGAACTTTTCGTGAAATAGTTCATCATTATATTTCATAAACCTTGAGTTCATGAACTTTTCATCAGCAATGCACCACATAAGTTCATGTATCTAAGTTAACAAAGCATATAGAATGCAGTGTATATGAGTGATTGCAAGCACAAGATTAGAATTGATAAGTTGTCACTTGTCATAGATGTTAACTGATAGAACTGATGCACCATATTGTAGAAGTCACTTAATGCTGACTTATATTGCTATAACTGTATAATGTCAAGGATATGTAGATTGGCCCTGAAACCAAGGTCTATACAAGTACATACTTCCAGTCATAATGCTCTCACCCAGGTTTATACAAGTATATACTTCCAGTCATAATGCTCTCACCCACTTGCCCGAAGCCCTAGACTAGCATAATTTGATTGTGGCTTGGAAGAATTACTTATTTATTATAGTGTCACATAGTTGGGCTTTTTTATAATGTTGCTCTTCCCTATATAACATTATAATTGGGACTAGTGCTTGATAAAAATATTATAACAAGACAATAGATGTACTTCTAGTGATGTAATCAAGACAGAAAAACAACAATTGTGCTTTATTACTTGTATTCTGATACCCAGTTATAGAACGAAGTATAGTGATTATTCTTAACCAGAATAGCAGAACGTTGCACCCTGCCCTTTTTCTCCTCTCTGTCCTCTTTTGCTTCTCACAATGCTGAAATGGTCACTTTGAAACATCAACCTACTGAGGTGCCCTGTCCTTTTTTTCCTGCTTCCCTGCCATTTTCTGATCTCTAGTGAATTCACTAGTGGAATAATTATGTAACAGTTACTCAGTCCATCTATTAGTAAATATATGAATGATTATACACAAGTACATGATTATAGAGATGTATAAAGTATAATTTGTGGGCTTAGAGCAAAATGTATGTAACTCAAGTTAAAAAATGAGTGAGTTACGACTGTTTTGCGCTTAGCCCAGGTATTGTTGTTCCTCTTACATAATATAACATATAAACATATCCTTATACATTGTGATGTAGTCAAGTATATGGAATGACATGTTATAAGTAATGTATTAGGGCTGTCAGGATATCCTGGTATATTGCAAAATGCAGCTGCGGCAATATGTACCGTGGTACAAATTTAACGTACCAGTATTTTGCAATATTTTTTATTTCATTTGAAAATTCTTCCCTTCGCGAAACTAAAGTGGCTAAAGTCAGTTTTCCATTTTTCACCAATCTAAGCCTAAATTACAAGAATTTAACTTACCGGGTGCGTTCGATTGGTTGTATGGAACTTGGGCAAAACAAAAACCACAGTCCTTAATGCCCGTAAAGACTAGAGACTAGATTCAAGTAGTTGAATATATACCCATGATATATCGTGGTATGTATTGCAATAAGATGCTTGCGTATTGCAATATATCGCGATATGCTTCTGGCATATTGTGACAGCCCTATAATGTATACTCTTAAAGAAATGTTACAGCTTATCAATGCAGCTCGTATAATATGTAATAGTACTAGATTTTCAATTTTTTCAAAATTTTGACAAGAGAATAAATCAATATGTTTAATATATAAAGTGCTTATTTATCAATGTTACTATAATTATTATATTTATGATCCTGAACTCCATGAAGAGTTACCTATCTTGTCATGTTGCTATGGCAACACTTTAATGTATTATAAAGATTCTATAAAACAACAGATAACTAACAGCATGACTTGATAACGATATATAACAACAATATTGTACAGTCATAACCAAGGCCATTGCATGATGGATTGTTCTGTGATAGTTCTGACCACGCCAAATACATTAGGGATTTTAGATGATTACCCAATACAGTAACTCACTGAGTCTGTCATAAAATTTAAGTAATAGCTTTTACATTAATGTAATAGATTTTATGATATTGTATGAACTTATAGTGAAATAACTCAGAATATCACTAAATTGTACAGACCTGTATGGAACTTCTAAGCATTGTGAAAAGGAAGTCAAAGATTGAACTTTTGATGTATTACTGATCATATTAGACAATATGAAAACATTGATGAATTGTGTGCATATAATTATAGAGTATACATGTTGTTACTTTACTTATTGTTCTTCCATTAACATCGACTGTATGGTCTTGTAAGCAACTTTTGAAACAGTTAATTCCTCATACAGTGCATTAACTCTGCTAGTTTGTGCATTGTACAGTCTTCGAAATTATGGTATGAAATGTTATCTGAACAGGTAATTTTAGCAGCTAGCACTTAAATTTAAAGTGCTAGCTGCTAAAATTACCTGTTCAGATAACATTTCATACCATAATTTCGTAGACTGAGACAACCAATGTCAAGTTTGGGCAACCAAAAAATTTTTCGGGCTACCAAATTGTTACAAACTTGATAGTAATACTATATAGTATTACTATCA
Source organism: Mactra quadrangularis (assembly GCA_025267735.1). Lineage (NCBI taxonomy): Eukaryota > Metazoa > Mollusca > Bivalvia > Venerida > Mactridae > Mactra > Mactra quadrangularis. The sequence goes on from CM046309.1 coordinate 6,696,850, forward strand.
AGTTTGTAACAATTTGGTAGCCCGAAACAATTTTGGTTGCCCAAACTTGACATTGGTTGTCTCGGTTATCAAGACACCCGCTAATTTTGTAGACTGTTGTATATGTACCAGACAAATCTAAGTTACTTGACTATATGATTCAGAGCTTGTATATGTCATGTGATCCTCAGAATGTAAAAAAACCCTCACTTTTTATGATATCTTAATCTTGCAGCATCCAACAATGTTAAAGACTCAATTAGTGCAGAAAATAACTACTAGTATTGTGACACAGTGCGTAAAGTTTGACCCCGATCTGACCTTTATGCAAGAATATTCATTACATTGAATAAGAATGTAGTCTTAATGCTCGATACTGATCAGAGTATATCGTCAAAGCTCGTTATTATTACATAGGGATTAATTTTACATTAAAGTGTACATGCCGAAGTGTAGAATAGGCATGGTGTCGATTTTTGTTGGGATATGTGTAGATAATTATTAGATGCAACTGTGAAAGGTCAGATCAGGGTCAAACTTTACGCACAATGCTACATTTCATTTTTTGAGTTGTAATTGTTTACTCTGAATCCTCAGCACAAATAATTCTTGCACTTGACTTAATTTACTGCTGAATACAATTTTTGTTGGGAGGATTTAGAGCTAGCAATGAAAACTCACAGGATTAGTTGAGATTTTTGAAAAAAAGACAGGTAGAATTTATTAGATGCACTGTTTTATGTCGTTCAATTATTTGTCCAGAAAGAGATTTAATGGCAGAAACATTTTTTTGTTTACCTTGTTTGTTGTTGATTTATAGATCATGTGATAATAGAGCCTGCATTGTTCGTTTTTTCTCAACTGTCAAAGCATGAATAATTACACAATGATGGCGTTTGTTAAAATTTAAGTCGTAATACATCCATGAGTTTCCGAAAATGTGTATTATGGTCGAAAAACGCTGCTTATGCCGTATGATATGTTTTAGTGAACATATTTTTAATAACAATTACAGTACAAAACAATGCATTCAGTCACCGTGAAATTATTCTAGCTTTGACAGTTGAGAAAAAAACGATCAATAATGTAACGCTACATTGTATGTTATGAAATATTATAGCAAAAACACTTAACAGTGGATTATAAATTAGAGTTTGAAATATATTATATTTGAAATGTTTTTTTTTGTATGTTTATGTATAAATATATATAATTATGTATCTTGTTACCATGTCAATCAGAATGAATGTGAGGCATATTTAGTTGACCCTTCCCACCCTGGTAAAGGTGTCAAAACCAGAGCTGGTTCCTGGGTATGATCATTTAATATTGTTTTTGTTGTTGCTATTGTCCAGTTTTATTAACCTGTCACATAAGATTATAATTTTGTAAATGCATAGAATAAGGTAAAAAAGAACAAAAAATTGACCAAATCATAAGTGGATGACCCATTTTCAGCTGTTTTCTTTATTGGCAGTCCTATATTGATATTAGATTGTGAGTGTACATCTAATTGACTGAGGAATTATCTATGAGTGACAGGTTAATTAATCTGTATGCAATTATGTTGATGTTGTTAGAATGTTTATTTATTAGTGTTGCTTTTGAATTATTTTTTGTTGTCAGTTTATTTGATAATTTCTATTGTTTTTAGGTATTATAGTGATTTCCATTCCCATCCTTTTTTATTTGTTTATTGTGTTAATAAGCTTTGTTGCATGTAAGTTAATAAAGATTAATTCTTGTTCTTGATAAAAGAGGACTCTTCATTGAGGACATTTCATAGCAATGTCTAAGTGAAAGTTTTCAGAAATTGGTCCTGAAATTCAAGATTTATGGGAACTGAGATTCCAATAATGGCCTCAAATATTATACCAATTTTTAGCCTTATTTCTTTTTACTTACCTCTGTGATCCTCTGGTGAAGGTATCAGAATCCAAATTACTGTTCAGTGAGAGTCTGAACTACTGGTGATATTGGTTGCTTTTTTTTTCCAACGGTTATAACAAAGCAAATAATTATAATACATATACTATTTTCTTAACAGACTTTTTGTTGCATCTGTTATTTTTTGTAAGTAAATCTACAATCAATGGAATGATTTTACTTTGCTGGTCTCTATATAATAGTTCATGGGTTAATGCATATACTACTTTGGTAGCTGAAATTAGGCCATGTTGCATTGTTGTCTCGCTGGGTGCCACATAAAAATACAAAAGTACAACAAAATGGTCATTTTGTTGTTTCTTTGGCATTATATACACAGTGAGTGACTTTATGTAAATTGTTCAGTTGGTTTTTGAATTCAGCCATTGCCCCATAGTAAGAAACTTCAAATGGAAGATTTTTGGAGATTCAGCTTTTCTTATAATTTGTTGCCTCTGTAAATAAAGTCCTTATCAACATAAGTAGTATTTGTAATGTATTCAACATCTAGTGTGAGTTATTATTAAATATTTATACAGTTGACTCCATGTATAACTTTTAAAATGGCTGTACAACCATGACTCCTCAAATAAATCAGGTTGTTGCCCTGTAAACCTTACTTTACCGTACAATTTTAGTGACCAGCAAAGTTAATTCAACCCACTTTTGGCAATATTTGGTTTGAATACTTTTCTAAATAATTATCTCAAGAATATGAATTTCTTATTCACAAATTCTTTTTTTTGCAACAGTTATTAAATGATTTATTGCATGCATGCATGTCTTTTATTTCATATTGCTGAAGACTTCAAAAATGTTGGATGATTTTCGTCTAAGAATCTTTCTTTGTTCTATGACCTTCTTTTGTTTATAGAAACCTAATAGACTTTATTTTTTCTGGGGTATAAAGTCTGAAAGTATTTGAACATATGAATATAGTTTTCTATGAGAAGTAATGCATTCATTGACCCACTCGGCCATTCACTTGGAATAACCTTGCATAGATTTAGACGCCATGTTAGAACTACTGATGCATCACATGATGAAACCTAATGCCTTATCAAGTGTTGAAGTAAACAAATTCACAATTTATTCAGGCAAATCATCATGTTTTTAGCCGGATTTTTCAACGAAAAAAATCGGCTAAAAGTTTGGCAAAACATGGGCCGGGGGGGGGGTGAGAACTCTACTTGGCTTTATTATGGATTATTTCCCTTTGTAATTTTTGTGTTAGAGATTTTAAATCCGGTTTTAATGGGGTTTCCACATTACATTTCTTGTTAGTCCAATAATTTGAAATAAACAATTCAGTGATATTGCTGAATCATATTTAGTCGTATATTTATACATGTATATATATATATATATATAATATAAAAATGTGTTTATGAAGTCTTAAGTGTTTACAACAAGAATTATTTTGCATGGCCTGTTGCATGCTAAAAATCCTCTGTGCTTAACTTGGGGTATGTAGCAAAACCCAATAATGGCAATGTTCTGGGTGGATCCCAAATTTTTTTTGAGATTATTCAATCAATGAATGGTCAAGGTGCATTCAGAATGACAAGTACTAGTCTACTGAACCCTAGGTGATAACAGGCTTGTCCATGTCACATGAATGTTAAGTGGCTATTGCTAACTTAAATTCTCCATGTTAATAAGTTTATAATTAGAAAACACTTTGGTAATCTCTACTGATGAGACCTTCATTAATAAGTAATCCTGAGGTTCTTTCAATGACTATTTTCTATGAATACTTGTCCTAATGTTTCATATTTGTATAATGTCTGTGTGAAGTCTGATTTTGTTTTGTTATCCAATACCAAGTCTTGTAGTCAGATATATTTTTATTGTGATATTGGACCACAATGAATCATAAAATAGTTGTAAGTATATCTGTTAATTCAACTGCTTCCATTATGAATGATGGTGCATGATTTATGTACTATATTATATACTATATTTTATATGAACTATATTTTTTTTTCTCATATTTATTCTCAATTCAGGATTTTGGCATAATTATAAAAATGTGTTCTTTTACTCTTTATAGAAACTGTTTGAATCTAAAAACAATCAGGGAATATTCACCCAATCAATATTATTATTTTATTATACTATGTAAATAAACATTGTGTATTACATATTGTACAGGTCGTATTCTAGGTCATGCATGTTTTTGTACTTTAAACAATGGACTTGTCCACTAAATGGGTGAATAAGCTAGTACATGAACAGCATCTTACTGATTTAAACAGGCCGTTTTTATGTGTAACATTGTAAATTTTATATAATGATATGTTTATAAAATAAGTGTAAATTAATTAAACTATAAAATTGTAAAAATAATTCACCCCTACATATTGGTGTGTGATGAAACAGGCTATGTTTATATACGCAATGTTTACGTGGGCGTCCTGTAGCATCATGTTTTATTGTATCTATATAGCATGCAAAGAATTGATATTGTGTTCTATATTTTATTTCCTTGTATTGTCAGTTTCTTCCCCTCGACTTTCTCTAAATACATTTTCTATGGTCTATTTATGACTAATTAATTGTTTAAGTTAATGTAATTTGTTAATTATGTTGACTATAATTAAAATGACAGAAATTTCTTTGATCTTAAAAATTACTGTTTGAAGAATAACTAGTCAATAGATTTAGTAATTATTTATTATAAATAAATTGTAAAAGCATTGTCACCATTTAAAACTTTAAAGAAATCAGGAACATTTTCCAATTAATTGTTACCATGCTCATAAGAATGTTCCAAATATACTAAAAAAAGGTGGAGAGGGCAATTTAGATTTTAGTTTTCTTAAAATGTTATTAAAGAAATTACATAACTATATATCTATTTCTTGATCTCATCAATGTTAGAGAATGTTTTATCAAATGGTGGCTATGGCCACAACAAGTTGATGATATGTTCTACGGATTTTTCTAGAAAGAAAATGGGGCGAGCGAGCGAAGAAATTTTTTTTAAAAAATCTTAATTCAGTTGCTTTATATAGTGGTTTGACCAAATTTTTATGAGAGAGCGAGGAAATAAAAATATTTTTTGTAAAAACCGGCAAAATTAAGGAGCGAGCGAATCCATAGAACATATGATTAATTTGTTGTGGCTATGTTTCTTTCTTTATAATTGAGAAATTCATTTATATAGTCTAACAATTTTTAATGATATTTTCAAGAAAAATCATACAACAATATCATTGTAAGTTATTAGATTCTTTGCATTTGTTGCTAAAGTTTGAACATTCACAATGAAATATCTATGTAAGATGTCCAGTATACAATATGCAACCATGTTCTGCATTGATGTAATCTAGTACTCAAAACAATGTGGTTTTTGCTCCCTCACACTAATGTCAGGTACTAATGATATTTTGTACACATTACTCAAAAGCATAATTTACAAAATGAAATCTATTGTTATAAGTACACATGCTTTTTATTGTGCAGGGCTGAGTTCAGTTATCGCGAACGTTACAGAACGTTACATAACGATACATTCGGAACTCCTCGGCCATATAATTGTTTACTTTAACACCGGTAGTTTAAAAAAAGCGTCTAAATATGTCCGAGATTATTTGCAGCAAATGATCGAGGAGTTCCAAATGTATCGTTAAGGAACGTTCTGTAACGTTCGCGGTAACTGAACTCAGCCCTGTACATGTTTGTTTGTACTGCTAGTAAATATCATAAATTGGAATTCCATGTGAAGTCTGACAGTAAGAAAAGATAAAACTGAAAATATCAGACATTTACTAAATTTTCACTTCTTTATACTTCAGATGATTTTGTTGTTTGTTTTTTTTATGAAAAGATCCAAAGATTTGAATTACAAATGTATATTTAAATTTGTTGACTAAAACTGAAGTTATAAATGTTTCATTTTCTCCACAGGATCCAGCTAAAGAAGAGACTTTATATTTTAATGATGGTGTCCGGCGTATTGATTACATGTTGGCATATGAGCCAGGTACCACTGCTGATAAAGAGAATAGAGTTGCTAAGAGAGAATATTTTGAGAAACAACTTGTTAAAATGGGTTTACAACTTGAAAGAGAGTCTGCTGAAGTAAGTATATGTTTATAGGGGTCATATGATGTAATGTTTTTTCCTTGCAGCTAGGGGCCTGTGGTCAGTACAAGTGATTTAAAAATAGTAATAATACTTATTGGAAAACCAAGGTCCATGGCACAGTAGGCTACATACATGATTTGAATCTAGTATACCCAAGGGGTTACTGCCTTGAACTGCGCACAGGCTGGTTAAACCATTCCAATCAGGTGTGTCAGCAATTTGCATTGGCGCTAATGTAATAAAAAACTAGCCAGTCTGATTCATAAATACTGCTAAATCTCATGCAAATTGCTTGGACAATTATATCATTATAGTCACAATCATAGAGAAAGAGAAATCTCAGTGTGGTTATGTTTAAGTAGCACCAACCTATTGTTGTTTTCAGTACTTTGATTTGATAAACTAAAACATGATATGGCAGTACTAATTGCCTATATTTTAGATTTTAATTATTGTGGATAAAATTTTAATGAATGTAACTGAATATTATCTTGTTTCAGAAGGCAGGTACTCTAAGGTTTCTATATAAGTTAATTAATTTGTGATTGTATATGATACAAACAATTTTACACACAAGCAAACATGAATGCAAATCAAGTCTGACTGTTGCATTATGAGTTATTCCCATTTTAAATAGTTAAAGTTTTGTCTTGCTTTCGTTGTATCAGATTAGTGAAAACCTTTATACCAATTGGTACAAAAAATGCAAAATAACTGACTCCTGAAATTTTGGTTTTAACAATCCAGATTTATTCCTAGGTTGAAGTTGTATTTGCTTTCTTTATAGCAGAATAGTGAAAACCCCATAATAACCAACTTGTATCAAAAGATAAAGGATAGTTAACTCTTATATCAATCCAGTCATGTTAGTAGATGATTATTTTATAAAATGATATATTTTTCTATTTTCTACATTGCTAAATCTGTTCACTATTTGATTATGGTGAGTTTATATGATTATTGTTATGATAAAATATTATGTATGCTTTAATCACATTGTCACTCATATTTATACTGCAGTAAAGTTTCTTTATTTAAAGTTCGGGTATCGGGTCGGGTAAGGCTACTACCCGGGTACAAAGTTTTTACCCGGTATCCGTAAAATAAAACACTTCATATTAAACTAGTTTCGATTTTCGGCAATTAAAAAATTCGCCTCGATTAGAATTAATGAAATGTTCATCTACCGAAAATCTCTATAGGCACTACTTAACAACAATATGACTGACGTCAATGTATAACATTTATAACCAACTTATACGAATCCAGCTTCTTAAAGAATTTCGCTGAAGTGCTGGATTTGCATCTATGTTGTATATTTCGTTGTAATGGCTAAATATCAACAATATACGTTCATATATATATACGTCAATATACGTCCCCCACAATTAGTTAACACTGCACAGAAAAATGTTTGCATACGAGGATAACCTAAGTAAACGCAGTTTCACTGCTGGTCGACAGTCTTGGAAGTGGAGGTACGGAATGCTCGGAACTTCGTGTAGGTACGTTTCAGACCTACTTCAGGCTTTTAAAATAACTTAATAAACGTAGGCGGTGAAAAACAGATATTGGAATGCTAGGTGGCATGTAACCTGGATTTGTTATATTTATTCATAAACATAACTGCATCGGCGACACTCGGGTCAAGACATGCTCTCTGTTTTGTGATTGTAAGCCCTGCAATGCTAAACACTCTTTCTGACGGGACAGAAGTTGACGGAATAACAAAGACTCTCTCTTGACATCAGAGACAACTTCGGAAACCTCGTTGCTACTTTATAAGCAATAACAAGTGCCAGGATGTAGAAGTAATAACTCTTTCGTGATTTATAACAGCGAGTACCCGGGTACCCTTGGGTAATACGGCCCCGGGTACCCGGTTACAAAATTTCTACCCGTCCCAGCCCTAATTGCAAATATACAATTAAATGTTCAAACCAAATGTGTCGGCATTAATTTTGCTATAAAATGATAAAAGGTAAATAAGAAACAAAATACAAGTGTAAAGAAACTTTTGGACCCCAGTGTATTTCTCTGAAATGAAAGCTGTGCTAGAGAGTCAGTCTAACCAAAGAAATTTATATTGACTCCAAAATACAGTTTTAAATACTTTTTTCAACATTTTCTCATTAGTTTACTTTCCAAACTCCCAAATGGACCATTAATTGTTACCTGAGTATTGCATTTTGTGTCATGCATGAATAAAGTACTACACTTTCACTGAATCATGAAACTTTGAATTGATTGCAATTTTGATAAAATATAAATCTTTATATGGAAAACTTTATTTTTGCTTCCACATTTGTGATCACCATCATTTTGTACCTGTGTCAGTTCTCATCAAATTCTGAATGACTCACACATTTGGAATATTTATAATTAATTTTGTTACAATATCATTTATGAGTTTTGTTTCTATGATTCACTTTCTTATCTGACAATTGAATGTTTGTGCATGTTCTATCATCTTTATATACATGTCAAACTTATGTCATTATCGTGTGAATACCCAGTTGACTGGATAACTTACTGACTGGGTGTCTAAGCTTCTGTGATGTCTATTCTCTCTGCCTCACCTTGCTTGAATGTTCATTACCAGTATAGTTTGGTTAAGTTCAATCAACCAGGTCAGTCAATCTGCATACTCAAAAATTACAATATTTGAAACATTTCACTTGCATATTTATTCACTTTTTTCATGTTGTGTAATTTTCTAATTTAAACCCTGTCATTTTTATTGTTGTCATTTCTTAAACAACTGGAATAGACAGTGGCAAAATAATCGCTTTTAGGGGTTTAAACCAGGTGCTTGTATGCACCTACCTCACACTTGCCCCAAAAAGGTTCAGCTAGATTGTTTATAGCTTATAATGTAATCTGTACCATTACAATTTACATAATTGCATTATCATACAAATATTGAAAGATTTCAACATAAAAATGTTTATTTCTCTCTTATATATAGGTAATATATATTATTTGTCTTGGTAGTGCGCCAGCATTTGGAATCTCAAGTTCCGTAGGGGGTACAGGTTGGAATCCCACCAAGGGAGGTTATACCCTTCCATGAAAGTTTTATAATTATGTCAATTTTCCTCCAATAATATGGTAAATGGTGATGTTTCCGGCCTTGTGAAAGGGTAGGTGAGTAGTGGTTATAGACAAGGGTCCAGGAAAGCTAGGTTAGGTGCCCTAAACACTGTAAAATGACCAAAAATGTAATGATACTGCATTAAACCCAATTAAAAAACCCCAAATATTTGTCATGTTATAATATATAAACTTGTTTGTTATTTTTCAGGCATCAAAGAGTGGTAAAGTAGCTTTTGTAAAAGTACATGCATCTTGGGATATATTAGCTAAAGGGGCTGAACTTACCAATATGAAGATGCCTTTAGCGGTAAGTTAGTTGCCATGACAACTGAGTTGTTACAATTATAATAATGTTTGTATGTAAATAATGGTGAATCAGTTTCTTATTGAAAATGTCCCTTTGTGATCGTTATCAGGAGGTAACTGATGGTGGCCAAGCTTCAGTAACTTTCTGAATGTATATTGTTTTAACAAATTAGAGACTTTGTTACAAATTTATAAAATTATATACATCATGTGAAAAAATTTGCTGGCTAGCTCAGTCAGTAGCACACAAGTCTACTGATTGAGAAGTTGTGGGTTTGATTCCTGGGCAGGGCATAATTTTCGTGGAGCTTGATCATGAAAAATTTTACCGCCATTCTTCCTTCTACCATTGATTCTAAATCATGTAGTGCAGTAGTCGGTCACTGGCAAAAGTATGTGCCTAGTAGTTGGTTAACAGCTAAATCTAGAGATTTAGCCTTTCCAGGAATAGTAAGTGGGCTGACAACCGTGATATTACCTATACAATGCGTTGCTACAGCATTAAACCTAACAAAACAAAACAAGTAACGTTTGAACTTGGCATTCTCATTTTCTGAAATTCTGAGACAAGTTTATGATAGCCTTACAGACTGTTAAGTTACAGTGATTGTTTTTGGTCACAAGATGCACAAATTGATAATTGTTCGTCTGAAGATATTGTGAACTATTTTATATGTAGAACAGTCAACTTGTATCAGAAGATCACATAGATTCCTGGACGGAAGCAATAAACAGGGTTTACTAAATTTAACAGTGATGCATTGTATATGTTACAAGGGAAACAACTCATGTATGAATATATACTAATCATAGCAATAACAGATTTATCTCCCTTTATTACAAATAAGTTACCCAGGTCACTATTGTATATAATTTATATTCTAGCCAAATGATATGGAGTATGAACAAAGAAGTTTATGTGATTGTATACCATCACCATTTGAACTGGATCAAGATTTAATTGATGAAGATGACAATTATTTCACTGCACCATTTAATAGATCTAGGATGGAACAGTATGTATTGAGATTTTATTACTTTAGTTGTTAAAATTATGTGTGTAACTTTAACATGATAAAATTTATAAGAAAAGCAACAATTGCTTCTACTTCATTTGTTACAGAGTTATCTATGTCTCTGATTTGTTATTAAGTTGACTTGAAATCTAAAACTTACTTGTGGATACTGAGACTTGTCAAACAAAATTATTCAGATTTGGTAACCAGGCAGGCTGCAAAATGTGTTTGATAGTTGTCAAGAAGAGTGCTTGTAGCTGCCTTTGCTATGTATTTTCTTTGTTTATTGTCCTAGTATGATTTTAGTTGTTGGAATTGAACTTTGGTTTTGCTTGGCAATTTAACAACTGCTTTGTTCTTTTCATTGACTGACAGTGTGTTTGATTTTGCTGTGTTACATGAGTTAATGATATTAGTAAATAATACAATAGATGTTACATTTTTACTTTGGATTGTTTATATGTGTATTGTTGATGTTTTGTGTTCAGTTTTGCTGTATAAAGTGGGGCTAGTTTTATTTGATAATATTAGCTACCGGTATTACTTTATGTTTTGATACATGCCATAATGGCATAGAGGATATTCGTCAACTTTGGTGTAAGATCGATTTTTCTTTCACCGAGTGAGCTCTGAAAACATATTTTCACGAGTGGCATAGCCACGAGTGAAAATGTCATTTTCTGAGTTCACGAGTTGAAATAATAAAGATCTTACACCAAAGTTGACGAATATTCTGTTTCTTTCATGCTTAGTTTTGTGTTTTATTTGATGTATTTTACACAAATTATAACGTGACGCCATTTCTTCTCCAAGATGACGTCATTTATCTTCTCATATGACGTCATGAACGATGAAAATATAAGGTTATATTTTCACTACGATGAAAATTTATATTTTCATTGTTTATTTTCATTGAATAACGCGACGTTTCACCGTAAAGCATGAAAGAAACTGTAAATATTTGTTAGAAACTTACTTATATAGTAAATTATTGAATCTAATCATATATTTTTTTCTCCACAGTGGACCCTGCTGATTTATTTTGTTCATAATCTAATGCCTTTGTTTAGTATTAGTCATTTTATGCTTTATGTTTACTTGCTTCGATAGATAGACAAAACCTCATTTGGTAATCAAAAAGTTGATTTTTCAACATCAAACATCAAACTTGGCAGTAAAAGTTCTATCAGGATAATTAGTCAATTTGTTGTTATGTGTGATAATATTTTCAGATATTTTTATCAACTAATCATTATTGTTCTCTTTTTCATTTCCCTCTTTTATCATCATACCTGTGTTTTGTTACCTGCTTTGTGATTGGCTGATACAGAGGGCAGTAAGGAAGCTTTTGTTTATTGGACTGGTTGTTTGCATCTTAAACATTTAATCCTATTTTAACTGTATTGTTGAATTTAACATTATATAGTGTAATATACATCATAGAATGATTGTTTTTGTCTGTCGCATGGAAACACTTTCCTTTGACCCCATATACTGAAATATATTTTTTATCTATTCTACGAATACAAAATTACAATTCAAACATAGAAATATAAGTGATATACATTGTATTCATGTATTTATACATGTATGTATGTTATATATATTATATAGGATTGTAAATTTTGTTGTCTGTTGTTAATGAATTTTTAGATGTAATCAGGGTCCGTCTGCTCGATAAGGATGCATTATGTGCAAACTGTAAGTTATTATACCCCCCCCCAAATTTTTTTATAATTAATGTTACAATAAATGTCTGCATGATTTTAAGCAGAAAACATATAAAACAATTATAGAAACTGTGTCAATCGAACTATAAAAAGAATATAGACATATACCATTTAAGCAGTTGCCTGGATTAATTAGTTATCTGGTCCCCTCGCTTTGCAGATTAACACAAGTGTTACTGTATTTCCTATTTTGTTTTGTTGTTTATAATTTCAGATTTATGTCTTTCCACTTTGAAAGGTTTTTGTTCGAAATGTTTTATTTTATTTTTTATTTCTTCGTTAATGTTTATTGTTATTTTGCTGCTTTTTGTTTATTTGAATGATTTTATTCTATCCGGCATATATTTTTACCATCTATATTTCCATTCATGATCATCTATGATTGTTTACACAAAAATACCCTTAAAGAAAATCCAACTTTAACTGTCAATAAGGACCTACAGAGAACACATGCACTGTATCCCAAGAATTTCAACCTTTGTTCGAGTTCATTAAAATCTAGTATTTCAAGAGTTCTTTCCCTTGTTTCATTGTGATTCAGTATTACAGAATAATAGGGGTGATTGCATTAATGTTTGTGCTTCACCATGAAAATGTTACAATAATGGTCTATCTGTAGACAATATATTTCATGCTATTGTCTTTCCATGAGTGAACTTCTTGTGCAAATCTGTATAAATTGAAATAGAATTAAATTAATATTTGACAATAATGACCAATTGGTAAGCAAAATATAACATACCACTGTTGTCCCATCACTGTAATATTTGTTCAAAAATGTATAAAATTAGATTGTAATCATACATAATTAGATCATGTGAAAAATTCCTTTGTAAAAAGCAATATCCCATAATAAAATTTAATAAATTTTAAATTATCAAAATAAACAATAATTAGTAACTCTTTTAAAAGCCTTTTAAGAAATTTTATGACAAGTAGGAAAAGTATATGTTATTACTTAAAATTTTTTATTTGTTGGCCAATTTTAGACCTTTTGAATTAATTGAATGCCAAATTTTCTTGCAATGTGCATGTAAAGTGCCATGGTTGAATGTTATTTATAATGTTTGTTTTTATACAAAAATACATTTCTTAATAATCATTGTTATGTATACATACATATACATGTAGTTTTAATATGTTAGTAAAAATTTGATGTGTTAATTATTTTTTCCAGGAATGATGGAAATAATGATAATGTTATTAACTAACTTTAATGTATTTTAAATTTCAGTTCTGGTCGATGTTTTATGTTGTGGCATAATGTGACTTGAATATGTGAAATATTATATATGTACATGTTGTATTGTTTAACATCCCTGCTTGTAATACAAAATGGCTAATGTGAAATGTAGTGTTAATCATTGTTTGTTAGTGAGTGAATTTGTCATTTTCAGTCGTCACTTTAAAAATCTTCTCAAGGAAAGCAAAATTATCAACTAGCTTTATGAAGTAATTTTCAATAGCCTGAATTAATTTCTGCTTGGTTTAGGCTTAAGGCTAGTGGGTTAAGGCAATGACAGTATTTCATGGTTTAATATATATTGTCACTGTGTGTTTTCAAGTATGAAACCATTTAGGTTCTTGTTTCCATTATTTGTTTGTGGCGTACTATTTATAGCAAAAGTTATCAATCTAAAAATTCTCCCTCTTGGCTTTCTGTCAGTGTGGGAGATCAGTGTTTGTGACTGTTGTTGTTCCAGATATGTTTTTAAACTCTGTTTTTTACTATATAATTATCTAACAGGTTTTTTGAAGCTAAGGGACATAACTGGTAACAAAATATTAAAATCATTGTTTTATAGATTAATGTCGTCCACTCAAGTTTTAATGGTCTATTGTATAATAACATTCCTTTTACCATTTTTTGTCTTGTTCTTCATATACTATTACTAATGGTCAAAATTACTTATTTTCTTTGATGGGTTTCTCTTTTTTCTGACTAGTTTTCATCTTATTCTTTTACTGAATTTTTATTTCTGAAATATCATTTTTCTTATGAAAGTTTTTTTATTCAATCATGTATTATGTTCACAAAACTATATAAAATATGATGTTGTACATGTATTTGTATTTTATGTTAACCTGTTCCTATGAATGCATTACACAAAGTTGAACATAATATTAGTACACTGGTTTTCCCAGATTTTTGGTAAAACTTAATGTGCTGTGAACATTCCCTTATTCTGGGTTTATAATGCAGTTGATAGCATGCTGGGGTTTCGAATATAGTTTCTAAAAGAGGGTACAGATCAAATACCACCAGAAGTGGTTATACCTTTCAATGAAAATTTACCAATAAATGTCAATTTTCCTCCATTGATAAGGTTTAAGGAGAAGTTGCCTGCCTTGTAGGTGAGCACTGAATATAGACAAAGGTCCTGGTAAGCTAGATAAGGTATGCTGGCCTTCCTCAAATGACCATAATTTGTGTTGACATCGTGAAATATATATTCTTAAGTTTGTGTTGTAATGAATTTAATGAATTAAAAAAAAGTGTCATGCTTTCATAGGGACAGGTTAATGAATTCCAACAATACTATATTTCTTATGTTGTCTTCACAATATATTATTTTACCATACATACATAATAAAAACTTAATAAAAGAAAAAATGAAAGATTAATATGTGTATGCAAATTTTAATGTTAGTTCATGTCCTTTCATTCAAATATTATAATGTCCAATTCTAGAATCCAATTCTAAAGTCATATGGTGTTCTTACATACTAAATGATCTCAAAATATCTCTTTATTATTTGTCTTGTTGAAAAAATATGGGTGTCATAACATAAAGAGACATAAAACAGATGATATACTGATACCTGTAGTGATGTTTCTTCTTGGTCAGAACTTTCTTTATCTTAACATTATTATACCCCCCCTACGAATAAGAGGGGGGTATTCTGTTTTACCCTTGTCCGTGCGTCCGCCCGTTACAAAATTTCGGTTGCAGTTTTCTCAGCAACTATAACATGCAGCAGCCTAATACTTTGCATATTGCGTCATCCCATACTCCCATGTGGTGTAAAGCGATTTCATGCTCCTTGCTCATCTACTTCCTGTTTGTCGCATATTTTTAGATTTTTGCGGGGGTATCACTAGTGAGCATTAGCTCACAGATTTACTTGTTGTTTCTGTATACCGGTACTTATTATAAAGAACTAACAGATTTAACTAGGTCTCTTGTTTTAGTTGTTGTTCTTTCTTTATTCTGATATTATTATTTCTACATACATCTACATATTTATTGTAATGAATGAATATTTTCAGATTATGTAGCGCTGATCAATCCAGTTTTTGGTACAAACATTGTAGCTGTTTATAATGCTTCTAGTATACATGTACACTTCATTCATGATTGCTCAAAACTGACCTATAGAGTGTACATATTGCCATGATCTCTTAGTCACACTTCTTTCTGGTCAGAAAAAAAATCCCCTCATATTATGGATGAGATTGGTCAAAATGAGTTGAATCAAATTTGCATTCATTTTGGCAAAAGTGATTTTCGAGTCTTAGCAATAATAAAATTAATAGGTATCAAAATTGTTAGGTTTTAATATTGATGATGAATGAATTGTACATTGATAAACATGTGTTTTTGTCTTACATGAGATATTATATCTCTCTCACCAGGTGACAGCTTTAAAATTGGCCTTATAATTAAGAATACTGTATCAGACATTGCTTTCTATGTTAGTAGATTATATTATTAATTGTATCTTTAAGATTATTATAATTGGAAATGGATTAGATTGTATGTGTGTCATATACAATGTTATATAGTTCGTTCATAATGAACAGAGACTTGGCTAACATGCTCAAAAATAAATTAAAAAAAATTTGAAATGACTTCAATAATAAATGGAACACTAATTTTGATAAGTTGCCTGGCTGGCTCAGTTAATAGCACACAAATCTACTGATCCAGGAGTCGTGGGTTTGATTCCAAGGTGGGACATACTTTGGTGTAGTTTGGTCATGAAGTTATTTCTACGGCCTGGTTCTCTCTTGTACGTCTGATTCTAAATCATGTAGGGCAGTTGTCAACCACTGATGAAAATTTGCATCCCGTAGCTGATTAACAGCCAAATCTAGAGATTCAGCCTTTTCTGGAACTGTGAGTAGGTTGATTGACTGCAGTGATATGACCTATACCATGTGTTGCTAATGTGTTTAACTCAATGATAAACAACAAACTTATATTGAAATCGTGGGATACAAATTAATTTCTTTTTGACGTAAATACCACCAGTATTAATTAGCTACCATCTTGTATAATTACTACATTCTTGATTCAATTTGTACGAACTATGTATAGAGTTAGGTTTTAAGTAATTGTTACATTTTTAATATTCCCTCCTCCTCAGACAATGTGTTATGGGTACTTTAAGATTAACAAAACCATCCTTTATCCAAATGATCCTGTGAAACAGTTATTATTGTAATCAATGTAAAAGTGTTGATTTTACTAACATAATATATATGTTGTGTCCCATGTATTGTCCCCCTTTATTGTAACATAGTTATTGTAGAACTTCTATATTTAGATTATTAAAGGAGAACCTGTAAAAATATATGGACATGTTCTTCCAGACATCCCTCTAGATACATAGTGTATCACTATGGCTACCAAATTGATAAAGAAAAAATATATAATAGATACCTTATGGGCTTTTTTGGCAAATGTTCTTTTTATTAATTCACTGACTGTAATCAGAGATTTCGTTCCTAATTACCAAAATGGGGTACGAGTTCAATCCCAAATGGGGCGATAATACCCTTGCAAAAAATATAAAGAAGTTGCCAGTGTTGTGTAGGACTAATAAAAAATTGAATTGATTTTCATGAATTTGTATTCCTTTTAGTGTTTTTATTTTATCAAGGTTTATTCTAGCCATCTACAAATGGGCCTACTCATGTCTATAGTAGATGTCTAAAGGGTTTCAATGTCCTGAATAAACAAGACATATGTTAATGATTAATATTCAATGATTTTGAAGTCTGATTCCATTGTGTTTTGTATCTTGAAACACTTGCATGCATGCTGAAACAGTATTTGAATGAATGCAGCTTTTAAATTGTAACTTGTTTATTTTGTAACATGTTTTTGGTAATTTGGTTTAACAGTATAATGTAATGATATACTGTTATGTATGCTTTCATATTTTTACACATGCGCATAATTGCTGATGGCTGATTTTTACACAAATTTTGGCAGGAAGCTGTTGAAAATTTTGGCTGTGGTTATATCTATCGGCATTATAAAACCTGCATGATTTGTGTTGCATGTCATAAAATAACATAATTTATTTATTTTTCATCAATCATTGATCAAAATTTTTATTGAAACCTAAATATGGTTATTATCTACAACTATGAATGGATTATTGTAATTATTAAACTTTAAATATTCCAATCCATGTCAAATATATTTTTCATAAGAACTGTTGATTTTCCTTTAAACATAATTGTTGGGTCTTTATGTCCGGGTAAGTAAACAAAAAGGGACAGTATTAGAATCACACACAGGGGACAAAAGGGGACAGTATGAGGTAAAGGGTTAATGAGTCAATGCAAATCGAAGTAGGTGAGCCTGTTTAAGTTAATAGCCGAGTGAAAACATTATTGATGATCGTACCAAAACAAGGTTGAGAATAGAGATGATAATTTAACACCAGATTTTATGTATATTTTAATTGTTCTTTTTTTCTCTCTCTTAAATTAAAAGTGTCTTCTAAATGTTAATCATGTATCTGAAATATCTTTATTATTCAACAATATGTTTAAATGCAATATATTGAATTTCTTCTCTTCCAAATCCTTACATTATATTTAAATAGTATGATTATTAAGAAATATGTTTACCAAACCATTATTATGTATAATTAAATAAAAATATATATTTCATTCTTGATTTAGTCTTTTTCTATCTTTGATTTGATTTCTCTCTGCTTCAAGTCTTGTATGAATGTTAATATGAACATGATGCACTTATGTATGGCTCTGTTACTTTCCTTGCTTTGAATATTCATTTCTTGAAACTTTGTGATGACTTTGTTATATATCCATGGGTGAAATTTTTCAAGACTAGTCCTGAATTTCTTGATTTTTGGATTCTGCGAAAGCCTTATTTTCCAAGTAATAGCTGCTAAAATGATGAAATTCAAGTATTTTAGGATTTTGAAAGTTTTGGAGAACTTTCATCCATGTATATCCCCAGTGTAAAAATGTATCCAAAACTTTCTTGCTTGGCATTAAGTGTTAATATCCTGAAAATACTTGTTACTATTTATTTTAATTTATTACTCTAACATAGATGTAAGAAAATGTTGTGTGATATGTTTTCAGGTTTGTTATTAAAGACAAAGAAACATTCTTCAGTAATGCACAAAGAAGTAGAATTGTTTATACAATATTATCCAGAGCTTTTTATGAGGACGCTGACCCTGAAAACCCTAATAAAAGAAGATTTGGTAAGTTTTTAATTATAAGTATGATGTCAGCTCGAAATTGCTCATTATAATTTCCCACCATTAAGGGTTGGGTATATTATATAAAAAAGTTGAAATGTGGTTTAAAGTCTGCTTCCAAATACATGTTCAGTCAACTTTACAATTTTGTATAATACCCCTGAATCATTGAAACCACCTTCAGACAGGTGATTCGTCACAGTACCCTTTTACACCTGGGTGAAGTGGAACAAATGTAGGTAAATGTCTTGGCCAGAGAAATTAGCAGTGCCCCTAGTTGGGTTTGAACCCGGGACCTCTCGATCCCTAAGTGTTTGTCCTACCCCTTGATCACTGGTCTTACTTGTGATTTCCATTCTGAAAACTAAAATACTTGAACTACTAGGTTGCAGTGTGGTTTATCGGCACTTTTTGTCAATAATTTCCCTCCATTTTACATTAAGCCTAGAATGTTTGCTATAAGAGATGAGAGCTTTAATTTACTGCCACTATTTGTTTGATGAATAGTGATGTGATTTGAAAAAGCATAGCCAACCTGCTGGCTATTAGGCGTTTAGTATAGCTGCAGACTTGGATAATCAGTTTTCAACCTCTCCTTACCAAACTTGGTCAAAATGTTTGTCACAAGTGTAGCTTGAATGAGTACCAAATAAAAGACCAATCTACTTAATACATCTGACATATGGTCATTGAATTGAAATACTGGCATATTGTGATTGTTTGTTATATTGTAATATTTTGGTATATGTTCGTACCTTGTATAAGACTAAATTCTTCACTAACTCTTGGAAGTTTCATATTGTATATATTCTATATTCAGGTATCAAGAAACTATTGGCTAATGGTTCATACAGTGCTGCCTATCCATTACATGATGTAAGTATAACCTTTTTATGGATAAATATGTCTCCAATCAATTGTACATAATATTTACTTGGTTTATAGTCACATGATCTCCAGAAATGTAAGCTAACTATTCTTTTTCATCAAATTCTTGATGCAATCAAAAAATAGGAAGATTCAAATAGTGTTGGTGCATAAAACCAAAAATGCCCACATTTCACTTTGAGTTAAAATTATTTACTTTGAATTCTCAGCACAAATTATTTTTACATATGAGCATATACCACCTGATTCAAGTTTTGTATGAAGGACTTGGAGCTGTTGATCAAAACTCATAGGATCAATATAAGGATTGCAAGGGTAAAGAATGGTACATGTAGCAGTTATTTTATGCACTTAATGATGTCTCTCAATATTTTGTGTGGAGAAAGTATTGTATACCTCAGAACTTGTTGTTTATCACCTGACTGAAGACACTGATTTATGAAAGATTTCAGGGTGGATGTGATATAAGGAACTTCTTTAATACCTTTTTGATACATATACATAATATATATTTTATTTGTAGGGAAAGTACCTTAGTGAACATTCTATTCTGGCTAGAGGCAAGATGAATGACCGTCATGTAAGTTCATTTTTCTTTACTGTTTCTGTTATTGGTGAAAAAGGCATAATTTTCTAGATTATAAAATTATGATTTAATGTTTTATAAAGAAACATTTGACATGTTACAATTGAAAGAGGTTAGGCCGGGCTTCCAATGTTTTAACTGTAGAACCATGATAATATAAAATGGGCAAGAAAGCAATATTGACATTGTCTGTACCCCCCCACCCAAAAAAAAAAACAACAAATAGAACACAAACTGTTTATCTGTACTTGTAAATTTCATATCTATGTGTCTGTATATTACAGTTATTGTATGAGTTATGGGCTAGACCAAAGAATTGGTACAAATATCAACCTCTTGATAAAATAAGGTAAACATATATATATTGTCATTATTTCTTGTATAAATGTCCATTTTATCTGTGATTTCATTAACAGTTCTTTGTTCATTGTTTTACAATCAAATGATAGAAGTAATCCAAACTTCTGCATATTTAATGAGTTGTTTTTTCTTTTTTTCTTTCTACAATTTGGATAATCTGCAGGGCTGGACATTAAAGGTTGTGGGATTGCCCTAGACAATTTATATTTGGGTTCAGGTAACTTGTTACCCCTAGTAAACATTTGGTTCAGGCAATAGAAATATATAGCTGGTTGTCCAATTGGGCAACCTACTTTGAAAGTTAATGTTGAGTCCTGTGATCATTGATTAAACATAATCTCCATGGCTAATTGCACAAAGGGCAACATGGCAATGACAATTATTTTTAAGATAATTGTAACAATTTTAATTTTAACTTTTTGTCAAATTAGAAAGTGATAATAAGTCTAAGATTCTCAGTAAAAAAAGGAAAAAAGGGATAACATTTTTTTGGTCAAATTTGACAATGGGTATTTCTCCAATTTTATTTGATTGAGAATTATGTTTATTAACATGAGTCACTTCCATATTGGGATATTGTAACTGAATATAACTTGTAAAAGGTCACAAACTAACAAAGGTTATATTTGTACATATTTACAGACATTATTTTGGTGAAAAAGTTGGTATATATTTTACATGGCTTGGATTTTATACAACTATGTTAGTACCTGCTTCTATCGTAGGTGTGATAGCATTTATATATGGTATAGTTACAATGATGGATGATGTACTAGGGTAGGTATATCTTTTGATTTATCAGTGAGAAATGTTGCCTCAAAATGGGGAGGAAATAAGGCCTTTTCACAATGGATTGAATTGACAAAATTTATAAAAATCATGACCAAAAGTTTATCAATTAATTTCATATTATTTGGAGCCAGAAACTTCAAATTTAATATCATTTAATCAATGTCTGTTTCGTTTCATTAGATGTTTTTTTGAACAAATTATAACGTGACATCATTTCTTCTCCAATATGATGTCATTTATCTTCTAAGATGATGTCAGTGACGATGATAAAAGATTTTATTTTCACTTCAATGACATATTTTTTCATGGAACGACACATTGTTTTATCGTAAAAAATGAAAAAAAGGTTATTTATAATTTCAGCAATGAGATATGTGATACAAGTTTAGCTGGTAATTTAACAATGTTATAATTTCAGCAATGAGATATGTGATACAAGTTTAGCTGGTAATTTAACAATGTTATAATTTCAGCAATGAGATATGTGATACAAGTTTAGCTGGTAATTTAACAATGTTATAATTTCAGCAATGAGATATGTGATACAAGTTTAGCTGGTAATTTAACAATGTTATAATTTCAGCAATGAGATATGTGATACAAGTTTAGCTGGTAATTTAACAATGTTATAATTTCAGCAATGAGATATGTGATACAAGTTTAGCTGGTAATTTAACAATGTTATAATTTCAGCAATGAGATATGTGATACAAGTTTAGCTGGTAATTTAACAATGTTATAATTTCAGCAATGAGATATGTGATACAAGTTTAGCTGGTAATTTAACAATGTTATAATTTCAGCAATGAGATATGTGATACAAGTTTAGCTGGTAATTTAACAATGTTATAATTTCAGCAATGAGATATGTGATACAAGTTTAGCTGGTAATTTAACAATGTTATAATTTCAGCAATGAGATATGTGATACAAGTTTAGCTGGTAATTTAACAATGTTATAATTTCAGCAATGAGATATGTGATACAAGTTTAGCTGGTAATTTAACAATGTTATAATTTCAGCAATGAGATATGTGATACAAGTTTAGCTGGTAATTTAACAATGTTATAATTTCAGCAATGAGATATGTGATACAAGTTTAGCTGGTAATTTAACAATGTGCCCACTCTGTGATGGTAGATGTTCTTATTGGAGATTAGAAGAAAGTTGTTCCTACTCTAGAGGAACTTATCTGTTTGATAATCCTGCTACTGTAGCGTTTGCTTGTTTTATGGCTTTATGGGGTAAATATGTATACTTGTTTGTCTATTTATACGATATATTTCTTGTCTGATTGTGTTCTAGAGTTTGGGGAAGGTGCACGGGGCTGTACTAAACATAGAACATTTGAGGAAATTTTATCTCAATTTAATTGGAAGGGGAAAGAAAAATCCATGGTAAACTCCTCATTTGGTGATAAATGAATGATTTCAAAGAAATTTCAGTTTGAAAGGGGCCATTATTGTTATTATTAGTATAAAAATAAAGTATAAAATTACCCCCTGTTATAAGTTGAGACACTAAGCATGCAACCACTGTAAGCCACTGAAATAAAAAAAAAACTAATTTTGTGGTAAATTAAATTTTATCTGATTTTATTCTTTAGTTTTAAAGTATCTTTTAACATGTTCAGTGAAATCACAATTTGTTTATATTTTAGCATCTTTCTTCCATGATTTTTGGAAAAGAAAACAAAATGAAATAGAATATGATTGGGATACTGCTGACTTTGAACAAGAAGAGGTTAGTAGTGATTTAATCTTTACTGATTTGTTGGTCATATGATTTGAATATACTGTACAAGTCCATTAAAATGTTGTTGGATATTGTGAAGTCATACCTTTTGATTAGTTTTAAGTCCAAATGCTTAATTTGAGAAGGAAATGTCCCTATTTTAAAGGCCATTCAAGTAAAGACAATTGAATTGGATGGTCCTAATAGTGGAAGTTTTTTATTATCTGATTATTTACTTGTGTGAATTTTCAATGTGGTCTTATGGTAGTATTATCATTTGCTTGTTTAACCGCTTTTGTGTAGAAAAATGTAACTGTAATCTTTAATAAAAAATAGTAGACTTTTGATGTGAGGTATAACTGAGTATGTTATATATGTCACTAGTATATCATTGTATTCTTACTTCAATTTACAGGAAATTGTGAGACCAGAATATGAGAACACTGTTAGACGTAAAAGAGAGAATCCAATTAACAGGGTAATTATCTATGTTTGAGGGACTATTGTTGCCTTATTATTTAATACATTAGGGGTACTGGTAATATGTTGATCTTTTATCATTCTTCTTCATAATATAACTTTCTGTATTTCATATTCATTTCTAATTACTTGGGTTGTTGCTAAATTGTCAAAAATAAATAAATTTATAGTCTTTACTGAAAATATAGAAAGGGAATTGACAGTGATATATAAGCGGCCAGATCGCTCAGATGGGAGAGCACTCACCTTGTAAGCCAGTAGTTCCTTGTTTGAGGCCAGGTCAAGCTTCATTTCACACCCTGTGACATGGAGAAATGGAATCAGCACTGATAATTGATGCAAGAGATATTTCATTTGACAAGATTACTCATCAGATACCCAATGTTGATGTTTATGAATTTAATTTATTTTTTACCTGGTAAAGTTAATCAGATGAAAACATAAAATATTAGATTTTCATACTTGTTCATAATTTTGATAATGATTATATTTTTACAGAAATTGGAGCCCTATGTACCAGCATGGAGTAAATGTTTTAGATATTGTACTACAGTATCTGTACTTCTCTTCTTTGTAAGTAATACTAACTTTGATCTATATTGTATGTTGTACTATATATGACTGATTTCAATGAATGGTCACCATTTGTCAGGGGAATTACTATAATTGTTTAAGTGTACATGTACAGGGGGGGGGGGGGGCATATTTCCATGGAGTTTGGTCATGAAATATTTTCTATGGCCATTTCTATGGCAAAATTTAGACTCCTTAGAAAAGGAAATAAAAAGTCCACAAAACTTGACTGACAACTGTCCTCCATGATTTTGAATCAGTGGCATGAGGGAGTCATGCCACTGATTCAAAATCATGGAGGACAGTTGTCAGTCAAGTTTTGTGGACTTTTTATTTCCTTTTCTAAGGAGTCTAAATTTTAGGGACTGAGAGTTTACACATTTGACTTATATCCTATTCCTATCATACATCATTATAATCTGTTTTGATACAGATAATTATTATATTAGTCAAAATTTGCTCTACTGTTGTTGATAGAGAGTATTGCATCAATTGAACCTTTTTCTGGTCAATCATCTGGACCCCCATGCCCTTTTTAAATTGAAAGATAAGCACCCAGACAATGATGTGGTCAAGCTGCATATCTGTCAGTCAATAATAAGTAATAAAATAAGAGCATCTTGAAATAGCGCTAGCATGTTAAGGTTAAAAAATGGTAAATTTTAGCCCAGGTCCTGACCTTTAAAGGTTTAACTCCTGTGAAACCCTATATGTAGTATTTGTACTAACATATGTTAATGTAATATTTCAGATGGCTATTGTACTGATTGCTGTTATTGGTGTTATAATATATCGTATTGCTATAGCAGCTGTTCTCTCAGCATCTGATATGGATATTGTTAAAGGAAGAGCTGGTCTGGTTGCCTCAGCAACTGCTGCTTGTATCAACTTGGTCATCATTGTTATACTCAACTTTGTAAGTAGAATATTTACACTTTGACCTGGGATTGCTTGCGCAAAAACTCATTTTAGATTGATCTAAATTAGTAGATAGAAAGAAAGAGTTATTTTTGATATACAATGTGACAACATGGCATACATTATAGAACTTACATACATGGTACAACAAGAAACAAAATGACTGTATGAATCAATGATAAGCAATTTCTTACAACATTTTACATCAAGGATGACACAAAAAAGAGTAAAAATATAAACTCTTATTTCCTTTGTGATCCTTGAAAAGAGATCTTCCGGATGGGATCTCTTGCATGACAGATGGGATACATAACCGCTATATAATGGAGGAAATATAATCGTCATGAAATTTGTATAATCATTTAAAATCTAAACAAGCTGTGTACCATTCATTTCTAGATATACAACCTATGTTGACTCGGTCCATTCTTGTTTTAATGATATACATTAAGATTTCTATAGCTTTCTTGTTTCATTTTATAAGAAAAATTGATTGATCTGATTTTGAGTTTCAATGGATGTAGTATTACATATTTTTGTGTTTTTAGATTTATCAAAGAATTGCTATTGGATTAACAGAATTAGGTAAGTTGATAATATTCTTTGAGTATTTGTTGATCAAACTAGTATATTTAGAGATTTGCTGAGGGTTTTGTGACTATTTACTTAGTTGAAATGTTTTAATCCAAAGTTAGTAGGATATCAGTAGCCCTCATTGATGTATCAAAAATTTATAGAAAAATGATGTTTTTACATCAAAGAAAAAAAATCTGCAAATACATTCTTCAAATAATTTTGTCTCAAATTAAATTGAATTACTTTTAGAACATTTTAATGATTTCTATTTACTGCTGAGCTTTGACTTAAGATATTCTAAAAACACATCATAAAAAACTACCAAACCGAACTAACTAATATAACATTTTTTTTTATTATTATTTTACGTCATATTCAACTCATATTTAGGTCATATATACAACGGCCAGCTCTTCCTACTATAGGTTTCCTAGACACTTTTTCTATTACCAGTACTAACTTACCCTACCACGAGGCTGACAGCTCATGTATAGGGTATGACCTAATGCAACCGGGCTCGAACCCACGATCTCTGGATTTGAAGTCAGACATGCTAACCACTATGCCACGGCCGCGGCTAATATAACATTATTAATATATAAAGTAGGTAAGAAAATTTCAAGTGTCTGTGGGGCATGCATTAACCCTGCTGCTTTAAATACTCGCTATTTGTTTGGTAGTTCTTGTACATAAATACTATAATACTTGAGTACTCCTTTTGAATAAGGAAGACATCAATATTTATGTACCAGGATAACTGAACAAATATCAAGTATTTAAATCAGTGGGTCAATGTATGCTCCGCAGACAGTAGTATAAAGTTTTCTAATAACAATTTATATATTATTATATTACAGAACAACATCGTACAGAATCAGAATGGGAAGATGCTTTCACATTTAAAATGTTTTTGTTTCAATTTGTCAACTTTTATGCTTCCATCATTTATATTGCTTTCTTAAAGGGAAGGTTAGTAATTCTTAATTATACATTTGTTTCTACATAAGAATGGGACTGTTTGTTCTATAAAGCTCTTTTATAAAGAGCTGATTTTATTTTCTTTAACACTTGATTTTTTTGCTTGTGAACTTCTCTTTGTAGTCAACCGGTTTAGAATACTAAATTCAGATCACTTTAGATTTTCACGATTGTTTGTCCAGAGGTCTTTACTTACCGACGAAACATTGAGGTGTTGTAATTTTGCTCTTTCTACATCAATGGGTATGATTACATGTTTAGTTTAGTTTACTTTGATTCTTTGGACTATAGTTATACCCCCGCTTCGAAGAAGAGGGGGGTATACTGTTTTACCCTTGTCCGTGCGTGTGTTCGTGTGTGCGTCTGTCCGTTACAAAATTTCCGTCGCAGTTTTCTCAGCAACTGTAACATGCAGCAGCCTGATACTTTGCATATTGCTTCATCCCATAGTCCCATGTGGTGTAAAGCGATTTCATGCTCCTTGCTCATCTACTTCCTGTTTGTCGCATATTTTTAGATTTCGTTAAATGAAAGTTACATTATGATACTCATATTTCTCACTGCGGGGGTATCACTAGTGAGCATTAGCTCACAGATTTACTTGTTAATTCGGGTTCTAATGGCTGCAGGAGGCTTAGTCTTACTTATTAGTTTATTAATCATTATTTGCCAAATGTAATTATTATCAATTGTATATATAATACTGTTCTACTATACTTACAGAACTGTTGGTAGACCAGGTGCCTATGATCGTACATTGTTTGACTTTAGACAAGAAGAGGTATGTTTGAACACTTGGTTTTAATACTTTATAGATTGGTTCTAAATATGGTTTAATTCTTCAAAGATCTAAAATATTCTGTTTCTGTTCTTGGTTTTTTTCTTCAATATTTATTGAAATGTCTTCAGAAGCAAGTGAAGTATTTTTGAATATTGTTTTTACATAGTGAAAGTGTAAGCTATGACAAAGACATAAAGTGAATATGACATTTAGTGTACACATTAAAAACTTGTAAATAGACAGAATGAATAACCTAATCGCTAGACAAGTTTATTTTCATAATTTAAAAAAATACTTAAAACAATAATGTTTTTTTTCTATTAAAATATTACAAAACTTGGTAATGATAAAATAGCTTTATATTTGAATTTATATAAACAACAATTTAATCTTCATAATTTATGATCTTCATAATGAACTATTACATTTAATACTAATTGATATACAATGTATAATTGTATTTTACAGTGTGATCCAGCAGGTTGTTTAATAGAGTTATGTATACAACTTGGTATTATCATGGTTGGTAAACAAGCATTTGCTAACTTTAAAGAACTCATCTTACCGTAAGTTTAGTTTTATATCTTAGTAGTTATTGTTTCATTGATTGTTAGCTTGACTATTTACTTGTTAGTGGTGCTATCAGCCTACCGTTCTCAGTTGTTGTATTATTTTTGTATCTTTCATATCTTTAAAACTTTTGAAGAGATTCTCTAGAAACTATATACATACCAAGTATCTAAATTATCTGAAGTGTTACCATTGGATGTTAAAAAACCAAAAAACTTGAATTTAACATGAGTTTGTCTGGATTGTGGCCCTTTTGTACTTGGCTTACACGGTATCAGCTTAATTTTGTATTGGATTGCATATCAATGATTGATTTTGTTTGCACCAGAATAGTCAAGTGCCCTGTCTATGGACTGATTTTGTTTTGTTTAGTCTTGATTCCACAATCATTAGTTATAATAATCATGTGCAATGTACCAGACACTATCATGAACGGAAGTTTGTAGGGCATATATATTTTTTATTTATTATAGTGACACGATACATACATGTAACATAGTACAACATAAATATACGAACAAAACAAGCAGACAAACATACCCAGCCTAACAAGGCTTATCTAGTCACTTATACTAGAACATAACGTTAATTTATAGAAATATAAATACAAAAAGCACACATACACAAAAATGCAACAACAAAACATACGAGTAAGAAACAAAGTAGGAAAAATTTTACAAGCATAATAGTACAAAAATGATAAAATAAAATAAAAAAAAATAAATAAATAAATAACGGTGAGGGCATGAATAAAAGGATAAAGTATACGATCCATGTATAATTTTATATAGCAATAAATATAAATATAAATTTTATATGGCTTATTATGAAGTTAAGGATATTTTCAGGAATTTAAAAAATTCAGATGTTATAGAATTTTTAAACTCTCATATTAGTAATGAATTAATTATACATGAGGATACCATACTCTGAAATTTATGGGTGTCCAAAGACAGCATGGTCTGAATGTTTAAAGACCTATTTTAAAACATACCACATCATTGACTCTGATCCTCTAAGCAGGGTCTTATGAGTGATCAAAAATCAATTAAGCCACCTGTTGTCTACCCCAATTTGTGGAATTTTCGCAGAAGTTAAAAAACCCTGGATGTTATTGATTGATTGATTGATTGATTGATTGATTGATTGATATGTTATGTTATATATTGCAGTAAAATAGTGGTATGGTTTAAATCTCGTGATGTAAACAAAGATAAAGATGATAAAGTTTATACACATTGGGAGAGAGATTATAATTTAGCCGATCAACCCAAGCTTGGTTTGTTTGATGAATATCTAGAAATGGGTAAGAATTTCTTGTACTGATTTTACATCCGTAGGGATCAATGTTTGTTCTGATTTAGTGGTGCAAGACTCGGCTTATAGTCCAACAGAATTAACCTAAGCTTGAACTACCTAATTATAATAATTACACACTTCACTTACATTAAATCGTGAGTTTCCATATGCGTGTTATGGTTATGCTTGTGTTTATAACTACTGATGTGACTGTAAATCAATTTATTAAAAGTAGCATGTTATTGTACTTTTTATTTTGGACACATTGGTTTTTGGGGAAACAAGTAAGTCAGCAATATTGTGGCACAGTTTCAAAGTATATATTCTTATGAAAACAACATTAATTGTTCAGTATGTGTATTTTGCTGTAAGCTTCCGATAAAGCGCGATTTACGAACAAAGACAAAAATAGACTGTAAATACTGAGTTTAATATATTCTTGCATAAAGGTCAAGATCAGGCTTTTTTGGATTAATTCCTTTACTATTTCTTGTTTACTATTTTTTAAGGTACCAAGAACGTTTCTTATAATGAAGAAAATTGACTTGATTGTCAATGTTTAATGGAAAGTTATGGCATACTGTGGATAGAAATCTAGCTCATTTAGCCCTATTGAAAGTCCAGTTGACTAACATTTGAATGCTGGTGCCTCTTTTATTAGATAAGAGTGTTTTACTCTCTTGTTAGATTCTGATTTTAAAGCCAGTATATCAAATCTATAACTGTCCATAGAATGCAGACCTTGTGGAAATGGGCACCTAGTAAATCTTAAACATAGAAAACAGTGGTTTGATTTGTTTATTGTGTTTCTAATGCACAGTATATTTTGTTGATTTCTACAGTTTAAAGACACTTTGCTGCTTCTAATGACTATTTTTACTTTTTTATTTGGCCTTGAATATTTTCATGATATGTTTGTACATTATGATTACAGTAATCCAGTATGGTTTTGTGACAATTTTTGTTGCTGCTTTCCCATTGGCTCCACTATGTGCCTTAGGTAACAACATTATAGAGATAAGACTTGATGCTTATAAGTTTGTTACACAATGGAAGAGACCACTAGCTGCAAGAGCTCAAGATATAGGTAGGTAGTTTTATATTGGCTTTGATGTTGATAATACCATGGTTGTGGTGTAGTCTCTTTAAGTTGTTTCTAGCTTGACTTCTGAGTTAGTACTGGTTAGACTTCGAAGATTGCACTGGTTAGATTTCCAAGTTGGTAATGGTTAAATTCACAGGTGACAGACTCAATTTTTCCTTATTATAGTATATATACTATAATAAGGAAAAATTGAGTCTGTCACCTGTGGTTAAATTTGAGGTTAATTATTACTGATTAGACTTCATAAATATATCGCTGGTTTTTCTATATCCACATTAATATTTAACTAACACAAGTTGACACTTTACATTTACTTTATTTTAAGTACTTTTTGTATTAACATAAAATTAAATAACAACAAATTATATACAACATGTATTAAAACCAAAGTTCGTCTAACCTCGTTTACACGGGTTACAGAGTTTTTATACCCAGAGGGATCCGTCAGATCCTATTCTACTGGATACTGTTTTCACCGGATCGGGATCAGGTGAACTCTTAACCTAGAGTCCGGTACACCGGACTTAGTAAATATTTGCAATTTGCAACAATGGTACAGTTGAAAAGTATTAAACTGGCATTCAATGCACTTTTGAAAGTTTAAGTAGATCTGTATTTAGAACTAAAACATATTGTATGTTGTAAATCATGTAAATGTTTAAAACCAATATCTTGATAATTTCATGTAAGCTACAGTATTAACAAGCGTGTTAAGATTTCAATCGGAAATTGATTGAGTGCTTTTTGATATCATTCAATTATATGTTTTAAGAGAGAAATTGAATTCAATGAAAAGGATCAAGGCAAAAATGTTTGGATATTTGAGAACAAAATCAAATTTGAAAGAATGAAAACAACTTAGCCATCTAGCAAAGGGGATATTCATGATTGAATAGTCATAAATTAATAATCATCATTTGTTTACAAATTATTCTTTTGTTCTTCACTTTTCTTGACTGTATTAATCATTTAGGCTTTATTCCTTAGTCATTGAGATTGATTTACTCCTTGAAAAAAATGAAATAGCTAGAGATATCTGCTGAGGTATTGTTGTAAAATTAATCTTTTGTTATATTTTATATAACAGGTATCTGGTTTGGAATTCTTCAGGGTATTTCTGCTATTGCTGTCATTTCAAATGTAAGTTACTAGTAAGATTGTTTGATATACAAAGCAATTTGATTTTCTTTAATGATTAAGAATAAATTTATATTGTGAACTATAAAATGTTTGTATTTTCAGTTTTATTCATTTAATTTAAATTTATTTTATTATTTTTTTAATAATATAATATTGATTTAAAAGTCATATAGAATCATTTGAAAACAAATTCAAGAAGGAGCAAAAACACACCTATTATGATTATTTTATTGCATCAGAGAATTAGGATCACTTTCGAACACAATTTATAATAGAGAGATTTAAGACTTTTATTGCATGAACTGTGTTGTGAAACACATTTCCCCATCTCAATTAAATAATACATATTTGATCTGTATGAATGTAGTTAATAAATGTGTCATATTCTATATATTGTAGGCAGCTATTATAGCATTTACCTCAGAGTTTATACCACGTATGGTATACAAGTATGGTTATAGTGGTGATCAAACTTTAGATGGTTACTTCACTAACTTTAGTATGTCGAGATTTAATACTGCTGATTTTGAAACAAGAAGTATACCAGAGGAAATAGACCCTTCTTTTGGTGCTAACGTCACAGAATGTTGGTGAGTGAACTTTGTTGAGGATACTTCTCTATGGTCATAACTTTGTTGAGGAACCAGTTTCCGGCATCTTCTTTTTCTTCTAGTATTGTGTAAAATCTCTTCTATGGCATCGCCACACAGATTTGTTAGTATTTGGTCAATTAGTGGAGTGCACAAGTAAAAGTTTTAAAACACTGGTAAATGCAGTTCTTCCGAGTTAAAAACAGGATAAAAAACAGTGGTTATGTTAAGTAATGCTGACAGATGGGTGTTGGTTTGAGCCTAGCTGTAGAACATGACTGTTAATGGGAACATATAGACAGTTAATTATGTTCGATCTTGTACATGAATATCTAAGGAACAATACTTTAGTCAACTGTTAGAACCAACTCAAGAAACTTGATGACTTACATGAACAAACATTGCATGAAATATTTATCTTCGTTTCATTTACCTATTAAACTGTTATATAGTATCTGTAAACATCATGATGAAAGATTTTGATTATAAAATTTTGTACAAAGTAGTTTTTATAATATGTATTTTTTATAGGTATCGTGACTTCAGGAAACCACCTGGTGGTACAGATCAATATGAATATACTATGGCTTTCTGGCATGTGTTTGCTGCAAGATTAGCATTTGTTGTTGTTTTTGAGGTAAGTCTGTTTACTGTATGAAATGTGGTGTTGAAAATTTCACTTTTAAATCAGAGATACCAGTTTAAAAGCTTGCCACAACAGGTAACCTTCAATAAAGAATTGACAAATAAGTATTTTATATCTCCATCAGTTTAGAAAAGAAAGTTTATACAATATACCAAGTTTGATGAAATGCAAAATGAAACTAGGTGTTGAAAATGTTTTAAACAGCCAAAAATAGATACATAACTATACAATTAGGTATTTTTAATTAAGTTGTATTTGTAGTTTATCTCTTATGATTGTCACCATTATAGCTTCTGTAAGTTTGTCTGTTATCAATGGGATCAAGAGTTGCAGACCTTTAATCCAAGAGTTACAGACCTTAAATCTAAGAGTTACAACATTTTAATCCATGAGTTATGACCCTTTAATCCAAGAGTAACAATCTTTTAATCCAAGAGTGATTGCCCTTTTGTTGTCTAAGATATTTTTACTGAATTTAACTCCTTTTTTTGTATTTTTAGAATTGTATCGTGTTCCTGTCTTGGCTCATCATGTACCTGATACCAGATATGCCATACAAAGTTAAAATGCAAATGTTAAGAGAGAAGTACCTGGCTAAACAAGCTCTCTTCCATGCTGAAGAATTAAAGGAGGGTCGTATGAAGGCAGAATGAGGAAAACAAATATTTATTTTCATATTTACTGTATAGTATTTTGTATACTATTGTGTATGGACAATTTATTGCATGATGTTTTGGTTATATTTGTATATTAAATATGCTCCCCTACGCCTAAATTATCTACCCATTATGTTAAGTGCTATTGTAATCATACTGTTGTCCACTGATGTCCCTAACTCTTTTATATTGATGAATTTTTGTGTGGCTTTGATTTGAGGTTGTTATATTTCATTAAAATTTTAAAGCTTAATTTATGTTTAT
Organism: Mactra quadrangularis; assembly: GCA_025267735.1. Lineage (NCBI taxonomy): Eukaryota > Metazoa > Mollusca > Bivalvia > Venerida > Mactridae > Mactra > Mactra quadrangularis. The sequence goes on from CM046309.1 coordinate 6,730,406, forward strand.
GAACAATGCAAATATGTTTTTGTTATGCTGAAGATTAAATATTGAAATATTCATTCTGTTCAGTGACTATTTATGACCTTTTTTCAACTACCTCCTGAAGAGAAATTACATTCTCTGGTAATTTTCCTCTTTATTTAACCATTGACTTATTTAACATGACTGATACAATTCTCTTAATTGATATTTGATAATTATGTTGATTTAGATTAATTGCTTTTGTGTTATATATTTAAAGTTTTTACTGTAGCTTAGAGAAGACTGGAATCTAGCACTGATGCATAATATACTAATTAGATTCAATTTTATAAATGACATAAAGATCCTTGATTCAAAATATTTAGTAGTAAAACTAGTTTAAAACATGAATTTTTATCTCCTTAAGGATCCTTTCCAACATAGTCACTGACAGGTTTGAATACAATAAATATTCTCATAGTGTCAGCCATATTGGTTGTTAAAAAGATTCTGTTTATTCTTTTTATTGGTGTTGTATAATTGAATATATAACTTGCTCACTTTGACCTGGGAAAAAGGAAACAATGTATAAGTAAATACATGTACTATTTTCAAGCATCAATAGTTAATAGTGTAGTGTATAAATCTGTCTCAGGTCTGTTGAAACAAGCAAAACATTTATTATTAATATTAACTTAAAAAATCTCTCACTAGTTGTGGTTGCTATTGGTGATTTTAAGAGATAGTCACCTCTTACATCTTAAAAGTCAATGCTAGAGATTTTAACAATGGTGATTATAATTAGTTAATATTTAACAAATGATACATGACCTTGAGGGCAATATGCAATTTTTTGGACTGGTTGGTCATTCTGAGGAAGGTGTATGACCTGAAGTGCAGCTGAGAACTGCAACCAGTCATGAATTTTTTAATTGGCAATGTATTACACTGATTGTGATTAGTGACGGGTTAGTAAAAAAGGGGTTTTAAAGTTCCCTAATTTAATATATAACTCAATATTGAGAGTACTATGTTGTAGTTATTGTTGTTGTGATAGATCTGATTATCTATTTTATACTTTTATAAATCATAATCTATATTAATTAAAGTTGTTGTGTCAAATCTATGTTGTGTTAACCATTATATGTGATGATATATTTAATTTGTTTTTCCTTATTTTGATTTTTGTTGAGTTAAAATTGCTTTTGCGAAACTTCGTTTTCCTTCAATTTTGAATTTTTCACCATTTTGATTTTTTATATTTTTTGTTGAATTTTGATTTTTTTGACAGTGATTTTTTAAATCATCCAAAACATTTTTTTCCGAGTTTATTTATTTTGTTACCATATTTCAGTTCTGTTATTTTTATACTTTTTTTCTGTGTGTATTAAAGCTACGTTGATCAAAGTGTGAAATTATTTGAGTTTAGAATTTTGTGGTGTATTTATTAATACTGTTTGATGACCAGTAGCAAGTCTGATATTAAAATAGACAAATTGCATACTATTGTATACATGTAGTATCAAAATATTAATATTTGAGAAATTTTAAAATTAAATTAATTTTTCGTAAATTTAATTTTTATGTAATTTATTTGCTTAAAGTTAGTCAGGTCTACATAGACCAGTCTATTTTGTCCCGAAAACTTACATTTATTGGATATGTAGTTAAATTTTTGAAAGACCTATATGAAAGTTGTATATCAAGTGTTTTCCTTTGAATTGAATAATAAAGCAATGTTCAATCTTGAATGGTTGCACAGGGGGCTAGTTGGACCCATGGACTTTAATATAGGGGCTTGAGGTGAAAATTAGGGGCCATAAGTAAACAACCTAAAAAGTAAAATTCTTCAGAGATCATTCAAACCCAGAATTTAAATAATAAGAAAGTTGCCTAATGGGTGACATAATTATATTTTTGGCAAATGCGCCCAACGGGCCCAACAGGCAATAGTTATTGTGCCATTTTCTTTTATAAAGGGCCAATGACACAATGGCATACTCTAGATTGAAGATTGTCATTTCCTTTATTTAAATGTTGTGATCCTACCCTGGTGTCTAGTGTACATATATACTTAATATATTACATTATATTATTGTTGTGCCTTTTTTCCATTATCTTGTTATATACTTAGTCAAAGTGTGACCCCATTGTGTTGTGGAATTTATGGCTTTAAATTTATTTCTTGTTCTATTTTTGTATTGTTTTCATTTGTTTTTGATGATATTAATAATATAATTACTAAAAACTTACTTTGGTAACTATTTCATGACACATGGCATACAAATGGTGAATATGACAGTATTTAAATGCCCTATGTCATGCACATCAATACCAGGGATGACTAATTTGTAATGAAATATTGCAATTTATATTTCTAATCAGTCATGGTATATTTATATTGTAGAAGATTGAAATGATGTTGAATTCTCATTTATTACAAAAAGGTAGTACCTCTATTTTCATGAAAATTTTCATCCAAAATGTTTCAGTTTTGGGTACATTTCATATGTCTTTAGTCATGTTTTTATTCAATCAATTATAGCAATTACTTATTCCAGGGTTAAACGATCAGGAAATTATAAGATTTTACAATAATAGTACTAAATAAATCAATGAGTGTACATTCATTGAGATATCATCCATGTTTTGTTTGCAATTTCTTTGTGGACTTTATTTTTGACCAAAATTAAGGCATTTGTCTTGAGTCATTCCATCATTTGATAGGGTGATTATGTCCCTTTGATTATTACTTCCCTTTGATGTCGTATTATAGATGATATTTGAAACCTTTATAGAATTATGACAGCCTTCAAACAAACATGTGTTTGGATATGATAAGTTAAAATATAAAAGAAAGTTAAAATATAAAAGAAAACATCAGCACTGGAGTTTAGTTATTATGAGCATCAAACTATGTAATAATTTGTTCATTAACTTCTTCACTTATGTCTACAATGTTTGCATTTTTTAAAAAAAAAATCAAGTTTTCTGTAAGCAAATTTCTGTACAAAACAACATATGATCAATGTAATCTGGGTATTTTCATTGGTTTTTATTATTTGCTCAATTTTCTTACTGTAGATATACCTGTTTTCTTGTATATGTATTTTGTAGCTATATGTTTTATCATTAATTAGAATTATAGATTTATTGTAGAACTACTGTTTCATATTTGATGTGACAGCATTCAACATGGTGTGTAAAAATCTGAGGTATATTTTACCTTAGTAATTATGGATTTTATTTTCTCTAGAAATAAGCTTGGATTGTTATGGTTTTCTTTGAACTGTCTACCTATACAAGTTTATTTAAGTCATTGTTTTTGGTATGCTTATGTTTCAGTCCGTTGACTAAGCATTCTTGTGATTTGAATTCATTTGAAAACATTTGACATTTTCTACCCCATTCAAGTTTTAATTTTTTGTTCCATGAATCAAAACTGAGCTCTTTGAACAAATGGTAGATAACTCCAAACTTATCTTAAAAATTAATAAAGTCTGAATTATGTCCCTTATATCAACGAGTATTATTTATAATTTTTGTAAAAAAATACCGAATTAACGAATAAAAGAATTGTATGTTAATTAAATGAATTACAATCCTGCAGTGTTTTACTTATCAAAAGTTTTCTTACAAGTTTATTATTTTTATATCTAAAAGGCTATGACTGCTAACATGTACATACATATTTCTTTGACAAAACTACATACATATGTGTGAAGATACTTTAGTCATTGTACTCATTATTTAGAATTCAGAACTGTTGCTTCATTCTTTTAAAATAGAACTTCATTTCACGGATATATATTGGTATAGGCCTATTGCTTTTTTGGTTTTGGGCTTTATATATACATTGTATATATGTTTGTTTGCTGCCGAACAATGGACCAAACCATTGGAGATCATCATTATTTGGGAGAGTCTATTACATGGCCTAAATTGTTTAAATAGGATAAAATACAGAGATATTGCCTTAGAATGTTACTGTGTTAGCATTTTCTATCAATGTTACATGTACATATTTTTCTAAAGTTCATTTGTATTTTTAACAAAATTTTCTATCCAGTTAATGTTTCAATGTTTCGCTGTGTTTGTGTCCACTTTTATCTTTCTACTTGTTAAAGTGGTGTTTGCTATTAATGCATTCAGGATCTCACATTTAGAATACTTGATGTGTATAACAATCAAAATTAACAATCAATTATGGATTTTTGTCAGTTGTCTCTCCCTGATAAAATCTGAAGCAATCCAATTGGTAAGTAGGTCCTTACAGTTGGAATCCTCGGATTTTATCATAGAAGTCCTATGTAAGGATATCAAAATATTTCATCTATCTTTTTTGTTCATGAAGATATTAACAGAAGTGGTGAAATTTAGATAGTTCTTTACCCTAAAATTCTTAGCTTGATTTTCAAACAAATAGATAAAAAGATTTATATAAGATTTATAAAAATGTTATTTAAGATTAATTTTGGCAAATTGACATTGAAAAGTAAGTGTAAAATCCAAGTAATCCAACTAATTGGACCTACCTGTTGAAGAGTATACAAGGGGAAATAACTGACTAATGTCCCTTATTAACAAGAGTGTTTACACTGGACTCTTATTTTTGGTCCTTTAGGCCACATATCTTAATGTTTTTTATTGTTTATACTTTTTTGGCCTTTTCATAATTGCTCAATGTTTTTATTACAATTTCACAGAACCTGAATGTTTCTTTTAAATTGATGTAAGTTGAAAATTCTATGGAGCAAGTTCTGCTATTTCCCAAAATGAGGGTTTTTTAATGGTTTGGAAATATTTTGCGATCTTGGCGAATTTTGAATTTTTTTTAATCATTTCTGAAATTTGCAGAGGTACAAATTTGTTTGATTAAGCTGACTAAAAGTCACTCTCAAAAATTGCAGAAATCAAGCTCTCACTGAATTTTAACTTAATAATATGTTGTGTACTTATTATCGAACACAAGGACTGGGTAAATCTCTAACTGACTGACTATGTTAATAATGATACATTAGACTTATTTTGTTAGCTTTAATATGCCTTAACTTGTTTGTTGAATAACTTTAATGTTAAGATGTTTGGCTGATGTTGATTTTACAACTAGTTTTACTTGTCTAAAATATGTCAAATGTTAAACAGCACTTGTTAATTACTTAAATATCTGCAACTGTAGTTAAAATATATTTTTCTGAATTTGTTTTTAATAAAATGTTGTAAAATACAATCAAATAAAGCACTTGTCTATATGAATATTAAAATTGCACCCATAGTAATTATTATAAGAATGTTCACAAAATATAATGTGTAAAATGTATGCCAATTTTTTGTACAAATTAAACACTTCCTATACATGTATACCACTTGGTTGCCTGAATTGGCCTTCTAGAAAATGTGTGTGACTTGAGGCAACATATATTGAGTGAAATTATGACATTGGTAATTCAGTAACTATACTGGTTTTGTATTTTTAGAATGAGTTATTCTATTTAACTTAAATTAATATTTTGAAAATAGGTTTTCAGCAATTTAAAAACGTTCAACTTCCATCCATGTTATTATCCATTTGCTTTTTAGCATACAAGAAATAAAGATTTTAATTCTGTAAAATAAAAACACACAAATTGAAACATTTGAAAAGAGGATAGTGTACAATCTAATTGAAAACAGAATGTAAGGATCATAAATTTTCATTGGCTACAATTTGACCAGCCTTATCATGAAACATGCATGCTATTTTGGTCAATATTTTTATATATACTGTATACTTTATATATACAGCTCAGGTGGGCCATGTACATATACTGGTGGTTGATTTACAAACAAAACTTTTTATGGGACAATTTTGAGTAGTTTTCTATAGAGTCTTTATATTATAACATAAATATTATATTAGATACTGTACATGTACTTTATACTTTGTGCAATTAAATATTTGATAGTTATATCTTAGTATATGTCTTGTTATACGCCCGTTTTGAAAAAACGGTCGTATTATGTTATGCTGTTGTCCGTCTGTCCGTCTGTCCGTCTGTCCGTCTGTCCGTCTGTCCGTCCGTGGACAATTGCTTGTCCGGATGATAACTCAAGAAAGGATGAACCTAGGTTCCTCAAATTTTATGTGTTGATAGCCCTTGGGTGGAGGAGGTTCCCTATTGATTTTGAGACCCCAGGGTTAAAGGTCAAGGTCACTGGGACTTAAAATAGGTAAAACTTGTCCGGACAATATCTGAACCACCAATGTACCTAAGTTCACCAAATTTAATGTAAGAGTAGCCCATGTGTCAAAGATGTTCCCTATCGGTTTTGGGGCCCCTGCGTCAAAGGTCAAGGTCACAGTGGCATCATATGGGAAAAAAACTTGTCCTGACAATAACTTAACAACCAATCTACCTAGAATCACCAAATTTTATGTGAGAGAAGCCCATGTGTCAAGGATGTTCCCAATCGGTTTTGGGGCCCCTGGGTCAAAGGTCAAGGTCACAGGGACATCAAATTGAAAAACCTTGTCCGGACCATAACTCAACAACGCCTGTACCTAGGTTCACCAAATTTTATGTAAGAGTAGCCCATGTGTCAAAGATGCGCCCTATAGGTTTATGGGGCCCCAGGTTCAAAGGTCAAGGTCACAGGGGCATTATATGGAAAAACTTTGTCCGGACAATAAATGAAACACCAATGTACCTAGGTTCACCAAATTTCATGTGAGAGTAGCCCATGTGTCAAGGATATGCACTATTGATTTTGGGGCCCCTGGGTCAAAGGTCAAGGTCACAGTGGCATCAAATTGAAAAACATTGTCCGGGTAATAACTCACTAATGACTGTACCTAGGTTCACCAAATTTCATGTGAGAGTAGCCCATGTGTCAAGGATGTACCTCATCAGTTTTGGGAAAACAGGGTTAAGTTTAAATCTTAAACCAGAAGATATCAAATTACCAAGCTGTGACTTCAAATGTTCTATCAATATGTTTATAAAGTCAAAACGGCAAACAATGAAACACTTGTCCAGACAATAACTGAACCACCAATGTACCTAGGTTCTCCAAATTTTATGTGAGGGTAGCCCTTGGGTAAAGGTTATGCCCTATTGGTTTTGGGGTTCCTGGGTCAAAGGTCAAGGTCACAGAGGCATCATATTGAAAATCCTTGTTTGGGCAATAACTCATCAACTACTGTACCTAGGTTCACAAAATTTTATGTGAAGGTAGCCCTTGTGTCAAGGATGTTCCCAATAGGTTTTTGGGCCCCAGACCCAAAGGTCAAGGTCACAGAGGGATCATATGGAAAAACCTTGTCCAGACAACAACTGAACAACCAATGTACCTAGGTTCACTAAATTTTATGTAAAAGTAGCCCATGTGTCAAGGTTATGCCCTATTGGTTTTGGGGCACCTTGGTCAAAGGTCAAGGTCACAGGGGCATCATATTGAAAAACATTGTCTGGATAATTACTCAACAATGATTGTACCAAAGTTCACCAAATTTCATGTGAGAGTAGCCCATGTGTCAAGGATGTACCTTATCAGTTTTGGGAAAACAGGGTTAAGTTTAAATCTTAAACCAGAAGATATCAAATTACCAAGCTGTGACTTCAAATGTTCTATCAATATGTTTATAAAGTCAAAACGGCAAACAATGAAACCCTTGTCGAGACAATAACTGAACCACCAATGTACCTTGGTTCTCGAAATTTTATGTGAGGGTAGCCCTTGGGTAAAGGTTATGCCCTATTGGTTTTGGGGCTCCTGGGTCAAAGGTCAAGGTCACAGGGGCATCATATTGAAAATCCTTGTTTGGGCAATAACTCATCAACTACTGTACCTAGATTCACAAAATTTTATGTGAAGGTAGCCCTTTTGTCAAGGATGTTCCCAATAGGTTTTTGGGCCCCAGACCCAAAGGTCAAGGTCACGGAGGCATCATATGGAAAAACCTTGTCCAGACAATAACTGAACAACCAATGTACCTAGGTTCACTAAATTTTATATGAAAGTAGCCCATGTGTCAAGGTTATGCCCTATGGGTTTTGGGGCGCCTTTGTCAAAGGTCAAGGTCACAGGGGCATCACATTGAAAAACATTGTCTGGGTAATTACTCAACAATGACTGTACCTAAGTTCACCTAATTTCATGTGACAGTAGACCATGTGTCAAGGATGTGCCTTATCAGTTTTGGGGAAACAGGGTCAAGTATAAACCTTCAACCAGAAGATATCAAATTACCAAGCAGTGACTTCATATGTTCTATCAATATGTTAATAAAGTCAAAATGGCAAACAATGAAACTTTTGTCCAGGCAATAACTGAACCACCAATTTACCTAGGTTCATTAAAGTCTATGTGAGGGTAGCCCTTGTGTCAAGGATATGCCCTTTTGGTTTTGGGGCTCCTGGGTCAAAGGTCAAGGTCACAGAGGCATCATATTGAAAAATCTTGTTTGGACAATAACTCAACAAGGACTGTACCTAGGTTCATAAAATTTTATGTGAATGTAGCCCTTGTGTTAAGGATGTTCCCAATAGGTTTTGGGGCCCCAGACCCAAAGGTCAAGGTCACAGAGGCATCATATGGAAAAACCTTGTCCAGACAATAACTGAACAACCAATGTACCTAGGTTCACTAATTTTTTTTAGGAGAGTAGCCCATGTGTCATGGTTATGTCCTATTGGTTTTAGGGCCCCTGGGTCAAAGGTCAAGGTTACAGGGGCATCATATTGAAAAACGTTGTATGTGTAGTAAATCAACAGTGACTGCACTTAAGTTCACCAAATTTCATGTGAGAGTAGCCCATGTGTCAAGGATGTTCCCTATTGATTTTGGGGCCCCTGGGTCAAGTTTAAACCATCATCCAGAAGATATCAAATTACCAAGCAGAGACTTCAAATGTTCAATCAATATGTTAACAAAGTCAAAATGGCAGACCATGGAAATAATGCTATATTTAATAAGTAAAATGAATTTAGTTCACCAAATTTTATGTGAGGGTAGCCCATGTGTTAAGGATGTTCCCATTTGGTTTTGGGTCAAAACTGGGTCAAAGATCTAGGTCACAGGGGCATCATATGGACAATCCTAGTTCGGACAATAACTAAACAATGATTGTACCTAGGTTAACCAAATTTTATGTGGATCAGCCCATTTGTCAAGATGTAATGTGTTGATAGCTCTTTGGTATTTGATGTTCTCTTTTGATTTGGAAACCCCAGGGACAAAAGTCAAGGTCACAGGGACTTAATTCATATTGAAACATTTTCCGGACAGTAACTCAATAATAATTGTACCTACATTGTAGGTTTTCCAAATCTTATTTAAGGGTAGCCTTAATGTCTAGCATATGCCCCTTTGGTTTTAGGTCCCTGTGTTAAAGGTTAAAGTCAAAAGAAAAATCATGAGGAAAAACCTTGTCCAACAACCAACTTTACCTAAGATCACCAAATTTTATGTATCAATACTCTTTGGGTCAAGGGCGAGAACTTTTGGTTCTGAGGCCCCAGGGTCAAAGTCACTGGAAGTTTGTATGGGAAAACTTTGTGTCGGTGATAAATCAACCATGGCTGTACCTAGGTTCTCAAAATCTTTGCTTTGGATAGCCCTCCTGTTAAGAATGGGACCTATTCTGAGATCCTGGGGTCATTGGTCAAGGTCACAGGGACTTTATATGAGATAGAACACAGCATGGACTGCACACGGGCGTATAATGCCCCGCCCAGCGGAGCTCTTGTTTTCTTTATATACTCATGCTCGTCCTTCATGTCCCAAGCCTTTTCTACCTTTATCATAGCTGCGGCCGTGGCGCAGTGGTTAGCATGTCTGACTTCGAATCCAGAGATCGCGGGTTCGAAACCTGGTCGCAGCAGGTCATACCCTAAACATGAGTTGTCGGCCTAGTGGTAGGGTAAGTTAGTACTGGTGATAGAAAAGTGTCCAGGAAACCTATAGTTTGAAGAGCTGGTCGTCGTATATATGACCTAAATATGTGTTGAATACGACCAAATCCTAGGTTTTATTTTTCAACTACTGTAGGCATCCAACAAATACGGTAGGCAGCGGATGGCTAGATCGTCATACATTTGATCACCTGATGTGACCCTATTTAGAGGATTAGTGACCATGATGTTGTATGTAACTTAATAATGATGAAGTATGCGCATCCAATGGCAAAATAAACTTGAGCTGCTCATATTTCCAACGTATTTACTATTTACATGTACTTTATTTGGCTCAACAGTCCCCTATTAAATTTTCATTACACATGTAGAGATGTCTATTAGTCACGTAAAAATATGACTGGAATATAAAAATAAAAATACATTTTTAACAAATATTAATGTACAAGTCCACATTACGTATAATAACAGTTACTATTACCACTTCCACGTGCTAAGTACATGAAATTATTAGACCAAAGCATTCTACAACGGCACTGAACATTCTATATTTAATTAATATTTGATATTACTCGCAGTTACATACATATAAATATTACAGTATCATTACTGGTGTAAACAATTACTCAACACTCACAGGTTGTTTTTGACCTCATGTTTTACGTTCACATCTGTTGGAGGGACGAATCACCTCTTAGAGTCTGAACTTTCCAAGTCCTAGGACTCGTAATCTAATGTTAATAGGCCACTAAGGCCACAACAAGTTGATCATGTGCTCTACGGATTTTTCTGGAAAAAAATTGGGGCGAGCAAGCGAAGAAAAAAATTTAAAAAAGTCTTTATTCACTTGCTTTACATAGCAGTTTGACCAAATTTTTATGGGCGAGCTAGGAAATAAAATTTTTTTTTTTGTAAAAATGGTCAAAATTAAGGTGCGAGCGAATCCATAGAACATATGATCAATTTGTTGTGGCTTAATTTAAGTGATAGTTTTCTCTAAGTCTACCTTTACTGGACTTTTTACTCACATATACAGTCTGGGTCTGAAACGCAATTGGAAGAGCACTCGGATTACGAATCTTGAGTCCTCTATAAGTAGGGTAAATAGAGAGGTTGCTGGCCTTGTGGAAGGGTAGGTAAGTTCTTGTTATAGACAAGTGTTCAGTAAAGTTAGGTTAGGTGCATTGGCCTATGTAATGTAGGTGCCACTGACCGTTGCATGAATTTTTACATTAGTTTGGTTCAAATCTGCTATCAAGAAAATGAGTATGACAATAGTCAAAATCTGAACCAAAGGAAGTTTTTTCTAAAATGTCATAGCTCGAGAACCAGTAGGGATAAATAAAACGTTAAAGTGGGGTTTAAACTCTTCTTCCAAATAAATTTCAGCCAACTTTACAATTTTGTACGATATAAACCCCTGAACATTGAAATCACGCTCAAGAGGGTAATCTCTCACAGTACCCATTTACACTTTGGTGGATTGAAACAACTATCGGTTAATTTCTTGCTCAAGGAAATTAGCAGTGACCCTAGTGTGATTCGAACATTAGACCCATCCATCTCTTAGTGCACGTCCTCGTGACCACTGGACACTGCTCCTGCTAAGAAATTATACTAAAATATCCTAACTTTAGAACCAGTCCGACGGCAGCTGCATACAGAAAGTTACGTTCTTCGACGATACACCGACATTATGATAGTTTGTCATGTATATACACTGAGCTGAGTGCATGTTATATTTATGTTGAAATAAAGAGATCACAACAAGCCTACAGTTCACATACATTGGTGAAAACTTATCATATAAACAATTTCATACTTCATTTAACATTATTATGATTGCTGGTTGTTAAATAATGTAATCATATGCTAGAATGTTTGCCAATCTTGTGATTCCAACCAGTAGAAAATAAATAACTGGATATTTTTGTGGCAGACTGTTTAATTTGTAATCATTGTCGTGCATTGCTTGGATACAGGTGACTGATCACTGTACAGTAGTGTAGCACGGCTCTTAGAGGATATACTATTCCCAGATAGACTGTCTTTTCTTTTGAATTATGGCATTAATATATTAGTCATACTGCATGCTTGACAATTTGAAGGTAGATCACGTCAAAAGTTGTGCTTGCTTGACAATACAAATTCTGTTAATAAATCGTGAAGTATCTAATACATAATCAATTGACTTAAGTCAAGTTTTGTTGTTTGAAATGCTGTATTGAGAATGAGCTTCACATTATTCTGAATGCTTTAATCCACTGATTTTCCTGAATTCCTGATTTTTTTCTGAAATCAAACACACAGATCAACGTGGATTGACTCTCACTATCATACTTGTAAACATGTATGAAGAAATTTTTATCACAATTTTATTTTTAGAAATTTCTTCATTTCATGTCGGCTAATAGCTATTCATAGCTAATGTTAACTGTTGTACATAACACCGACTATAAATAAAAGTTTGTATCTTGTATCTAAAGTCAGAACCCCCTAGTTCAGCTTTCCAAGGGTAATTTATTTTAAGGAATCTTTATTGTTAAAATATGGCAACACTTCTTGCATTTTCAGCAAATTATTTCAACAAAATTCTGATGAGTCTCGTACCACATATTTTCTCACCAAAATGTTTGGATAAAAAACTTTCATGATACGTGTATGTTATTTCACTTTCAAATGATTTAAAACCTTCAAATTATCACCTTATTTTCAACAAGACGAAAAGAATAATCCATTTTGATAAATGCTGTTGTTTTGTTATTTCTTCTGTTGATGACCTTCTCATAGGTGAACATAAGATAAGACAACGCTGGATTATCTCAAAATTTATGTAAGAATTAAAACGGATACAATTACAGATTGAATATCCAAGAAACCGATGATGAATTGTCAAATTTTGGCTTATCTTCAAAATCGACCAATCATTAGCTTATAATTGCCACAGGAAGTGAAGCGGCATGCCGGGAAGGAATGTATCACTCCGCGCGCGCGAGACTTGTCACTCAATTATTTGTGATATATCGCTGGTAAATAGTTCCCCCTATCAGACGCTGTTGATGTTTTCATAGTAAACCAGTTTATTTATCATTTCCATGGCCTGTCGGGATTTTTTTCTTGACAGAATATATGGGTTTTTGCGCCAAGTTGCGCAGTATTTTGCCTCAATAGGAGGCTTGAATTACAAGTTGAGAAAAATTGAAAGATTATAGTATTCAAACCCATTGTTGTCTTTTATAGCGAGATCAACTTGAATTGCTTTAATCGTTAAGGGTTTACCTTTTGCTGGTTGATCGTTGTATTTATGTACGGACATTTATACTGATTTATATTTTACTCATTGCGACGAATAACATTTCTAAATGAAATAAGATAAAAAGCTTTAACTGTCCAAAGATGAAACGATAATGCAAACATTATACAAAAGTAGACTAAGAATATCACGCAAGATATTACATTTGTGACATTGATATGCTATCTCGATTAATTTGTTGTACAATATAAAGTTATGTACAATATTGTATAACTAATTAGAATAATGATCGACGGTTAGTTTATATGACATCTTGGTACAAGGTCATCTTTTGTATCGAGTACAGAGAATAATTAAAGGTCTGGCTGCCTCTTGGAACTGAAACCACTTATAAATTGTGAAGAAATTTTAACTAATGCACAATAATACCAGTATATCGTATATCTGTTAAAATTAATTTATTAAAATTTAATAATCAAACTGAATCAAATGTTTGATACCAGTGTTCGCTTCAATTGCAATTGTATGATTGTAACCACACCAGCAAGTACCAATATAAGATATTTGAGTTTTATAGCATTGAACTTCATATTCCGTGTATCAAATATGACAAAAAATAAAGAAGTTGTATAGTAGTACATTTTGGAACTATTAAAAACATAAATGAAGTCGCCAATATTTGATTCGTCTACGGTCTGGTATAAGTAATACTCAAATTGATCGAATACCAAATTTCTGTCATCGTTGTCGTCACATAAAACACATTCTTTATTGTTATCATGTAAATGGGTAAGGTAAACAATAAAACAGTGGAATCTATCAACAACTAAACGGTTAGTGATGGTTTCAGCTAGTTAGATTCACATTCAATATCCTAAAATATCTTCCATGGAAGTCTAGCATATCAACACAGCACGCCATTAAACTTTGAACTACACATCAAACCATCTGATCTCAGTGACTTTATAATAAACATTAACATTTTAAAACTATCTGATAATTAGACGGTTTGGAATTGACACCTCCTCCCTCCTAAGACAAATGGACATATGTCTAAAGTATTAAGTGTTAAGACCATTAACTAAATTCTACCGTAAATTTGGTTGTTATTTCTGCATTTATCACAGCGACTAGGGTTTCAGAACTCTAGTTAGATGTTGAAAGACGAACAATATTTCTTCCTTGGCAGAATCTTAATGCAATTTACAAACATTTCTAAACATCATCTTGTGTTCCAACAGTTTCCACGTGATCTCGTTCTCTTGTAGGTTTAACTTTGCATTTCTTTCACTGGTTTTGTTTTCACGGCCTTATCAAATAAAGGTTAAATAAACGGTCAACATGGTTTCATGAAAAGTCAAAGATAGGCAATGGAATGCGTATGTTCTCGTAGAATTGAATGGTTATATCTTAGATCAATGGAGGATTGATTATTGTTGCTCATTTGTTTCAATTATTAGTTTTGTCAATTAGTTAATTGTGGAATGGGAAAGATTCAATTGATTTTTTTTATACCAATAAATTATGCAGGAATTAAATAATTATTAATTTGAAATTTTATTGCATATAATCCGGTGTAAGGAGCTACAATGTATGGTGATTTTCAGCATTTGACTGCCTGTGCAATGAGTTCAATGTAATCTTTATATTGTCTTTTTGTATTTTGAATGTTTATTGTTTAAGAAAACTATGTGCAATTAAATGGTTTGAATGGGTTTCGAGCCAATACAGAGTGCATCAATTTCATCAACGTTCTGTTCTGTTCTATTCGATCTAATGTTTTAATAACGTGTCTGCATATTGGAAGCCAGTCTATTTTAACAATTTAAGGAAGTACATGTATACGTTTCATATCTCAATCATGAAGATGTGTGTTTAAGTGATCTTGAAACATAGACAGTGTATTTTAAAATACTATACCTTATAGTTCGAACAAAAAAACAGAACACTGTTTATAATAACAATACAATAAACTAACCCACGAAGAGGGATGCCCAGGATGACTTTAAAATAAACAATTGTGATATGTTTTACTTGTGTCTTAGTTGTTGGTGTAATGGAAAGCATTCTACCATTACAGGCATGATTTACCAAGTGGTGGTGGTTTATCCGCCATGCTAATTTTGTGAAAATGAATTACACAATTTTTTTCATTGCTGCCTACCCCTGAAATGAATGGTCTCATCTTTAATGTTTACCAAAACACGTTTTGTTTTTTTGTACGCACTATACACAACCTACTTTATGTATTGTCCAAATATACATAAAGAACTCATGTTGGGTTGAACTTGTATGGGATGAGGTATAACACAACACAGTTTTAGATTGATTGCAAGGGGCATTTATTTTAATTTCATAGCATGAAATCTAAATAATGTTCATAAGCAAATAAACTATATTAAGTATTTCTACCGAATGACATATCTGGACTGCCAAACTGCCAAAAGGAAACCGCCGCCAGAGCCTTTTAAATATAAGTAATTGTTTGCACATTTTGTCTTGATATGGGCGAGTATCACTTTTATTTGTGATTCACTTTCGTCAGCAGTTTGAAAATGCTGAGTCGAAGTATACATGTATTTTATTACAATGCATTGTACGGAGTTTTATCAGAAAGTGAATTGATTTTTGTTGCAGGAACGAGGTTCATAGTGAAAATTTATAAGTCTATGAAGGAAATAAATCAACAATTTATTAACGCCGATCCTTTTGTTTTTTATTTCAAAATCTTATTACGGAGTAATTTATGTCCATAGACGATTGTCTTTTAGCGATAATATTTACCAGTAGCGGAACTAAATACTGTATAAATTATGAATGTTTCCGATGGTTTGTTGGAAATAAAAGATTATTTCTGTCGTCATGCAACTTCCAACATCTCATTTAGTGTCAGGAATTATTTCCACACAATTCCAGATGCATCCAAGCGTGGACAATTTGCGGCATACTTTTGTCCCCAATCATACCGATAACAACTGAATGGCGCCGAATGTCGTAGTCATGAGCATTCTACGTTAAAGATGGCCGCCGTAGACACTAACTGGTAATATAAAGGTGATAATAACTATTATCTACGCACAATCTGACGTTGGTTTCTGAACAAATTACCAGAAAAGAAGCTCGCTCTTATCTATTTACATGATAAATGACTCTTTCTTAGCTTATCTGCCATCGCTTTCTCCGATTTATCGCTGTAACTACCGATATTATTCATAGTTTTTTTGCTGCATAAAATCAGTAAGTGGCACCTTGACACACGCAGTTCTAACTATATACAATCAAGTAGTACTATTTTTCTGTTTGTATGAGAAATAAAGGAACAATACTGCACAAGATATCTATTGTTCTTGTCTTCATTTCTGATATTCTACATTAAATTTTGTTATATAAATATCAATTTTAAATCAACATTTACCACCCTCGAATTAAAGATTCTCGGTCTCAGATTTAGTTATATTTTTATATTTTAATAATCACCTGTCAATGTTTGTAATTGCTATAGGAAATGAAATCTGAATATTTTAAGGCAGACTGGCCTAACCATTGTAATGTAATAAAAGTCACAAAACGCACTGAAATCATTTAATTAAAACCATTACTGACTAGGTAGGCTTTATGCATAATATTACCATCTTTTACCGAAGCAAGTCAAATGCACCAAAATTGTTACTACCAAAACAATGCTTGACTGCTTTCAAAATAGTTTTATTGAGAGTAGAGTTTTAGAAAAGTTGATATTTAACTTGAAAAATGTATGAAAGAGCATCTTTAACCATGAACTTGTCATACTTTTAACTCGCCCATCCACATCGATGATTTTGTTCCTTCGTGGTGTTCTAAAAACTCACGTCTCAATGAATATATTCTATCGGTGAAGTAGAACTTGTATTTTAAATGTCAGAATCCATTCTTTCCAGTCAACGTGTTAATTAATCAAGAAAACAAATATTCCAATATGTCCGAACATGTCCGAACATGTCCAAAATGGTCATTAAATCTCCTGGCAGCCAGGTAAATCCAAGTAGGAACTGTCGTACTGTGAAACAAGCGGAACCAATCTTAATGTAAATGTCTTGAATACCTCCCAATTAGATCTTTCATAAACTCAAATTAGTAACTGGCATTTCCGTGAACAAGTATTTTGGCATATCAGCTGCGCGTGAAATCAATCTAACTGAATAAAATACGCTCAGAACCCCTGAGATGTTTGCAACAATGATGGATAAAAGGTTTTTATATTCTTGTTGTGTAATACGCTAACACTGTGAACATTTCTTCATGAAATAACTTTAATTTAATTCGGAAAAGCACAGCATGATAGCATGGTGTCTGTTTTATTGAATTAAATTTAAGATTTTAAAATATTTCACGCATGCGCAGTCACTACATAAATTAGTGAGAATTGTCCAATTAGATTTTGATTTAAAGTGACGTAGATTGTAATTTATGGTTATTTCAAGAAATAAAATTGTTTTATTTAGTGGCAGTTCTGAGGTTAAATATTTATTATTCTTTAATTGATTATGAATGTCATAATTTCTGGGTTATTTCCGAGCGTCCAATTCGTTGTACATGTATCAAAATTGTAACACTATTGTTGTCAGACATATTAATGCATTTTTCGCGCATTTTCGTTTTGCAAATATACGAAAAGGGTAGAAATAGGCATACACTAATTGCGAAAGAAATGATTTTATAACAAACATACATTTGTTTTTATTTTTACATTTGTATTATTCCAGTCGATTGAAACAACCCATTCCACTCATACTAGAAAAATGCGGTTTTTTTTAAATTTTATTTGATGTCGTAAATTGACAATTTATCCCGCTAAAACTTTGTTCAAATATACATGTAAGTTGAACACTTTTCGTACATATAAACATGCTTTTACATGTATTTTAACTGACACTTTGAATTATAAAATACTTTAATAATTATTCCATGCATTTAACAATAAATAAATACATGATGGATGGCATTGCATGACGAACGAATGTGATATGACGTCATTATAAAAATACGGAAGCTTGATTGAAAGAAGTCGGCCATGTCCTTTAATAATAATAAAACTTAATTTACCATAAATGATTCCTGTATTCAAAGACTATTATTTCATTGATATTAGAAATACATACAATAAGAAAACAATTAAACATTTTTTTTTATCACTGATGAATAATTACCATGATTGAGAAGTAATCTTTCATTTATGACAACTTAATCAATTTAACAGTAACAGAAAAATCAACATAAAACACTCAGATTCATTGACACACTTACTTGATGTATATAACATATACTTGGTGAATTATTATACAGAAATAAAATAACACACTTTTATATATATAATAGTTCTATTTTCTGGTACCTATATATGAATGAGTTTTACGCCCCCATTCCAAACAGTCACAGTCATAAAAGGTCGAACTACTTGGTTGTGATTCACTTGTACTACTATTAGGTTATCATTACGCGTCTACGCCAACCTACTAAGCATTTCCAGTAATTTAGTTCTACCTCTTATAATGTAGGAGCAGTAGTCCAATGGTGAGACGCGCGCTTAGGGATCGAGAGGTCCTGGGTTCGAACCCCACCAGGGGCATGCACGGCTAATTTCCTTGAGCAAGATATTTACCTTCGATTGTTTCACTTCACCCAGGTGTAAATGGGTACCTGCGAGGGTGGTATAATTCCATTGCGCCAAAGTGTCGGCTGCACTAAACGGAGTTAAAAAACTCCCCAGGGAGATTGATAGATAGATACCAGTAACCCAATGTCCAGGGGTAATAGCTGTAAAGTCGGCGAACATGCATAAGCATGAAACTAGACTATAAAATACAATTACTTTTAATGTAAATGTAAGAGTTATGGTAATTTAATGCTTCTACCAGTCGACCACTGAAGTGGTTTGTGTCATCAGTAGGTAATTCCAATTGACGACAAATTTAAATTATATAAGAGTTGTTGACTACTAACAGTGTCATTGATAGTTTTATTGACACAAATGACTTATTCTTCAGTCTGGTGCTATTGTGTGAAGATAGAGAAAACAAGAAATCACATGTATAAATTTTTTAAAACAAATTGATTACAAATCTATAAATTAAATGGACCTTGTTTATAAAATCATAAATATGTTACTTCCACAGGATTACATTGTATATTTCTTATTCTATTCAACAGTCATTTTATTGTGTCTCTGTTTTGACATTTTCTGAATGTTTAACTTTGTATTGCACAATTAACGTGCATTTATCCGGCTGATTTGAATATTCACTACAGTACTTCTGTACTCATGGTCGATAAATGTAGATTTAAATCAGCAGAGATAATGTATTATTTCATTTACATGTATATATAGTACCCACCAAAAGTTTGTAGAATCATTATTTTTAATATATTTAAGTATGGTCTGTGATAAAATGAAAACACATTTCATTAATGCAACACTTTTTTAAGATTAAAAAACCATGTTTATTGTAATTATTTTCCATAACATAGTTTTATGCTATTTTTGCAGTCTCAGTTATAATGATAATGATAATCAAAAAACTAAAGCAAAACTAAAAGGCATTTTGAAATTAACAGTTATCAAATCTAAAATAAAAGCTATTTAATAGGCCTTCAAAGTGAAAATGTCTCCAAACTTTTGGTGGGTACTGTAAGTCTCACAATAATTTCTCGTCTTCTAATCAAATGACATTATCAAAACCATCATGGTCTACCATTTAAAACTTTACAACCTATAAATATCAATTAGGTATTGTAACAGAACAGATTGTAGCATTCTATGACAGCACAAAGTCTTTGATTTAAATTTTGATATAATTTCCTGGCAGACACGTCTTTTATGTACCGTGTTAGTGAAAAACGGCTGTGTGCTTCATTAATAACAATTTTAAAACAGAAAATGTTTTCATGTTTAACTTTTCTTTCAAACTACGCATGATAATGCACGTTGATCGTACAATATTGTATTTCCGTATGTTACGGCGCTTTCCAGAGTTAATAAACGAAATCACATATGAACGACTCTGAATATGTGATTTAGTTAACTTCTTGCAAGTTAGTTTTTTTCGAGAATTTTCAGAATTAAGTAATATTGCAGTAGAAATGCATAGAACATGCATCCGTCCCGCAATTTTCACATACTCAGAATAACAGCGAAGGAATCTAAATCGAGGAACGTACTGTTTAAATTTGGGTGGGTGAAAAATAATAGGTATCAATTTTTTAAAGCTATGGAAACAATCTTAAAATTGATTACCCTTTGTTAAACATATAATTACATAGATTGTACTCATAGTCTGTGTTCAGTTTGCTGAACTGTTTTATCATAACTCATTTAGGTACCCTCTGTGGAGGGGGCGTGGCCAAGTGGTTACGGCGTTGAACTGGAAAGCATTGGGAAACGAGCTCCGCGTTGGTTAAAATCACATCCAGAACACCTCGTTGTTTTCTTGAGCAAGAAACTCTATCATACTAATGAAGGAAGCGGAATCGAGTAATTAATATTAGTTGAAAAAATCTAGTTTCAAAATCATACTAACTGAATTAATAAGTATAAACTAAAAGTAAATATTCAATGATCTTCATTCTAATTATAAAAGGCAATATTCATCTTATTATATTAATAACATAAAATAATTGATCGTTCCAACCACAGACATACCTTGAAACTGCCTGTACAAGTTCTGCTATTAGATCACGATTTTACGAATTGGAACTCATTTGCCTAGATGGTATGCGACGTTAACTATGATTGAAAATTACAGTTCCAAACTACTATTATTATTTATACCCTTCGTATTTATATAATGTTATTAACTCCGACGATTGATACCTTCTCATTAATAGATGGCCTCGGGTTCGAAACTAGCTACATGATATGTTTCATCTGAGAAATATAAACTATGGCATAAGAAAAGTGGATGTTTAGAACTGGTTGACTTAAACAATCGTAACGTGGTCGTTCCACTGTATATGGACCAGACTATTAAAATGTTTTAAGACAAACACAAACAAAAAAGCTTAGATATCACAAGGTAGAAACCAAGAGACCGGCACCTTACATTATTAACAATAGGCGTCTTAGTAGAGTTTGAACTCTGCTATAGATCATATTATCACTCTATCTAAAGTCATCAATGATTTATTGTGTCTTATGTACATTAAATATATACATATATTAACATGGTCCTTCTACATTATGTGATAAAATTGTCAATTAATATATCATTATTGGTGTGAAATAAAAAGGATCTGGGTACATTATAGGGGCTTCAAACGTTACGGCTAATGACAATATGAACATAAACAAGACGTAGATAGGAACGAAATCCTCATTTAAACACAGTGTGAAATCACTTACTTTTCCCGCGTCATTTAAGATGTACGGGACGCGTTCAACTTCTGCTATAACGCTTACAAAAAGCACAGCGATGTAGTATTCTCGGGAACATACTAATAGAAAGGTCCGAAGTCTATATGTAATGTAGATTGCAGAGATTGCCTTTGATTTTAATCATAAACCCAGCTGGTGCTCATTCTGTATTATTTGATAATTTCTAAGCCTTTATATTTTTTCAAGACTTAATGATGTGTACATCTTTAGTGACTTTACTTTCTTCCGATGTAGTTAATGTTGATATTAAGAAATGAAGCCCATCTAATAAGAAATAAAGACATTCTATAGATGAGGTGTGCCAACGCTGACGTCTATTTTGACTTATTGGCAGATTTCTGAGTAAATACGTAAATCATAATTTATTTATCATAATTCATATACGCTCGAACATGTACATGTATGCTTCAATAATTAACGTCTGCTAATTCATTTATGACTACATGTATATTTTAATCGTATAAATATAAAAAAACACCCACGTGGCACTTGTAACTTCCGGTCCAGAGGAATGGCATGAGGTTATGAAATCATTAAGAATTTGATTAATCATTTTTTATTTTTGAATGTTAGTAAATGTTTCACATCGAGAAATCCATCCTCTGAAATCTCCGAACATAGTTTTATGAATATTGTTACATAAATATTGCTTCAAATATAACTAACAAAGTATCCTTCACGTATAGGATTCCATAGTACGTATACGTAACAACTTATATCCTTATTTTAATACAAACAAATGTACACCTTTTTCGAATTTTAACATTGTGGTGCAATAACAAAGGTTTTAGAAAAACTTTCAAATTAAAATTTTGAAACCAGAAAAAGTTGACACCATCTTTTATTTCTGAAGTTAAAGTTTTGACCGTAGACAAATTAACAGGCAACCGTATAAGACTAGTCATCGTTGTTAAAGTGAGGGTAATAGTTTGCTTCCGTTAACTTAACACTTTTGCATGATAATCTCTGACCAGTGGCATCACCTTCAGGCAGGTGATCCTTCACAGTACTCACTTATACTCGAATGGAGTGAGACGACTGTCGGTGAATTTCTTGTTAAAGAAAATTAGCAATGCCCCCTTTTGGTGTTCGAACCCGGGACCTCTCGATCCTAAGCGCGCATCCTACCACTGGACCACATCACAACTGCTCCCACGATAGCATTATACATGATGTACATTTTTTTTGCAAATTTTGTAATTAAAACTTAATAGTAAAATGAAAGAAAATAATTACTGATACACCTCCCTACATATTCTCGTACCCAGAGTCTAGTAGGATTCTAGATCGAGAATCTTAAAAACTTCGGGGTACGAGAATGCTCCCTACATCACCCTGCAGTTGTTCAATTTCTAAGAGACAGATTTAGTGGGTGTTTTAAGGAAGATGGCTTTTCATTGGAAACTTAATGAAACTGAGTAAATTACGATGATTTTCTTAAGAGGTAGCTACAATTATGGAATGGTTGTAAGGAGTTCCCCCATTCCTCATTGTACTTGAAACACCCTCGTGTGAAAATATCAGTTCCAAGCTGCCCTTTCTCCTGGGAAAGTATATAAATATTACCAATGAAAGACTCACTCTTTAACCCTTTCTATGATAATACATCTTTCTACTTTTAATAATTCTTTAATCTAATCTATTTAACATAATGAGTAATTAATTAGAACTCTCTCAAATATACGATACATTTATTTCATTGCAAACGGATGATTTTACAATTTTTACCAGTTTTATTGAAAGAAAGCGACCATATTAAATACCTTATCAACTAATTACAGATTAACTCTGCCATGCCATCGTGGAATCATAATTCCAGGATCAAAGAAAACAGGGTCAGTAAAAGACCTGATATTTGGTGTGAAAATATCACGAGGAAATCTGTACTGGAAATAAACCACGTGTTTTTATACTTCATCACGTGATAATGTGTATTTAAATTGACGTTTTTATACTTTGTAGGATGGTATCATAATCTATTAAATTTTAATGAAAGTTTTGGGAACATTGAGATAATTATATCGGTACTTTACTATCGCCAAGATTTGACGACAGTGTATAAATGAACAAAATAAGATATTTGGCGCTGTGCATGGTTCTTTTTGTCTGAATATATAATTAACGTTAGCCAGCAACTATTTTTCGGGATCGCATATTGAAAATTTGGGACCGTATACTAAACTTTACTTCGGGACAGCCAATGGTATCGTATATTATATTAATTTCTCAATACCGGAATAGAATTTCATTGGGCATACAGAAATGGTAGAGCAAGTTTTATTGGTTAAATATCGGTCAAAAGTTCAGTGGCATAGCCAGCTGCGCCGAATAAGTATTTTAATTTTTTGAATATTATAAATGCACCATTGTTGATTACGATGTATAGATGCTTTACAATGAAGCAGCTATTATTTTAATTATAGAACATATCACAATATGTCCATCGAACTAGCTTCGCTTGTTGTTTATTTTTTAATTTTTTTATTACCTAGGTCCGACCA
Organism: Mactra quadrangularis; assembly: GCA_025267735.1. Lineage (NCBI taxonomy): Eukaryota > Metazoa > Mollusca > Bivalvia > Venerida > Mactridae > Mactra > Mactra quadrangularis. The sequence goes on from CM046309.1 coordinate 6,754,415, forward strand.
CTCCATATGGATGCATTATATGCAGACCCAGCTAAATCTTTAACTCAAAACAGCTATGTGTCTTAAAAAAAAGAACCTCTTCCTCACCTTGATTCTGATTCTTCCGGAATGTCAATCGCCGTTACCATTTCCCAGGCTTGAGGACAGCTTCGGATGGTTTCCTATATCGAGTTGGATTCTTTGTTTTTTGTCATAGTTCTAGGGGTTTATTCTTTCCGGCATTAAAATACATGCAGTTGAATGTATCGTGATTCAATTGTTGAATTATGCTCAGTACCATTCTAATACTCTCGCATACTGGTACACAATCTTCCACAGAAAACTTTACTATAATTATATTATATCTTACAATTATCTTGCTATCTGAGTGTTACACCTAAGTTACATCTCTTTCAACACATTATAAACTATCTTCACTACAGTTTTTATTCCAGCTTACCCACAATACATCTGGAATTTCAACATATATCTGTTAACAGGGTTTTAACAATGTCAGGGTTTTTCATAACAAAAAATAGTGTTGTCATTGATCGGTAACATCCCTGGGCATATAGATATAGGGTCTCTAGTCGCTTAATATGAATCAAAACGACCTTCGTAGCTATTGCGAAATTCATGCATTAACTACAAGCATATATTAAGAGTATATATTAAGAGTGGGTGACTAAGTATTAGCTAAAATAGTGTAATTGTACCTTTGATGATAGCGACTGGTGGAATGTTGAATATTAAACTGGTCATTCTTGTACGCTCGGCACTTTGTCGCATGTAATTGTATATATATGTATATTGTATTTATTTGGGTGATGAGCATTGCTCAAGCCCTTCAATAAAGTATCTGTTCTGTTCTGTTCTGTTAAAGTTTGTTTTATATGCTAGTTATAAAAATGTAAGACTTGCATCATTTATGATAATGAAGATGATTCTCATTCGATTCGTTGTTTGCATTTTAAACAGTAAACGATTACCTTGCCGTACTAACTGTTCCTTAGACGCATCTGTTCCAAGGACTACCATACTCTGCGTCCATCATACAACAAACTTTCTCACAAAAATAGACATATGCATAGACAACAGCTTGGCACTTGCTCACGTCCCATGCTTGTGAAATGTAGATTTGATAAATCAGCGACCTTAAACAATCAAACCTAGAAACGGTCATCATTTTATTATAGACTATAATATGATCCATTGCTTAAAATTCATGAAATTCAGAGGTTTTCTTTCTCCATAAAATCCAACAAATTATAATGTTGTATTCTTTTTATACAAACAATCAACAGCTTGAATGATTTGAAGTTGGGGATACTTTCATCGTTCCACTAAATCCTATCAAACATGAAGCTGAAACTTTTCTTTACATATTTCAGAAAGAACAATTAGTCATAACAATTCTTAGAACATGGACAATGATGTTTTTATTCCTGATGATGAAATGAGGATTCTTATTATTAAATTTCTCATCATGCAGTATATGGTTACAGTTAACAATATTTTAATGTTTTGCCCTTGGTGAGTTTTTAAACTCCTTCTATTTAGATGTTTTTAGCAGTACAATTGAATTGAAATGCAGACATTTAAATACAAGACTCCCATAAAACTAAGAACTTTTTAACAAAATTACCACGTGCAAATTAATTAAAGTATTTCTTAAAAGCTTTTCATGTACCATTAACAGGGAGTGTTCCTTCTTCAAATCTACGAATTTATTTCGTCGAAAAACAATGGTCGATTCATAATCATAGGCTTGAACGTACGTATCAATTGATGTATTTTTAGTTTAAACATCGAGTGTGAATTAATTACTTATGAAAAACGAGATTAATCAAAGCAAATCAAACAAACACTTACTATTTAAATGGTTGAAGATGAAAGTTGTCTCTGAAGCTTGTGTGAATCTCACTGAAGTGTTATTCACACGGAAGTACCGTATTAAACCGGAACAACGTTCTATTATACCCATCGCCTTTAGTAGAAGACCGTAATGGCTGGAAAACTTAACGTTTCGATATTTGAAATTTAAGCCACTTAACAATTATGATGTATTGTAAAATGGATACGTCGAGAAAAGTTGTAAAATCTTAAGAGTAGATAATAAAATGAACTAAAACATTTGCTTAAATAGACTACAATCGTTTGAACATTTCAAGAGCTTTTAATAAAGGATAGGGTATAAAAAGAAGTTTAGCAAAGTTTATTATTTTTTCATGTCTTAATTGCCGGTTTTTCATTTCTACTGCAGATGTCAGACACTGAAATGAAACTCGTTTATTTTGGTGAGATCTAAGAACTTTACGGAGATAACGTAACGATTTTATTGATTTTTTTGTCTAATTTCATTTTAGCGGTTCTTGTTGTAATTTAATTATAATCCAATAGAACGATGTAATATTGCACTAAACACTGAAAATAAATTTACCTCACTTATAGTCTTTGATTTGCTCACACTTAGAAAAATAAGAGGGCTTTTAAATAATGAAATAGATTTGTATAAGTTGTGTACGAATGAAAACATATCCGGGAAATTAAGAGCCGCATTAAAATTATCAATATTCTTTGAGGAGAAGATTTCATTGCTGGGGGCAGAATTGATGAATGTAGTCACTTGAATTGTCATAAAATAATAAACAAAACAATCTTTGTTTGTTGTATTACGTGTATAAGTTCTACTTATTTGAATGGCGCCATTTTGTACAAGTGTCCATCCCTAAACGGCGTAGTTCTAGAATAGTTATCAAAATTTTGAGTATTTGAATTGGAAAGTGCAAATTTATTGTATATATTTCAGAAGTAAGGACTTGTGAGGTGTTGAATTGCAGTTTCACGTATTCAAATGACGACAATTGTTTTCGTAGGAAATTTTGTAAAAATGCCCACAAAATCGTATGAGGTAGTCATGTATCCATCATGTATTACAACAGTACTGGATTCACATTCTTTGTTAGCAATAACCTTTTTGTTACATAAATAACAACGTTCGGTAGCTCAGCTTGAATCCACATACCTCAATCAGCGAAAGGTCACATTGATTTAAAGTAAGCGACCATTACCACTCAACCACTAAGATGGGTTTGACTATTCATTATTTATCATACACAGGTTCATGGTGCAGTAAGCTACACGAAAGATTTCAATGTTTGTTGTCTCAAGGGGGTAGCTTGTTCGAGCATCTCCGGGACGCTTATGTCCTCCCATGGAAATTCAACAATAATGTTGCCTTTTTAATAAAGCATAGTGAGAAATTGTCGACTTCGCGTAAGCGTGGGTACGAGCTGGTTATAGACAAAGGTCGAGGAAAACAAAATAATGTGCACTGGCCATCGTAAAATAATATTAATTGTATTGACCCGGTGCTAAACCCTATAAAACTATTAAAAATTAAGAGCCTGCAATATGGTTTCATCTAACGCTTGTGTTTCTAAGTACAATACATTTGTATACAATGCCTTAAAATTTACATAGTCATTAAAATAAAGCATTTATGTGGTTTTAATTTCCTTTGTACTGAGAATTTGCATAGCTAACTTGTTTTTGTAAATATTTATTTGTATTTAAAATTACTTTATATTGTTATTATGAAATCAATATGCATTTAACAAATATTTTAAAATTATTTCATTACTTTCAATAAATAACCATTAAACATTAATTGTTTAAGAAAACATTTTATTGTAATAATTATACTATTAATTATACATTTATTGTTTATGCATAAATTAAGTAATTAATGTTTGAATTGAGTGTGTGTGAGTATTTGAGTATAATTTCTTCTCTTCAAAAGCCAAATTTATGACAGGCAGACAGTTAACCGAACCATTGTCCCAGAGATTCACCAGTATACAGTTATTTCATATATGATTTGGGAACATAACATACAGTCAAACTGTTGGCCCGAGGTAGGGGTAATAGTGTTTTGAACTGTTTCCCGAGGCCGTAGACCAAGGGAAACAGTTGAAAACACTATTCCTGACATCGAGGGACAACAGTTTGACTGTTCCCAAATAAAACATGAAATAACTGTTTTATTACCTAATCAATTACTATTTCAACAGTACTTCGTCAGACACTTCCAAAAACCGTTTTTCCTCCCTGGTCGACATGTTTACCTCTGATAAATCAAGATCAATGGACGCTTGATGCATTCAAAGCGTCTGGTAAAGCCTAAAATCCCCGCAGCAGTTTCCCTTATATCAGTACAGTAACAGTTCGAATAACATTGCGTGGCATAAGAGCACGCGTGGGAAACAGTCAAAACTATTGACCAGTCAACAGTTCACTCAGAAAACAATTCAACATATCAAATAACACTTATATAAACAATCGGGTAATAATGTTAACTTTCACTTTCATCGTCTGTAATAGACTTTCCATTTTAAAAGACATGCACAATATATCTGATTCTACATGTACATGAATTTATATTTTATAATTTACAATTGAAAATATTACATCCTACTCTAAGGGCCACATATAAGGTTATCATAAGGATAGTCAAGATATCCGCTGTATACATATATCATTGATCTTAATATACGGTCAGACTTGATGTGTGAAACAGTTATCATAAACAAATGCATGAACATGTATATATGCATTTTAATTCTTCGTCGTTTTCCAGTTTTAATCCATCTTTTAATGCTGAGATTTCACGAAGTGGTTCTTGTATCACACACTCGTGTGTTTGCATCTATTAGGTCGATTTAATAATTTGTTCAGGGATTTTATTAATTCACTCATTTATTTTTCCTCATCCTTAAAGCAAGTTCTTATAAATTAAACAAATCATCATGGAGTCCACTTCCCGGATCCCCATGACTAGTACTAGTAGGATACAATTTCTTACTAAAGGAAACAACAGGATAGTGTAAATTCGAACCAAAGCAGATCTGGCTATCCAATAATATGAGTCCAACATCCTAATTACCACTCAGCCACGCCTGTTATTCAAAGTATCAATTCTCCCTTACTTGATGAACAGTACACATTACTGATTGAAGTGAAAGAGGTTTGTTTGAAGCCTTGTTTTGATTTGCTCTGACTAAAAACAATTAGTAAACGTTTCATAAAAAAGTCTGTATATCAAATCTGTACTGTTGTAATTTCAACTAACTGCATTTCAATTACGTTTCAAACTTAAAAGTTCTGGTTCATTTGACGTAGTATTGTATATGGAACTCCCCTAAAACCAGGTAGGGAGAAGCACTTCCGGCAGCGTTCATTGATTTTTGATGATTAAAGCAATTTTATAAAACTGCAGAAATTTTGATGATTTAATGATCATTCAGCATAAAAATACCACAAAATGAAACAATTTTAACATTCATTTAAATATACGACGTACGCACTTATTAAGTCATTATTTTATAATCAGGGTAAGTGATTTCGGTGGTTTGAGTTTTTATCTCAATGCGCATGCGCGCAAAATTGCACTTCCACGCGAATCGTTTCCAAGCATGTTATTTTTCCATCCGTTCCGGCTAATTTGTTACATCATTCAAAAGTAAATTATATGCCAGCGAAATGAAGCTATCTTGCAGATATTTTAATTATAGTTTTTCTTACCTCATTGCGACCTCTGTGCAAATTAGGCGTACATATCAGCTTGAAATATCTTAAAGAAATTTGCCGCCTCATTTTCATACATTTGAAATAGCCATGCATTATTTACTTATTTATTTAGCGAATGTGCTGCCATATTTTACTATAGGATGGTCTAGAAGACTTGATATATGATAATATATTTGTGTGGCAGAGTTAATAACGTCTTCACATTACCAGGAATGTATATCTTAATAAATCTAACATTTCTATTTTCTTGTTTTTCTTGTTTGTTGGTTGGTTGGTGCTTGAATACTCGCGGAAGTTTTGATAATTAGACGATCAAGTCTGACAGTAGATGCCATGATGGCAAAAATGCATGATTATCTTAGATGTCAAAGAAATAAGGGTTTTGTTATTCTTATACATATCGTCGATCTGCTTTAATAGCGAACATTTGTGTATAATTATTTAAGCCAATAAAATATGAAACAAAAAAAAAAGACTTCAGAATACATGAGCAAACTTCATTTAAATAAATTGATTAAATATGTGCAAAATTACTAGTGCGAGTGGGGTTCGAACCCACGCGGACATTCGTCCATTGGAACTTAAGTCCAACGCCTTAACCACTCGGCCATCGCACTGTTATATAATCATGTGATCTATTTATAATATTACTGAACTGTTCAAAATTTGTAACTGTTGTTCAAGACGCTATTGCACACAAAGATCATATAGATGTTTTTTTTCCATCCCATTCTTACAGTCACTAGCCAAAATTAGGAAATATTCTAATTGTACATGCTAATTTATTACATTTATTCTTCCGAAATTCGCCTTTTTAGATTATTTACTCACTTTTCTATAAACAAAATTAGTTTCAGCAGACCGAGTTCACTGATCGATTCATTTTGTGTTGAGGATTTGGAGCTAACTATCATTTTTTTTTAAGAAAAGAAAGGTACGTAGTTGTTATTTTATGCGCTATTCAAAACTTATGATTATTTTAGCTGAGTCTATAAAAACAAAATGTAACAAAATATCTAGTGCGAGTGGGGTTCGAACCCACGCGGACATTCGTCCATTGGAACTTAAGTCCAACGCCTTAACCACTCGGCCATCGCACTGTTACATATCCCTACGATAGTAGACTCTATATAAGCTAAATAAATAGATTATAAGTTTAGACTAATCTACGATGGATTTTAAACACAGATAAATGATAACATCATTATTCAAACAGTGATTATGAAGTGATACTGGTATTTAATTCAATGGTGAAGTTATATTCATAATTAGTGCATATTATCAAAACGTTTTATCTACAAAATATATAGGTCTTGGGCATGTTAAGGCTCTATCATAGGTTAAAACATGAATATTTTTGTTCTTGCATTTTCTTTCCTTATATGTACATCATGGCTTGTTTAAAAGCCACTATCCTTTTTAAAATTTCATAGTATTCCCTGAATCTGAAGTTAGCATGCGAATTAATGATTGAACTTTATGTATTGTAAAAATCTATACATATTTGACTGTGTAAAATTAATTAATAACAATATCCAGGCTATTCTTGGATAATCCAAGGCACTCGCCTTAATTGATACAGGCCTAAATAAGCCCTACGGACTAAGCTAATAAAATAAATAGACGAAGCTCGGATAGCCACATCCCTGATACTTCATCGGTGAAATTTTATCATCAATTCTATTATGCTTTGTCAATGGTGTATTTTAGGAAGAAAACGGATATTAAGCCCCTATCTGATGATTTACAATTGAACCATTACAATTTTGTTTTCATCAATATAGGCCTACACGCTTTTTAGCCTTAATTCTAAAATTTGAACAATACAAATAAATCTTCAACCAAAAAAATATCAGTATTAATCCATCGGTAACAAACTATATAAAACGTTTAAATTTTAAAAGACCTATCAACGTTACAGCTCGCTTTAAGATAAAAGTTTAAGTTAAAGCAAAGTTTGATAGAGTGGCCAAACCAGTCAACCGTAGTTTTTAAATTCGATTAACTCCCTTAGATAAAAGTCACGTGGAGAAAGAATTGAAAATACGTTTATACTGCAGACAAAGAATATGGAGTGTAAATGAACTGAGTATCAAGTTTATGCCGAGAGAAATGGTATGAACAAGTAATTTCGACGAAGTATAACATGCAAATATTTCAACGTCTTTCGAACGAGAGTTAAAAGTAGTATTACAGTATATATACAATAAATACGAGAATCGCTTGTGTATCAGTGCGATGGCCGAGTGGTTAAGGCGTTGGACTTAAGTTCCAATGGACGAATGTCCGCGTGGGTTCGAACCCCACTCGCACTAGATTTTTTATTTTTTTAAATTAGATAGTTTTGCCCATTGAACTAAGAATAACACAAATAACCCTTTCTAAGAGTGCTTATCAGTAGATAATTATTATAAAACATGTATATCTATTTTTAGAAACCGAAAGTAGCAATTTATCATTTCCTATTACTGTGAAATATTAACTGTATGAAATATGTTTGATTTGTTGTTGGAAATATTAAAAGGAATGTTATTACATGCATCATCATCGCTAATAAGAGAATGTCAAACATGTATATTGTCAGTTAATTTTATATTTGTAGTAAAACTATCTTATATCCTGTCTTAGTAATTATATACATGTATACTGTTTAGTATAACCAACTTGCTTTCTCACTCGTTTTCTTTAGACAACTGTCAACTTACTGTCCATGAGATACAGTCCTGTTTACAGAGATAAAGTGGACATTTGATGGTGTACGTATTTGTTTAAATTTTATAGAATTTACTCGTATGATCAAAGTACAGTGACACTTCTTGATAGCGGTCAATCAAAAGACTTTGCCTAAGCAGGGATTCTATATACGTATATATAATCCCTGGCCTAAGTGACTATATTAAATGGCAGGTGACTTTAGTGGAGAGTGAGAATTCTATAAGTTATATTGCTTGACAAGCATGATTCTAGTAGGGCCTATGGCTCTTGATTAGCGAATGACTCAATCTTTGATGGGTCGGTATTTAAGAAGGTATTCCTGTATTTGTATGACTTAAAATTATTAAAATAAAAAAAAATGTTTAAAATTACATTAAAATGTTAATGCCATTTCACAAATCCACGTGATTGTAAAATGTAATAAAAAATTCTAGTGCGAGTGGGGTTCGAACCCACGCGGACATTCGTCCATTGGAACTTAAGTCCAACGCCTTAACCACTCGGCCATCGCACTGCGTTGTTCAATACATTCTAATCTAACACTACAATACTAATGTGACAGTCATATCGTATTGATAACAAGTCGTCGTGGTTTAAGGGTAATAAGATAAAAATCTGATTTAAAATCACGTCAACTTTAAAATATTCAATCCTGCTTTAACAATCGGTTAACTGCTATGGTTTGTTACACACAGACTTAAAGTAGAAGTAACATGAACTATGACAGACTATTTTGTATTAATAGAATCATTGTATGACTCATGACTTGAGAAGTAAAGATGAGCTTGAAATACTTGTTTAAGCATCATTAAATAATATATTGAAGCGCTTGTAAATATATTTAAAGTTCATCCGTAAAACATTTGTAAATAAATTGTCCCTTTAAAGGTGATGTTTCGACACCTTTAGGGAAATGACTGGTTAACAGTGGCGTTATGAAACACTGTTCAGGACAAGTCCGGTTAACAGTAGCATCATGTTATACTTACTGTTCAGGACAACAACTTTAAATATCAAATTAATAAAAAAGGTGAAATTAGTGATAAAAAATGTAAAATTAAGTCGAATCATGAACTGTGAATGATGTAGGTAAAAAATATGAAGTATAAAAGCTCAATAAAACAATACAAAAAAATAAATACACTTACACACTATATTACATCATGTGTGATAAATTTTATTTTGTTTTGTGTTATTGTATATACGTACTCGTATATTATGTATTTATGGTGGAGGGTTTTTACTGAATTATATTTTATAATTTATCTTTCTGTACAACGCCATTGAATAAGTAATATAGAATTAGGCGTTTAATCAAATGAAAAAGTTTAAAGTTTAAGTTTTCTATTTAAATAAAAATATAAGAACACAAACATGTAATTTACCATTATCAAAACAAATCTTTGATTTTTTAGAAAAACGTTTAATCAATAAGTAAAATCAGCGTTTTATATATGTATAGGTCATATAGCAATAGCATGTGACAGGATGTACAACATTCAAAAATATGAATTAACGGCCTCAACTATAACAATTATTGTATAATAAAATTTAAGTAGAGAAATCTTGAGGCTTTATTAATTTGTTATACGTTTTTTTATATACACTGTCTAAGTTCATTTGTAAAACATTTATTCATTTAGTCATAATCTAGTAGATGTATTTGATTGTAATACATGTAGTAACACACCAAAAAAAGAGCCAAGACTCAGGCTCTTTTCATTCGCCAAATGAAGGGTATTTTACTTATATCATTTAGAACATACAACTCGATATTTTTTTAGTTTTTAAGGCCGGCATTTTCTCCATATACCTTAATCCTCGTTAGTCTATAATCCAATATCTTTTATCATATACATTCGTAGAATATTTATTAAATGTTACAATCTTGCATTGAGTAAACACAATGTTTGTAAAATCGGACTATATTTTCCTTCTAACTGTAGCTAGCTTCCAGATATTGAGAGTTCAAATAAATAAGGGGTTAGGATTTCCTTCAATTATGTAATTAGCCTTTACTATGTTTAATACTCAGAACAATTTTATCAAGCCTCTCGATAGCGTTGTTTTTCTTAAATTTTCATCCAATTTATTTCAATACAGATTATATAACGCACCTGTCGGTAGATTCTGCACTAAGAATACATATCATATTTAACGTTGTGATCACATTTCTTGAATTTTCAGGAACCTTTAAAATGTAAGAAAATAATCCATTTATACGATTCTACCTAAAGTAACAACTTGTTGTAAACGTCTCTTTAATCTGAGGCAGTTTAGAATTCATTTCTACGAGTTTTTGAGAGTAGGGAGGTCACGATACCAAGCATTGTAATGTCAACCGTTTTCATGTTTTATGTAGGTTTTATGAAATATTCATGAGTGCGGGCGCTTTTTTCTGCAAGGAATTGACATCGCAAAAGCCACTATATGAAGATATAGTCATAAACAGTAGACTTGAAAACTGTTTTACAAACATGAAGTTATCAAAATGTGACTTGCATTAGAGACATAATAAACAGTTAAAACCACTCTGCTTTCTAAATTTGAATTTGACAAAGTGTCAATTTCTTAAAAAAGTGGGGTACTTTTATAAGAGCACACTATATTCATTTATACGCTAATGTTCTATATACCTGATCCAAAATAGTTTTAGAGCTTAATTATGTAACTTGAAGCATTTTTTCTATAACAACACTTCATCTTAAACAGAAGTTGTGGTCAAAACAATTGTTTCAAGTATTGAAAATCAAATTCTACTTTCGGTTTCGATCTACTTTCACTCTAAAATGCAATAATAACACAAACGTAAGTAGTGTAGGGCGTTAGCGTGGCACCCAAAATTTTTTGAAAAAACCGTTATGGCACCCAAATTTTTTTGAAAAAACCGTTATGGCACCGAGATTTTAAAGAAAAAATATTTATGGCACCAAAACGAAAAAACGAATTTTGGGGAGAGAAACAAAATTTGGGAGAGAGAAGAGGTGCCACGCAAAAAGTAAAACTTTTTTGTACCGCCCTGTGTGTTGGTGTGTGTGTGAGTGTAAGACTAGATTATTTTGACAATTGAGAATTCATTCTTCCGGCATAGATGGTTGGCCCTGAAAAGGGCCGTTGGTTGTATAAATCCATCTGCTTTAATGTTTTCGTTTCACATCATCTTTCTTTTTCTTCAGTGCAGGTTCCTCCGGCATTTTCTTACTGTGCTTGCCTTGTCCATGTTGTTCATGACGGCTCTCCGTTGAAAAGCGTACAGGTATTTTCAATTCTTGAGGTATGAATTGTACAGCACAGCTCTGTCTCTTCTCGATCATTTCACGTACATCTTTCAGCGGGTACAGCAGCGTTTTAATTTCTCTCAGTTCTTTCAAAATGGCAAGCGAAATTTGACGATCTTGACTAAAACTGCACCCACCTGATTGTTGTTGAGTTGTTGGTTGAATCACGGATTGTTGAGTTGGTTGCATCATTTGTTGTTGAGTTGATTGTGGTTGCATCATTTGTTGTTGAGGTTGTTGATAGACAGGCTGGTACATGGTAGTATAGTCCATCAACTCTGCAGTCTGCATAACTTCTCTTAATAAATCTTGATCCGACATCGTCGCTGGTTAAACAAGAAATGAACGTTCTCGAAGCGCGGTGCTATAAATAGCGCACTTCCAAGAATCTTAAGTCTGATGACGTCACGTCATCCATATGGCGTGTTTAATATTTATGAATTTACGCTCAGTTGTGTTTCTTTTAAAATTTAAAACAGCTGTTATTTGAAAACGGTTTAACTGAGACTTTTTTCAATGATTGATCCTTATTCTGTCAGTAACATAGATAAATATCATGTCAGTTTCGGAGCGATCCTATTTCTAGATTTTATTCAATGAACGATTTTAGGCGATTTTCAACCTGTGTTTCTTTCCATACTTCAATTAAAAACGCATTTATTGATTATAATATAGGCAGGAATACGTGCATAAGTAATAATAATAACGTTATAGATGCCTACAAATTAAAATAATTGTTATACATAATATCATACTAGATTTGTTTAAACAAAATAGGGATTTGATCTAAAAAACACGGATTAAGTCGAAAATGTACTGAGTGATCAATTGTGACATGTCGAGAATAGATTCTTTCGAAATGATATGGTTGGCCCTGAGAAGGGCCGTTGTTTCTGGTTGCATTCAACGGCAACCACACTTCCCCATACACACCACGCACCATTTAGCCCAAGCCTTCTTGGTGGTACCTGTGGCTAAAGAGAACGTCTCCGTTTTGCCTCCACTCCAATTGTTTATGAGATCTAATTCGTGATCCCATTCACGTTTTGGAGCCATACAGGGTACCTCCATCAGCTCCTTATGCCAGTCCTCTGGCGGCGGAGGTGGCAATTTTACATTATCACCCCAGTCTTCCACTTCTGGAGGTGGCAGATTCTTCCTAATCTCAGCGAACGTAATTTTCTGAGACATGTTGAGATATGAATGTGTGCAGCGATTCCAACGACTTATATACTCTGGATTGACCTACAGGAATAGGATTGACCTACATCCTGAAAGTCTGCGATTGGTTCTTAAAGTACGAGTTTTGATTGGTTCTTCATGTGTGTGTTTTGATTGGTTCTTAGTTTTTGTTCTCTTGTATTGTGTGGTGTCCCAGTTCATTTGTGCTTGAGCATTCAAGATGGGCAACTGCTTAAAACCTTCTCTGTGTGATGATACACCCTCTTACATCAAAATGGGTAACCTGTACCCTGATTTGTCAGAGTTTCAGACTGATAAATCCAATATCAAGATGGGTAATTTGTACCCAGATTTGTCAGAGTTTCAGACTGATAAATCCAACATCAAGATGGGTAATTTGTACCCAGATTTATCTGAGTATTATGATGATGAGCTGTACAAAAACTACTGGTACTACATCTACTTGGCAGAATGTCAATCGAAGGACCCAGTCCTAAGATGGAAGGCCTTCATTACTGCAGCTAAAATCTAATAACTAAAACCAACGGCCCTTTTCAGGGCCACACCATTTACTTACGAAGAATAACAAACAACATTTATGTCAATATATTTATTTTTTAAATATAACAAATCATTTCACTCACTGTGTTCTGTCACTGTGTACACTCACTACGTTCAGTCACTGTGTTCACTGAATATTAAATGTCAGTTTAAACACTTACAAATTATTATAAGTCCATGTTCTTTACCCGTTTACGTTTCTTTTCTTTCTTCTTTTCCTCCGGTATTTCAGTGTTGATTTTCTCTGGCATGTCTATCTTGTTTACCTCCGGCATGTTGATTCTGTTTTCCTCCGGCATGTCGATCACCAACTTATTCTCATTCACATCTTCTTCTTTTGTTTTCAATGGACATTTGTTTATATAATGTGTTTTGTCATGACAGTAATAACATCCCTCTGTGTACCTTGGTTGATTCAAACAACTATTCGCATAATGTCCTTTTTCATGACAACGATAACATTCAATATGACTTAAATCCTCAGTTTCCAACTTAACAACAATGGCATGTACTTCAGCAAGTTTTTTCTTTAACTCGTAGATCAATGTACTCTGAGCCATAATTGTTCACAGTTCGAAGTCGTGTTTCGAAATGATCTGAGATCTGAACATCTCCCCCTTTTATACACAACCGCTCACCGTTGGGTATAAAAACGACCGCTGTTTCTACATTCAGTCATCATAACCATGTCTCACGAAGACGAGCAACCACCTCCTACCAAGAGATTAAAAACAGACAATGTACGTCAGTTTTATAATATACAACGGAGGTCGGAAAGAAAATCAAGAAAGTTTAGAACCAAAGCTCAAGTCTACGATGTCACACTACACCAGTATGATCAATCGTATGAATTTACCAGTCGATTATTCAACGATATGATTGAACAACTCTACGATACATGTCAAGTGAAATCAACCGATCAAGTTCGATTCTCCATTCAACATCCAGAGCTAGATTTTGGTATTCATATACCTTTTAATCAAGCATCCAACGTCATGGGAGAATCGTTATTAGAAGAAATCGAGAAAGTGGCGCAGAGTAATCAAGCCTTTAGAATTCATGATGGAGAAACCCAGCTAGAAATTACACATATTGAGATGCCGCAAGGCTCTGGGAAGCCTCTACCATTTAAATCCGTAGATGTCAGTCATCTTATTCAAACCAAAAGAAGTATTGTACGTATTGACAACAGTTCAGATTCGATGTGCTTGGCCAGATCTATTGTGGTCGGGCGATGTAAAGCGAACCAGACTTCAACACCTGAATGGAAAAAACGTTGGCATCTTATTCGTCAATCCAAGAAAAGTCTACAAACATTAGAAGCAAAAGCGTTATTAGATCAAGTTGGTATTGGAATGCATCAATCTTGTGGTATAGAAGAATACAAGAAACTGCAAGATCATTTGTACCCAGAGTATGTCATTAAAATACGTACACAACATGGAAAAGATTTATTATTCACCCCTCCAGAAGTGACTAAAAAGAGTCGAGTGATACACATTTATCATCATGATAATCATTATGACTGTATTGTATCTATCACGGGATTCCTAGCAAAACCATATTTCTGTGAATATTGTGATGTAGGATATAGTCATCGTGAAGGTCACAAATGTATACATATTTGTGTATGTTATTCACCCATCCCATGTGAGTTTGGTAAACCTCATTATTGTTTTGAGTGTCGTCGAATGTTCAAGAGTGAACAATGTTATGAGAAGCATAAATCTACACAAGGAAAACAAAAAAAGACCATATGTCAATCGGTGTGTAAATGTAAAACATGTGGACAGATTATTGTTGAAACGAAACGCAATCATCAATGTACAGGTACGAAAAAGTGTCGTTATTGTAAAACAACGGTTGGGCCAGGTCATGAGTGCTTTATTCCTACGTATGAATCACCAGACAAGAAACCAGCAAAAGTACCCTTTATCTTTTTTGATTTTGAATGTCGCTTTGATTCGGGTGAACATATTCCAAATTTCTGTGTAGCTCAAAGAGCGTGTGGGAATTGTATGTGCCAGTCTGTTCAAGAACCCTGTGCAACATGTGATGGTGTCGAAGGAGCTCGTGAAATGGTGTTTCGCGGAGAAGATACTTTAAAACAGTTCTTTACATGGCTATTTCAATCAACCCACCGTGGATCAACAGTGATTGCTCATAATGCTGGTGGATATGATGTACAGTTTATTCTACGACATGCTATTACACATGGAAGTGCCAAACCCGAGTTAATCATGAATGGGTCTAAAATTATTATGATGAAAATACATGGAGTGCGTTTGATTGACTCTCTCAGTTTTCTGAGCATGCCCCTCTCTGCATTTCCAAAAACATTTGGATTGGATGAATTAGCTAAAGGATGGTTTCCATTCTATGCCAACAAGTTGGAGTTTCAAGATTATGTAGGACCCTATTTATCTTTGTATTACTATAGACCTAATAGTATGAAACCAGCTCAACGTGAACAATTTCTGGCTTGGTACAATGAACAAAAAGACAAAGTGTTTGACTTTCAATTGGAAATGGAGAAATATTGTAGATCAGATGTTGACATTTTACGACGAGGGTGCGGAGAATTTCGTAAACAGTTATTAGAGAGTGATCAAATCGATCCATTCTTGGAAGCGACAACATTAGCACAAGTTTGTAATAAAGCATGGAGAAAAAACTCTATGCCAGAACTGAGTTTAGGTATCATTTCTGATGCTGGATATCCCAACAAAACGAAATATTCCATGAAAGGCGTGCGTTGGCTACAAATGATAGCTTTGACAGAAGGTATTCATATTCAACATGCCTTGAACCATCATGGTGAAGTTAAGATTGGGCCATATTATGTAGATGGATTTTGTAAAGATACGAATACCGTGTATGAATTTATGGGATGCTGGTATCATGGATGCCCCGAGTGTTTTCCCAATAGAGATCTGATCCATCCGTATTCCTTAAAAACGATGGGTTTGTTGTATGCCCACACAAAATGTCGTCTCGAAGAATTGAAAGATCAAGGCTACACAGTAGAAGTGATGTGGGAATGTGAATTTGAGAAAAAATGTAAAGCAGACAAGGCCTATAAAACCAGAGTAGAACGATTTTATTTTGGTCAAGATCCTATCATCCCTCGTGAAGCTTTATTTGGAGGTCGCACCAATGCTGTCAAATTGTTTCATGAATGTGAAGAAGGTCAAGAAATAAAATATGTAGACATTTGCTCCTTGTATCCCTTTGTGAACAAGTATAGAGCTTACCCTATTGGCCATCCTACAATATTAAGCCAAGAACAGATTGATCTCACTCAACTAGATCTCTACAAAGGACTGATTAAATGTTGTGTTTTACCCCCTCAAGATTTATGGATGCCAGTACTTCCCATGCATTGTAATAAAAAGATGGTGTTTACATTATGTCGCACATGTGCTGAAGAGGTACAAATGGGAAAGCCATGCACTCATACGATAAGGGAACGTAGTTTGTTTGGCACATGGACTCATGTTGAACTGGCTAAAGCTATAGAGTTGGGTTATCGTGTATTGAATGTGTATCATGTATGGCATTGGGAGGAGTGGAGTTCAGATGTGTACCGTCGATACATAGACAAATACTTGAAAATAAAACAAGAAGCTAGTGGTTATCCAAGTGGTGTGACTACAGAAGCAGAACAAAACCAGTTTAAAGAAGACTACTATAATGCAGAAGGCATTGTGTTAGAGCATGTAGAGAAAAACCCTGGAAAAAGAGCATTTGCTAAAACTATGCTCAATTGTTTATGGGGTAAAAATGCCCAGAATAATATTCTACCTAAAACAGAGTATGTGCACAAATTAGATCGTTTATATGAGATTTTGTCTGATCCTAGAAAGTCTGTTAAATATACAGAAACCTTTGATCATGATGAATTCATGTTAGTGAATTATACAGATGAAAACGATAAAGTAGAACCCCACTCTTCATCCAATCCTGTAGTGGCCTCGTATGTTACAGCCTATGCAAGATTAGAACTTTACAAAGTGCTTGAACCTTTAGGAAAAAGAGTCCTTTATTTTGACACGGACTCTTGCATGTTTATTTATGATCCCAACGGGTACAATGTTCCTATCCACTCCAGTCGTTTAGGAATGTGGACCGATGAAGTGCCTCAGGGTCGTATTGTAAAATATGTAGCTTTAGGTCCAAAGAATTATGGTTATGAATACATAGAAAACGGAGAAGTGCATCAGACTTGCAAAGTCAAAGGCATTACTTTAGATTTCAATGCTTCACAGAAAGTCAATTTTAATTCCATGGTAGAATGTGTCAAAAATCGTGATCAGTATTCTACAGTCGTAGAGTATGAATCTAGAATAAAACGACATCGGGATCGTAAAGTCACCAGTGAGAAACAAACCAAGACATTTCGTTCGGTGTATACAAAACGTATCATCATTGACAATTATATGACGGTGCCCTTTGGTTACAATTCATTGACATGATGGACTTGATACCGTACTTACCGATTGAATTGAGAGAGAAAATTTATCGTTATGTGGTATGGGCCAATGCAAAACGCTGGAAAACGGAATTGGTGATAGCCTGGGCAAGTCACAATGCTTTGCATAGTTTACAAAAGAAAGACTTTCGATTAGAATCTATGGTGTTGGATGTTTTGGGAAGAGATGATTTGACGATTCATCAAAGACAACCCGTGTTAAGAAAATTTAACATGGTCCAGCAAAAAGTGTATCATATGGTATCACGTATTTGGGGTTTTAGTTTTACGGATGCAGAAATGAAAGAAACTGAACTTTTAGCACAACGGTTTCATCAAAGTTGTGTTTTTGTGTGGTATTACTATGTGAACACAATGTATGGGGTGCGTATACATGGTTTCATGCTTTTTCCATACGACGTTACGTTTGAACACGTATTTCTTATCCTTGGAGATCGAGCTCACATATATAAACAGGATTCTTCTGATTTGAGACAGTTCAGAGAAAATGTCGAGTTGGACACTTCTGATATAGAATACACTGGTTTAGCGAGAGTCAATTCTTTTGCTGCAGGGAATTTGACTTTGTGGGAAAATGCGCAATAGAATCATTACCAAAGCATTATTGCTAGCATGTCGTTTGAAAATACCCAAAGGTGTATATAATAGGGACTGGATTCAGCAGTTTATGAATTCACCTTTAATGTTGGAAGAATTGGACATGGCACTTTTTGTGGTGAATCAAATACATCATACTCATGTGTACGGAGTAAATTGGAAAGAGATTGTTAATTTAGATTGTGTTTTAAATGCTCTTGAACAAAAGTATTGTGTTCATTGTTGACATTTTAATTATGGATGAGATACATAAAAGAGCCATTAGAAAAAGTTGGACATCTCTGATTCGTTTGCTAACATCAGAACAAACTTTAAATATCATGGACTACCTCATGGAAAACAGTATTTTAACTATTGGTATGCGGGAAGAAATAGAGTGTGAACGATCAAACTTAAGCAGAAACAGGAAATTATTTTACATTTTACAGAGACGAGGACCTCGTGCTTTCGGAATATTCATAGAGGCTCTTCTACAAAACAAACTAAACCATATCGCTGACATTCTTATGTCAAATATTAAAAACTCTTGAACAAAAGTATTGTGTTCATTGTTGAAACCATTTCTAATGAGTAAACATGTTTGCTTTGATATTCACATTGTTATCGTGTGTGAACGATTTAGAGTTTTGGATAAACACTTATCAAATAAGACGGGAAGCTCGCGAAGTGATGGAACAATTGAAACATGACTATGAATTGTTAGATTAAACTTTGTCATTAATGTTTGTCATGTTTATAAAAACTATTTATCATTGATGTTTGTAATGTTTATAAAACTGTTTATCATTGATGTTTTATCATTGACTTTTGTTATTTCATAAAAACATGTTTTGAAAAATGTTTAAATAAAAATGTTTCTTTGACTCATGTGTTAGTTGTTCATGTACAGTCATGGAAGAGAGTTTACTTTTTAAGCATCCATGCAATATTTTTATTTCGGGTCCTAGTGGCTCAGGAAAAACACAGTTTGTAAAAAAACTGTTGGAATACAAAACCGATTTATTTCATATAGTACCTGAACGTATTGTTTGGTGCTACAAAGAATGGCAGTCAGCTTATGCGCAGTTAAAAGAGCAAGAAACCCAGATTCAATTTATTCAGGGTATTCCTGAGAATGATGAAGACATTGTGGATGATATAACCATCCCTCATTTAATTGTGTTTGATGACATGTTGGGAGAAAAGGATGAAGAAAAAATCAAATTATGGTTTACACGTAAAGGTCATCATCGCAATGCAAGTGTTATTTATATTACACAAAATTTATTTCAATCATCCAAAGCAAGTCGCACTTTGAGTTTAAATGCACATTACATGATCTTGTTTCAAAACACGAGAGATAAAGGTCAAATTAAAGTGTTAGCTAACCAGATTCAACTTCCTCATCTGATAGCAGCTTATCAAGATGCTGTATCAACACCTCATGGGTATTTACTGATTGATTTTCATCCTCATACCCCAGACACGTATCGGTTAAGAACTGATATATTTCATCATTGGTTAACAGGAGAAGATCGGGCTTCAGTTGTGTATATATAGGCTCACTTGAGGATCATTGGTTCATTATCCATCATGGAAGCTATAGCTCAGTCTCTTGTTCATTTGAGTCGGGAAAAGAATCCTGACACCCGTGAACAATTATTACGTTCGGGATTAAAGGAAATGGTGAAATGGTTTACACTTGCTGCACAAATTATTTTACAAAAGAAAGTACAACTTCCTAAACAAACTCTTAATTTCATGGAAAAACATCGCCATGAATTAGAGCAGTTACAAGATGACACCATTGATTTAGACACAAAACGTCAATTGATTTTAAAACCAGGCGGGAGTGGATTTCTGGGTGGAGTGATGATACGCAGTTTATTACGATGGAATGGTCAAAAGACAATACGCAAATTTGGTCCTAAGCTTAAAAAGACCTCTGCGAAAAAGACCACTGCCAAGAAAACAACTAAAAAGACCACTGCCAAGAAAACCATTAAAAAGAAAACAACGGGATATATTGCTCATAAAACACCACCCTCAACCAGTAGTTCATCAAGACATACGCCAACAAGAAGTTTCAATTCATCAAGAAGTTCAGTGAGTCATACGCCAATTGGAAGTTTCAGTTCAACCAGAAGTTCATCAAGACATACCCCAACAAGAAGTTTTAATTCTACTCCATCAAGAAACAGTTATACACCAACAAGAAGTTTTAATTCTACACCATCAAGAAACAGTTATACACCAACAAGAAGTTTTAATTCTACACCAAGTCGTAGTTTGAGTTCAAGAAACAGTTCGAAAAACAGTTCGAGAAATAGTTCGAGAAATAGTTCGAGAAATAGTTCAAGAAGTGAACCCTCTACTTTGATAGCACGATTTTCACCTTTAACCCAAACCATTGATACAGATATGGTGAAACAAGAATTAATGAGACAAGGATTAAGAAGAATGATGCCTACATCTGCTACACCTGTAGATGGCATGCAAGATTTAATGCGAAGAGGAATACAACGTTTATTATCTCAGTCTCCTCCCAAAGATCCATCCACAGCAGAGGCTTTAAAAGCTTTAGAAATGTTATATAAGTCATGAACAATGCAGCACTTGATTTAGTTATCATCATGACACGAAAGCAACCACTTGTGAAAAAGTATGGGCATGTGATGCTAGGTTTAGCTCAAGCTCCAGAAGCCTATCGAAAACAGATGATTCATCATGCACCTTCAGAACTGATCAATTGTATCTCAGAATGTTGTAGTAACATTTTAAAAGGGAATGTGACATTGACTCCAGCTCAAAAACGCAAGTTGAGGCCAAAGTGTCAACATCTCCGATTATTAGCAGATAAGAAAACATCTATTCAAAAGAAGAAACGTGTACTGAATCAAAAGGGAGGTATATTACCCTTGTTAGCATTAGCTCCTGTCATTGCAAAAGCAGTTGCTGCCGGTGCATTAAGTGGTGGAGTTGCACAATTAGTCAAGAAATTATGAAGAAAATGGCTATTGTTCCGTTCAAAGTGTTGGAAGAGATGCAACGATGGAAAACACAACAACGACCTCGTTTACCACCTTCTCCTCAAGTCACCCAAACAGCTCAATTAGAAAATGAAATGAATCATGTGTTAAATGAAGATGCTTTATCACCCTCAGAAAAAGCTAGACAATATGGTGAAGTGTTACATAAATTTCAACAGTCGCATGAAAGAGCTCGTACACCAAAAGCAACGGTAATGCCTCCAGCAGCACCAACAACACCGCCACCAACAACAACGACATTGAAAGATCAAATTGTAGAAAGTGTACCACGCACTATGCGGCGTAAAGCTGAACTTTTAATCAACATGTTAAAACAACATCCTCATATGTCATGGAATGAACAAGGTGTTTTAGAATATGATGGAAAACCTGTAGCAGGATCCAATATTATTGATTTAGTCAATGATGTATTACGCCAAAGAAAAAGCTCCAACCCTCGTGGTTGGGAACAGTTTTCACGTGGATTAAGAGATGTGAACGTGCCTCAAGAAGTGGTAGGAAATAAAAGACGTTGGAATTGGATTCAACAGTTAGATGACAACGTGGAAGACGAGGACGAAGAAGATCAATTTTATGAAAGTTTTTCCAGTCCTACAGATCTCAAGACTGAAAAATGGGATCCTTATTAAAGAAAGTGTTACGTTACATCTATTACAATCCTGCAAATCCAGCAGCATTTGGTGGAATACAAGCTCTGTACAAAGCTGCAAGACGCCAATTAAAATCTATCACTTTGAATCAAGTGAAATCCTGGTTAAAAGGAGAGAACACCTACACTCTGCATAAACCTATACGACGTAAATTTTCCAGAAGAGCAACCGTAGTAGCAGGGATTGATCATCAATGGCAAGCTGATTTAGCTGATATGCAATCATTGGCACAATTTAATAAACCTTATCGTTATTTACTTTGTGTTATTGATGTTTTTTCAAAATATGCTTGGGTCATTCCTATTGAAAATAAAACAGGCAATACACTTATTCAAGCATTTAGTTCTATTCCAAGAAAACCTAAAGCTCTGCAAACCGATAAAGGAACTGAATTTAAAAATCATGCATTTCAACAGTTTCTTAAAAAATCGGGTATTCATTTTTTCACCACTGAAAATCCAGAAACCAAAGCAAGTGTTGTTGAACGGTTTCAACGTACATTGAAAACACGTATGTGGAAATATTTCACTCATGAAAATACACGGCGCTATGTAGACATATTGCCTAAACTGGTTCATAGTTATAATCATCGGTTTCATCGTAGCATTCAAAGAACACCAGCTTCTGTCAATGCACAAAATGAAGCCCAAGTCTCTAACGCATTGTACGGTAAGAAAAAACAAGGTTCATCCCACACCATTCAGGTGGGAGATCGAGTACGTTTGAATAAAACAAAACGTACATTTGACAAAGGTTATTTACCCAATTGGACCACTGAAATATTTAAAGTAGTACGTGTGTCCAAAACCCAACCTTCCACTTTTAAATTAGAAGATTTAGAGGGTGAGAAAATATTAGGCTCTTTTTATGTTTCGGAAATTCAACCTATATTTGATAGTGACATTTACGAAATTGAATCAGTTCTTGATCGGCGTCAGAGGAGTGTAGGTGGAAAAAAGATACGGGAAATAAAAGTACATTGGAAAGGCTACCCTTCTAAATTTGATAGTTGGATACCAGAATCTTATCTTGTATAAATACATCATGTCTCAGACAGATAGTGCCAGTATTCAAGTGGACCCCACCGTCATTAAACCTTGTGAACCCAAAAACAAAGTTACGTTTATCTCACAAATTGTGGTGGTATTTATTATTATCTCTGTGTCTTTATTTAATTTATGTTTTCAACGTCCTGATCGTGAATTGTGGCTTTTATTATTAAGTAGCTCTTTGGGTTATATTTTACCAAATCCTTCTTTGAAATTTAATAAACCTAAATCAACATGAGTTCTTTTTACATTACATTAATGAGTGATAGTTCTACAGATTTGTTTCCTGATAATATACAATGTTGTTTTCGTACAAAATTGATCAAACCTGTACATTTAAATAAACAAGATTGGGAAATTGCTCTAGTCGAATTAATTGTACCAAGTCAAGTCATAAATATTACACAAGAGGAAGGAACATTTTACATTGTCAGTCAAGATGAAAATGTTCGCAGAGCATTGAGTGGTCTTCCTGAACATTGTGCTCAAGGTTTATGTTTATCTATTCCGCCTGCAACTTATGTAACACCACAACATCTCATTCAAACGATCGATGAAACGATTAAAAATTATATTGGAGGTATTTTAAAAAAATACAATCTTACATTGGTGATGAGTTTTTCTAATATTAGTAAAACAGTGAAAATGGCTAGTTCGGATGAATTGGGTATTCAATTTCATCCTGATCTGTTCATAAAACTAGGGGGAGATCCAAATGATTCTACTACTGTGTATTTGAAAGACAATAAAAATCCATTTCCTTATGGTGTAGATGTGCATATGGGACATAATCATTTATTTGTGTATTCTGATCTTGCCTCTTACACTTTGTTAGGAAATATAGAAGCCCCCATTCTGCGTGTGGTTCCATTTGAATCGGTGACTAAAGCAGGGAGTAATCCCCATATTCATTTCGAATTTTTAAATTTACACTATGTTCCTCTTGCCAAAGCCGATTTTGACACCATTCATATAAATATAAGGGGAGACACAGGCAAACATATTCATTTTGTGCACGGGAAGTCGATGGTAAAAGTTCATATTCGACAGAAACAATGATACCCATTTACAAAGGTCAAGCTCGTCAATATGGACATGGTTTAGGATCCGTGTTTAAAAAAGCTATGAAAAATGTCATGCCTCTACTACAACCCTTGTTCAAAACTGGAATGAAAACCTTAAAACATGAAGCGGTTCGTCAAGGAAAAGGGGCTGTGCAAGATTTAATGATAGGCTCCAAGCCTAAAGAAGTGGTGAGAAAACGTGGGGCTAACATGCTTAAAAACATGGGTGAACAATTACTCAAAGCTGTTGTTCCTGCCAAACGTACAAAACCCACACACCCAAAGAAAAGAGTTCATTCTAAACCTAGACGTTCAAGTGTCAAGAAGTCAAGACCTCACGACATATTTGATCAAAAATGATGCAACACGGTTCATGCGAATGCAGTAAGACAGAATTGGATGTAGGATTTGTTCCACCTACCATGACAGCCATGCAAGAGGGTCAATGGACTGAACATTACCCTATATCTACTTTGGATAACAATGCACCTATTGAATTTGTGATTCCTGCACAGACAGAAAAGTGGACAGATTTAAATCAATCGTACTTGTATTTAAAAGTCAAAGTGGTACAAGAAAATGGAGATAATTTAGCCAATGATGCAGAAGTGGCTCCTGTCAACAATTTCTTTCACAGTTTATTCAGCAGTATTGATGTCTACTTGAACAATAAACTGATTACCAGTAATGCCGATACGTATGCGTATCGCGCGTACATTGAAAACTTACTTTCCTACACCAAAGGATGTAAACAAACTCAATTACAAGGATTGGAGCTATGGGTTGAAGATACGGCAGGCCAGATGAATACCCGAGTACATGATGGAGATAACAAAGGTTATGTTCACCGAAGACTACAGATACATCAAAGTCGTACGTTAGAACTCTGTGGACGACTTCATTTAGATTTGGTCATGCAAGAAAAATATATTCCCAATGGTGTTGAAATACGTTTACGCTTAAACAGAGCTTCAGCCAACTTTTGTTTGATTGGCACATCTGCTGGCAAAGTTCAGTTTACACAAGCTGGATTCAATGTGCGAACCGTGGATTTACTACCCATCGTAGCTACACAGCTCAATCAGCAGATTGCTCAACATAATATGAAAATTCCGATCAAACGAGCTGAAGTCAAAACATTCACGATTCCTGGAGGTCAACGATCCAAGATTGAAGATCATCTTTTTCAAGGACAACTGCCAAAACGATTGATCATTGGTATGGTGAGCAATGGAGATATGAATGGAAATCCTGAAAGCAACCCTTTCAATTTCCAACATTTTAATTTGAATCAGCTGGAAGTCAGTATTGATGGTAAAAGTATACACAACAAACCCTTTCAACCCAACTTTGCGAGCGGAGAATGTTTACGTTCCTACATGTCCTTGTATCAAGCCACGGGCTCCCTTGGAGTCAATAGATCCATGGGTATTAGTTTGAACGATTACAGAAACGGCTATACACTGTGGGGTATAGATTTGACGGCGGATCAAGGTGCAGAAGAAGGACAGCTTCATCCTATAAAGACAGGAAATCTACGTTTAGAGTTTCATTTCTCTCGAGCCCTTGATGCAGCTATCAACGTTATTGTGTATGCTGAGTACGACAATCAAATTGAAATCAATTCGTACAGAGAAGTGATTCTAGACTATTGAAGATGAGTGAAGACATGATGTGTGATGAAATTGAAATCAGTGAAGGACAACAATTTGAAATAGAACTGTTTACTTTTCCGTGTTGTGAAAGTTCACGGACTGAGTTTTTAAAGGACAATTTAAATCATCATGTCGTAGAAGAATTACAATCATTGATATATCAAAAAGTGAAAGAGGATTGCTACGGGTGCATTGTAGATCACCCAAGTCAGATCAACCATCCGTTATGCTTGTATTCTACAACAGATGAATGGACAGATCTGTATATTGAAAAAGCTCTACTTGAATTAAACATTTACAGAGTGCTAGAAAAATGGTATCCTCATCTTCATTCTTTATCCAAAGAAGAAAAGGGAGATGCCCGACGTTTGTGGGTTCAGTTTGTATCTGAATTTGAAAGCCATCGGTCAGAATTATCTTGTGACTGGGTGACTTTATGGTCAGAACGTGTGAAGAAAGTGTGTTATGGAGACTAATGAACTTCAATATGTGTTGGACCATTCACCCTTATTAAAAACATTACATGGACGTGTATGCGCTAAAGATGAATTATCTCTAGAGAATGGTGTGAGAGCTTTCATCGTGAATACACATAATTCAGATCAACCTGGTGAACATTGGGTTGCTATCTACCTGAAAGGATCTACAGCTATTTACTTTGATTCGTACGGACTTCCACCGTTGGGTGATATTCTGTGTTTCTTAAAGAGACATTTCAAAATTTACTATTGGAATAAAGTTAGACTACAAGGTGTTTTTAAACCCGTGTGTGGATTATATTGTATTTTTGCTTTAGACTTTTTATCTCGTGGTTGTGATTTAAATGAAGTGATTCAAACACGATTTGACATGAGATTTGATAAAAACGATGTGTATGTTCGCGATTGGTTTGCTCAACATTACTGGAGCTATTATAATCAAGCCTATCAATTGAATAAAACAGGACAAATATGTTGTTGTGAAGTAGGCAGTTACGATAAAGACTGGTTTCATGAGATAATGCGATGTAGAAACAGAGTTCATTTTGGTTGGTATTATGGATAGATGTATGTAAATAATATGTTGTTGTTGTGTTTCATCTCTGTTTTTTTTGCTTTATTTCTTGTTCTATGTATCTGTTACATGTGTTCTATCTTGTTTGATGTTATAAAATAAAAATAATAAACCTAAAGATGAGTTGTTGTGATTTTGAGTTGATTTGTATGAATACTTAAGTGGCAATCAGTCCATAAAGACCTACCAACAAACACAAATTAATCACTCGACCGAACGTCCAAAGACGTGCTCTCTCTCACGTTCGCGCTGACGCTATATAACGTCGCGCTCTAAGTAGGTCACTTCACACCACTTTTCGACACCGAACAGTGATCATCATGGACAGCCTTGTGAACCAACTTAGAAAAATTAGAATGTTGAGAGCTAAAGAAGCTAGAACTTGGTATAGTGTCCGCCGTTGGGTGGATCAACAAACCTGTGAAAAAGAAAAGCGTGAACAGAATGTGGCTTTAGCAGTGATGGAATTAGAAAGCATGAGACAGGAGGAAGAGAGAGCTAGTCGTCTTGTAGAAAGACAGCAAGATCTAGACTTTCAATGGTGGATGCAGCGTGTGCAAAATAACGAATGTGGCTGTGAGTATTGTCTTGGACAATTTAAAAAACAACGCCAGCAGGCTAGACAACAACAGCAGCAGCAGGCTAGACAAGAACAACTACAGCAGCAGGCTAGACAACTAGAAGAACTACAGCAACGGGCTAGACAACAATTCAATGAACCTGCAACTGTCAGCACACCGAATGAAAGACCAGACATCAAACCCGAAAGCACCAGCGATGTCTAAATAACTCTAAAGTTATAAACCAACGGCCCTTTTCAGGGCCACCCATCTTTTTCGAAAGAATATAATCTCATCATGTCAATAAAATTCATAAAAACATAATCTACAATTCAGTCTAATAATACAAAGTCCATACACAAACCAACACGAACAAACTCAAAATATGTAAACTGGCTTTTCATTGGATATACGTTTTAATGTAGGTCAATCCGTTTTAATGTAGGTCAATCCGTTTTTTCTGATCACTTGACATTTGACTACAGAACAACACAAACACACAGGGCGGTACAAAAAAGTTTTACTTTTTGCGTGGCACCTCTTCTCTCTCCCAAATTTTGTTTCTCTCCCCAAAATTCGTTTTTTCGTTTTGGTGCCATAAATATTTTTTCTTTAAAATCTCGGTGCCATAACGGTTTTTTCAAAAAAATTTGGGTGCCATAACGGTTTTTTCAAAAAATTTTGGGTGCCACGCTAACGCCCTACACTACTAACGTATTTAAGCAATATTTGCATTCAATTAAAAAGTACTTGCATTAAAAACAGTGTTTTTTTATAAATGGGCTTTAAAACAGTTTAATCTATGGTTATGTGAGAGTGCCTGACTTAGATAAGTCCATTTTTACAAATTGAAAAAAACTAATACTTTAGGTTGGGTAAAATTTAATACATTGATAACTGCTCAACCATTTAAAAGCTGGGTTAACCAATGTTGCCACTAAGATGTCTTTATATCTAGAGTGAATTAACTTACATATATACTTGGGACAACATAGCACCCGTCTATATGTATACGTATACTTTTACAGTGAAATTGAAATATTTTGTCAACAGAAAATTAATTGTTTGCAATAATATTTATCTATCTTTGGTAAAAATCTTGATTATATAAATATATTTATCCACTGATAAATTATTCTAACGTTAACAGTTAACAAAAAATTCTAGTGCGAGTGGGGTTCGAACCCACGCGGACATTCGTCCATTGGAACTTAAGTCCAACGCCTTAACCACTCGGCCATCGCACTGCCATGAATATAACATTCTCAATAACTTCAATTAAATGAATAAAATGAAGGATTAAAATCATCAAAGATTAAATCCTTACATTAAGCTATTGGCGACATTTGATTGAGCAAAATTGCTGTAACTTTAACTACGATTTGACCACTGATATTCGTACGTATATGACATTAAAAATGCTAGAGTTTTATATAAGCCCAGTATATATATTTTGTGTATTTTTCATGTCTTCATATTATTTTATTTAATACTGTTTTGTTTCCTGTTTACAAGTGAAATACAAGTACATTTAAACATAATTAATCATTAGTAACGTCAATTTCTGTAGAACCCTCTTCTATTTAAGTATGAATAAACTGCGCCTTTCTCAGCCTCTTTCAGTCGCCCAGAAGTTTATACGATAATCACATATGATATAAATGATAAACAAATGATTATAAATGCTATAATATTACATTAAATAAATATTAAATCATTTTTATTCAAGGAAAACCGTTTAAGGGTACTTGACACGTTCTCATGCACCGACCACGTGCACTCAACGGTTTCACACAGTCCTATAGACACCGTCATAACCGTCTTTTAGACCCATCCTCTTATTCTCAAAAACCTATACCTTACTGTCAAGTGTAATATTTCCTGCAATTCAATTAAAGATCCTTGAAGTTTTATCGGTGTACAATTGGAACCGTATGTTTGTTTTATAAAATATACTTTAACCCTGAGGACATTATAATTTTCTTTACTTTTGAATATTCGTTTGTTACAGAATAAAATACATTTGATAATATTTCATCAACGGAAGACATCAAATATTATGTCCACTTAAATCCTTTAGTTAACTATGCTATTTATGTATATATACACAAAGCTGGGAAACTAAAAGTGGCTGGTTCTCGTGGCTAAATTTTGTAAAACTTGTATGAAACAGTTGTTTAATATGACTGCTTGTATAAATGTAAATAAATATTTAACTTGTTTAGTTTAGATAAGAATTTGTGGATTGATCAACTTTTTATATGACCCGTTTTCCACATTTGCACCAAATTGTTTTTAATGAGTGTAATGTGTTTTAAAGAGAAACCCTTATTCATCATTGAATTGTCTCTTTACAATCGAGTGATTCCTCCCTTCAATGTTAAGGTTAAATTCAAATATTATACAAGTTTCTTTCAAGGAAGTGCGAAGGCCGGAAAAATAAATGTAATAGATTTGTATGTACAATTAGAATATTTCCTATTTTGGCTAGTACTGTAAGAATGTTATGAAAAAAAACAACATCATTTATATGATCTTTGTGTGCTATTGTCGTGAACAACAGTTAAAAATTTACATTTTGAACAGTTCAGTAATATGATAAATAGAGCACATGATTATATATCAGTGCGATGGCCGAGTGGTTAAGGCGTTGGACTTAAGTTCCAATGGACGAATGTCCGCGTGGGTTCGAACCCCACTCGCACTAGGATTTTTTATTACATCATGCAATTGGATTGAATAAAAACATTTTTCCAAAAAAATAACATTTTAAGTTATTGAATTTTAATAATCCACTATAATACATTGTATTTAAATTAGGATTAATTATTTTTCATGCTGTGATAATTAACTAAATATCGTCGTAAACAACAGTTTTAAATTACAAAAAATACATAAAATAGATCGTGTGCTACCTATATATCAGTGCGATGGCCGAGTGGTTAAGGCGTTGGACTTAAGTTCCAATACAGACAGCTTCATCAATACAAGTACTCGGTCCACCTTCCGGAAAATAAGTTACCTAAAAAAATATGTATTAATAAAAATGTACATCACTATACGTACAGTCTCTTTAAGAACACGATCGCATTATAAAATGTATAAGAACTAATTTTATAGTCAAATTACAATAAGTTTAAAATAAATTTAACAACAAAAAAGAATCTCATTGCATTTACATTTGATATAAATAAATTTTGCAAAACAAATAAAAAATAGTTTAATCAAATCAAGTATTAAACATATCACAGTGGCGTTCACAGTGAGTATACCTGAGTACACATGTTGTTTAATGGTCCATCCATCATGGTTTTATCAGACTATTTGTTTGATAGAAAATCTCTGGACCATATCAGTGAACTATCATCACTATCATACACAGGCTAGATTCATTAATCGAACTATAATGACTGATTGGTTTTTATAAATATAAAGATAATATATGACAGTTATGATTGTATGGGATACATTGAATGACTCGAAGATAAATGTATTTTATAGCTTCTTTACATTGTTAAATATTTATTCAACTGTTAGTGGCACATACATTAACCCCACTGATTTAAATACTCGATATTTGTTCGAACTCCTGTACATCGATGCAAGTAACATTTTATCGATAGAGAGTGCAGACGTATTGTGATAAGTATTTAAATCAGCAGGGTTAGCCACTGATAGTTTAATAAAAAATAAACAATTACGTATTGAAACAATAATTTATGCAATCTAGATATCATTTTCTTTAATTAAATAAGTCAGCCACATAGTAGCTACTGGAGTGAGTAATGTATCAATCCGACTCAGATCAATTAAAACACAGGAAAGTATTTCACAATTTCATCAAGCTAAAATAAACAGTGGCCGCTCCTTCTAATAGGTATAAAGTAACCCATAGGTATAGGAGGTTTATTGAAAAAAAACAGTATCTTTTTAAAAGGGGTACTACTTTGATTTTTTTTTACTTTTAAACACGTCGATTCATTGTAATAAAAAGTACAACTTTTTGTAAAATCCATCTACATATGGGTTATTTATTAGAAAGGGAACAGATTGCGGGGAGGTTGCGTGTCTATGTAATAGAATGGTACTACGGCCGTATCGGAATTCGGATTAAATTTGGTGACTTTGAATGACATCTAAATAGTGTTGTGTTTTATGCAAGCATACAGGTGAAGTAGACTTAATGTGCATGATTGATAACTTAAAATCTGGGATCACTGAATGGCACTAAGATTGACCCCCATTAGCTTCTGGTTATCAGAAAACAAAGTAAAAAGTCATTAATTATAAATTGAAAAAAGAAATATAACACTTATTATTTTTATATTTTTATAATATGTAATATTTAACTTATTTGCGAAGTTTTAAATATATATTCTATTTATAAAGTCACCACCTTCGTAAACTGTATTAATGTAGACTGCCCTCCAAAAGTTTCTTCATAGCGTAATAAATTGAATTGCTACAACTTCTATGTTCAAATTTGAAGAATTGATATATTATTGTTTATTTCATTTATTATTTATGCAATGGAAATGGAATTTCTATTGGTACATTTTATTTTTGAGTTGCAGCTTAAGTTATCTACTAGCATCCGAAACTATGGTCATTGTATCTCACTGAACCAATATCAAGTTTGAAATATTATTGTAATTTCATATTCATAAGACAAATTTTAAGATGAGAAAAAGCAAAATGTAAAGTGATTTAACAATAAACTGTTTTGACAACTTTTTGAAATTCTATTTAGTACAATATAAATTGTAAATGTGTGAAGGAACTTTTGGAGGGCAGTGTACTTGAATGTCTTCATTTGATAAAGTATTAAACATGCGATATAATTTGGTTCAACAATAAATATCATTATAGAAACTGCATAGATTTTAGTTCATATAACATTGACGCAAATAAATCATGAACGCATCATTAACGTTTGTTAGTTTCTTTGAGGTGTTGACATTCGACCGCACTTAAACACCTGAGTCCAACAGTTTTATTCAATATCTTGAAATAAATATTTTTCTATCACTTGTTTCGATGCAATGCTAATAAAAACCATGGTAACATGCAATAATACACACAGGAATCCCTACATGAATATTTCTACTCAAAGAATGTAGAAATAAATAACGAACTAACGAGAAATGAAGTGAAAAAACCTTCTGCCACCGTCCTTGGAAGTATCAAAGCGTCCGAAACACCTGTTCAATTAATGTTTGCACGTCGCCGCCCAGAATTTAGTTTTATTAATTATTTCATGATATAATGGTTTTATAAAAAAATATATACAATATTTATAAGAAAACGTGTATGATTTATAGTGATTATATTTATAAGAAAAAACTTCAGTTTGAAACAAGATCCAATTCCGATACAATCAAATTATGGCGGTAAACTTCTTTTGATTCGAATTCGCATCTAAGATAGCGACTAGCTCCGTAAGATAACTTTGTAGTGGAGTTATTAACGATAGTTTATTCAAAAGATACCGTATTATGTGATAATGCGTTTTTGGCAATTACAAACTATTTAAAAACTTTGTTACGATTCACATTAAACTTATAATGCGTTTGATTCCTAGCAATATGCTTATTTATGATGGAACTGAAATTATGCTCCGCTGTTTGAAGCCTCGTTATCAGACGGTTACATCAGTTTTAAACTGATACATATCATGACAAGACTTGTAACACAATACGTCTGTAGTAAATAATGCACATGTCGATATTCCAGGTGTATGAAAACTAATTTTGAAGTTAAATTAGAATAAAATCTATTTTATCTTTTCTCTATTTTTCATCAAAAACGTCGATTAATTGAATTAAATACATATTTACGTAGTAAGAATGAATGTCGCAAACTGGGTGGTTTTAGGTGTATTCTGTACTTCAATATAGACGATAGTCTGATCTAAAGAGTACATTTCAAATTCCCCGTATCTCATTTGTCTGAAAATTATACCAGAAACCAAAAACATGTAGATTTTTGTTCGTTGTTTTCGTTCTGCAGTCGTTGATGTTCGCTATCCAAACAACTTAGTTAAAACATTCTAGTGCGCTTAAAGTCTGCTTCCGTGTACATGTTCAGCCGACTTCACCATTACGATATCCCAGATCATCGAAATTACATTAAGCAGATGACCACTCACAGTACCTTTTTACACATAAGAGGAGTAAAAAACTGTATGTCCATTATGTCCATTTCTTGCTCAATGAAATTTGCAGTGCCCCTAGTGGGGTTCGAATCCGGGACCCCTCGACCCCTAGGAGCGCTTCTTACCACTGGATCACTGTTTCATAAGAAATACAACGAATATTGTAAATGTTTGGTTCCACATTCTGCGTCACAGTCTGAATATTCCATCATGATTTTTTTAAAATTCTCTGGAGCAAACCATTATAGGAATTTTGATAATTGTTTTTGAAAAAGACCTAAAGGACAAACAAAAAGCTTACAGAAATCATTATAGCACTTTCATTGGATGTTATGTTTATGTTATAAATAAAATATATAATTAACTATAATTAACATGCATGTGCTTTTCTTTTTTTTTAATTATGACATTCATGCATTTTTTCTCTCTCTCTTAATTCCAACATGCATGCGATTTTCTTCATTGATTATCACATTAGTTTGTGTTTAACTAGTTTCTTTTGAAATCGTCATATTTCATCATTTCAATATATATATATATATATATATATATAATGTACATACAAGCCATGTATATGTAAGACTTCGCACGTGCAACATAACATGACGTGTGTGGTTCACATAAACTATAATAAACTATATACTATCTTAATTATTATTCTTTTTAACTGTTTTTTTATCATATCAACAAGTTGTGTGGCACATAATATACATGGTCATATATTTGTATATTAAGTGGTATTTCACTCATTAAGTTTTATGTCCCTTATTTGATGAATGATAAAAAATCGTCATCGGTGACGTCATTATGGACGTGTCACATGACCACACACAGCTGGAATAAATCTAGATTTGGAAAAAACCAGTTTAATGTCATTGAGTGAGATTTACAAGTAAACCTGACATAATTAAAGAACAATGAAATTAATTTTATTCACAGCGGTCTTTGTTTATGTTATTTGTAGTATCATTTGTATTTTAATATTTTCAATTGCATATTGATAATGTATAATCATGTACAAATCGTAATAAATTTTCTGTTCTATTCTGTTCTGTTCTGCTATTTAAAAACAATTTCCGTTACTGTTGAGACTATTTTTGTTTGTTTTAAACCAACAGAAGCCATATTTAGACATTTGTTGAAATTCTAGAATAACAATTCAACTTGCTAGAACTTGTCAACCAATATTACTCTGCTCTGTTGGCTCCGTAACCACTATTTTACCTTTTATTAATAACAAAATCTGTAGAACAGAACAGAACAAAACAGAACAAAAGTTATCTCATTTTTTTGTGTCATCCCCGGTATTGATGTGCATGACATATGGCATTTTACATAATGTGATATTTCACCATTTGTATGCCATGTGTCATGTCATTGTTACCAAAATAAAATTATTATTATTATCATTATTTTTTCCTTAAGTCATGAAATATGATTCATAGTCAAATCGAAAATATAATCAGTTAACAAATAAAAAAAGGACTTTAAAAAAACATGTATGTAAAGGGTAAGAGAAGAAAAAAGAGAGAGGGGGACAGAGAGTTGTGTGAGAGATGACCGACTCAGGTAAACATAGACAGAATGTGGCAAAATAGAATGAAAGAACGTACAATATATAATGGCAATATAAAGTTACATAACTGATGAGAAAAAAACAATATTCATTGAATGTTTGTATTTAATTCAAGACAACACTATTGAAAATAAGCATTGAAGCATGAAAATAACTTCACATTGCAATATTTAACTTGCGTTTTTTAATTGCACCATAAAAAAGTTCAGCTTAATATAATCGTTGGTAAAATAACAAGAATATTTCTCAAGAAAAAAACCCTACAATTTGTTTTGAGGATTTGTTGAGCGGTACTTTATGCCTCATCACTAAGTAAATAATCATAAAAAAACTGCGGGCCAATTACGATCATGGTTTTACGGGCGAGTTGAAATAAGAGAGGCGTAGAGTGACGACTCTGTTTTCTTAATGTTTATATTTTTTGAAATATAAGGCTTGAATTAGAACTACAATATTTAACGAAACTAGTACCGGGGTGATGTCAGATTGGGGCATGGTTTTCTGATTAAATTTTATTAATTAGTAAGAATTTATCACGGATCTTGGCAATGACACAAGTTTGGATTACCTCTGATTTGTATAGCACTTCCGGTTTGAATGGAATTTATATCATTATAAGACCTGTTCAATGAATCAGCTACCCTGACGTTGAGTATATCTACATATTCTATGGTATTCTAATATTTTTGGTATTTAATATACATGTAACAAGTTGCCACTGATTTCTCCATCCTAGAGCTTCAACCACTAATTATCAACATGTATAATTTAATATTTAGTTTGAATGTTTGTTTAAGAAGTGTATTTTATGAACGATGATGTTAAAACCAGACTTGTAGCATGTTTTGAGTGACAGGCAGCGAGCGCTTGATTTAGGGTTGGTCTTTTGCTACATGCAACGTGGTGTGAGGTAAAGGGTAAGTTGGTGGGCTTGGAGTGTAGGGAAGGTTGGGCCCTTTGTAACATTAAGGAAATCTTGATGCAATTACGTTCATTAACAAACGTTCACATTTTAAAACTCGGCATTAAACTGACAGATTAGAACATTTTGATTGTTCGTCAATGTATTTTATTATTTCTGCGAAACTTACCATAAACTTAGCAGGAATATGTTTTTAAATGTAGTCAACAATTTGCTTATTTTTTACCCTGTCCAATACCATTATACAATGCCATATTTGAAGTTTATGCAGATGTTATGATTTTTTGCCCACGATAACTCAAATTAAATGAACAATGATGCACGTCGATGCTACACTTAAACTGATATTTCAGAATTTCGATGTTACTGCTTTTCGTCGCTATTAAATTTCGATATTTATAGACTATTTTTGAGGCTGTATTTAATAAAGATTCTTCTGACTACATTTATTCAAGGACAGACCATGTGATATACAGAAAAAAATGTACATTTTTTTTACAAAATTCTTATGTAGTTAGTCCGCGCTATCTGAAATCTGATGTTGTTTGTATGTACATGTAATCATTAATTGGCGTAATACATTGTAATATAACAAAATAATAAAATGGTAATATAAAATTAAGATTTTGGAAATAATCTTTACATTTGTACATTATAAACTCTAAAATAAATCAGTACAAACAGAACAGAATTGAACAAAAAATTGCATAGATTTTATTTTAAGATAATAAGTATATGTATAAAACTGACAATCAATTGAAACTGAAATTAACTGAATATCATTTCACTATTCCTCTACAAAACATTGTAATTAAAATAAAAAATGCAAATCAGTTTTAATATAAAAAAGCAATTGGTGTGATATGAAGATAACCTTAATAACAAGTTTCTGGAAGTGGTCTTTGAGGGTAGATTTCTGTATTCAATAAGATACAATTAATGATAATGACAACACCGGAAAAACTAAATATATTTGTTTCGTGAATATTTGAAAATGACTTAATGTAACATATTTTTGGTATTGAAAAAAAGACTAATTAACGAATTCTTCTTCAGATAACATTTTAGCCAAACCAAATTATAACGGTTATCTCTAATACGTACTATACATAGATGTCATGCTATGTACGAAAGAACAAATAAAATACACGTAATATGAAAATAATGTTACATCTCTGAATGCGTTGTTCGTCATATCTTCAAGTTGATAAAATATCTACGTTAAATAATTTCAGTTGACAGTCTATAAAACTATGGAAAAATCTCCATCGGTGTCCATTTTCTCTATATTTTTACCATTATTGTCAATAAAGTAAACTTCTAATAAAAATATCATCTTGGTTATTGAAAAGTTATGTGATTTTGGAGTTGTTAGTCTCAAATGCTAAATTTGAGAAGATAAATATAGAGACCAATCCGTTATTAAGACCATCGATTTTGAAGAGGAAGTTTACTGTATTAGTTATAACGTTATATTCAGACATAAGTATTGTTTTTACAAGAACTGCTATCCTTCTTATCTCTGCAGGTATTCCTACTAAAGTTAACAGTTATAACTAAATTGATGATATTTTCCTGTTATATGGGCGTGTACTAACCATCCTCCCTAATTTTGTTGTCGCCCACCATCCTGGTTAGAAAATTATTCCATACTGTATATATTGTATGTTATATTCATTGTGGTATGACCTTTATAATGTATCTTTTACATATTTTACTGGTTAAATACCACATGACTACCCTGAAAATATTGCTGGAAAAGAGCGGGGTGTCTCTATGAAATCACCTGTGGGCGGAGCTTAGCAGTATGCTGAAACTGTATCTCAACGCTGATTGGCTGCGAGTTTAGATCAAACGAATCACATTAGCTGATGAGGAAAGCCTACCAGAGTAATAAAAATTCACATAGGCTTGATAAGCCTGCGTTTATCTCATTTTCAGTGATTTTTATACGGAATGGTTTACCAAAATCTTGAAGGTTTCTTGTTGACAGCGCGTTGCTTCTGGTAGCATAGTGTGCTTCAAATTACGGGACGCTTTTAACATTTCACTGTTCGTTGCCAATTATATTACAAGCGGGAATTCTGTTAAGTTTTAAACTATTTCTTAAGTTTCAACTCGTCGTATAGTCTTAGAGACGGGCGTTGTTTATTACATAAAAACACGTGGGAGAGCGGAGTTGTGTTTTGTTTTTATTCTGATGATAACAGGGTATGATATGTCATTACACACATTTTTCTCACAAAACGACCTCTTATCTACGGTAGAGATTTAATTTGCAGACAGAAGACTAGCTTTCTAGCAAACAATGGACGGAATTTGTTTTGTGATTAGTGAACAACTCTAAGAATAGATTTAAATACTTGTGTGTGAAATTTCTGTGTGAAAATCTTACTTTCTGGAATTTTAGATATTTAAAAAACTTTAAACAATTCATCATGATGATGACCGCAGATTACCGAAGTTGCCGGTTTGACCACAATGCAACAGGACAATTTACCGGAAGCTCAAACCCAGAAATGTTTGACAATAGATATCTAGCGGAACTGTCATACACTGGGTCACCAAATGGTAGGGACTACTTTTCTGGGCCTACTTCTGGTTACCAAAGGTATCCAGGAAGGAATTACTCGGAGCAGTATCAATACACCGCCAATACAAATGGAACGCCGTCTTACTACAACAACTCAAGTCCAGAATACGATAGAAGTAAAGGACGATCTGTAACTAATGACAAACTTCCAATGACGTCATCAAAATCAACAAAAGATGACGTAGAAGACAAAACTAACTTGGTGAAATCATCAACTGAAACACCAGACTCTAAATGTAGTGAAACTTGTGGGACAGACATTGATATGGATATTAAACATAATAGTCCTACGTCATCTTGTGGTGGCTCATTGAAAGATGAAATTTCTGATAAAAGTGGTGATGATGTCAATTCCGCAGACGACAATGATGAACATTTAACTCACGTGCTAGCCCCTGGTTACCATGGTGAAAATAGACGCTGTTTGTTGTGGGCTTGCAAAGCATGTAAAAGAAAAAGTGTTCAAATTGACAGACGAAAAGCTGCAACAATGCGGGAACGACGTCGTCTGCGTAAAGTTAACGAAGCGTTTGAAGTGCTCAAGAAGCGCACGTGTCCCAATCCAAACCAAAGACTTCCAAAAGTAGAAATATTACGTAACGCTATAGAATACATAGAAAGTTTGGAAGATATGTTGCATGGCAACCGTATAGTTCGTCCAGACGATCATTGTAATGAAACTAATTCAACAAATGGTTCAGATTACATGGTATGTATCAATGTCTTTAAAATTATTTACTTTACTTCGTCTGTATTTAATGATAGTGTTAACCTTAGAAATAATTTCTCCTTTTCCATGTGGTTATAAATTTAATAATCAGTTACTTCTTTCAATCAACATGTTCGTACTTAAATATTAGCAGTTGAAGTCTATGAAGTAGGATTTTCTGACTTTATAGACACTGGTCTTTAAAATTAATGATTTAGATAGTTTCAAGTGTGGTAGAAATTAGAGTTTAATACATAAACAGTCAAAAGTAACGTGTACTTCATATATTTAATCGAATTTCATTATATCAGCGTTTTGCATTCTAAATCGTCATATTGCCATGAACCGTCGTTTGTTTATCATTTGTGTGAAATTCTTAATAAGACTAATTGACTAATGAAACAAAACAAAAACAATTTAATCGTAATATCAAAATATCAATTTTGTATTCTTAATGAAATTGTCTTGGTCAAAGTAAACTGCCTTGAGTCAATAGTCATTTCAACTAGCCCCAATAAACTTCAACAATATTGTATATTATATATCTCTATCCATTCCCTCCAAAAACATTTTCTTGTAATCAAGTAACCAAGCTATAAGATGCTACAACTACGACCTTGTTAACAGAAATATAAAACACACATCAGATGCACTCCAGTATTTTACTGTCAATTTTAATATTCACAAACTTCTCAATGTTTGCAGTAATAAACAAATATGAGTTAAAACTGTTTTCATACATTCTTGTATAATTTATCTGACAGTAAGTTTTCATGAAAGTCTTACGCTGACATTATACAGAAATTTATTCTCTATTCATTCATAAATCCCCACACACTTAAACTATCAGGTTCTCGTTTTCTTATCTCAAATTTGTTTCATACTTTACCCGCCAGTATCCATCGCTTCAGAGTATTCAAGTAACATTGCATTATTTTCTTCAGAAAAAATAATTCACTTTTGACA
Source organism: Mactra quadrangularis (assembly GCA_025267735.1). Lineage (NCBI taxonomy): Eukaryota > Metazoa > Mollusca > Bivalvia > Venerida > Mactridae > Mactra > Mactra quadrangularis. The sequence goes on from CM046309.1 coordinate 6,794,788, forward strand.
CTGGTAAACAATATATAATTCAAGTGATAACCTCCCATAAATATAACATTACCCGAGATATTGTTATCATTTAGTTTGTGTATCTGAACTTACTAAAAAAAAACCAGTACTATACTGCACAGATTACACTCAAATACGAGTAAAGTCTATACCATACTGGCGATTTATTCAAATGAATTATTTGACGAATACTAATAGTTAGGAGTCATACTAGTTTTGCAGATAATATTTAAAAACCCTATGCCATACGGGATATGATGCTCATATAGACGAAAACACGAACGCTCATAGTAAGCCCTACTAGGGGTATCGCGTGGTGGGGTAAATGTTGAACCAATGTATTAACTTGTGTATCTAGAGCTCAAACTGTGTTTTTATCATACGATGAGATACTATCGTACGATCATGGCATGGATACTGTGAATTCTACATTTCTTACAATGTATATATCGTAGTTTTATGTCCGTTTGTAACAAATATACATTAATCAAGTAACTGGCTTGTACTATATCAAATATATACTTCATTTCATTACATGGAGCAGTCTTGTAGACTTAAAATATCAAATATATACTTCATTCGTGTAGTGTATATGTTTTATAAAAATTTAGGTATTGAATATAGCAAAATCATATTTGAAAGAATAACAACACTCATTTAATGGTTGCATACTTATTTCTTGATTTTTTTTCAACAACAACACTTCAATAAATAATTTATATTTGAAGTTAAAATTATAGTATATAGCTAACAATGTATTTATCAAATTATATTTATAGACAATTGTATAAATACAATGCTCTTTAAAAGTTCTTGGACGTATGCTATTTTCAGACAGAAATAGCATGCATACCCAAAAAAGTACTACTAAATCTTATTTATGTAACATAGTTTGAATAATAAGTTATTAAGCAAATCAGTGCTGGTATTGGAATTTGTTTACATGACTTAGCGTTCCTTTTTATGGACATGAATAAATATGAATCGGTGTATCCTAAAAACAGGGTTTTGATAAAGCACTTTTGGAGAGTACTATAAGTGCAAGAATAATAATTGATCAAAAGTTTGATATAAGCATTCTATTCTTCACAATTCTGACAACAATGTATATTAATATAAGTATCGGTAGATTTTCCTTCTGATTTATTGTTTCGTGCCCCAAGCGACGCCATCAAAGACCACTTGAATTTTATATCTACACTTGAGGGCATAATGGCAGCGTAAAACCTGCCGAATTATATTGTTTTTCCAAGTATTCAGGGTTCTGCATGTATATTATTTTGTTATTATTTTTGTGTTGGAACTTGTTATTACTTTTTTACCCTTTTTTACAACTTTTCATGAATGTCGGATGTCATGAACTTACGACTTTTATAGACCCACTTTTCTAGTATGTGTTTTCTTCAACAATCAAGTAATAAAAACCCATGGTGAGAGACTATGCACTCCCATGTTTAATCGCGAAAAATTTCCTCCTTACAGCTAAATTACTCATAAAAATATATACGTAATTATTTAAGTCTATATGGTATTCATAATGAAATAATTAGAAACTTGTAATTTTCACAAGAGCGCAAATATTACGACCACATAACTACACCGTTTCATTTCTGAGTTTAATAAGATCTGGAATTTATTTTCTACGCTTTTCAAGTATATCCAAAACTTTACTGTGAGAAATGCTAGAAATTTCGTGGAAATGAGAGAAAAATTAATTCTCATGTGTCAAAACAGTGCTTATGACAGTAAGAACAAATCCCTGAGTCCTAGTTAACCACGGAATACATCAACATGTGCTTATAATTTAATGTTTATACATAAACACACAAAATACATTTACGAGAGGTACTCACTATTAAGAAATTTCATATGTTTTCAAGATGTTCTCTGACCCTAGTAAAATAACTTCTGATATAAAGTAAGACATTTACTGTAATCCTGACATTGTTCTGATCCCATCAAAACAAAATTGTCAAAATTTATTACATGAATGTAAACTCAATCATCAGCCATTTTTGTCAATACACAAAAAAAGTGATGGTCATCTTCATCATGACGATAAAATTTACAAAAATATGTTAGTTTCACAAACTATAAAAGACATTCATGTTTTGTTTTGATTTTCTAGACCTTTCGGTCTTTTGTATGTATTATGTTTAAATATTAATTCCTCCTTTTTTTGTCTGAAAAAAAAATGATGGTGATCTTCGGCATGGGGACAAAATGTACAAAAATATATTAGTTTTATAACCTATGTAGACATTCGTGTTTTTTCAAATCCTCTTGGCCTTTTGTATATATATTATGTTTAAATATTATGTTATATGTTCATAGCCATACGTACTATGTACAGATGTTGTAGTTGAATACATTGTAAACTGTGAATATTTTCCAGAAAGTGTGATGCATCTTCTATGTTTTGACAAAGTTTACAAAAAAGTCAGGAAATAATTTCATATAAATGTTATTATTGTAACTAAACGCATATCATTGAAGTTAAAGTTGAATCTTCTTTTTTTTAATTACTCGAATTACGTCTGCAAATTGGCTGATACAAAAATACAACTCAAATTTGGTTATTTTGTAAAAAATAGTCAACAACAGAACTTTATTGAATACGGTAATGTATTTATCCACTTTAGACCAACATTCACAAGCTATGCATTATCTGTCAAGCCAACATTTATCATTCGTTATACAATTGTAATGATAAAGAAATGATATTCATCTTCAATGCTGCAACAATAAGAACAAAACTAACTCCGTGAAATAGTTAACCATTTATTACGATGATCGTACTATCGTTTATTGTCCTAACATTTACCATTACTCACTATGATAAAACTTTATATATAAAACATTTTTAAGGATTTAGTCACTTTTATAATTATTAGATTTTTTACGATATCATACATCGCTAATTGCATCTGCACAACATCGGAGCTTAGTTTATGAACTAAGTACTTCGACAAGAACATTAACTCATTCCTCTGGATAATTTCAAGAAGTGACGTTCGGAAAAAATCTCTAATCTCAAACGTACAGAGCAATGACTCTGGTTTGCATATTTTGACAAGAGAATTACATCAAATTGTGGGTTAATTATGATGTCCAATTAATTGTCTTGTCTCACGTGACATGCCGAGAAAACACGTTAACTACAGGTCAGTCAGTTTAATCAAGCTCATTATGATCTCATTATTAAATCACTATTCAAAACAAGATCTCGTTTTCTCCCGTTTTCTCGCGTATTTTATCAGCAGGGGATTGTGGGTATTAGAGATCTCAGTAGACCGAGGGTCATTTAGACAAGATTGATTCAAATATAAGGTTTATTTATATCAATATGTTGATAGGCTCTTCTCTCTGGAGAACGTGCTTGACGTTCCATTAAGTCATCACGTGATAAAACCCAGAATTCCTCCACTATAGGTTTGATAATTTTGTCTGGTCGAGTTGCTACATTCATATTTCAAGGTTTATCATTATTAGTGAAATAATAAAGAGGTTTTGTTAATTTCCTAATTCTGTGAGAACAATTAACAGTCCAGAAACTGAATCAATTCTTAACGAACTTAAATACTAGGTTTTAAAGTATATTTAAATCAGCTCGTTTTTGAAACAAATTTAAACAAGTTAAATAAATCTGTCTTGAGTCCGCTTCCTGGTTCATTCAGTACTTATCACTTTAAATATAATTTCTTGCTCAAAGAAACTATGAGATAAATTTTGGAGTCAAAGTTTTACGCATTCAAGATGTATTTAGTTTTTCATTCGTCTTTATGTTCCAACAAACAGTTCATTTTCCCACCTTCAGTAAGGGTGTGTTCATTTATATCACATGTCATGAACTATACCTTATTATTATTCATAAAAAGCTGATCTTATAAGCAATTAAGATCCCCAACCCTTTTTTTTATTGAATTCCTAGTTGTGAAATATTCCCATGGTAAAATATTTTATATAAAATACCGTGACCCCGCAACCTACATAAAACACAAACATTGTAAGTCACCATGAATGGTTTATTATTCTAAACTATGTATACACTACAAGAAAACCTAGCCTTTTGTCTTAACAGGTATTAGAACTAATTATGTGAACTAATTAAGCTAATTAAGTCAAAGTCGCCTTCACAGAATTATGTCATGTATGTACTATGGCTGGTATGCTTTACAAAGTTATTACCTAAATTCAGTTCCACATGTTTTCAGGGTATAAGTATCAAGATATTTTGTAATTTATAGCTTATTACGAGAATTTATGATAGTTTGTACATACCTCGTGAAAACAACATAAATCATGTTCTGCTAACCCACTCTTTGCTCGTGGCAATGTTGTGAAACTCTGAAAGCTCTCTCTTCAGTCTTCAGTTTCATTTCAACCACTAAACCACCCAACAGACCCCTATAATATTACAACACTGACACCCATAAATCAACTATATCTTTATGTTTGTATTTTAACAGATTTTAAAGATTATATGTTGGGTAGGAAATTTGGTAAGGAGCTAGGACAGTTCGAGATCGACGAAATAGTAACTTTTTTATGAATATGAAATCCCTTTGTCCTGATGTAATTGGCTTCATCCTTCATCCAAAAACCTATCAAAATATGAACAGTTTTTTTTAACATTGAATTAATCCACGATTCCACCAACAAAACTGCAAATTACAAACAGAACCACCCTCCCTTTTCTTTCTTGGAGATACACTAAGCGTTACTTTGTACAGAACATTCAAAATTCAAAACAGTTAGAAATTAAGATAATTGAATGAAATTGCATTTTTTTCAGAGACACTTGAAATATTAATACATACTCTCCGTGTTCCAAGTCTTACTACATCTCTAGTACAATTATACAAAAATGTTTCAGAATGCAACTATAGCACAGGAGATCCCGGAAACTGAAAATATGAGAAATATAGGTCGCACGTTTATTCAATTATATTTTCTGAAGATTTATCAACACAGCACAGTTTGAAACTTAAAATTTTATTGTTTTTGAAACGCGTATCCACTTATATATGATATAAAGGAGACAGCAAAAAGTTGAAGCCATTTTTTCTGTCTTATGTAAGAGTTTTCTGCTACCAAACCCATTGACGACTCCACTCTACGATTTAATTAGCATATATCATTACGAATAAAAGTTTTTCTTGCTCGTCTTTTTTCACCATTTCTAATAATTTTCTATATTACAACTTAATTCAGTTTAGTTAACATATCATAAACGCATTTCCTGGGGTCTCTTTATTCATTTTAAACGAAAATTGCTTATTTGAAAGGGTTTTTGGGATTCAATTAAGAGTAGGATGCGCCATAATAGCCTTGATAATGTTTAACTTTAATAAATTGTTTAAAACTGTTTGAATTACATTTAATTATAAGAACAAATAACAGATTGTCGTGTAATCGAGAAAAAGAAAAACTGAGTCATTGCCATGGCACAAAAAAGTTAAGGTGTCTGAAACAGTTGCATCATTCCTAGAGAAACACACTCAGAAACCAAAAGATTGGCTTGGTGTTAAAGCAAAATAATTGCAATGATCAAGAAGCGACATACAAGCAAGCAGCAAACGTCTTTGGCCTGGATCAAGTTATAAACGGAATAAAAAAGTCACTTCTTGAATACACATGGAAGCTAGACCATTGCAATAATCACAAAGCGACACGCCAAATCAATGTTTTCATACAAATACAAACGTAAACCGTTGTCCTGTATCGAGTCAGAAACGAAATCAAAAAGTTTCTGCTTTGAGTTAACAGTAGAGGCGGAAACAACCTTTGCAATGTAAGTGAGAAATTTGTGAAAGTAGATCTAACAGTTGTAATGAGGAAAGGAAACTCAAGACGACGTTAAGTTGTGTAAATATTTTGTTCTACAATCATGTTAACATAAATTATATAAGATGATTGCATTACATGGTTCTTTTATCATGATAATACGAAAATGTAATTATTTTTCTTCCATTGTTTTCTCGAGTATTCTATTTACTAAGAACGATGAGTTTCCAGGAATTGTTGATACTCGGTTTTCTCCTTATCTCTCCAAGGTAGTCAAGATAAGACTCACGTTGAAATCTGATTCGAAATGACGCCTTGTGATTATCACAATTAAGTAAATATCACGGTCACTGGGTGGTGCTATAATCATCCACGTCACATCGTATATAGCTTAGAATATTCAAACAACATTTTTTCTAAGATATCTTGGTTAAGAAGTTATCTTGGTTAAATTAACTATTGACATCGGTTCCTGGTAGAGTTTTACAGTAGTTGACATGTATTCTCAACCTTGTCTAGCCTTGTCCATTGGCATTTATATCGCTGGTTGTAACTTGAATATTTCAGATTGGATAGTTAAGAAATGTAGAGCTGAATCTTTTGTGAAGCGATCGGTTCTGAATACAAATTTCTTCCAGCAGTTTGGATACTTTAAGAATGAAATGTAAAATCAAACACTGAATATCTACAGGCATTGTTTTTGCTTTATTCCCTTGATATGTTGTACAAAATGTACTGCGTAATTGTCAACTGGTTTACACATTTCACAAGCATTTGCGTTGAATACACAATCATGCCGATCAAAACTTTTGGCCTGCGAATACAGAAAGGATATCTTCAGATAAACGCTTAGAAATACCAATCTAAGAAATAAGGAAAAACACGTGAATGTGCGAACCGGTCAATTAAGCATCAAGCACTATATCTAGTATGTAGATTTTTATCGCCCTCCCAAATAAAAATAACCAAGTTGCCCAAATTTAAACTGGTTGTCAACAACCGGACACTTGCTAATTTTTTGTATTGTATGCAATTATAAGGTCATAAAATTTTCAAATGCAGACCTGACCATTCAAACCCATTTTTCTTTTTGATGTTAACCCTTAAGGCAAGCTTTGTCGCATCTATTGTCTTGTTATTTATGTAATTTGGTACATAAGCAGAATGTTTCAATAATGTAAGCGTAGAACAAAGTAGACACGTATTTTGGCACTTGGCATTTTCAGAGATGATTCAAATACAACGAAGTGAAAAACTATTTGAAATAGTTTAAGTGGTTTTGTGTGGGTGCAGATTTTTAAAACAACTAAATACAATGTAATTAATCAACTACAACATTCTTACGAAGGGAGAAACATTTAAAACTAGTTGCTCTCGGAAAGCTTCACGTAATCTACTACAATATGTATTACATGCATTGTATGTAAAATGAACACAAGATTCTAATGTAAATGTAATCCCCACTTTTACTCAGACTCTAGTCCCGGCTTCCGTTGTTGAAGGACTAAGGTTGCTGATTTTAATTTACTGTAACCTTTCATTGTTCGAATGTCTCGGGTTTTTGTCCTGCTGCCTACTATGGCTACTAAAGTGATTTTATTAAGTTTAACGACGTTTCAAGACAAATTATGGCCATTTTAAAAAAATCAACTAAGCCAACTCCTGGGACTTTGTCTGTAACCAGGAGATTTGTCTATAGACAGTTCTCACAAACCCTTCCACAAGACTGACAAATTGTTTACATTAAAAATCGACATTATTGTTGAATTTTCATGGAAGGGTATAGCCAGTCAGGGTGAGGCTCAAACATTTTAGGACCTTTTAGGGACAATAGTTTTGAAATACTGCATGTAGCTTTTTGTGCCCCGGGCATGTGTACCTTAAAGTAAGAAAGTTACCAGATGCCTTTGGGGGTCAATATTTTTAGCGCATACCAGATTCTTTGATTTAGTAAATTGTCCGTCTCTAATGACTTTGCTAAGGGAATTATACAAAAACAATTCAAAACTGACGCTACGTTCAAAATAAACTTAACTACAAGTCTGTATAATATTTCCTTGTTATTAATGCCTTTAAGCATACTTTAAAATGATCAATTAAAAAAAGAGAAACATATCTTCGGAGATATTCATTTCATTTTGTGTGGTTTGACTGGAAACTAGTAATAAAGTCAAAACATCAGTTTGATACATGCTAGGTATTAGACAACACTCTTCTAGACTTGTTTGAAGTGTTGATTTATGTACAAGATAACAAATCCACAGGATTATGTTGAATAGAATAAAGCTCAGACACTGTATCAACTAGTCGCATCAGTAACAACTCTTCTATGAATATACTTTAAGTAAATTATCAAACCTTTTTATATACAAGTGTATTAAGTCAGATTTAGAATTAATTTGAGTTTTATAAAATTTTAATTACACTGTATAAAATGTATTTCCATAGCCGTCTTATTTTTAACGTTATCTTGATTTGAGGTTAATTGTTTTCATCGTCATTGCTATTCTCAGGGTCTACAAAGGTTTTTATAAAAAAACTGAATGTCTGTAATATAGAAGAAATTAAATTTATTTTTAACATCTTTATCTTTTTGATCTAATTCTCTAAAGCTTTCACGGTGTATGTAATATGTTTAAAATACACAGTGACCTTCTTTGATCCGACTCGACTAAAAAATCTGCATTTCCACTTCATCTGCCGTGTTCTCACCGTTGCATCGTTCTTGAGGAAAAGTGCTTGACGACTTCTCATCAAAATATATTCCACTTCAAAAAGATGAGCTCTTCATTCACATTGAAGCGGAGGAAAGAATCTGATCGTGTTTTGATGAACATAAGAATCGAGTATGCCTCCACGGTGAATCCCCTTGGGAGGTGTTTGTTTTGATAATAATTGAGAATATATTCTTGATGAATGGCGCTTGGAATTCACTCCAAGATTTTCTTGTTCTGGTAGAAAAAAATAACTTTACAAGAATGGTTTACATATGTGGAAAAGATTAGGTCAATGTTTGAATAGAGATTTTCTAACACTTTATATTGTTCCTATGAAATTATATCATCATTTTGTAATGTAATATTTCTCGATAAAATAGATGTTCAACAAGCCTCAAGATTAGATATATTAATATTTTATTTTGCTTGAAAAGCCATAACATTATAATTATGTTTGTTCATGTACAATTTAGTCGAAAAGTATTTATCTGACACTAAATGCATGTTTAGAAATCACTTATCTAAATTTCGAACTAAAATCAAGGCTAACTTGGCAAATTGTATAAATGTTTAAATTAAACCAATATCTTGATCGATCATTTTACAAAAGCGACGGGTATAAAAAACTTGTTACTATTTTAAACAGGAGTTAATTAAGTGCCAATTCAATTTCGAATATACTTGCATGTATGATGTACAACCAAACAATTTCAAGGAAATAATCTTTGATTATCAATGAAATATACTTAAAAGTACTGGCACAAAGTTAATACTGAACAAATAATTAACAATCTTATAACTTCAAAACAATACTGCTTTTTCTTCAAAATATTGAAAATGTTATATATTACCATGCTTTTAGCCTCCTTTCAGCAATCGTAGTCATATCTCGTTGGTCAGTCGTATACCAACATTCACTTTACAGACTTGGACCTCTGGTCACAGCCTTTTATATAAGTATTTACGGTTTACAGCTGTCCTACAAGATGCATTGAAAAAGCGGCAGAATCAAATTAGAGAAAAATATCGATACTATTTTTTTATTTTAACATTGTCAATAAGGGAGGACAAAATGTTTTGGAAGTTTATTTAGCACTGAATGAGACTTATATGTTCGTTCAAACATTCAACGTTTTATGTGTTGGCTTTATTTTCTTTTAAGCTTCGTTTAAGTTGTTGGTGGGCCTTTTGTTATATTGTTGTACTTCATTTATTTTGCTCGAGTGTAACTGGTCTTTTACACTTTTTAACAATTTTTTCAAGATTCTGTTCAGTTTGTTTTGGTTTACGGCGCACCAACACAGAAAGGTCATATCGCGCCGAAGATTCTGTTCATTATGCATATTTAATTCAGTGCAAGAAAACTTTGACCATATTATCAAACTTCAAAGCACCATCTTCAGAATTTCTTTGAAATAACAGAGAAGTTAAAAATATCAAAATATTTCTTCATTTTCTTCTCTGTAACGGTTCGTTAATTTTCCAAAGAAATATAAATTGATGGCCCCTCAAAGCTGTCAACATGATCTCCTCTCAATATCCCAACATAAACATTGTTTCAGACAAGTATAAATTTTAACATGGTTCACGGTAAAGCGCGGTAGAACCGTTAACATCAATAAAATGTCTTTGAAGACCCGTTAATGAACTCTATTTAAAATGAAGAATAAAGGATTTACCTCGTGGAGACGGGTATTTAAGATAGCGTGTTGTCTCGTTTTATGGAAGACAGTGAAATATTTTAAAATTGCTCTTCAAAGCTTTGATCAGCAATTAGTCTAAGTGAATAAAAGCATAGCCGACCTTTGACCTGAAATTGAAAATTACAATTTTAATGCACGGACTTAGGAATGAAAACAGGCCAATGGTCTGTCAATTAATGAAAATATGCCACTGTACTTCAATACTTTGCTTTGTTCATCGGTTTCCATAGCGTTACATTAACATTTTGCATCCGAAAATTTAATTAGATGAACATTGCTCAAATTATGTTAAAATCATTACTGAGTATTGCAGTTTCTTTTTGATCTCGTTGATAATGGATTTTTAGTGAGAATGAAACCAGTCTACTTCATCTAGGCGCTTTATTCGTTTTTCATCCAGACGCTTTATTTGATAATCATCTAGGCGCTTTATTTCAGCATAATTAACATCGACTATTTCTTATTTTTGCAGACATTTCTGTTGTATGTTAAGCATAATTTACGAACTTTCTTGCAACAATAATCAACAGTAATTATAAATTACACAGAATTCGCAATTCATAAAACACCCTAGCTTAACAGTTAGTCTAATTCTGGGAATAAAACTTCATTAAGTTCGTCATTAATTGCCGAAATTTATTCCAAGCTTTGATAGTGTCGTTTTAGAAAAATGCAATCTAACGAAAATCTAAGCGTCATGGGTTTTAATTGCTAACTTAAATGCGAAAAGCAGAGAAAGTTTAAAAGAACGTATGCCGCTTTTTGCATGATGCAATTGCCTGGTTTTTTTTTGGGGGGGGGTCACATATATAAGGGAACATCTATTTAAAATAGTAATTGTGTTGTTTGGCGTCTCCTGATAATAATCATGTTCCAGCTTGTTGGTTTTCTTACAATTAAATATAGTTTTTTTGTTATCAAATAACAGAGTGTATGTCGCCAAAATTGTATAATAATGCAATAAGATAGGCCTAACGATAATTTTGTCTGCCCGTAGTAAAGAAAGGCACAGCCACATTGAGGAAATGTCTACCTTTAATTCTTTCATACAAAGTTTGACTGACAATAAGAAAGTTTGTGAGACAAAAATACATGTATAAGTAACGGATAATAAAAAGATGACCTGACAAAGGTAGGAGAATCTCTATTAATTAAGTTTCTTCCAGCGATCAAATCAAACTCCTCACAGTGCTTACGTCACGCTTTTAATAAAGGGAAATAACCGCTGCGGGCAGTTTGCGATCAAATGATACATTTCATATAGAGCACAAAATACCCTATACATAGTTTGCAGTGTCATTATGCAACTTCAGATTTTTTGTTCAATGTTTTATTTTATTTTATATTTATATTTTCAGACAGTAAACAGTCCACATTTCTATCAAGATAAAATACATCATATGACAGATATGAACAATGGATACCAAGGACATCCGAATGGTAGGTAACTTCTAAATCGTAACTAATAGGCAATTACCGTGACCAGAAGACCTTATTCAGTCCATAAGTGTACCTTATTAAACTTTCGAATTGTGGTAAATAGTATTAAAGACAAGGACAGAAAACATCAAAAGAAATGATATACATGTATACATACAGTCAATTTAAGTCCTAGCCGCTAAAAGTTATTCTCAGCGTACATTAACTGATTTTGGATTTTGGTGTTTAAAAACGAGTTTAAACAATGGAATATTTAAATCAGTGGGGCTTTATGGGTCACTGGCAATTGAAAACAAATACCAGTACTGTGCAAAAAGGTCATGTAAACTCATATATTAATATTTTCGCCTCGAGTATATAACAAATTATTCATTCAGCTTTCTCATAATAAAACTTTCTGCAATTAGTTCTTAAAGGTCATATATAAATTGAGATTAGATTTAAATAGAATATACGCAATTATGAAGGTTATACATTTAAAATGAAGCAGAGAATTAAAAACACCGAAAAATTTTTTTCCAAAAACGTTGTTTTTGTAACTTGAAAATTCGTAAAAATAGATTTGTCCCGGATTCCGACCGCGCTTATCTCCCTTGATAAACCGGGTTTTATCCACGCTTACTACGTCATAATTGTACAACGGAAACGAGGTTCAATATACATTTACGCTGATTATTGCCTTGTTTGATCATTCGTTTGTGTTCATAGCGAGAATAATTTAACTTTTTGTAATATTATGGTGATTTGTACAGCTTTCGGTTGTTCCTCGCATAAAGGATGCGACCGTGTTGGATTTTATGGGCAAGTCTTTGAGAAAGTTATTGGTGCAAAAGCTAGGACACGGGAGCAGTCAATTGGCGAAGCAAATACGTTCGTTCCAAATAGATACACTCGTACAGCTAGTTGTGCTCGTTGAATGTTGATGACAACCAATTTGATGTGTCAGAAATACATTAGAAAGACAAAAAACCCAGAACATCGTCACACTAGACGATTATTCAGTGAAACAGTCGCCTGTATGATGGGAAAATAGAACAGAAAGATATCAGTGGCAGGCAAGTTGTCTTTATCATTTGCTATCTTTCATGACATGTAATTATGTATATAATTGATATCACCTCAATTATTTGATTATAAGATAATAATTGTTTGCCTAATGTTTGCCTAGTCAGGTTCGGATCCAGGATTATTTTCGGGGGAGGGGGTCCTAACTTTCTAACCCTAAACAAATTGTGCACATATAGCTTGTTTCGGATAACTTGAGACAAACGACTTGGTTTGTTTACATATTTTGGACTCTGGTATTAGGTTATAAGAGGTCAGACTGATTTTGTGCAAGTATAGAGCATGAGTGGCAGTTTGATATATCTCATATCAAACTGCTACGAGTACTCTATCCGATTTACACAACGGGTAGGAAATTATATGTTTATAATATCCATTTTCGTTTATTTTGTCACGTATTTATACTACTGTCACCTTAAAGTCATATAAAAGGCAGAGAAATGTGGTTGGCCTTAATCTAAAGCGTATGATACTTGTGTCATGAATTTCATGCGAAAGCTAACTAAAACTTATGAACAACATTTACAGGTCGTCCACGTAAACATTGCGTATATAATATAAACATTGTCGGTTTCATTACCTACTAATATTTAGGGGTGAAATATTTTTACAAATTCATAGTTTAGTTTGTTTACTCCTATTTTATAAACCTATTATCATAGAAAATTTATAATGTGCATAAATTCTATTTAAAAAAAGTAAGATATCAAAGTGGTACGTTTAAATCTTTAAATTGTTATTCAAGTATTAGCTTTGTTTTGATGAAAGTATGAACTATCCAAAATACAATTGATCGAAAAGCTTTTTGTCTTAAATATAGATCTAAGTTTTCTTTAAAATAACATAACATGTTATATTAACTTGATCGGATGAATCCAATAAAATCATTCGTTTCCAGTAGTTTTAGACTTATAAAAAAATGCGATTCCTTGTTTCCCGGTATCAAGCAATAAGGACAGTTAATTTCTCAAAACTTTGGTTAGCTTTCAAATAGATTTGTCCGGTTCCCAGTCATACTTTGACAGGTAAAAGAAAGTTAAGCATAATATTAGCCGCGCCCTATTAATGAATTAGGCATTGGATAATAAGGTTTTCATTTGAACATTTCTCACTACATGGACTTAAATAAGATCATTGTACAAGAATTACAGTAGGTACATTCTTTAGTAGTTTGGTTACATTTATGACAAATAAAGTTACCGAAACTCTAACGAAACTATTTCACGTCTGAATTGTGTTCACTTAGAGGCATGGTTTTTGCTAAATTGTTCGCTAAGTATACGAGCAATCCCTAAATTGACTTTGAATTTCTTATATAGTACCGAATTCCTGGTCAGTGTAATAAGTAAAAGATGATTTTGAAAATGTAAATTTTCCATCAGTGATAAAAATGTATTTTGTTAATGCTTACCAAACTTTAGATTGATATATTTTTATAAGTCACATAATCATTTGGACTTTCATATTAATCACTGTATCTACAAATTTATTGATTTGCTATTCATGGGTGAAAACATCTGTTTATTAATATATTTAATCCAGAGGATATTTTATGCACTTAATTGACACCCACATAATTGTAAATCATATAGTTGCACAATTATAGTAGCAAATTCTTTCATGTAGTATTATATCACACTGTGACAGGAAATACATAATTTTTATCAGTAACTGACCTAGACAGCATGCTGTTTTATGACAGTATGTCCTGATTTCAATAAACAAATGATAGTATGACCCCTGATATTAGATAATGATCAGAGACCTGTGTTTTATGACTTGGAATCTTGCCAAAAGATAGAGTCTCTTTTTATTTTGATAAGCATTTATGCTCATAGAAAAATTAAGTGAAAGATTATGATTTTATTTTTGATGAAATAAACATTGTACTTTGCAATTCAGTTTATTTGGTGAATTTTTACAGTATAAGTATAAAATTGTATTTGTTTCACTGCAGTGAAAATAAAAACTCTTATTCTACTGCTATCAGTCATTTAAGGACAACATTGTGTCATCTTATAATTGTGTTGACAATATAATATCAAGCAATAAAATACTGAAAAAAAGGATCTGAATTAGTAAAACTTACCATTTCAACCTATGAGCCCAAGCTAGGACATTGTATGGTGGGTAAAATGTGGTTATCCTTATTGACATAAGTTATAATGTATGTTGTAATTCAAAAAAATACTTGGAAATTTGTATGACTGCAAATTAATAAACAAAAATATTGCTTTAGGCCACATTAAGTTGATGATAATTATGTTCTACTGATTTTTCTGGAAAAAAAATGGGGCGAACAAGTGAAGATTTAAAAAAAAAATAATCTTAATTCAGTTGCTTTTCATGTTGTGGTTCGACAAAATTTATTAGCGAGCAAGGAAATAAAAATATATTTTTTGTAAAAACCGTCAAAATAAAGGTGCGAGCAAACCCACAGAACATACGATCAACTTGCTGTGGCCTTATTAGAAATATTGCATTAAAATTGATAAAACTTAATGATAGCCCTTTATTTCAGAGAAAATTTTGTACCTATAAAGTAATGCAAGTTATGGTATAGAGGCAAAACTATTATCTTGAACTAATTAAACTAGCTGTTACAATTTTCATTTAATCACTTGAATACATATTATGTTTTTCAGAGTGCAAGCCACATGCTGAGCTAGAAAAAAATCTGCTAAAAATTTCGCATAAAAGATGTTTAACAGTTTCTCAGGCAGAACCTACAAATGAATCAGAAGTCTTTCAAAGAGTTATATTTAGATGGATTTCACACCCTTCATTAGATGCTCTCTATAATGGAAGCAAGGTAATGTAATGTGTAACTCAGTATTTTAATTTGCATGACCTTTAAGATACTGATGTCAGATCTGTAGTATTACACTCTTCCGGAAAGGCTATATCTCTGGATTCAGACTACTAAGCCTATATTTTCATCAGTAACAGACAACTGCCCTACATAATTAAAAATCATTGGTTGGAGGGAGAATGACCGTAGAAATAATTTCATGACTGAGCTCCATGAAAGTATGCCCAGCACAGGAATCGGATCCACAACCCCTCGATCAGTAGACTTGTGAGCTACCAACTGAGCTATTCTGACATCTAAATACATTTGAAACAATTAGATTTTGTGTTGATTAATTAAAAGCATTTAAATACTGTGTGGCTAGCGCACAAGTCTACTTAAAGGCAAAGGGGGGGGGGGTCATTGTTTGACGCATTTTTAGCAAAGATTGGTCAGGATATAATTTCTATGACCATTGTTCCTCATACCACTGATTTTAAATCAAGATAAGCAGTTATCAGTCAACAACAGAAAAACACACTCATTAACTGGTTAAAATCCTAAGATTCAGAGTTCCAGGAATGGCCAGGAATATACTGACCCTTGATGTTTTGCTTCAGTGTTAAATGGAACAAAACCAAGAGAATGCCGTTAACATACATGATTTGCATTGGTAGCCACCTGGCTAGCTCAGTTGGCAACACACAAGTCTACTGATCATGGGGTTGATGCTTTGATTCCTTGGTGGGGCATACTTTCTTGGAGCTTGGTTATGAAATTATTGATATGGCCATTCTCCTTCCTACCACTGATTCTAAATAATGTAGGGCAGTAGTTGGTCAATGACTAAAGTAAGTTTTGATGTACCTAGATTCCCAAAATTTAATGTGTGGATAGCACTTGTATAGAGGGTGTGCCCTATCAATTTTTAGATCAAAGGTCACTTAGAGTGAAATTATATGAATACTTTGTTCGGACAAATAACTCAACAATGACGGTACCTAGGTTCACCAAGTTTTATGTGTTGGTAGCCATTATGTCTAGGGTGTGCCCATTTATTTAAGGCCTCTTGGTCAAAGGTGAAGGTCACAAGGACATGGTATAAAAACACTTTGTCTGGACAATAACTCAACAACCACTTTACCTAGCTTCACCAAATTTAATGTGTTGATACTTCTTGGGTAAAGTGTATGCCCTATTGGTTCTGAAGCCCCTGTGTCAAAGGTCAAGGTCAGTGTAAGCTCATACTGAGAAACTTAGTGCAGGTGATAATCTCGGAAACGGATGTACTTGGGTTCACAAAATATTTTCTTTATTTTCCTCGGGTCAGGGTAATGACTTATTCAGAGGTCATAGGTCACTTCTTATGAGACATAACTGCACACAGATGTATGTGCCCCTCCAAGCAAAACTCTTGTTTGTATGATAGTTAGTTTTAATAGGAACAAGTATCTGATATGCTCTCTGATGAAAAAAAGGTATCTTTAATTTGGTATGAAATAATCATTGTAAGTTCATCATGTTTATTGTCCGTTTTTTCTAAACTGTCAAAGCTTGAATAATTACACAGTGACTGAATGCATTGTTTTGTACTGGCGGCCTAATTGTAATTAAGAATATATTGACTAAAACATATCTAATGCCATAAACAGCTTTACTTGATCATAATACACATTCTCGGAAATTTATGGCTGTTTACAATAGTGACCTATTCTGTATAGTGGTATATTATAGGATTTTGTAAGGAAAGTGTCCGTTGCGACTGGACTAAAAATAATTGGGCATTTAATAATAATGAGAATATACCGATATGTGTAGAACATATCGCTAGCCTAAATACCGGTTCATTAAATTTGTACCGGGGTATGCTGCAGCTGCATATCACAATTACGGTATAGCGACATATTGTGGCAGCCCTAGTAATAACTAATTTATTCTTTTTCAGCAGAGAGTATCAAAGATCTAATGAAAGCTATACAAAGCTAAAGGAGAAAGACTAGTTACAAATTGCAAAGAAAGTATGCCGTGTAGATGGGTGTTTATCCACAGTACTTCAGAAAGAAATAAGAAATGTAAGCAGTTCCAGCGTTATATAATGAAGAAAACTGAGTTGCACCAGTGCACCAAGACTACTACGTATTACATTGTGTGGCGAAGTAAAGGTCCCAGCTTTAACTAAGGGGAAAGATCAGTTGTCACCAATTGATGTAGGGACGACTTGAAATTGAGCAAGTGTAAGGATCCATGTTGAAGGCGTCATTGGTGTAACTAGACAGAAGTACACAATTCTTAATGATACACTTCCCCTTGATTATCTCATGACTAAAGACAATAATGGCATTCCCGCAGTTGACAAAATCACCCATTATGTTGCTGTCTAGTGAATTTGTGTGACACTGTTGTTGTGTTTGAGAAATAGTTCGATATCTTTAATAAATGTTGTAGTTGTTCTAAAATCCTAGTGGACCAAATTTATGCCAATATAAGTCATTAAGTGTTGCTTTTATACATATTTTTATGTGTATATTATGTATTTTTTTCATTTTTTGGTACTATAAATTATAATAAATATTCAGAAAATAATAGCAGTCCTTACATTAATTATTTGTGTTGAAGAACATTGTATGAATGAGTATGTTAGTTTTGTTGCAAAACATTGTATAAGTCAAATAATGGCAGTCAGTCAACCTACCCATTGTTCGTGGAAAGGCTAAATCTCTGAAATTAGCTGTTTACCAACTACTAAGAGCTTACTTTCGACATTGACAAATTCCCTACACAAGTATGAATCACTGGTAGGAGGGGGAATTGTTGTAGAATTTATTTCATACAAGGCTCAACTGAAATATACCCAGCCGAGGAATAGAACCCAGGATACCTCTATCGCGCTGTAGCAGCACATTGTATAGGTCATATAATGGCAGTCAACCAACTCATTGTTCCTGGAAAGGCTAAACGTCTAGATTAAGCTGTTCACCAAGTACTTAGCATATACTTTTGTCAGTGACTGACAACTGCCCTGCATAACCAACAATCATTGGTAGGAGGGAGAGTTGATGTATAAAATTATTTTATGACGAAGCTCAACAATATTATGCCCCTCTAATGAATTGAGTCCTCAATGCTCGATCAGTAGACTTGCATGCTTCCAACTGAGCTAGCCAGGCAGCTTTGAATGAATAAAATACCATCTACAGTCAGATCTTGATACAACGACATTCTTGTAATACCGACATATTTTATGGGAACCAATAACAACATGTACATGGTAAAAAGAATTCATTACACTGACATATGTGTTATAACGACACATTTCTCAGAAACAAACCAAATTGTTGTATCAAGATTTGACTTAATATGAATTTCTATTACTAAGGATGAAAGATGACAAATGTTTAAATGTATGGAAAATTCACAAGTTTAATAAGTAGTACAGGTAAAACAAGAACATTGGTAGTAGTTATTTTTAGTTACAATATTTGAAAGAACCAAATTAGATTAACCTACTTATATCAAATTCAATATGAGTCAGTACATGTATATACTTTTATTACCTCTTAGTTTTAGAGAGTTACATATTTACAGGCTAACAGATTTCATATTTACGTATTACTTTAGGTCATGAACACAGAATGACTGAGTCACGTGTCACATTCCTGCAATTAATTTAGTTTATTTACATGTTATTTATTTGAGCCACATTTCACATAAGTCACATATTTCATTCAAAACATGAGTTTTCGACAGTGTGGACAATACCATAACTTAGCTTACGGTTTATGTTATTTTTAAACATGGGACATGAAACCATTTTATATCACAATTTTCATTGTCACAGCATATCATTTCACCAAATTCCACCTGGTTGCAATACCACAATCTTTCTTCATTAGTATAAGAAATGTCTAAGCTTGGGATGGATATGTCTTGGTCATTCTGTTGGTCTCGGGTTTTCAGCACTGGCTCCTGCATTATTGGTTGGTGATAATAAGTTTTCTCTGCAGACACATTAATTGAATATTTTGAAGTTGGTGGTTTAGTGTAGAATTTGCCCACAAGTTCGGGCAGAATTCCGACTTGAAATATGACTTGAGCTTTTTCACACATCATTTTCCAAAAGTCATCCTTGGAGTGAATCATCCAAATAATCCAAATGTATCCAATCAGCCAAAGTAGCAACTTGTATGTCCAGTACATCCCATTTGACATTGAATCTGATAATAGTACTCATGTGATGTGTCCAATGTAAGTTGACCATCACTATGTCTTTTCAAATATGGTATATCTTCACTAACCATTTGATATTTCTTTGAAAAGGGACACTTCACTTCCACACAACTTTTTGGACAGCACTTACATGAAACAATACCATCTGGGGAGGCTGCTATGAAAGGTTTTTCAATGTAAATGTAAAGACCATTGTCTGTGATTCGAGCATTTTCATGATTCCTTTCGATGTTTGAGAATATAGTCAATTTTAGCTTTTCTTTCCTGCTCTTTACCCACTTTGTAGCCTCATTTTGAAATGAATTTGTTGGATAACATATCTTCTTAATACAGTCACATTGGCTGGCTAGCACAGTACCCTTTTTCTCTGTTATAATCCAGGGGGTTTCTCTCTCATTCTCTGGGAGTGCATGACCTGAAAAAAAGTAAAAAAAAAAGAATATAAACAAGACTGTATAGGCTGAAGTCAGGTTCACATCTAATAAAATCTAATTAAAGTTTTTTAATCCTATAAGTTAATGCTTGATATTGGCTGTCCCTAGCATATAGTTCTCTTTATGTTGTTATTGGAGAAAACCCAGGTCAATAGAGCAGTTTATAGTGTGCTTGGTTTTAGAATTTCTTGTCCTGGAGGGGAAAGGGTTCTAATCCAACCTTCAGAGGTTAAACTCTTCCATTAAGATTTAACAATAATGCCAATAAACCTCCATCTAAAAAGTATATAGCCAGAATTTGAAAGGTAGACCACCTAGTTTTCCGTCCGAAATAGTGAATATCCGAATTCCGTGACACTAGACGAAAACCGATTTTATTTTAAAGCATCTCATCATTTATAAAATAATTAACAAGCATACATATACTCGGAATATACTCAAAATGATTACTTCTGTCTGATCTCCAAAATATAGACGGTAGAACTTGATAAGAATCTAGACATTGAACTGCCATTGAATCCATCGATCAAAAGAATCATTAAATATCGTTCAAATGTTGCGGAAAAGGGAATAATCAGTTAAATAATGCTAAAATATAGTCTTATTTTACAAATAAAGATCGATGTATGCTTAAAACGGACAAATTCGCGCACTTACCAATCTCCGGCCGAATCTTCAGAAAATTCATCTTCCGACTCCGTCAGGGACTCTTTCGAGGCTTAATTCTTTTATTAAGAACTAATTTGAGCTGTGGTTTATACTAGTACGACTTTAATACTTCATTTTCCTCATAGACATTGTTAAAATCAAACTATAGTCCCTTTTTCAATCAAATACATGACCACTGTGCGAGTATCGCTATTGACAGCTAATTGAACCAAAATAGCGGATGTTCAAAACTGACGAATAATCAGGGGAGATCACTCTCGCGGTACTTCCAGTTTTCAGTGTGGTATATCGGTCTTTTTCCGTGCTTTACCGTTTTATTCGGTATTTTTTTTACGAAAAAAATGTTGATATGTAGTCTTGAACGTGTTTAAAACATATTTTATCGAGAAAAAACGAATTTATATAAGACCTTTAAACTTCTTTTCAACTTTCACCATATCCATACATTATCACGTAAAACTTCATAAACGTTTAATATTCCAATAGACTTTGAATTACTATCAAAAGAAGTAAGCTGTCATAAAATTGTGAACGATTTTATCAAATTAATCTAACCATGTTATTCATTAACCTAAAGTTAATTACAAGGCATTAATACCCGACTTAAAACGAAAGTATAAAATCTTATTTTCTGAGCGATTTCAATTTAAAATAATCTTCGGTATTTTCCGTAACAATTCGACAATGTTCGGTATATACATAATACAGACTTATTGCTCAACACCATGATGACGTCATCATCATGTGACCTGTCAAAATTCATGTTCTCAGTTTTTTTGTTAGAAAACAAAACTTATCTATTTAATATTTTTAACATTGAAATGTAACATTAGTTAAGTTATTTTTCTTGTATTACCGGTAACTTTACACTAAAAGATTTGTGTTTGAATGTTTCCTGCAGACCTCACCAGGGAGATTGTTAATCTAAAGTAACTTTCCATTTTCTTGTTATGTACAGTAGTGCAAGATTGTCTGGTTGCCTCGGTTTAAGCAGATTTTATACTTAGTTTTTGATACAAGTACAGTTTATGAGTTTTAACTTTTGAATAGTAGTCGTCCGGAACTGCCATTCGAATTATCTGTTATAAGAATGAATCATTTGAAAATGTATTGTTGCTCAAACACAATGTTTAGTTACCCCAAATGGAACGCTGGTTGTCCAGAGCAACTGTATAACTGCTAATTTTACTAGCTGTATTTGTTAAATATAATATTTTAACAAAATGACGGCAAGTTTTGTGTATTGGAACATTCTAGTCTTTGTCTTTACAACTTTAGTTCCATATTAACTAAGTAATGATCTCAAAGCCCGTATAACTTTGTTTTATAAAACAGTGTATTATCATTTCATATATTTTCCTTATCATGTAATTATCATAATAATTCTTCCTAACTATCTTCTGGCGATATGACCTTTCTGTGTTGATTTGCCGTAATACCCAAACCCTAACTATCTTCTGTATTGTTATTTCTGGACGAGAAAAATTTAATGCTTTGATATGCCGCTAAACCCAAACACCTTGTTTTGCAGTAGAATTCTAGTAGTAAGACGCACGTCTAAGGATTTAGAGGGCCAGGGTCCGAACCCCACGAGGGATACTGCTAATTTCCTTGAGCAAATATTTACCCGAAACTGCTTCACTTCACCCAGTTGTAAATGGGTACTTGGGGGCTAGTGTGGTACAATTCCGTTGTACCAATATGTTGGCTGCAATAAATAGGGTAAAAGACAAGACTCCACGGAGAAATTGATAGATATCAGTTGTTTGCGGACCAGGGCTAATAAGTAATAATTCGGCAAACATGAAGCATGAAACTTAGACTATACAATGCAATTATTTGTTTTTGTTATTACTATAAATACCATTATCAACATCGTGATAATCATTTATTTATTTATACAATTTATTATTATTATTGTTCTTCTTATAAGTATTATCAAATATATATATATATATACATTACAATAAATGAAACCATCCAACACATTTCTTCGGATTAATGAATCTTAACAAAGAAAATGCACCCATTTGCAAAAATCATGAAATTATGAAATTTAATATAACTAATTGAAACTAGTCGGTAAACATAAACCAACGATGTATCTAATTTAAATTATAAAATTCAAGTTGAAAATATACAAGTAACTAATTATACTTAGAAAAACAATCGAGCTAGTGGCAGCGATGAGCTGGGAACCAGCGGGCGGTGAAAAAGCTAAATATTTTCAAACAAACCTATCGTGGTATAGATAGTTTTCATACTGGTAATTACTGCAAATTGGATGAGATATGAAAAGTTCATTCGAGTTAAAGTTTTACTTATCGCACCGCGTTAAGGACAATCTTTTTGATAATTATGTCTTTCTTGTGGATTATTTCCTCCAATTCGGTTCATTCAGGTAATTTGGGGTACATTCACGAGTTTTCACTGACTTTGAACATCTGTGATCCTAGCACTGAGTATATTAGAGATATATTCTAATACCAAGGAAACATGATAGCGTTTAGAATCCTTATATTATCTCAATTATACATGTTAATACATTGGTTTATCATCTTAATTGAGGATAATGATGTCCCTAACTAGCAACCTTACTGTTTTTACACTTCATGCCTGCACTTGATACTTGTAAAAGAAAATAAGAGTTAATTGATAAAATACCGTCATCATCTAAACGTAATTAGCGTAAATGAATCATGTACTTTGAGTATATTGCATGAATATATATGAATATACTTAATTAAAGTGTAATTAACTCAAATGAGTATAATATATAATAATTATACTAATTATATTTTATGTTATTATATGATCATGTTATTATACATGATTAAAGCTCTCAATCTTGTATAATTATAAAATAAGTTATATTGACAAGTTTTTGGCCTTATAATTTGTTTCTTAAAAAGTCCCCTTTTGGCGAACTCAATGTCTGCTTATTTTGTAACAGTTTAAGTGAAGCCACAATTTGAACGTATTGAGTATGTTATTATTTCCAAAAAGGTTTTTGCAATTAATCGCATATAACAGGGTATTATATTTGTAAGAAATAAGTCTAAAACATAATAAATTATCATATGCATAAATATAATACTGACAGTCGATTATAACACATATAGCATTATTTCTAAGGATGTTTTAACTTAGTTTTATTATTTTAATTATTAAATGTAAACCACAAGAAATTAAAATATATAATTAATCATGCTACATTATTAGTATAATATTATTATAAGTGTATTTTATTAAATATGTGTATTTTACTTAGTCATTAAATAGCTTCCAGATTGTAAATTCCTTATATATGTATTAAGATATATAATATATTATTATATAATAAAACTCGATGATCCAAATGGTTTACTTATTTCATTTTTTATAATCAATGCAATAAATATCATTTATTTCAATTGCTATTTTATGGGACTTTATTTACATTTTTATATATTATACATTGTTTATTGATTGTTTATCCTTATTTTACATATTTGTAATGTGTTTAGCGAAAATCATTAGTTCGATAGATGAAGAAAACAATTGATTTCAAACAAAACATAAACATGCTTTTATTTAATACATTTTTACCACGACAAACCTGACTCATTCAACGTTTGGTCTTAGAGTACTATTCACAAAGTTGGTAATTGTTATTCCGCACATAATTTGTCAGAATACACTTAATGTCCTATGTTCTTCTATATTTTGTTTATAAATTTTATCAAATATGTTGAAATATTAGTATTATACAATATGACTTCTTATATATATAATATAACAGTTTTTATCAAACATGCTTGGCTTATCAGTTCTCTACTGGGAGGTCTTAACCGGTACTTTATGTTAATTAGTCACCCAAGTCAGGTTAATTAAATACACGACGTGTTTTTCAATGTTTTCATGGAAACTGTATATGACATTTGATAATTATTTTATTCTTCTTGAAAATTAATCAAATATATTCACTGATAATAATTTGTTGATTACAGAAACTTTAAATTTTTAAAATAGTAATTTCATCTGTGAAAATTCTCAAATTAGTCATATTGCCAGGGGACCTTACACCTACCTACTTCCAAGAATTGCGTTAATGAAATTTTATGTAAATATACAAATTAGCCTATCTACTGATTACTTTCCTCGCCCTTTTTTTCGTAAGACATGCTGAATTTGTATTTTGAATAGTGACGTAATATTCTATCAGAAAATAAATAAAAGGACATGCATGTATTTTTTGAAATTAAAAAAAAACAAAACTTTTCGCTGAGAAGTAAATTGATTTCTCTGCAATTGAAATAATATGCTGAATAAATTTGTCGATAAAAATAATTTGTTTAACATTATATCTGACGTTTTGTCTATTTTATAAAAAATCACTATATTTAATAATTCGATATTTATTATTATATACCATATTATACATGTATGATATAATTTTGTCTCTGAATATAAAAAATAAATCCTGTATACATGGTTAATTAAATTGATTATAGTAAAAGTAATGCATATTAATTTTGTATTTTTTATATCTTATACTGTATATTAACATGCTTAAGGTGGTATGGTACTTCTGATTTTTTTTAGATTTGCATATAATTTTCGGTACCGTTGTAAACTTGAAGATATTTCCGATTCGGATCTACACTTTATTTGACTTCATTATCGCTAATAACGTTACCATGACGTCGTAAACATGACGACCGCGTGCACTTTTTACATTAGTCGACAATGGTAAGAAATCGTCTATAATGTGTTGCTAAATCTTTATTTTTATTTTCCGCGCCACAACAACACTGGCTTCCGTAGATATGTTTCTTAGGAGTTCTTCCTTCAAATACTTTTGTAAAATACTCATTCCATTTGACGCCCATCTTCAAAATTAAATATATTTTACTAATTTCTAGAAATGAGCAGAAAACCCTCATTGTCTCATAGTTAAAATAAATTTAAAATTAAATCATTTATCAAAACGTTAACAAGTGACATTCCTATCAGCGTATTCATTCTTCCTGCAAACCTTTACTTCCGTTATACGAGATCTCGTGCAAATTAGGAGCAGACGTGATGACAGACGAGACTTTAATCACATTCTAAAAAAGACGCTGAAACCTCACATCTGTTCATTAGTGAAAAAATATCTGCTGCAAGTCTCCTAGAATGCCGTATTGTTAATAAAACAAAACCCTTCTTCAAAATTGTAGCAGACGATCTCGACAAATGTAAACACTAGAAACAGTTCAAGAAGGGGGTGGATTCTTGGTTTGAAGAAATATCATCTAGGGTGTAAATAACGTATGTCGATATATTTTTTAAGGGCGTACAGAATGACAGATAACTCATAAATTGTCCCTAATTGATTAAAGAACAATGTATTACATACTTAGGTTGTCTTTTTTACATTCATACATCTTAGAGGGGTTTATACCTCGTCTTGTATAAACTTGTCTTTTTGAATTAATTATGTAGAAGTGTTGTGTATGCAACATTGCGCTGAAAGATTTTAGTGAAACAATTCCAAATGCACTATGGAGAAATTTTCAAATATAACCTTTTTATAAACGGCATAGTATTATACAAAGTTAAAACTAAAAACGGTATTCATCAAAATATGGCCAAAGAAACATTAAGATAAACTCTGTAGTATATTGTTACGTAAAGCTAATTCCAATTACACTTTAAATCACAAATACATTGTATCTCAAATAAGCTTTAAAAATACACACTGAAATAGAAAATGTTTTTTGTTTTGTCAAAATTACAATGGTTTAAAGGCGGTTATTTACAAATGTTACTTGCAATTACTAAATTTTGTACATAAAATTGGACTTTAAATTATCAACTACTTTCGCTTTTAGTTTGGGAATGGCTCATAAATTCTCAAAACCTCATAATTGTTTTACATTTTACTAATTAACACATAGCATTTACAGGTGGATATTTTTCTAACAAATATTTGCACATACAGTCAAAATCGTAACGCAATTTAAATTCTAAAAGAAAAAGAAAATAAAATGTGTATGCAAGTATTTAATACTAATATTTTTAGACCAACTTAACGGATTGTAAGGAATTAAAATAATAGTCCCAACACGTTACTAACGGGATGAATTTTCTATACATGATAATTTTAGTGCAATTCGACATCCAATGGTAAAAGATGGTTAATTTTTCATTATTAGAACACTGTATAACTGATTTATACAATTTTGGTAATTTTAGAAAATTTTATTTGCTATATTGAAATATTTGAACAGATAGCATAACTACACGTGACCAATAGCTCAGGTCTGCAGCGTGTTCAGTTACCTTGAACGTTCCAAAACGTTCCGTAACGGACGTGTCGGAACAACTCAACCCATAGACAACTCAACCCGAGTCAACTCAATCTCCCACTAACAGACTGAGTTGTCCCAACTTTGAGTTGAGTTATGCACGGGTTGAGTTGTCTTCGGGTTGAGTTCTGCCTAACTCGTAACGTTAGCTAACAGTAGTTACTGAACACGGGGCTGGATGTATTTGATTATTTCAACAATTCTTACAGACACGTCATTGTATTAAATGGAGAATTAACTACTAAGATAAGGTACCAAAATGTACCAATAAATTGTCATATTGTTAGCCTTTAGAATAATAATATGTATAATATAAAAAGAAAACATCATGATATAAAGGAACAGTACAATAGTTAAAACTTAATAAAGTTGTACCAAAGATATATTATATATCAATTTATATATTACATTGATTATTTAAACATGGGAGTAATGTTACTCTAATCTGACTACAGTAAAACCTGCAAAATTCGAACCTTGTGGAATCCGAAATCCTTTCAAATTCTAACGGTCCAGTCGATTTTATTTTGGACTCATGAATGCAGACACGCTTGATAAATACAGACCAGAATTTAAAACAAATATTAGCCAACACCAAGATGCATGGTGAACGGGAAATACACAAACTTGTATAGTACATACCATTCTCGTTCCCAGAGTCTAGTAGGATTCTCAATACTAGAATCTTGATAACCTCGGGGTACGAGAATGAGTACATTTAAGATAACACGAGACATTGTTTGCAAAGAATATCGTATAAATTTGTCTCAAGTTGTCCTAAACGACCTATAACAGTCAAGGCTTTATTCGGTCCCTAAGGTGGTCAGATTTTGCAGGTTATACGGTACATTCATAAAAAAATGCTCGAGTACGTTAAAGAACTACTAATACTTGAGACCAATGTCTGTTAATATACAGGTTTATTGTCCCTAGTCGCAGAATTCAAGGAGATGACCTCTTATACAGTAATAAACTCTATGATAATTTCTTATATTTACACCTTTATAATACGTCATTATTTCCCCTAAACACCACTAATATATGTTGTATATACTTCTACCAGTATGGTACTTCAAGTTTTAGGTACTAACCCCAAGTGTGTTCCTATGAAAGGACTCTTCAACATGTGCATGTAATTGGATAATATTATATTTATATGTAATAATTCATTGTAATATCTCTAAGCATCGCTATTGTGTTTCTACTTCAATTTTGATTGGTTTGTCCTGGAGGAAATTCTTGTTGTATTTCAAGGTGCATCATGATAGTCTGTTAGTGCAACAATGTGACGATAAATGTGAGGACACTTGTATCGGTGTTAACTTTGCAGCATATACAGTACTCACAAAAAGTTAGGAGACATTTCACTTTGTTGGCCTACTGAATAGCATCTATCGAAAATTTGATAACTTGTTAATTTTGATATGATTTTTAGTTTTGAATTTATTTTTTACGTTATCATTATAATTATAACTGAGACTACAAAATAGCATACACGCTATTTTATGGAAAATAATTACAATATACATGGTCTCGAGGCTTTAGGATATCAGACGCTGAATCTTATAGACGTGTTGCATTCATGAAATTTGTTTTTATTTGATCACAAACTATACTTAAATATATATTAAAACTATGTTTCTGCAAAAATAATCATCAAAATTCAAGAATTGTAGTAAATTTCTTTTGTCTCCAAACTTTTGGTGGGTACTGTATAAATTCTAACAGAAATCATTTCTATTAACTTAACTTTAGATAAAGGAGATTTATTCATCATGTGAACACAGTTTATCATTAAAACAAACGTATGAAAAAAATCAGGTTTGACTAAATATTTCTCACTATTGGTAAATTGTTGCATTTTATGACCCAAACACTGGCTTGCGTGATTTCAGCTTGTTAAATATGTGGACCTCTGAAATATTGTTTTCAGATTTTACCAAAAATATAATTAAAATAACAATTAAAACAATAGGTTATTAAGCAGGACAAATGTGTCTTTAAGAGGATGTCGGTAGACATGCTTAGTTATTTGCCAGAGGTCTTCAGCCTATCTCGACAAATATAGCATATTTAATAGTTTCGTAAGTAAAATAAAATATGTAAGTAAAAAAACAAGGATTTAAATACTATTTGTGCTTATTAAAATCGAGCTCTAAAATCTGTAGACATGAAATGAGAGAAGTATGTATAATGCTGTTTATTTACTAATGAGACATATTTGCGTATTTCAAAAATTTATAAGTTATTTCACGAAAGTGTAATAAGTGAGTGTTTGCAGAAATTTTCACTAAAGCGTAGTTAATTACTTTACACATAAATCATTCTTTTTTCTTAAAATCCACGGTGAAGTATTGTAATAAATGAATAAAGATTTCCAAGGAAAGCTAAATGATAATATTTAAACATAAAAAATGGACAGGGATAGTTCAACATGACTGGATATTGAGATAGGAAGCTAAAATCAATCCATCATACGTAGATAATAGTCACTTCTAAAACAATGAACCCTGATTAGAAACAATCATGATTCAATCAAATGGTAAACGCCGAGTTATAACGGAAAGTTCCGGGAATTTCCGAAAACAAGGCACTCTGATTAATATTATGCTTTGATGCCGACTTATAACGGAAAATTCCAAAAATCTCCGACAAAAATTTACTTTGATTAATAAAAATGATGCCGTGATGCCGAATTATAACGAAAACTTCCGAAAATCTCCGACAACAATGTATTTTGATTAATAACAATGATGCCGTGATGCCGAATTATAACGAAAACTTCCGAAAATCTCCGAAAACAATGTACTTTAACAACAATGGTGCTTTGATATCGAATTATAACGGAACATTTCGGAATTTCCGACAACAATGGGCTTTGATTAATAACAATGATGCTTTGATGCCAAATTGTAACGGAAATCATCGATAATTATCGGAAATCAGCAAGACACTGCTAAGATCTATTGAAACAAATGGTAGATGTATTCATCCATTGGGGGCACTGTTAGATTTTACTTATCTTAACACGGCAAACACCTTTCCCCTTAGATTGCATCAAACGATATTGTGAATTCTTGAGGCTTATCAGTAATAAATTAATAAACGTTAATCAACTTATAATTGGGATGCTCCACACATAATAGACCCTTATCTTAATTAATTACGTAACGCACGTGCGATGCCTCGCGTGCCGGGGGCTACCTGACCCTTCATTTACGATAAAAGGAAATTGGCGTGAAATTTTATACGATTTGTAATGCAGTTTGATGGCTTACGAAATTTGAAACATCTGGGTGTCGATCGTGATGACAAAAATGGGTACTTTATGCCCTTTATGCAAGGTCTCAAAATTATGACTAAAATTCAACTGACATTTTAAAATCGCTCGTGCGCATGTGCTCTATGTTACATTCACAATAAATCCTTTCAAAGCAACACTGAATAAATTGCGCTTTCCTAAATCAATTAGAATTGGTGACATGTTTTAATATTGAATTAATTTTAGCTCGTTGTCCGTAATTTAAATGATGCAACAATTGTTCAGAAGAGAAATTATGGACTATTTTAACATATTTGAAACGCATGCAAAATTATTACTTTACTTTCTCGAATGCAACTCTCAAGCAGAATTCTGCTTATCATTGAGTACTGAACACAAAAAGCAACTTGTAGAGAAAATACAAAGCAATCCATAACCTTTACATTTGTATTTCTTATTTTTACCAATTCTAAAGAAATAAAAAAACGTATCTTTAAATATCTGTACATGTATACAACATTCGTACATTAACAAAATAATATTGTTTTTTTTTGCAAATGTTACAATCTATTATAACAATCACAATGTGCAAAATAAATATGATTTTTTTACTGTCATGTCAATTTTGTATAATGTATTTGCCGCTTGGGCTTTTAAGAAAATAAACTTTTTAAACTTTGTTAGAATTAAAACTTGTGATGAAAAGAAATTTGTATGAATGAAAAGCAAGTTTTCGCAAATGTAAAGGTAATTTTAGATGGCAACAAAAAACAACAAAAACAACAGCACCATGTTTAACTTTATTTTGTATCATTCCTCCAGTCCATAACAAATGTAACAAGTTACAATATGAATGTTTGTATACGGATGACACTGTGTAAATAATGTTTTATATTTTTATAACTAAGTGATTTAGCTATTTGTTGTCAACCAATATGTATTAACACTATTCATGTTCATATATTTTCAGGCTACATGGATCATGGTCCACCACATCATCATCAGCAACAGTCACAGCAACATAACGCCAATGTCAGCAGCTTGGATTGTCTCTCATTGATAGTAGAAAGTATAAGTCCAACAACTGGCTCACCGATGATGAGTAACATGGCACCAGGAGAACGACCACTGTAGTTTGAAACCTGACCTGAAGACTGGATAGTTTAATATAATCTGCTCATAGACTAACGATGGTGATGGAATACATGGCTCTATAGTGATATTGATGAATCATAATGGATATATATAGCCATGTTGAGGGTTTGACATCAATTTGAAATGAGAATTGTGGTGTCGGTGCGAATGAGTTGTGGATTTTTTGACTTCAGTTAGAAACGACAACCATTTAACAATTGTGGTGTTTGCAAAAAATGGAAATGGTAGACATGTCCCTTGGCTTGGGGCATTATTGGTTCTGTTCTGTTCGGTGGTGATCCCGTAGGTATATTGACTAATGACAGTCATGATGATCATTGTCATGTAACGATTATAACAGAATGCAAAGGTGACATTTTGTGGAACGTGGACGAATTGGGATACTGATTCTGTGGTGCTTTTTTCTAAATGACCATCTACTTCTCCATGATTCAATATTGATGTGCACGGAATGTATATTCATGGGAATGACACGTAATATTTCTCATTGTATCATTCAATTTCATTATCAAGTCCCTACCTACTCATAATGATAAAATCGGTGTGTATGTGAATAAGTACTGTGAAAGAAAACGTTTGGTTGCCAAATTAGGACTTGAAGAACAAATGTTTTCAGTCATTCAACTGAATGTTGACTCATTTAGATCTCATGTATGAAATAATGATGGTGACAATTTATATAAAAATACGTTTTGGAAGACATTCATAATGGACAATTATCTATACATGTTTGTTTTTGTTGTGATGTTTTATCATGTCAATATTATTGTAACTATAGTACGTTTCTACAAACATTGTGTTTACAGGACAGAATAGTTTATTTTTAAAATCTCAAATTACATTTCATTTACTTAATAATTTCATGTCACAGGTATCTATGAAAGTTTGTTACATGAAACAAATACTGGCAGAGGTTATGTAGCTTAGTTGTTCCTTCATTTGAGTAGATAACATTGCTCACATAGTCACGTGCGTTTTCTTTATACATGTATATTCATTAATAACGTGACATCATATTTATATATCTAACACATACATGGCTGGTATCATTAATCCCCTAGTTTATAAAACTTAATGGTCAAGTTATTTATTTATGCTATGACAGAATCGAAATATGGTCGAGTTTCTATATTTTGTCGTAAAATGCAACAAATGCATTCGTTTTGTGGTGCTAATTAAATAACTCGTTATTAAAGTTTGTCGTATCAAAACTTTCGTGTCTATGTTTTATTCTACCACAAAATTATAGAGTAAACTGGATGCTATTTCTCAAATAAATAACTTACGCCTTAATGATTTTATTTCAAAAGTACAAAAGCATATATGACCAAACAAACGAACTACACTAGTGAAAATGTTGATATTTATTATAACAGAAGTGTGGTGTCGATGCTGTAAGCTGTGGCAGACAAGTAGATGTGTATCATGGCAACTAACAGACAGTAATTGTACACTATTGACTCAATATCCTAGTTATCTTCACTCATATGTCAATATATATTATACTTGCCTACTGACGATGTATTTGAACACGTGGTACAAGTTTTGAAGGACATTGCCATACTAATTCTGACATAAATTGGTAGCCATTGTCCGAAAGGATTGGACTTGAAGCAACTGAGCCATGCATTAGGTAACCCAGGGTGTTATTTGTCAGTTACTTATAATGTATAAATATCGAGGGTTTCCAACAATGCAATAGAACATGTTTGATGTAAATATTACCATACGTTGTGAACAGGTCCTGTCCAATTAATCAAAAATATATGCAAAGCATAGAAAATGGGAGAAAACATCATTTATTTTTTGCCTCCACACTTGAGAAAATTGTGAATTCACAATTGCAGCTACAGACCAAAACATGCATCTTTGGCCCTTTTATTTAAGTTGCAATGATATAAAATCAATTTTTTTATGTATCATGGCACATAAAATTTATGACAAATTTAATTTTTTTTAAAAATTAAATTTAACTTGATACCCACTCACAGAAAACAGATTCATGACGTTAGCAAATTCACAATGTATGTTCACCACTTCAAAGTCTTCCTATTTCCTTTGTACTCTATAATGTTTGTTGAAAGTTTAGTTTGTATGTGCGAGTCCACTGGTATTTGAGTGCTAGATTGAATTAGTCGTACACTTATTTATCATTTCATTGACATTTAACCCTTCATAAAGTAACACATCTTTCGCTCAGATATCATTAAATAATAAATGATTTTTGTTTGTCTTAATGTTGAATCCCTCCATATACATGTATATATAACAGTGCCATTCATAATTACCTTGACACTTATGTAAATGAATGAGTTGATTTGTTCTTAAAATATTACCAATACTTGGAGAAATTAAAAACATGTACATGTACGAGTATGTATGCATAACTATTACAATTAAATAAAGTATCATTACTCGCCTTTCAAATGTTACAATCTATTATTACTATCATAATGCAAAATACATCTGAAATAAAAATTAAATTGTAATAATGAAAAAATAGATTTTAACAATGTAAAGATGAGTTTGTATGACACGGTATAATGGTTAAGAAAAAACAGTGTTTGTTTCACATCATGTATTGTAATATTACTATATTATATATCATAAGTGTATATATATAAATATTTCTGTGTATTAATAATGTACATTTGTTATTTATAATTAATAAATTAAAATCTATTCATTATAATGTATTTTGTTTCTTGTCTACCCATCGATTTTATTTTATCAGCTGAGCTCAGAAAATACATTTTCAAAAATGGTGTAGCTACGAGTAAAAATGTCATTTTTGAGCTCAAGAGTTGAAATCTTTTTCCAAAAATGACGAAGGTTATGTTTGTTGAAATGAAAATATGATACTTTACATTTTCATCGTATATTTTTTATCGAAATACACCCCTATATCACCGTAAATTAGGGAAGACAGTTTAATTTTTTTGTTCACTCTGGAACTGTCATGGTTGAGTCTATTGTTATACAGTAGTTAGTACAAATAAGAGACCTTAGTCAGTTATTTCCCCTTGTATACTCTTCAAATAGGTAGGTCCAATTAGTTGGATTACTTGAATTATCCCTTACTTTTCATTGCAAAAATTTATCTTAAGTAACTTTTTTTGTAAATTATTTAATTTGTTTGAAATTCAAGCTAAGTATTTTTAGGGTAAAAAACTATCTAAATTTCATCACTTCTGTAAATATCTTCATTAATAAGAAATATATTACTTGAAATATTTTGATATCCTTACATAGGAATTCAATGATAAAATCCAAGGATTCCAACTGTAAGGATCTACTTACCAATTGGATTGCTTCAGATTTTATCAGGGAAAGATAACTGACTAAAGTCCCTTATTGACCTGGGATAATAATATTAAACCATTCCCATGTAACTAACTAGTTTAAAAAAGTTGATACAGCGAAGCTTTCCAAGGTTCGTAACTCGATGTAAAACTTGGATAATATTTTGACATGAACTAACTAGGTCCGATGGTTTCATTTTTCATTATAATAATTATAAATACAATTTGGAACAATCACCATAATTGACACACGACATACGTGTATATCTCTTAGTTCTCATCCAAATTTGATTCGACTAAATTATTTAAATTTTATATCCAAATGAGTGATAAGTCTAATATTATCCTAATGTTTTTACTCATACAATTACTACCAGTATTAACCACATAATAATAATACATACAAAATAGCACGTAACTTTTCATCACTCTCATCTACTCACATGTATGATGTAACTACCCCCCGTAGTGCACGCGGTATTTTCATACTCTTTGAAGTCAAGTGTTAATTACTATAGCGTATTCAGGATTCCTCCAAAACCAGAATACTACAAAGATTATTAAGAAGCATTTTGTGACAAAATCGACAATGCGTATGAAAACAACAATATCGAAAATACACATAAATATGTTTAATGGTTATAACAAACCTTGCATTATGAAACTCCTAATTACAGTTTTTATAAAGGCATGGTTTTTGCAAATCTTTTCGTTGATATGTTAATTTGTTACAACTAATTGATTTGATGTATTAGATTTATTCAAATGAGCTCTAAACCTCACTTGCACGATCAGAATGGAAAGTTAAAGGCAGGTAGATTGACTAAAATCGAAATCTTAATGGATGTTCATGACAACTCAAGAGTAATTACATTGGATCTTTGGGACTAAGTATCCAGCCAGCCCAATTGCATAACTAAAGCTGATATACGCTACCGCAATACGATATCACTATAGTGAGCAAACAGTGGAGCTCAAGAGTTTTCTGACTTTATTAAGAGTTTATTACAAGTAAGCAATGTATCTTGTTGGAATATCTTCCCTCAAAGACAACAAATGTAACTGTTTATCTGTCATAATCAGGGAAACACACACAGTATGAGAACCTTGATTTGTTGTCAGTTGTTCAGCACGAACACGCCACATACAGCACTTTTAAAACACTCAAGAAAACACTTCTAAAATAAACTCAAAACAGACCTCACCGGTGGTATTACAAAATCATTGAGAGCAAAAAAGACACAGTGACCGCAGATGGAACATTTCAAGATTCTAAAAGTGAAATAAACATCATTCTTAGCAAGTTTCTTATCAAACACACTAGAAGCGTACATCTAGGAATCTTTCAAAACCTTTCCACA
This sequence comes from Mactra quadrangularis, assembly GCA_025267735.1. Taxonomy (NCBI): domain Eukaryota; kingdom Metazoa; phylum Mollusca; class Bivalvia; order Venerida; family Mactridae; genus Mactra; species Mactra quadrangularis. The sequence continues at coordinate 6,831,033 of CM046309.1, forward strand.
TGACTTCCTATAAATCAGCTGATTAAAACTGAAAGTTAGGAGAATAAATCTATCATCTTAAAGATATAGAGAAAAAGATTCATGCTTAACTTCATATCACACTACTTGTCCATTTAGATTTTCTTCATTCTGAATCCAGAAAATATTGAAATATAACTGGAAGGGAATAAAGAAGAAAACAAAAAAATGTTTTTCATCTCTTTTGTATTGATGATAATACTGTCTGAATGGTATGTAAGAATGATTGATTTTTGTTGTTTAAATGGTTAAGAAAGACAATTGAATGTGTTAGATTGAACCTTTACATCCCCTACACAACAAGCATAATTCAACAAAGTGGACAGTTAATTTTTCAACCTTCTTGTAATGCACCAGTACAAGACTTTTGAATCGTGCATAAATGAAAGTTAAAATCATTGGAGTGTGTGATATTGTGAATTGGAGTGTACAGGAGTACAGTGTAAGGTAACATATCTAGAACAGCAACTGCAGCAAAAACACATATCTACCACACAGCCAAAAGACAAAAGCAGAAAGCCGCACGGCTAGCTCAGTTGGTAGCACGATAGTCTACTAATCGAGGGGGCGTGGGTTCGATTTCCGGGCGGGGCAAACTTTCGGGGAGCTTGGTCATGAAATTATTATTCCCGGGCGGGGCATACTTTCGTGGAACTTGGTCATGAAATTAATGCTACGGCCATTCTCCCTCCTACCAATGTTTCTTAATTATGTAGGACAGTTGTCAGTCACTGAGAGGAATGCGCTTACTAGTTGGAAAACAGCTAAATCCAGAGATTTAGCCTTTCCAGGATGAGTGAGTAGGTTGACTGACCGCCGTTATATTACCTAAACAACGTGTTGCTACGGCGTTTAAACAACAAACAAACAGTCAAAAAACAGGAGTTTTAGTTTTTTAACTTTTGTTGTAAAAGGGACACAACAACAAAAAACGGAAACAGGAGCCTTAGGGGTTTCCGTCTTAGAACGGACAGTTGCAAAATAAATGCCTCTTGGAGGGTGTAGGTTAAATCAGAGTCTAGGATGCACCAACTTCACACTTGCTCCAAGTAAATGTTAGAATAAATAATAACAAGTGTCATGTGTCCATCAATTTTCTGTTACAAAAGCTCTATCATTGTATTTACATAATGAACGATGCAGTCTCTTTTGTCAATCTTTAATAAAGTAAAATGTAAGACAATGAAACGGTGTTATTATGGTTGGTTCTTGCTATATACAACTGCTTAGACTTTGAGAGACCATATTACAATCAGTTATTTAATCATGTAACATTTCTTTGTTGTCGTGTTCTTTTATTTTTATGTATTAACCAATCAGAGACTTGTTAATTGAATAAAATGCCTTCCTGGTTTTCACTGTCGTCACTTTGTCGAGCCAAAGTATTTCATAGCGAGTGTGTCTGTTAATCCCAATTAAGTAAGGTAAGCCTCACGTCAATCCTTTGTGTCAAGTGTCATTGCAGGCGGTGCTTACATCTGAAAAATGTTGTTTTAATATACATGCAGTCATTAAACCTCTGTTATAGCCTATACATGATTTAAAATCCCAGGAATTTTAATTTTAGAGGATTATGAAAATCATGCAATGGGGTAATAATTCAATATTAATATGGCTTTAATATTGCATGAAATTGCATAACTATTCACAGTGGTTAAAATAAAAGAATAAAAATGACTATAAACTCAATTGTTATATGAAGTATAATTGTAAAACGCTTTTGTGGTTGAATTCCATATAATGTTTACCCCAAAAACTTTCCTGCAATGTCACAACCTAATTGCTTCTCATTGAAAATACTTTTGTTTCATGGGAAACCGTTGTTGCCACTAATCGATTATGTGTGCTCTCAACAATTCGGTCATACCAGGTCAACAAAAACTAAGTCAAATTCGATCATTCAAATGTAGGGTTGTGGATCACTGAGCTAGTGGTGATCCGATCCGAACCACGATTCATGTGAAGCGATTCACGAATTCACGATTCACTTGTTAATGGAGAAGCATTCAGAAATTCATATAATAACAAAAATAAGTGAAGAATTGCAGAAGCTTTTACTCTATGGAAATTCATGTACACCAAACATTGATATTACCAGACGTTTTATTGGCATTTTCAGTGATAACGTTTTTGCCTATATGTGTATCAATCGAAATTTTGATACAAGCTTGGTCCCTCATAAATTAAAGTTTTCATAAGAAGTGCGGCTCGTTTTCAGTGGTTATTAAGCTATAAATGTTCATTCATTTTTATGCCAATAATAGATCGCGATCCGACGATTTTGGACGTGACGAATATTCAACTCGATTTTCTGTTCGAGATCGAGAATATTCGACTACTCGGATACTCGCAGCAGCCCTATTCAAATGGGACTTTGGCCATGAGATGAAAACTATATTTCAAGTGCATGTACTTGGAATATAGGTCATTTTACAGTATTTCTTGATATTAATGTTAGCTTGCATGCACTTATCAGAGCCAATGTCTATAGGCGCCTGTTTCCGAACATCAATACATTTTGGTTTAATATATTTTGCACACTAATATTTGATAACGTTGTTAAGAGATGGTATGATTTGTTTACAAAATGATGTTTTGCCTTCTATCAAGAAAAGATGTTTCATCTGATTTGTTTTGTCATCTTACATCTATTGCATCTCTATCGGTCGTCATTGCAACATAAATATCAATTGGAATGCGTTCATGAACTTTCGAAATAATATGAATGTTACTTCTTTGATATTGATTAGGATATGATGTTCTCATTTTCTTTACTTTCTGTGCAATGACTAGACTGTCACATACTCGACCATGGCACTGATATACATTTTGTATTAAATCAACATGATAGTTAATCGTATCTGCTAAATGCAGTTGGTAGCGCACCATTCCGGCCTTGTGGAAGGGTAGGTGAGTACTGGTTTATAAACCAAGGAACCAGGAAAGCTAGGTAAGGTGCGCTGGATGCCGTAAAATGACCTAACTTACGTTGACACGGCGTTAAACCCAGTCAAAAAAGTACCTGCTTAATTAATAAAACATAATTTTAGTCAGTTATCTACGATGGTTTCGATAAAAAGACACACGTATTTCTTATTTCAACACTCGGATTCTCATGTTGTTTCAAAATATGTTTCATTTATTTGTACACGAGTACAACATATCTCTTCCATTGTATGCTTTTTTCAGAAATTTATACATAAAAAATCTGCACTCCAAATCGAAGTAATATTTTACTTTAATCTCAATATATGTTCTGGGATTTTTTTTCCCTCATGGAAAAGTAAGTCTTGGTATAAGATAATTTTACAGTTTCAATCTGTGTAAGATGTTATGTTTCATGGAATAGTGATATGTTCTCGTAATCAAGTAATAAATCAATCACTGTATAGGTAAGCTTCTCAGCGGCATCAAGCTTTTTTCTTGCGTTTTTGAAGAGTGAATTCAAAGGAAGTTGGTCTTTGATATAAGAGGGAGAAATTACTCTTCTACTGCTTGACGCTACTGGAGACCAATTTCAAATCTAATCTAACTCGTTATGTTAGACGATTTGTTGATTACTCTGGATTTAACAATTCAAAGAAATGTGTAAGTTGTTTAAGTAATGTGCTGAGAGTCGTATGCTGTGAGTAAGTTCTTGCTGTATTATATCGGTGGTTGTTACTAATTCGAGGCTAATTGTCCAGATAAAGACTGACGGTGATTGTAATTTGTTAATGTTTAAGAAACCAATTTAAGAATCATAGAAATGTTCCTTTGGATGTATATTAAACTATTACACATACATTTTCATACGTCCGTCGTTCCTAAGTATCCATGTTGTTCAAACAATCGTGTGAAAGTTAAAAATGTCTAACATAAGAAGAAATAAACAAAATGTATATTTTCTTTGAATCGCTAATGAGAGACACTTCAGTTTCCAGTGGAAATTACATTACTAAGGAATGAATATGTTTGTCCCCATGAAAGAAACTCTCTGATACTCACTGAAATTGTTTATTCATATTGGCTTTGTCTCAGTTACACTGCTCACAAACTCATTTGATTCATTAACATTTCATTATTTAATTAGATAAAACTCATGTATAAGTTATGTGAAGAATAAAACGGACGCCAGTGTCAACATTAGTAAATTATGGGAAGATTAAAAGTTGATTTTGTTAGAACTCATTAGGAATGGGTAGATAACTCTACAAAATATCATAGTATAACATGTTTTTTTTAAAAAGCATGAAGACGAAATAATTAATTGTGTTAATCTAAAAGTTGTATCAAAATGTATATAACAGGCAACACTGACATGAACATTGCATTAAAATATGCGAAAGAAACATAAACTTGTAAGCATAATGTATTTCTTGTAAAACAACATGAAAGAAAGATTTAGTAGTGGCTAAAGTTTTTATTTGTTGATAACAGTGACGGTTCGAAGGCTAGATTTCGCGGAACCACTCGGCTGTGATTATTTAGCTTACTTGTCTTTGTAATAAGCGCCAGAAAACAAACAAGTACAATCGCCAGTAAAGTGAGAAATTGAAACGAATCTAACACCCAGCTCTCTTACATTTTTGTCAGGAATCTTCTAATTTAAGTTTTTGAACTTATACTGCATTATACTGTATTTTATATTCTAAACTGACAAGCTTTATAAAGAAATGATGTTGGTAGTCAATATTGGATATTTTCGATGAATGCTTGTATCTACATTTACATTTTGCACGTTTGCGTCATGCAATGATGCTGACAAAATAAAAGAAAGGCAATAACCGGTAAATATAATGGCAATAAACTCAATGAGCATACTTTTGTTTGACTTGAAGTAGAATTAAAATAATTCTTCCATTAGAATTATTTGGATTTAAGAATACCCTAAGGCCAACATTGCGAAAGAAAAACATAATTATAAATAACTGAATTTATATACATCAACAACTTTGCTTTTTAAAAATGTATACACCGCAATCACAAATAAAATGAGTTTCAATGACTTTTATCTTTAACATCACATTAAAGAGTCTTCTTTTGTTTAGAATTTCGTCAAGTAGTTTCTTTATTGTTTCTGTTTCAATATTCATGAAATATCCCAGTTTAGGTTATCGTTTCAATATATCTTTATTACTTTGATAAATAGACAATATTTGCGAGTGCACTTTTCCCTCAGGGCAAGTATTTAATATCCTTTAGAGTTGAATATTTTCATAGATTAGATGCATATTAGATTAGATTCAAAGTGAATTCGTTTCACTACAATTCAACTACTTGTGATTAACAATCTCCCAAAGAGCATTTCAACGAAAGCTTTCTGAAAGAACATTAAGAATAAAATGATTCCACCGAAATATTAATTGTTTTAACAAAAAGAATTTAATCTTTTATCAGAAAATGTGAATCAGAAATGAATGAATTGCACTTACAACAAATAATATGATGTTCTTGTAAGAACTGACTTAGAAAATAATATTTCTTATCTTTGTATCAGGATTTCTTGAACTAAGGTCTAACGGTTATGTAGATACATGTACATGTAGACAGAAACAGCTATCTCTACTTCTAGCCCTAAAGCAGTCACTGCGTTATGAAGTTCGTCCTTTAGTGCAATTCTAATTAGAATGACATTCCAAACAACAACTATTTGTCAATAATTATTACCCCTGTATCGCAATCACTAAAGAATCATCAAAATCATTATTTTCTTGTATTCCTAAGACACCTCTTAATGGCACCCAGTTGATATTAGGCATATTTCAGGTTGTTAGGAATAGGTTTCACCATATATTATATTTATTTGATGCGAAAATGAAGGAATTGATTCTGTGTTGATCAAAACGTTTCATTCAGAATTGCTTTAAAATACAACTCAAAGCAGCTTGCAAAACATTGATGGAGCGATTAAACTTTCTTTAGTTGATAAGCCGTTAAATGCAACATAACAAACAAACTGAACTTCGAATGTAGGATTTTCAAACTTTAAAGCTAAAATGACCTACTGAGGCTATAATATGTGACATAATGTTAGATGATTTCGGTGAATCATGTATAAATTGCTGATGCTCAAACATGTTGAACGACTACATTTGTACATCAAACTAGAAGCTACATTTACAAGTATACCATAACTCAGACTCGCAGTGTTTTCTAGGAGTAAAGTCATCACAAAAATTGAATAGTCATTCATTGAAGCAAACTATAAATCGGTCCTTTAGTAACTGATATGGGACAGTGTAAATTATCAACCCCAAAATTGACATTTCAGTATTAGCACTAACCAAAATATTACCTCTCGTTGGAATCGATACAAATCCACCAATATCATTGTTTTCAAACATTCATCTTTATTAATACAATGAATGTGGTGATAGTGTTTTGTTGAAACATCACTGGAACAAAAAGATATGTAATCTTGGTAAACCACAATATGGCAGACGATATATGAAGAATCCAAAATCTCTCACTGCAGTTTAGACGTTTTACAATTGAGAAATCTGGGACTCGTGGAGTCATATTTGTCATTTGATTACTATCATTATTGTATAGTTTAGTTTCCATTTTTTTCAGGTATACAATAAAGATTTCAGACGAAACAATGATAGATACGGTAAATGATAAAGTCTCGCGATAAATCACGTGTTATATCGAGATTTACATGAGATAAAGATGGTGGATATGATCCTCACGAGACACATATGAACAATATCCATGATATCGTATGAGAATTGAAATATCTTAGAAATTTCAACAAGATAGAAAATGTAAGATCATCTCAAATCTCAAGAAATAAAACAAATAAAAGGGAAAGATTGATTGGTAATGATAAATTATAATGGTACGTTTGTGGTATCGCCTCAACAGTCGTGTCTATTTATTTACCAGTATGATGGTAAAAGAATTGGATCTCTGTAGTTACAACTTGCTAATATATTTGTGACATGTTCATTTAATGGCAATGATTTAATAGAAACATTATTATCATGGTTAACCAATTCTCTATCTCAAACCACTGTAAAATGATACAAATCCGTCTTGCCGGCAGACGTCATAAAATCTCACCGTCTGCACATTCAACAAATATTTATGTCGATTGCACCAAAACAAACTTTCATAGAGTCTTCTTTTATACCACGTAAGAAAATCTTGTTTTCAAGATTGCTAACATAGGTCATACTAAAGTCTTAGTATTCATTACTTCCTAGAATGTATTAAATATTTATTGGCTTCAATGTGTCGATTTAAACTAGCCCATGGAAGCCCTAATACCAAAATGTCTACGCTTAACGTAAGTCTTGTGAACATGAATGTCTGGCTATCGCAATTCGTACTTAAAGAAGTTGTTCGAACTCTTTTAGCATGTTGGATTCACCCAAACAATCGCTTTCAATTTCCTGTAATAAGCCATAACGCTGCTTTGAGGCTTTCGATTTATCTGCATGTAGGTCAATCTGACCAGAAATGCATTCTTTCACACTTCCCTGATTTGCATCAAAATAACAACAAAATAAATTATTGTATCAATATGCATTAAGTCTACACTAACCCACTAACATATACATGTATACTTACTTCAATCGTAGAGGTCAGTTCTTGGCATGTAGTCACATTTCGGGCATACCTTACCGCTGCAATGTCAGTGGTCAGTAATTAGGCATCATCAATTAATTAATTATCAATAAACGTCAAATAATTCAGTTCTAAATGGGTTTTGGTATCTAAATGACTTTACCACTTATACTTCCTTAGAGGATTGATCAGACTGATTGTAGAAGTGGAACTAAGTTCAATAAATCAGATGTTTGGATTTTCAAACGGTGAAAACATTTTTTTTTCAGAAGTTAAGTGATGATCAAACCGTATCATTTAAACCTGCCAACAAAGACTAGCCTATAACTTATTTTCCTCCCGACTATTTATTAGTTTATAGAAGGAAATTCTGTTTTAAGATTATTATTTAAACAAAATCATATTATTCTACGATTAACACTTTAAATCGAAATATCCAGCACAATTCAGATTAAGGGTTTCTGGAGTTTTGGTACTGCAGTTGGCACTTTTGCTTAAAGCTTGTCTATTTGTGGGTTATTTTATTCATTTCTAAATGGATGGATGCATGGTCAATTACGGTGGTATATTTCTGCCATCAGATAACCACATAACAAACTAGTTAATTGAGAGGTTAACTAGAAACGGTAAGTTAATTAAGTTAAGTGGTTAACTTGTTACCGTAACTAGTTAACCTATTAATTAACTAGTTAGTTATATGGTTATCTGATGGCAGAAATATGCCACCATAGTAAATGGATGGTTGGATTATATTATATTCTGATGTCCGTGCCTTATAAATCGGATATTGTCCTCACAAGCATATACAGACATGTAGGCATATTTGTGGCCCATGAAGGAGTTTCTTTGATACTTTTGGAAGCCCTACACATTTTTTGTCTAACTTGCTATATTTATGTATAGTTAATCGAAGTTTTGTGTGAAGTCTTTATAGAATGAGGAAGAATAGGAGTTATTATTAACGTAGACGTGTATTTATGGCAATGAGCTCTTAAGAGTCGTCATTTGTTTCGCTTGAATATCATTGCATTCAACAGTACCATGAGTACTGAAGATTTATAATCACATGACTAGAAGTATTATGATATTTACGATCAAATATATACTACATACATAGTAAGAAGGCAAGCATGCATGAGAAAACATGCCGCATTCTGTAAAATACCAAACTTTTCACAGTCTAAGAATCTCCCCTAGAAAAATGTACCACATCTAAATTAAAGATGATGGCTAATTTAAAATGGTGACATTCAAATTTATGGTATCCTGAAAGCTATTCATAAAGATTAATTGTGTAATTTTCCTACAAGACACGAGGTGTTGACGATAATGAAGATATCGTTGTGGTATCTGTGGGACGTCAAATCTACATCGTATCTCTAGTTGAGATAGTGAAATTACATCCCACAGTATGAGTTGTACTCACCTATCACACCGTATTATGTAGCACTGGAGTTTGTGACACGCTTATCTCCCTTGATGTCAGATCTCATCATGTTCCGAGAAAAAACGAGATGAGAATATCGTACAGCATCCACTTCTGGTTTCATTATTTTATTTAATCGAAATCATTTACTCGATAAGATAGAAATAATCAGATTTTATGCAACCTAACGACTATATATTATTTAATAATTTGTGAAGTATGCTCTTGTTACCAGAAGAATGTACAAAGGCTAAATGCTCGCTGAGTTACAGCAAGTTGCAAATAAATTTGATAAGAATTGTTTATTTGTTTGAGAATTAAAATGCAATTTATTTCTATTGTTGTATCGCGTGTTTGAATTATGCATTTTAAAACATATCTGTATTATAATTGAACAAACTGAATAATAAAATGGTGGAAGTAAAACAATTAGCTCAGATGAGGGACTTATCAGTATAGACTTTAGAATTGCCTTTATACCAAATCTATCATAGAAGGATAAGGCGGTACTTAAAAATTCTTGAGACCGGGAAAAAGACAAGTAAACCGGAGAATGTCTTTTAAATTAACGAGTTTAAAACTTCAAGTAGTCTTAATTGTTTATGTATTTTATGTGGTTAGTTCCCTTGCAACGTTATGTACTATAGCATAAGGTGTGGGACAAAAGTGCAATTTCTATCTCTGCCATCCTTGAACGCTAATTTTATAGACAAAATTTAGAGAAGGGTTTGGTCGCCCACGAGACCTATTAGGAAAGTATTTTAGTAACAAAGCATAATGTTCTAAGAAATAAATATATACAAACGCTTGGAAACCGCCTAAAACAAGCGTCGCTCTGACATTGATCATTATCAGACGAAATAAAAACAAGAAAGACTTTGGTTACAAAGAAATTTGGTAAATTTATGTTTAAAACTAATCTGTACCGAAATCTCGCGATATTATCGTCAGATTATCTTCTTTAGTTATCGTCGACGAGAAGATTGTTACGACTACTTTATGGCATTTAGGTTCAGTATATTGGTGCTTTGAATGTCGTAAAAGTGTAATGAGCACTGAAGAGAAAACCATGTCTGTATGTACAATACTAGATGACACTAAGATAGGAATCATAAACAATGGAATATAATCACTGATATAGACACTGACACGACAAAAATTACCCACAATTCATTGTTGTGTGAAGATTGTCGTTAAATAAATAAAACTAGTCGATCTCATGGATAATTTCTGTGTTTTCATTTTCAGATTTATATTTGGCGATTTGGAACCGAAGAGACAAACGCTTGCTAGCTAGGTAGGACTACGTCTCTATACCTGGTAAAGTTATTTACAATTGAGTGAGTTTGTCGCATCTCGGGATCTATACATGCAAAGTACTTGAAACGAACAGACTCTTATCTAAATAAAATGCAACAACAACATATTAAACCAATAAATTTATGTTTTTATGATAAATAACATTGTCTTTTGTGTTGCCTTTATTTTGAAATATATTTTTTTTCAATTTGCTTGTGTTATTATTGACAACAGAAGCAGATAAGTCTTTTTTGTATCTCCTCCAGATCCTATGGGGAAGAGCAGTCATTCTGTATTCATGCTTGAAGAGTCAAATTTAAGACTTGATGAGAGCCAATTGCTTACTACTCGGATTGTTTAATTCGTCTAAGCTTTTCTGCTTTCCAACATGATGAAACAGATTGGTGAAAAACTATTAAAATCTGTAAGAATAAAGAAACCAACAACGGACATCCTCGCGGCCAGCTCGCCATACAACATTTGCTCACATACGAAGACACGACCTATCTTCGACTGGCGTATAAAAACGAAAGCTAGATATTGTAATGAAATTGACTAAGCAGTCTTCGTGTGAGAGATAGGTTGTTGAAAAGCCTGAATAAATTTACCACATTAAATGTGTCATAGATGTGATACAATCTAAATTGATAGACCAGAGTTCTTATAGCAAATATACATTATATACAGTTAACATATACCAACAGTGTCAGTGAGTGCAAACAACATCAAGGGCGTTGTTTTTATTGTTTGTATAACTCTTAAATTATATATATAAACATTGTGGTTTTATGTAAAATGGTCGCAGATCATTTAATCAGCCCCACCAGTAAATTCTAGTGGGCAGAACGTTGAGAGACGTACAATTGCTGACTTCATACTCTGTGGTCATACAGTTATTAAGAGAATTTTTAATTCCATTCTAAAGTTGGAATACAAGGCGTTGATTCTTAACTATTAATGAACAATCCTTCGTCTTAATTAATTACTCAAAGTTAAGGAGAGGGCAAAAAGGAACAAATCTCGTCTTTTTATCAAATACTAATATTTTTATGAATCATATAAAAGCGCGAACTTTGCTTTCTTCTTTAAGAATATGTAAAGATAAGGATCGAGGCCCCCGGACTTCGTCATACATGAGAGAAAAGTATAACAAAGTTGAACCCGTTATTAATCAGTATATTACGTACCGACGTCGCCAACAGGGTTTGTTTTAGAAATTTTTCTCATGATATAGACTAACCAGTTATCTATAAGTAATAGTACATCACTTTTATATGTAATATTAAGATCTTTGCTCAGTGGTATGTCCCTATAACTCTCCCACGTTAGTTACCAATCTCCGTAAACAGATATCCTGTAGAGCATTGTCGTACAGGATCTCTACTGTCTCTGTGGAAGGTCACGTCGAGATTAACTTTGTGTCGACCAATCAATGCGTAGCTTTCATCTAGACGAAACACTATTAATAAAAGTTGATTTCGTAATTTCTATTTTTAGACCAAGGTTGGCAAGCTAATTTAATAGCCGTCTGCGATTGGATGGCTCATTTCAAATTGTTTGACCTGAACGTGACCTTCGTTTGAAAAAGGCCAGATCTAAATTAGCGAGTAGGCGAGCAGAAAATTTTAGATCGGGTTTTAATCAGATTGGATGGTTACTTGATTAAAATACGTATGTTGTTTCTGACAGCGTCAAAAATGCCATACAAAGAGTATGTCCTTTTTCAAAAAATTAAGCAACACAATGTGATTATTTCTGTTGAATAATCAACTGCCTTGACGTTCTTTTGTAGCTTCGTAAGATGAAGCACAATAAATACAATGCATCCGTCTGAAATTATCAAAGCGAAATGTTATCGTATGAGGAGACAGCAGTAAGCCAGTAGCGCAGTAAATTCAGCAATGAACAGTGAAGCTTTACAGCAAGAACCAGCAATAAACCTTTACTGCTAGAACTTTCGACAGTAGCGCAGTAAGGACAGTAAACCTTCACTGCTGGAACTTAAGGCATTAGCACAGTACAACAGTAAATCTTAATTGCTAGAACTTTCGACAGATGCACAGTAAGGGCAGTAAACCTTCAATGCTACACATGCCTGCTGTACAGCAGTAAACTTTGAGAATGGGTGGTTTCATATAAATTAAACTTTCAATAATAATGGTGTCACTGCCCCCTGCCGAAAATATAAGCAGTGAAGTTTAACTGTTAACTTCTTTTACTCGGTATTGTTTCAAGAAGATGAGTTGCAATCTATGTTAAAGACAGATGGCAAGAAATATAGATGATGATCTAACAGACTTTGACTTTCAGAAATCAGTATGGTGTAGAAGTATACTAGTAAATATGAATACTTTACTAATTGGAGCAAGTTATAGAAATCTCTCAATTGTTAGTGTAACTTACAAAATCAACAATCTTTAAATGAAAGTCACTTGTTTAAACGACTCGCATATTCGGATATGACATTAATTCATACATATTGAAAGAAAATGCTCACTTTCTGCGTCACAATAAATTTCAGTGCTCACACAATCATCTCCCGATCAAATGTCTGGAAATCTGCGGCGAATGTTCCATTTCATAAAAAGGGCAACAAAAAGAAAACCTCGAACTTTAGGTCAATGAGTCTCTCGAGCACCATGTGTTAATTGTTATCTATTATTAGAGATGCTGTGGTGATATGGTGATCAAAGCTAATGAAAGATTTGGTTTTATCAGAAGAAGTTTTAAATATTTGGACAAAAATGTTTCTTTTATTGTTTATTCATTGTTTATTTACAAACTTTTATAATGAATATGTGTTCTGATGTGTCCAGAAAGCTTAAATATGAAATGATCTCGACAAAGTTTCATAAAGAAGTAATTGACTTCGTTTAGAAAATCTATCAATGATAATGGAATAAAAAAGGTTCACGAGCATGCTAAAACCTTACAAATTGTCTTATTACAAAATCTGTGTATATCTAAGAAACATCTGAAGTGCCAATTCCTTAAGAGTTAGCTGAAATGTTGTAGATTTTTACACGCCATGAAAAGTTTGACACCGTCAATAATCTGGCAACAATTGATAAGTTTAACCATTTGATGCTGTATATACTATATTCCTAGGATAGTGAGCATTTTATAGCGTAAAGTCAACATTAGAGTTTGATAAGTAGTATACTTAACGTACATAACCAACAGCAAAATGGTTATCTTACCGAAATGGCCGGACGGACTGGTTACTCAATCACTAGTTGCTTCAAACTCATTGGAAAACTTTGACCAGAGTCTGGATTTTAGCTTGACTTGTCTATTAAGACGTACGTTAAATTTTGACTTCATGTAACCATTAACATATTATTGACATTGATTACTACTTTGTGAAAAATATACATTTTAAAAACAAACATACATTAACAACATCAATATGCATCAATTCTTTAATCATGCGCCAAGACGTCGCCTCATTATTGTTCGTTCGGAACTACCTCGGCGACTGTCTACGCAGATAAACCTCGGATATCATAAGGTAAAAAGTAGATCTAACATGGATTCCTTAGAAAACGTGAATTTGATGTAATTTGGTTTCAGTGGTAATATAGTCTGAACTACACAGAAATACGATGTCTGAGACGTTGTAATGATGTTTTGATAAAACGTGTAACAATGCTATTTATTAAGCGTCGTATATGAAAATGACAGGTGGTCATGTTTCAATGTATATGCAGATAATTCCATGACAATGTATTATGATTAAGACTTCTGAATGTTGTTTTGTAGCTAATAAGTGTAATAGGATGCAAACAGTTAGATAATATTGACTTTTCCCGTACATGTATATACAATAATAGAACTACTTGCCAGGGAGTTAATCGTTGGACCTTTTAACCTGGTTGTATTCCTACTACGTCTGATTTCCGAGTTATATCTTCGTAGATGATTGCTGAGGTTGTTCTAAATGTTAATTGTTACTAATTGTACTCAAATTGTCAATCCATTAGCTGTTGAGACAGAACACAGATTTACGCAGCAATAAATTTCCGTAAATGACTGTAATGAACGCCTATTGTTATCGCGTACATTGATATACATTTTTTATCATAAGTAGTTAATTTTAATTGAATTCAAAGTAGATTTCCGAGGATTGTTTTATATTTAAGGACACCACTACTTTTGATTTCATAACATGTGGAAGAATATCATGTATATACGGAACCCATTTAGTGTCTCGTTTCTTATCAATAGCTTTTGAATATTTCGGATTTTTTCGTAAAAACGAAATAATATTTCGCAAAAAAGTTTAACGATTTCTTTTTCGTAAAAAACCGATTTTATTTTCGTAAAAATGGATATAAATAGTCCGTACAAAAAAGTAAACAACAAATACATTTCTGCAAAAATAATTTATCATTTCGTATAAACAGACAACGTTAGTTAAAACGTAAAAATTCCAAATTATTTTGTAAAACGACATTCTCGAAACATGAATTATTATTTCGATAACACGAAATAATATTGAAAACAGTATATTACAATGTCGCTTTAGATGTTCCGTAAATCTGACTATTGTTTGATTAAGTGTATACTATATATACTATGAAGATCATTGTTGACTCATAAATTATAATGAACAATAATTCTAAATTTTAAAGTTCACTTTGGCGCGGGGGTTTAGGGAGTATGGATGTATTATTATTGGTGGCATGGATTTTTATATTTGGAAAAGGTAAATAAACAAACATAATTATTGTTTCTTTTGTCAATTTCCTTACATTTCGGTTACGAAAGTGTAGTTGTTATATAATACAGCAATTGTACTCCCTAACTTTCAAACTAGATTTTGTGGCGACTTGGTAGAGTTTCTGCTAATGACTCAGAATGTCGTGAGTTCAATCCTAGCTCGGATCATGAATTTTTATCTGGTTACAGAAATAAATGTTAAATCTTTAATGCGTCTATACTTCAATAAACTAGTTATATATATACTTCATCCTCTGTTTTTATTAGATAAACACGAAAAGGAAATATGTATCTAAATACACTAGAAATCTGTTTTTGTGTTTAACTCATTGCATAGGTCATATCACGGCAGAATGTCAATTTACTCACCGTTCCTAGAAAAGACAACCAGTTACCATACGTTTACTTCTGTCAGTGACTTATAACTGTCCTATATGATTTCGACTCAGTGGTAGGATGTTGAATGTCCGTAGAAATTATTTCATGACCAATTTCAACGAAAGTATGCTCAGCACTGGAAGCGAACCTACGACACATTGATAAGTAGACTTGCGTCCTACCGACTGGGTTTATTCATTATCTATACATGCATACAGATTCTGGACAAAACGGCACAACCTATCTCAGTTTTAGGTGATTGTGACTCTAATGTGTCATACTAATTATTGCCACAGACATTAAACGAGCAGTTACAGATATTATTAAGTAGCTAACAACTTTATGTCAAACCGACATTTTTCTGAAGCGCGTGGAGTGATTTATTTTTGTTATTGAGAGTATGCTTTAAAATTGAGTATAAACATAACCATCAACTTAAATACGAAATTGAATAAAAATAGGAATATAAAAGACGATTCGTTTTATTTGTTGTTAAATTTTTGAATTTTATTATGATGCATATTTTTCATAAAGAAAAAACGTACGTAACAAGTTAAGAGCCCACGATGCTCAATCAATTTAATTATGACACCTGTCAATCAAAAAGCTGTCACTTTGTTCATTCACAATTGTTAAATGACATGTTGATTAAATTGATCCTGATCGCTAATTGATTGGCGCGTGTTGTTTTTCGCGCCTTGTCGGATTGCCTAAGACATCTTTGACTAGTCGAGTTAAACATTATGACTATAGAGTGAAACAAACGTTTTAGTGCGAAAATTATGATCGAGATATGGAAAAAGTCGAGAAGAAAAAGTCGAGATAAACATGCGTTTTACATATAGACAAACAGGGAAAAAATCGAGACTTTCGATTTTCAATCTAGACAACGAAAAGTCGACGTAAGCGGAGTCGAGATAATGCGAATCGACTGTAATAAAAGAGCTTAAAAAGTGTCTTGGTACATATTTTCACTGTCTTTGTATGTCTTTTTAAGTACCTTGACGTGTTTGATGTATTTTAATGTCTGTGGCAGTATTTAGTAGGGCTGTATATAGCTGCATATTATTTTGATTACTTCAAGGTTTCGAAGAAGCTGCCGGTAAAAATGGTGACGATTTCATTGGATGTGTGGACGATTTTGGTTACAGATTTGCAGAAGTGGTGTTTAGCTTAACAAACAATAATCGTATAAACTGTAAACAAAAATGTAGGACTAATTACAGATATGCTGGTATGAAGGTAATGAATGGTTACGAATTTTGCTACTTTACGAATTTCTGGAAATTTCGAGACCGTCATTAGAAAATGAAATTACAAGTTTTTGGAACGATGTTATTTAACATCGTTCCAATGGTAACAAGAAAGTATAAGATTACTCTTTTCACGCTTCAACAATTATCAACATAGACAAAGAGGCGTAGTTCAAGCGTGAAACTCATTAACATCTCATTTAAATGTAATACAACGCTGGCTTGTGTTGTCGTTCTTGAAACTCTTCAGGAAAAGGGAGGTTACTCTCAGGACATACAAATCTTGCAATGGAGACGGGACAACTTAACCCGTAAACAACTCAACCCGTGACAACTGCAATGATTACTTGTTGGAGTAAAAAAGACCTACGATGTTTTGACAATGCATGTTATATATGCGTAGCATAATTACATCATTCGATAGTAATAAACAATATTATATGATCGTATTATATTATGATACTTATGTCAATATATTAAGGACGATTTTGGTAGTTTTTGTGCGCACCGTTCTGTGCATATCTAAAACACAGATGACACGAAAAACCACACACCACACACCACACACACACACCACACACACCACTTTGTATAACATGATATAAGGCTTATTTTAAATTAATCAATAATTAGATCGTAAAACGCGTTGAAATTGTCATAGAAAATGTCATTCGATGTTCGTGTACACACCACACACACACCACTTTGTATAACATGATATAAGGCTTATTTTCGATTGTTTACCTGTTTTAAAGCCTAATTATGGTATAAATTAACAGAATTACATAAATTAATCAATAATTAGATCGTAAAACGCGTTGGAAATTGTCATACAAAATGTCATTAGATGTTCGTGTACACACCACACACACACCACTTTGTATAACATGATATAAGGCTTATTTTCGATTGTTTACCTGTTTTAAAGCCTAATTATGGTATAAATTAACAGAATTACATAAATTAATCAATAATTAGATTGTAAAACGCGTTGGAAATGGTCATAGAAAATGTAGTCAGATGTTTGTGTACACACCTCACACCACACACACACTACTTTGTATAACATGATATAAGACTTATTTTCGATTGTTTACCTGTTTTAAAGCCTAATTATGGTATAAATTAACAGAATTACATAAATTAATCAATAATTAGATTGTAAAACGCGTTGGAAATGGTCATAGAAAATGTAGTCACATGTTTGTGTACACACCTCACACCACACACACACTACTTTGTATAACATGATATAAGACTTATTTTCGATTGTTTACCTGTTTTAAAGCCTAATTATGGTATAAATTAACAGAATTACATAAATTAATCAATAATTAGATTGTAAAACGCGTTGGAAATGGTCATAGAAAATGTAGTCAGATGTTTGTGTACACACCTCACACCACACACACACTACTTTGTATAACATGATATAAGACTTATTTTCGATTGTTTACCTGTTTTAAAGCCTAATTATGGTATAAATTAACAGAATTACATAAATTAATCAATAATCAGTAGATCCCTGGTCCAATCTCCAGTCATAGCAGGTTATATCAGTGTATGAAAACTTGATTTTAATATCACATCACATGCACAAAATGAGAAGTTGTCAGCTCCTTGTGGTTAAAGAAAATAGTCCAGAATAATCTTTAGTTTGGTGAGATGGCTACTGTACATGACCCTAAAATGTGTTGATGAAAATTAAATCTTTGACTGGTTTATTTTGTTTGATAAAGTAAGATACACCTTGCCATGAGCAAACCACTTGAGAAGTCTAGTGCTATGATCTTGTTAAATTCTGCTAATTGATACTTAATACATTTTTTATAGATAATATTTATATTTTGACATAATTATATATTCTTTAATAAAAAAATAAGTTCAGGACATCGTTCCTCCAGCACTCCAGTGCTTTGATTAAATTGACGCACTACTTCAAATAATTTCCCGGTATACACCACAGCGCCGGGTCACACACACTATTGAAAAAAAGGTTTCATTTAAAACTGACTCAACGCTATCATTTGTAACTTGCAAATCCTCAATGTCAATTTTCAACACATTACTGTACCGACAGAACTGGCTCAAATTTCACAATTCTTTTTTTATTCAATGCATAATAACATTCTCTTTCTAACGATACCAAATGTATGAGTGTGCAATAACAAACAAAAAATATATTATGGTTTTTGTAGACTGGACAAGACTTTTGTCCATTAGTATACATTGTATTCATACAAAATGAAGTGTACATGTATACAATGCTCTATATATAGGAACGTGTTATTTTATTATCATAAGTAATGCACTCTGGTGCCAGTGCAATCCAATCATTCAAATATTTCAGCGAGGTGTAATATGTGCCTGTGGGAGCAAAGTGATTCTCAGCTATAGACAAGATCGCCAAAGATGTTCAATGAAATGTCCAGGTGTCTCAGAGGAAACATGTGGCGATATATTTTATGTACAGGTCTATGATACTTGGCGTATGTATATCATTTACTTTAATTTAGTAATTACCGAAACTCCAATGTATGAGGTTTTCCATTCGTGCACAGGGGGTACAACAAAGTCTTTTACACGTTAGCTGAAAAGCAAAGATCACGGATTACATCATATTGTTCTTTGAACACATATTTTTATTGTAACAGTGAAATTTTTGTTTGTACCGCAGAAAAACCCAAAATAGTTGAATTCAGGTAATAATCCATTCTAGCCTATCTGCTAAACTTAGTCGGTCGCACTGGGCTGCGGATCCAGAAGTCGTAGGGCCTCGATTCTAGGGCAAGACTTACATACCTTAACGGAATACGTCACCGTTTAGTAATGAAAACACTATATTATTTAAATACATGTATTATGGAATGTCGATTTGTCATTGTGTTGAGCAATATAGATTGTGAAGTGAGTTTATTGAATTCCATGTAAAACGATATTTTCTATATTTGAATGCATGTAATACGTATATAATGTTTGAAAATAATGTTGACGGTCATTCTTCCACTTACCTCTGTATCAATTAGATAAAAAAACTTTCTGTCACTGATTGGATTTGTGGTCAGTGTATGGTTTAAAGTTTGAGTCCATAGATCTAGGCATGTCCAGGTACAGTGTTGAATGATTAACCGACGAGATATGCCTGAACCAATTATTGAGATGAGTTATATTATTTTTTACAAAGCAAATCCTGTTTTTAATATACAAATGTACATCGATTCGCATTTACTTTTAATAAAAGTAAACAAATAAGTCATCAAATAATCAGCATTAATTACTTTATCAACATGAGTTTCAAACTACAGGTCTTATTCTAGGTCATGCGTGTTTTTGTACTTTAAATAATGGACTTGCCCACAAAATATGTGAATAAGCTAATGCATGAACAGCATTTTACTGATTTCAAAAGGTCGTTATATGTGTAACATTTATTTTAAATAGTTTGTATGCACATTCTAAATCTTATATAATGAAATGTTTATAAAATAAGACTTTTTAGTGTAAATTAATCAAACTATAAAATTGTAAAAATAATTCACCCCTAAATATTAGTGTGTAATGAAAATGGCTGTGTTTATATACGCAATGTTTACGTGGACGACCTGTACATTGTGTTTTATAACAAAAATAAGCTTTATTCATAAATGTAGTATATAATTACCGTATAATAATATTCTCAAACTTTCATTTGTCCCAACACTTTAAAAGGGTGCATTTTACATCTACTTGTAACTGCGTTGTATTTAAATTCATGCAATTTAAGTCCAACTTAAAAATCCGCTTTTACTTATACAACAACTTATAACACAGTACAATGTATTTGAGTCGATGCCAGTTAACTCTTTCTTACAATTTTTAGCTTGTCTGAACGACGCTTGGTGTAACGGTTCAATGTGTACGGACGTTAATTCAACACACTATAAATGTCATTGTACATCTGGCTTCACAGGAAGACATTGTAATGAAACCCAAACCACAGGTACATGTATTTATTAAGCTGGGTGGTATTAATCTTTATTTTTTCTATTAACCAACAATAATGTTAAAAATTAAAGGTTGAAGTGTTGTTTAACGTCTGCTTCCATATACATGTTCAGCCGACTTTAAGCCATGCCATACCGGAACTTTCTTAAGCGTCTGGGTGTGCGTAAGTTTTAGAGTCCTCAAACCATAAAAATTTGTTGATGAAATTTTCCTAAATAATTCTGTTGTCCGTGATTCGATAATTTATTTTTCTCAGGAAATACTGATAGTTCCTTGTTTCTGTTTATTTGATTAATGAAATGTACACGGGTATGTTGTCTATACTTTCTTATGGAATTACTTTAATCTCAAAATAATGTCATAATCTTTCATGTACCACCAAGTAGTACAATCAAATCCAAGGCAGGCAATCCCTCACAGTACTTATTTACACCTGGATGGAGTGGAACAACTGTAGCTTAATATCTTGTTCATAAAATTAGCAGTGCTTCTAGTGGAAATCGAACCAGTGACCTCTCGATCCCTAAGCATGCGTCCTACAACTGGATAACTGCTTCAACTACACTAGCAGATACCTGCCTAGCTGATAAAGACATTTCATGGAAATGTCAGAACGTTGTGGAAAATAATTATAGCCACTGAAGATATATGAAGAAGTATTCATAAACATTTGACTTGAAAGCTCTTTTCAACCATTGAGTTATCAAAACATACCATGCATGAGAGACATAATATATAGTTCAAACCATTCTGCATCTTAATTTAAATTTGGCCGAGTGTTCATTTCTCAGAAAAGTGGGTATATCTTTAAGAGCACTCTATATTTACTTATACGCTTATTAGCTATGTTAAATATACCTGATCCAATATTGCTAATTTATCGCTTGGTATGTTACATACTGACACCAACACTTATGTTCGTAAAATATATACATGTAGTATCATTTTATATTACAGTCGCAAGTAAGACTACAACAATAAAAGCGATTGTTGGTTTCAGCACTATCTTTACGTCATCGATGACGTCAGTGGTGAACGATAATAAAACAAACCATCAGACGACAACATCAATAAAAGTGGACCGTACATCAGACGAAATCATAAACTCTAGATCTACTGAAATACCGTACAAAGGAAATTCAAAAATAAGTAAGAGTTTTGACAAACTTTGAATAACTTCTTCAACTGATATGATCACTTTTAACAGAGCAAAGAGGGACGACACGTCCCCGAACCATTTAAAAAAAACTGTTGCCACAAATAGATGCTCGTTCACCAAAAACGACTTTGTTACAATACATGTAAATACATGTCGAAGCGCGTTCAACTAAGACGATTATACATATGTAGCTAAAAATAGAAGCGTGTTTACCATAGACGATTAGATAGAACCTGCTGACACAAGATGATTTCTGTTACAATGTACTATACATGTAAGATGTTAAATAAAGAAAATGTTACTGAAAATATATAGAACATGTTCATTCAATACGGTTATTGTTACTAAAATAGAACATGTTCAGTCAATACGGTTACTGTTACTAGAAATAGATCACGTTTACTCAATAAGATTTCTGTTTCTAAAAATAGATCATGTTCACTCAATACGATTTCTGTTTCTAAAAATAGATCATGTTCACTCAATATGATTTCTGTTTCTAAAAATATATCATGTTCACTCAATACGGTTTCTGTTACTAAAAATAGAACATGTTCATTCAATACGGCAACTCATGTAATGGGTATGATCTACCACGACCGGGCTCGAACCCACGATCTCCGGATTCGAAGTCAGACATGCTAACCAATACGCCACGTCCGCGGCTTAAAAGAAACTTAATTGTTCATCTAAGAGGATTCCTTTCTTTTGAAATAGAAGCATGTTTATGCAAGACCACTAAAACGTTACTTTAAACAGAAACTCCTAAAATGTCTGCCTGTTATTTCAACTATAAAATATTACTTCTGTTTCAGTGAACCATATAATTATATTTATGTCGTATGTAGTGTTCATTTATTGTATGGGATTGTTAATATTGTATATATATAAGATACGAACAAACAGTAAGTATTCATATCCCTTTGTGAAAAGTATTTATACAATAATCAAATAAGGTTCATCAAGTGTATTTGTCCGTTCAAAACAACTTTGTATTATTTTTCAAACAGGACCATCCCGAGGATAAAATCTTGATTAAGGATACACCAATTCAAACTAACCAATTAAAAAGAAACGAAAGAGTCATCAGAACAAATTAAAACAAAAAACAATGCTAATTAGTTTTAGCATAGGATTTTTTTACCATGAGTATGCTTTAATTATAAAATGTAGTAATTACTTGCAGCTTGTATACATGGTCAGTTTTTGTCAAAATTGTCTTTGTCCGAGACCACTGTATGCATTACTAAAACTTGAACATTTCAAATAACAAGATAGATATAATTTTATCGCAGAACATCGTCTACCTTTCCTTGATATCTCTTTCGATTACATGTAATTCAACAAATCCAATTTATTATTTTTAATAATCGCTTTTATTAATCGCTTTTATTAATGACTTAACAATACGTACATGTATTTACAAACAAAATCATACGCATGTGTATTATTTATATTTTACATGTACATGTATATATATTTTACATAATTACAATGACAAGTGCCATTCAGGCTCGTAATACCTACCCATGACAGTTTGACAATAAGGTCAATGTACCTCCTTAAATAATGTAAATGGAGAAGTTGTCGGTTGTGTGGAAGGGTAGATGAGTACTGGTCATAGACATAAGTCCGGGATAGCAAGGTAAGATCAACTACCCCCTGTAAAATTTGTGTCGACACGGCTTTCAACCCAAACAAAAAATGATCGACATATTATTGTTTCGCAAACAACGTAAATTGTATGAACAAAGCAAATGTATCTGATTTGTTTCAGGTACATATAGAGACTCCAGGGTTTACAGTACCGGGTTTGTATCTTACAATTTCCTACATTCAGTTTATTATATACATCTAATGTGAGACTAAATACTTTGAACGGATGACCAAGTGTTAGGGTCTCGTGTGGTCACCATACCTAAACATTACATATACCTTAGTCTTTGGTCCTGTATTAATCAATTGATTGTGATTTAAATACTACAGCTTTTATATCATGTTTTACTGTGCTGTGAAAAAAAGTAATAATATCCCTATAGCCTATATGATATGCTCTGCATTAGTCATGTTTTACTATTTGTTTATTGAATGCGACAGAAGAAAGTTGTTGTAGAAATAAAGCATCACTAAATGAAAAGCCAATTTGATATGAAGAAATAAACTAGGCCATATCGTTAAAATCTTATTTATAATAATAATAATCATAACGACTTTATTTATTGTGGATAACATATTTGGTGTAAACCAAATTTCAATATGGTCTAACAAATTAACACACGTACAATGTACATAACATTATTTTCTCATTATAGATGTGACCTCCCAGTGGAACCAGGAACATCGTTTGAGATGACGTCAGAAAAAAGATTGGCTCATGAAAATAAATGTTTTTCCGAAATACCAGGAGTGAACTTGTATGATTGTGTAGACGATGGTGATACATAATTTGTATGAAAACATAGATATAGTCAATCATTGTATATCAGAGTGATTCAGTCTTCGAATATACCTCAATTTGTTGGTATCTCCGTCTGTGCGCAGACGGTACAAACAAAGATTGTTACACATTATTGCTGAAAAGCACAAAATACAGACTATATCTTATTGTTCCGGCTTTGTTCAAATATTTTCATTGTACAGTCGAAAGTTTGTTTGTACCGCAGGAGAAACCCCAAATATTTGATTTTCGGATATACATGTAGTCTATTTAGAGTGTACCGTGGATTGAGTTGACTGAAATGGCCTTCAGTTCAGTGACTTATCATGCTCCGACAGTCCATGAACTTTTTGCCATGTTTTCATGTTCAATAAAACATCATTTAAAAAATGCTGTTATATTATATTGTTTAATTTAAGGATATAATTTATTATTGTACATCATTACAACGGACAGCATATTTACTGTATCGCAAAGAAATGTTTTGGTCCTGTAAAGATTCATTCAGTCCAGTAAAAATTCCATTCATTGCTGGAGCGAATGTCCAGTACTGACGAAGGATAGGCTTGAAGACTATGATACGCCAGTTTAATGAAAATTTTGTCCTAAAGATATGAAAACAAGATGACTCGTTAAAGTCATTGTAAGAAGATATACTTTTTTGTGATTGATTAATAAAAATGACTTGTGTCCTTGTACAATAAATGTACAAAATGTTCTACACTTACAGTTTCAAATGTTATGTTTTGTATACGTTTTACAGTTGATGATGGAAGAGATATACATGTATACAGTAAATCTCCGCTATTTAGACCAACTTGATTATTGCAGACTCGCATGCCTACTTCGACGATTTTTAAGTCCACAATATCTAATTTCACAGTCAAAAGATCCCTATATTTGTTAAGATAGTCTGGCGACTAAGGCCATCTATTTGATAGTTTAACAGTGGAACTTTGTTATCTTGTTATAATCTTAGCTGTTATTGATAAGTGATTATTGTACATGTAAACTCCAGAGAAATGTAATTTTTTCGTTCATAAAACTTTGTAAAATATCATGTAAATTGTTTACAGCTTATTGGTTAAGCTATAATGACAGAAACAGTGTTCAATGATTAAAACTAGTAAACAGTGTCCATTGTATATGAGTTGGTAGGACTTGGTGGAACTGTATCATGTTTAAAATCATAATAGATGTTCTCAAATCATTTAGTCACGGATTGACTAATACATTGTAGTTCGATATGTAACGTCTCCAGTGCCGGTATTGAGCATTGCTTAGAAACAACTGTGTATTTAAATTGAATTGTGTTATATATTTTTGCGTTCATTAAAGATGTCTTATGTTGTAGTATCAACATATATGTATAACTAATATACTCCAGTGAATAAGGGTTAGAAATGAAAATAATTTTAGTGAACATTTTATATTACTGAAGTATTTTTTGTCAACGCTGCCCCCTTAGTACTAATATGATACAGCAAAAAGAATTAAACTGAAAATTAATTTAATTGAAATTTTTGCTACATATCTGAAAATTCCCATTCTATATGAGCAGGGTAAGAATGGTGCCTTGTGAGAGCAATGCTTCTTGAAACCCCTAAGATAATAACAAACTGTGTTCTTTAGATTTCTTTATTCTATTGCAAAAATGGCGATAACAATTATGGTACAAACTGATAGTGTATGGGCAGAGACATAGATAACAATGTTATCTATCTCTTCGGTATAGGAATGAACTTCTTTTCGTGACTTTTATTCCTGAATATTTTCATTTCTACATGTCTTTGAAACTTAGGCTCGTATTTTGTTAGATTAACACGCTAAGTTTAGAAATTTACACCTCGGTAGAAATTATAAAATGCTAAAGTTATTACATGGTTGAACTATTATGTGTAAATATAAGTTAGGATTCCTATAGGTAGGTAAATATTTAAACTTATACGTGTACAATGATACAGTAATATGATCTTTACTAATAACATCAACTCAATTTAAAAAGACCGTACATTGTAAAATTGTTAAATTTTGAACACTGTATTTTTCTCATTTGTTGACGTTTTAATTAACGAAACGTCAACAAAAGGACAAAAGTACAGAGAGCTTATTACATAATGTCCATGTGGATACTTAACTGACGATAAACTTTAGAAAGAATATTCTAGATTTTATTATATATTACAATGTTATGTAAAGGCCTTGGACGACATTATTAAGCTTTTCTATAAACACATATTCAGTAAAAACGTAAGAGAAAATGATTGTTAATAACACGAGCGTATAGTTGAACATAAAAATACAATGGTAATAAATGTTATTTAAGATATTGTTCCATCAATTGCAATGGTCGTAATTATCTATAGAAATAAAATAAACAATGCCATTAATAGAGGCCACACCAATGTTGATACAACTTTCATTGCCGACGATCTACATTGCTCACCACCATGTTCCTTTTCATTCATTGCCTTAGTGACAGCAGGATAAACTTTATTCCAAAAATGACTTTCCTTGGCTAACAGAAATTGACCAACAGATTTATCAGTTGTATCTTCTTCAAGTGTAAGGTATGTTTGTGAATCCATATTATATTCTGGCCACAATGGACTTACTTGGTCTGGGTTATTAGGATTTTTGAAATATAACAAAATATTTAATTATAATTTTCATTAGTTTCATATGACATTAACAAAATATATGACTTCTACATGTACTCAACTACTTGAAGACTATTACAAGATTTATATACCAATAAATGATAAACATAAATTCTGATAATCTAAATAAATAAAACACTTAAAAGTTTATAGATATACACATGTATTAGATACACAATTCAATAAATATATGGCATGACGTCCAACAATTTACTAGTTATATTTGTATTGTTTGGTCGATGTTCAGTCTTAACGAGTACATTTACATAAATATGTAAGCATCATGTATTTACAATATCCCGTCCCACAATAAGTTTGCAGTTTTAAAATATAGCAATAATTTATCACAATATGTACTTGTTATATAACTTATTATGTTTTTTTATCATTTTAATTTAGCACTATATCATGTAAAACATTGATTTAATAAAATGAATAATTTGTATTTAAATAAAATTCCAACTTACCCTGATTTCATAAAATTTGTCCAGTAAGTTATCATTTTACGTGAAAGTTTAATTTCCCAAGTGGTATTTGGATCTTTGTCCAGCATTTCAGCTTCTGTTTCTATTCCAAACATGAAAAAAATTTCATCAGCGTGATTGGCCCCAGGAACCCAATCTGGTGTTTCCAGCACACCGATAGATGGGTTAGCTGCAAAGTAATACATATAGTTGCTGCCAGAGTTTGTTGATAATGCATGCATGTGACTGGTTTCAACCGCTGGTGCTCCGAATGTAAAATCTCCCAGTAATTTTATAAACTGTAACCTCATTTCATTGTCCTCCGGATTGTTCCAATCCATATATTCATGCATTAGCATCTCAAATACACTTTCTTCAAGTCCCAACATAAACATCTCATTTAACACAGTCTTCATTCTTGTTGAATTCAAAGTAAAATTGTCTCCGTTTCCTGGATCAACATAATCAATGCCAAAAACACCTTCGTGTGAGTTAAAACCATTCATTACATCCAATGAACGGTAAAATTCTATCTCGTCACGTGCGGTGTCATCTATGTTGGCAGAAATAGTGGTGAACTCGTGAGTTATCAGTTCATCTTGGACGTAGGGAAAGAAATTATCGCCACCACTCTCTAATAAAGACTTGGTTATATCTTCATGGGAGGTTCCTCGTAAACATTCCATCAGTGATATTGTTGTGGACAGATCACACCCAAAATGTTCACCTATTTTTTTGGCATAATCCAAAGGATTAGAATCCAAAACGAAGCCTATTGGTACATTAGCACTTCCACTTTGAGCTATAACTCTCAGAAATAAACCATGGTTTATAGTTGCTAGTCCTTGAACAGAGACACTTGAAGCTCCGGCTGATTCTCCAAATATTGTCACTCTGTCTTCATCTCCACCAAACTGTCCTATGTTGTCATGAACCCATTGAAATGCCAAACGTTGATCCCAAAATGCATAATTACCAGGTGCATTATCGTCTCCAGTTGACAGTGACCCAAATATTCCTAGTCTGTAATTGATTGTAACGATAATAACATTTCCATAGACCGATAAGAATGAGCCGTCGAAAAAGCTTGCAGCGCCCTCTGTATAACCTCCTCCATGGACCCATACCCCTACAGCATGACCTGATGACGAGTCAGCTTGTCTTCTAGGAACATAGACATTTAGGTACAAACAGTCTTCAGATTGAGTAAATTCGAATATAGAATAAAGCTGTACACATGCCATACTAAATTCCGTAGCGTCGAAAGGCGATTCCATTTGTTGAACTGGTTCTGGTCTCCCACTTATAATAGTAATGTTACCATTGCACTATTTGCGTTCGCTACAGTAACAACAAAAGCGATGCTCATGAAAGTAAGCGAAAATTTTCCCATCTTCAGTCCCATATAGTTCAAGATTATTTGTACGTGATACCTTCCTAAATCGTCGAGTTGATCTAATCGTAAGTAAAATGATGTGTAAATATTAGCATTTGCTATAATTGGAACGCTATATACCTTACCCTTATTCAAACTGTCATAAAGTAGGACATTAGATATACCCTACATGTCGTATAACAGGCCATGTGTGTTTTTGTACTGATTTACTGATAAATGTATAATTTCCTCTTTAATGTATCAAACACCAGTCACAAGACTAACCATCATCTTCAACGACAATCTCGACACTAGACAGATGCCTAGTCAATAGAAGAAAACATTAGTCAGTCCAATCTTCAAGAAGGGTAACAGCTATCCAGCATCCAACTATAGACCTATATCTTACATCTCGTACTTGCATCTGCTATATAAGATATTAAAGAATCTATGAATGTTAGTGATGAGGTTTTTGATGATGATGACGATAATGATTCAACTGAACACCAACCTGTCACAAAGACTGCAGCATATGATGCTGTAAAAACTTCAAGGCAACATCTTAAGTCTAGTGGCAATATTGCCACAATATTGGCAGCAAAAAGAAAACCTTAAACTTTAGACCAGTGAGTCTCATGCGCAGCGTGTGTAAATTGTTTGAATCTATCATCAGAGATGTTGGCGTAAATCATATGAACCTTAACAACTTTTTCATCCTACATCATCGTGGTTTTAGAATCAAACATTCCTGTGTTACCCAACTTTTAGAATTTATTAACAACAGGCGTAACATTTTAGACTATCGGGAATACATTGACACTATGCATTTGTTTTTAAAAATCGAAATAATTTTGCCACAGTATCTCACGAGAGACTTCTGTTTGTCAATTAACTTGTTATGGTGTTGAGAAAAATGTTCATAAATGAATAGAATACTTCATTCAATTGGTTTTTTAAAGTAATTAACTTTGTTTACAATCTTTTTTAAAAACGTTAATGAAATTAAATGAAGAGTGTTGAAATCTTACAAGTCTATTAAGCGTAAAATCTTTGAATAACTGAGAAACTTCTAAAGCCCACGTCCATTTAGGCCATACATGCCAGTTATGTACAACATTAATTCTAAAGCATGGATGACAAACGCGTTGTTTCAAGAATGGTTGATAAACTTTGACAAAAATGAAAGAAAGAAAAGTGCTACTGTTTGTTTATAATGCTCCTTCTCATAGATCTATACAATAGAATAATGTAACAATCAGGTATTTGCTTAAGAACACTTTATTATTTATTCAGTATAAATCACAGTCAACATGGTACAAAATATAAAATACATTGATCAGTAAGACATTTATAACTTAAAAAACAGTAAAACTATTTATAACATTTCAATTTAAGAATTAGACAATTTATTTAAGAATGCAAACATTTTATTAGGATAAAAAATAAGAAGTGAATATCACAAGATTGATAATACTTTGTACTCATTAAATTTTTATGATACTTTATAAAACATATTCATTTTCATTTAAATAAATTGGGAGTACAACCATGTTAAAGATGTTTATACTATGGATAACACAAAAAAGAGAACACTCTTATTTCCATTGTGGTCCATGGTAATAAACAAATGAAATGAAATTTGGATGGATGACTCAGGAAGGCTCCTTAAAATGAATATTTAATATTAATTAATAATAAGACATATGTAAAAAAAGTTAAAAATTCACAATTAAGTATCACAGGGAGAAATTTACTTCAAATATCACAGAAATAAATAATAGTATCACAGTTCACTTAATCATTACAAAATAAATGGTTTTTAACCTCAGTTTTAAAACATGTAAAACTTTTAATGTTTTTAATATTTACTGGTAAACTGTTCCATAGATGGCACCCAGCATAGGCAAAGGTTTTAGCTCCAAATGAACCAACCTTAGGGATGGAATAACACCCTTCTTTACTGAACCTAGTACTGTAGGAGTGGATAAAATCTTGGGGGATAAAATGTTCTACCATATAGTTGGGACTAAGACCATGCCTAAGTTTAAAAACATGACATAAAATAATCTGGTTGACTCTATCTTTGACTGGCAACCAGTTAAGTTGTTTAAAATGATTGTGTTTAATATGAGCTCTGTGGTCAAGATTAAGCACAAATCTTATAATTTTATTTTGGGTGACTTGAAGCTTATTTTTCCAATATTTTGTCAGCCCATTGTACCAAAAAGAACAAGTGTAGTCAAAGTGACATTGGATGAGTGCAGAAACAAAAAGTTTTTTAGTATGTTCTGTGAGAAAGTGACGTTTCCTGTAGAGGAATTTAAGCCTAGCATTAGCTTTATTTATTACACTACTGGCCATATTTTCACAGCTGAGATTTTGGTCTAGACTGGCACCAAGATACTTAACAGAAGAAGTTGACTGAATAGATGTGCCATTACATGAAACATTCAAGGATGGGTTAGATTTTATTTTATGTTTTGAACCAAAGACAATGGATTCTGTTTTACCAAGGTGAAGTGATAGTTTGTTATCAACTAGCCAGGAGCTCACAGCTTGCAAATCATCACTCAGTTGTTTTTCAATGACTGATCTGGATTTATTGGCTACTAAAATGGCAGAGTCATCAGCATATAAAAGTAACTTATTTTTAGTAACAGCAGACATATCATTAACATAAATTAAAAATAAAAGAGGTCCCAGGATAGATCCCTGGGGTACCCCACAAGTAACAGTAGCAGGTTTTGAATAGGAACCAGAATTATCAACAAGTTGTTGCCTGTCACATAGATAGGATTCAAACCAACAGGTTATATCTTTTCCCAAACCAATCGCTTCAAGTTTCATTAAGAGGACAGAATGAGCTACTGTGTCAAATGCCTCCGTATGCCAACCCATGGATCTTGGAATATACCAAACCTTCAAATTGTAATTTCGCAAACGTGTTCTGCAGTGTGTTGTGAACAAAATTTATGATTGTTAAACTGTAACAAGTCTTGAGTTATTGAGACACATTTCTTCTTGATGCAATTTATTGAGTTGATCATGCTTGCCAGGAAGTCAGTTGCAGTACAGTCAGTAAATGATTTGGTAATGCTGGGTGCAAAAGTATTGGTAATGACGATAATGGTGGTTCTTTTGATGGTAATGTTAATGATGATAATGATGACGTTTTGTGTCAGCTACATGTTAAAGCTGAAACCTTTAACATGTTTAGTTACCTTGAACGTTCCAAAACGTTCCGTAACGGAAGTGTCGGAACAACTCAACACATAGACGTCTCAACCCGAGACAACTCAATCTCCTACTAACGAATTGAGTTGTCCCAATTGTTACGGTACAGAAAAGGAATGAAACCAGCAACAAACTATAATTAACTAATAGATGTTAATTTAACTACAGAACTGTATAAAAAGTTACAAACAGAAGAAAATATGCAATAGTAAATAAAACCTGAAGTCCGTAAGTTCCGACAGTTCACTGATCCTGGTTTAAATCCAATGTTCACTGAGCCTAGTTAAAATCCAACGTTGTTAAATATCCAAATTTATAAGTATACCGAAATTTAAATCCAATTTTAAATGTAAATTTTATAATCCAACCATTCCCACAATTTAAATCCAAATATAGATACGAATTCAATAATCCAAATATTCTAACACTGTGTCTGGTAATATTTATGAACACCCAAATAGTAGACGTCTAATTACTCTAAATGAATGACTAACTAATGGCTGACTAAATCTGCACCCCTAACCCAGGATCAGATACCCTTATACACTTGATCTGACAGTATTTATTTATTTTATTGGAGTTAACGCCGTATCAACACAATTTAGGTCATTTCACGGCGTCCAGCACACCTAACCTAGCTTTCCTGGACCGTTGTCAATAACCAGTACTCACCTACCCTTCCACTTGATCTGACAGAACATTCTAGAATATTATAGAATTTATCAAAATAGAAAAAAATATAAACGTAAAAAGTAACCATTAACATGTTATTGACATTGATTTCTACTTTGTGAAAAATATACATTTTAAAAACAAACATACATTAACAACATCAATATGCATCAATTCTTTAATCATGCGCCAAGACGTCGCCTCATTATTGTTCGTTCGGAACTACCTCGGCGATTCTCGACGCAGATAAACCTCGGATATCATAAGGTTAAAAGTAGAATTAACATGGATTTCTTGAGTGAATTTGGTTTCAGTGGTAATATAGTCTGAACTACACAAAAATACGGTGTCTGAGACGTTATAACGATGAAATGTTTTGATAAAACGTGTAACAGTGCACTGGGACCAGAGTCTATATCTTATGATCATGAAATAATGCGTACGTCCCTACATAGCTCTATAGTTCCCTGTGTATACATATAATTATAATGGATATTATTATAATAAAAGTATAATTGTAAGTCGTACACGATAATGTATACGGAAAGACTTTGAATTTCGTTTGTTGACAAATATTGTATGTTTGCGTATTTAACGAGTGTGAAGACTCTGGTGCCAGTGTAACATTGCTATTTATTAAGCGTCGTATTTGAAAATGACAGGTGGTCATGTTCCAATGTATATGCAGATAATTCCATGACAATGTATTATGATTAAGACTTCTGAATGTTGTTTTGTAGCTAATAAGTGTAATAGCATGCAAACAGTTAGGTAATATTTACTTTTCCCGTCCATGTATATATACAATAATAGAACTACTTGCCAGGGAGTTAATCGTTGGACCTTTTAACCTGGTTGTATTCCTACTACGTCTGATTTCCGAGGTATATCTTCGTAGATGATTGCCGAGGTTGTTTCAAATGTTAATTGTTACCAATTGTACTCAAATTGTCAATCCCTTAGCTGTTGAGACAGAACACAGATTTACGCAGCAATAAGTTTCCGTAAATGACTGTAATGAACGCCTATTGTTATCGCGTACATTGATATACATTTTTTATTAATGCGTAGTTAATTTCAATTGAATTCAAAGTAAATTTCCGAGGATTGTTTTATATTTAAGGACACCACTACTTTTGATTTCATAACATGTGGAAGAATATCATGTATATACGGAACCCATTTAGTGTCTCGTTTCTTATCAATAGCTTTTGAATATTTCGGATTTTTTCGTAAAAAAAGTTTAACGATTTCTTATTCGTAAAAAAACGATTTTATTTTCGTAAAAATGGATATAAATAGTCCGTACAAAAAAGTAAACAACAAATACATTTCTGTAAAAATAATTTATCATTTCGTATAAACAGACAACGTTAGTTAAAACGTAAAAATCCCAAATTATTTCGTAAAACGACATTTTTTAGAAACATGAATCATTATTTCGATAACATGAGATAATAATGGAAACTGTATATTACAATGTCGCTTCAGATGTTCCGTAAATCTCCCTATTGTTTAACTAAGTGTATACTATATATGCTATGAAGAATCATTTTTGACTCATAAAATATCATGAGCAATAATTCTAACTTTTAAAGTTCACTTTGGCTTGGGAGAATAGGGAATATGGATTTATTATTACTGGTGGCATGGATTTTTATATTTGGAAAAGGTAAAAAAAACATAATTATTGCCTCTTTTGTCAATTTCCTAACGTTTCGGTTACGAAAGTGTAGTTGTTATATCATACGGCAATTGTACTCCCTTTCCTTCAAGCTATCTTTTTGGCGACTTGGTAGAGTTTCTGCTAATGACTCAGAATGTCGTGAGTTCAATTCTAGCTCGGAGTTTTTATTGGGTTACAGAAGTAAATATTAAAACTTTAATGCGTCTATATTTCAATAAACTAGTAATATATACTTCTTCCTCCATTTTTCATTAATTCAACACGAAAAAGAAACATGTATCTTAATACACCATTCGGAACACCTCGAATTTTTCATGAATGAATTCGTTGCAAATGGCTGAGGAGTTCCGAATGTAAATACACTAGAAATCTAATTTTTTGTGTTCAACTCATTGCATAGGTCATATCACGGCGGTTTGTCAATCTACTCACCGTTCCTGGAAAAGACAACCAGATACCATACGTTTACTTCTGTCAGTGACTTATAACTGCCCTATATGATTTCGACTCAGTGGTAGGATGTTGAGTGTCCGTAGAAATTATTTCATGACCAATTTCAACGAAAGTACGACCAGCACTGGAAGCGAACCTACGACTCTTTTATAAGTAGACTGGGTTTATTCATTCTAGATACTGATTCCGGACAAACACGGCACAGCCTATCTCAGTTTTAGGTGATTGTGACTCTAATGTCATTCTATGTATAGAAGGTGAAAATATAAGACCGTTTGTGTACAAAACGCTCTAATGTGTCATACTTAAAAGACAGTTTTATTATTATAAATATTATATTGTTTTAAAACACATTGAGAAATATTTTAGACTATATTTCTGTTATTTTATGCACCTACACGAATCTTTTGATGTCTTTTGAACTATCACAGACGCCAAAAGATTCGTGTAGGTGCATAAAATAATAGAAATATAGTCTAAAAATATTTCTCAATGTGTTTTGAAGCAATATTTTGTAATAAAATAGCTTTAAAAGTGTCTTGGTACATATTTTCACTGTCTTTGTGTGACTTTTTATGTATCTTGACTTTTTTAATGTATTTTAAAGTCTGTGGCAGTATTTAGTAGGACAGTATATTGCTGTATATTATTTTGATTACTTGAAGGTTTCAAGGAAGCTGTGGGTACAAATGGTGACGACTTCATTGGGTGTATAAGAGATGTTGGTAACAAATTTGCAGAAGCGAGGTTTTATATAACGAACAATAATCGTATTAACTGTAAACAAAAATGTAGGACCAATTACAGATACGCTGGTGTGACGGTAAGGAATAGTTACGAATTTTGCTACTTTACGAAATTTCTGGAAATTTCGAGACGGTCATTAGAAAATGAAATTACAAGTTTTTAAATTGACGCACTACTTCAAATAATTTTCGGTATACACCACAACGCTCTTACAAATTGTATACTTTATTCAATATTATAATATGTTTCTTAAACTTTTTTGCACGAGGAGTCATTGCAATTTGGACTGAATTGTAAGTACTAGTTTGTACAGGTGTACAGAAATTGTAGTTCATGTGTACTTTTTCGGGACTGTTTTAAGGACGGATGTATATCAATAAAAATGATAATTCTGAGAATTAGCATTTGAATACTTAAACTATTTTAATTACCAAGCTTAATTTAAATGGTTTTTTTCTATCCTCGTACCTAGAGGTTATCAAGTCTCCAGATTGAGAATATTGATAGCATCTGGGTGTTTCTGGGGGTATAGTGTTTCCTTATCAACCAAACCATAGTCCTTAAGTGCATTAAAATATGCAAACATATTCTTTGATAATAATATTTTGTCAACAAGCACAATTTAAGGACGGTCCCGTCTACGAGTTGTAACTATGCTTTCATTATGATATTCATACAAAATGAAGTGTCCGAGTATACAATGCTCTCTATATAGGAACGTGTTATTTTATTATCATAAGTAATGCACTCTGGTGCCAGTGCAATCCAATCATTCACATATTTCAGCGAAGCGTAATATGTGCCTGTGGAAGCAAAGTGGTTCTCAGCAATAGACAAGATCGGCAAAGATGTTCAATGAAATGTCCAGGTGCCTCAGAGGAAACATGTGGCGATTTACATTATGTACAGGTCTATGATACTTGGCGTATGTATATCATTTACTTTAATTTACTAATTACCGAAACTCCAATGTATGAGGTTTTCCATTCGTGCACAGGGGGTACAACCAAGTCTTTTACACGTTAGCTGAAAAGCACGAAACACGGATTACATCATATTGTTCTTTGAACACATATTTTGATTGTAACAGTGCAATTTTTGTTTGTACCACAGGAAAAACCCAAAATAGTTGGATGCCGGTAATAATCCATTCTAGCCTATCTGGTTAGCTTAGACGGTCGCTCTGGACTGCGAGTCCAGAAGTCGTAGAGCCTCGATTCTAGGGCAAGACTTACATACCTTAACGGAATACGTCACAGTTTAGTCATGAAAACACTATATTATTATCTTAATACATGTATTATGGAATGTCGATTGGCCATTGTGTTGAGCAATATAGATTGTGAAGTGAGTTTAGTGAATTACATGATAAACGATATTTTCCTTATTTGAATATACATGTATGTAATACGTATATAATGTTTGAAAATACTATTGACGGTCATTCTTCCACTTACCTCTGTATCAATTAGAAAAAATACTTTGTCACTGACAGGATTTGTGGTCAGTGTATGGTTTAAAGTTTAGTTCCATAGATCTAGGCATGTCCAGGTACAGTGTTGAATGATTAACCGACGAGATATGCCTGAACCAATTATTGAGATGAGTTATATTATTTTTTACAAAGCAAATCCTGTTTTTAATATACAAATGTACATCGATTCGCATTTACTTTTAATAAAAGTAAACACATACTAAGTAAACACATAGTAAGTCATCAAATAATCAGCATTAATTACTTTATCAACATGAGTTTCAAACTACAGGTCTTATTCTAGGTCATGCGTGTTTTTGTACTTTAAAAAATGGACTTGCCCACAAAATATGTGAATAAGCTAATGCATGAACAGCATTTTACTGATTTCAAAAGGTCGTTTTATGTGTAACATTTATTTTAAATAGTTTGTATGCACATTCAAAATCCTATATAATGATATGTTTATAAAATAAGACTTTTTAGTGTAAATTAATCAAACTTTAAAATTGTAAAAATAATTCATCCCTAAATATTGGTATGTAATGAAACTGGTTTTGTTTATATATACGCAATGTTTAGTGGACGACCTGTACATTGTGTTTTATAACAAGAATAAGCTTTATTTATACATGTAGTTTATAATTATTTTATAATAATATTATATGATCAGTTTTTCTCAAACTTTCATTTGTCCAAACACTTTAAAGGGTGCATTTTACATGTACTTGTAATTATTTAAATTCATCTAATTTAAACCCAACTTTAATATCCGCTTACATTTGTACAACAACTTATAACACAGTACAATGTATTTGATTCGATGCCAATTAACTCCATCTTACAATTTTTAGCTTGCCTGAACAACGCGTGGTGTAACGGCTCAAGGTGTTAAAATTCTGCTTTCATATACATGTTCAGCCGACTTTACAATCTTGTACAGTAACCCCTGAATGAAATCACCTTTAGGCAGGCGAGCCCTCATAGTACTCGTACCTATTTACATATGGATGGTGTGCTTCAACTAAACTAGTAGATACCTGCCTAGCTGATGAAGACATTTCATGGAAATGTCAGAACGTTGTGGAAAATAATTATAGCCACTATATGAAGATATATGAAGAAGTATTCATAAACATTTGACTTGAAAGCTCTTTTCAACCATTGAGTTATCAAAACATACCATGCATGAGAGACATATTAAATAGTTCAAACCATTCTGCATCTTAATTTAAATTTGACCAAGAGTCCATTTCTTAGAAAAGTGGGGTATATCTTTAAGAGCACTCTATATTCACTTATACGCTAATTAGCTATGTTAAATATACCTGATCCAAAATTGCTAACTTATCACTTGGTATGTTACATACTGACACCAACACCTATGTTCGTAAAATATATATACATGTAGTATTATTTTATATTACAGTCACAAGTAAGACTACAACAATAAAAGCGATTGTTGGTTTCAGCACTATCTTTACGTCATCGATGACAACATCAATAAAAGTGGACCGTACATCAGACGAAATCATAAACTCTAGTTCTACTGAAATACCGTTCAAAGGAAATTCAAAAATAAGTAAGAGTTTTGACAAACTTTGAATAACTTCTTCAACTGATATGATCACTTTTAACAGAGCAAAGAGGGGCGACACGTCCCCGAGCCATTTAAAAAAAATGGTGCCACAAATAGATGCTCGTTCACCAAAAACGACTTTGTTACAATACATGTAAATACTAGTGCTGCAACGATTCACAGGAAAGTCGATTCGATGCGATTCGTTAATTTTTCTTTCGATTCGATTTTTTTCGATTCGATTCATTTATTAATATAATTTACTTCAAATAAGAATTTATACATTAATTTGAGCTTAAAACTAAATAATATGGACTAACTAAAAGTGTTACTGAAATTTGATAACACGAAACTCGAAAATCTGCTAAATTAATATTTGCTTTTTTCAAGTACGAAATGGTTTGGGTACGAATGTAAAGTTCGCGAAAATGTATTATAATTGTAATTTCGACTAAAAAGTATAAACAGCATGGAGCATAAATTGTAGAAAGATGCAGTTCTTGATATACTACTGTACATTTAACATAAACCTACGCTTTGTAGGCAAATATATTTAAATTTGAATTAACTAACATCAAAACTGTAACATCAAAACGGTGAAATTCAATCACAACGACCCAATTTGCGTAGTGTTGGGGCATATACTGTAAATAAATATTTGGAACAGAGTTTCCATGCTACTTAAATCGTAATGGAAACTTTAGAAAAATGTAACAAAGTTAACCCCAGTTTCACTGTCAACGTACTTTGTCTTTTAGGTGAGCCTTTGCTTTTATCGTTATAACTTATGTAAACATGGTAAAAGTCAGTATCGAATCGAAACTCGCGGGTTCCGAATCGAAATCGAATCGGCGCCCTTGCAATCGAGTTTCGATGTATCGAATCGAATCGTTGCAGCCCTAGTAAATACATGTAGAAGCGCGTTCAACTAAGACGATTATACATATGTAGCTAAAAATAGAAGCGTGTTTACCATAGACGATTAGATAGAACCTGCTGACAAAAGATGATTTCTGTTACAATGTACTATAAATGTAACATGTTAACTAAAGAAAATGTTACTGAAAATATATAGAACATGTTCACTCAATACGGTTATTGTTACTAAAATAGAACATGTTCATTCAATACGGTTATTGTTACTAAAAATAGAACATGTTCAGTCAATACGGTTACTGTTACTAGAAATAGATCTGGATCACGTTTACTCAATAAGATTTCTGTTTCTAAAAATAGATCATGTTCACTCAATACGATTTCTGTTTCTAAAAATAGATCATGTTCACTCAATACGGTTACTGTTACTAAAAATAGAACATGTTCATTCAATACGACAACTCATGTAATGGGTATGACCTACCACGACCGGGCTCGAACCCACGATCTCCGGATTCGAAGTCAGACATACTAACCAATACGCCACGTCCGCGGCTTAAAAGAAACTTAATTGTTCATCATTTCTTTTGAAATAGAAGCATGTTTATGCAAGACCACTAAAACGTTACTTTAAACAGAAACTCCAAAAATTTCTGCCTGTTATTTCAACTATAAAGTAATACTTCTGTTTCAGTGAACCATATAATTATATTTATGTCGTATGTAGTGTTCATTTATTGTATGGGATTGTTAATATTGTATATATATAAGATACGAACAAACAGTAAGTATTCATATCACTTTGTGAAAATTATTTATACAATAATCAAATAAGGTTCATCAAGTGTATTTGTCCGTTCAAAACAACTTTGTATTATTTTTCAAACAGGACCATCCCGAGGATAAAATCTTGATTAAGGATACACCAATTCAAACTAACCAATTAAAAAGAAACGAAAGAGTCATCAGAACAAATTAAAAAAAAAACAATGCTAATTAGTTTTAGC
Organism: Mactra quadrangularis; assembly: GCA_025267735.1. Classification (NCBI taxonomy): domain Eukaryota; kingdom Metazoa; phylum Mollusca; class Bivalvia; order Venerida; family Mactridae; genus Mactra; species Mactra quadrangularis. Next base: position 6,871,491 of record CM046309.1, read on the forward strand.
ATGGGATTTTTTTACCATGAGTATGCTTTAATTATACAATGTAGTAATTACTTGCAGCTTGTATACATGGTCAGTTTTTGTCAAAATTTTCTTTGTCCGAGACCACTGTATGCATTACCAACACTGGAACATTTCAAATTACAAGATAGATATCATTTTATTGCAGAACATCGTCTACCTTTCCTTGATGTCTCTTTCGATTACATGTATTTCGAGAAATTCAATTTATTAATTTTATTAATCGCTTATATTAATCGCGTTTATTAATGACTTAACAATAGGTACATGTATTTACAAACAAAATCATACACATGTGTATTATTTATATTTTACATGTACATGTACATGTATATATATTTTACATAATTACGTTGACAAGTGCCATTCAGGCTCGTAATACCTACCCATGACAGTTTGACAATAAGGTCGATGTACCTCCTTAAATAATGTAAATGGAGAAGTTGTCGGTCGTGAGGAAGGGTAGATGAGTACTGGTCATAGACATAAGTCCGGGATAGCAAGGTAAGATCAACTACCCCCTGTAAAATTTGTGTCGACACGGCGTTCAACCCAAACAAAAAATGATCGACATATTATTGTTTCGCAAACAACGTAAATTGTATGAACAAAGCAAATGTATCTTATTTGTTTCAGGTATATATAGAGACTCCAGGGTTTACAGTACCGGGTTTGTATCTTACAATTTCCTACATTCAGTTTATTATATACATCTAATGTGAGACTAAATACTTTGAACGGATGACCAAGTGTTAGGGTCTCGTGTGGTCACCATACCTAAACATTAAATATACGTTAATCTTTGGTCCTGTATTACTCAATTGATTGTGATTTAAATACTACAGCTTAGACATCATGTTTTACTGTGCTGTGAATAAAAGTAATAATATCCCTATAGCCTATATGATATGCTCAGCATTAGTCATGTTTTACTATTTGTTTATTGAATGCGACAGAAGAAAGTTGTTGTAGAAATAAAGCATCACTAAATGAAAAGCCAATTTGATATGAAGAAATAAACTAGGCCATATCGTTAAAATCTTATTTATAATAATAATAATGACTTTATTTATTGTGGATAACATATTTGGTGTAAACCAAATTTCAATATGGTCTAACAAATTAACACACGTACAATGTACATAACATAATTTTCTCATTATAGATGTGACCTCCCAGTGGAACCAGGAACATCGTTTGAGATGACGTCAGAAAAACGATTGGCTCATGAAAATAAATGTTTTTCCGAAATACCAGGAGTGAACTTGTATGATTGTGTAGACGATGGTGATACATAATTTGTATGAAAACTTAGATATAGTCAATCATTGTATATCAGAGTGATTCATTCTTCGAATATACCTCAATTTGTTGGTATCTCCGTCTGTGCGCAGACGGCACAAACAAAGTTTGTTACACATTATTGCTGAAAAGCACAAAATACAGACTATATCTTATTGTTCCGGCTTTGTTCAAATATTTTCATTGTACAGTCGAAAGTTTGTTTGTACCGCAGGAGAAACCCCAAATATTTGAATTTCGGATATACATGTAGTCTGTTTAGAAAGTGTACCGTGGATTGAGTTGACTGAAATGGCCTTCAGTCCAGTGACTTATCATGCTCCGACGGTCCATGAACTTTTTGCCATGTTTTCATGTTCAATAAAACGTCATTAAAAAATGCTGTATATCATATTGTTTAATTTAAGGATATAATTTATTATTGTACATCATTACAACGGACAGCATATTTACTGTATTGCAAAGAAGAGTTTGGTCCTGTATAGTTTCATTCAGTCCAGTAATAACTCCATTCATTGCTGGACCAAATGTCCAGTACAGATGAAGATAGACTTGAAGACCGATACGTCAGTGTAATGAAAATATTGTCTTAAAGTTATGGAAGCAAGATGACTCGTTAAAATCATTTGTCATAAGATATACCTTTTTGTAATTGATTAATAACAATGTACAGTTGATGATGCAAGAGATATATACAGTAAATCTCCGCTATTAAGACCAACTTGATTATTGCAGACTCGCATGCCTACTTCGACGATTTTTAAGTCCACAATATCTAATTTCACAATCAAAAGATCCCTATATTTGTTAAGATAGTTTCGCGACTAAGGTCATCTATTTGATAATTTAATAGTGGAACTTCGCTATCTTGCTATAATCTTAGCTGTTATTGGTAGATGATTATAGCACGTGTAAAACTCCAGAGAAATGTAATTTTTTCGTTCATAAAACTTTGTAAAATATCATGTAAAATAAAATTGTTTAAAGCTTATTGGTTAAGCTATAATGACAGAAACAGTGTTCAATGATTAAAACTAGTAAACAGTGTCTATTGTATATGAGTTGGTAGGACTTGGTGGAACTATATCATGTTTAAAATCATAATAGATGTTCTCAAATCATTTAGTCACGGATTGACTAATACATTGTAGTTCGATATGTAACGTCTCCAGTGCCGGTATTGAGCATTGCTTAGAAACAACTGTGTATTTAAATTGAATTGTGTTATATATTTTTGCGTTCATTAAAGATGTCTTATGTTGTAGTATCAACATATATGTATAACTAATATACTCCAGTGAATAAGGGTTAGAAATGAAAATAATTTTAGTGAACATTTTATATTACTGAAGTATTTTTGTCAACGCTGCCCCCCTTAGTACTAATATGATACAGCAAAAAGAATTAAACTGAAAATTAATTTAATTGAAATCTTTGCTACATATCTGAAAATTCCCATTCTATATGAGCAGGGTAAGAATGGTGCCTTGTGAGAGCAATGCTTCTTGAAACCCCTATTTTAGAAAGATAATAACAAACTGTGTTCTTTAGATTTCTTTATTCTATTGCAAAAATGGCGATAACAATTATGGTACAAACTGATAGTGTATGAGCAGAGACATAGATAACAATGTTACCTATCTCATCGGTATGGGAATGAACTTCTTTTCGTGACTTTTTATTCCTGAATATTTTCATTTCTACATGTCTTTGAAACTTAGGCTCGTATTTTGTTAGATTAACACGCTAAGTTTAGAAATTTACACCTCAGTATAAATTATAAAATGCTCAAGTTATTACATGGTTGAGCTATTATGTGTAAATATAAGTTAGGATTCCTATAGGTAGGTAAATATTTAAACTTATACGTGTACAATGATACAGTAATATGATCTTTACTAATAACATCAACTCAATTTAAAAAGACCGTACATTGTAAAATTGTTATGTTTTGAACACTGTATTTTTCTCATTTTTTGACGTTTTAATTAACGAAACGTCAACAAAAGGACAAAAGTACAGAGAGCTTATTACATAATGTCCATGTGGATACTTAACTGACTATAAACTTTAAAAAGAATATACTAGATTTTATTATATATTACAATGTTATGTAAAGGCCTTGGACGACATTATTAAGCTTTTTTATAAACACATATTCAGTAAAAACGTAAGAGAAAATGATTGTTAATAACACGAGCGTATAGTTGAACATAAAAATACAATGGTAATAAATGTTATTTAAGATATTGTTCCATCAATTGCAATAGTCGTAATTAACTATAGAAATTAAATAAACAATGTCATTAATAGAGGCCACACCAATGTTGATACAACTTTCATTGCCGACGATCTACATTGCTCACCACCATGTTCCTTTTCATTCATTGCCTTAGTGACATCAGGATAAACTTTATTCCAAAAATGACTTTCCTTGGCTAACAGAAATTGACCAACAGATTTATCAGTTGTATCTTCTTCAAGTGTAAGGTATGTTTGTGAATCCATATTATATTCTGGCCACAATGGACTTACTTGGTCTGGGTTATTAGGATTTCTGAAATATAACAAAATATTTAATTATAATTTTCATTAGTTTCATATGACATTAACAAAATATATGACTTCTACGTGTACTCAACTACTTGAAGACTATTACAAGATTTATATACCAATAAATGATAAACATAAATTCTGATAATCTAAATAAATAAAACACTTAAAAGTTTATGGATATACACATGTATTAGATACACAATTCAATAAATATATGGCATGACGTCCAACAATTTACTAGTTATATTTGTATTGTTTGGTCGATGTTCAGTCTTAACGAGTACATTTACATAAATATGTAAGCATCATGTATTTACAATATCCCGTCCCACAATAAGTTTGCAGTTTTAAAATATAGCAATAATTTATCACAATATGTACTTGTTATATAACTTATTATGTTTTTTTATCATTTTAATTTATCACTATATCATGTAAAACATTGATTTAATAAAATGAATAATTTGTATTTAAATAAAATTCCAACTTACCCTGATTTCATAAAATTTGTCCAGTAAGTTATCATTTTGCGTGAAAGTTTAATTTCCCAAGTGGTATTTGGATCTTTGTCCAGCATTTCAGCTTCTGTTTCTATTCCAAACATGAAAAATATTTCATCAGCGTGATTGGCCCCAGGAACCCAATCTGGTGTTTCCAGCACACCGATAGATGGGTTAGCTGCAAAGTAATACATATAGTTGCTGCCAGAGGTTGTTGATAATGCATGCATGTGACTGGTTTCAACCGCTGGTGCTCCGAATGTAAAATCTCCCAGTAATTTTATAAACTGTAACCTCATTTCATTGTCCTCCGGATTGTTCCAATCCATATATTCATGCATTAGCATCTCAAATACACTTTCTTCAAGTCCCAACATAAACATCTCATTTAATACAGTCTTCATTCTTGTTGAATTCAAAGTAAAATTGTCTCCGTTTCCTGGATCAACATAATCAATGCCAAAAACACCTTCGTGTGAGTTAAAACCATTCATTACATCCAATGAACGGTAAAATTCTATCTCGTCACGTGCCGTGCCATCTATGTTGGCAGAAACAGTGGTGAACTCGTGAGTCATCAGTTCATCTAGGACGTAGGGAAAGAAATCATCGCCACCACTTTCTAATAAAGACTTGGTTATATCTTCATGGGAGGTTCCTCGTAAACATTCCATCAGTGATATTGTTGTGGACAGATCGCACCCAAAATGTTCACCTATTTTTTTGGCATAATCCAAAGGATTAGAATCCAAAACGAAGCCTATTGGTACATTAGCACTTCCACTTTGAGCTATAACTCTCTGAAATAAACCATGGTTTAAAGTTGCTAGTCCTTGAACAGAGACACTTGAAGCTCCGGCTGATTCTCCAAATATTGTCACTCTGTCTTCATCTCCACCAAACTGTCCTATGTTGTCATGAACCCATTGAAATGCCAAACGTTGATCCCAAAATGCATAATTACCAGGTGCATTATCGTCTCCAGTTGACAGTGACCCAAATATTCCTAGTCTGTAATTGATTGTAACGATAATAACATTTCCATAGACCGATAAGAATGAGCCGTCGAAAAAGCTTGCAGCGCCCTCTGTATAACCTCCTCCATGGACCCATACCCCTACAGCATGACCTGATGTCGAGTCAGCTTGTCTTTTAGGAACATAAACATTTAGGTACAAACAGTCTTCAGATTGAGTAAATTCAAATATAGAATAAAGCTGTACACATGCCATACTAAATTCTGTAGCGTTGAAAGGTGATTCCATTTGTTGAACTGGTTCTGGTCTCCTGAACCTAAGATCTCCAACAGGTGGCTGAGCAAATGGAATTCCAAGATATTTATGTAGTGTATAGTTATTATCATCTATTTCCATTTCGGTTTCAATACCGTTCACTTTAATCTCATGTCCATTTATATTCAATGTTACGATAGCACTCTCAGCGTTCACTACAGTAACAACAAAAGCGATGCTCATGAAAATAAGCGAACATTTTCCCATCTTCAGCCCCATTTTGTTCAAGCTTATTTGTACGTTATACCTTCTTAACTCGTCGAGTTGATCTAATCTTTAGTAGAATGATGTGTAAATATTAGCAATTGCTATAAATGGAACGCTATATACCTCACTCTTATTCAAACTGTCATAAAGTAGCACATTAAATATACTTTTCCTAACTGTCATAAAGTAGGACATTAAATATACCATACATGTCGTATAACAGGACACGTGTGTGTGTTTTTGTACTGATTTACTGATTTAAACTTACCACTTTGATTTCCAACGTAAATTATTTTTAGTGCATATGAACATAGTAAATTTTATGTGATTGATGATATGTTTAAACTAACTACACTTTTTAATTGTTATAATCTTTCACCCCAAATATTGGTTGTCAATGAAATTGTCTATGTCTATTGAGCGCACACCTAAGCGGGCTCTCTTCATGTAATGGGTTTTGAATATTTCCCTGCATGCGGAACTTCTCAGGGGGGTGCTGCTCTACATATTAGTCTCAAATAATCTTAAGAGCTGTCATAAAGGTAAGACTATAACGCGTACGTACTTTCAGTGAAAATACAGCTTGACAAGAAGTTTGTGAATTTTAATTGAATTGTTATATCTGGCCTTTTTCCAAATATTTAATCCATTTGGTTCATTAATTTTATATATTATGTTTAAAAGTAGTTTCTCATAGAAATTGCTAAATAAATATCTTCTCCCCTAAATTGCGATTTGTACTGAAACATTCGCTTGTACATTATTTATACAAGCGATCTTCACCGTCAGTTATAGAATACGTGCTCGTATAGATAAGTGTTCGGGACGGTCCAAATCTTTGTCGCAGACACTAACACCATTCATAAAGAAGGATTATCAGATCGCATGACTAATTTTAATGCCATTATATATTGTACATGTATATACATGTAGGTGCTTATGTTTTAGTAAACATAAATATATTGCTTTAATTAGCGGGTAATAAGCAATATTTGTTTTAAATTATAAAAAATAAAGAATATTATATTTAGAATAAAGTAAAGATTGATTAGGTTTGCTACTTAAAATGGAACGTTTTATATGTTCTCATGTGAATAATAATTAAATCAAATCGTTTAAAAATGGCAACTGACTGTATTTAAATGTAACAGTTTTAGGTAGCTAATCCTTGTCATTTGCATATTCAAAGTTTATCATATGTTTTGATTATTGAAACGTCGCTAAAAGAAGAAAATGCAGAGAGTTTAAAATGTAACCATTTTGCAATGTACAGCCTTTTAAAATTAATTGATGTTATGATTAAAAATCATATTATTATTGTACCCTCATATGTTTAGATATTAATATACCCATAGAAATACTAACTTATATTTACACATAGTGGATTTAACCTTGTCATGAACTTAGCATTTTATAATTTCTACTTGAACTTTTACTTGTACAAATACTACAAATGTATAGTAAATTTTCTTAACTTGGTGAGTCAATATAACAAAACAACGAGTCTACCTTTCAAAAAACAGGTAGGAATGAAAATATTCAGAAATATTCTATTGTTATCTATACAAAAACAAGTGAGTAATATCTACATTAATATCGACAGAGCAACTCGTACAAAACTTTTAAAATTAATAAAAAATATATGACTTAAACCGCCAAATCACCGTTACAGTAATCTTAAAACAATGACTTTTAAGGAAGTGTCAGATACAAACTGTCAAAGAGATGTTTTATTGCAATTTTATAATGACCCATTAAAACTGGGTGGTAAAAAGTTCCACAATTTACATCCATTAAAACAAAAGGATTTTTGACCAAAGGGTTTCACTCTAGGGATAAAATCACCCTTACTATTAAGTCTAGTACCATAGGTATGAACGGTGTCGTGGTTTGTATAATGTTCACTCATATACTAGAGAGAAAAAGGATGTTTTTAATTTTAAACACGTGACAAAGGGTAATGTGTTCAAGTCAAGAATGTACCGGTAACCAGTTTTAAATGTTCAAGATTACATGTGAACTATACTACAATGATTTAAAACAAAACGTATCAATTTGTTTTAGGTTGTTTGGAGTCTGTTTTTCAAAACTTAGTTTACACAGTAGTAACAAATACAACAGGTATAATTAAAATGGCATTCTATTAAACACATCACTAAAACTTTCCGAGTATGTTGGCTAATATATATTGTCTATTACGATGCAAAAATCAAGCCTAACATTGGCTTTTATAATTAAGATTGAACCTTTACATTGAAAGACAAACCTTTATTGCTTCATATGTCTGCAGTACAGCAGTAAACTTATAAAAATGGATGGTTTTATATAACTTTAACTTTCAATAATAATGGTAAAGGTTTACTGCCCTGACTGCGCTACTGACGAAAGTTCTAGCAGTGAAGGTTTAGTCCTGTTACTGCGCTACTGCAGAAAAGTCTAGCAGTGAAGGTTCACTGCTGTACTGTGCTACTGCCGAGCAGTGAAGGTTTACTGTTCACTGCTAAAATTACTTTGTTACTGTTGACTTCACATACATAAAGTTATGGTTCATCGATTTAGATGACATTTTGTAGTGGTAGGACGTACGCTTGGTGATCAAGAGGTCCCGGGTTTGAACACTAGCAATAGCACTGCTAATTTGCTTGAGCAAGAAATTTACCTGTGATTGCTTCACTCTACCAAAATGAGAATTGAACTCGTGAGGGTGGTATAATTCCTTGCGTCGTCAATGTGTCAGCTTCAATAAGCGGAGTTAAAGACGCCACAGGGAAATTGACAGTAGCCGTATGACCAGAGCAAATAGCTGTAAAGTTAGTGAACGTGGATTTGCATGGAGCTTATTCTATAAAATGAAATCAAATTCTTTTACATTTTCTATCAATAAATACCTTGTTTTATTCTACATTTTTTGTTTTATATACAGTATAATAAAATGTAACTTTATGACGAGACAAAATATCAGAATCTGTAGTCTTTGATATGTGAAATTCTGTTTGGACATATGTGACGCTTTGTCTCCATTAACCGCGATGCACTATGGTACGATGGTGAAATACCGATGATATAATGGTGAAAATGTAGCAGAGATATAATACCGCACTTGTACTCCCTTGCCTTCAAGCTAGCTTTTATTGCAATGTGGTATAGTGTCCGCTTACGACTGGAGAGATCGTGGGTTCATATCTCAGTTCAGACCATGGATTTTTATCGGGTTACATTTGGCACCCAAAGTAAATAATCCACTAGGAATTGTGTCATTGCACCCTTAGATAGTCACACAGACAATCAAGCTCCAAGAATTCGAGGACGAATTCTATTAAGGATGGGGTGTATGTAGCAGAGATATAATACGGCACTTGAACTCATTTGCTTCAAACAAGCTTTTACAGCGACGTGGAAGACTGTCCGCTTACGCCTGGAGAGATTGTGGGTTCAAATCTTAGTTCGGACTATAGATTTTTATCGGGTTACAAAAACACATTATTATATCCTAGGGAAGTGCGATAATACCGGTATACCGGTATATTGCAATACGTTTTAAACACAATACGTACCGGTATGGTCCCGCAATATATGGCGATATTTTTATCTTAATCTAATAGACTAATAGTGCATACTCGAACCTGTTCTGCATTATTTGTGGCAGAACTTGACCGGAAACTATTTCATTTTTGGTTTTCCATTAATATATTTTTAGCATAAATGTCTAATATAAAGTATTGACGTATCTATCTGTGACAACTTTAACATTAAGTAGGGGGGTTGGAACTGATGAATATTTTTCATGACTTGGCATTGAATAAGATACGAATAGAATATATGTTTTAGTAAAATTTAGTTGGTATCATTTATACTTTATTTCAATTTTAACTTTTTCTTATTTTGTACGCGTCCGCATTTTTTGCTCTCATCCTTTGTTGACCACTTTTTCCCTCTATATCTATATCTAGACAAAAGTTGAGTCTTAAATATTTGCAATTGCTTAAATAAAGCTTTCAAAATGTATAAGTGTGTTAAATCTTCATATTGTCAGTAAAATACAAGCATGAGTGCTGAAAAAGTTTATGTTCTAAACTCCCAATATATCGCAATACGTATTGCAATACGCTGTTGTGTATTGCAATATATCGCAATACGAAATTTCCGGCAATAACCATCCCTATTATATCCGTTCATCGCCGTACCATCTTCGTTTTGTCATCGTACCATCGTGTTCGCGGTTTGTCGAGACACACACGTTACAAATAATCAAACGGAATGATGTATGCAAAGATAATATAATAACGTTGAACAAACTCGTCTCATATGAACAATAGTCCAAGCTATGTGACACATAACATATTATCACTCGCAACAAGAAAACGAGGAAACATGGTTCATGGATGCGATTTGAAACCAAGTATGGCTTACTACCCTATGATAATCAGTCCAACGTCGTTACTGCATAGTCACGCCCGGTCTTTGTCATTTATAAGCACACAGACAAGCATTTTATATACTGGGTTTAACGCCATGTCAACACGTTTTGGTTAATTTCCGGCGTCCAGCGCACCAAACCTAACTTTCCTGAACCCTTGTCTATAACCAGTACTCACTTACCCTTTCACAAGACCACAAAATTCTCCATATACTTTATTAATGGAGGTAAATTTACATAATTATCAAATTTTCATAGAAGGGTATAACCTCCCGGGTGGGATTCGAACCCGTACCTCCCCGTGGGGACACTAGATTCAAATTCCCGGTGCGCTACCAACTGCGCTACCGACCCGGGTTCACACAAGCAATAAACCATTGTATGTGTGCACATGTATTCCTTTAAACACATTAACCCTTCCTCTAGATGTATGAAAATATTAAACTATTCTGTCCAGTATTAAACAATCCGTAGCATATTTATCATGGAATAGTCGACACTATTCGAAACGTATTCACAGACCAAGAATTAGCATCGTCAGTAATCGAAATTTCATCTGGTCCATACTAATATCAGCGCATTCTTCCTTCGTTACGCTTTTTAACAATTGACATAATCTAGGAAAATAAATGCATCTTTAATATGATTTTGTTCTTCCAGGAATGTATAATGCTTAAGTTAATATAAACTGCCACTCACAATGATTATCGTCCGCTTGAAAACTTGCTAAATATTAAGCATTGCTTTCATTCATCAGGTAAAATGGTCTAGCAGAAATTAACAATGAAACGGTGTGAACATACTTGATATCTGGTCGAGGAAGCTAGCCACGGAGACTCCTATGTTGAGTTATTTTTGGCACATTTGAAAAATGACAATATGTAAACGCAAAACTTTTTTGTTCCGTTTTTTTTTTGTCGAGTTTTGTAGTATAATGAAGACGCGGTGTGAAAAATATTACAAAAAATAGTTATCTTCGATGTAGGCTATGATTATATGTGGGATATGTTTTTTTAAGAAAGCAAAATGCGCTAAATGTATATTCTGTAGCATTATGAATTGTCGTAAGTGGTGAAGATTGCAAACATTAAATAAATTGGAAAATTTTCATCAAAGTGAGATTAAAATTTTATCAGTTCTCTTCACCAAACCTCAGTCCTAATTTTTGTTTTATTGAAAAGACACGACGATGTTCTATAGATAGTATTTGAATAGCTGAAATACCCAAGATGACAAATTAATCTGTACCTTTTTCACATGCAAATAAATCAAGCATGATACTATATATATTCACCAAAATATCTCTGAGTGCTGTGTTAAGACTCCGTGCAATCTATAGAGCGATTCTGATACAAACAAGGGAAACAACTGTAAGTTATAATAAGTAATTCTTTACTTTAAATTACCTCCCTTTCTTATACCCCATCACAAAGTTGTTCTGTAATAGACATTGATGTCTAGTTTGCACGCAGTTAGACTTGTAGTACACATCTTTTGATTGTGATTTTTGTTTAATTAAATTTATCCTCTTCCATTCTTTGCTAATTGCAGGGCCGGTTCCAGAAGGGTCGTTCGTGGGGAGAGACACAGCTGGGTGACGTGGGAGCGGCGGGGTATCCCAATCCCATCCCGAGATGAAAAAAAAATAAGATTTCGTTCGTCAAAGCAAGAAAACTATATTTTAATGATATTGCACTTCAAAGATCCCTCCTGTGACACAAGGGGTAAATCTGAGCATTTTAAATTATGACACGCAAAAAGGACAAAATTAAGCACTAGGCCTATAAATCGGTCTTTTCTTTCTTTAGTTAAGACAAAGTCAGCATAATTTGTACAATTTTTCTGCTAATTATTAAGAAAAATATTTAAGATCACATAAACCTGCTTTATGTGTCAGTTTATTACACATGGAACATGTACCTTGTATTGTAAGCTGTAGTTTTTAGTCTTTTACACGCATTTTCATATTTAAGATTCTTCCGAAATATTCCTTTTGACAAGTTTTAAATATTGTATAATTAATGACACTTCTGATGATTTAAAACATGGCAAACATTGAATGCATCATTTAACAACTAAAAATAGAATACTTGTTCTTGAAAGGCACATACAAATTTGATATAGTTCTTTGTGCAAAGAAGGTCATTCATTAAAAAAATGTAGTCCATTTGGGGACCTTTATCCCAGTTGCAAAACCAATAGGAGACACATCTGGGTAGCACACCTTTATGGAGAGCCCATCTGAACCCTTTGGGTTACCAAGGTGTGTTTCTTCTGTATAGTTTGACAATATATAATAATAATATATACATGTTGTATATATATTAAATTATATTGTATAGGGCTTGCTGGGTTCAACAAATGATTTCAATTTTAAAGTATTCTATGACATGTTATCATTTATAATTCAATAAAACGTATATCAATTAAAATATCAGACATTTGTACGCGATGTTTATAAACGATATAATGATGTTTTATGATTTATAAAGTAAGGAATCTAATATAAAAACATGCACAACCGTGGGCCTCCTAGTTACTGGAAATAAGGGGAAGTAATCCGTACTGGTTTGCGCAAAATTGCTGAAAATCGTTTGATGAAGAATTATGCCAAGATTTAGAACTAAAAAAGTACATAGTAATATTGGGAATTTAGATGAGTATATAAATCGTTAATTAATTATAAGTAACGCATTATTTTTAAAGTATTCGAAACTAAATTAAAAATGTTAAAATACATTCGAATCTAAGTAAAATCGAAACATGCTAGCTCTCAACTAAACTAGCCAATCAGAGCGCGCGTTCCCTGGCAACGTTGTTTTCCTTGATGTAGAAAAAATGTCGTACATTTTCGGATCGTGAATTACATCCAATCGCTCCCGAATTGAGGCTTCAGCTTCTTGATTATTTAAGTCAGAATGACTGACGTAACACAAGGATTATTGGCTGATGCCAAGAAGAACAAATACTCTACAATAAGGGATAATTTGTCCGAGGATGGTAAGCTAACATCAATTGATTTCTGTTTCATGATTTCGTGTTGTCATACTCATTTCTTAAAATATAATGGTTAAACAACGATCTATGCATTTATTTCTTCTTGAATTTGTAACACTGTGTCGTGTTTTTCTTACGAGGAGTCTTTCCCTAAGCTGTCAACTCTTCAAATCTAACATTGCACAGCTGATAAGTTCTTGATTTCTACTTAGCAACTCAGTTTTATCAGAGACATTGATATCTAATTCCCTGGATTTATCACTATTTAAAATGTATAGCTGACCTTATTTCTTGAATGTTAAGATTTGTTATATCTTTTGGCATTAATTTTAAGACTTGTCGTGAGAAAAGATAAATAAATGTTGCAATCCATCGTGGGAATTGACACAATTTAGTCTTTGTGCAGACAAAGTTTTATTTGATATTCATTGTAACACTGGCATGACTTGAGTCTTGAGCTTATGAATTTTAGTTCCCATCGTAGTCCTAAGTGGTTGAGTTAAGAAAACTAGCAAAAGTTATTATAATTGGTAAAGAAAGAAATTAACATATGTAAGGAAATATTAATGGAGTCCTTGCATTTTTGTGACTGAATATGAATTATCGACAAAACAGACCATGAGACAATACAGACCATGACAAAACGGACCATTCTTGGGGACAAACAACACACCAACAACACGCATGCAGTTAATCACAATTAAGACTATTAGAATTACAGTTGAATCACAATTTAATGATAACAAACATAATAATGATGTTATTACTCACACACGTAATAAAAAAAACCATTTCCTTTTTTTTCTTAAATATCATAAATGTCATACTTTATTCTTATGGTCTGTTTTGTCCCGACAGTGGTCCGTTTTGTCTCGAATGATGGTCCGTTTTGTCCCGACAGTGGTCCATTTTGTCTTGAATGATGGTCAGTTTTGTCGCAAATATGGTTCGTTTTGTCCTGAAGTATGATCGGTTTCATCTTATAATCTGTTTTGTCTGTCACCAGTGAATATATCATTTTTTTATATGTGATGCTTCATTGAGAATCTAGGGTTGTTTTCAGAATAGCAAATTCATATCAATCTATTTTCTTGACTAAAATGGATCCCGTATATAAATCAAAATAAAGCCATTAATTGCCATAAATTGTTCATACATTTAATCAACTGTGAGTGGCCCATGACCATACATTAACCCCCTTTTTTAAATATTTACTACAGTATTTCTGTACTTGAAACTGAGTATTTAAATCAATGAGGTCAATGTACACATATGCATCACTGACAGTTGAATAAAGACTATTAATAACTATTCAGTATGTTGTTTAGGAAAAATTGTGCTTTTTTAAGTGACTGAAAACATTCTCCCTTTGCTACTGTCTCCAATTCTAACATATACTGTTGTCAACATAACAGTATACTATTCTTTATTATCACAGAAGTCTACTGTTTATTTGATATCAACATCTATCATATTGGTATGGGGTAAAAATATTTTTATCTCTGGTTTGTTATCTGCTTGATCACATGAATTTTCTATTTCAGATGTTGCTGCCGTTTGGGAAAATGTCTCAAGCTTTATTGAAAAGCAGATGTCCCAACAAAAGGTAATTTCTTGTCACAAACTTTAATCTTTACTAAAGTCGTAAGTGATCACTCTACCATGTTGCCATAAAAGCTAGCTTGAAGCAAGGGAGTACAAGTGCTGTATTATGCCTCTGCTACATACACCCCCTCCTTAACAGAATTTACCCTTCAAGTCTTGGTGCTTGAATGTCTTTGGAACAATCTTAGGATGCAAGCACACAAATCCTTGTCAAATCCTTGTGGGTTATTTAGGGTGGACACCAAATGTAACCTGATAAAAATCCATGGTCCTGACTGAGATTCAAACCCACGACCTCTTGAGTCCTAAGAAGACACTCTACCATGTTGCCATAAAAGCTAGCTTGAAGGCAAGGGAGTACAAGTGCCGTAATTTACCTCTGCTTCAAATGGTTGAAAAATAATGTTTTAATTGTTAGATTTCTTTATGAATTGTGATTTTTACTTTGTATATCAAAGCTGTATTTTACATCTATATTGAGCATGAAAGTTACTTAACATGATAATATAAATATACTTAGAATATCAATAAATACTGTTTTATTTTGCAATGGTGTCTGAACTATTTCACTTTTTCATTTACAGGGAGTACAAATCCCGTCCTTGGGTACCTTTACCTTTACTCAGAAAAGGTTAGATATTGGCAACAATAAGTTTATTCTTATTCAACGTCCTGTGTTCAACATTTCTGAGAAACTTGCTCAAAGTCAAGGATTACAGTATGTAAAACATCACGTGCCTGGTAAGTTACAAAAACAATATATTTCAGATTGATATTAATGTTAAAGTTCTTTTATTTTATACCTGATGAAGGTCTATGGCCAAGACGTTTAAGATGAATAAATAATAATGTTCCGAAGTTTGACTTCTTTTAATATATTATAAATATTATTTTTTAATGAGTCACTAAAAGAGGGGTGTGATTGAAATAATGACGATGATAAAATCTTCTATGGTTCTCTTCTTTCATTAGAAATAAGGGACTTTAGTCAGTTATTTCTCCTTGTATACTCTTCAAAATAGGCAGGTCTAATTAGTTGGATTACTCGGATTTTATCCTTACTTTTCAATGTAAATTTGACAAATTTAATCTTAAATAAAATTAAATAACTTTTTTGTACATCATTCAATTTGTTTGAAATTCAATCTTATTATTTTTAAGTTGAAGAACTATCTAAACTCCATCACTTCTGTTAATATCTTCATTAACAAGAAAGATAATAGATGAAATATTTTGTTACCCTTGCATATGAATTCAATGATAAAATCTGAGGATTCCAACTGTAAGGACCTACTTACCAATTGGATTGCTTCAGATTTTATCAGGGAAAGATAACTGACTAAAGTCCCTAATTGATATTTTATTTGTGTGACTTTGTTTTATATAATGATATTATTATGTATGTAATTAGAGTTGTATTATGTATACTTACAGGTCAAATCCCAGTAGTGCAGCTCAACTATGCTGCTATGTCTTTTGAAAGCCCATATGACAGAGACACAGTAGAAAACTGTGTAAGAGAAATCCTAGGTGCTGTTCAACGGGCTGTAGGTAGTAGAAGAAATGTTGAACTGAATTTTGTTGGCATTGGAAAACTTACTATTCGTGATTCTAGGGTGAAAATGAAATTTTATAAAGAGTTCATTAATCAAATGGATGGCTCAGGAAAACTTCTTGATTCTATGCAGAATGTAAGTAGCTTATTTATTTGTCCCATTTCTTTACAAGTTCTAATTTCTTTGGAATGTTCTGTTATTGTGACCTATTTTTGTTTTTATTGTCCCGAGACTATCAGTATCATTCACAATCATCTTAAAATTATTTAGCTACAGCTGTTGGGATCATCACATTAAATGACACAATTCATTGTCTTTGATGTAAAGGTACATTTGTGTTACATCCCAGTCATTGCCATTATTTTCCTAGAGACAAACCAGTCTGTTTTATTATGTTGCATAGTAAAGGGTAAAATTACCAACTGTCCTGGCTTTATGAAATACCTTGGTAAGAAATTTTGCCTTGCCCAAATCATTTTCTCTGGTCCTGGACTTTGAGCTGGTGGATTAGGTAATGACTGCTACTGAAAAAACATGCTGTTCAGTGATTAGAATTGAAAATCTTGACATATTTTAAATTAAAGAAATATAAAACAAAATAAGAACATCTCTGATTCATGAGATAATTATATACTACACCTGGCTGAGTTGTTATAAAAATAAAGATTAGTCATAATGATTTGCCATACTTTTTAGTAATTATTATCTAATTGTGTCCTTATAGGGTCATTCAGGGGTAAGATAATAAATTTCAATAGAGATTAAAACATAGTTTTATCAATACTTTATATATATATATACAATAGTTAAAGTTTAAAGTAGATAGGTTATACATACACTGTAGTTTGAAAGGCTTTGTTTACTGATTATGTCTCTTTAGTAAAAAATTATTTCCTTATATAAATCTAGTTTTTGTGTGGTGGCATTTAGGCTCTTATTATGCATTGACTCATTTAAAGTAAAAAAATTGATAAGATTAGGTAGTCTGCAAAATGAAGTTGCTGGAGACAACTATTATACTTTCAGTCTGCTAAACTGATTATTCTACCAAATTTACACAGAAAAAGCTACCATCTGTAAAAAGACTTGCTGGGTACCAAGTATCAAATCATAAAAATCACCAGCTGTTAAGTTTGCTAGACTTAATTTGTCTTCTGAGTTTTATATGCAGTATAGTAGCTATGTTGTGTGAGTGTGGGTAGTAGATTAAATACTGGCTATGGTTTTATTTCTGAGTAGGCATAAAATTAAAAAAAAGAAATTGGTAATAGGTAATGGAATGCAAATTTTATCATGTTTATTTTGCATTTAGATTATAAATCACATTAAATTATTCATTGAAATGTTTTTTTGAGAATGAATTAATTAATGTGAGACTGTTTTTTACTGTAAAGTTGAACTTTTGGGTCATTGAATTAAGATGACACCTTATCAACTACAGAGGTGAGACTACAATATTTCAAGACATTTTAATTTAGTTAAGCAAACTTCAGACATAAAATACCATTAAAACCTGTAATACTATGGGGGTTGTGGCCCTTATATCTGCATATTGCATTGTTTCTATCATATAAACAATATCTTAATGTGTGTAGAATACTAAACCTAGTCAAATAATATGATAATTCTACATATGTTGTGATTTTTCCTTGTATTACAGAGGCCATTTACAAGCCCCTTCCCTTCTGAAATTTATTAAAAAATGATGAAGCTTTCTTCCAATTTTTTGACTTTACTTTGCATTTTTCTTTTCCTAACCAATAAAACAGTGATAAAATGTTTAATATAAAGTATGATCTAGACCCTTTCCCCAAATACTGAAATAAGTCCTGATATGTGTCTGGTAAAGTAAAATAATGTTGAATGGATTCTTTATCTCTTTATTTATAATGGAAAAGTTGGTCTGTCATATAAGAAAATTGATCTAACAACCTAAATATTGATTACAAGATCATAGAATTATCATACTATACATATACATGTAGACTTTATTTGAAATATTTTATTCAAAGTATTTTATTATAGTATAATCTAGACAGCATTATTTTATATCAGTTTAATAAATCTAAGTCTTTAAGGGTAGTGGATACATTGTAGTTTGTAGAGCATTATTCGTTATTAAAACAGCCTTAAAGGAGTAGGTGCGTTTACCCCCAAATTTGGCCCTGTTGCCAAAGTGGTTCAAATTATGTCATATGATAGGAAAATGAATACGTTACCCAGAATTAACATTTTTAAGTGAATTCTGCAAAGTCTGTTACCATGGCAACGGAACAAAATAAATGGCTTAATTTGAAAATATAGATATCCCTTCAAACTGACTTTCAGAATTGATAGTTTTATAGTCACATATTGTCACATGAGGGAAGCACTTTCTTTTTGAGTTGTTAATATTTGGTTGCCATGGTAACCAATTTCAAAAATTGAAAATCTTTATCTTTTGAAAAAACAAGTCTTTTTGCAATTCTTAAGAAACCTTATTCAAACATTATGTTGATGTAATTATATAAAATTAACAACACAACACTCTGACCTCATTTATTGCATTATTTATTACCATAGAAACAAAATAAATGTATTCTTTACTAAAAATTAGCATGTTCAAAATGGAATGTTATACTCTCACTGACAATGTAAAGTTTGAAGTTCACGTTTAGATTTTAAATGCATGCCATGTTTTTAATGTTCTGGTTATCCCATTTATAATAGAGTAAACTAAATTTAAGAAATACATTTAAGTCGATAGGTTCTCGTTGCCATGGAAACTTTATCACTTTTACTAAAATTATAATATTCAAAGATATATAGTTTTTAAATGATTTTGATTCTAACTTTTATCACATTTATCACTTAATTGAATTGAAACAGCAAAAATAATACATTAGCACTGACTTAGTTACTCGTTGCTATGGTCGTTTCTAAGACAACAATTATCCCAGTTTTTGAGCATTACAAAAATGTTACCTAAATCTGTCTGAGAAAATGTATCATGCAAATAGGCCAAAATAAAAAAAAACAGTATTGAAGTAAAAAGTGCTTAATTATTATATTGTATCAGTATGCAGACATTACATCACATTATTTATATTTTTTGAGTGGTTGCCATGAAAACATCATTAGTAAATATAGTTCTAAAATGAGATGCAGTCATTGCTACAATACTGCATAAGCAAAATTAATGAAATTTGGTATGCAAGATGTGCACAGTATAAAGACCACAATCAAATGCTATTCTCCTCTATTGAAAGCTGTGGTTGCTATGGTAACAGAAAATGAAAATATAATAATTTGAAATGCAACTTTCAAGATTATGAAACCTATTTTTTCAACTAATTACTTCATAGAAATTAAAAAGATCAGATCAAAATGAAATAATTTTTGTATTAATATCTCAGATAAAAATGTTCTAAATGTGCAAAAATAATAAATCAAATCCTAAGAGGATAACAAGTTACAATAGAGTTCAGGTCAGGAAAACTGCATAAGAGATGTAGCTTCCAAGCTTTTCTATAGGGATGTAATGTTCACTCTTATTTTTCACCATTTTGTGATAATTGGATGGCATGATATGAACATGTTGAAATAAAGTAAAAATCATATAAAAAGATATAATACAGTAGTTCATTTACTTTTTCTTAGTTAAGACAGTTATGTCATCATCATATTAAAGCAGATTCAGCATTTGATACAATAAATGGTCTAGGTAGTAGTGAATAGAATCCAACAGTAATTTCATTTGAATTGTTAAAAATGTGAATACAGAATCACTTAACTCACATTGTGCTCAACAATGATACAAAATGTACAAAAAGTTACATCATCACAAAGAGTCCTCACATATATGTTATATTTTATGAAAATCCTGAATGAACCCAGTACTGTTAGACAATCTATAATGTCATTCCTTGTACAGAGCAAAAAAGCATAGTACTTTTCACACAAATGTTGTACAAAACAGCAACTGAACATGATTTTCACTTTTAACCATGTGAAATGAAAAAAAATCAAATACTTGCAGGATGACAATGCAATATATTACATTTTTCATGAGGCAATTATCAAGCTGCAGTCATATGTTAAGACATATTACTTCATATGACTTTTATGAGAGCCCAGACAGACTTTTATATTAGATCATTTGCAACATACAGTTAATCATATGGCTTTAAACATGTAAAAGTGTGAAATATAGAAGGTATATTATTGAAATTGTCCTAGTTAGGGATTACAAATAGTGAAATGCAAACACAAAATCATTGAATATGAAGTATACCTTGATATAAAAGTAAAACTGTACATCATGATATACAAAACATTAAAAATTCTTCCATATTTTTACTCCTAACCATGGAAGTCATATTTGTGTCTAAATCATGTACATAACAAAATTAGTGTATAAATACTCATTGAGTAAATACCAGATTTGATCATTTGTGAAGGGTTTTTTTTAAAAATAAATAAATAATATTGACAAACTTGTTTGACTCATTTGTTTAGCTCAAGAAAAGCAAATATTTTTGTTCCACTACTATTTGGCAGTTTTTGTACTTGATAAAGTTACAAACAGTACATTGTAAAGGCATTTGGTACAAGTAGGTGAAATCAGATTACAAGAAAATTGTCATTCACCATGGCTTCAAATAAAAGCTATTCATTGCAGCAGATTTGCAGACAAGCAGGGATGTACATGAAGTCTATATTTAGAGTTTTTATTTTGGTATATTCATAAGCAACTTTTCTTCCTATTGAATATTTATTTTTGCATCCTACATCAATTTGGTATAAGCAAGTTCTGGAAAATTGTCCAAGGCAGTTGTTTATGAGAATGAGCCCAGCTTTGCAACATCAGATGTAATATACAACTAACAACTGGGCTAGCCTATAGATAATAAGTAGATTGCTAACAAGTTTAGCAACATGAAGCATATATTGACAATTTGTCATGTTTATGTAGTGTATTTACAAAGGTATGGTCTAGCAATCCTCTAATAAACTGCATGTACTGTACATGTTATAGTTTAGAAATTAGGGCAATCAATATTGTGATTACATGTATATCAAACACAAACATTGCTTATGACTTGTATACATGTATAGATATACATGTATGACAGAACAGCAACAATTGGCTTCAATGCCAAGATATACCAATATTCCTGCTATAATGAAAATTGTGTGAAATTTTTAAAATTATCTAGATCTACATGTACCTGATTTCAGGGAGTTATATCTCTGCTGATTTGAAACCGAAAGTAGAAGTTAAATTCTGTTCCAGTAACATATGGCATGCAAAATCACTGCATCCATTTGTTCAATTGTTCTATGATGATGTGACAAACACCATTTACTTTATATACAGAGAGACTAGTCAATCATACAGCCAATCTGCATTACGTAAAATAGACAGTGTAATCATAATGTCATGTTGATCGAAGTTCAAAGACGCCGTGCATTGGACATGTGTATTGACATCATTCACTCCTATATTGTCGGCTTTATTGACGTAATCCACAGACTAAAATAAACTTCTGACATCAGATAGCTAGTCCATAAAATCTCCGATTCCAGTATCCTCCATTTACTTCGTATTTTATCCAAAAAGTTAAGCAGTTTTACTTTGTTGACAAATTCATGGAGGCTGCCATATTGGTTCATGCAGTCAGGTTAATGAGCTATTTTTAGCCCAAGATATCTAAATGAATTAAATGCTGATAACTTGTGAATTCCCTTATAGTCGTGAATGTGAATAGTATACACATAGAAAAATTATGTCTAAAATTTGTGTTCTAATTTGTGGCTCATAAACACACAAATTTAGTTAAAAACCGTTGTTAAGGACGCCAATACAAACAAGTCGAAGTTGCGTCCCTTGGATTTTTGTTGACTATTTTTAAAGACTTTTTTTAAAAATTGAATATGAGTGCAAAAAGACGAAGATTTTATATTTTGCTCAGCTTTTTAATATGATGAAATACACATTTCCTGAAAATTTCATATCTTCGCAATGCTGCACTCATATTGAAAATTACAGAAGAAGAGGTCAAAATCAGTCAAAATTGACGAAATTCGCCGTACCTGACCCTAATCAAGGACCCCGTATGCAGTCAAATGAACTCGAAATTTTACATACTTTACATTTTCTTGAAGCTTAAAGATAGATCTATTTGCATGAGAAATATTATGAACGAAATCGTTAATTAAAAAATCGGCAATTTTACAGGGCCGAATCGCACCTACTCCTTTTGTCTAATTAGTCTATTAAGTAATTTAATTACATCTTATAGTAATTTGCAAAATTATCAAGTATCATCAAGCCTGATATATGAAATAACTTATAAGTAAATTTTACTAGCCAGATTCAATTTTTGTTCACACCAGGCTAATGGGTGAAGGCAAAGACTGGTCAAATCAAAATTATGTCAGGAAGCAAATTTTTTCTAAATCTAGAATAAGAGCTTGGTATAAAGTTAATCTATTATTTCACAAAAATTTATTTTGCTAAAAATATTTTTGGGCTTAACTCCTCTCTCACTCAGAAACAATCTAAACTATTTCTCTACTTTTCAAAACTTTCTTAATGAAATTGTCCAAATTTTATAAATGCCAATTCTTTATTTTTTCTTTTTGTATGATTTTAGCATGCTTAAGTCAGAAAAGGTTCAGCCTACATTAATATTTATTCTTTTTATGTAACTTATGGTGTTATAATTATTTACAGAGACCAGGTACTGTAGATTCTGTAATGTCAGAAAGATGTCCTACAAGAGCCCAGAGTTCTAATACAGTAATATTGCCAAAGTAAGTAATGTTTTATAATCATCACATTCTACCAGGCATAACTTTGTATTATTCTTAATTGTGTTGTGATTAGCTTAATATAATTTTATTAAAATCAAACAAAATCTTACCAATAAGCTGTGCAGCAAGCTCTTAAACATTGGGACTTAAATACATAAATTTCCACAATCACCTAGGTCTCATAGCAGTGTACAAGATCCAGAAATTGATAAAGATTAGAGTCATCATCGTGTTAAAAACAACCAACAACTTCATTGTTCTGTTCACACACTAATGGTAAATTTTATTTGACTGTCAGTGGTGCATACATTAACCCTGCTGATTTTAATACTCAATACTTGTTTGATAATCCTGTATGCTGAGCCACCAACACCTCTGTTTATAGATAGACTTATTTATAATGCTGTCTTGGCAAACCTTGCTACAGTTCTTTTTTACTTCTGTACTCACTATTCAGACCCTTTTTTCCTTTCTAACAGGGGCTGTTTACAGGTGCCTTCCCCTCCTGAAATTTCTTTAAACCATGCAGATTTCCAAAAATTTGGTGTTTACATTGGATTTTTGTTCCCCTATCTATTAAATTGGGATAAAATTTCCTCAAATGTTCTACACGAAGAAAGTCCCATGCCCCTTCCCCAAATACTGAAAAAAGCTCTGTTATTAATGAAATAATTGGTATCTGTTTTTATTTATGGGGATTATCAAACAAATATCTAAAGGATCTAAATCAGTGGGGTAAAAAATGTATGCAACACTGACAGTTGCATAAAATTTACTCAATAAACATCAGTTATACATGGTTTACTGTTAACTACTCAAATACAAATTTAATGTTTGTAAAAAATGTGGAACTATGTTGTTTTTTTATTATTTTTTGTGTTAACTTTGCGGCAGACTGTGTTGTTAATTATTATTTAGTTGTAAGTGCACATGAATTATTGTTTTAATTTGTTTATTGGTTTATGTACATATTTTGCTGTCCTATTTTTACATATATTTATCTTAACAATTTAAATTCATTTAATTGTGCACTGTTTTCATTTTATTGCTATAAAATACACACACATGTTTATTCAGCTATTTTAATATAATTTTATATTAATTTAACCTTCAGAAGGTCCTCTAAAAATGGGTAAATTAAATTTTATTTAGTAATTTGTGTGCTTAGTAATTGAGTGATCATTTTTGGTTGAATAGATTTTTGGACAAACGAAGCTTCCTATGTAGATTGTAGGGGCATTTTTGCTTTTATTAATTTTACCAATTAGTATTGAGAAGTTGCTAGTTATTTATTGTACACCTTTTAGCTTTTAGCTACATCAACCTCATGATAACATGACATTTCACTGTAACATAATGTTTTACTTTAGCACCAGTCTAGTTTAGCATGTCTGACTTCGAATCTGGAGATCGCGGGTTCGAGCCCGGTAGCGGCAGGTCATACCCTATACGTGAGTTGTTGGCCTCGTGGTAGGGTAAGTTAGTACTGGTGATAGAAAAGTGTCCAGGAAACCTATAGTAGGAAGAGCTGCCATCGTATATATAACCTAAATAAGTGTTGAATACGACGTTTAAACCAATTAAGAAAAAAAACCAGTCTAGTTTGTGGTATATTGGTTCATGCTGCCAGCTTAACTTCATTGTAACCTTTCACTGATAGAGTCATGAGTTCAAGCCCAGTTACAGTACTAACTATGGCTCATCATGTGTAAAAGTTGGCAGTAGCTTATGAATGAATGGGAGTCTACTAAAGGTGCATTGTTGATACATCATCAATTCAATAAACAATTACTAACTGATGATGAGGAGCTTGTAATTATACAATCCATCAAAATCTTAGTTCAATAGATTTCTTTATTTACACCTACCAGCATCCTACTATGAATACTATTCTTAATTCAACAAACACATCCTTTATATTACTGATGCATTAATTCATTGTCCTTTAATTATGATATTGGTTTATTGAAACATTGACTTATATGTTGATCAGCCAGTGGTCCTTCTATTTCATCATGATAAAGTTGGTTTCAGTATTTGATGTAAAAATATATAAAATAATGCTTTAATTCTCTTCAAAGAGATTGCTTAGTATATGTCAGTCCTAGCACAATGGTTAAGTGAACTTTCTGCCTCAAACAACTCATTTAGAATCTAAACATAACTCATAAATCATTGTTCATTCTTTGATATAACACCATGTTTATATCATTCAATGTAACTGCATGATATAAGTCCTGCATGTGACAATTTTTGTAATTTTGCTTTTTTAGCTTTTCTAAATTTGCTGTTTGCTTATCTTCATGTATGATTTGCTGCCATGACTGTTAACAGCCAGTTGTTGCATATAAATTTGCTCGAACACCAGCAGGAATTATTATGTTTTATTGTATTTGGCAAAATAATCAACTAGCTCAACTCTGTAAAATAAATAATTTTCAAAAGCCTGAAAATTTTTTTTACTTGTCTTAGGTTTCAGGCAAGTGAGGTATTAGGCAATAACTGTTACAAGCTATAATCATGAAATATTTTATATAATATTTTATAATATAATTGAATGCAGCATTATTGTTGCAACTGTACTGTGTTTCCTTGTTTGGTATTGTGTCTTAAAAACATTTTTTGTAATTAAGATGATCATCAATTTATGCCAAGACATATTTGTCTCTCAGAAACAATTTCCTGTGAATTCAAAAGCATAAAATCTACCGTGATGTTTCCTTAGTTCATTCTGTGGCTTAATCATGATGTTTTTTCACTCATAGTTTTGATTATATCTCAGTCTTTGAATGGAATCAGATTAATTGAAGCTTACTTGCCATGCTTATTGTGTCTTAGTTGAGTGTAGTGTGTTTTTTGCTATTGAAATATATTTTCTATGTCAATATAACAATCAACTTGCTTCCTGTTTGTTTGCTTCCATAATTGACCGACTCTGTATAGATTTTGTTGCTGGGTTTGTTTGATGAAAAGAAATTGATGAAATGAAAAAATACTTGTTGCTGGCTTGTTTGTTTGTGTGTTTGACTTGTATACATTGAACATAGTTTATTGTAAATTTACATGAAGATATTTTCTAAAAATAATATTTGACAGTCATTATAAATGACCGTTTTATACTAAATTGTTGTATCATTTATGTCAATGCATTAACAGGGTATCTGTTTTTAATTTATAGACAACCTTTACATATTTGGTTTTATAACAGAAACCCTTATGCCATGAATTAGTAATTGTTACATTTAGCTTTCAAAATTGAATAGAGGGTATACTGTCTGTCACTCTTAGAAAAAAATGTTGTAAAATTTGCCCCTAAAAATGCATAATCAATATCATTTTAGTAAATTCTAACTTTAAAATATTTTATTGATAGCTGTTTGAAGTACAGCGGGGTTCCAATTTTTTTTGATAGCTGTTTGAAGTAAATACTGGGGTGACAAATTAACATCAATGTTAAATATTGGGCCTCATACTATGGACAATATGGACTTAAGAATTTGTTTCCTTTGAAATGAATGAAAAACAACAACATAAAAATACTAGAAAAATATATTTTAACTTCTAAATAAGTGCAAGTTATTTTTATCATGAAATATTTGTATCAGTTGTAATTTCTAATCAATTTTATACAAGATCCATACATTTTTAACATTGAACCCTACTCAAAGATAAAATATAATCTATAAAAAGGAGGGTAACATACAATAAATACCGATATTTCAAGTTCTCTGTAAACAGTATTGTATAAGACTCATTTTGAGACAGTGTTTAAAGTTAATCTTGCCGATTATAGATTTGGTAGCTTACCTAAGATACGCCACACATAACAAAACTTGAGTTTGTAATGAGACCAAGTTACTACAAACAAAATCTGAGTACTGCTTGTTAGTTTTAATAATTTATTCAGACTTTGTTAATCAACTAAAATAAGTTTTATGGTTGGTAAATATTACCTGACATTCAATGCATATTTAGAAGTTAACATTATATCTAAATTTAGAACTAATTACAATGCTAACTTTGTAAATCATGTGAGTGTTTACAAAAAATATTTTGGTCATTTCATACAAGTGTTTTTTAAACAGAATTAACCATGTTAAAAACTTATCAATAATATATTAATGTACATTGTGTTCATCAATCTATAGTCCATGCACAAAATTCTGTAAGCTGAGAAATCAAAAAACTTTTCGAACCAAATCAAGTTTTCAGATTTTTTTAATTTATTTTTGCAACTTGACAGGTTAGGTTGTAATACAAGTCATGTAGCATGTAAAATAGTCCATTAAAAAATCTCCAGGTATCGATTATATGGAATCTTCGTGGCCTTTCTTTGACTCAGACATAAATATCATGTATTATTTTAAACTATTTCCTCAAAATGATTTGAAATTTACTAATTTTTTGATCACTTCTTAAAACAGTCCCCAAACTTTCAAGCACAAATAAAAGCAAGAAACGGTACATAAGGTAATTATTATCTTAATATTCAAACTGAATCAATAAGTTTTTCTTTTAGAAAAGAAATCTATAGTTGTCTTTTTTGTACAATATTTTTCTTGTATGCCCATGGAGAATATTGACTCTTTTAATGCCAGTCAATATGAATATAATTTTATTGTTTGATCAGGCTTATCTGAAGATATATTGATTATTCCTTGTGATTAAATGTTGACATATTTAATAAACCCCGTTAACTTCTTTTACATTTTTACTAGTTTAAAATCTATCCGCATTACTTGAATAATTCCCTTAACGGAGAAATGACATTGTATACATATATACGCCTGTGAGAGCAAAATAAATTTAAACGTAAAAATTGTTCATATAAAAGTAAACATTGAATAGAAGTGAATCAACTTGGAATATTTATTCTTTTAATGTTGACTACTCTAGCCTACTTCTATGTTAATATTGACCATGTCTGTCTCGATCCATTTATTAATTGATATTTTATTAACTAAAATCATTGACTTTATTATCAATCAATGTCATACATCAAAGTCAAGGAGTGGCTTCTTTAATGATTTCTATTTTGTATCGAAGACAATTAACTTTATCTTGATTACTTTATCTGGAGTCAGAAATATCTTGGGGGGAGGGGTAAAAAAAAACCAAAAATAATTTGGAGTGAGAAAAAATATCTTGTAGGTTATTTGACATTAGACAGTTCTGTATCAATATCTCATTTCACATTTTAACATTGAAAATATTAAGATTAAGATAGCAGAACTTAAGTCCCCACTAAATTACCACTTTAGTAAATTTGAAGGTTTTTGTTCAAGGTTCTTGTTCAAGGTTCCTGTTCAAGGTTTCTGTTCAGCTGATCTTTAGATCACCTTTGTTGATATCACAAATCAATAAAATTCTCACTATGAAGGTATCTTGAAGAAAATGTCATTTGATCCACATCTTGAGTGACATCCTCAAGCTCAAAAATAAAAAGGTTTTGGACCAATATGGAGGGTTTGTCATAAAAGATTGTTAGATTGTCCCTGATGATCATTATTTGGGTCGGGCAACCTGTTACTGCTAAGTAAACATTTTGCGGGTTTAGGGCAAAACAGTCGTAACTCAATATAAGAAAAGAGTGAGTTACGGCCATTTTGCGCTAAACCCACGATTTGGTTCTGGCAAGTTAACCATGTAGCTGGTTGTCCAAGCGCAAAATTCAGTTTAAAAATTAATGTTGTGCCCTGATATGGATATTTTTTATAAGCTTAAGGTGATTTTGAAGTCTCTTACAGCATGATAAAAATGATTCCCAGTTTGTATGGGTGAATTAATATGCATAAATATAAGTCCATAAGGAACAAGATAATTAAACATATTTTTTTAAGATCTGATATGAATTGATCGGTTACCATGGAAATGTTGGATGTCAAATTTTATTTTCTTGTATATTTTTCAGAATATCTAACACAAGCCTAAACAATCCTGGTCTAGCACCGGTTGCCGAGCAACAAGAGATTGAAAATATAGATGATTTACAACCAATAGATTATAATCAACCAGTATTAGAACCTTATAATGTAGAAAATAATGAATATCCACCTCCAGCATTTGTTAGTACTCAGGAAGGAATGGAAGGTTTGTGGTTTTTGTTTTTTGTTTGAGTTTAACGCCGAAGCAACACTTTGTATACTGTACAGGTCATATCTTGGTACTCAGTCAACCTACTCACTGTTCCTGGAATGGTTCAATCTCATGATTTAGCTGTTAACCAATTACTTGGCGCATACTTCCATCAGTGACTGACAACTGTCCTACCTGATTTAGAATCAGTAGTAGGAGGGAGAATGGCAAAATTACTTCATGATCAAACTCCACCAAAGTATGCCCGTCTGGGAATTGAACCCACCACCTCTTGATAAGAAGAATTGTTTGCTATCAACTGAGATAGCCATTGGGCTAGAAAGCTTGTTTCTTAGGTTTTCAATTTGTAACCTGGCCCAATCTCCCCACCACATGCATGACATTGCATTAGATTAGAAAGGTATACCCTAGCTTTAAATTTGCTGTTTGTCTGTAGTCAATTGTTGAAGGTTCCTGGCTTCTAATCAATGTAAATCTATGAAACCTCTCACTGACATAGATCTGAGGATTGTGGGTTCAAGCCTAGCAACTAAATGCATATTTAAGCAGCTTATTGTACTGATGCATCCCAACAGGAACAATTAATGTTATTTTAAAAGTTGAAAAGGGTTTTAAAATTACCCCTGATAATAGAAATCACCTTCAGGCAGGTGATTCCTCACTGTATCCTTTTACACCTGGGTGGAATGGAACTAATGTAAGTGGATTTCTTGCTCAAGGAAATTAGCAGTGTCCCTAGTTGGGATCAAACCTGGGAGCTCTCAATCTCTAAGACTTTGTCCTACCACAAGACCATTGTTCATACATAACTGGGTGCTTAATATGACTGTGACTGTTTAAAGGCATGACTCAAAACCTACCCTCAAAATCTGGCCTAAGTTTGCAACCATTTAACATAATTTCTCAGACCCTGGTCAAAGTCTATGTCTGTTTTACTTAATTTCTGATCATCATTGATAAATATTGACATTACTTCAACAACCTAGCAACTGCAATGTAATTTAGACATGCAATGTTACTGTATAAACCTGTAATATTACCTGTCAATGCAATCTATCATCAACCAAGGCTTGACTGATATAGATAAATATCATAATAATAAAGTAATTAAGTTATTCAATCATATAATTGTTTATACTGTCTCTATCCATACAAAACATTGTATCTATTGTTACATATAACATAGTTATAAATTATCATCCAGTTCATCTTGTAATATTAGAACAATATTAATAGGTTAGTCCAAAACTAGCCTACAGTCTTTGATAATTACATGTAGTTAGACTAGTTTTGGATTTACCCTTTGATATGTATTTTTGGTATTATTATGGGTATGATATCATACAGGGGCGGGTGTTGATATTTTTATCAAAAGCCCTGGGTAACAGAGAAATAGATGTCAAGGAAATGATGCCAAAAATATAATTTCTTGTCATTTTGTTAATTTTCATAAACATTAAAAAAATATTTTTCAATTTTACATTTCAAATGGTGTATTTTAAGGTGATTTTTTTAAGTATTCCCCTCTTTGTCAAACATCAGTATTAGATAATATACTATATTAAGAGTATGCATTGGTTAATTAAATGTTGCCATATCAAATTTTGTATTCAAACCGGCTCCACTGACCTCTCCCCATCTCAACCTACCCCAGCTTGGTGTGTTACTGATGATAATCAGCGTTAATTATTGTTTCCTTGTTTCTATATTGATTATAGTTAGTTATTATCTTATATATAGAAATATTGATAGTATTGTCAATGATTATATTGTAATAGTTAATTCTATCAATGAAACAATTGTCTTGATCCAATACTAACAGGTTTTGTGTTATATATACAGTCCAACCTGTGAACAACGGCCGGCCAAGGGAAAAGAGAAAAGTGGCCTTTGTTCACAGGTGGCCTTTGTTCGGAGGGAGGAACAAACGGGCCATGTTTCGTTAGACTTGAGAGACAGAGTTCATAATTAACATGAATTAATCATTAAAATTGTTTTTATTTTCAACCTTAATTCATTATTCACATTATCATTATTGAAGTTGTGACAATAAATGAATAAAACAAAATTTTGAACAAAGAATGACTAAAACAAAGAAATCAGTGATTTTTTGTTTGCAGCTACATTTCATGCTATGCCCTCAACATTAACAATTGCACTCTACAAATTCTCACTACTCTGACCTTTTGTATAGTATTTCTATCTTATCCCAGTTGCCAAATTACCTGTATACAGCGGTCACAGTTGAACGAATTTAGCATGAATTGATAATTAAAATTGTTTTTATTTTCAACCTTAATTCATTATTCACATTATCATATTGAAGTTGTGACTATAAATGAATAAAACAAAACTTTGAACAAAGAATGACTAAAACAAAGAAATCAGTGATTTTTTGTTTGCAGCTACATTTCATGCTATGCCCTCAACATTAACAAATGCACTCAACAAATTCTCACTACTCTGACCTTTTGTATAGTATTTCTATCTTATCCCAGTTGTCAAATTACCTGTATACAGCGGTCACAGTTGAACGAATTTAGGAATTAAGAGCGTGTCACAAACATTTATCTAACTGCCGGACGTGTGAAAAACAAACCTAGTGGAGTCTCCAAACATTCAAAACTAATTAACAAAGTGTCATCACATGACGTAATTTACTCCCGATTTACAAATAAATTTAACAATAAAAGGATACATTAACATATTTTTATAATAAGGTGACGAGAAAATTGTCTACAGCTTGATAATAACTAATAAAATCGTACTCGAGATGGTCTGTTTTCGAAAATCCGGAAAAAAATCGGATTACGGGTTTTTAGCTTAACTTTAACAAAAATGGCGGCCTGCTTTCGAAATCGCCTTGATACGAAATACTGTCTTCAAACAATCGTCTGGCCGTTGTTCACAGTTATAAACTGGCCGCGGGGATGGTTTTGACTGGCCGCTGGTCGCAGACGACAGGTGGCCGTTATTCACGGCCTTTTTAAGAGCGTTTTCGGTCGGGGGGAAATCGAAATGGCCACTGTCGGCAGGTGCCCGCTATTCGGAGGTGGCCGTTAGCACAAGTTGGACTGTACTTATATATCTCATTATCTATTTGATAAATAAAAGATTTTGTCTGCACTCGGGCATATTGTATTATCTAACATAAGTTATAGTTTGTTCACATTTACCTGAGACAAAGTCTAACTTAGCTGAATATACATTGACCTGAGCCAGAAACTAACTAATGCTTATGTCACAAATAAATTGGTCGCTGGGCATTTTTTTCCCTATTGATTTTATAGACAGTATTCTACAAATCAGGAGGTCACCTATCAATGTATGGACATCGCATGTGTGATTCAGAAATGCATAGGACAGTTGCCATGCCGACACCAAGTTTTAAAAGCATGACATTTTAACTAACAAAATCCCAAATATTATAATTGTCCAGTTGCCATTAGTGTTTAAGATGTTTTTACACTCAACAACCCAATGAGCAAAATTTTCAGCTGCTACAGTTGGATTGTCACTGCCTCCAAATGGTTGTATGTTGATGTTCAGATTTTTTAAAGAAACAGATGCTGGGGCCTTTTTTGTGACTGAGACATAAGTCATAAGCAATTTCCTCTTATCCAAATCAAATTTGACTGTTACCAGTCTTCATGCAAGTGGTTTAAGACAATGACTAAATGTTGTTGCTGTTGTTAAACTTTTATACTCATGTAATGTTGTTATATTTATAGGTCTAGATAACATGGATGTTAATACAGACGCTGCTATCAGACATATTGAAATGCAAGGTGAAGTACCAGAGTTAGGACAAGCTGGACCAATGGATACATTACATATGTTAGACAATGAACAGAAACCTGGTATGTTACATTGTTGTATAGATCCCTTATTGAGACATTTAGTTCTTCAGCTTGTATGGATAGACAAAAGATGTGCCTTTTTTTCCTGTTTATTTTGCTACTTTCTATACTATTAAATTTGCGAGTTTCCTGTTTTGTGGAAGAAACTGCGCAGCTTTGAATCTTTTGTTTGTCGCTGGAGCACCTATATACCGGCATATCAAGTTGACAATTCTTTTTTGACAAAGCCTCTTAATATTTGCAAAAACTGCCAAAAATCAATAAAAATAGTTGGTTTTTTTGTGTCTAAAAATAGTTCTAGATAAAACTAAAAATAGACACGTCAAACCAAACTCCCCACAGCGGTTATCTCCCTTTATCAAATCAATTAAGTAGCAAAGCGTGACGTAAGCACTGTGAGGAGTTTGGACTGTAACTGCTGTAATATCATGGGGAATCACCCAGAATATGTGCAACCTTCTTGCCATTTTTTGAATATTCACCAAGCATGCGTTCTTTGTTCTCGAAATAATACCCATAAACAGCATTCTCACCCATGCTTTTTAAACATGCCTGTTTCGAGGATCAGTTTCGAGAACTGTCATTACCTAAAGCCCGTGCTTACACGGGCTCCCATCTAGTAGTTATTTATATGAAGGATGTTTTTTTTTATGATAGTTATGTTCATAAGAGCACAGAAAAGCTATTAAGTACATAATGTAAGCTGAAAGTTGGATTCTTTCTTTTTTTGAAAGGCATCAGGAATAACTTAATTTTGTAAACTTTGAACAACTGAGTGAGCTATAAATAATTTTTCGTCTTAACAATGATATGAATAAAAAAACTTTATTTTTTAACTTAATAAACCAAATCCACTGTTGTATTCATGAAAGGATATGAATCAATATATCCTAAGATAAAAGACAATATATTTTATATGTTAGGTGAATCAATACTCCATTATTCAATGTTATATAATATTTTATAATGTTACCTGAATTTATGATAGATTTCAAATATGCAAATATTTACCTGTAACATTCAAGATGTTTTGAGAGTGATAAATTATGCTTTGATCATACTTTTATGATACATAAAATAGTTGGCATCAGGAAATCTTGAACCATAAGTTCCATTCAAAAGTAATCCAGGATTGAACACACAAGTGATAGTGTTTATGAGGAAGTTTGAGTCAAATCCCAATATTTCAACATTTTAAGCTATATGTAGAGCACAAATTTAACAAAAATTTGGACTCGCAATTTTATTTCAACTCGCAAAATGAAAAGTATCGCTCACATTTTTTTCTTCAAATTTTAATAGTATACATAGTAACTATTCATGTATGCAATATAAAAACAACATTGCGCTACATTTAACTAGGTAGATCACAGGCATTATTGTGGGATAGACACAAATATCCCAACTATCGATTTATCTAGCCGTTTCAATGCTGTATTGAGCCTTATTAGTTTAGACAGTAATATATTTGCGGCAATTTTAACTCGCGAAAATAAAAGTAAAAGTTAAAATAAAAGTTACTCGCAATTTTCAAAATCCACTCGCATTTTGTGAGTATGTGAGCTTAAATTCAGGCCCTGCTATATGCATGTATTGGATGTGCATATAACCCTGTCAATATATATTGACTGCATGTTCTTGTTTTTTTCTACTATTTGGTCAGCTAAAAGTAAGACTATTTCTCCTGGACAATTGTTAAAAACTTAAAAGTCTTTAGATAAACAACCAGACATTCCGAAAAGTGCTGATCCTACCGACCTGACCAGTAAATTTTCATTTGTCTAGTAAAAAGTATGTCATAGCTGGTCTGAATGCCCAATTCAATTTAATTTTTGAAAATTAAAATCCGGACAACTGTTGGCTTTTTTTTTATCAAATTTCTCGATAAGTATGGAACCTATTTTGTGTTTGTCTTCAGTTAGTTAAAATAAATTATTATGACTGAGTAGCAACTAGAAAACAGTAATATGTGATGTTGTATTGACTTCCCCTTATTAATTAAATTAGTAAAATAATTATTGTTAATAAAGATGAAAAAATCTGTTATGTTGATGATTTCTTTGGTCCAGTGAAACCTAATTCAGTCCAGTGAATCTTCCAAGATCATTGGACCGAATGTCCAGTAATGTTAAAACACTTTTCAAAATTTCTGTAAACAACATGATTTGATGTTTTCCCTTTTATATATGATATAGTTTAATTTCTAGTAAATAAAAGATGGAGAATAAAGCAGTAAGTGGCATGTAAGACTTGAATTTATAAGATAATGTTGTTTCTTATAGACGTTTTTCTACAGTTAAATAATTATTGTTGTAATTGTTATTTGATGTTCACTTGTTACTGACTCAGACTCCAAAATGTTAAATTACATTTTGTAAATTTATTGTTGCATGTTTCACTAAAATGTGCATGATTGGTCACTTTTAATATTTTTTAAATTCAAATTAAAAATAGATCATCACTCTTTTAGCTAAGTTACTGTTTAACTACAACTCCCTAGACCCTGTGTATTGTTCTTTACATAAAATATGAAATTCTATTTCTTTTCATGCTTTTCATGATAATGGAACCTTCAGAATCATTTTTGAAATTGAAAAAAATGAGTTATGTCCCTTTAGCATGCATAAATTGATGACATCACTACTTTATGTGTTGATTTAATTTTCAAATATTACTATTCTAGCTGTCTCATATCGTTTTCTTCCTGATCTTGGTGATATGCCAGACTGTAAGTTTATATGTTGGCTTGACAATCCTTGTTTTTATACCTATATGTGTAAATTGTGTCCATTTTGCTTCTGTCTTCTTTGTTTCTTGTCTACTAAAATAATTGGTAGTACAATTGTGCTTGTTTCTTAACTTTGTCATTACTTTAAATGTATTGTTATGACTGAATGAGTTTGAGAGGTTTACTCATCATACCCACCAATCTGATTGGTGTATTCACTTATTGTACATTGGACAAGCTCGAAGCATAAGTTACTTTAAGCTGACCTTTGTCATTATAATTTTTCATGACACAACTTGCATCCAGTCACATTTCATGAATGACATGCACTGTTTAATTAGCTCAGAAAACCTGATCTAAAATAGCAATTACTTTGCTTTTATTAGTGTTTTGCCTTGATAAAAGCTATACATTGATTAGTTGGCACAAAGGTCAACTAACAATTCACCGCCTTTGCAATGTTGGTTAATTAGGAGGTCAAACAACATTAGTCTAAAGGCATCATATCTGTTTATGGAGATTTTATACAGACACTAAGTGTTTGCTTGCAAATAGAGAACACTTTCTAAATTTTAATTATTAATTATTATTGTAGTTTGATTGTTTTTAAAACTCTTAAATGAGAGTACTATAAAATTCCATTGTATCAAAGATGTAGTATTGGTATTCCATAATTAAGAATTCAAGTTATGCTTAGGGTTTATTAAAAACTAATACATTTTACTCATTCTACCAATAGGCTATTATGTTTTAATGTTCAATGTTTTGTTCCCTTACTTGCATGCTAGTTCTGTTTATGTTGGTTTTGGATTTTCTTACTGTTTATGTTGGGTTTGACTGTAACTATTGTCTATTAATATGTCTATAAGCTACTTTCTTTTCTGACCCTTTAACTTTACCCATACTTTAACTATTCATATAGTTGAAATAAGTTTTACCTACCAATGTAGCTTGCTTGTGGAGCAAGTTATACCAATTACTTATACCAATTTACTGACGTTGTTCCTGTCATGTTTGCTTATACCTTTTTCTGAAGCTTTTACTCAAGGAAAGAACAATCTGCATTAGTTCTGAATAGATTTCAGTGAACATATTGACACTAATCTGCTTATTCAATTATTTTCTGACCATCAACCTAACCATTCAACCTCCCAAGTCTACTGATCGAGGGGTCATGGGCTCAATTCCCATGTGGGGAAAACTTATGTGAAGTTTGGTCATGAAATCAACTGTATGGTCATTCTCTCTCTTACCACTGATTCTTTATAATGTGGAAAGTTGTCAATCACTGACAGAAGTATGTACATAGTAACAGCTTAGTCTAGAGATTTAGCTTTTCCCAGAACTGTGAGGTATTAACTGTCTGCTGTTATATAACCTATACAAAGTGTTGCTGCTGTTGAAGGGATATACAGGCAAATGACTGTGCCAAAAGTATAGAACCAAATTTAGTCTTTAAAACAGTATTAAGAACGTAAGAAATCTTACTAATAACATTTGTCACTTGTAACATTCAACTGAACAAATGAAAACATGTGGCATACACATTGTTGAAAACGAAAGTAGGATACTGAGGGAATCACCAGGCTATTTATAGATTTGTTATATGTCGTACTTGCTGAAATTAAACATTTTCATTGGTTGCTTCTTGTCTTTTCAACATTCTTAGGCGGTTAGGATATCTTTTTAATAGAATTATACTAATGTTGCACAATAAACAAGCTCTAGTATCTTCTCATCAGTAAATGCATATTTTAACACTAATCTATTTTAGCAATCCTGACCCACCTGGGTCTAATTTGGAAACACCCCAAATATAAAGAGAAAATATTTTGCCTAGTAATATATCAGTTAGCCTGTTTTAAATCACAATTATAAAAATATAATGCAGAGCCAGCAAAATTGGAACTGAAAATTTTGCCTACTATCCCTTTAAACCCAATCAAAAAACTCTAAAATCCATAAAGCTTCCATTTTCTGACAATATGCATAATAATACATTTGATTTCATATTAGATCCATGAAATATTACTAGAAATTTTGCATTTGAAACAATTACAATAAATTTTTGATATGTTGTCTATTGTTAAATCATATTCATAAATATTCATAATTTTATATCATATTTCATTTAATTAGCGATCATTGTTTAGCTATCTATTTCCTCTGTTTTTTTTCTGCTATATTATTCCATTCACCATCAGGGTATAATTATATTATGAATGTTTTATTTCTGTGATATTTGTTTATTCATTTAATACTTGATGTATCACCTTTAAATTACTCCCAGGGGAGACAACTGATGTATACATCTTAGCAACATTGAATAATTTATTACTGAGCGTGATGTTGTCAATAATCAAATTATGAAAAAAAATGCCAAGTGCACTGTTCTGTTGTAAGATGCTTGTTCTCCTGTTTGCATTAAGTTATACATCGTGATACAAGAAGGTTAATTAGGTACTTGTGATTTCATTGGTTGCTATGGACTCGTCCATGTCCCACTGTTGCTAGGCGTAGGAAACTGAATCCATCCAAGCAACAATTCATTCACAAGTCACTGTCTATCAGAGGATTGTTGACTTCCCATCAATTTGTTAATGTTAGATTGAAACTCTTGATATAAGAAATTATAAAAATTGATTTTATTGTTGTTTTACATCATTAGTGAAACTTATTACAATTTTTTCTATAGAATTAATGGTGTCAGTGAATTAAGAAATCAAAGACTATATTATCGCTTGGTAGATTTAGATTTCTTGCATGATGAAAACCATTAATTTGTCAGTGAAGAATTTTCTTTGATTAATTAGATTTTTACCTGATTAAGATTCTGTGTAATGATGGTTCCTGATAGTCTTAAAATTGTGTTGCTGCTTGCTGTTTTGTTAAAGTAAAAATTCACACTTTTTTGGAAAAGGATTTTTAAAAGAAATATTAAAGTTTACAATTGGGCTACAAAAATGCCAAAATCTCGTGGAAGTATGAATTTAGGTGGATTTTATCTTCCTATGATAAATAAAGATAGACCTATAACTGGTATAAAACAAGGTTTAGGACTTAGTAGATCATGGGGTGAGATTTGTTGTTGTTGTTTTTTTGTTTTAAGTTTTTTTATGTGACTTCATGTATTTAACATTTTTTATTATGATGTTTTTGTCTATGCTGTACTAATTCTGTTCTATATTAGAATGGTATCAATATAATTACTGGATAGAACATTTTTCAAACATATTATTGCGGTTCGGGGTAGATACCTTTCTTTAATAGCTGAGGTTTTTCTCCTACCATAGGTGAAAGGTGGCTTTATGACTGATTACTAAATTAAGCATCTGAAACAAACAATTTTTCCATGGTGAAACTTAGTTCGTAACTTTAAGTTTATATATCATAGATGGTATTATATGAAATTCATTAATTTCAATTTTCCAGGTCAAGCCCCTTGTGCCAATCATTATGTTACTGTTTTAATGAATCTCTGTTCATTTATTATTTCAGATCCTACAAAACGTGCCTCTATACCTCCTAGTCGTACAGGTTCACGTATGGCAGCACCTATCGCTATGGCTACAGGTGTTAGTTTATTAGATGATCTTGTACCTTCAGCACAAACACCAAAATCTGCTCCAAGTTTGACCAGACCTAGTCCACCTCCAGGAGAGTAAGTAAATTTTCTTTGCTATCTTCTTAGTATCTTTTTGTCTTGTGTAGTTCCAACAAAAAAAACCCCACAAGGATTCAGCCATAGTCATGTGATCTTCCAAAAGTAAACAAACTCTTGTTTTCTTCTAATTCTAGAATCTTCCAAAAATGAGAAATATTTCAATGATACTCATATCTTTATCTGAAACGTCTACCGGTACATTACCCTGTGAGTTTCGTTATTTACTCTAAATCCTCTGCGCAAATTTTATTTTTGCATGGTCTAGTTTACTTCTTGATTCGATTTTTGCATGGATATTTAAAGCTAGCAATAAAAACTCACAGGATCAATTTGGATTTTTCAAGGAAAGAAATGTAGAAATCATTTTATGCACTATATAATGTTATATACAGTTTTGTCTAGAAATAATTCCCTTTGATGATAATCTAAAAGGAATAATTATTAGAACAACTTAATTTGCTTCTTACAAAAGTGAGATATAATTCATTCAAAACTTTAGTGTGTCCCCTGGCTAGCTCAATTGGTAGCACAACAGTCTACTGATTGAGGGGTCATGGGTTCGATTCCTGGGCGGGGCATACTTTTGTGGAGCTTGGTCATGAAATTATTTCTACAGCAATTCTCCCTCCTACCAATGATTTTTAATTATGCAGGGCAGTTGTCAGTCACTGACAAAAATATGCGTTTAGTAGTTGGTTAACAGCTAAATCCAAAGATTTAGCCTTTCCAGGAGGAGTGAGTAGGTTGACTGACCGCCGTTTTATGACCTATACAATGTGTTGCTACGGTGTTAAACCAAACAAAAAAACCAAAAAAACCATTCAAAACTTTATTAAATTTTAAACTATTATAGTATAGAAAAGAAAACTTATAACGTTATCTTACCACCATTTACTTTGTCTCTTAAATTACTAAACCTCTGTATAAATTGTTTTATACTTTTAGTTGTTAGTTTTATCAAACATTAAACTATGTTATACAGTTTATTGCTTCTTTTCAATTTAAAATTCTCTTATGTGTCCATAAAGGAACATTAAATTAATTTATTGCTTACGTAGTGTTTTTCGAAAAGCTCTCTATAAAATTTATATTTTTTCAAGCATTACATTTTTGTTGTACCTCATGGTTATTTTTATAGTTTTTTTTTTAAAATAAATGATTTTTTATTGCCCACTTGTGCATACATCAAAGACAAATTTTTTGATATGTTTGTACGTAAAATAAAAATGTGAAACATTGTTGCCTTTGTTTGAGAGAGTTCTTGGTTCTGAAGAGTTTAATTGAATTTATCTTAACAAAATTATTACACTTGATAACTGTAACAAGTTGTATTCTGTTAAATGTTTAGTCTGTTGAATTTCTTTCTGAAAAGTGATTGCCAAATAAAAAATTTTTTAGTTGCTTCTCTTCGCATCTTTGTGATTTTTGTTGCTTACAAACAATTTTTTTTTTTTTGTAATTTTCTTTATTTACAAATAAGCATATTTCCATGTGCACATACAAATTATTACAAGACATGTAACATACATTTGTTATACTATACAATTTGTTATTGATATTTAATTTGCTAAATCTTAATACTATTTTTTACTGCAATTTTCGCTGATTAGAATAGAATACAAACAAACTTTAAAGCCAATAAACAGATTGTATAGCTTGAATATATCTAACAAGTCTAAGATAAAACAATTTTCAAAGATGGGATTTAGAAATATACAAATATTATAGCAAATAGAAACAAATAATTCAAGGTCCTAGGTTTTTGTCAGGTACATGCTTTTTGTCTAAAAAAAAAAATAAAAATAAAAAATTAAGGAATAAAGAAGCAGAAAAAAGAAAATTAAGCTATAAAAGCACTAATAGATCTTAATA
Organism: Mactra quadrangularis; assembly: GCA_025267735.1. Lineage (NCBI taxonomy): Eukaryota > Metazoa > Mollusca > Bivalvia > Venerida > Mactridae > Mactra > Mactra quadrangularis. Next base: position 6,912,959 of record CM046309.1, read on the forward strand.
GTGCTAGGGTTTGGAAGCAAGTGTAATATTAGGTATAAATACTTATATATGGTTAACATATCTACATGTCAGGCTGGAGTGGGGGCCAGAATGCTGAAAAATTATGCCAGATAGTCAGGAATTTTGTAGTTTTATCCGTATTTTGAGCATAGTAACGTTCACTTAAGATGTAGGTTTTGAGTTTTAAAATAAACAAGTCTAGGTTTGGTAGACATTTTTTTGTTTTACATTTAAATAGATATTCTTTCGCTAAGACACATATTGTGTTTAGGACTATTGGTTTTTTAACATTACCGAAAAGAATTTCACATTTTAACCATGCCAACGAAAGGTTGTGGTTGTTTTGGAGCCAAATGTTTAAGTTGTTCCAGAACAGTTGTGTATAACAACAGTCAAAAAATAGGTGGGATATAGTTTCTGGAAACTGACTACAGAATGTACAATTCTCGTTTTCACTAATACCTATTTTAAATAGTAAGTGGTTTGTACCAAGGATTCTATGAAAAATTCTGTATTGAAGCCAATGAAGTTTGGATTCTTTTGTGACTTTATAAATATTCTTGTATAAAGGGTTCCAATTAAAATCTTGAACTATCTATTTCCTTTAAGCAAGGCGTAATCACATGCATACCTAAGGGGGACAAGGACAAGCTACACTTAAAAAACTTGAGACCAATATCCCTTCTTAATGTCTCGTACAAAATTGCCTCGGCGGCAATCTCTGCTAGACTAAAACCGGTTTTAAATAGTATAATCAGTGAAGATCAGACTGGATTTTTACCTGGTAGATTTATAGGTGATAATATAAGATTAGTATATGATGTTCTCTTCTTTGCTGAAAAATACAATATCCCTGGTATGTTGCTACTCATTGACTTTGCTGCAGCATTCGACTCTGTCTCTTGGGTATACATGTTTAAAGTTTTAAAGTTTTTTAATTTTGGAGAAAACTTTATTAAGTGGATTAAGCTTTTTTATAAAAATATTGAGTCTTGCGTCATAGTTAATGGACATTTGTCTGACTGGTTCCCTGTACAGCGTGGTTGCCGACAAGGTGATCCACTTTCTCCGTACCTTTTCATAATCTGTGCCGAAATTATGTCACTTTTACTTAAAAATAACCCAGACATTCATGGTATCAACATCAATAATACAGAATTTTTAATATCTCAGTATGCAGACGACACATCTATTCTTCTAGATGGTTCTGAAAAGTCACTTAGAGAAACCATGCAAGTTTTAAAATTCTATGCTAGAGTATCTGGTTTGTGCCTTAATGTGGACAAAACTAAGGTAGTATGGATAGGCAGTAATAAAAACAGTCAAGTTTCATTATGTCAAGACTTAGGTCTCATATGGGAACAAAATACATTTAACTTACTTGGTGTTAATTTTTCTACAAATCTTGAAGACATTATTAAGTCTAATTATAACAAGGCTATCAATGACTTTAAAAATGTTTTGCAACACTATTCAAAAAGGATTTTAACCCCCATTGGAAAAATAGTAGTTTTAAAAACATTAGCTCTGCCTAAAATTAACCATTTAATTATTAGTCTACCCTCCCCCACTGAAAATATACTTAACCATTTACAAAATCTATGCTTTAAATTTATTTGGAATAATGGGCCTGATAAGATAAAAAGAACTCAAATCACACAAAATTATGAATATGGTGGTTTAAGAATGGTAGATATAAAAAAATTTGTCACATCCCTAAAATGTACATGGTTAAGAAGAATACTCACAAAACAATCAAAATACCTAGATTTTGTGTTGTCTGAGTACCCCTGCATTAGTAAGATTCCCTCTTTTGGCGGAGATTTTATTAGAAATAATTTGAAAGATATATCTAACCCATTTTGGAATGATTTTCTTCTAAACCTATTAGCAATCCATGAGAAATTGCCTGTTGAAAACAGTCACTTCAAATCTGGCACAATAGTACATTTAAAATTGGAGGCAAAAGTATCTTTTACAAAAATTTCTATGATAAAGGAGTCATCTTTATCAATGACTTATTTAATGAAAATGGTCAACTTATGTCATTTGAAGACTTCAGAAATAAATGGAAAGTAAAAACTAACTTCTTACAGTATAATAGTGTTATTAGATGCGTAAAACATGTTCTTAATATAAATAACATTGATCTGCCATTATACAGTTTGACCCAACCTGTACAGCTGTTCATTATTAAGTTAATAAATGGAACTAATAAGGGCTGTAGAACGATATATGATTTTGTATTAAAAAATCAATGTGTTATAAAATCTCAAATTAAATGGACTGAAGATCTTAACCTGGCCCAAGATTTACAAACAATTTTTGATTGTTTGACATGAATAGTGGTCAAAGTGGTCCCAAATTATTGCTATATCTTTTTATGGACTGTTTTACCCACTTTTATAAACTTTAGATGTTTTCCATGCCAGATAAAGTTGTCCCATATGTAAACAGTCAGGACCTTATCCCATTAGCCCTAAGCCTGGGACTATTGATTGTTTTTGTTGGGTTTATAGTTTATTGTATAGGTCATATAACACCGTAAAGGCTAAATCTCTGGATTTAGCCGTTAACCAACTACTAAGTGCATACTTTCGTCAGTGACTGACAACCGTCCTACATAATTAAAAATCATTGGTAGAAAGAAGAATGGCCGTAGAAATAATTTCATGACCAAGCTCCACGAAAGTATGCCCCACCCGGGAATCGAACCAATGACCCCTCTATCAGTAAACTTGCAAGCTACCAACTGAGTTAGCAGGGCGGCTTCTGGGTCTATTGAACATTGATTTGAAATTAATTACGTTATATAGTCTGGCTCATTGATAATTTTGCATCAAACCTATTGTTACATTATGTAAATTTTAATGAAGAATTATTCTTTGATGTTTAATTGTTACAACTCACAGTTTTTATTTAAATCAATACTTAAACTGTGAACCTTAAAGGATTTACATCATTAGATTATTTGATATCAAACAATATGGGTCTAATTTGATATTCATTGTTTTTAGATCAACATTAACAGCTCTCTCCTCTAGCTTTAAAATACAACATAGCTTTTTATTAAGTAATATAAAAATGATGATTCAGCATATTGCTTTTGGGCATAATAACATAATGTACTGGCTTGTTTCCATGTATTTTAAAGTAAGAATGTTATTCACAGGACTACTAACGCTTGTTCACATTGACCTGTGACTATAATTAGAGTACATTTTGAATTGCATTTATGTCCATCAAATGAGTTAGACATAGTGAAGTATTTCTCAATACTTCTCTAGAATAGAATAGAAATTTGTTCCCTTTTAAAGAGAAAGGCATGGTCTTTTTAAAAAGCATACAAACAGTTTGCTTAACATGTTTATCATTGTAATCATCATTATTATCATTATTCATTGTTAAGGCATATTTTATACAAATTTGCTTTATGATAATTTGCTAATTTGTCTTCAGATATAATAGATTTAATCGTCAACGTGTGATTGGCTTACATAGACAAAATACTCTACATTTAAATAGTAGTCGTTGCTCAAGTTGTCCGTCTCATGTTCCCAGGTGAAATATTGCACGTTGTACAACACATTGTGTGTGTGTATGTTTGTAGTATTACATTAGTCTATGTTTTGCTGGTCTGATCATGTAGGTCTAATTATAGCATCTTGTAATTATGGGTGTTTTGGATATTATTAGTTACACAGTCAGTTACTGACCGGATACGGTGTGATACCGGGTCAGTAAATTAATATTGGGTGAGAGCGTAGCTCGAGCCCAATATTTATTCACTGACCCGGTATCACACCGTATCCGGTCAGTAACTGACTGTGTAACGAATTTATCTTACCGAGTACCCCCACCTGAGTAGAAAAATAAGGTTTCGTCAGCGCTATCATTTATAAATTTTGTTACTGACTGGATATTAGAATCTACTGACCTAATATGGGATAATACATGGTCAGCACGTGACCGCTATCGGCCAATGAAAAACGAGTATTCTGTACGAGGTAAGATAATGTCAATGATTGCACTGCATCCCTGATGTTTTCATTGTTATGATGATTGAGGGGTGTCTCTTCTTTAAATCACTGCAGTCATTTCTCTGATGTGATGGTGATGGTAGCATTGTAAATACTATTGTTGTTTAAAATTGTTTCACTGTGTTACGTTTGTAAATTATTGTACAACTATACATTGTTACTGCTTAGATTAGTTTTTACAACAAAAACCCAAACAATTTCAATTGTACAATAGTTACTATACATTATTATTGCTCAGATTAGTTTTTTATATATAAAAAAACATAATTATTTCATTGGCAATTAATAAAAAAGCAATTACATTTTTCCTTAACTGAAGATATGGTATTTTCTACAAGTTCTTCATCATTTTGTATTTATTTAATTCAAATATTTAATAAGAGTTTAACTGGAAGCTAGAATCATTCAATTGTTTCGTTGTTCAACCAATAAACACTTAACAGCTAAGAGTTGGTTGATCAACAATCATAATGTTTGCCTTAAATTATAATGTGATGAATTTTTTTTAAATGATTATGCAATAAAACTGATCTTCAAATCAACACAAAAATGAAGTTAATATCTACAGAGCAGAGCTTGGCATTAATTTTAACTAGATTGCCCAGTTGGACATAAAGCTATATGTTTTATATGCTCGAACAAAATATTTACTAGCAGTAACATGTTACCTGAACCCAAATATAGGTCATCAAGGGCAATGGGAGGACTAAATGAGTGTTGACCCCTGCAGAGGATTATAAATTTATAAAAACTACAACAAAGTATTTCGTATAATTTCAGTATAATGAAACCTCAACCTCCGGCTCAACTTGCTCCATTAGCTCGCTCACATAGTTTTGATCAGATGAAGCCAGGTAACCAAGTGATGTCTCCACCACCATCAGCGTGCGGACATCCTAACGCTGGACAAGAGTTATGTTATCTATGTCATCAGAGAGCACGTAGAAATGTACCTGTATCATTTACTGAAGAAAGAAAGAAGCGTGAGGATGAGGAAGATAGATTGTTACAACAATATCAATATATGAAAGATGCTGAAAATGTTCTACAAGAACAGGTTAATGTCTAATACATAATTGTTTTTATGTACAGTACAGTTCCACTTTTAGTATCATCAAAGTTGATGGTTTAAATAGCATAATGGTCTTAGTATAAGAACCTTTTTTGTCAAATTAAGCATTTCAGACTGAAGAGCTGTAAAAATTAAGGAATTTGCAGTAAGTGGTGGTCATACATGTTATAGAACTTCACTGAATATCAAACACAGATCATTTCCTGTGAACACATATAGCATTCCACTGTCTAGCTTGGGTCGCATATCTCCGTCATGTTCACTCTGTCTTATTTGCTAGATATAAGTATCAATTCAACTTTCACATTTCTGGATCAGAATTTATTCCTATGGATAAAACTCTTATAGACTTGACATCATTGCTAGCCTACCTGGGTTAGCCAGAGTGATGTCTTTTTCTTGTGCTTGAAGTAGCTCCAAAGCATTGTCTTACAATTTCAGTTAAATCTCAACACATTGATAAATAGTAAATGGTAAAATAGTCCTCAACTAAGATAATATTGGTTGATTGTTTTATGTTAAGTTGCGATCATATTTTATACATTGAAATAACTTGAAACTTTATTTTCCCATTGCTACTTCTGTAGACCTAGAGATGAATCATTTTGTGTTGATATAACAATGTCACTTAATTAAAGTTAAATGGAGAACCTTTGTTTACATATTTACCATGTTACAATATTTTTATAATTCTTTATTAAAATGATGCCTCTCTATCTTACAGGAAGTGAACATGGCTAAAAGACATAACTTACAGAAGATGGCAGCATTTAATCTTGGTGTATCAGAAGCTGTACATCATAAAAAGCGTTCAAGAGACACAGAGTTCCATGTAAGAACATGTTCTAAATTTGGTGTAATCAAAGTTTTCATCTTTGTGTTAATTGTATTAAGTATTTGTTAACAATCTAAATTTCTACAGTTGATCTGTTTAACTTGATAAAAAGAAAAAAACTGATTATTAGGGTGAAGCTTATTTTGCAACTTCTGAGTTTCTTACCCTCTTATTAATTTTTTTTTGTTTCATGATAAAAAATTGATTAGGCAAAATATAAGTATAATTCAATAATATTTACTTTGAAATTTCTGTTATCCTTGTTCAGCACCAGAAAAAATCAGGATATTGTTATGGGGAGCTTGAATGGATTAGATGATATTCATTTTAACAATTGTTTGCATCATATTTACAATATTTATATTATCATATATTTTTAGAGATCTTATATATTCCAAAGACGTCCATTAACACCACCTAGAATTATTAAACAAACAGAATATTCTGGGGATTTAGCTAAACAGGTAATTTATTATAATTAATTTTAATACTATTTGTTGTTTATCATTCAAATTGTCATATCCCAGGTCTAATTAACAGTTGGTAGTGCACCAGGGTTTCGATTATAGTTTCCTAAAGGCATATATATTTGAATCCCACCCAGGCTGGTTATACTGTTCCAGGAAAATCTGACAATATAGTATCAATTTTCCTCCATTATTAAGTATATGGAGAAGTTGCTGGCATTGTTAAATGGTAGGTGAGGTCTTGTTACAGAGAACAGTCCAGGCAAGTTATATAAAGTGGCTGGTCACCTTTGAATGGCCATAGTTGTGTTGGCACAAAAATAAATACAAATTGCCATTAACTATGGTATTCAATCTTGATAATCAAATATATCATTGTAATGTTCACATACAAGTTGCTGCATGATACTGCATATTAATTGTGTATAATGCTTGAATGTGCATTAAGAATGAAGTCATTATTTTGATGGATGTGATTTATATTCAAAACTCACACTGTCTGGCAATCGTACCATGCTGTGTTGTATTTTATAATCTTTTAATTAAACAATTTCCACTGCCAGATGTAATTATATTTTTCTATCTGCTTGATTTAGTTTGGATTGAATTATTATTGAACATGATTGGATTTATACAAATCATTAAATAGATCAATTATCTTTGTGGAAGGAGGGTTTGATTTGCATATCAATCAAAATAAAGAATATTTATACCCCCGCAAACGAAGTTTTCGGGGGTATACTGGAATCACTCTGGTGGTTGGTTGGTTGGTTGGTTGGTTGGTTAGTTGGTTGGTTGGTTGGTTGGTTGGTTGGTTGGAATGTGGTCTGTCCCAAAAAATTAATACATTTGTAGTATGTTTATTTCTTAATGTATTTGAATAAAAGCTATTATATATACCATGATTTAATGGTGTATACAAAACTCATGTAACTATGGAAACATATCTCACTTGTTTAAGATATTTAATTGTGTTATATATTTTAAATCTAATTTGATAACTGTATAGTATGCTTTTTTCTCTATAGATTTTTTTCTAATCTTATTTTATAGAATTTTCACTGGCGTTTACAGTTGATGTTTATATGCATGCTATGTCAATTCCAATTCAAAATGGCCGACTTGCGGCCATCTTGATTTTTTTAAATTTAATTTAATAACTGCATGCTTATTTCTCAACAGATTTTTAATTTTTTTTATAGAATTTTGCACAGGCGTTTACAGTTGATGTGTACATACACTTTATATCAATTCCAAATTCAAAATGGCCGACTTGCGGCCATCTTGAATTCTTTTTAATTTAGTTTAATTACTGTATGCTTATTTCTCAACAGATTTTTTTCTTAACTAATTTAGATAGAATTTTGCACTGGCGTTCACAGTTGATGTGTACATACACTTTAACTCAATTCCAATTCAAAATGGCGGACTGGCTGTCATCCTTTTTTCAAAATTAATACAGTCTTATATTGACTTATTACCATACATATTTTGAAAAGAAATTGCATACAAGGTCTCACTAATACAGTCGATCAAATGACTATTCTTCATCAATTTATATTCAGTATGGCTGACTGGCAGCCATCTTGAATTTTTATTTAAATTACTGTATAGTACATGTATGTTTTGTTTACTCAATTTTAGCCAAATTTCGCTCCAAAGTCTTTTTTGATGTAGTTGACTTGTACATGGATTTACTCTGGATACAAATTCATTATGGCAGACTGGCAGCCATTTTGACTTAGTTTAAATAACTGTATAGTAAGCTTATTTATTTCCTTCAAAAAGTTAAGTATCGCGTATGATGGTACAGACTCAAAAAGTTCTTTAAGTGAGTTAACTTTAAAATGTTTGTCACGGATGTCTTTAAGATCCTGACAGTCAAGGAGAACGTGTTTGACAGAGAAATGCTCGTCACAGGGTATACATTTAGGTGCTTCCTCTCTTTTGAGAAGGTATAAATGTGTTAATCTGGTATGACGAATTCTACATCGCGAAATCTCTATTTGATCTCGGCGATTAGAATATATGATGGTACAGACTTAAAAAGTTCTTTAAGTGAGCTAACTTAAAAATGTTTGTCACGGATGTATTTAAAATCCTGGCAGTCAAGGAGAACGTATTTGACATTGAAATGCTCGTCACATGGTATACATTTAGGTGCTTTCTTTCTTTTGAGAAGGTATGAGTGTGTTAATATAGTATGACCAATTCTATATCTCGTAGTAACTATTTATCTCATTGGATTAGCAAATATTATTGACGAAGATGAATCAAGGGTTTATGGCTTTATGTCATGTAACTTATTAAATATAGCATTATTCCACATTGTTTGCCATTTTGACTTGCTGAAGTCTTTTATGTACTGCTATTTTTATCAAATTCTTATTGTTGAACTTTTTTTTGATGTATTGATATTTTATCAAATTCATAATGGCTGATTGGCAGCCATTCTGAGTTTTTCTTTTTAAAAAGCAAATGATTTGATAATTTTTGTACAGACTTTGAGAAAGTTAGCAATTGTTTAAGTTAATGTGCTTGGCATTTTCTTAAGTGGAATTCAAAATGGCTGAGTGGCAGCCATGTTGAATTTTCTAATATCTTGTACAGCTAACATCTTTTTTTTTCTCACCTCATTTTGATAAAATTGTGCTGACAAATTCTTGTTGATGAAATTTTTATATGTATTTATTTTTTTATGTATTTAAATGGACCAACTAATAGCCATCTTGATTTTTTCTGTAATGTTGTGAAGAAAACATCTTATTTCGTTATAGCTACATGAGATTTTAGATATTATTTTAACTTTACTACTGTGAAAATAATGGTCGGTAATTTAAGCTTTCTTATGGGGTATTTGTGAAATTCTTGATACAAGATATTGTAAATACTAATTGTTTGATTTATATTGTGTACATTGCTGACTACCATTTTTACAATTGCCTTATTTTTTACTTATTTATCAAAAAATTACAAACACATTCTACATTTTGCTCTTCTGGTTACAACATACTCATGATGAGTTTAAATGTGATCACTCTTTGTCTGTTGTTCCACTTTACATTCATAATGACCAAATGGTGTTCATTTTCATGTAAAAAATCATTTGAAATATGACAACTCTGTTCTTTTTGCTTTTTCATTAATCTATAGTGAATTACACTGTAATTTGCTGTTTATTTCCAATTTGATATTTGCATCCTATTCTTTTTTTGGTTTTTATGCTTCTTACAACATTTACCCTTTTGGACTTCCACAATGTTGACTTGCTTTTATCTTGAAATGTTGCTGTTGCGGGGGTATTTTCGCCACTGGTGGCAGTTCTAGTTTTGTCTTGTTTTAAGAATTGAAAAATCAATATAAGGCATGTAGGGTAGAAGGACAAAAAGGATTAGATTTGGACTAAAATGGGTCTGGCTTATCAATGGCTATGATTATAAGTCAAACATTAAATAAAGCACATACTAATCTAGTCAATTATTTGTATGATGGACAACTATTTTATTACAGTAAAGTTCCAATAATAGGACAACCAAAAGTGAATGGTTTTATTGCTGAATGGTCTTAATATAAGGTTTTTTTTCTTATCAAATTAAGCATTAGAGTCTTAAAAATCATCAAAAAGCATATGATTGCAATAACCAATGTGTTTTTTATGGCTGAAACTGTATCTATTATATTTTATATTAACAGGTTGAAGTTAAAGAATCTTCTAAAAATAAGAGAAAGTCAGATGAAGAATTCTTAGAAAGATTAGAACAAGTTCAACTGGCCGAAGAGTAAGTTATCTTTTGTTAACTTGTACAACTTGTGCATTTACAAGTTGTATATGGGTCTTGTTGATATAACTGCATAGTTTGATTCTAACCATGGTCAATAAGACTTAGTGTAAGGTGTAGGTTGCTCATTTGGACAACCAAGTTTAATGTTTTACTTGCCCCAACCAATTTGTTTTCTTCCAGTGCAGTCACCACCAAACATAGTGGACCGACAGACAATCTAGTAAAAATTTGGAAGGTCTGTCTAGATCTGCAGGTTTACAGGACAGAATGTCCCACAAAGAATTAGATCTCATTCACCCAATTTTCAAATCATCAAAATACATTTATATAAATGTCTTCAGTCCTGTAAGAACTGGTTAGGTCCTGTAAAATTTTGATCATCACAGGACCTACTGTCCAGTAATATAAACTGTTGAGTTTTCGGTTACTGTGACTGCTGTGTCAAGTTGCTCAAACCCAAAGATAGGTTGTCAGGGGCAATTTGAGGACTTGTAATGTCAGGCCCTGCTATTGTAGAAACATTTATATACATGAGACTGTAATATAAAATCAGAACAGACATCTACGTGTTGGAATCTATTACATGAAGTAATTCTAGAACATTATTTGATGAGTTACATAGATAAACCTTTGATTAGAATTGATTTTACAGCTTACATTCACTGAGATCACGATGAATATTTCATGATCTTCAAACAAAACTAGTTTTATCTATCACTGTCTATCTTACAATCTTTTGTTACAAATTAGATCAATACTTTCATACTCTGCCATCTTTAAATCTGCTCAAATAATTCTTGAATATTTGATTTGATTCAATTTCTACACTATTAGTTTTGTAGTGTTATGTCATAGGTTTTTAAAATGTTTATTATTTCAGTATTCAATTTGAGATGTATTTATTCAATACATATTTTAAACAAGTACAATATATTCCATATTTCATAGACTTCATATTTAATTTGATTATATCTTATTTGACAGGCATTTAGTTCTTTTGTCTGAAATCAGCACTAACACTGTATCACACAGAATTCATAAAATATGTATTGACAGCATTTATTTCATTACATCAAATTTCCATAGATGAAAGTGTTTGTGTGTTAACTTTGCAATATTAAATGTCTCGTATTATGTCTGTAGTCTTGAATTACTTAAACATAAATGAATTAAAAGTGAAATAAATGTTTGAATTCTTCATTAATTGAATAGATAATTTGTTAACTAAATAATATTTAAACATTGATATTTGTCAATGTTTATCTTAATGTAATGCTGTTTGTTTATTAGTGAAGTAATTTAATTTTTTTGTATCAATAAATACTATCATTATTGTTTCTTTGACTCAATGTCATTGCCTGTTAGGAGTAAACTCACAAATTAAACTAAAGATTTGATTGATGGAACTCAAGTTGATGTTTTTTCCAGAATGAAAACTTTATTTGACCAAAATTTCCTGTGCAGAACAAAGGAGATATAAAATGTGTGTTCACAGAACAATATAATTCAATCTGTTGCATACTTTTCAGCAATAATGTGTCAAAATAACTTTGTTCTGCACTGATGCATCCAGTACAAACAAACCCTATTCTGCTTGAAAAAACAACAACATAAATTCAAGTTCTCAATATGAACTACTAAAGCTAACAGCTTTAAGGAAATGATTTTTTTACTATTATAATACAAGAACTGTATGTCTTCTTCTTAGACTAGGACCCTTGTTTACATACATGCAGTTATCTTAGACAACTGTTTATCAATTTACTCTAATGATATTTGTTATATATATTTACAGTTTAGCTATACAGAGAGAACAATTTATGAAAGAGAAAGCTGAAGAACAAGAAAGATATAAGAAAGCATTAGAAACACAGGTAAATAATTTATCCTTTATGACATTGTGTCCTCTTTTAGAGTGTGTATGTTTTTATGCCATTCTCTTGTGTTTTAACCAATTTGTTTCAACTAATAATATTTGCATTATTTCTATCTTTGTTTGTGTTCCAGCATGTTTACTGTTACTATTTCATGTTTTATTTATTACTGTCGTTGTTGATCTTATTATCTGTTTTCTTTTTCCTAACTTACACAATGCACAATGTCTATATAATTTTATGTTCATTTCATTCCTCATTCTGTCTTCAACCTTTCTTACACTTTTCATTCTGGATTTATCCGTCTTTCTATTCTTTAAATTTTGCTTACTCTAATTATATTCATTCTTTCTATTATTTCTATATATGCTCTTAAATTCTTTCTTAACCATTCTTTTTTCTTTATTCATCTTTCTATCTCTCTATCTATCTCTTTATCTCCCCACATTCTATCTAGATACGTATCAGAGATCAGTTATGCAGTAATTTATTAGATGGTCCAGTTAGCAACAAGCCTAAAGGTGTTACATCATTAAGTTCAACAAATCTTAGACTTCCATTTTTACCTCAATCTAAAACATTGATACCATTCTCTGAGCCGGCTACACCGCCAAGATTGAATGAAAACTGGAAACCATTTGTTGGCAGGGTAAACATTGAACACTTTTTTCTTTCATATTTTTTTCTTCATTGGAAATAGACGAATATCGTGTAGGATCGATTTTTATTTTAATTAAAGAGCTCACCAAAAATACTGTTTGGCAAAGCCACAAAATTGCCAAATGATTCTCTGAGCTCATGAGTTGAAATAAATGTCAATCTTACACCAAAGTTGACAAATATTCTGTTTTTTTCTTGCAACTTTTTGTGTTTTGTCAGAGACATTCTTACACAAAAATATTATCATTTCTGCTCTAAAATAATGTCATGTTTGTTTTTTAAGATGATGTCATTTTGACATTATATTTTCACTTCAATGGAAAACATATTTTCATTACATATTTTCATCCCATAACACCAACTTTTACAATTTAGAATGAAAGAAACAGGTCATAATTGTTGCATTCCTTTGGAGGGCCGCTGGGTATAAAGGGTCAAATAGGGGTATTACATCAAAGATATTTTGATAAGACTTCAATTGACATAGTGCAAGTTTCTGTGAGAATATTTATCGGTGAAGTTATTTGATTATTTCATCTACTTGTAATTTCTTATTATCATTTAAGTTTTCAAATTGTTGTACATTATTTGATTAACATTAAAAGCATTTATAGATAAGTAGTAATCAATAAAACTTCAATCAATAAATTTACAAGATTAGGCTATATAAAAAGTAAGAAAAGATAAAAATACTAATTTATAAGTGAAGTGATTTCTTTACTGAATTCATTTTTCTTTTGGCAATCAGATTGCATTAAAATTCTATTTTGGTACAAAAAGTTTATATTTTTTTATGCTTTCATGTAATGCATTTTTGTTCCAGTCAAATATGTCTTCTATTAAGATGTTTGTATATTTTTACTTTAATTCTAATGCACTAACAGCAGGAATTATATCTTTTAAAAAGGAATTATATCATTTACAGTAACTTCTTCATTTTATTCTAATTCAACCACATTTATTCCATGTCAAATATTTACATAAATTTCAGACTTAAATCTGTACTTGATAACACTCTGTAAAACATAAATTATCTTTTATTTAAATACTGCAAAAACACATATGAAATAGTTATGTAAATTTCTTTAAGAAGATTTCACTTCGTACAAATCTAAATAAATATTAGTTTTTATATTTTAAAACTTTTACATTTTATTGGTTGGCTGAACACTTTGTTGAAAACCTTGTTGTCAATAGCTTTAAAATATTTGTTCATTTTGCATGTCCTATTTGTTAATGTGAGTGTTCATTTTGTGTTTGGATTTTGATTATTTAACATTTATTTCATATAATTGAAATTTAGTTATATATCTGTATTTGGTAAGTATTCCTGAATTAATTTATTTAATGATAAATATGTAATACAGTTATGTAATACTTATTGCTATAAAAGAAAGTTTATAACTCATAATAACTCACTATTTCTTTTATTAGAGACATGACATTTCCAATGTAAGGGAACACACTGACTCACAAAACCTGCATTGTTTAAATGTCAATAATTGTCATTGTCACTCTTCTCTTAACTATCAACCAATCTTGCTTACCACTAAGATTTGAATTTAAAAAATATATTGATTGCTCACAGATTTCACATTGAATATTTTAATTTTTTTCTTAAACTCTCAAAATTGTGTAGAAACATTTTGGAGGCAGTTAAGCAGTGTTCTGATGTTTACATTTTTAGTGCAAATGACTTACAAGTGTAAAAAATGGCCTTTTGGTCTTGAAATGCATGTACTGAGAATTCATTTCTTAGCACAATTACAGACACTGACAGTTTATTTTAAAACATCAAAAAAGAATCAGTGACATTATCTGTGAGCAAGTAAATTTATAAAAAAAACTTATAAGATTGTTTTTTAGTCATAATTATAATTATGAGTAACATGTTAAACAAGTTTGCATATTTTTTTATGCTGCTGTAGTTCATTTTCTATAAAATCGTTGAAATTTGTCAAATGTTTCATATTTTGATTATTTCTAACTTCAGTTGAGATTTAAACCTCTACAGATACCACCTAGAGAATCAGATAACGAGGTTTTTGGTAAGAATGATATGACTAATGAAAAGATGGCTGAACGTAGACGTAGAGCATATGAATTATTCCAGGAACAACAAGATCTTGTAGCACAGAGAAAGAGAGAAAATATCTTAAAACGTTTAGCTGAGCAGAAAGAAGAAGAACAAGTTTTAGATAGAACTAGAAATGAGTATGTTATTGATATGATTTTTTGTGAATTTCATTTTGCTTCATTGTAAAATTTAATGTAATACAGTTCAATTACTTCAGACCACAGCCCCGCTAGCTCATTTGGTAGCCCACAAGTCCACTGATCGAGGAGTCATGGGTTTGATTCCTAGATGGGGCATACTTTCTTGGAGTTTGGTCTTGAAATAATATCTACTGCTATTCTCCCTTCTACCACTGATTCTAAATCATATAGTGCAGTTGTCAGTCATAGACAGAAGTATGCTTCTAACAACTTGTAAACGACTAAATCTGGAGACTTGGCCTTTCCAGGAACAGTGAGTAGTTTGACTGACTAATATTACCTATACAATGTGTTGTTATGACATCAAATCTTTTTGTCATCAAAAACTATAATAGTTATGTCATTACTTTATTACAGAATGTTGGATGATCGTGCTAATAGATTTACAAGAAGACTTGGTGCACGTAAGAGGTTAGAGGAAGACTGGGTACGAGCTTCAATGTTAAAGAGAGAGAGATTAGACGAAGATCATATGAGGGCTCAAAGTCCTGGTATACTTCTACATGAACAATGTGATAAATATAACAGATGTGCCCAGTGTAAACGTACAATGAGAAATTGTGGAGAGTCTAACCTCTGGAGTGAGTCACGATACATTCCTGGTTCTAGATTGATGGTCTAAAATGTCTTCAATAAAATATAAACTCTTTTATTATCTAGTAATTTTAAAGATCATGTTTAATACTTAATCATTAAAATAAATTATGTTCGAAATTTATATTTTTTTCTCTTTTTGAAATTATGTGTACTGTTTAACATCATATCATTTTGCACTGCTTTGTACAAATTGGTTTTCAAATGAGTTTTTTTGTATCTTGTCAAGTATACCTGTGATAATTTAAATACATGGTCACGGCCTTGACTTTTGTACCAAAATGGTTGATCAACCTTCATCTTGAATGAATTTGACCTTGAATGCAGGTCATAATTCGACCTTGAATGTAGGACACAATTTGACCTTGAATGGCATTGACATTGAATAAATTTGACCTTAACTTTGGCTTCAAATAGATGCTTCTATAGTGAGTATTTTTATGTTTAGCAGTATTTTATGCTAGGCAGTTTTATCTGTGATCATATAATTGTGTGATGTCTCGACTGACTAGTGTAGGGATGTATCTATGTTTAGAATATATTATAATATTTGTCTGTGATGTGAATGTGGTATGTTCTTAAGTTAAATACTAGAATTACATTTTATACATTTTCAATGATACCGGAAGTATCCAAATACCTGTAAGATAGAACTATAAGTTCAAGTTTCCACATTTCATAATTAGTTTACATTTGGTGGTCCTAAATGAGTGTTACTAAGTTTTCAGAATTTGGTGGATTTTTTAATTTCTCAGGATTTGGACATCTCAGGTCACACTGTATAATTTGTATAAAAATGTTGGTCACTTGTTTGGACAGAAAAAGTTTCCTTGTTTACTGTAAATTAAACATGTGTAAAATTTGGATATTAATTTCTGATGGACTTTTCTACTTAAGCTTTTAAAGGGAGATAACAAATGACAAACTTCTATTTTATGGTATTTTATTTTTGTTTCACAAACTTTTCAGATACTATGGCAAATAATGGTCTATTTCTATCCCAAACATTGTTCATACTTGAAAATTTCTCACATTATTGTACAACTAATATGCATAATGTATATTCTTATTTGTTTTGTCATGAATGAAAGTAAGCAAATATTTTTCTACAAATCTTTTATATATTTTTTCTTTTTTATAAATTCTTGGTGCACTCCAATTTTCATTCTTTCATTTGTTAATATTTGTATAATCCAAAACATGATTGCATTTTCTCTAATACATACACACTGTTTGTCCCCTTGGCTTTTAGAATTATGTGTTGAAATTGATAATTTATATAGGCTAGAGTCTTAAATTCATCAGGGTGAAGTCAAAACAGTATTTTTTCAACATTTCTGTATTTGTTAATACTTTCTATGCTATTATACTGATCCTGCTAACCAATCACAAACAAAATTATTTATATATTTTATGTATTTATTTGATGTAGATTGTATTAAATGTTGACCTCTCTGACTATATGGACATTTGACAATGTCAGTCAAGTTTTTTAGTTCATTTTAGCTTTCCTACAATTGAATACCTATTGGGACAGAAATGGCTTAACCTTAGATATTTAAAATAAACATTTAACTATAGTCTATGTTCTCTTGAAACTTGACTTTAAAGCATTTAGGGGTCCAGACTGTCAGTGTCCTGGGATTCTGAGGACCCTTAAACTCAGGGGAATTCCTTCGATACTTAGCTGGGGATTTCATTCCGATCCCTTAAACATAACATTGTTCTTGTGTGAATTTAAGTTTCTATGAATTGTTTAGCACAAGTTGTGACAGCGAGTCAAGTTTGATCCTATGTTACTTACAAGTACTGAATTTAAAAAATGTATGTTCATAAATTATGTCTGTTCATTCGTCTGGTCAACAGTATAGCTGTATCGTTTATTGTACATGTAGCTTTTTCCTTCCTGTAGTTATATAGTACAGAATTAACCCTTTCAGTATTGTTTGATGTATCTGTGATATTACCTACATTTTCTTGTTTTTGTAACAAATTTTTATTTTATTTATTGAAAATTAAAATGCTTGGTAGCTTGTTATGTAAAGTCAATAGGTTAATGAATTGACATGAATGATTTCACTGTAACTTTCTGAGTAAAAGTGTTTGGTGTCAAACAATTGTGGTACTCTTTTAGTATGTTTTAAGCTTGGAAAGAATACCCAAAAACCTTAGATCAATATTACGAATTTGTATAAAGGAATGTATTCAATCACCATGAAATTATTCAAACTTTGACAGTTGAAAAAAGGAGCCCATGGTGTATATTTTATTAGCTAATAGTGTTAACATTGAAGCCCCTGAGTTTTATGTTAAGATATGTTAGTGTTGTAGTCTAGTATATTACTGGCCTATTGTGCCTTTGTTTATTATTACACAATAATGTATAATACAACTGCTGAAAAGCCTTCCTGGATTATGTTTGTCGACATTACAACCCCACTAGAGGCATTGCAAATGTCTTTGAGCATGAAATTTACCTACAATTGTTCCACTCCATCCAGGTGCGAGGGATCTGATGCATGAAGGTAATTTCAAAAATCAGGGGTTATGTACAAAATTTTTAAGTTGGCTGAACCAACTAATATGGAAGCAGATTTTAAAACTGCTCCAATTTTTTAACTTAATATACTGATCAAATAACACACTGTAATTATAATTATATATAATATAATTTCTAAAACTGCCAAGTTTTGATTGTCTATCATTTCTTAGTATTATTATTATTTTTGTATGATATATTATTTTTTGTATATTATATTTTTTCATACTGTATAATTTTATCGATACATAGAGTTGTATGGTAGATGAAATTTGCAAGCGAACTTGTGCTCATTAATTTTGATTGAATTTTTAAAAAAATATTTGAATGTTTCATTGTATAGTCCCACAAATTTTACCTGATGTTTCACCTTTTTAAGTCAGATGATGCTTTTTTGTTAAAGTTAAATTTTATTCAACCGTAAGTGTGGCACATGTAGTAACACCACTGATTTAAATGCTTGATATATGTTTGATAATCACCATATATGAGTACCATGAGTATGGGTATTTTTTTATATTGATTGTGAGTACAGAAATACTGTAGTAAGTATTTAAATCAGCAGGGTTAATGTATGTGCCACTGTCAGTTGAATAAAATTTATCTATATTGTGATTAAAACAAGGTCTTGTTAACTTCTGAAGACAGTTGAGCAGTTCTATCGGATTTATGTCACACTTGATCACTTGTGATATCTCTGCTTCCTTGAGGAGTTTCGTAAATATTTACGGAAGAAGTTGAACAGGCTGTATCAAATTTTAATGAGGTTATTTGTGTCAGGTTAATTTTGTCAGACTATACATATGCATGTGTCTTAACTCCTCCCCCTTTTTGACAAGCACCTCCCCCCATCCAAAATCCTATTGTTGTTTTTTTCTTGTTTATGCACTTTCATTAATTGTGCTAGTGAAGATATATATTTTAGAAAAAAATATTGATTTATTTTGCAGTTGAGAAGTTTTTACGAATAATGTGATAGATTTTGTGATTTTTTTTACTAGAAATGTGTTGATCGTTATGTTTAACCTGTCTTGTACAGAAAACTGAATAAATTTGAAATATTTAATGATGTTATTGTGTTTACTGTCCTTCAAGTGATGTGATCATTGTTTGTCCATTGTCTGGTTTCATTATTTCCTTAAAACGTATTTCTCCCCTGAATCCATCAGACCTACTGCTACAATATTTACAAATGTATGTACAACTCATGCTCATTTGGTGACCCTTCCTCAGTCAGATTTCATCAACTTCAAGTTGGTTTGTTGGGTTTAACGCCATCTGTCAACCTACTTTCTCCTCCTGGAAAGGCTAAATCTCTGGATTTAGCTGTTTATCAACTACTAAGGGCATACTTTCGTCGGTGACCGACAACTGCCCTACATAATTAAAAATCATTGGTAGGAGAGAGAATGGCTGTAGAAATAATTTCATGACCTAGCTCCATGAAAGTATGCCCCCCCCCCCGGAATCGAACCCAGGACCCCTCGATCAGTAGACTTGCGTGCTACCAACTGAGCTAGCCGGGCGGCTTGTCAACTTCAAATATTGTTAAATCTTATTTAACTGGCCGTAGTGCATACATTAACTTGGCTGTACATAAGTATGGGTATCTATTTTTAATGAGAAAGAGTACAGTAACTGTAGTAATGTAGTGAATATTTAAATCAGCAGGGTTAATGTATGCACCACTGGCAGTTGAAAAAATTAACAATAGAATTAAAAAGGGGATGTTATAAAATACCAGTGTGTACTCTGATACACCTTGGTCTAACTGCCATGACCAAGGCACTATCTCAATAGGTTTTTTGGGAATCAATGGTGCTTTTGGGGATTTTGTTGGGTTAAATGCCCAAGCAACACATTGTATAGGTCATATAACGGCAGTCAGTCAACCTACTCACTCCTCCTGGAAAGCCTAAAGCTCTGGATTCAGCTGATAACCAACTACTAAGCCCATACTTTTGTCAGTGACTGACAACTAACTGCCCAACATAATTAAAATCAATGGTAGGAGGGAGAATGGCTGTAGAAAAAATTTCATAACCAAGCTCCACGAAAGTATGCCCCGCCCGGGAATCGAATCCACAATCAGTAGACTTACGTGCTACTGGGCGGCTGCTTTTGGGGATTACATTTCAACAAGACAAGAGGTTCCTTGACATGACAACATAGTTTGAATCATGAAATGCAGACTTCCATTTTGGTCAATGGGGCTCAAACTGCCTAGCAACCTTATCAGAATCCTGCTAGCACCATGTGCAAACTTCAGATAGAATCTGGAATTATCTCAGACTGTAAGAAAATTTGCTTCAGCATTCATTCTTTTTATAAATTCTGAATTCAAGTGTGTCATATATCTGAAAACAATACATGCACATCAGTAACTAACTTTACACATTACGTTCAACCAATGACTGCTGGTTGAACAATACCTAGATTTATACACTGTAAAAAAACTTTAACACCAGACATTGTTTGGACAAGGCATAATTCCAGTATTCAGAGAATTCCAGGTTTCTGAGGTTTAGTCCATTTTTTCTCAACTGTCAAAGTTTGAATAATTTCACGGTGATTGATTACACACTATTACAATGTCACGAGTGTTAGACAAAGAACATGAAGTCACCATGACTAAACTAAAAATAATGATTTAACATAACGATGGGTTTATGGGAAAATTGGCTGATTTTTGGATGATTCAGGTTTCCAGAGGTTTCTCTGTATAACAGAACTGGATGTCAACATAAACTTTATGAGACTTGAGATCATTGTAAGACAATACATTCCTCATCATATATGGTGTTTTCTCCACAATATTGTTATGTTTATAACCATGAAATGTCTGCATCCCAAGCCTTCAACTAGAAGGTTTTAACAAGTTAATAGTTTCAAAAATAAAATAATGCACCAAAAAGCTTAAAGAAATTTCTAATTTAAAAGACAATACAGTCAAAATTCATGCTCAAGCTATACAACTTGGTCTTTGACCTCCAATGGTGATCCCTTAACAAGATTACATGTGTGAAGTTCCAAGTGAATACATCCAGCTGTTTCAAATATATGAAAGATATAAGAATGTTACACTTATCCTAGAAGTCAGAATAGTCAAGCTAAAAAGAAATTACATTTTATCATCCAAGTTTCATGCATATGTTTGTTCACTGACTACAGTTATTACCCCAGGTCATCAGGCTACTGGTATCTATCTATTATCCTGGGGAGTCTTTTACTTAACCTAGTGCAGCAGATATATAGACACCACCCCAAATTGCACAACCCTTTGCAGGTACCATTTACTCCTGGGTGGAGTAAAGCAATTGCATATTATTTCTTGCTCAAGGAAATTAGCAGTGCCCATGGTGAGGTTCAAAACCCAGAACCTCTCAAGCTACTGCCCTAGCATTGTGTCTCTGATGAAAGAATGTTCAACCCAGAATCAACGAAGTCAAAAAGATAACAACAAACAATCAATATTTAACATTTTTAATCACACAAGAATCATGACTGACAATGTAATCTTGGTGAAATGTTTTTTGTTTGCTATTTTTTATCGTGTTTTTTTTCCATGTTTTTTGTCATGTTATGTATGCATTGTTTGTTTTAATTTTTGTGTGTATTATGTCTTCCTGTACTGTAATGTTGTTTTGTTTTGTTTATGCTGTATATATCCATATCTTTCCAGTTATGGCAGCTAGCAATACCAGTAAGCTTTCCTGGACTGTTCTATCATCAGTGCTGGTCTACCCTTCAATGTATCGATATCTTCTCTGATATCAACATTATTTGACTTTCATGGAAGGGTAATGCCCTAATTCATACTATGAACCTTCGGAAGCCCAGAATCTAACTAGGTCTCAAGATTCAGACTCGAGGGCACCAAAAAACCACTAGCTTACAGCACCTGCTATTTGTTGTGTACATTGTGTGTATCTATATTGTAATTTTGTATATAATGAATCAAATTTAAATCAAAGAATTAGAGCTTAAAGCAATTATAGACTGAAATTATTAACGTTTCATAAAAAATATACTTCAAACAAATATAAGCATTACATGTTTATATAAATAATAAAATAAACCCAATGGCTTCTCAATATGGACAAGAAACTTGATAAATTTTATGTTTTATCAGATATGACCAAGAGTTTATTTTATCACATAAACATGTAATACTAATATTGTAAGTGCAAATTGTACATAGGTATTTGAACTATTAAACAACTAAAGAAAATTTTAACATACAAGTCAATAGTTCACAAATAACATAGGTTAAATTACATCAGTAAAACATCCCTGATTTCAATACCTAACTAACTTAATAATGTTCATAATTAAAGATAAAATTATTGCTTATATGAACAAAATAAACACTAGACAAAGTGTCAACAATATCAATTGAACAAAAAGGGAAAACAGATTAAGATTTATAATCTAATTTTCATAATCAAAAGTCATAGAAAAACATTTATTCAATCTCGTTCCCATTCTTACTTTCAAGTATTTGGCAGTAATGGTAAATTATAACTATTTAAGACTGCTTGTGTATTACAAATATACAAAATATTTAAACTTTGTATGACACGGTTAATGTCCAGACAAATCTTTGAGCAAAACAAATCTCCAAGCCTTGAAGAATCATATTACAACAATTAAAGGGTCAAACATTAATTAAATAAAAGTGCAGGGTTAGAATACCAATACATTTTGAGCAGCTAGTAGAATAAAAACAAGGGTTCTGTGGGCCCTGTACTGCTCACCTGGGAACAAGTTCCTAACGGCTGGGTTTTTGACCTTAAAGGTAGGCTAAATTGGACTCCAGGGGCATTCTTTGATTAATCTATGTAGAAGATCTGTAGGTGATGCTTCATGCTAATGAAGGAGCTCCAGGCCCTAGAGAAGACTTTACCCAGAAAGACAGGTCACAATATGTTCACCTTGAGCACTTTGTGCTCTGATGAGCTAATAATTAAATATCTATACATAGTTTCTTTGTTTAAGATATAACCATTGTTATTTATTTGTAACAATAAATTCTGTATCAAAAATATAATTTGGTGCTGAAATAAGTAAGAGGTATTGAGGCAGGTTCTATAAAACTCAGATTTATTTTCTTTCAACATAAAAATGAACTAGCCAAACAAATTCATCCTTGTTTGAAAAAAGTCAGCTATCATCAAGCAAAGATTTAACAGAAGTATATTCTTAACATGTTAGTTCTAATTCATTTTTTAAAAACTTTTTCAAGTTTTATCATGGCAGCTTTTTTAATTAATATTTTTTCAACAAGATATTCTCACCAGTGCTTACTTAATGCAGCAAAGATCACCAACTTCCACATTTCAGGAATAAAACCCATCAATAATATTTTTTTGGTAGAATGGTAACAATTAAAATTGACTGAGATTTGAACCAAGATTGGTTTAGAATATCACAGCTAAGTAGAAATCCTCATAACCAAACTGGGTATAAATCATTCAGTCTTCTCACCTTTACATGTACATGGGTGAAAGTTTCAAAATCCTGTAATTCCTGACTTTTATTATTTAAACCAGGGCTCGAATTTAAGCTCGCATACTCGCAAAAATGCCAGTGGATTTTGAAAATAGCGAGTAACTTTTATTTTAACTCGAAAATTTTCATGAGTTGAAATCGCCGCAAAAATTTTACTGTCTAAACTAGCAAGGCTCAAATCAGCATTAAAATGCCCAAATAGATCGATAGTATCAATTAAACATCACTGTAAAAGCATATTGGGATATTTTTGTCTATCCCACAATAATGCCATTGTTCTATCTAGTTAAATGTAGCACGATGTTGTTTTTATATTGCATATGATTGTGCAATGTGCGCAAATAAAATTTGAATAAAAAATGCGAGCGATTACTTTCATTTTGTGTGTTGAAATAAAATCACAAAAATTTGCCCATCCAATTTTTCATTAATTTGAGCCCTGATTTGAACCATGTCTTACTATAGGAAAACCCCCATTTCTCCTGAAATTCAGAATAAGTCCTGAAAACTTTCACTCATTCATAAGTTACCTTTATCACCAACCTGAGTTTTACATTTTGTAGGCATGTTTTTACATGTAAAATTTTGTATGTATATAATATATTGTATGTATCAAGTGTTTGTATTGTTTGTTTTTGTGTTTGTTGTTATGTGTGAACGATGACTATGAACTATACATTTACAAAAAACCAACAGAATACACATTATAATATGTAAGAGATTAAATCAACAGGTGATAACAAGTAAATCTGTGAGCTAATGCTCACTAGTGATACCCCCGCAAAAATCTAAAAATATGCGACAAACAGGAAGTAGACGAGCAAGGAGCATGAAATCGCTTTACACCACATGGGACTATGGGATGAAGCAATATGCAAAGTATTAGGCTGCTGCATGTTATAGTTGCTGAGAAAACTGCGACGGAAATTTTGTAACGGACGGACGCACGGACAAGGGTAAAACAGTATACCCCCCTCTTCTTCGAAGCGGGGGTATAATAATATACCCTTCAATACATATGGTTGTAGGAAATATATACTGATTACATGTAATAGGTCTTTTAATGTTTTTAACAACTAATTCATTTAACAAGAATTCATGATTTGTCAAAACAAAGTTCCACAGCATACAAAGAATCCTTTTTCATTAATCACAATAAAAACCCAAATCACATTACCCATAAAAAACAATGAGAGGGAGAAATGATAAACTTTTAAACTAACCCCAACCAAAATAATGAAGTAATTCATACTACAAAATAAAGTTGCGTTAAGTGCCACATGGAAAAATTTACAAAAGGGCTCTTTCAAAACGTAACTTAAATAATTCATATAACAATTCTAAAACTCCATTAGCTATCTGCAGATAAAGTAATATAACAAAGCTGATAAACAAAAATTAAAGACAGAAATATAGTTCAAATCCACAGTAATATTTCTATGTGTTACTGGAGCTATGTTGACAACTCTGGAGTGAACATTATGCACAAAACTCAGTAGCATTTTCAAAGAATTTTCTAACAAATTCAGTATAATACTTGAGTCAACTATTATATTTGAAAGCAGGTATCATTCAATGGTACTTCTATGAAATTATAGGTCTAAGCAAGGCAGTCAAAATTACTTAACAATTAAATAGAATGATTAACATATTCTAGAAATTGAAATCACTTTCTTATTGAAATTGAATCAAGGTTGATTAACCAGATACAAGTACTTTTTCATTGCTTATACAAAATAATAGATTCAAGATTTTAGAAACAAGCAGAAAATTGCTCATTATTATGTTTAAAGCAGAAAAATAACAAAAAATAACATAAGAAAAAGCATAACTAAGTACTAAAACTGATTAACGAACACTGTACAACATTAGCCCTCAAAATAGAAAATTAACGTTAATTACTTGATGAATAAAAATCATGATAAGTAAATAATTTGTAAACAATCCGAGAATGGATATAATATATATAAACAATTTTTGAATCGATGATACCAAAATAACTGGTATGTCTTTAAATCATTGGTTTTCCAAGGCTTGATAAATCCCTAAAAAGTACCAATCAAACAAAATGAGGCAAGCTTAAAAGGCTTCCAAAAAACCTAATGATACAAATGCCTCAGTCCCATAAAATGGTGGCTTGTTGTGGACCGTACGTGCAAACAGCAGTAGGACGTGGGAAGCCTTGCATATAAAGGTGTCAGTACACACATGGCACAAAACAACACACCCGTACGGAGTTGTAGCTGGAAGATATGCAAGTTTTATCTATACTCGGCCAAGATTTTGTTCATGATTTGACTTTGAAACTGTCAGATATGTGTATCCATGGCTTATCTCAAGGACCCTGGTAAAAGCGTAACAGTCCGTACGGGTACGCAAGAGTTCGTACGAGCCCTTGTGGAGCTTGATCACACGCCACCCCCCTCATGGCTATTTTTATGTTTATGGGACTGTAGCATATGTTATTAAAAAAGCTGAAGTACACTTATTCTATAAACAATGAAAAATCAGATCAACTCAGTCTGAAATTTGAAAAATTTAGTTCTTATGTTTGAAGAATTTTGCCTTCTAACTTTCCAACCTGTCAGCTGTAGGGTTATATTTTCTCACAACAACTATCTGTCCCATGTTGCACTCATAATGTATAATGAACAGCAAGGATTTATCAAGCCTTGTTTATAATCCTAACATGTTTAGTGTACATTACATTAAATAACAACTTGTTAGATGTACAGTTAAAATACTAGAACTTGAAATATAAGTCATATCTAACTTTTATCAAGCATATAGTACAATAATGGTACACTCACATTTCAACAGTTTGCAAATTTAAAGTTTCTACAACTATAGAGGCTGTTCTCTTCTGGCATCATCAATAAGTGGACTAAATTCCATATTGGAAAATATGAAATATTCTTCAGAGTTATGGAATTTAACCCAAATATTTAAGTTTCTAATGACTGTCAAGTGGTTGCATGAAACCAGACATTCCCATTCCCCATACAGCCAGTAGATTACTTGCTTCCACTGATGGGCAGTATTTGTACCTTGTTCACAAGAGGTCATGTTACTAAATATTTCCATGTCCAAAACTCTGACAAGAGAATAACCAAAAAATTTGCATACTGTTGTGTATAAGAAACAACCCATACAGGATCATAATCAGCTGATGATATTACAAAGTTACCCAAGAAACCTAAACCTCAAGAACTCGAGAATCCTCCTTAACATTTATACCGTTTTAAGTCCCGTTTTTGAACACAGTACACCAATCAACTGCTAATTCTCACTCTTTGTATGATCAGATTTCTCAGGTGACGATGTATTAGATATAAAGCAGACATCAAAATACATTTATGGTAAACATTAATAGTTTGTTTTTTCTCAACTGTCAAAACATGAATAAATTCAGGATGACTTGAATTTATAGTCGTCTTAAATTTGCGGTCATCAGATGGCTTGTTTTGTCAATATATATATCTGCCCGCCCTGTTTAAGTTTTCTAATTGTACATAAAAATTAGCAGTTAAGCAGTATAAAGCTGACAACCTGTCAGTTGTTATAATGAAAAGTATAACAAGAACATGTGAATAAATCTAATAAATCCAGTCACTGTGAAATTATTTACGCTTTGACAGTTCAGAAAAAACAGACTTCTATCAGACAGTATAAAATAAGGTCTGATTAAAACAAAAAATAATAATTTTTTACAATAATAATAAAATGATACAATTTCTGGCAGTAACAACTTCAAACTATTGGAATGTCACAATTATTTTATTTTCCAACAATCTGAAGTCATATATTATCAACTATCACAATACGCAAGTCCTTCGAATATAAAGGGCCAAAAAATATAGTCAAATATGTAAAGTCAACTGGTCAATATTGTCAAGTAGGTCAATCTGTTTAAACACATAAATATCATCATTACGTTCAAATACCGTTGAGTTTTCAACATCATCGTTGATAAAAATCCAAGTGCATTTAATTTCACATAAAATAAGTCAAGGGAAGGAATTGGGATTTAAAAGTCAATGCAGAAAAACCTGCTAAAAGCGTCAATGGACATTCATAGTCAATGGCCTTGTTTATAATACATTATAAATGAACACAAATTAATTTATTTTATGTTATGCACCAAATCTTTGACGATTTTTCTTTCAATCTGCGTTTTTAATTCCGTCATCAAGCTGTCACTTTAATATTAAAGTATCACATCCACCAATGAAATCATCAAAACATTGCGAACACTTCCACTTTGTTATAATGACTTTAACTTTCTTCTGAGATCAGCAAATTTTACATCAGTACAAACACAAGACTTCTTCTAGTGTAATAATATTTGGTCAAACCTGTCGTTTAGTTTAGTCACAGGATAAAGTCAAGAGGAACACTACAACATCCTGTTCTCCATCATGGCATCAGTCGTACTTTACGTATCTATCATAACTTGACAATCTATACACCATATTGTCCAACAACATCACTCTCAGCCAATCAGGACATTTTCTTGTTCAGCACTCTCCAGTGATCCTCTTCAAAAGTTTTTCGTCAACGTCGCTGGCCGTTCCCGTATTGGTGTAGGTATTCACCAATGGGAATATTAAAGTCTTCACATCTCGTCGTCTAGTCAGTGTAATACACATCATTACACGTATCTTTGTCCAATGAATGACAGGAGTCCCACCATGCATCATGTCTTCTTCGACATCAAAACATCGCCGCATGAATCTGTTGGACACTGTCACTTTTTACAGGGGGCTCCATCAAGTCCATGGCGTCGTGGATTTTAGTACCCAAATAGTCATCGTCTCACGTCAATGGGGAAGGACCTTGCCAATAAATTCTTTATCTGAATCTATGACAAATAAATGGCTAGCTATACTCTGACATATGAAAGATGTTACAGTGGTGATTTCCAATTTCTCTTTAATCTTAAACCCTCTAAAACTGGAATCCACCCATAGGAGCGTTGTCAGAGGCTTGGAACCTGAACTGTTCAGAATTCTGATCAACTTCTGGGGCAATGGCGCGATCTTCTTCTTCGGTGCCAAAATATCTCTCAATCATATCAAAAGCTTTCTGATAAATCTCACGATTCTCATGACTTTGTAGGAATTCTATCTTATCAAGACCTGTAATACAGATAGGGTACTGATTTAGCATTAACTATATTGAAATACTGCCTAACATTAAGGGATGAAAGATTGAGTCAAAATTCTTTTTTTTACAGGAAAATACAGTTTTTGTTAAATTACAAGATTAATTGAAAGTAACTAGACGAAGTCAGAAAACATATTTTGTTTCTTCAAGGAAATACATCATTTTTTCCTTAAGTATTGAATGACCTTTGATCTTGTTGGTTGATCATAACTAAGGAGGTGTAGATATTGGTTGTGTTCGTCATCACATCTCAAGTGAGTGAAGCATTTTTTACCAAATACCTTAACAAAGATACACAAAGACCAGCAAAGCCTCTGTTCCCTCCCCATTTAGTATTTTAGTATTTTCTTATTTTAATTTGGTTTAACACAGTAGCAACATAGCAGTCAGTCAACATACTCATTGTTCCTGGAAAGGCTAAATTAGCAGTTAATCCGTTACTGTGCGCATATTTCTGTCAGCAACTGACAACTGCCCAACATGATTTAGAATCAGTGGTACAAGGGAGAGTGGCCATAGAAATTATTTTATGACCAAGCTCCATGAAAGCATGCCCACCCAGGAATCAAACCTAAGTCTCCTCCTTTAGTAGATTGGTATGTAACCAATCGAGCTATTCAGGAAGCTTAACATAATAATCAGTCATAAGCAAGACAAAGTAATTCAAATACAACTCCTGTCCCACATTCATAAATGTAGAATAATAATAATATTCAAGTAAATCTAAAAACCTACCATAACATTCTTCAATCATAACAGAGTAAGGGTTAGTACCACCATTAGATTTAGTATCTTGGTCACCAAGACGTAATATATTCTCTAAACCATTTAATGCTACATGTACTATCTTACTATCCATTACAGTCAACAAATCACATAGTGGTGGAATACAGCCTTGATCTACTAAAAACCTGAAACACAAAGTAAAAAAACATGAGTTGGGAGAGAGAAATTGGGAACTTGAGAAAGAGCAATCAAAAATCTCCTTATACTGGTTGGAAGTTAATATAAAAATACAAAGATTTCATAGTCAGTAGTTATCATTTCACTATAATGTCTCTGCAGAAGTCCACTAGCAAATTATTGGGTTTCAAGGGGACAAATCATAGAAATAAATTGTCTGACTTCAGGATATATGTCAAAGATAGAAAATCACATACATCTATAACCCTGACAATCACTTTATTGTATCGTCCTTGCAGAAGTCCAACAATAAAATCACATTGCTGGGTTCCAAGGGGACGAATCCATCAAGTACAGTCATTGCCTTAAATTTTCTCGAGCACTAGGCCAATTAATCATGTTTTAAGTGAAAGGAAAACTTATAAACTAGCCCAACTATGTAAATTAAGTAATTTTTACAAGCCTGAAACAGTTAAGTTTTCACTTGACCCAGGCTTCAGACAAGTCAGTTAGGGCGAAGAATGATATCAACAAATTATACTGGTAAATTTCTTAATTTTTTTAACATCGACTTGATGTCTGACTTCAGGATAAATGTCAAGGACAAAATATCACACACATCTATAACCCCGACAGTCACTTTATTGTACCGTCCTTGCAGAAGTCCAACAACAAAATCACATTGTTGGGTTCCAAGGGGACGAAAATATTCTACCTAATTGATTACAATACTTTTTTTTCTTTATACAACATGTGCCTCTGCAGACTTGAGATTTCTTTCAAATCATGCAATTTTCCACAAAGTTGAGTTTACCTTGGATTATTCTTTCCGCTTCTCGATAAAATTGAAATACATTTCCAAAACATTCCATACAAAGTATGGCCCAAGCTCCATCTCCCAAATACTAAATAAAGCCCCAATATAAACATTTACCTAATTTGTTCAGGTGAACCACCAGATGTAGCATTAGTTATAGCCCAGGCTGCTTCCTTTCTTGTTTTAAAATCTGCTCTACCTAATATATCTATCAACACAGGAAATATGTTAGCATCTATCACAGCCTGAAATATACAACCAAGAGAACATGTTAGTATTATACAGGAAATATGTTAGCATCTATCACAGCCTGAAATATACAACCAAGTGAACATGTTAGTATTATACAGGAAACATGTTAGCATCTATCACAGCCTGAAATATACAACCAAGAAAACATGTTAGTATAATACAGGAAATAAGTTAGCATCTATCACAGCCTGAAATATACACACATAGAGAACATGTTAGTATAATACAGGAAATATGTTAGCATCTATCACAGCCTGAAATATACACACAAGACAACATGTTAGTATAATACAGGAAATATGTTAGCATCTGTCACAGCCTGAAATATACAACAAGACAACATGTTAGTATAATACAGGAAACATGTTAGCATCTATCACAGCCTGAAATATACAACAAGACAACATGTTAGTATAATACAGGAAATATGTTAGCATCTGTCACAGCCTGAAATATACACACAAGACAACATGTTAGTATAATACAGGAAATATGTTAGCATCTGTCACAGCCTGAAATATACACACAAGACAACATGTTAGTATAATACAGGAAATATGTTAGCATCTGTCACAGCCTGAAATATACACACAAGAAAACATGTTAGTATAATACAGGAAATATGTTAGCATCTGTCACAGCCTGAAATATACAACCAAGAGAACATGTTAGTATAATACAGGAAATATGTTAGCATCTATCACAGCCTGAAATATACAACCAAGAAAACATGTTAGTATAATACAGGAAATATGTTAGCATCTATCACAGCCTGAAATATACACACATAGAGAACATGTTAGTATTATACAGGAAATATGTTAGCATCTATCACAGCCTGAAATATACAACCAAGAGAACATGTTAGTATAATACTATTAACCATAATAGGAAGAAAAGCATGACTTAAACCTGAAATCCCCAGTTAGATGTCCAACAAACAGTGCTTATACACAAAATACGGGAGATAGTTATCTCTGACATTCTATGAACACAATTACATTTCCCATTCTTATACTTAAGCTTTTACCTTGTATACTCTCTTGTGTACTCTCCAGAACTGGCCCCATTTTTTATGCTATATAAACTTCATCATAGTGAAGGGCAAACATATCAACTAGCCTGACTGGGTTAACACGATGTTATACCATGAATATTTTGCAGCCTTTTATTTAACAAATAATTCCCCCAAAAAATAAATACCAAGACTGTTAAGACAAGGTTACAACATTTTATTTTCTAAATCAAATCAAAATGACTCTGATAACATTGACCCCCTTTTTCCAAGCATAATATTATCAAGATGGGACCATTGAATCATAGATGTCTGACATAAGAAATATTGATGAATATATCAACAACATCCTCTCCTTTCATTACATCACATTCACTATATCGTCCTTGCAGAAGTCCAACAACTAATAAACAATTGCTGGGTTCCAAGGGGACGAAGGGTTTTATCATAACTAAACATTAAAATGATCAAATCTAGCCTGAGTATTTTGTTATGTTAAATGGTACCAAGTTAATGTTTCTCAGATAAGAGGCTTAGTATGAAAGCATGATCAACAGCATGTACTAGATCATAGAGACATTTAACAAAATATCTTGATGCAGTTATAAACAGTGACAGCATAAAAATCTTTAATTGATAGACATTTGACACAAGAAGAAAAATATTGATGAATATAATAAAACAGACAGTGCTTTCTTTACATCACATTTACTTTATTGTCTTGGCAGAAGTCCAACAACAAAATTACATGGCTGGGTTCCAAGGGGACCAATCTAACACATACTTAACTATTATATAGGTCCATTTTCTGTTTAAACATAGAACAAATTGTCTGACATCAAGATATATGTCAAAGATAGAATATCACATACATCTATAACCCTGACAATCACTTTATTGTATCGTCCTTGCAGAAGTCCAACAACAAAATCAAATCGCTGGGTTCCAAGGGGACGAATCTTACATATACTGTCAAAATCAAATATTTCTTTATTGTCGGTAAAATAAATCAACATACTGTACACTAAATTATATAGGTACATTTTCTGTTTAAACATAGAACATTGAACACCAGAGGAACAGATAAGGTTTGGGGTGTATTGGGTATTTACTCCCAGTTTTCCAGACAATTGAGCAATGCCATTTCCAATAGAGTGCGTAAATTGTTTACCTCAATTTCCGCTCAAACTGCAAACACATATTTGTCCTCAAATAAAGGATTTATATTGATTTATTGCTGCAAACAATTAAAATATATATATGCGCTATTTCCAATGTACTCTGACGTGTATAGGTATAAAGGTATATACAGATGTTATCGAGCGTGTTATCATAAGTCGGCGACTTTATTATCGATTTTGTGACATCCTTGTGCACACATATGTCGGCGAGTTAATCTCCCAGCGTGTTAACGACAATTGGGTTTTAATGAGATGTAATTGGCATGTAATTGTCGCGTGAAGTTTCATTTTTCGCATCTCTTATCTGACCAGTTTTGATTTTTTTTTATTTACGTTCGATACGCGGCGATTTCGAGACTTTATGAGTAAAGGAGTTTTTAATTGGGTTATGATACGCAAATTTTTTATTCTTATAGGGTTTTTGAGATTTTTAATTGCGTATTTACGCAGATACGCAGCTTATCTGTTCCTCTGGAACACTATGTCTGACTTCAGGATATATGTCAAGGACAAAATATCTCATACATCTATAACCCTGACAATCACTTTATTGTATCGTCCTTGCAGAAGTCCAACAACAAAATCACATTGCTGGGTTCCAAGGGGACGAAGGATTGTGAATATCCAATTAAAAACAAAGGTAAAATATCCAATGTTAGTTTCAAACACTTTTACAGGAACATCAATCACTCGATACAGGGGCCAACAGGCTTGATACAGGGGCCAACAGGTTTGATACAGGGGACAAGGGGCTGATACAGGGGATGAAAGGCTGATAAAGGGGACAAAGGGCTGATACAGGGGATGAAGGGCTGATACAGTGGACAAAGGGCTAATACAGGGTCAAAGTGCTGATAAAGGGGATGAAGGGCTGATACAGTGGACAAAGGGCTGATACAGGGGATGAAGGGCTGATAGTGGACAAAGGGCTGATACAGGGGATGAAGGGCTGATAAAGGGGACAAAGGGCATAATGAAGGGCTGATAAGGGTACAAAGGGCTGATACAGGGGATGATGGGCCATTACAGGGTTCAAAGGGCCGATACAGGATCAAAGTGCTGATACACAGAATGAAGGGCTGATACAGGGGTGGAAGGACTGTTACAGGGGATGAACAGCTGATACAGGTGACTAAGGGCTGATACAGGGGTGAAGTACTGGTATATAATTGTACAACATGTACTTACTTGTATTTGCATTCTGTTACCAGCAGTTATATTTGAAATTGTCCAACAGGCTTCTTTTCTTATTGATTCTTTAGAACTGCTCAATAAATGTAACAAACAAGGTAATGCTGAACAACTTAATATAACCTGAAAAATAGAAATAGAACAGTATTTTATTGAATATTCAAGTTTTAAGAGAGTGTATGATCAACCTCAGTCATGAGGGAATAATCCTAGATTTCAGGTAAGAAATCTTACGTACTGTATAGTTTCAATACAAAATTACCTTGGCTATTGCAAAATCATGCCAATTTTTTATTAATCTTTTAACCCAAAATCCTTAATTTGAGAAGAAAAAGGTCCTTTCAATAAAGTTATTAAGATCATTGATTCTGAGATTCAAGGAAATATCTTTTTAGGTCAAATAAACTTAATCATAAGTCAGTACGAAGGGTGATCAAAGAACAAAAATAGAGTATTCAATATATTTCAAGTCTTACTAACCTGTGTCTGATAATCATCACCAGTTACAATATTTCCTACAACTCTTAAAGCAGCAGAAATTACACTTTGATGATTATGCCTGAAAATGATAAAAAGGGATTTATACTTATTTAATATTTATTTTAAAGTTTTGTTATATAAGGATGTCACAAACAAATAATAAGAGAAATATGAACCTAGGTGGTCTCTGCTTAGAATGGACATGGGCAAAATAAATAAGGAAATACATAGATTATAGTCCATTTTTTCTAAACAGTCAAAGTTTGAATACTTTCACAGTGGATGATTACACACTATCTGAATATCACAAGTGTTAGACAAAGAGCACAAAGTCACCGTGAAATTATTCATGTTTTGACAGTTGAGAAAAAACAAACAATACATGGCGAAAAAAAAACCATATGTGTAGAATAAAACAAACTTAGTAGCTGTGGACAGTTTTACTTACTTTACTCAGCTGATCCGTCTTTCATTTTTTTCTGTTAACCTAAACTCTTATCTAATAGTAACACTGTATCATAACCAGTACTTAATAACTAAACCCTTAGAGTCAACCCCCAAAGAACTTTGTACAAGTTTTCAAGAAAGGGAATTTATCCATAGAACAAAAAATCTTGTCAGAAATGCTAAGCACCTGGGTTTCTTAATGTGCTCACCTACAGCATGATATAACGTTCTTACAGCAGAGAAAAAACTGCACAAAAACCAAACAACAAATGTAATGTGGAAACCACATTAAAGCTGGATTTAAAAACTTTTAACGCAAAAATTACAATGGGAAATAATCCATTATATAGCCAGGTAGAGTGGTGGTTACTTTCTAATTCTGTTCATCACATGGTATGTTATCATTGTATGAAGTTTCATAAAGACCTGACAATAAATGGCAGAAATATATGGTAAAGAAAAACTTTAACGCAATTGTTTACAACACCGGACGCCCAACTATGCCCGACCAACTGCCTGTGTTTCGCCAAACTATTAGCTGAGTTTTTTCGTTGAAAAATCCCGCTAAAAATGTCAGAAGAAACAAGTACAATACAGCTATACTTACATTAATAATTCCACTAATCTTCTACATACGCCAGAATCTATAACAGCTTGTATTTTCTCATTAGGACCATCAGATAGATAAGATAATGCCCAACATGAATCAGCTAATACATCTTTATCAGTATGATATAATAAACGTGCTAATACAGGTAACGATGGAGATACCTGAAATTATTCATACAATTTACATGGTTAGTTATTGACATGAATGTTCACAAACACTAGCCTCATTTCTGTTATAAAGTGAACAACAAACTATCAACTAGCCTGACTAATGTAAACAAACGGATAAGCATAGCATTCAGTGTTTGTGACAGAAAAAAAACAAAGTGAGGAAAATATCAGAGAAGATATTTTGTATACTAGTGATTATTCTCAAGTAGAAACCCGAGTCAGTAGTGTAGTTGGTAGCACACCACCCTACAATCCCTACAATGAAAACAAGTAAATCTGTGAGCTAATGCTCACTAGTGATACCCCCGCAAAAATCTAAAAATATGCGACAAACAGGAAGTAGATGAGCAAGGAGCATGAAATCGCTTTACACCACATGGGACTATGGGATGAAGCAATATGCAAAGTATTAGGCTGCTGCATGTTATAGTTGCTGAGAAAACTGCGACGGAAATTTTGTAACGGACGGACGGATGCACGGACAAGGGTAAAACAGTATACCCCCTCTTCTTCGAAGCGGGGGTATAATAATGTATTTTTACTTCCATTAATAAAATACATGGATAGTTGCTTGTCTTATGGAAGGGTAGGTGAGTTCTGGTTAGACAAAGGTCCAGGAAAGCTAGGTTAGGTGCACTAACTGCCATAAAATAACCTTAATTGTGTTGACATGGCACTACACCCAGTCAGTACATAAATCTAAAGAAGGATAGCAGGGGGCTGCATCCTACCCTATTTCTCTCCTCCCTGTCATTTTTGCTCCATTTTATGTAGAAAAAGATTATTAAAAAAGTCAACTCTTTAATGCACACAGTCCTTTTTCGCCCTTTCTGCCCCTTGCTGAGTTTTAGAATATTCACAATGTATAATAATGTTGTTTTACCTTAGGAAAATCTGGTGGTGGGTTTTTACCTCTACATAAATTAGATAAACACCATACAGCATTTCTTGTCATAGATAAACTGTTACTTCTACTGAGTAATCTAAAATATATAATATATGTGTATAATAAAAAATACAATATTAACCTACTGGTTAAAACATTTCTATAATGAGATATCTGAATCAGTTATCACCTTAACTCCAAAAGCCAGAAGTCAATGACTCTTGGGAAATATTTTTCACAAGACAAAATGTAATTTTTGAGAGTTAATGTTGTATAGGTATATTTGTACACAGTACATGGTAAAGCACTGTGTTTATTTGTGTTTATCAAAATGTGTTACACATGTGTTTTACCGTATTAAAAGGTAATATCATCAACACGTCCGAATAAATGATTCAGGATCCCTTTGAAAACAAGAATTAATTTTCATAATTTCCCGTGCTCAGGCTAGTGCATTGCTTGCTGAGGATTTAAAAATACAGTGCACAATGGCCAAAGTAGCTGCAAACACTTTACACTTATTTGGCCCAGTGGAAATAAATCATGTTTTTTCTTCTGATGCAATGGAAATTTTTAATTATTAATGCGTGTGTTTTCAAAATTTTATTCTTACTGAGGCATGCAGTAGCGAAGATATGTCTATACAAGCTAATGCTAGAACCAATTAAAATAACTTGTACAGTAAAGTCTAGAGCATCAATTTTCACTAGACCCATGGTTTGGGCTAGCTAGTGGGTTAAGGCAATGACTGCAATTAGTGAATTACAGAGTAATAAAATTGTAATCATTAAATGATTATTTTAAAGAGTAAACACATACATATATAACAAGATAAGTCAATAATCTAAAACCAATACATACTGTAAAAGAGGTACAAGTATTCCTTCACTAAGAACAAAATCTCTACATTCTGGGCTATCACCAGCTATGTTACCTAACGCCCATACAGCCTATAAATATAAAACATAGAGAATATATATTTCTTCTATGGCGTAACATTGATTTGTATTTCACCAAGTGAGCTCAGTAAAACATATTTTCATCAAGTGGCATAGCCACAAGTAAATATGTTTTTTGAAGCTCAAATTTGAAATAAAAGATCTAAATTCAAAAGTTGACAAAATTTTCTGGGTTTTTTACCCATCTATTTGCCTGTGTTTTGATAAGAGATACTTGGAAATAAAAAAATATTATGCTTGGTACAGATGTACTTGGTGGAATAAGTTGACAACAAGTAAAAACAACACTTACTTCAGCATGAGAGATATTGTCAAATTCCGCTTCAAGATTTAATCAAATTATCTATCAGAAGGCAGAGCATAAATAAGGAAATGTTGATCAACTATTCAAATTAATTCACAAACATGTAAGTTTACAAATTTTCAGTGAGCTGTAGTTATTTGATTGCATGACCAATAAGTAACTACTTCTTGAAATTCATGTGACATATTCTGTAGTTATAGATGCTAACATAATAAATATTTTTATTTGTTTTAACGTCGTTTTCAACACATATTTAGGTCATATATACGATGACCAGCTCTTTCTACTATAGGTATCCTGGACACTTTTTCTATCACCAGTACTAACTTGCCCTACCACGAGGCTGACAACTCATGCATAGGGTATGACCTACCACGAACAGGCTCAAACCCACTATCTCCGGATTCAAAGTCAGACATACTAACCACTATGCCACGTCTCTAAAATCCATATAAATAAATCAATACATACCTGTTCTTGGACATCCTCAGTATCTGAACTAAGAAGTCTAACAAATATAGGTACAGCATTAGCTGCAATAACAACTCTAGTTTGTAACGATGATCCAGAAGCTATATTAGTTAATACCCAAGCTGCTTCAAACTACAATATAAATAATATAACAGTGATTACATGTCAAACTTCTAAGTTACCAAGTTGTCCAATTTACATGTTAACTAACAGTTAAGATGCTTTTGTTATCTTTATTAAATAAATATTATCTATATTTGTTATCATTATTAAATAACTCAAATATTTTGATGAACATAAAGATACAATTTTTGGTTTCTTCAAACAAAAAGTTTCTAAGATTATTATCAAATTCTTTATAATTATCAACTATACATCTTTTATTAGAACTGCACTACTTACACTAAAAGTACTTTATAGTTTAATGAATTTGATTTACAAAAAAGTGAGTCTGTCATTGCGTTAAGGTTTCTCATGCTCTATCCAGATTAATTACTAAATGACATCAATAATTTTCACCAGCCTGAATCAGTAGTTTTACAAATTCTTGCCATCATTACTACCTAACAAACTACACATTTAATTATTTATACAAAGAACTAACCTGTAATGTGTAGTTACCATCAGTTTCTAAGAATTCAACAAATCTAGGTATAATACCAGTCTGTATTACTTCATCTATAGGTGGGTTAGGTTCTGAAATAAAACAATGCAGTTTCCAGTGTTTTACAAGGGATTTAAAAATATGGCGGCTTAATGGCTCAATAGGTCAAAATTGTTGGGAACATTTAAAACTTGTGAAACAGATGCCTTTGCTTCTGGTGAATTGATAGTCTTTTTTATCATAAATACATGTACACATGTTTTTAAAATTCCATTCATACTGAGGAGTGCAAATCAAATTTATGCCTTTCCAAATGACTTTATCTTAATATTAGAATATGACTTAACCTCTGACTTATTCAAATATTGCTGTCTAATTAAGCTGAATTCAGATGTGCTACATGGCAGCTATCTGTGTTCTATGATTTCTGAGTACCATTTTGGTAACCAATGTTCACTTTTGTTGCTATGAGGAAATAAGGTGTCTCTAGCAGCTGGACATCTGTATTATGTTGTAAACTAAACATACCTCTTGATAAAAGTTTTCTAAACTTCTGAGTAGCTTGTTCTTGTTTTTCTAATTCATCACTATATAAATCTTGTACCATTTCAGCTGTAATACCACCCTGTTATAAAAGTACAATATACAATGTAATAGAAGAAATTAATACATTTAAAAAAAAAAAAATCTAAACCGTTAAGTTTTTTTCTTGTCTGATTTTGGTAACTATGTGCTATACTCCCTGTTTTTTATCAAATTTTGAAATATCAAGGTTTGAATAAATGTTAAAATGTGCTTAAACAGGTTAAACGATTTATCAAATAAGAGATCCATATAATGATGCTTCTACACAGTCTATTTAAAAGTATGATTTTTTTAACATAGTCATTTTTCCACTAGCCATTCAAACATTTGCATAAGCGATCATTAAAAATAATAATAAAGGTAACCCGAGTCAGTAGCGCAGTTGGTAGTGCACCAGGACTTCAAATCTAAGAGTCCTGAGGGGGTGCAGGTTTGAATCCCATCTAAGGAGGTTATACACTTCCATGAAAATTTGACAATTATGTCAATTTTCCTCCATTAATAAGATATTTGGAGAAGTTTCCGGCCTTGTGGAAGGGTAGGCGAGTACTGGTTGTAGACAAGGCTCCAGGAAAGCTAGGTAAGGTGCTCTGGATGCCATAAAAAACCAAACGTGCTGATACAGTGCTAAACACAGTTAAATAAAAATATTAACAGAAATAAAGGTATATACCTGTAAAGAAGAAGTAGATGATATTAAATTATCAACATTATCCGATCCTGTAACATCCTCATCCCCATCTGATGGTAATGTAACATTTCTCTTCTTAAATAACTGTAATATACAAATATAAGTGAAAATAATATAGTCATAAACACATACTTTTATATAGCGCTAATATAATTGTCATGTTTCAGTCATCAGTAGATTGAATGACCAGCATGAATATTATCTGAATCACATTGAAATGACAGTAATCATAATCCCAAAGACTTATATCACCAGAACTCTGAATATTTTTAGACCAACTCAAGTCATTTGGTTTGTCTAACTAAAAAATTTGAAATGTGAAGTCTGCTTAAAACAGGGCTTTACGATCATTCAACAACTTTTAGTTATATACTCTCAAGCAATCAATTGCCAATTATGACTGGGGTCATGCAAGACATAGACTTTGAATAAAGTTTAATGACACAATGACAAATAGTAATGTAAATTAGTAAAGTAATGTCATTTTATAGCCTAAGTTTCATGCTTACGCACGTTCACCGACTTTACAACAATTACCCCTGGTCATTGGGCTACTGGTATCTATCTATCAATCTCCCTGGGGAGTCTTCTTCTCCGCTTATTAGTGCAGCCGACAAATTGGCGCAACGGAATTATACCACCCTCGCAGGTACCCATTTACACCTGGGTGGAGTGAAGCAATCGCAGGTTAATTTCTTGCTCAAGGAAATTAGCAGTGCCCCTAGTGGGATTCGAACCCAGGACCTCTCGATCCCTAAGCGCGCGTCCTATTCCATGATTTGGACATGAGTATTTAACTCTAATTATCATTAAAATAAATACACAAAATTTACTAGACACAATGTCCATCATGTTTATATACCTGTTCATCTCTTTTTTGTTTTCTTAATTGAATTCCTTCTTCTTCTCGTCTTCTTCTCAGTTCTAATGAATCTAAAGCTTTATTCTTATAGGATTTCAAACGATGACTAGCTGGTCCTGTACTATCTGCTGACATCTGTAATAATAATATGAAATCATAAAATACAATAAATAGTTTGAATGGATGGTCAGTTATTTCTATGGCCTTCATTTTAGCTACTGTATGGTTACAGGTTAGCTTGGCAGTGTTAACAAACGTGCCATTAATGGATCCAACTTGCTGCCATACAACACTTTGACCAGGAAAAGAGTACTGCAGATGTTATATTTCACTGACTAGGCAGTAGAGGTGTGCGGTATAACCGGTAAACCTGTAACCGTGGGTTTTTATCTTGCGGTACAATACCACGGTTTTTCCATGAATACGGTTTACATGGGTGAAAGTTAGAAATCTCGAGAATCCTGAAAATTTTGCTGTGGCCGCTAGGGCCCCGGTGGGTCCAGGACAAATCCCAGGTAGGGGGCCCAGGTAGGGGCAAAGCCCCACCCCCAGAAGCTCCTGGGAATGAGTGATTTTGAGTGCTTGTACAGCACTCTTCCAGCATTATATGATTGCCAAAGAAACTGATGCATTATCATGCAGAAAATGCACCATTTTCTGTAAACAGCACTTTTTCAAGGAAATACCTAATGTTTGAAGTAGATTTAGAATGAAACATAACCTTAAAAATTTAGCAACATTTTTATTCTTGTGTCCATGTAATTGACATCAGCATATGCACATACAAAAAAGCATGATATCACCATTGATCATAGGTCAAGAGTAGGAAGATAAGTAACCTATTTTAATTAAATATCACAAGAACTAGCACAATTCAACAATTTCATTCAGAAAAAAACACACTGGAACATATCCACAGTAATCAAATGTAACTTCTTAGCGTCAAATAAATGATTTAATTGAGCAAACTCTGGAAAAAATTGCCGATTTTTTCGGCGAAATCAAGAGAATGGGCCGAGTTTTCGGCGAAAAAACAAAAACTTACGGGCGATTTCTTTGTCAAAATCGAAAAGAAAAACCTTACGGCCGATTTTTTTTCGGCGAAATCGAAAGTTGATAGGATTGCATAATTTTACTCTGTCGTGAAACACGCTAAAAAGTTACGGTGCAACGCCCGTAATCATACGATCGGTTATTTATTAAGAGTTAATTTACTTATCGCCGACTACACATAAATCTCAAATCAATAACAAAAACATCGTCTGTCACTATAGAATTTAGGTCGGCGGTAGTCATCAAAGAAGTTGATATGCCTCGATTATCAGTTCAAAGGCCCGGAGCTGACTCGCATTATATCGATTTTTAATGACGTACGTAATTGTTTGT
This sequence comes from Mactra quadrangularis, assembly GCA_025267735.1. NCBI lineage: Eukaryota > Metazoa > Mollusca > Bivalvia > Venerida > Mactridae > Mactra > Mactra quadrangularis. Next base: position 6,955,590 of record CM046309.1, read on the forward strand.
TCATACTGAGATAAAAATGAATTATATTCCCGTAAATATTACGATATTTTATGGACATTTATAAATATGAAAGATGTCAAAACTATACTTTTAAGAAGTTTACTCAAACTGTCACTACAAGGTGCTTATTAATTTTAAAGTGACCTTCAATTATCAGTTAATTTTGTTCCGATTCAAAGAGCGCCGACGACGGCGTCACTTCACAATCAAAGTATATAAATGACAGTTTATGTGCAAACTGTGAAGAAAGGTACAGCCTATTAGGACAGATATTATCGAAGTTTTGACATTTAAGTAGGGGTGCAAATTGATTGACATGTGTTATACAACATCCGGATACCATAAATTAACTGCCAACACGTAATTCTTTCAAAAGGATTTAACAATTGACACTTGTCAAGTTTGTATATTAAAATTTTTAATTCTTTTGTTCGCGGATTGTTTTTTCACACATCATTTAACGTGCCGCATATCAAGTAAAAATGAGTAATTGCTCAATTCAAATTCACTATGTTAAATAGGCAGATTTTTGATGAAAAAGATTTATCTAAACAAAAAATAAGCATTTTGCTTTACTTTTTCATAAATTAAGTTTTAATTTTAAAAGGGGAAACCAGATGTACCAGAAAGTTTTGCGTCCCGAGGACGCACATACTTAAAATTTATTGCGTCGGCGGCAAAAAGCTTGCGTCTCTGACGCACGGCAAAATGAATCACTGAAAAATAAATCGCAAAAAAAGATCGTGTTGCTGGAATTTACTTACGTTTTCGTTTCAACAATTTAAGTCAAAGTCAGGGGAGAGGTAGGCCTATACCCCCCCCCCTAAAATCTCAACGGATTTACACGATTTGGAAAAATGATCCCTGAAGACATAGAAAATCCGGAAATTCCGGAGCTGTCCGGAAAACTTTCACCCATGGGTTTACCGGTGTTGAATAGCTTACCTTCTTTTCTGGTAAGCAAGCAGTACTTGTGAACGTGTAGTACCCGTGCTTTAGATTTTACATGTTATATAATTATGTCAACAAGAGTGGCGAAATTGATAGCGTAACAATGTCATAATTGCCTTGCTGTTGGGTTTACCATTCAGCGATGCAGTCAAGTGTCATGCCTACCACCCAAGAGATCCAGGCTCGATTCCCAGTCAGGGCGTATGATATTCTCAGAATTTACTAATTACTTTTACTTTCATTTGTGTCCTAAGGGTGACAAAGCATATTTAGAAGACCATGGGGGATCCAAGGGGGGGCGGATTCAGCGTATTCCCCCCCCCCCCCCCAAAAAAAATTGCCCAAGCAAAGTTATTTTCTATCATAAAATATGATATTTATAGAAAAATATATAATATAAAACATCAAAACATTTTATAGCACGCCATGTGTGCAATAAGCAACAAGACTAGGACTACACTAAAACAATGACATAATGTACAATAATTTAAGGACAATTCCTTTTAATTATTTGTAAGGTATTTAGTAATTTACATGGTCCAATGGCTGTAAGCAAATTATATGATGTATAACTCGATGCTTTTACTGTAAACCCTGGGAAAAGTTACTTAGGTTTTATAGATGTGCCTGAATCCCTAAGAAATTAGCCTTGGGGCACAGCCCACCCCCCCTGGATCCCTGGTAAGGGCTTTGCCCAGGACCCATATGTCCCCTGGACACCCAGTCTGCTCGTTCATTTTCCGCCCCCAGTAACTTGAATTTTCCACCAGACAATAACACGATATGTATCTCCTCCATGGGAAAATCAAATATGAGGATGTCATAATTCTGGGTTATTGTGATCCAATAATGATACCAGACTTCAGTTTTAGCTGACACCACTACAATGCCCATGGTCACTGTCCCCTATTGGGCTCAATGGTGCCTTTGGTGGGTTCAGGCTAACACCTTCAAAGCAGACCTTCACAAGCAGAAATAACTTTCACAGTCCTTTATGATAACTCAAGAATTTATCTAAGCAACTTAAACGCCCGGCTAAATAATTAAAGGCTATGTAAACAATCAGAATTTCTTCCTCGTTTTTTTTTTTCAGCCGAGGTCTTCAACCATGTGCTTGAAATGGTCAGTAGATTTTAACAAAACCGTGAAAATTTGAAGTTTAATCAATACAGATTAAAATACTGGATAAAGGTTTAACGATTCCGTGGCCATTATACTCCTTAAACGGGCATTAAAGACATGATAAGGGTTAAAATTTACCGTGGTTTCTTTTTCACGTCTCAAGATTATGTTCCAGTTCTTGATTAATACGCATGCGCAAGAAATTCGTGTTTTTTACAAGAAATCTAAAACATGCAATTTATTGCTTTTCTAAAAAAGAAAAATTGTATCTGATATCTTTATATCAATAAAAGAAAAAAATTAATGTGTCTTCTAAATTCTCTTTATAACGAGATTCAATCGAGAGTGAAGAAAAAACAAAATGGCCGCGTCCATGGAGAACGATGCTGTGTTTTCATGTCCATGTGATGACATTATGCAGTTTGAGGTGATCGTTTGTTCCTAATTTAATAATTTGCGAATGGATGAATGTTTTGAGTACTTATGAAATTATGTGTTGACACTATTCACATTCGTCTAGCCAAGTTTAAATAGATGTTTTCCAAAGAAGCCGGTGCGGTGTCTAGGGCAAACTGCTTACTCGTCAAATTTATCCTAGTTGATATTCATTTAAATACCGTTATTTTACTTCAAGATGGTCAAAAATTACTGTTGTAGTGCATGAATGTTGTTTTAAATGTTTAAAATGCCTGTCAAGGTAGAATTAATAAGGGTACTGTCTAAAGAGAAGAGTGTGATATGACATAACTTATGTAACTTTTAAGTCTTAACTTTTCAAGTTTTACTATGTTTTTAGTGACCTAAAGGTCGATCTGAGGGTCCTGTCAAGATGACCTCTGTGTTGACCAATCAATGGATAGCTGTCATCTAAACGATACACTAATATAATTACGGCTGTCCTCAGAAATCGCGATATCGATGTATCACCAGTTATATACAGATGATCCGATATCGATTCACCATTTGGAATATTGTTATACTCTAGAATTTTATAAAGCTACAAACTACATGGACATGACATTTAATGAAGGTTCTATTTTCTATTTTGTGTTAAGTATTGAAAACAAGAAAATACAGTTTGCTTTAGTTTGATTTATGTCTGAAACAACTTTTAACATTATGCATAACATTATTGTGTTTTAAGGGGTATCAAAAGCTGCGTACTCACGATAATCGTCGGCTCTGTGCACCGATAGTAATGACAACCGAATCCCTGGCTCGGATTCCACTAAACTTTCCAGGACGCGTCTCCGTTGCTCCAAGACGAAATGGGAAGAGAACTCTTCTTCGTACGCATGCGCATTCGACCGAACGGTTGGGTCTATAATCCAGATTTCGTCCCAAATTCCGGTATCACTACAACATCATAAGGGCATTATATAATATATGCTGGAGTTATAGCGGCCTCTTTGTCTGACTCAGTGTGATTATATTTCACTAATACTTGCCTTTTGATATATTGATACAAAATATTCTATCAATGACAACCCTAAATATAATTGGATCCGGTACCACTCAATCCCTGGACAAGTTAACCTGAATTTTGGACAACTCAAACTGCAGGGAGAGACAACTTAACTTGAGAAGTTGTCCTGAGATGAGTTGTCAAGTGGACTTAACAAGTTCAGTTCAGACACTCCGAAATGTGTTTTGACATTACTGGACAATTTGGTCCTGTGATCTCCGAATAATCACTTATCATTACTGTTTTCTGGTTGCTAATCAGTCATTATCATAACTTTTAACTGAAGACAAACATCAAAATTAGTCCAATAAATAAGATAAAAGGGCAGATAGTTGTCCTCATTTTAATTTAAAAAAATGAAATTTATCTAGACATTCGGACTGGCTACGACATACTTTTTCCTGGACCGACTGGAATTTTACTGGTCAGGTCTGTCGGACTGGCACTTTTCGAAACGTCTGGTTGAGTTGTGTGTCCTTTTAGAATTATAGCCTTTAGGCCTAGCCTTTTGATGGGTAAGACATGCAACTAAGTGATCAAGCTAGTTGGTTGTAGAGGCTATATATTTTAATCAATACCATCTCTCTATTTCGCCAATGTTTGTTTCTCATTTTACCCCAAATTCTCCGTTGCATGTTTTAGTCATTCACAATTTCACTTATTGATTCTTGTCATGGACTGTGCATTAATATTCTTGGTTACCAACTTGAATGATTGCAAAGGGTTCAAAATCATGGTACAAGTATTGTTTACTGGTCAATATTATTATCAGTTCAGTGATGAGTCATGTTCATGATATTGGTCATAATTTGTGGTGTGGTCATAGGCAGGGTTTGACAATAACCATTTTTACCAGGGATCTCAATGGAACCCCTAGTCAGTTACCCAGGGATTCCTCCTTAATGTTCAGGATTCTTTCAAGAAAAGACGAACAAATTTGGATACAGATTTGCAGTCACCAACTGTAATAAACAAAGCATGGCAATTTTCAGGGATCCTGATGGAACCCCTAGCTGAGAATCACTGGGATTCCTCCCAAGTTTTTTGGGATCCTCAGAATTCTGGGACACTGTTAGTGTCTAACCCTGGTCATAGGCACAGCCCCATGTTTACTCATAGACTTATTGGAACTGGTCTAAAGATAATGTTGGAAAAGATTGAGATCAGCCTCTTATAGTGAATGTCAGGGGTACTTAGAAAAAGAACTAAAATAATAGATCAATCAATTTTCCTGACTGGATCAAAATGGTGGAGTTCTTTACCAAATCATCTAAAAACAATTAAAACATTTTTTTTATTTCACAAAAAATTAGTCACTTTTCATGCACATTTTAATAAAAAATAGAGATTCAAAACTGAAAACACATAAACTATTTTTTACATGCAATTTGTTTATTGACTTATAAATTTTTGGGCTATATCATATGAATGTGTTGTATTTTACAATTTGTATATTCATCTGGTCAATGTTACCCAATAACCTTATTGTATCGAAAGACAAAAAAACCATATGTTTTTCTATGTTAAGCTTAATTGAACTAAAGTGTAGTCAGAGACTTGATATCTATGTTTTATATGATCAAATGATTTACTTCCACAATATGAAGCTGGGATGACTGAATGGTTACACTGGTAATCATTATAAGTAGGGGTGTGGCCAGTTTCTGAGTACTCGGGATACTTGCAATCTCTACCAGAAAATCCAGTTCAAATATTCGTCGAAATCGCCGGATCGCGATCTAGTTTTTGAAAAAAATGATAGAACATTTTCAGCTTAATTACTACTGAAAACAAGTCGCACTACTAATGTAATCTTTAATTTATGTAGGGATCAAATTATCTTGCGTCAAAATTTCGACTGATGCACAATTGAACAAAAATCACTGAAAATGCCCATTAACGTTTGATAGTAATGTTTGGAGTACATGGTTTCTCATAAATGCTTCTGTAATTTTTCACTTATTTTGTTATTACATGAATTCCTGTATGCTTTTCCATTAAATGTGACTCGTGGTTTGATTCGTGAATTGCTACACATGAATCTTGGTTCGGATCGGATCACCACTTGCTCAACGATCCACAACCCTAATTATTAGTTATAATATTATGTTTCTAGTCTTATATCTTATATGAAATAAGAAGTTATTTTTGTATTATAGGATGTTTTGAAGAAATCAAGAGTAAAAGATGATAAAATAATTAATGAACTTAATGAAATATTACCTACACAGTCATTTCAGAAAAAATATAACCCTACACAACAATGTCAATCACTATATGAACAGGTATGTATTAGATCTATATATTTTAAATGGCTTGTGTATGCATTTTGTTCAAGTAGCAAACATTAATGCTTGAGCTACAGTACTAAAGTAGAAATAGTTTTAAATAATATGTTATTATTTTATTGTATGTAGTTAGTCTTTTATTCAACTTTTAGGGAGGATAGTGAGACTGCCATACTCAATTGTGCTTCAGCAAACATTTCTTAGTTAAAATTTTCTTGGTATAGTGCGTACAAGTTGACCCCGACCTTACCTTTCACATTTGCATCTAATTATCATCTTCACATATCCCGGCAAAAATCAATACCACGCCTACTCTATACTTCGACTCGTTACGTATTTAAGATAAAGCAAGACATGAATAGAGTATACACAGCCCGCATGTATAACAAACTCACGATTAAAATGAATTCAAACGGGAAGCTCGTGTTCTTACCTTCAGCGGTTGTGGGGCTAAAACCCACACCATTTGAATTGGTAGCTAGCCTCATCGTATAATCATCTGGTCCGGTCTATGTGTTATAAACACTCATTGTAAGCTTTAAAAGTACTTTAAAATTAATCCCTGTGTTAAAATTACATTCGAGCCTCGGCGATATAATCCGATTGCTATCGAGATTTAATATTACATTCGTATTCAATGTAATGAATATTCTTGCATAAAGGTCAGGTCGGGGTCAACTTGTACGCACTATACATCATTGAAACTGCCAAATAGATGGATGGTACAGTCTTTAGCTCTACTTACCTGTATCACTACATGTTACAATGAGCATCAAATGTGTAAGTGTCGCTGACTTCCCTAGCTAAATTCTGACAAATTTGAAGTTTGGACAATGATTTGCAAGTGCTTTTTATTTTTTGCGAGTTGAAGTAAAATCAACTAGAAAACATTTGCAAGTCCAATTTTTTTGTTAAATACAAGCCCTGTATATATTAGAAACCACTGAAGGCATTTGTTTGAAACTTGACACATGTCTATGGGGTGACCTTTGAATGTTGAATATCAAGTCCCATAACCCTTGCATGAATTTTAAGAGGATTGTGGCCCTTTATACAAAAACTTCTTAGACATTATGTATGCAAATATCATAGTTAAAGTGAGCTCAGTTAAAGTGGATGCTTTCATTCTTTGAAGTTAACTTCAAAGAATGAAAGCATCCACTTTAAATTTCTTTCATCTTATATGCTTTGCATATTAAAGAATGTTTTGTTTACATGAGCACCCTGATTTCCCTTGTACTTTTACCTAGAATAATTTTATAATTATTGTACACATTTTATCAATATTTGATGACAAAATCTATTTCTGTGTTTGTTTTCTTCAGATGACAGTACTATACAATAGTAGGGAGACTGCAATAAAAAAATGTGTAAATGAAACTGCTTTAGAAGTAGATAAATGGCGAGCAAGACGGACAGCAGATCGAGATGATCAGGAGGCTATTAATATGCTAAGAAAATCACAAACACATGTAAGTATTATTTTGTGATGAAATTGAAAGTCAGATTGCATGACAAGTTCAAGTAGTGGTGTGTTTGTCCATTACACAATTATTATATTTGACAGGTAACTTGGTTTTTACATGAACATTTACCTAAAGTTTTGCACTTAAAATGGCACCATTTTAATTGACAGTATTTTGTTATAGAACGGAGCTGGTCTCCAATGGTATGACACATGTGGCATATTCTTTGTGTTGCATATGCTTGACTCAGACTCATTTAATTACAGTATTGCATTGCTTCATTTTACTTATACATTGTACACTATTTGTCTTTACCTTGAGCAAGGTATACCGGAAATGTGATTTGTAAGAGGACTGTGTAAAAATTCCAGTTTTCGTAATTATTTGTGATATTCACTGGTCTGATTACCTCAGTTAGTAGAAAATCTTGGTGTTAGCATCAGATAGCTTTGTCAAGCCACTCGGCTAATCAATAGGTCTGATTATTTGACAGTGTTTAAAGTAAATTGTTGTTGAAAACATGTATTTATTTTAATTTAAGCCATGTTTTCTATATTTATATTACAGTTCCGGCTTATAGAGAGAGAATTGGGTATTGAACAAATTATCAGAGATAAATCCTTTAAAGTAAGTTTTCATTATTGATGAACCTGGCTAGCTCAGTTGGTAACACGCAAGATTACTGATCAAGGGGTCCTGGGTTCGATTCCCGGGCGAGGCATACTTTCTTGGAGCTTGGTGATTAAATTATTTCTACGGCTATTCTCCCTCCTACCAATGATTTTTTATTATGTAGGGCAGTTGTCAGTCACTGATGAAAGTATGCACTTAGTGGTTGGTTTAACAGCTAAATCAAGAGATTTAGCCTAAGTAGTTGGTTAACAGCTAAATCCAGAGATTTAGCCTTTCCAGAAGGAGTGTGTAGGTGAACTGACCGCCGTTATATGACCTATACAATGTGTTGCTTCAGCGTTAAACCCAACAAACACAAAAATCATTGATGAACATTCTATTTCATGCACTCAATTCAGACCTTTGCCATGTCAAGTCACCATATTGTTTATAAGTGACAAACAATATCGCACGAATGGAAATTTCTGTCGGAACTTTATTTTTGTGGTAGTCTGTATTGCTGCTATATCAGGTATATAAATCAATAAAAATGAACAATTAAACATAATTGAAAAAAAGCAAACAATTTGTTTGATGCTGATAAAAATTTCCTATTAGAATTGCTTGTCATGTAAAACTATGCCTTATTGTATTGCTTCTGTAAATCATACAGTATTTAAATTGGCAGTGTTAATGTATGCACCAGTGACAATTGAGTAAAATTAACCAATATCTACCTAGGTGCACCTATTAAGTTATTACCCTTACACTTGGTATTTTTTTTGACATTTCAAAACATGGTTTACAATTTATGTTAATTATTTTTCATATTTCAGACATTTTATGAAAGATGTAGAAATTATTATACGCCCCCGAATCGTCCAATTGTATGACACAGATTTCATCTAGAATGATGTTTGAAATATATTGTGATTTGATAGAAGAGTGTTACTGAGTTGTTACTGAATGAATGACTTCTAATGTTTTATACTTGCCCTTAGGCTGTTACATAGCTTGTTCACACTGACCTTAGACAGCTTTTGCTATACTTTCTTATAATACACTGGGGTCAAAAAGTTTCTTAACACAATCATGTAATTGTTTTTATAATTTTTCTTACAATTTATTAAAAAATTATTGCAGACACATTTTATTTAACAGTATATTTATTTTATATTTGTAATACATTAAGAACATAATTGGTGTTTTATGATAAACTGTATATTAGTTGTGAAACTAATAACAACATGTAAAGTATATCAAAGTATACTTCCAATCTGATTAAAACCCGATCTAAAATTGTACACTCGCATACTCGCTTATTTAGATCTGGCCTTTTCCAAACGAAGGTCACGTTCAGGTGACCTTTTCTCATCATAATATTCATGACGAAATTGTTATGATACGTTACTTGTTTACATCGTCTACGTCTCACTATTTGAAATGAGCCGCCCAATCACAGACTGTGAATAATACTGCTGTTAAATAAGCATGCAAACCTTGGTCTAAAAATAGAAATTACGAAATCAAAATGTGTTTAATAGTGTTTTGGTCTAGATGAAAGCTACGCATTGATTGGTCGACACAAAGTTCACTTCGACGTGACCTTCAACGGAGAAAGTAGAGAGCCTGTACGACAATGCTCTACTGGATATTTGTTTACGGAGAGTGGTATACTTCAAGCCATTAGAATTTAATATGTGTAAAGAACTTTTTGGACCACAGTGTAGATTTGTTAGTCTAGTAAATTATTTGGTTGTTAGAACTAACAATTGGTTGTTTCAGACTAACTGATTATTTAACAGATTGTGATATTTAAATAGTATTCCTGTTATCAGGTCAGTGTGCACAAGCTATAAAGTATATATATGAAATGTAGGCAGGGTATATTAAACATATAACTTGTTAAGTGTTCAAAGTGATTGTGTTATTTAGATAGCGGATCATTTCTACCAGCTCAGGACCAAAGATTTATCTATACTAATATTGAAACAAGTGTTTTTTACTACAATGATGACATCCCATCATCTACATGGTGACTTTACCATGTGGCTTTTTGTTGTCGGTGATGGTCATAATGTCAAAAATTGCACCCTAAATGTAAGGATTTCAGTCTTAACTTTTACTATTTCATCATTTTTATGGGAACCCATTTTAAGCCGTATTTTTTAACGAAAAAATTTGGCTAATACTTTGGCCAAACACAGGTGGTCAGGCAGGTGCCTGGTGTCGTTAACACATGTATTAGTTTTTTAATTTAGCAAATATTACTGCCATTTATCGTCAGATCTTTATAAATCTTCATACAATTATAACATACCATGTGATGAACATAATTAGACAGTAACCTCAACTCTACCTGGCTTTAATATGGATTATTTCCCGATGTAATTTTTGCGTTAAAGATGTTAAATTTGGCTTTAATGTGGTTTCCACATTGAAGCTTTAAATTCATGCTGTTTCACTTTACATTTGTACTAGAAAAGTGCTGATGTTTTTCCTATTACCCTGCTACATATGAATTACTTATTAGTATTACTCCTCATGAAATTAAAAATGGTGAAATATTAAAATAGATACAGAAGAAAACTCCACATGAGTGTGTGTTCTTTTATATTATGACCAACTCTGACTAAAAAATGTCACATGATATAGACACCATGATCTATTAATTTAAATGTATAAATCTGCCTGAAGGAACTTTAAAATTTCACAAGTCTGATTATGAATTTTTTTGTCTGATAAAACAGCTGATCGTCTGAATATGACCTTGCATAAAAATTGTGTTCACACTCTTATGTCTTATTAGACTTTATCCACAAATCAAATATTTGAGTTTCCTCTGTGGTACAAACAAATATTCACCATAACAATATATATATGTGTACAAAAAACAATCGGATTTAATCTGTATTTTGTGCTTTTCAGCAATATTGTGTAAAAAAATGAGGGATAAACCAATAAATTTGGTTTCAGAATATGGACTAATGTAAGCTTATATTATAGTTGAATTTACTGTTTAGAATTTACTATTGTTTCTCCTACCAAGGGAGTTATTATGGACCCTTTGATTATAACCAGTGTTAAAATGAATTAAAATAATGATGTTTTATGTATGATTTACATGAATTTTGAACCTAATGGTGTAATTAACTGTTCAAATGTATTATTGTTAAATTTTATTCAACTGTCCGTGGCGCATTCATTAACTCTGCTGATTTAAATATTTTCTACAGTATATCTGTACTCGCAATCAATAAAAATATATTTAAATCATTGGAGTTAGTGTATGCACCACTGACAGTTTAATGAGTTCATCATTAACAATATTCATGTATTCATTTCTCTAGAATTAATGAAATAAAAATATTATTTTGAAGTATGTTATTCTTTGTTTTATTGGTTATACTTTATTGCATTGTTTCTAGATTATTTGACCTTGACCTCTAACCTTCATGATCCAGTGTTCAAGGTCACTGATGACTTATCACTAATCTCTCGCTGACAGAAAGTCTTCGCCCACCAGGCTAGCTCTGTAGGTAGCACACAAGTCTACTGATCCAGAGGTCATGGGTTGGATTTCCAGATGGGATATCCTTTGTGCAGTTTAGTCATTAAATAAATTCTATGGACATTCTCCATCATAGCACTGATTCTATATCATTAGAGCAGTTGTCAGTCACTGATGGAAGTATGTGCCTAGTAACTGGTTAACAGCTTAATCCAGAGATAAAGCATTTTCAGTAACGTCATAAGTCCAGTACTGTTCAAGCTTCTGACTTGAAATTAAGAGAGAAGTGTAGGGCTTGAGAACCATAACTTCTTCATAATTTTGGAGTTATTGCCCTTTATAGTATTTTCTTTTCGGGAACATTAGTCCAATTCTAATCAAGGTACAGACTTGAAACGTCACAGGTGGATAGATCTCATAGAAGAGAAGTACTAAGAACAAGAACTCTGTTTCATACTTTAAGAAAGTTTGGAGTTACTGCCCTTTGTTGTGTTTTCTTGCCTATTACATTTTATTTAGTCCAATACTATTCAAGCCAATGATTTGAAATTTATTAGATGGATAGATCTCATAGTGAAGAAATGCAGAGCCAGAGAACCATAACTGTGTCAGGGGACACATCGAACCTGTGGAAATCTAGTGTAAATAAGTTCATCACTAATCAGAAGTAGTTGACCCACTCAGAAGATTAAAAACTCCATGTTGGTAGCCAGATATAATCAGATTAAACGTAACTGTTTTAATTAATGAAAGTAGTCCCAAGTACTTGTTAGCACTAATCAATCAAAAAACTGAATGTACTAATTTTGGTAGTTTTTTTCATTATTGAAAGCTTTTGCGTAATGACAGTGGGATATTGGCTGTAGCCTTTATGTTAATACAAAAATATAAGAAGTTATGAATTATAGAATCGTAGAAGCTATTTGACATGAGCAACTTACTGTCAAATGATAACTCACGCATGTAGTTTCGAACAAGAACTTATTCAATGAACTCTCTGTACTAGAAGAGAGGAAATTGCATTTTTGCCCTTTTTCGTGCCGCCTCAGCGTTGCCATGATAACTGGGATCTGGACTCAATTTGCTTTTTCTGAATATTCACCCAGGGAGTCACATGGCCAAGTTGCATATGTGTCAGATGATTAGTAATGACAAAAGAGCATCTTGAAATAGCCATAGCTCGTTAAGGTGAAAAAATGGCTACTTTTCACGAATTTCGCAATCAGAAAAGATTTAAATACGAAATAATTTTTAAGTTTTACGAAATAATATTTCGCAATTACAAAATAAGTAATTCGTGAAAACGAAATGATAATACGTTTAAACGAAAAAAATCGAGAAAAATGAAAACTATTTCAAAATGTCACTTTAGGGGCTCCGTTGGATGATCTCTTATTTAAAGTACATTGCACGTAAACACTCATGACCTTTGTTATACAGCCTAGTTTTTGACCTTAAGTTAGTAAGTAATGAAAGGAAGTTACCGACATTATGGTGAACGCTGAACATTAGTGTTTATCTAGTTATACTCATGTTACGTAAGTTTAACAGTACTTTTAACCCCTTAGGCATATTAATAAAATGTCCACACATGCAGAGTCAATTTAACTTTGATTTTATACACCAATTAAACTTTACCTATCTATAAAAATGTGTACGGAGCCCCTAAAAGGACATTTTGAAATACTTTTTTTATTTTCACAACTATTTCGTTTAAACGTAATATTATTTCGTTTAATCGAAATAATATTTCGAATAAACGAAATAATATTTCGTTAAAACGAAATAATTATTACGTTTAAACGAAATAGTTGTGAAAATAAAAAAGTATTTCAAAATGTCCTTTTAGGGGCTCCGTACTTCGTAATCAATTTAACTTTATTAAAAGATCAAAGAGACTTATAAACCCAGAGGGGAATGACATGTTTATTTTGTCAATGATTCGCTGACATGACCAAGCAGTTTTAGCAATTACTTTCTTACACCCTTCTATGGCCACATCAATTACAGGTTTTCATGATCTTGATTCGCTATCATTTTATGTTGACTATCTTTCTAAGATACCGCGCTATTTAAATGCATATTTGAGTTTTTTTAGAAACTCAAAGTCTTTCAATTAGGACAGGTTGCAGCAGTACAAATTTCTAACCTAAATAATAGCCATTAATCTCTGTAGATAATTGGATCTTATAACATTATGTTTTAATCTTACTTATCTTGTGTATGCATTCTGGTAAAAGCACTGGCACCAGAGTCCATATCATAAAATAATGCGTATGTGCATACACACATGTGCACTAACTTATATATAATATATTAAATACTATAATGAAAGTATAGTTATAACTCGTACACGGTAATGTATACGGGGGCGATTTTTAATTGTGTTTGTTATCAAAATATTTTATGAGTGCGTATTTAAAGAATATGAGGACTCTGGTGCCAATGGGTAAAAGCCATGCAGGTTGTTGATGTTCGCCAGTATTTGGAAGAACAAGATTCAAATTCCTCGACCCACTCGTTGAAGTCATTCGTACTGCAGATTTGTAAGAACAGAAGGATAAGGATTCTCATACCCAGAGTCTAGTAGGATTCTCCATACTAGCAGAGACATAAATAACCTATGTCTCTGCTACTAGTTAGATCGAGAATCTTAATAACCTCGGGGTACAAGAATGAGGGATAAAGGGCTCAACATCTGGACAATGACTTTGGAAGTTATGTAATTGAATCCAAACAAGGCTACCATTAGATTTATCATTGATGACTTTCCCGCCGCACAAATCTGTATTACAAAAATACCCCCAATCTGAAAATGCTCCATACGACACTGCCGTGCTATAGTTTTCATAAGTTATAATGGCATTGAAATGTCATCATGTTGAAGCTTCATTTTAAACTGATACTTGTACAGAAAGATTTACTTTATTTGGACGAGCAATTCCTCACTGATACTTGAACAGAAAGATTTACTTTATTTGGACGAGCAATTCCTCACTGATACTTGAACAGAAAGATTTACTTTGTTTGGACGAGCAATTCTTCACTGATACAAATCTAAGATTTCGATGTTCTTAACTGTATACATGTATGCAATGACTATGTCTTGTCGATGGTTCCAAACTACGTGTTGATGTCAATCTCCGAATACAGATATCCTGTAGAGCGCTGTCGTACAGGATCTCTAAAATCTCAATGGAGGGTCACGTCGAGATGACCTTTAAATTATGTCGACCAATCAATGTGTAGCTTTCATCTAGACGAAACACTATTAATAACATTTTAATTTCGTAATTTCTATTTTTAGACAAAGGTTTGCGAGCTAATTTAACAGCGTAATTATTCACAGTCTGCGATTGGACGGCTCATTTCAAATTGCGTGACGTAGACGATGTAAACAAGTATAATCATAACAATTTCGACATGATGAGAAAAGGACACATGAATGTGACCCTAAATAAGCGAGTAGGCGAGCGAAAAATTTTAGATCGGGTATTAATCAGATTGAACACATGCATGAATATCGACCATGGCATGGGAAACATTTTCAGATTGGAAATGAGCTCAATTTTTGTGAAGCGGATTTGTCTGGTAGGAAAGACATCAATAATTGATGCATTTCAAATTCTGGTTAAATGTAAAACACACTTTACTGTCAAAATTATGGGGTACTTAGCCCCTCCCTGTTCATACAGTCCTGAACTACTTGTGTGCTTGTCTGCTTGCTTGAACAGTTATTATAAGCATATAAAAATCAAAAACACGAATTTCACGAAGTAATAAATGTGAGCAGTCTTGTAGTATGAACAAATCAACGACATGTCATTGTTACACGTACGGGAACGAAAAATGATGAAAAATATATTGATGACATCTGGATCAGGAAGAATTACTTGTTAAGTCTTTTAAATGTGTTAAATTTTATTCATAACAAAGCCTCTGGCGCTTATTTCACTGATAGTCAAAGTCACCTAGCTTTCATCGTACATGTAATATACCCATAACATGCAACTGTCCTTAGGCTACTATCTTACACCATCACGTGATCTGTTGTTGTTGTTGTACCTCTAATTTTAACAGATTGGTGCAAATTAGGACTTCGGATAAACTTTGATCAAACTAGGTAAGATTTTCATTATAGATAATTATATAACAATTGTTTCAATTTTTAGATTTTTATCAAAACTACGCTTCAGTTCTGAAACTTTAAGCGACCGGAACGGTTCCGAATCAAAACACTACATACATGTATAGTCCATGTCTGAAACATACGGAGCCCCTAAGTGACGAAAATTATAAAATACTTTTTTTTATTTTCACAACTATTTCGTCAAAACGTAATATTATTATCGTTTTTACGAAATATTATTTCGTTTTACGAAATATTATTTCGTTAAAACGTAATAAAAAATATTTCATAAAACGAAAAATATTTTGTAAAAACGAAATAATATTACGTTCTGACGAAATAGTTGTGAAAATAAAAAAGTATTTTAAAATGCCACTTTAGGGTCCGTAGAAACACCATTATAATATATAGTCTGATTTTATTCGGTGAGCCGTGACAGGTTGGATGAGTCTAATCATAACCATGACGATAGGTATAACCAGTAAATACTACACTGAAAATCAATACAAACTCTAATATCTGAAGTATATATGCATGATATAATAATTCAAAATCATTGTTCAAAATAGCGCAGTCGGTAACGAGTCAGAAACATATGGCCAATGCATAAATTTTACTGCAGTGGTTCGAACCTCACCGCCTCCACATTTTTTAATTTATTATTAAATTCATGTATAGTTGTCCGTATCATATAATGATTGTTGTGCTATAATTTGATTTTGTTTAATTTCTATTTGTTTTATTTCCTTGTTCTTTATCTTTTTATATCCAGCAATTTACATTGTACCGAATAATAATACATTTACATTATACATTCGGCTTCAAATGCAGTGGCTGAATAGAATCAAACTAGGATACAATCGAACGAATGTGCCAAAGTTACATGCATTCCATTTCACTTCTCTTTCTTATAAAATGCATGTGCATAGAATCATTTCTATAAGACACGGTCGAGACAGTTAAGTGTATGTCATCAAAGTAATAGCTAAGCACAAACTCAGGCAAATATGCCTATTTTATTTTATATCAGTTGGCTTCGTGCTGCACAGAGATTTCGAGTTGTACGTTTCCATGATTGCAAAAAATAAAAAAATAAAAATAATAAAAAAGAATAAAGGATACTATGCAGGATTCGAACCCGGGGTAGCAAAAGCAATGTCTATCAATCCAAGTGTCTTACCGCCACGACTATTGAGTCACTTAAATCAAACCTGAATAATTATGATAAATGCAGTAATCAGTTGGTTGGTTAATAAGCTGTGTTACCTTTTTGTAGGAATATTCCAAAAATCTATAAATACAAAAGTGCAGTCACGGCTCACCGGATAAAATCAGACTATAGTAGCCTATATTTTAAGATCTCCTGGTCTGATTTGATATTTAGTAACTTTCTGGAAGCCGCATCCAATATCTAAAGTCAAACCCAGCTTATTACTAATATTATGAAATGTAAAATATCTGGGAAACTATTATAACACCATAAGTTTTTGAATATGGAATGTATCATATAACTTGGGAATCACTAGATCACCTCTTTTGTTAACACGAAAGCGTATTGATTGATTATCAATTATGTTACATTTTCAAGCGTTTTGTTAATTGAACACCCATTCTATCAACACTTTTAATATTACAAGTACTTGTTTTGAATCACAGCTGACATAACATCTACATACAGGATTCAAATGAAATTCAATGCCATATTTAGTTTCTGCGAAGCATTTAGCGCATAATACATAAACATATTTATTATTTTCTCTTTTGACCAATAACTGATGCAATCAACTTTGAATGTGAATTTTGTTCTTGCACAATATGGGGCATTTTTTTTATAAAAAAATTCCAAGACCTCCTAAACGCAAGAAGTGTCGATTATGGCATCACAACAAGTATAGTTAAATGCTACTTTCCCTGTTTAAAAAATTTAGTGTTTTAAGGTTGTAAGCGCTAAATTTCATTAAAAAGTAAACTTTGAATGAATGATCAAAATATCGTTTAACTGTCACTGAAGTCATTCTTTGTTTGAAAATACCCGTACATAAAATTTAATACTGAAATCGATTATAGTAAGTACAGAAGTATTTAAGTATGTATCGATTATTGGACCAATATCAAGTATTTAAATAAGTGGAGTTAATGTATGCGATACAGACTGTTGAATGAAATTTACCAATATTATAATTCAATATATAAAATCTTACACATTTAATACATGCAACTAAACAAATAATTCATATTTTCAGAAGAAAACTTTTGCACCCACCATGTTTCAGAATAGACGTGATGGTAAATACATGTTACCTGTGGCAGCATTGTTTACAGGTACAATACTTTAGTATTCTTTAAACGTGTGAATCAAACAAGAACAGTGGTCCAGTGCTGGGACGCGCATAGGAATCGAGAGGTCCTAGGTACGCTCCACCCTGGGTACTGCTACTTTCCATGAGCAAGAAATTTACCTGAGATTGTTTCACTACACCCAAGTGTAGATGGATATCTGCGAGAGTCGTATAATTGCGCTAAATGTCGGCTGCACAGATAAGCGGAGTAAAAAGACTCCCTAGAGACATTGATAGATAGATACCAATAGCCCAATGACCAGGGAGGGGGTAATAGCTGTAAAGTCGGTGAATGTGCGTAAACATGAAACTTAGACTATAAACTGTCATTACATTTAACATAAGACGAGCCTAACTTTCGAAAACATGGAGGATA
Source organism: Mactra quadrangularis (assembly GCA_025267735.1). Lineage (NCBI taxonomy): Eukaryota > Metazoa > Mollusca > Bivalvia > Venerida > Mactridae > Mactra > Mactra quadrangularis. The sequence goes on from CM046309.1 coordinate 6,973,849, forward strand.
ATATTTTTAGAAATGATGATTGTATTATTATCAAAATGAAACAAGCGAGTTATATCTACAACCATGTCCACTGCGTTACTCATTTTACTCTGATACAGTCCAGCAGAGTTACTCCAAAAATCGCTCCAATGGAACCATTAGTTTTATGGAAGCGAATGTGAGAACTGGTTATAGATAAACGTCCTGGAAAAATATGTTATGTGAACTGGCCATTGTAGAATGTTAATATAAAGTAAAATCCCTATATTTTATTTTTGTTTCAGTGTCGATGTATTTATTTGTCTCTGTTGACAGAAAACCACCATCAACTTTAACTGTTGGTACAGAACGTGATCAGTATTTAATACCAGATGACAATGTATTGAGAGGACTGTCAGATATACAAATGCTAGATATGTTCACAAAGTTAGTACACATTGTATACATTGTATATTACTTATCTTGATATGTTTACAGAGTTTATTTTTCGACCTTGATACAGTGTAATTTAAACACTGATAAGTATATTATATTATACTATTATTAGTATTCATAAGTTAGGATAGGTCGGTCCCATAACATGCGCCCTGTCATGCCAGCATGTGTGAGGGCCAACGAATAGACGCCTGGGTAAAATAGCACCCACATCCTTGTGGTTAGCTATAGATAACAAAGGCTAAGGGATAAAACTCATGCCCGGATTGACTTTATCAATCACTATGAAAGAACGCAACAAACTGTGTATTAAACAAACTGAAACCATGGTCATATAACAAACTGAACATATGGTCATTTTGCAAACAGAAACCATGGTCATTTAACAAACTGAATGCATTGCCATTTAACAAACTGAAACCATGGTCAATTAACAAACTGAATGCATCGCCATTTAACAAACTGAAACCATGGTCATTTTGCAAACAGAAACCATGGTCATTTAACAAACTGAAACCATGGTCATTTAACAAACTGAAACCATGGTCATTTAACAAACTGAAACCATGGTCATTTAACAAACTGAAACCATTGGTCATTGTTGATGACGACATGCAAACATTATGAATACAAGAACAACTTAGTTTGATCAGTGAATGCACTATTATAGAAGTTATTGTTTATAATTCCAGGTATATAAATTCACATCAAATATTATGTAGGAATCATCTACGTGTTGGTTCTATACATGACGGTGGGAAGGAAGTATGCAATGACCATATAGTGAAACCACAATCTCCTTGTTTAGTTTATTCATTTGGGTAAGTAAATTATTTCACCATCAGCCAATCTTCACTGTATAACCAATGTTATAGTTGATATAGTATGTGCAAATTGTTTTAAGACAGATTTATACATTGCTTCCTTCGATAACTACACTTTTTATTTTATTAATTGTTTCAAACTGATAGTTGAATGGTATTTTGTCTCAGGACAATCTGTACAAGCTAAACACAGTAGCAGCATATTACAAAAGTCTGACGATAACTGAACAATACAATATAGAACGACTTACGACTAAAATCGATCGTAAGACGTTTGATGATACGGGCCCAGTGTGCCCATTGGAACAATTGGTACAAATGTGACCATCACAGCTTTAAACTGTGGGAGTCATTTATTCATAAGTAAAAGTGTTATCGATGGTCCAGTTGTAAGCTTGTCACCTATTAATGTATGTGTTTATAGCTTGAGCAGTCTTTTTTGAAGTACATTCTATGGATCCAGCGCACTGTTTTGCGGAGAAGTTCAAAATATAAGGCTTAATGACCCAATAGGTTAAAATTGTTCTGAACATTTAAAACTTTTTGGGCGCAGAGGAAACAAATATTTGCTTCTCTTGCAATTGATATTCTTAATTTTAAACTTTTATACGATTACGGATTATGTCTAAATCTCTGGCTTATTCCAGTATCGCTGTGGAATGAACTTGTATAAGGATGCACCACTTGGCTCTGTCACGTGAATGCTTGCGCCGTTTCGATTTTGCATGCGCAAAGGACACAAAAGCATGCGTTTTCCGACAAAAAATCAACAAGCAATGTGACATGTTGGTGTATTTTTTGCCCTCATTTTAACTGAAAACATCTTGAGTTTACAGTTTAGCAAATAAGAGAAGGAATCTCTTTATAAATGCTCGTGTCAAACTGGTGATTTTGAATGCATGGCATTCGGTTGTCGACAGAATTCAAGCACGTTATCAGTAATTGACCAAAGGGAGGTAATCTCATGAATAATTAAATTATGATATATATGTATTGTTACTTCCCTTAGATTTCAGCGAATGCAGCTAGTGCACTTTTCACAAAAATTCTTCCGAAAAAAGTTATCCTAAGTTATTTTCATGATTGGCATTTCGAAGTCAGATGAATAATAATCACACCAATGATATGATATTCAAAAGGTATATAGTATTCTACATAATTCAATAATATTTGGACTTGATTGACCTAAAGATAACCGTACTATTAATATATCACTTACGATGATTTTTATCGTAAGCTTTTTCGTGAAAAGTGCCACGAGTTGTTGTCTTCAAATAATACATTGTATCACATAAGACTGTAGAACGGCAAACAGAACATAAATCAAGATATTAACAGAAGTGATGAAATTTAGATAGTTCTTAACCCTAAAAATACTTAGCTTGAATTTCAAACAAATTAAATGATTTACAAAAAAGTTATTAAAAATCAATTTTGGCAAATTGACATTAAAATGTAAGGGTAAAATCCGAGTAATACAACTAATTAGACCTACCTATTTGAAGAGTATACAAGGGGAAATAACTGAATAAAGTCCCTTATTAGTGTAGATGTATTTTCAATATTTTAGAATGATGACTGGAGATAATGAGGGTGATTTTATGGTTGATATCAGTGGAGACATAGCTATTGAATTTACTGAGTGAGCTCACTATTTTCTTATATTGTTTTTGGAAACTATTTAATTCTTAGATTTGTGTAATTATTCTTAATTTAATTAATTACTTAAATATTCATTTTTTATTAAAGTACCCTAGTCGACAAAATAGAAGTTTTATAGTTCTTATAACTTTTTCAATTAAACGAGATTTAAAATGTCATAACGTATACATGTATGGAATTATCAAATTTGAAAATACAATGTAGTACACATTGTTATAGTAAACTTTTAGACTTTTAAATTAAATTGCTTAAATTTTATTTATATATATACTCCGATGTCCTATTTTCGTCCCTGTCCTAATGTCGTCACCATTTTTGTTTTGGTTGAGATACCGCGAGATTTCAACAGCTGCGCGTGAGTTGCCATGAGAAAAATGATACTATGCATAGTATTTAACGCTCGAGTGATTTCAAGTGCAAATAAGCAGTTGCAACTGTCTATATTCCTCGTGTTTTTTACTTACTTCCTTTTAAATCTTTAGGGTGACGAAATATGGACACTGGGGTATACTGATTTTTTGTTTGCTACAACAACATTTTTTTATTTTTTGTAGGAGAAAATTAAGAGAAGGAAATATAACATTTATTCCAGTCAAGGACAATGCTACTGCTCTACTGGTACATTATATGTGAGCTCACTTTTTAAATTTCTTTTTTTTCTTTAATTTTTAGCACCGACTACAATTTTAGTCATCTTTCAAATAAATATATTTTGGTAATTTGTATTCAAATTTCAGTGGTACATACATACTAACCCGGTTAATTTGAATACTTAGATATACATGTACGAGTATATTTTAATCGATAGTGATGGCAGAAGTACATTAGCAAGTATTTAAATCAGCGGGGTTAATGTATAGGTCACTGACAGTTGCACAAAATTTACAAATACTCACGCAAAAAATTGTGATCATATTTTCTAGGTAACACTACAGATATAATTAAATCTTTACTATGTCTATTGGTAACACATCTTTAATGATCACTCTTCGAGAAAAACAAATATCGTGGGTTTAGCGGAAAACAGTCGTAACTCAATATAAGAAAATACTGGGTTACGACCGTTTTGCGCTAAACCCGCGGTATATGATTATTACGATTGACTTTCTCACTATTTGGACAAGTTGACAAAAACACACCGATTAGCTTATCTAGATTAGATCTACAAACATTAGCATTCAATGGTCACATTCACAAGATGTTGTTATGAAGGAAGTAAAGGTCTCTCAAATTATAATTATCTCTACACAAGCACAACACTTACAATTGACAAGAAAACACTTCTGTACATTACGAGTCAGAATTTAATTCTTAAAGTTTGAAAACAACAGTTGAAGATTTATCCATGTATTTCACTTATAGGTTTCTACTTCGTAAACATCTTCTTTGTACTATTAACCCCTGTACCATTCTCGTACCCAGAGGATAGTAAGATTCTCGGTCAAGTTAAATCGAGAGTCTTGATAGCCTCTGGGTACGAGAATGTTCCTTACAAGTATATGAAGTTCCCCCCCCCAACTGACTGTTTAATGTATTTATAAAAATGCTAAATTTGATAGCTTTTCTATTGTGCTTTAATTCATCCTAGTGATAAATCATTTGTTTTCAGGTCCAACAATAGATTTGATTTTGAGAAAGCTGTGATTCGACAGTATGGTTGCCAAGTCTTAACATTTGACCCAACGTAAGTATTATAAAAATATTGTTGCATAGTGCCTGTAAAAGAGACTATAAACACTGTCTTATTTGAATATGGAATGTATCATTTAATATGGAATTCACTATACTCACTGTACAGTTCATTTTGTTCAACAAAATAGACTGTATGTAGCCTATTCGTATTGTAGTTCTCAAATTTTGTTTATGCCGCGCATGAACAAAATTTCTATTCTAGTTCATTATACTAGTTATTGGTTGATAGAGACTGTATAAAGTTGCTTTTGTCCATGCGGCGCATGAACTAAATTTGGACTGGATTTTAGTGTTTAATCCTTCGTGAAGATGTCCCAACACATGTGATACATTTAGTCTCATATTTGTAAAGGGGCTACACGAAGTCTCATGTTTATAAAGGTTAAAGGGGCTACATGTAGTCTCATGTTTATAAATAGTGAATTCCATATTAAATGATACATTCCATATTCAAATAAGACAGTGTTTATAGTTAATGAATTTTGATTATGTTTTCATAGGGATGTAACAATATGGTAAAAACCGTCTTGCAATAGATATTGTTCTTTGGGCACACATGCATAGCATGAATTAATGCACGTGCATCGTCTTAATTTGATCAACATTGTACATAGATATTTGTATTTTCAAATGAACTGCACGTATTATGCAAATGTTTGAATACGTTAGAGAAAAATGTTTTGAATGGACTTTCAAAGATAATCATTCCCTCACTTTGCGAAAAATATTTCAAGTTTTCGACACAACATTTCAACATTTATTCAAACTTTCAAATTTCGGACTCTGATAAAAACAATCAGTATGGATCATAAATAGAAAACCCGGTTCAGAGAAAACGAACCGGTTAAAAACTCTCATAAGTCATATTGCAATATCAACTGGTATATCGGTTAACCGTTACACCCCAAGTGTTTCATGATCTATGTCTAGGGCTGAATTTCGTAGTTTTAAATCCTGTGGTTATAGGGGCTGGCGAAAGTGATTCTTAGCCTGTATCATTTATAGTGATGATTAAGTATACATGTATATTTAATTAAAAAATCTAGAAAAGGTGATAATTATAATGAAATAATGAACTTTCGCAATGCTATGATATGTTATATTAAACAAAAGAGATTGCTCAGTGATCATAGTGAACTGCATGTTATATTTCATATTCTAAATTGTATCATATACACATCCTCCAGGTTACATTTACATGCATTTATTCGTTATATTTTCAAAATAATGATATAACTGTTTATATATGTTTGTGAATGTTGATTGTATCATATACACATCCTCCACGTTACATTTACATGGCATTTATTCTTATATATTTTCAAAATAATGATATAACTGTTTATATATGTTTTTAAATGTTGATTGTATCATATACATGTCCTCCAGGTTACATTTCATGCATGTATTCTAATATATGTTCCTATTTTTTCCAAATAGTGATACATGTATAACTGATTATGTATGTTTGTAAATGTTTATTGCCTTATATACATGTCTGCTAGGTTAATTATCACGTATATATTCTTATATGTTTTCCTATTTGTTCCAAATATTGATATAACTGTTTATATATGTTTGTAAATGTTTATTGCCTTATTTAGGGATCTATTCCCGTGACAATGTAGATTATATTTATAATCAAAACTATGTACTATGTACACGTTTCTTGAATAAACTAATGTTCTGTTCTGTTCTGTTCTGTTCTAATAATCCGTTGTATACAAATATTTTGATTCCGATTCCATCTTGTCTTACAGAATGGGAGGTATCGCAGAAAAAGATCGAAAAATACCAGCTGGGTGTAAATTTTATTTGAAAGGATTAGAAGGTGACGATATTCCAAGTAAAAGTATGTACAGAATGAAAACTATTCTTAACAAATATGGACATACAGACGTAAGTATTATCATTGTTTGTGACTTTCATTCATTCATTAATATGGGACAATTCAACGCAGCGATTACATCATATGTCCATACGGTCCATTTACTAAATAAAATAATTTGAACTTCTAGAATATACACTGTTAACTGGCGCTTAAAACTTACTTACGCTTCTAGGAAAAAATAAAGAGTCTGTTTAATCGGGGAATAAAGTCATGTCATCTGCAGAATGTAAACAAACTTTTCAAAAACAAAAAATAACTTACAACAAAAATTATGCTAATTTTATGCATTTTAAAATAATTTTGATTTGAATGAGAGAATTTGATGAATAAATTATTATTTAATTATAATGAAGCATAGTTGCGGTAAAAAAATTAGTGCGAGTGGGGTTCGAACCCACGCGGACATTCGTCCATTGGAACTTAAGTCCAACGCCTTAACCACTCGGCCATCGCACTGTTATGAAATAAAGTGACGAAAAAATCTATCTTGAAACTTTTGCAGTACATAAAGCTGTAAAATGAAATGCTTTTACATTAAGCAACACAAATGCTATCAAGAGAATATAAAACTACTCTTTATACTTATCAACAATTTTACAACAAAGAAAAAGAAATGTAGTTCAAGCATGACACCTCATTTTACTACAACTTTACCGGCATATGTTATCTCCCTTTAAATTCGTTCACAGACGAATATATTGTCTACAAGATGTTTGCTGTTCGAAAATTTTGACCGGACGCTAAACATATTTAAATTGTTAAGTATGGCCTGAAAGAAAATGCCAAGTTTAAATAATTCTATTTTTCTATTCTTCAGAGAATACTGGATATTTTGAAGATCGATATTGAGGGTTCAGAATGGTCCGCTCTTGAAGACATGATGGACACAAAAGTATCCCGAAATGTCCGCCATCTTTTAGTGGAGTTCCATTTTCATCAACTAACCAAAGAACAAAAAGTGAAAGCGTTACGTGTATTCAGAAGGCTTTACGATGAAGGATTTAGAATTTATAGTCGTGAAAGAAACGTTGGGAAATCTAAATATGTAAAACAATTAGGTTATGAGGTGGCCTACTTTGTGGAATTGTCTTTTATAAATATATATTATATATGATCTAGTAATTAATTTGTTTATGTTTATATTGATATTTGTAATCTAATTTTGTAAAATATTTTCTAATTTATTTTCATGTTGTCTGTGATTGTGTAAATATTCAGCCAAAAAGTCCGGTTATTTATTTGTTTATGATATATAAAGTTTTAAAATGGTTAACCAAATGCCATATGTGATCGTCTTAACTGGTTGACCAAATACCATGTGAGATCTTCTTAACCAGTTTACCAAAATACCATGTGAGATCTTCTTAACCAGTTTACCAAAAACCATGTGAGATCTTCTTAACCAGTTTACCAAAATACCATGTGAGATCTTCTTAACCAGTTTACCAAAATACCATGTGAGATCTTCTTAACCAGTTTACCAAAATGCCATGTGAGATCTTCTTAACCAGTTTACCAAATGCCATATGTGATCGTCTTAACTGGTTGACCAAATACCATGTGAGATCTTCTTAACCAGTTTACCAAAATACCATGTGAGATCTTCTTAACCAGTTTACCAAAAACCATGTGAGATCTTCTTAACCAGTTTACCAAAATACCATGTGAGATCTTCTTAACCAGTTTACCAAAATACCATGTGAGATCTTCTTAACCAGTTTACCAAAAACCATGTGAGATCTTCTTAACCAGTTTACCAAAATGCCATGTGAGATCTTCTTAACCAGTTTACCAAAATGCCATGTGAGATCTTCTTAACCAGTTTACCAAAATGCCATGTGAGATCTTCTTAACCAGTTTACCAAAATGCCATATGAGATCGTTTTAACTGGTTAACCAAAATGCAATGTGAAATCGACTATACTGGTTAACCAAAATGCAATGTGAAATCGACCATACTGGTTAACCAAAATGCCATGTGAGATCGTCTAAACTGATTAACCAAATGCTATGAGAGATCGTTTAAACTGGCTAACAAAAATGCCATATGAGATCGTCTAAACTGGTTAACCAAAACCACGTTAGATCTTTTTATCTATTTTCATTGTAAATGGTGCATTCAAATTAAAGTTAATATTTGTTTATTTTCATGTGATTACACGATGTACTAAATGTTATGAAATTCATGAAATTAATGATTGAATAAATAAAAGAATAAATTGTGAAATATAGAATTTGTGATATTTTCTTTTAGTTGACTAAATTGGGAAAATTTGATGGATAAATCATTGTTCAATTACATGTTTATTGATATCACTGTTAAATTAGTATTTTAAGGCAAAAAGATTAGTGCGAGTGGGGTTCGAACCCACGCGGACATTCGTCCATTGGAACTTAACTCCAACGCCTTAACCACTCGGCCATCGCACTGATATATTCAAAGTAGTGAAACAAACAATATATATTTTAAAATATTAACTTATTTAAAGTATTTTAGATTTTAAACTGTTGATCACAATAAACTGTAGATAATTATTACAATGATTTTTTTTACATTTTTTTTACAAATACAAATATATTTTTTCAGCAATTAAGCACATATGTGCTTTTCAACAATGCATACATACATACAATGTACATGTTAATTAATATTTATGACAATACATCATAAGGAATATATATGAACAAACATGTATAAGAATAAAGTAATCTTTGAATGATGATACATCATTGAGAAGAGTATGAGTACAGAATGTGAATCTTAAAGCAGTACTTATATAAGAAAAAAAACAAAGAATCGTTAGAAAGTTGGACAAAAAGTTAGACCAAAAAACACAAGCAAAACAAGATATCAACAAAATTAAATTGTAAACTTATTATGTGTTCACTTGATTTAGTAAAGAAGATCGTTTTTTATTAGCAAGATATATATATATTGCTAATTTACAAATTAGACTGGTATTTGTTGAGGACATTAAATTTCGTAATTTTTGGATAGTTGGCCAACGGTTATAATAACTGGATAGGCATTCTTTGCGAATATTACGGTACATGGGACAGATTAAAATAAAATGGTATTCATCTTCAATTACGTTCATATCACAAAAAAATGCATTTTCTATCAGCTCTGTCAATATTTCTATAACGACGTTTTGATACATTTGGCTTTAGAAATGCCTAATACATGTTCTTACCAAATTTCATCAAAATATTCCATTTATAAAGTACATAAATTAACTTAGTTCCATGTTCGGAATAACTCCCAATTTCAGTTGAAACTGTTGTAAGTCAAAGCTTGTAAATTCACAATAACTAGTTTTTAGCACAGTGTAATTACATAAGACATATTATTTCTTACCCACATATCAAAACATACAGAATAACATTAGAGAAAAATGTTGAACAGTTTTTTGCTTCCTCGAAAAAAATGAGTTATGACAGTTTTCCGTCAAGCCCTCGATATACAATTTACAATGTACTACTTATAAAACATGTGCATCAACACTACTGTACAGTTCTAATTATTTTATAAGTCAACTCAATGACATGGTGCGATCAACACCATTGGCCCAATGTAAGCAGCGACCCAGTGTGATTTGTGAGGTCACGGTGCGTTGTGTGCCCCGTTTATAAACTGCTTGTCCACTAAGTGTCAGAGGCAGACAAATACAGATTAACTTTTCCGGACATATAAAACATATGGCCTGACCAGCTTGTATTCATAAACTTTGAAAAATAGTCCTTATAGTTAGTAACCAATGACCTCATTGAAAATGTTAACGCTATAAGCTTAATAAAAAATCTAGTGCGAGTGGGGTTCGAACCCACGCGGACATTCGTCCATTGGAACTTAAGTCCAACGCCTTAACCACTCGGCCATCGCACTGCCATGTTTTAAATACCTAATATGTTAATTAAACTGGTGAAAAATAAACTGATAACGGTTACATTAGATATATAACCTCAATTAAGAGCCGAGGAGATATGTAATAGTTACACGAACAAGATCATAAGCTTGAAGTAAAATAAAATAAATATCACATATTATTGTGATTTAATAACCTTGTGAGCTTGACGTTTACCTCAAACACGTTCCAGAAAGTCTGTCTCAGAGCAACCAGATTTAGTTTTATTAATGTCGTATTCAACACATATTAAGGTCATATATACGACGGCCAGCTCTTCCTACTATAAGTTTCCTGGACGCTTTTCTATTACCAGTACCAACTTACCCTAACATGAGGCCGACAACTCATGTATAGGGTATGACCTACCGCGACCAGGCTCGAACCCGCGATCTCCGGTTTCGAAGTCAGACATGCTAACCACTTCGACACGACCGCGGCTACCAGATCTAGTAAGGTCCTAATGTGTGATCTCAAAAATATCTGGAAAGCAGTTAAGTTCCTGAACAGACTGCCAACAGTATCATACTTTCAAATAAGCGTTTAATGACATTCAATATTTCTAATTGCATCGAACAAGTATCGTCTGCAATTTGTTAAAGAATTTTAAGTGATTATGAACCTGAGAAATTTCAAGTATTCCGACGTCTGCTTATGTTAATGTATTTGAACGTTATTGTGACTTCTTTATAAGATAATTTACCCTCATTAGTCTACCCTATGGTACTTTCTTATTATCGTTATTTCTAGGTGGCCGTTATTGTGATTTGGTCGTTATTTCGAGGTGGTCGTTATGGTGATTTGAACGTTATTTCGAGGTGGCCGTTATTGTGATTTGGTCGTTAATTCGAGGTGGCCGTTATAGCGATTTGTTCGTTATTTCGAGGTGGCCGTTATTGTGATTTGGTCGTTATTTCTAGGTGGCCGTTATTGTGATTTGATCGTTATTTCAAAGTGGTCGTTATGGTGATTTGGTCGTTATTTCGAGGTGGTCGTTATTACGATGTGATGTGATTGTTTGTTGATGTATTAGTAATTTCGTGGTGACGATTGCCGGTTATTCGAGACAACAGTGAAAAAATCGTTTTTGGGCGGTGATTTTTTTTGTGCGGATGTCCTAATTTTGAGGTGACAATTATCGGGGAAGTGGTCGATTTTCGATGTGAACATGTATGCCATGTGGTCATTGTTTCAAAATGACCATTATTGAGAGACGTTTTTTGTGACGTGGTATCTATTTCTAAGTGACCATTATTTCGAGATGACCATTATATCGATCTAATCGTTATGTAGATATGATCGTTATCAACTGTTGTCGTTATTTCGAAGTGGACGTTAAAGACGTATTACCTGTACTTGTAACAACGGGTATAGAAGATTATGAAACATTCGGAACAACTTGTATATTGTGGTTCTAACACATTGAGCATTACTTTACCTGTAATCAAAGTCTGCCAGTCTGTAAGATTAGATCGTAGTTTGGCAACATTTACTATATCATTTCAGTACTGAAATCAGTGAGTGTTCGTTTGGTTGGAACCACTTTTACTTTTCTCTGAAACTCTGAGAGTGCGAAAAGTTGATATTATAATATAGATATCTATATAGTTTCGGATTTTATTATCGTAAAATTTTAAGTGTTAATATATTTGTGAATTTATCATTTATTCAGGTAAGAATTTACAACTCTTTTATGTAAACAATTCGACTATGAACACGGACTGTTCCATTAAAGTAAATATTTGGGGGTAAAACGTTATGATACTTTGATAGTTGATTTAGTCAAACATATTTATTGATATATTATCATATACTATTGACAATATACGTATACATACACTATCTATTATAAATGTTGAATGTCAAAGGGGTCTGTTCAAAACAGATGAATAATATACGTGCATTACATTATTCACCAATTGATTGGGCTAGTCCATTATCTAAAGTGCATAAATATTCATGACCTGTATAGAGAAATTGAAGTATATAAACACAGTACTTTTGTGTGTCGGTATCTATATAATTATGTTTTATGCGTGATATTTATAGCATTTTATATGAATAACTATTACAGGAAGATTCCACGAGTTTGGAATTATTTTGCTGGAATCCGAAACATTTATGTAGTATTTTCCATGAGCATCGTGCAATTCTTCAGTTATACCGACGATAAAACAGCTATTGTTAAACATCCCTTTAACCGACGAAGAGTCCCCGAAACACTACATCGCTATAACATGTGATATAATTTGATACATACTTTGCTATATTATCTTGCTAATCATATTTATAAGCCACAAAGACCTGACAAGAACGACAACCCTGAACAATTAAAGCCATATAATTCTAATATATAATGCGACGTAGTTTAATGTTGCAAATAGACTGAAAGCAAATTTTGTGCATGTAGATATATTATATAGTGTTTTTTATTCTTAACCGAGTCTGTCTCCAATAAGGTTGTCTATATTATCGGCGAATACTATATCGTCGTGTAGCTTACGATTTGCTTTTTTAAATGTATATCTTTATTTCAATGATTCTCTGTGTGCCACTACAAATGATATTGTCAAGTTTGATAGCTGTTGTTGCATCCTTGTTTGATCCTTGTACAATGGTGTATGTACATGTACTTAGATCGAATAAAAGATCTGTTAATAGTTTATAGCTTGACTGTGATACGACATCGAGTTAATTTCACAACTATGAGAGGCGAATGATAGATTCGCGGGATTATCCTCTACCCTTTCCTTTTTTGTATAATCACTTAAATAAGTGAAGTCAGCGTTTAACTCCCAATATATCAAATGTTTTGTTGAAAGTTGCTTAGTCATACGATATGTTGGTACATAGGATGATACAAAAATGGAGAAGATTCGTTAAGATTATATCATTATTTTTGATCATTCTATTTTATTCTAGGGACAAAATTTTGTGTGTTTTTTTCTCATGCTTTACGATAAAATGTTGGGTATTAGTAGAAAATATAAATATTACACCATTGAATGCACACAGCTGACTGTTTTCAGCAGTAGGCGTATAGAAAACATGCGAATTTTGTGCTGCCAAGTATATGCTTCCAAAGTAACACACACAAACATACACACACAATGGTGTATAGTGCCTTCCAAAAGTTCTTGGACAAATCATATTTAAAGGCAAACTGATCTTGCAAACTGCATGTAACTGTACCGTAATTAAAGCTTATTTCATATGTTGATGAACAAGTTAATGTTGATTTCCCTAATGTATCATATAGACACTGTTATAGGATCCCCAGAAATTGCACAGGGGGTCATATTTAGATGACCTTTGTGTTGGTCAATCAACGTATAACTTATATCTAAACTAAACACTAGTAATAGCATCGCGATGTCGTAATTTTTATTTTTGACCCAGTTTGCGAGCTAATTTGACGGTGGTGTTTTCCACAGGCTGTGATTGGATGGCTCTTTGTGAATTACGTCACAAATTCGATGTAAACAAGTCAATGAGCATAATGATTGCGTCATGAGTATTATAAAAACAAAGGTCACCTGAACATGACCCTTCTTGTGATGTTACCAGATCCAAAATGTTGGAAAATTTTAGATCGGATTTTAATCGAATTATTTTAGGAATATACATGTACTCAGATTACTCTTTGCTTTGTTTATTGAATAATGAGAATCGATTGATCGTAGAACAGGAATTTGTCTTAGAACGTTTGGAGGGAACTGTATACATTCACATACTCTACAAGACGGAAGTGACAGATTTATTACTACATTTTATAGATGGAAACAGTACAAACTTTAGAGTACAGTTTGACGATATTTGTGTTTACTTGATGCACCAGTACCTTATTATATACAAAACTTGCCAAGTTTCTGTCCTGTTCCTTCAGTAGATAGATTACTGTGCCAGAAATATACACCTGTATTCAGACGTTTTCTATGTTACATAAGCTGAATACAACACTCAATCAAGCATTTGATTTTAAAATATCTTGTTCCCATGAAATAAGGATTAATTAAATTCTTATGTATTCTTTTTATGTATGATTTGAGAATTTTTTCATGTACATGTACTCCTATAATGTGTGATTTGAGAAAACATTCATTGTTCTGTATGCCAACCATACAATATACACAAAGGGTGACACAAAAAGGGCGGAAATAACCTTATTTCCATTTTGGAAATCATGATGCAATGAAGCTAATTAACCAATATATATAGGAATAGAACATGAAATTTAGATTTAAATTGAATGCATGCTGTACCCAGCCAAGTCATACATGTACGAACAAAAAAAACGTAAACCTTTCTCTTCACTAAAATATCTTTCTTTTTTTCAAATCACCATCAATATATTATCTTACCAAACTCCATAAAAACAATTATGTTTTTTATTCTATAAGTGTTCACATTAACAGCTCTTCGCTGTCAGAACTTTTGAAATACAAAACAACCATTATAATCACATTATTGTATCAGCACCGGAGTGTTTCATATTTTTATTACAGATTTATAAAAAATATCCCTGGCACATGTTGGGAGAAGTCAATTAACTTTTAATTAACCGTGAAGCAGGTTGCAGGGTTTTTGTCTTGGAATGTCGAAGCCTCTTTAAACCCAATTCTCTGTGCAAACCACTTGAAAATAAATGAGAACATTTGAAAACGTTTCAAATTTCGCAACACTTAACAGAAAAAATCAACAACCAAAAACTTTTCTTGTGTGATGGATTGAAGAAACACATTGACCTATTTACCTGTACCACGATTATGATGACGTCATCACCACACACGTACAAGAAAGGAAGCAAACATTTGTTTATACTTATCATTAGTCTACTGTTTTCTAAAGATTGTTAATTATTTTACAATGTTTTATCAAAGGTTAAGAAGGTATTGAAGTTTTTTCTTCATTTTCTCTCTAGTTGGGTTCATTTATGAAGTCTTGTCGCTCTTTATATAGTGGTATTTCGTCTTATGTTATTCTTTGTAATCATAATGCACTACGCTAAATTTCAACATTTACTCAGACATATAGTGGCGGTCACTGTCCCTAAATATATCTAAATCTTTGAACCCAATGTTTGAACCTAGTAATAAAGACACGTCTATATCAATGACTGACGCCTGTCCAATTTGATACAGAGGTATAGGAAGGAGAAAGGTCGTAGAACATATTTCATGATCATACATACTTCACGAAGAAGTCAAACCTACTGTCATTGGGCTCGTAGCCAGACTCACTACCCACTGTCCTAACCAGACGGGTGTCAAAAGTATACCCTATGAATTGGCTGCCAGACGTAAGAATATAGTTTGGATAACCTGCCCCTTACCACTATCGTTATCGGGTCAGGCAAACCATAATAATGGCTGCCAAATTTCAGGTAACAAAATTTTAGTTTACGTTTTCTTAATCTTGCATGATCATTTGCTGACGTAGTAACGTTAGTAGGAGTTCGGTACTACATAGGTTATTCGATTTCTATTTTTCTAATTACACGTTTATTTAGCGAACGATAAACAAAAAAAACGTGTCTCGAAGTGAACACAATTCGGACGTGGATTAGTCTCGTTAGAATTTCGAATACTTTATTTGGCATAAATTTAATTGAACAACTAAAAATGTATCCATAATATATTGCAAAATAAAATGCATATTCTTTATAAAAAAGGAATAAGTATTTAGTAACTAATGAAGGATATTGTTTGCTCTCAGCTTACGATATGATACGGCATTAGCACTTTGATTAAATGGCCTCATATTCTGAATGTTCTAGAATTTCATTCTGTGCTTTGAATTCTTAAAGATTCTCGCAAATTATTATTCTTTCAAAGTTTTGGCATAACTTTGATCGCTTGATGTAAAAATTCCAAGCATAGTATTGATGAAAGGTTAAGTTACTGGATTATTTCAAAATATCTACCACCACGTATGTCTTTAATTTGCTAAAGTTTATGACAGGTATCATTTGTTTACTCACACAGTTCACGTATAGTAAACATTTATTCAACTTCGGATTTATGAGTTAAGTTCTGTATTTATGTGTAATAAATAAATCCACTTCTGTTGTTATACAAAACCCTGAGGTTATTACCCTTAGAGTATTTTATTTTTATGGGTGTATTTTTTATGTATCGCGTACAAAAGTCAAGGAACTTACTTTCTTAGGAATGGCAATTTAAAGCGGTCAAGTTCGTTCAATTAGGTTAGGGGAGGTAATTTTTGTCCGGAATGGATTGCGTACTGTACGTAACGATTGTAGACACATCTAAACGTTACATGTAGTGAATTTATGATGCTTTGCAAAATGTTTGTTCATAGTTTGGTTCAATACGCCACCATTTCAAGTTTGCAAGAAAGAAACTGTCCTGATAAATCTCATTACTCTTATTTGATTTCGTCTTTATTATGAATAAAACACCGGGTACAAAAACGCTTTTAAGTACAAAATGTATTTGTAAAAAGCAATTGTATTTTATAGTCTTAGTTCCATGCCAATGTACGTTTACCGGCTTTACATTTAAAGTGCACTTTAAATCGCCCTTTAATTTACCCCTGGTCCATGTGGACATCCGGCTACTGGTATCTATCTATTGATATCTCTTGTTTTCTTTTACTTCACTTAGTGCAGCCGACTTATTGGCGCAACGGAATTATTCCACCCTCTCAGGTATCCATTAACACCTGAGTAGAGTAAAGTAATTGCAGGTTAATTTCTTGCTCAAGGAAATTAGCAACGGGACCTCTTAATCCATATGCACGTGTCTTACCATTGAACTACAGCTTCTACATTACTCGAAACATTCAAATACTATCATCTACCATCCACATACCACCCTTGTATTGCTGTAAGAAGGTACTCAAATAATGCACAAGACAGAGCCACAACGTATAAATGTAATAATCGCTGACTTAACATTTCAGATTCCATTTTGAAGATCCCCGAGATTCTTTAATTCTTGAAATATTTCACACTGACGTCAATACGAGTACAGGTGAAGTGATGATAATTGTTGAAATTTTAAATCTAGAGTAAGTTCATCTGTCAGATATGAGCAAAACGAAACAAACAGAAATAATAAATCTTTAACATTGCCAACTGACTGAAAGTGGGAAATACAGTACCCTCCCAAAGTTTTTGGTCAAAATCATGTATTTTTGATAAACTGATAAGTGAGTTTAGTTTTAACATATTTTATTGCTCATATTTACATAAACGTTTACATACTCAGGCATAAAACAATAGCAATAATTATAATTAATGTTACAGTTTATTTTCAATATATTAACATATACTATAAAATATACATACGACAATATAGTTGAACCGCAAGATCTGTTTCTTAGTTAAGGCTCTTCCTTTAAATCCTTTCACAATTTCATTGTACGTATGGAAAAGTCTGAGCAAATTCCAAGTCGGTATTACATGATCCTAACATTCGGAATTCTTCGACCATTCATTGAATAAATAATTCGAAGAGTTATTGAGTTAATATATTTTTGTAGTAAATGGCCGAGGAGTTCCGAATGATGATCCGAACTAATAACTTGATCAAGTTTATATTAAATTACATGTATAACTACGAGTGGTGTGTGATCAGTTTTCTCAAACTTTCATATGACTTGTAACTTTTGGATGGCAAGTTGTATATTCAAGCAACCTAAAGAAATAAGCTTAACGCAGTAGAAATCCACGCCATTGCCAAAACCACTACAATAATACTAAGTAATACGAAGTGATATATTGTGTTAGTGTCCCTCAGGTAACTAAGGAAAAACATCATCAGAATTTTGTCAAGCCACCAAAGTTGTCATTATTAGTTACTCTCTAGACCAAGTAACTAGTTACCTACTTTTGTTTTGACAGTAATGTTTGCCCGACTAAACTAATATGCTATACTTTTTATATATTATTATGTATTTTCGTTGACCTGTGTTTGACACCATGACTACTTAGATGTGGTCAAAGTTCAAGACAAGTAGTTTGGCATACTTACGGCTTTGTTTCTTAGAAGTGTATATATCGTAAGCATGGTAATTAGTACATTTTTTCACTTTCAATACACTCGGGACCTAAATAGTTGATTGGAAGTTTACCGGGAGTTCGAACAATCCGAGAGCATTTTAACCCAGTTTAGCTGTACTTTGATAAAGTCTATTTATTTCATGTTTGAGTTACCAGCTTTAATCATACAGGTTCAACAACTAAGTGACAGCCTGTGCCATGTGTTGATTACAAGGATGCAGAATTTCATGCACAACAGTGCTCGGTAACCAAACAATGACATATTTTTCACATTATTTGGTTTTGGGAGCATTATCAGAGAATCAAACAATCTTTATTACATGGACAAATACCACGGTGTCTGTACCACTTGGCATTGTGGTATTTTGTCCCACATGGATCATGAAATGTCACATGTAGCCTGTTCAATTACCCTAAACGTTCCAAAACGTTCCGTAACGATACATTCGGAACTTCTCGGTCATTCGCTGCGAATAATCTCGAACATATGTAGACGCTATTTTGAAACTACCGGTGTTGAAGTTAACAAATATGCGATCGTTTAGGCAATGAGTGATGTTTCGTTTTCAGTCAATTAATATTGAAACATCACTCATTGCCTTAACGATGGTATATTTGTTTATTTGATTAAATTATTTGCAGCGAATGGCCGAGGAGAGTTCCGAATGTATCGTTACGGAACGTTTTGGAACGTTTAGGGTAATTGAACAGGCTACTGGTATAGTCACTGTCAATACACACAGCGGAATTATACGATACATTTTATATTCTTCATGATATAGATCTAGTAGTCTAATATGTTCACTTTTCACATAAAAACGTCTAAGTACGATGGCCGAGTGGTTAAGGCGTTGGACTTAAGTTCCAATGGACGAATGTCCGCGTGGGTTCGAACCCCACTCGTACTATGTCTATTTTTATTGTTTTCCTCTAATTATCCAAAGCAAATTATTCTTCAAATAAATCTATTTCACTATGCGAAAATCGTCCCCTATTTTTTGAAGATTTATTTCTTTTCCTTCGGAATATTACGTAGTGTCAGGGACAGACAACTCCATATCACTGGTCCTTGGAGCTTGTTATTATATATGAACATTTCTACAGATCGTATTCTAGGGCATGCGTGTTTTTGTACTTTAAACAATGGACTTGCCCACTAAATAGGTGAGTAAACTAATGCGTGAACAGCATTTTACTGATTTAAACATGTCATTTTTATGTGAAACGAACTGTGTGCGTGACATGCATACATCTAAATGTTAAATCTCAGACAATCAGGCAAACATTTTCACAAAAACGCACTCATCAAACAAAGACGAGCCCTACAGAAGTGAGGTAAGGTCATAGTTCAACTCAATATACAGATTTGTTTGACTGACTGACACAAGATTTCAGTTTGAAGGTTTGATAACATATCTTCCTCGACAGAAATAAGCTTTCATCTGCAATACTCATTAATTTCTATTTTAAATATTGGCCATGTTTCAAGGTACAAGTAGAATTTATCTATATTTTAAGTACTGAAATGCGATGTGTTAAATACTTGAGCAATCTGATTTAAAACCCGATCTAAAATTTTCCGCTTGCAAACTCGCTAATTTAGTACGACAACGATCTACAGGATATCTGTTTACGGAGATTGATACTTGAGCGAATCAAGATCAAATGTCTAGGAAGTCAAGTCTAAACTTTTCCAAAGCCCGTATACCGATAGTCCTATTTTCAACTTCAATTGTATAGTTAATACTTCATCATTTTAGCTCGATTGTGAAACAAGATGTTACAACATAGATTCAATACTTTCGAATCATGGTCCCCCTGTACTGAACTAGAAGTATAAAGTTTTTCTCAAGGAAACACCGCAGTAAGTTTTGGATATAGGATTCCAGTGTGGAGCTGGCTATCCATTAATTACCATTTAAATGTCCTAACCACTCGGCTACTCCCACCACTTGTTTAATTTGAATGCATGTTAACCATTCCCATAGTCGAGGTATTTCCCCTATCTTCTCTGAAACTACTTTTGTTAGACAATTTCAAAGTGATAATGACTGAAAAGAAAAGATTTCTTTGTTTTGTTTTGAGAAATATAATTCCTATTAGAATGATAAATGCGTCATTGATATATCATTAAAAGTTTAACATTGTTATGTAAGACTTGCCAGGAATCATATCCAGTCTGATAAGTATTATCTACATTATTCTAGGAGGTTATGTCAGTTGTTAATTAAATATTCTAGTTAGATGTAACAGTTTCCTGACACATTCTTGCAACATGACTACTTGAGGCATTGTTCAGTACAGTGATGACTATACTGTATTAGGTAGAAGCCTTTTTAGTTTAAAAGCTATAGACTGTTGCTTGTAGAAGCAGTGGTCCAGTGGTAGTACGTAAGCTCTCTAAGGGATCGAGAGGTCCCAGGATCGATCCCCATTAGGTGCACTGCTAATTTCATATCCTACAGTTGTTCCACTCCACCCAGGTGTAAATTGGTACTGTGAGGGATCGCTTACCTGATGGTGATTTCAATAATCAGGGGTTATCGTACAAAAAAGTTAAGTCGGCTGAATATGTACATGAGAGCAAACTTAAAACAGCTCCTTAACTTTTTCTAACTTTGACTTCAGTGAGTAGTATGTCTGATTATCAAAGTCTCATACGAGTAATAAATTCACTCCAATATTGTTGAAATCATATATTATAGACGTAATACTTGGCAAGAAGTTGAAAGTTAAAGAAGATAACATATATTACACAATATGTTTGTTATCTCTCAGTGTACACCAGGTGTAGAAATATATCATAGATTAGTAATGGTGTTTTTTATCTATTTAAAGTACATATATCATTGTACAAGTGTTTACTTGATACATGAAAATGTAACTGAAATGATAAATACATCTGTAATTATTAAGTTTGAATCTATACTGCAACATGTTTAAATACATTGTACAATTAATTTATCATCATCGTCTACATCATCATCATCGTCATCATCATCATCATTATCATTATTATCATCATCATAATCATCATCATAATCATCATCATCATCATCATCATCGTCGTCGTCGTCGTCGTCATCATCATCGTCGTCGTCGTCGCCATCATCATCGTCGTCATCGTCATCAATATCATCGTCATCAATATCATCGTCATCAATATCATCATCAGCAGCAGCAGCAGCATGAGCATCATCATCATCATCATCGTACATACCTTACTGAGGTACCACAGAAACTCTAAGTCTTTGAAGTTCAAAATCCTTATTAATCTGAAGAGCTCTTGCTATTCGTTGATAAAGGTTCTGTTTGCATGTATAGTTGTTGATACCTTTGTTTGAATTTGTAGACTAAGAAAAAACTTTGGGCTACTTTGGTAAAAGATGTCTTCGATTCAAAGCACTTTCGTTTATTTCGGGTTCAATCGTATTATAAGAAAACATACAAGTGTTAATTTAGAAATAATTAAACTGAAAGCTGTGACTTTCTGAAGTAACTTCCGAGGAATCTAACCAATAAGCTACACACACTTATGACATTTTAGGCTGACTTGAAATCAACTGACAAAAGTGACTGTAAACTATGACGTGTAAAACATTAAAACAATTTAATAGTTTAATAAGTACGAACAAATTTCATTGACAAATCAACATATACAATGATCAATGTACATAATGCATTATATATAATAAATATTTAACGACAAAGTGGCCTGTCTAAATCCTTAAAATAATGAATACATTCATGACCTTATTCACCCGTTGACAGTCTACGAAAATAGAGGGTGCCCGGTTGCCCGGGACAACCAGTTTTTAGTGCGGCTACCAAAAATTTCTTATGGACAACCAAATTCTACAAACAAGAGATAGTGCTTGCTGCTAAATTGACCTGTTCGGGCAACTACATTTCATATCCTAATTTCGTAGACTGCGTTGAGTGGGCGAGTCCATTGTATTAAGTACATGAACACGCACGACTAATTATACGACCGACATTTTATTAATTCTCCCCTACATCTCGTTCAATTCGATTAACAATGGTATTTATAAAGATTATACCTTTTTCTAAATTAAGATCATGAATTAGTTTATCCACCCCACCTAGCTCAGATTGCCTTACATCAACAAGTTTCTTCTATTTGACTTGGCTCAACAAATAAATCTACAAACTGTACTTGTTTTTCTTTCTGCTATGTGCTAATAGGTAGCAGATATGTAGGTGGCAAACAGTACTTGAATGGAGAATGATCGGTACCTTACTTGACCTGTTGGCCAGTTTTCTAAGACTTTGCTTTCTAGCTCTTTGTCCTATGAAACCCTTCCCGTTTACACCGAAAGTAATAAGTATGTGATATCAAATCGAGGGTGCTGGAGAGGGATTTATACGTTCGCTAGAACGTTTGCTATAATAAATGTCGGGCTAGACATGATGAAAGAAGTTTGGTATATATTTTAGTCAATACATTTATGTAAGATAACGTAACGTGCGAGACTTAAGAACAAACAGTAACTTTGCCTTGAGTTTTCGTGCATCGATATTCAGTATGTGTATACAATATATTTTATTTACTAAGTATAAGTGAGTCATTGTCGTTTTATAGTCAAATATATATAGTTGCATGCTTATGCAGGTTCATCGACTGTACAGCTATTATCTCTGGTCATCGGGTTACTGGTATCTATCTATCAATCTTCTTGGGGAGTCTTTTACTCTGCTTAGTGCAGTCAACACATTGTCACAACGGAAATATACTCCCCTCACAGGTACCCATTTACACCTGGATGAATTGAAGCAATCGCCGGTAGATTTTGGAAATTTGCAGTGTCCTCGGTGGGGTTCTAACCCCAGGACCTCTCTATTCTTGAGCGGCATCCTACCACTGATCAACTGTTCCTACTCAAATAAGAAAGCTACAAAGACAAGTAAAAAGTTAAAAGATGCTGCACACTATAGTATAACATTATATAATTATTAGTTGAACTATGATTGTATCTACACAAGTAAAGTTTGTTCTAATGTCAAACAGAATAAAAGTTTTATTGTAAAGTTAAGATGTAAGAAAGACGTGTTTATTGTCTCAGTGGCATTTGAAGTTAATTGAAAACCTGATGTTGAATGAAATGTTAGTTATATACATACTCCATCGTATACATAGACCTAATGTATTGTAGTTTGCAATGTGAATAATAGATGTTGGGATTTTCATATCGCAAAAGTTTTGATTTGTTAAAGTACACAATCTTATTTTGAAATTAGTTAAGTAAAAGATAGAATGAACTTTATGTCAAGTATTTAAGCTAAATATAGAGTGCTTCCGAAAAGAATTAAAGCAGTAGTTTAAAGCCGCCTGGCTAGCGTAGTTGGTTGTACACAAGCTTACTGATCGAGGAGTCATGGGTTCGATTCCAGTGCGGGGCATTTTTTCGTGGAGTCTGGTCATGAAATTATTTCTACGGTCACTCTCCCTCCTGTCACTGATTCTAAATCATGTAGGGATGTTGTCAGTCACTGACGGAAGTATGTGTCTAGTAACTGATTAACAGCTAAATCTACAGATTTGGTCTTTTCAGGAACGATGAGTAGGTTGACTGACCGCCGTGAGATGACGTATGAAATTTGTTGCTACTACGTTAATCTCTCCAAAGAAAAATTACTTGGGGTGACAAAATAACGTACTGAATGATGCATCGAACTTCTAGACTAGAAACGTTTTTACATAATGTATATTTGTATATAAAATTCTTATTCACTGATGTTTTTCTTGATCAAATAAAAGACGATATTTCTTAGAAAATTGATTATAAATCTAGTGTTCCATCAGAGATATCATTTATTGTATTACATAATTCTCTCAGTGTAGGATTCACGTGATTAATCTCTTTCTAGCAAGATGTTTTGTTTCTGTACATGCAAATAATTCAATAAAGTGGTAATATAATACACAGTTCTGTACATGATATTAAAATACTGGAAGATTTCCATGTCGAAATCTGTAGAATTGTCAACAGAAGGAATACGTATATTTAAAGTATAGAAATTGAAAACGCGTGTACAAACATTACAGTAAGTGTTGCTTTTTTACGTGAAATTCAGTATCGAGGTAATAACAGTTATTTTAGAAGACATAAATTTGTAGCGTCACCGTCTGTTTCAAATTGCCATTATTTGTAGATTATTGCATTAAATGGAAAATATAAGTATAAAAAGAAACCAAAATACTGGTAGAAAACCGATGAACCCAATCAGGTTATTTGATTATGACGTATCTGCAACGAGAAAACCGTTTTGTGCACAAACGATCTTAATGACCTTTGTATACATTTGCGTCATGGGTAAAATTATTTACCTAAAACACGTTGCAATGTTTACATTTTACTTATTAAAGTTATAAAACTGCACATACACCAGAATGCAATTGCAGTTCCAGTATGAAACTGGGGAGCATATCCTATAAATGTACCTGAATATTTTCTCATAAGTCGAAAATTCAATTTATTACTTTATTGTCGTAGTTCGGACGTCACTCCCAGAAAAACTTGGCTGAATCTTTAGAAAAATACGTTTAGTCAGCAATGTCATAAAATATTGTTTAACCTCAAAACCATTATCATGTTTACATTTATATTTTGATGGTGATTCTATTGTTTTCAATCTATAAACAATTAATTAATATACATCAAGTACGTCGATGTCAAAATAACAATACATGACGCGGTAAGAAGAAAAAGTTAATTAATATTTCCCAGATAAAAGAAAAAACATCATTAGTGTATTTATTGAAGTAAACAATTATAACACAAAACAGGTGAGTAATTCTGTGGCTTCACTAAGAAAAACGAAAACAGCTTGTCTTCGTCCAGCGTGCACGTATTCACGTGTAAAACCTTCCTGATTTTGTTTACTAATGCTATAATCATTATTGTTATCTTGCCAGAATTCGGAACAAATCATTACCGGATAAAAATCATACCCTGCAGGTGATTCATTAATGATTTTTTCTGTATAAACAAACGAACTAAGTCGGAACATTATCATTGACTTTATAGTGGTGAATCAGTGTATGAAGGTATATAGTGCCATCCATAATTACCTTTGCACTTTTGTAATTTATGACTTGTTTTTATTTTCTTGCCAATACTTAGGATATCAGAATAATGTCTTCAGATACATTTACACGTGTAACAATTGCAATCACAGTATGTATCATTACTTCTCTTTCAAATGTTACAAGTTATATTGTGTAACTATCCTAACGCGTAAATACTTTTGTGTCTTCCTATTGTCAACAGTCAACCATAAAACATTCATTTTTGAACAAAGTTTATCGAACGAAATATTAGTAAACGATGTAAAAGTTATACAAATGCTAGGACTTATTTAAAAGTAAAATTGATGGTAGACCTTAGATATTTTTGTTCACTCTTGTACATCAAACAATGTAACAGAAGTGTATATATATTACCTATGGATTCTTAAGAAAACCGAGTGTTGGCTTGTTTAGGTAGGTGATTACACTATGGATTTCTATATTCAAGACTGATTGAAAGGTTAATGTAATTTAGTTAATACTTCACAGCATCATCTCCATATCGTTCATGAGATTCTAGCTTTGATATTACTAAAACCTATATTTTTAATGAGGTACAACTTCATACCAACAAAGCCTTGATAAGTATACCAAGCACCGTTCTATTGTTAGTAAACTCTCGACCGAATTATTAACTTGGCTATAAATGTAATAAACCAAGCGATTCTTTCAGTTATCAAATCATTCCACCTTTTATTAGTAAAGTTTTACTTATACCCGATATCATAAAACAGTGTAAAACAATACTACTGTAATCTAAGCTTAGAATAACGGATTCGACGGTTTGAATAAACTTTATATTATACCCAGACTCTTTCGGTTCTATTCGTAATACATCGTGTGATTCCGTATCCATCGTAAAGTATACGATTGTGAAACATAATAGCCAAGGTGATACAATTGTCTCATCGTAACTACACGGGTACGGTTATAGTATTAGTTCGGTTGATGTCTGCTTCCATATACATGTTCAGCCGTCTTTAAAATTGTGTACGATAACCACTGATCATTGAAATCATCTTCAGGCAGGTGACCCATCACATTACTCATTTACATCTTGGTAGGATGAAACAATTAAAAATTTTGTCATTTTTTCAAAAAATAAATAGCAATGTTCCTTTTGGGTTTCGTATCAGAGACTCTTGACCTCTGAGCGCGTGCCCCAACAATGGACCATTATATTTACACGGATATTTCTGTAACCAAGCTGAGAATCTAATAGCCTTGTGTAATGATATTGATAAAATAACAAAATAAAGAAAAAAACAGAACAGAACAGATAAAGGGCTTGAGCAATACTCATCACCCAAATAAATACAATATACATATATATACAATTACATGCGACATGAAAACATATTTTTCAATATTAACATACAGAAAGAGAACAGAAGTTTTGTGATTCTAAGAATACAGCATACCAAACACTGATAAAGACTGTGAATTAACAATTTCCAGATAATACGTAACACAATACAATGTTTCATGATTAACCGCAATGTTCACAATTCAATTCTTTTTTATTTTCATCTTTAGTCGAAACAGAAGAAATATTTAAACAATGGAAACATGGTTGTCTGTATGGAAAACAATACAACTCGCTACAATATTATCATCTTTAAATATTTATACAGAGAAATTATTATAAGAAAATACCACTGGCAGCTTTCAGTATTAATTGAGATTGATTTCACGGAAACTTGGTTTTACGTTACAAGTATGCGTAATATGCATCTAAAATAAAGCTTATATTTTTTATGCAGGAATGTTAGTAAAGATACATAATGCCATTAAATATCATCTTAAGTTAGCATCATCTGATTATGGACAGTGTTGTCTTTATGTATAAACCAATTAACACTATTCATTACACACGTCGGTTACCCCAGAGACCCCCGATCTCCAATTAGCTTATACCTCAAGGCACCCTTTAGCCCCTTGGACCCACGACCCCCAGGATTCCTACTCCAAGGACTTCCGACCTCTCTACTCCTAAGAAGCCCTATCCTAGAACAATTCCCACACATCCCATAGAGACCTCTTACCCTCCTGCCGATGAACCCATTGTCCTTATTCCCACAGTTTCATAGGGCACAGGAGATTCCCAAACAATGAGGGAGAACTGCCCTTCCTACATTGTCCTATCGATGGGACCGAATAACCAAAAACTCCGTTATAACAGAGTTGGTGAGCATGGGCTAGCAGAGCTCCATCAACAATGGAGGAAACTACTCTACCAATCCTTTCCCACCTAGGGGAGCAAGTATTCAACTCGTGAAAACAAAAGACAAAAATCTTTTTAACTCCGTATCGACAGAGTTAAAACGGTTGGGAAGCAGAGCCCCAGCACGGTTAGAACTAAATTTCCTTCACGGTCAAATTATTCAGTTTCTACGAAAGAATCAGAATATCATACAGTTTTGTTTTCTATATTTTATGAAAAATCATCGGCACGAGCTTTTATGCACCGAATTGAAAAAAATATAAGTGCTTAAAAGCTACTGGTTTAATTGTTTATTAAAATGCAAGAATGTCTCGCACATAATTATTTGTATAAATATAAATGAACAAAGTGTAATAGCAGTCTCATTTCATTTGTGTTTATTTCATAACTATTTAGTTTATTTATTTCTAAACAATGAAAATGAATTTGTTGTAATATATTAAATTAAGAAACCCATTCAGTTTTAATTATTCTATTATCATGATAATGTGAGAGTAATTTGGCAAGCCAAGTTGTTTATATACTAAATACCAGCTTGACATAAAACAAGAATGCATTGTTTTAAAGGTATGCTACGATATAATCCACTCCGAGTTATGCAGGTAAAAGAACGGATCTTGTACGGTTTATACGGGGTTTTAACTTCAGAATGTTTCGATACGTTTACACACGAATGGTCTGATATGGATTTGGGCCCGGCCAAGTGGTGACGACGTTAGACTGGTAATGATTAAATAGCCACTTCGCGTCGGTTCGAATCACACTTAAAAACTCTTTCATTGTTTCCTTGAGCTAGAAACTTTATTCTGTCGGCTTAGTATTGGGGACATATTTCATAATCAAGCTAAAATTTATTAGTGTAAACAAACGATCTAATATGCTATGCCCTTGAATATGACTTTAGTCTATTAGCTAATAGTCGAGAGTATGCATGACCCGTCAAAACCCGTCAGTTGTCTCGCGATGAATCATATTTTAAAAACGTATAATCTCTTCTTGAACCTTTCTGATTAGTTTAAGTATTGCAAAGCACCAAATGCATCATCAAAAAAGTATTGCCATTCCTTTTACCTCAACGATGTCGACAATTTATGCCATAAATGGTACCTTTAATGTTGAAATAAAATCTGTGTCAACAATGTATACCATAAATCGTACCTTTAACGATAAAATTAAATCAGTAACAACAATGTACATCATAAAAGAAATTACATGACAAATGGTACCTTTAACATTGAAATAAAAACTGTACTAAATAACTGTACCATATTGTGTTCAAATTATGTTTATTGTCTGTCACTGATTCTCTATTGAATTAGATAATTGATGCAAAAATTATGATGGAGGAAGAAAGATATTGTCAATTTCTACTTTAATTGAAACTTGATTATTTTGTTGTTGTTTTTTTTTTGTCAGCCATACAGTGAAATACTGACGGTAATAAAACCATTGCTGATTATATGACATAAGGAATTTAGCATCTTCATTATATGGATCCTTACAGTATTTGATATATTTGTTCTTTTAACTAGCTTGTCAGGTAATTGTAGCGTGCTTTTTTAAAAGAAGAACAAGACACCAAAAGCTTCCAACATACATGTATTTCCAGAGTGTACCATATCTTTAAAAAAGAATATATTGCTTTATATATTCTAGGTTAAATCGAATATTGGCGAGCATTGCCGATGTTTCTCGACTTTTTGTATCTTGGCATCTGTTAAACAAATTCAGTTTCCATGTTTTACTGAACAGAACAATGATTTAATGGCCGTAGTACATTAGCACAAAACATAGAAAACAAATAAACCTTCAAGTTAAAAAAATGGCTTCGTCGTGTAGTGAACTCATGTGACTTAGTACTCGGGTCTGTAGCGCAGTTTATAGCGCGACGGTATTTCGAATCTAATGTCCCGAAAAGGGGTACGTACTCGAATCCCACCGAGGGCGGTTATTATCTTCCATGAAAATGTGATATTAATGTCAAATTTCCTCCATTAATAAGGTATATGGAGAAGTTTCCAGCCTTATGGAAGGGTAGGTGAGTACTGGTTTTAGACAAGTATCCAGGAAAGCTAGGTTAGGTGCGCTGACCTCCGTAAAATAACCTTACAATTGTTTTGACTCGTCGTTTAACCCTGTATGACTAACTATATCAATGTGATTTAAGCCTGCACCAACCCACCTGTGTGGCTATACACACTACATGTAATCTCTTCCATATTCTTGCACTTTAACAACAAAGTGGAATCAATCAAAGTACTAACATGCCAATAGAAAAAAAACACCACATATAAACAACATTACAAATTCACAATACGCCAATATTAACTAGGTTTTTACCGGTGTATAGTTTTACCTTGGCCAAGTTGTGGTATTTTCACCAAGGAACGATAGATTCATCATAAGATCCAAGCGTCTAGATAAATACGAAGTAAAGCGTCTGAAGGAATACGATGTTGGTGAGAGTATAGATTAAGACATGCATTATTGAGAGTCGAGATTTTCTTTATAGATAGAACGTAGATTCTCTCTGTTGTTTTCAATATTGTTTTGTGTAAAATGTAAAAGGTGTTGTTTCAATTTTATTGGCATTTTATTCATTGGAATATTTTTAGCGGAGGTAAGAAATATTTAAACATTTTGTTTCGTTGTTGTTGTTAAAATATATTGTATTTTTTAATAAGTTTTATTAAAAATGCAGGTTTAATTAGTGTTTAAAGCAATATGAATTTATTGTAATTGGATTTTAATTAAACCGACCTGTAATAGCTACAAAAGTGCTGTTTTAGTGTTATTTGATATAAGAAGGATTTTAGCAGCAGTAAAATATGATGCTATGATTAAAACAGCAGTTAAAATGTTCACTGTTTTACTTGTTATGATTAAATTAGTTTGGTGAAATTTATGGTGATAAGCGTAAAAAAACTTTAATCAATAAAAGATGTTGCTGAATAGTTCTTCTTAAATGTTTATGAAGCTGTTAGGCTCGAAACGGTTTAAAGACGCAAATGGACTTTGACTAACGTATAAACAAATGGTGTTGATTCTTTTCGTTTGTTTAATAACATGCAGTAGTAAAGATAAGTAGTGCTTTTCACAAAAAATCTTACGACAAAAATCTTCGTAAGACAAAAGCAAGAAACATTAATAATACGCTCATGTTTTGACTTATCAATTCTAAATATTATAGAATTGTGTATA
This sequence comes from Mactra quadrangularis, assembly GCA_025267735.1. Classification (NCBI taxonomy): domain Eukaryota; kingdom Metazoa; phylum Mollusca; class Bivalvia; order Venerida; family Mactridae; genus Mactra; species Mactra quadrangularis. Next base: position 7,004,778 of record CM046309.1, read on the forward strand.
CCTGTTGAATATCATATCATGGTTATGCTTATTATCTGTCTAACTTTGAAGTGCTAATTATATGAAACTGACTTACGAAGACATTTTTTCGTAAGATTTTTGTGTGAAAAACACTGCAGGCAAGTAAATATGAGATAATTAATCAATGTATAAAATTAAATGCACCTTATGAAGATGACGACGGCGGTAATTAAAATTTAATTGCATTCGTACGTGTATTAATTATTCCATTTATAATGAATCATACAAAGTCACGTGGAAATAAATATTTAAACATTAAAGGACAGTTAATACATTGTTCTATGATTTAAATATAATTGACAATAATGTTTTGATTAAAACTTGTACAAGTAACGTATTGTAAATGCATGCACCATCCATCATAATCAATGTGTGCATGTATACATGGCAGGGGAGATAGGGGAGACGGGAGAGGGGAGCAGAGGATGAATCCACCGTATGCTACAACCAGTTAGGTTTCACATACATAACTAAAGTGGCACAATCATATATTAAATTTACAGTGTTAGAATAAAATTGGTCGTTGTTAAGGTGATGTTTCAGCAACTTTAAGGCTATCTATCTATATATTTAGGTTAAAAAATCCTTATGTTAAAATCAAAATCTTCAAAGGGGGTAGAACTAAGCTAATAGTGGGCTCACGACCTGAGAACGCCACTTACAAGTTTGTGTGCATCAATCTGCAATGTAGGCATATGCAGTACAATCTTACAGATGCTAGCACGATAGAACAACCAACTAATATTTCTACATTTGTATCTAGATGATCGTATCACTGAAGGATTAATTTAATTAAAACACACAGCTTGATACTTAGACTACAGCTGAAATACAAAATATATATTGTATTGATAATGATACATTTACTTCAAGTATTTTAACATCATTTTATCGTTTATGTACCACGATGCATACGAATATGCATATAATTATCGCTAAGTTAATTGATTGAAAGGTAACATTCGAGTAAAAGCGTTTTATAAACCGTATAGAACAGAACACACCAGATCTATACATAGTTATTATAAAAATAGCCAGTATTATAGGAATAAATACAGGTACATATATAATAAAACTGACCAATCTAAACTGATTACTAAGTAGTTAGGATATTGGTAGCTATCTGTATGTCCTTTGCGTTTTAGTAACATGTAAAATGATGACTTTCAACTTGGTTTTTTTTCAAATTGTAAAGTAACAGCTCTGATGGTCTTCACGATGCACCATACTATTAAATGTTCAACTATCTAAATCCTAAAGGTATAATCGGTACGCCATACATGTAGATATCATATATATATGGTGTACTAAACGTCTAACTAGGATATATCAAAATGTGAATTCTTATGGCATTAATGGTACACTATATACGTAAATCCCCAAAATGTGAAAAATTTTGATGGCATTAACTGTACACCATACATGATTATCTTTAAACCTCCGTCTACTTTTCTCATTAATACTAACAACAATGGCGTGAATCCTGGTTAATTATTCTTCTTCAGAAATGTTGACCAGATGATTATTGTTTGTACTGTGTATATAATCAGTGAGAAATCATTGTGAATCTTGTTATTATCATTATCTTGGACCAATTATTAACTCTAGATGAATACTAGAATATAATGATTATGTATATCTGAGAACTATGACTTAAACATGATTAATATCATCGATAGAAAACAGATTACGTGTACTCAGATGAGATACATGTTGATTTACGTCTTTTTACGTCTTTAACAAGGTATGGAAAGTGTATGCAATAAAGCTTCGAGTTTTACGTCTTCCTTTACGTAGTTTTACTAGGCATGGATGAAGTCAGTGATAACACTTCAAATTGTATGACTGTGTTAACATGAATGATGTTTGTTTACGTTTTAAATGACGTCTTTTGTTTGGAATGAGTATTATATGCAACGCAGTATGGGGCTCCACAACTAGAATTATGTTTTTATTACGTCTTTAAAAATAGATATAAGTGAAGTCTGCATTAAAACTTTGGAATTAACTTTTGAACTACGACTTATTGCGTCTTTGAACTACGTCTTTTATGTCTTGAACAACGTCTTTTAATGTCTTGAACTACGTCATGTTACGTCTTGATTATATACCTTCTTGCGTCTTGAACCACGTCTTGTGACGTATTTTACGTCTTGAACTACACATAATTACGTCTTGAACTACGTACTGTTACGTATTTACGTCTTGATCTACTTTTTCTTACATATAGAACTACGTTTTGTTACGTCTTCAGCTAGAGCTTTGCGAAACTTACACTAAAACTTTAGGTTTGAGGTGTTTGTTTAAGGTCTTAAACTACGTCTTTATCGTCTTGTTCTATGTCTTGTTACGTCTTTATACGACACAAATTTTAGATCTTGTTTATTCATCTTACATGTATTACTGTAAATTGATATACGAGTAGTTAATCACACAGCTATGGTTTCTAGAGTTCTAGACAGTAACAGAACTAATTATTAATCAATATCGTGTTTGGTATTGTTTCTTGGTAAAACTTTATTTGATAACACAATCATTCTGTCACAATGAATGATATATCAACGTAAATCTATTACAGTATAAATTAATTTTTATCGACCCTTTCGTACCACGTGACTTATACAAATCAAAGCACTGAGTTGTCAGAAAGGTTTGGTTATTCGTTCGTATGATATTTAAGTTATGCTGTTTCTATTGCGACATAAGCATGTTTAAACTAACTTATGCATAACTTGTTGGCATTGTTTCGTGAATTTCACGTTTCACTGAAATGATGATTGAACGAATGTATTGAAAGTTACAACTTAAATAGTTTACTTTCATCATTTAGTGGTTAAGATATATGCAAGCGATGGCTTCAGTTTTGCCTATTGGTTAAAACCATCAAATTTTATTGAAATACATTTAGATTGTTTAATTTCATGTATGAATAGGGGCGTGGCGGGGCGGTAACGACGATCGACTGGTTATATTGGATAACCAGTTCCGCGTTGGTTCGAATCCCATCAAAAACATACCCTGTTGTTTCCTTGATGAGGAAACTACATACTACTAGCCCAGTATTGGAGAACCAGAAAGCGGACTCGAAAGTGATTAAATTATAATAACTTGTTTAATCGTCGAGCTGAATTAGTAAAAAAATGAGAGATAACTAAGGTCAGTTGGTTTGTTTACAAAACATAGTTGGCTAGCCTCACCAAAATGGTATCTACAGAGAGCGGGTTTGATCTTTATTACTTGGTATTAAGTTAGCAAACGTCTTAGTGTATTGTTACTGACATTTTTAACATTTCCTTCCTAACTTGACACTTACTGCGATGTTCTCTTCGTGCCAAATTGTTTTTTTCAAACAATGTTACTAAGTGCATTCTTCTGCTTATCAACGTTCTACGTGGCACGTGATATGACACTAATCGTCACATGACACTCAAAATGGTGGACGGTGCCATGAGATATTTGTTATCCCAAGACAATTATTGTTTTATCCTTGATGCCTACTACAGATATCAAACTAATTTGGCATTGATTTTTTTCATGGCGTCAATAACCATCTCCATACTTTACAACAACACATGGTGCATATTTTATTTATTTCACCAAGGCTAACTCTGTAGGTCATGGTCTTCATTTACCGTTTTTAAGGTTAAATAGAATATTGGCATCCACACTGCTACGTCAGTCGATAGCGTCAAGTCTACTTATCGAGAGGCAGTAGTTTCGATTCCCGAGCGGGGCATACTCTCGTGGAGCTTGGTCATAAAATAATTTCTACAGCCTTTCTTCCTTCTAGCACTGATTCTAAATCTTGTAGAGCAGATTAAACCACTGACCAGAGGTATGCACCTAGTAACTGGTTAACAGCTGAATCCACGAATTTAGCCTTTCCAGGACCAGTGAGTAGGTTGACTGGCCGCCGTGATTTAACCTATACAATGCGTTACTACGGTGTGAAACCTAACCAAAAAATCAACAAACACAAAAGAAAACAAGGTTAACATGAAATAACAGTTATTATAATTTTTCTTTCTGCTCTCTTTGCAATTCATTCACTTCGTACACGTCTTCTTACTATTCACTTGCATAACAAGATGTTCAATATTGTACAGTATTTTATGTTTGTAGAATGTAGAGTGTTCTAAGACTTAAAATACGAAATTTCTAAGCAATACTACGACGTACAGACGTACGAACAGATTGTCGCTTGACCGTAAATACAGCAAGGGTTGTCTTTCTATCTATATAAGGACGTGCTAGTTAGTCCCATGTATGATTCTGATAATGGATGAATTGATGGATATAATGGATTATTGTAAAACGGTGGACATGAGGCAAGTGGTCCCTGCTGCATTTACGTTATATCCTGTAGAAAATCACAAATTTCCAAGTGAATAATATAAACTTTATGTTCACTGTTGCAATTAGTGATTATTACAATAATATATCATCTATGTAATATAATTCTGTCTGTATCAATTAATGATTTATGTAGCATCTTTAGAAACATATTAAAGCTATGCGTTCACAGATTTAGTTTTTATTTATATGTTAAAATAACCGATAATTCTCTGCTATTGTGTTAAGATAATGAATTTTTAATATTTCTAAGCCAACTGACCAATAGATCGTGAAAAATATAAAATGAAAGTAACAAAAAATCCCAACAACACTGAACTGATGAAATCAACTATATCGTTACAAATGGGGTAGGTTTTTATGAACAGAAAACCAACATCGTTTACTGTCGTATGCCAACTTGTACTCAATCTGATTGGTTTTTACTAAAATTGAAGTGATTAGAACAATTGTTTACTGCATCCTAAATGTTCCTTTACACTTTTTCATATTTTATTCATTTGTATTTAAGTCAAAATCTGTGGGCAAGAAGCTTTAAATCCCAGCTTCCAAGAGCAATTATATTAAATTTATTATTAAAGCAATTAACACTAATTATTATGTAATAATCGATCATAATTTTCTAATTAAAACTGAAGACACAATTAGCATTGATGGCGTCATACAATACATGGTAATTGTACAAGTTAAATCGATGTTTAATTTAAATATAACATAATTATAATGATGGTCTCGTGTATTAATTAAGTGCATGTAGATTAAACTCAATCTTCCAATATATAATTAATTTAATGCATAGTACACGCTTTGCTTAGTATGTACATTTTATTACGCGCGCAAATTTGTTAGAATATCAACGTTTCTGTATGTTTTAAGTCTGCTTCTTCAATTATAATTAGCCGACTCTACAATTTTGTAAGATAACCCCCTGACCATTTAAATCACCTTCAGGCAAGTGATTCCTTTCAATGCTTATTTACACCTGGGTAAAGTGGAACAACTGTTGATACATTTCTTGCTCAAGAAAACTAGCAGTACCTCTTATGGTGTTTGAGCCCGGGGGGTTCTCTATCTCCTGGCGTGCGTTCTAACACTGTACGAATGTTTCAATCAAACAATGTATGGCGACTGAATCACTAAACATGCTTGTAACCTAGGCACTTTTCATTTTCCAGTTGTCGCTAACTCTTAAACAAAGAGCCCGACAACTCTTCACTCCGGATTCGAAATCTTGCGTTCTACTACTGCGTAATTCAGTTAGTTTGAAACTGGCTCAGGAAAGTTTTAATGTTTTGTCTACTTTCTGGTTCACCTGTAAGGAACAGCAAAAACACAACATTATTAAATTCAAGATAGTTAGAGATACGATTTATGTGTATGATAAAACTAGCATCATAGGATCAATGTCCATGGATTTTGTTTATATGCTTGTTTTTGTATTATACATCTCATATTTCAACACCCAGGGTCATTATGATGAGGTTGAGATTTTTACTATGAATTTTATAGTACCTGGGAGAGGATGCAGTAAGTTTTCTGTTACCAAGATTTTATCAAATGAATCCTTTGATTCACTATTATATTTTTTCATTATTTACAAATAATATGCCCCCATACAGAACGTTGTATAGTTCAAACATTAAAGTTCATTCAGAATATCTACACAATACATTCAATTGAAATAGTTTTAGAAGTCTAGACATAAATACATATAGATAGATAGATAGTTTGATTTTCAAATCAATTCGGCCATTTGGCTCATGATATACAATTACAAATATCAAACAATATATCACTCTTACACTCACCCTGACACTCCTGTCTCTCACACGCTTACTCTATCACACACTCACACATACTACCCTATTCACATACTTACAACACACGCACACACACTCATGTCCTAATGTCACACTCATTCTATCACTCTTCCTAGCACACATATACCCCCGCACAAATACAGAAAACATACATTTCATAACATTTTGACATGCTCAAAGAGAGCATTCTCTTTGGGAGAAGCTATATTTAAATATTTATATGTGTTGATTTAATCACCATTCCTGATAGATTTCATTCATATTGTCTTAACAAAGTTGTTTGCACATGCCGCTTCAATCCGAATACCTAAATTCGAATTTTTGACATCAAAGTTCAAATTTACTTTTAACTCCGAGAACTCTTGTGCGGTTCTCGGACGCAGATAAAAGTCTTAAATGATGTTGAATTTATTCAATATATTTACCGAGAAAATTTGCCGCTTCTTTGTAAAAAGGGGTTGCCGAGTATTGATATAGATAATGATGGCATGCAGGAAAAGTGACTGACTTAGCCAGTTTTCAAAAAAATGAACAATCTGGTGATGAAATTACGATGAAAACAGCAAACTGCTGCAAAACGTCATCCTGTATCATACTATTAGAAATACTTTACGTTATAACAATTGAAGTTGAAAGTTTCTAGGTGCTTTGTAAATTAATGATGTTATGATATTTTGCCCTTGGTATGCCACCTGTTTTCTTTGGCCTCTTACTTCATATCTCTGGTAGCCGCCCAGCTAGCTCAGTTGGTATCACGCAAGTCTACTGATCGAGGGGTCGTGGGTGCGATTCCCGGACGTTGCATACTTTCGAGGAGCTTGGCCATGATATTATTTCTACGGCCATTCTCCCTCCTACCAATGATTTTTTATTATGTAGGACAGTTGTCAGTCACTGACAAAAGTATGCGCCTAGTAGTTGGTTAACAACTTAATCCAGAGTTTTTGCCTTTCCAGGAGGAGTGAGTAGGTTGACTGACCGCCGTTTTATGACCTATAAAATGTTTGCTACGGCGTTAAATCAAACAAAAACATACAAACAAAACGAACTTCATATCTTTGTTTTTGCGTCACTGGACACAATTATGAATGAAGTATTTTAATACTTTGTCAGTATACATGTATTTTCTCGTCTAAGTAATAATCATACTTAACCCTGCGTCACTTGGCAAACTAGTTAATGTAAATAAATTGAATCTTTTCACAAGCTAGTCAGTATATTTGTGATACAGTTATAATAATTATTATGTATTACTTAGGTCTAATGGAAACAAACCATGTAAATTTACATGGTTTGTTTCCATTAGACCTAAGTAATAGGGGGGGGGAGGTGTGGAACCCCTGGCCTCCTGCTAGATCCGCCTATGTGTTCTGTTCATGATCCATTTATTAGAACCTTTAGGTTTTAATCCAAACATGATATTAACAAAGTAAGAAACATTTGCATAGTTTGCTATAATTGAAATGCATTGCTATAATTATCTACCTACTTTCTCAGTGAACTAAAAGGGCGACGGTCCTGAAATGTCAAGGGTACGAGTATTAATTCTGAAAGAATAAAAACTATAGGACAAAATCTACAAACTACGGAGCCCCTAAAGTGACATTATGAAATACTTTTTTTTATTTTCACAACCATTTCGTTTAAACGTAATATTATTTCGTTTTTACGAAATATAATTTCGTTTATATGAAATAGTATTTCGATTAAACGAAATAATATTACGTTTAAACGAAATACATGTAGTTGTGAAAATAATTTTTTTTCATAATGTCACTTTTGGGGCGCCGTAACTAACACTGTTAAAAATAGCTTTTAGTAAAGTTCCATTGAAATAAAAGGTTTTATGAATTTGTGGCTGGAATGTTATTTAAATGCATTCTTGAAAACATACTCAAGGTATATTTGCATTTTAATGATTGTGAAGGAAGTAATAAAATGATTTATTCTGCATGGTCTGGAATCTTATATAAAGTTATTGGTATATATCACTAAAAGACAATCGTAACATTGTATTTAAATAGAAACTATATAGACATTCATCCTTAATTCAAATAACTTTGATCTTCCCTGAAGACATCAAAACTTTAAACCTGATCCAGGCGCGTAGCTACCAGTACGCAGAATATGCAGCTGCGTACACATTGGTCTAGATAATTGTAAAAATTTATACGAACGTCAAAAATGCAATAAAAACTTAGGCCTGAGGGGGTAAGGGTGTGTGAAACAAAACTGTTTATTATTGTGCTAACCTTATGTAAAGTTGCGTTTCAATTGGACTTGCCTTTTGGATGTCGAGTTTACGCTTTAAATTCGTTGTTTTTCCTTGACTCCAGTCTAAATAATTTTTTGAACGCAGATTGGAAATGAATAATAATTGGTACGAATGTTGTCTTCCTATATTTGTGCCCGGAATGAATTTTACAAACTCTTTTTGAATAGTAGCCAAAACTCTCCTGCGATGATCTACAGAAAAACGAATTGGGGGGGGGGGTGCCCTTGACGTCCTACAATTCTGCGTACACATTAAAAAACCTTTGCTACGCCCCTGTGATCTGATGCCGTCTGCTATTAAATGGAATCTTTAGATTTTTTAGCCACATAGTGACACGAAATGTCTCGTTCTTGTAAAGGAAGGAAGGAAATTCGTTTCAGGATGACTTTGAGAGGAGGGCAAGTAGCAGAAAACACAGATAATATGTTCCATGGTTTCATGTGCTTTTAGATAAAGGGGGAGTAAAAGACTACATTGTATACCTTCTGAATATCTTAGAAGTGTATTCTCATTGTCATAGTAAACCTTCTGTGACGAATAAATCAAAACGTCTTACGATGATTTTTGTCGCAAGATTTTCTCACATGCAAGTTGTTGGATTAAAATCTATTTATGTCCCAAGAACACCCAGCCTATTGTCTATACCACGCTAATTGTCAAATTGTATTCATTGTCAGTGGCAGATGCATTAACCCGCTTATTTAAATACTCACGACAGTACTTCAATAATCAAGATCGATAAAAGTAGATATCCGTATCTATGTACAAGGAGTATCGAACTTATATCTCGTATGTAAATCAACGGGGTCAGTGTCCGCGAAATTGACAGTTGAATAAATTTATCCATACTTTATTCAGAAGTCGCCATACAAAAGCATTCTACCTTTTCCTTTAACAGTTGCAAAATTTATATGCGGGAATTATTGCACAAATATCGCATATTTAAATCAGCAGAGTTAATGTACGCACCGCTGACAGCTGAACAATATTCATCAATACTTTATTCAGAAGTCGCCATACAAAAGCATTCTACCTTTTCCTTTAACAGTTGCAAAATTTATATACGGGTATTCTCGCACAAATATGGCGTATTTAAATCAGCGGTGTAAATATACGCGTCATTGACGGGTGAAGTATTCAGATCACGCTAAACAACTGCACACTACCTTTAACAGTTGCACTTTGTTAATAAACACGGAAATATGAACATTCTTGTCTCGTCTGACAGCAAAATTAAACAATACCAATGTTTATGTTATACGGATGTTTATCTTTAACACCATGTTTTTGTGTTAACGTAATTATCAGTCATAGTTTACGTATATGATTTCATACAATCAACGTCACTTACTGTTTGATTAATGAACCAACTCGTGGTTTGATATTTAAATTGTGACAGTACATAATTTTCCTTTCTTGACAGTTTAACAAAATGACAAAATTTCGTTCATTTGTTAACAATATAAACTCTGTGGAAATTAAGTTTGCAAAACATCAAGCTTTTTCTCTAACGCGGACAATATGACAGCTACCAAATAGACCGAATTAGGAACTCAAGGTGTGGGTTTTCCGTCCGTGCGCAGGCGGTACAAACCAAGTTTGTTACAAATTATAGCTGAAAAGCACGAAGTACGGATTAAATCCTATAGTTCTTTATTCACATATTTTTATTGTGACGGTGAAAGTTTGTTTGTACAACAGGGGAAACCCCTAAAATTTGAATTCCGGATGTAGCCTGTTAAAAGACATGTACCTGTCGATGTTCGCCTTATGAAGTGAAGTTTCGGATCTCTTGGGAAGGTAACTTAGCAACGCTTTAATAGGTTCATGACAACTTATGACCAGTCGATTGAAAAGTGAATGAAAGTAATATTAATTGAAAATTGTTTTTATATCCTAAATGTAAAGGTTCCTTAAAGAAAATAATGCAGCCCCTTTTAATAAAAAAATAAGCTTTATCGTTATAGGGTTTTTATACAATACGATACATGCCATACGATTTACGATATTGGTTTTAGGGTCCAGCCCTAGTAATCTAATTCAGGAAGTCTATGACCGTAGTCTATGTCTATGACTTAAAATACAGTCAGTGTTTGGTGCAAACATTAGCATCTCTAAGCAACCCACCAATTAAGCTAGTAACAAACACATTAATAAGAATCTTGTATATAATTACCTGTTCAAACTTCACACAGAAGTATATTGTTTCATCTTACATGCATCTTTAACAACCTTGCATTGTTTACATGAAAACTTGTGGTGTAAAACAATATACCTGTCAAATACTGTACAGAATTACTGGAATATTCTTCACTTTGTGAAATTCTCCACTTCTTTTACTTCCAATTGATTAGGTCACATTTGTTTAGACATTCGAAACACCTTGAACATTCATTGAATGAATCGTAGTGAAAGGCCAAGGAGTTCCTAAAGGACTCCCCAATGCAAAATGAAGAAATTTGGGTATTGTGAAATTCGACGTTTTCAACACCTACAACCCTGGCTATGTTTCCGAAATAAGAACATCGGATTTCTTACTCGAATTAATTCAGGGCTATCGTTAAAGTTATATACAATTGTAAAATGGTCCCATAAAAACTTCAACCATTGAGCTGTGCTTTCTTAAAGTTCGAATAATAGGTGTTGACAAAGCTTGCACTAATACTCAGACCTCCGTCAAATATAATGCACAAGGCACATTTTGTTCCTCTCCATCATGAATGGCGTACAGAAACTAACATGGTCTGCAAGATTCAGTAGTAATGGCTTGTTCATTGATTCTTTTTGTTCTTTTTGAGCTACGAAATAAAAGCAGTGTAGATTGATTGTTGACTTAATGACTTCTAAAATATTGACGACCAAGACATATCTATGTTCTCGTTTTACAGTTGCTAGACACAAAGGATTGAATCACAAACAACATCAATTTTAAGTCTGCAGACGACATAGTGACAACACGATATCTTATCTCGAGACTTTAGTTGTTATATCATGTGATTAGTATGGTGTTATATTCTGATAGTCTGATATATATCCAACTATATGGCTGATTAGTCTGTCTTTTCGAAAGTTCCGGCTAATAATTTGGCGAAACACGGGCGGTCGGTCGGGCGGTCGGCCGGGCGGTCGGGCGGTCGGGTGTCCGGTGTCGTTAACAATTGCGTTAAAGTTATTCCTTTTCCATATATTTCTGTCATTTATTGTCATATCTTTATGAAACTTCATACAATGATAACATACCATGTGATGTACAGGATTTGAAAGTAACCACAACTCTACCTGCGTTTATTATGGATTATTTCCTTTTTGCGTAATTTTTGCGTTAAAGTTTTTAAATCCGGCTTTAATGTGGTTTCCACATTACATTTCTAGTTATTTAATGTATAGATACATACAGTCAACTCTGTGATACAGACACACATTAGAATAAGAAATAAATGGATGTGAAAGGCAGCGATAAATCAGATCAAAATACAAGTTCGGAACAACGTTTGACTTTTTCATTTTCAATCCTTGACCTATATTTTTTATCCAATTAAGGGATTGCCCTAAAGAACGACACCAACTCCTCTCACGATATATTGTATCGTACGATACCATTAGACGTAGGCAAGGTATTTACTAACACTGGTTTCTAGTATACAATATAACCCCTTTAGAACGACCCACTACGGAACATACCTCTGCACAATAATAATAATTTTGTTATTTCCCAAATTAATTTTAATTGTATTTAACCTCTGCAAAGCAACTATCTCTGAACAGCAACCCACTTTAGTGTCTCCCAGTGGGTGTTGTTCAAGAGAGGTTGTACTATACACTTCCAGGTCTCGTGTAATGTTGTAATCCACCATCTGTTACAATATTAAGGTATGATTGGTATGTTGGGTATATTTCTATCAATACTTTAAACATTATATATTATATATACAACATAACATTAGGATAATATAGAAACATTACAACGTTTTATATCTGATTTATTACAGGGTCTGACCCAGGAAATATCCATTGATAAACGGGGCGCACACTTCATCGGACACATCTTTAATCAAAGTAATGAAATACAGAAAGACTTTCGTGCACATTGAATCGTCAATAGTTTTCGACTTGTGGTATAACTTAAGCCTTTATAAAAAGCTACTTCTTGACTATGTATTGGATATTGAAAAAAATATTCATAAAAACACGACTAAAACAGGAGGGTAGGGTAAATAGTGCCGCCCTAGAGAGACTTTTTAAGGGTACTACTTAAACTCAAATCTAGTGTTTTTTTATATAAATTATGCAAAATCACAAAGACATTTCTCGTACTTTTAAACAATTTTTGTTGGGGGTCAAAAGTAACAATCGAATATGCTATGGACCCTTGTCCCCGCTAGATCCATCCTTGTATAATATGATATATTATGAAGTATTTAGTTGTATGATAGTATAGCCTACATTATATACAGCTTGTAGTCTGGTATATCGTCGGTATTGTTTTGACGAAATAGTTTAGAATTTATGTTGCTTTTACTATGTGGATTTTCTGAGGAATAATTTTATAATGGTTTAAAATATTTTCAATTAAGAATTGAAATTTTGTGACCTATTTTTCTTGGATACTTGGATATTTGGATAATGTGTTAGGTAAGTGGAGTATGTAGTATTTAAAGATTGCCAAGTGTTGTTTATCTAATGGTTGTTTAGACAATTGTATATAAAATTTCTATAAGGGACTTTAGTTTGTTATTTGTCCTTGAATACTCTTCAAATAGGTAGGTCCAATGAGTTGGATTCTCGGATTTTATCCTTACATTTCAATGTAAATTTGCAAAACTTAATCTTACATATCTTTCTTATAAATTATTTAATTTGTGTGCAATTGAAGCTAAGTATTTTTAGGGTAAAGAACTATCTAAATTTCATCACTTCTGTTAATATCTTCATTAACAAGAAAGATATAAGATGAACTATTTTGTTATCCTTACATAGGACTTCAATGATCAAATCTAAGGATTCCAACAGTAAGGACCTACTTACCAATTGGATTGCTTCAGATTTCGTCAGGGGCAGGTAACTGACCTAAGTCCCCAATTGCTGAAACGATTAACAAATGATGAATGAATCCAAAAGCACAGTGAATGTTATTTTATTATTGATTTTAACTATATGATGATTGATATTATACTATTTCAATCATATTTAGTTATATTTTAGTGAATTTATGATTAAAATTTCAAATATTTACAAATACAAATTAAATGCAATTCATAATCTATTATAAGTGTGTTCTATTCAAAATTTAAAAATAATATTGAAATTGATCAAGGAATTTAATCTAATTCATTTGAAATATGTTGAGAGCGTGCTGAATCAAACGAATTATCTCCTCTGAGATCTACGCTATCAGAAAAAAACGTATTCTGGTGATTTGTTTATTCTTTATAATAATTAGAATTACATTATTGCATTAGAAGTACAATGAGATACACATCTCTAAGGAAGACAGAAGATAATTTCCTAGACATCGCAATTATTATATTGGTCTAAATTCTGAATATTGTGTGAGGAGATTTGATGGTTTGGACATATTAAAGTATCAAATTGATTCCTGTTTCACCGTTCTTGTAAGGGTATGACAGCACCAAAATGCGGGCATGTGTCTTGACATTTATTCCCATTTTCATCTTTTCTTTATTAAACCAAATACAGTGTCATCCTTAAGTTCTTAGACTAAATGTTTATGCTTAAAAAACATTTTTTCCTAATTATGCATATGATTGTGAAGCGCTTTTGAACATATATTCAATATGAAAAGAGCGCTATACAAATACGGTATATAATAATATAATAATAATAAAAAAAAAAAAAACAACAACAACAAAGATGCATGCAAGCTTACAAATACGAATTACTGTTAAAAATACTTGACACAGTTATATTTCTACAATTTGCCGAATGTCGAAGCTAGAGGAAGTTTTAACTGGAAATAAAATGACGAATTAAATCGTTGAATAATTTAGATAATTCTGATATTTTTTGTCAGTAAAATCGCCGTGTAAATTAAATACGAAAACACTGTTGACTATCGGTAACCTAAGCTATTGATGTTAATGGTTTCCAAATGTACTAGAATGATAAGGGAATTTTCAAAAAAGCAACAACATTGAACTTATAAACTCGTTCATTAAGTCACATGCCCCCTGTCAACTTTGGCACCTTTCGTTGTTTCTTGTATGTAATTCTATCTATACGTGTCTATGTTTATATAATGTCTTAAAATTTGACAGGACATAATTATTCATGAAACATTTATATATATGTGAATATAACAAAGAATGAATACAGTATTTAAATATGACATGATGATGAATATATTAGTTAAAATTAGTTTTTGTTTAAAGGTAGTGTCTGCATTTAGTTCACTGGTTAATTGATACAGTTAGACCATTCTTCACATCTACATCAACACAACAAAATACGCATCTCAACAACTGTCATCTAAAGTCAACTCAAGGAAGACATTTTGTGTTTAGTTCTGAGACATAATAAAACTGTTACTTTGCAGTAACAAAGCACAGTAAAACATTCCCATACAACAACATTCCCAAAACAGTATTCTCTCAACGACACCAACCTCCCAATAGCATCCACCGCCCAACCGCCCAACAATGACCAATTTTCAGTCCATCTCTTAAAAAGTCAAAAGTCACCTCTCAACAACGGTAATTATAACGTAATTATACCTTTATCGTTTCTGGAGTTCTTAATCGGTTCCATAGAGTCGTTTTTTTTCTGGTACCAAACACGGAGTGAAACATTCTTGAACACTGGTACCTGTGTACCAACACTAAGTACCCCGAATATCTGTTTGAAAAAAAAATGTTTAAAAGATCTAGTATTCTTAAAGTTCCCCCCCAACTCAAGGCTAAATCTTACACTTTTGTCATAGATTTCCAAAAGGAATGTTTACATCTAACAAACAAATAGACAAATTATCAACACTTTGGAAAATGTTGATTTTTGCAGACTATCAAACTAGAAAACAGTATTTTGATGATGTCGTCTGCTAGCTGGCTTAAATGTTATTGATGCAACGAAAATCACTAAGTGAAATACAAACGATTATTTTCATTTTATGGCAATGTCGTCTGCATTGCATTGAGATAATGATGATGTTTTAAAACCCGTAAAGCATCGGATGTTTACGTCTCGTTCCGCAGCAATCGTATTAATAACACTTATGTTATACAATATATTATGCAAAGAAAACGTCAAAAGTAATCCGACTGTGACATTTTGCTGACGTCACTGATCTAAGAAATGTAATTTTTAAATAACATACGGTGCATCAGACTTAATGATAAATGATTTGTATATTTTTGCGTCTGCTGACATTTAATGTTATGTCCTTTTACGGCTTGGTGTCGTGGTTAATGTTGGTATTTTGTATTTGTCAGCAAAAATGGCGAACAGTGATGATGTTTCAATGATAACGAGATTTTATTATTCTTTCAGCATTTTATCAAATTTCAAGTAAACTTAATTCAAGTCAAACTTTAAGGAGATGTGTAGTCACGTGATCAGATTGCAAACAAACGCTTGTTTTTCATCAACTTTTTTTCAGCAGCCAAAAACAATTAAAAAACATTCAAACATTGCATATTATATGTAATATAAAAAACTATAACATTCCTATGTACAAATATGCCCATATTTATCTGTGAAATGTAATTGTTTATTCTGAATCCTTTGTACAATTTTTTTGCCAATGACCTAGTTTAACGTTCGATAAAATTTTGTGCAGAGGATTTGAAGCAATCGACCACTATTCATGTGACCAGTCGGGGAAATGTAGAATATATTTACATGCAACATGATGTCATCATTATTTGTCTATAAAATGTAGTAGATATTTACGTGCAACATGATGTCATCATTTTTTGTCTAGAAAATGTCGTAGATATTTACGTGCAACATGATGTCATCATTATTTGTCTAGAAAGTGTAGTAGATATTTACGAGAAACATGATGTCATCATTATTTGTCTAGAAAGAGAATTGACGGCAAACATACGATTGATACTCAAATAGCCATGGATGTAGATCAAGTGACTATAGACTCAGTTGAAGTGAGTACAGACATTGACTTGAAAGAAATAGCAGACAATCATGTCCTCTGCATGTTGGCAATCAGTTTGTTGTTTGAAATAGGCACAATACATCTGTGATTTATCTGACGTTTTAATTATGTTGTTACAGTGTATGATAGTAAAGTTACCCATAGATCAAATATAACAATACAAATGTTATATAGCTGAGTATTTTGGCTGATTAGATTAGTAAAGGTATGACACAATTTTTAGCTCAAAGTACTGACTCATCGGCTTTATTGTAAATGCACCAACTTACCGAAATACAGTCGAACCATTCCACACTAAGCTCTGGCAATAATGATGAATTGATATTTATTTAGTGTGGATTGTCGCTCGAATAGTTATATGCAAGAGATGATGCATGGGGTATTTCTTGCACATTTCGTCTTTGATCTTGACTGTGTGATAGGTTTGTGTTTTGATCCTTTGCTTGCTTAACCCTCTCCCTCTTACAAGGTATGAGTTTGTTGAATGGGTCTGTTCTTAGGTCAGTTTTCGTAAACAGGGACCTTTTTTACAGCTGTCATACATAGGATATCTTGATCAGATGAAAGGGGTCACAATCAGATGATCTTTGCAATCTGTGGCTTATACATTGAGGAAACACCGCCAATAGTATCGGAAGTTCTGAGTTCCTTTGTCTAGGTCTTGTATTTTTAGCTATTTTGACGGTGTGTATTATTTCTTTTTTTCGAACTATGTGATTGAACGATTCGTTGTACGTTGGGCCGTGAATAATATAATTGCATAAATCAGCTGAACGTGATCCTCACTGCGAGTTTGTCAGATGTAAAACGAGCGAGTATAAAAGCAGATATTTCAGATCGGTTTTATATCAGGTGTCCGTATTATCAAAGATCTTACGATAATATTACGATACAATAATAAAAGGATTTACGACAACATCGGTCGTAGGAACATTGATTGTAATTATGTAAAAATGAAGATATTACTGTATTTCAGTAATAAGGTGACTGTTATTATTATGTTATCTGAGGGAAACAATGTTAATTAAACAAATATTTACGTCTTAATCATTAATACATAAATCATGTGTTAACAAGCTCATGTTAATTACCATTGTTTATGGACCTTTCTCACTGAAACAAAACTTATGTCCAATCAAAATACTGTAAAACAATCTCTCTTTTACCTGAGCTTGATTAAATAGCATCGAAGGGTGGCGAATGAACAAATAAAAACAAAAAACTGTCTTTAAAAGGCGAATGAACAAATGAAATAGGGGGAGAGAAACCGAACGCCAGATGGACTTACAGTTTTGATTGCGAAATGCTATCCCTGTCGTTCGACATTCAGCGTCAGTGCAACTTTGAAAATTGCTTCAAAAAGTAAGATTTTGTGAAGTCTGGAGGCTAAGAAAGTAACCAATGCCAAGAATTATACAACAGCTTACAGAACTAGATGTGTGGTCTGAACTATATAAATATACAATATACATGTATAGTGTCTGACTTGTAAATGGTTGATAATTGAATCACTCATTCTTCTATTAATTCAAGAAAACTATTTCCCATAACTAAATAAAAGGTAGATTGAGCGTAGTTTCACATAGTACAGTTGCATAGTATGGGTGTTTAAAGGCGGTCAGTCAACCTTCTCACCGTACTTGGAAAGCCTTAATCTCTGGATTTAGCTGTTAGCAGTTACTAGGCACATTCTTCCGTCAGTGACTGACAACTGTCCTACACGATTCAAGAATCTACAAGAATCAATGGAAGGAAGAAGAATAGTCGTAGAAATGTTCTCATGACATGAAAGAATGTCCCTCCCGGGAATCAAACCTACCACCCCTAGATCAGTAAATTTGAGTGATTCCGACTGAGCTAACAGCGGCTCTGAGCGTAGTTCAAATACTGAAAAGTAGCATTTCTAAATTTTTCTTTTGCATTATGCTATTAAACTATTTATCTTTTAAATCTTTATGTTAATTGTAGCAATTTTATGATTATTCAAGTAGTTTCGTCGTAAATTGGATCACCTACGAGACAAAGTCTCCAAACTCTATTAACAAAAGTGGCACTATAGTACGTAGGCAATCTTTAGTTCATTAAATCTTCAGAAAAAATCATTACAATTGTAATAATATGAACCAGGTCTCTCAGAAGCAATATAAGTCTTGACGTTTCTGGGTCAGAAATCTTGAATAAATCATTTTTTACCTGTTTTATATAATTATTTCCCACCAAGAGAGTTTCAGTATCTAGTTCTGGAATTCTGCTCTCTGCAAAAAAAACCCCACAAAGGTTGAGGAATACATTATATTGTTTTATTAACGTCAGTGTACATCAGCAATAACGAGTACCACGTGGAAGAACTTAGTTCTTTGAAGCTTGTTTTCTTTTTTAGTGTAACAACTAACAATGGTTCAAAGATAATTCAGTTAAGTCGAACTATTTTTAAAAGTGTTATGTAAGTTATAATGGTGGTATAAAGAAGATTCGGTTTTAACCTCTTTAATGCTTTCACAGCGCGTGTTGGTAACAGTAGCCTGTTCAATTACCCTAATTGTTCCAAAACGTTTCGTAACGATACAACCGGAACTCCTCGGCCATTCGCTGTGAATAATCTCGGACATATTTAGACGCTATTTTGAAACTACCGGTGTTGAAGTAAACAAATATACGATCGTTTAGGTAATGAGTGATGTTTCGTTTTTAGTCCTTAAATTTTGAAACATCACTCATTGCCTTAACGATCGTATATTTGTTTATTAGATTAGATTATTCGCAGCGAATGGCCGATGAGCTCCGAATGTATCGTTACGGAACGTTTTGGAACAATTAGGGTAATTGAACAGGCTACAGGGTCTATAGTCACGTGATCTACAACAATTACTCATAGGGTAAACAAGCAGATGCTTTTCGTCAATATCTCTTTCGGGGCAAGTCATTAAATAACATCATAAAGCGCATAAAAATATCTACACCCTTTTTATTTCGAAAATTCGCAATTAGCTCCGTGAATATTTATCGTTATTTTCAAATCATGCTCACAAAAAAGGAATCGAACGTTAAACTAGGTCATTTCCATAAATAATTTTGTTATGAGGTTTCAGAATGAAAAATTACAATTAGCAAGTTAATATGGGCATCTCGGACTTGGAAAAGTTATAGCTTTTATGCTCTATTTGGGTACTTTCACTTTTTCTGGCTGGTGCAAGAATTTAATGAATACTAGAGTTTGATTACAACCATACATTGCTCTGAACGAAGATAAAAATCACACAAAGTCTCTGTAATAAGTGCATTCATAATGTTCACGCTATATATGTAAGTTACTTTACTCAGCATTTTGCCATCCTTGGCACCATTCTATGGCAATAAATCATTTAACAAGTGCTCATACACATGTACATGTTAACCATATCTACCATTTGAACGCATACATTAACATGAAAAGAAATATACTTCAACAGCGGAACAGTATTACTGCAGTATTGAAGTCAATATGATATAAATAATGTTCCCTTTAGAATGACGGTGCAGTTCCTCCTACATTTACTATATTATTTACAATAAGGTTAACTACAGAATTCAGTAAGGGTAATAATTTAACATTTTATAATTACAATCTTTGTACCTCCAAGTAATAAATCATAATCATATAAATACTGTGATCAGAATTAGTAATAATCTATATGCAAGGAGATTCGGTGCAACTGATAATAATGTACATAATAAACAAATTTGATGTTGGTAATTTCTGTTGTACATGGCGTTGGTAATTTCTGATATTCATTTTATTGTTGAAAACAGTTAGTGTTTTGTGTATCTAATAATTCTTAGACTAGAGTGAATCGACTTTATTTTTTGTGAGTTAAGAACATTCATTTTGTGTTGAGATAATTCATGTTGATTTTTAAAGAGTTTATTTTATCATAATTTTGGTGACTTCATTATGCTTGTTGTTTTAGTGTGGTTGAATCATAATTTTGTCGTACTGCCTGAAACTAAAAATTTGTCCTGTCTATTTATTCGACCAAAGTTCGTACATCTTTGATGCGTTCTGGTCAGGGATGGTTTGGAAAAAAACTTTCAGCTCATTAAATTATGATGTAATTTATGTTCATAGCATATCATGGTCGCAATACCATGACGTCACAAATGCTATGACGTGAGTAGATTTGACGAGTAGAATGTTTCTGGACCTCGTTCAAACATCTTTATAATTTGCTCAATGAGTTCTAACTTCACTTGTACATAATATTAAAGGTACTAGTTCACAGATTTTGTTTATTTTGTCTATAATTTCAAAATACCATTTAGTGTCTGTAATTGAGACAGAAAAATTAATTCTTATTATTTTAAGACAAACTGACCAATATGTAGCGAGAAATATATATAATAAAAGTCACATAATGCACTAAAACTGTCTACACCGTGACATACGGGGTATCTATTTACTACATTTGTAGTTGTATGTCAATTTGCACTAAAATCGTCATTATCAGAACACTACATTCCTGCTTCCAAAAATATTTCCATACAATTTTGATAATCTTAGAAAAAGTTGATATTTAGGTTGAAATCTGTGAATGAGTACCTTTAAGTCAGTGATTATGATTGGCATGTTCGCCATGTTTTACATAGCCAGTGTCTATGTTCGATGTAGAACTTGAAACAAAACCTTATTGACCTACTGTGTATGACGTAGTCTTGTATAATCCATTCACCTGTCGAGATACTGTGGCTTCAATGCGTTTACAATTTGTTGTTTAACGAAATTTATAAGAAAACAAACACACCCTTGAACTATGGCCAAAATCTTTTCATGTCAATATTTTGTTTATGATTTTTAAACAGAAACAACGCATGAGATCGATTAACTAGACCGCGTGCTTGATTACAATCGAAATCAACAGGAACATGTTCTTCCTCTCTTCCTCATAATGCACTCGTCATGCATTATTCTATCTAATCACATAAATCGACCTAATATCTTTAAATTTTGTCTTGAAATGATAACAATGCTTGTTTATACGAACTCAAAAAAACCCCCCTTAATTTCATTACTGTTATGGATTTTAACGATTGGAACAAAGCCAGGGTTAAGATTGTTGATTTCTTGTTGTAGGTGTGTTTCAATTATTTTTGTGTCAAAATCATTTGAAGTTATGTAATAAATAGGCTGTTTAAATGTCGTTCTGTACCATAATGTATTATTTATATTCTATCTTATTATGAAGTATGAACTTGCTCTATCTTTGTGGTTTTAAGACTTATTGTTTTTCTTACTAGTACATGTATATGTTTTCAACCTACCTTTATCAATATGTTTTATTTTATATAAATTTCTATAAATTCCCTTTTTATTTTGTTAGAAGTGTCATCTTGGGTTGCATTGTGGGGCTTACAGGTTTCCGGGTCATTTTACCGTAATACAAATAAAAACGAAATTAAGATATTATGAATTATATCACTGAAGAAGCAGTTGTCCAGTTTCAGTTCCCACTACGGACACTGCTAATTTCCTTGAGCAAGAAATTAATCTACAGTTGCTCTACTCCTCCCAGGTGTAAATAGGTACCATGAGGTATCACCTGCCTGAAGGTGATTTAAATGATCAGGTGTTATAGTACAAAATTGTTAAGTCAGCTGAACATGTATATGGAAGCAGACTTTAAAATCGTACTTGAACTTTTAAAAATTATACACAAGCACTGTTCAGATCTTGTTTATTTAGACTAGAATACATTAACCAAATTAGCCCTGCACTATACCCACAGATAGTCATATGTATAATAACATGTAAGCTTATTTCAAGGCTAATATCAGACAGATATCTAAATATAGTTTTAACTGTCTACAATATGTCACATATAGTTATAATACAGTATAATATAATTTACACATACAGGAACATCTCGTTTCAGTGGCAAGCAGACCTTTTGCAAAATTCATGAAACAATGAGGCAGGTTTTATATTATATAAGTGATATTCATCCGACCATAACACCACTTCAGTAAAGCATACATTATGGCGTAACGGAATTAGAGCTCCCATCGCAGGAAGCTATTTACACTTGGGTGGAGTGAAACAATCCTACGTAAATTTCTTGTTCGAGGAAATTTTCTGTGCCCCTGGTGGGATTCGAACTCGGGAACGTCTCTATTTCTAATCCCGCGTTCAACCACTGGACTACTTCTCTCAGACATGACGTGGTCTCTAGGGGAAGTTACACTGTACTACATATAGTTTCGTTATTATAAGATTCTCTGGTCTGTCTAGTGAATATATATAATGAAGATTGTACAATAACACCAGACGACAGTTTCTAACAAAACCAGAAACAGAAATTTTGAAAACAAAGCTTCGTGGTAATAGACAGACAATCTTAATACGCATGTCCAAATATTCAAAGTTGTCTGAATCTTAAAATGTAGATGACGTGTTTGCATCAGCTGCTGTAACGTGTAGAAAATATATGAAAACAAGACATGACCTTCATTATTATCATACCATTTTCATAAACATAATTTTTATGTTAAAAAAGAACATAATGTTACTTTTGATAGCGTTAGTTGTGATTCATAACCTTAGAAACGAATAGAACTAAAAATTAAAATTTGAAAAAAATGAGATTCTAAGATATCGTACAAAATTGTTAAGTGGGCTGAACATGTACATGGAAGCAGACTTTAAACTACATTTTAACTTTTTTTAAACGTTTAATATTAAATTAATTACAATAGTTCTTATCTCGTTTTATCAAACAACTCTAATATTTATGGTTCTTTTTTACTGCCGTTAGATCTTAAAGGACTTATTAATAAGTAATATTAATACGTGCCAGTATTATCCATCACAAACAAACTCACACACACTCTTTCATGTTTTTGTAATTTGATATAAATTCGGCTAAATTATTTCGGATACACATAAAACGTTGAATAATGTTTGATTTGATCGAAAAAAGAAGAAAATGTATCAAAGATATTAATGCATTAAGGGTTATCAACATTATAAGAACCGTTTTTTGTAATCTTCAAACGATATTTAAATCGTTTGGCAAATAATTGAGGTAAATCCAATTAATCTACCTTGTGTGCTCATTAATTGCAATAATATGCAAAGCGCATCGATTCTTTTATTACACTAAGAAAAATAAACAAGTCTGGTTGTAATTTTCAGGTATATTTCGTATAATCGGTTCATGTAAACGAGTGCATTGTAACCAATAACCTTGGTGTGATATAAGATAATAAAGTTCCTCGAAGATGGAGAACACATGTAAAACATGGCGGCCCAACAACCGGAGTACTTCAGACATTTCCGTATGGTTTACAAAACTACACCTCGAACATACATTCGGAACTACCTCGGGGGTCTTCTACGCAGATAAACCTCGGATATCATAAGGTGAAAAAGTAGATCTAGAAATTTTGTTTCTGTGGTTATATAGTCTGAACTACACAGAAGTATGACGTGTGTGACGTGTGATAAAGCGTGTAACAATGTCATTATTAAATGTTGACATGGAAATGACAGTCGCTGGACCTTATAACCTGTTTGTGTTACCCTACTATGTCTGATTTCCAAGGTATATCTTCGTAGATGATCGTCAAGGAGTTCCGAATGCTCGTACATAGCACTAGAATACACCAAAGTGCATCGTCTGGTGTATTTAAGCATTAAATCATAGGCAAACAAGTTTACAGTCATAATGTTTGAGTCGCCATTTTAAATGTCATGTGACCGAAAGTAGATCCATGATGGCACCTCATTATGTCAGCAATCTCTTGCATGACATAAAGTTCAAGGTCATCTGAATGATTGCAGCCCGACAACCGGAATACTTCGGTCGTTCCCGTTACGACCTTGATAAACATTCCGTGGTATTCATTTTGATGAGAAGTATTGTTTATCTGTGTATGTCTATATCACACGCACATCTTCTATCTATGCTTTTTTGCTGATGAAAGTTTTATATATACAAGTACATTAACACAAAAACTGTTGATTTAATTTGCAGTTTAAAGGCGGATGTTGATTAAAGGTATGCTTGTTAAAGTACAGAGCAAGCCCACCAAAGAATTTTTACGAGATAACACCCAGTCGTAACTTTGTTAAAGTAATGTTTTAAAGTAATTATACAACAATAATGTGTCGCAGTTAACAACCATAAAATAACAGCGTCTTACATAAAGTCAAGGATTTACGAGCAAGTGCTGACGTAGTGTACGATGTAAGAATTACAATCTTAAACTTAAGGGGTGGGTGTGACCGAATGGTTAAGACGTAAACATTAGATAACTAGCTCTGCATTGGTTGAAATCCCATTCAAAACCTATATCCCGTTGTTTCCATGTGCGAGAAACTTTATCCTGTTGGCTCAGTACGGAGGGACCAGGAAGCGACTCGGAAAGGATTAATCTAAGAAGTTAGAACTTGTTCCACAATCGAGCTTAGATAAGTTAGTATATACTACACTAACTAAGAACTACGAAATATTAAGTATTTGATAACACTTTTCTTTTTATCTTGTGGGGACAGATTTTATGACTTGTGTTTGCAAACTTCTGACGATTCTTTGATAAAATGGACACACTAGCAGATTGTGGAGTTTTAGGTGTGAATGATTAGAGTTGTCGGGAGAAAATCACTGCAGCACAGGATGGCGTTAAGAACATCGAGGAAGGTCGCATTAACAGCATGTCACTTACGGTTTTTTTTTCAAAACTAATTCTAAGCATTAATGCACCGATTATTTAAAACCCGCACACCATCTCTGTGGTCGTGTGGAGAAAATTTGCGGAAAAGCCTTGGTTTTATTTTCCAACTTCATCAGCACTACTAGGGACAGCAGTGGAAAAGTTTTTGCAAAAAATAACAGGAACGATAGCAATGGGTACTATCATTGGTTTAGACACGTTTTTCCTGGATCTATAAAAGGCGAGAGTATGAGCCATCAGGATGTCCCAATAAGTTGGGGATTTTATCGGGGCTTTGCCGGGATCTAAGCCAACGTATTTACTATTCCCCAATTAGGGTGGATACGGGTTACAAATGACTGCATGGTGCATAACAAAATCGTAGTGGAACATTAGATTTATTTTTCCGTAAGTTCCGTAATTTTTCGCGTAGACTTACTCTTGTCTCGCGTGCAGACAACCTGTTTGCTAAGACAATTATTGGCTCGACTTTCATGTCATATTGACAAAATGTAGGTTCAAAGAATATTTGCACCAAGTTGATACAGACGATGTAACAACATAACAAATTACACGTCTGCTCAAGTTTTCGTTATAGAAACAACACCATTACTACACGGTGTCAAGTTGTTAATAAAACAGTATTTTCATTATATAACATTACAAACCCGGTGTTATAGTAGTCTACTCTACGCTGCATCTTTACATCCGGGAAACTGCAACCGGTGCGTTTTTTCTGCACATTCATGATAGATGCAATTTTAACGTCTGCAACCTGCTGGTATTGTGTCTATTTAAGTTTTGTGTTAAGTAAAAGAAGAATACACTAATTCTGCACACCTGACAGAGAAACATTATCACAACAGTCTGTGAATAAAATCTAGGTAAGCTAACCTGTATGAGTCATACATACTACAAGCAGCCAGAAGTTACTACGTAGCTAACAAATTCCAAGTTACAAAACAGTTTGTTTCCAAGTGAAAAATCTGTTATGTGCATTATATACGAAGCGTTCAAGGCGTTTTCACTTGTTTGAGTATAGATATGGGTAGACAAATATAATGAAGTACTAGAACTATTTAAGAATCTTCAAGCTACCTGTTCCTGATTTTCTGAACTTATTCTAAGACATACTGGTCACATGATGTGGTATCTAGGTGAAGGTCATTGTTTCTAGATAATAGGCCATACATTGTACTTATTGCCAATTTGTGTCAGATGTAATTATTTTGATAAATGTAAAAAGTTGAAGTTGATTAGTTTAAATGCTCTATTGGGGATGTCTGAATAATTGTGAATGATAATTCCTCTCTGAAAGTAATCTCCGGAATAATTAAATGTTTGAACTTTGCTGCTCAGAGCTGCAGTGTATGAAGTGTTTTCAATTTCTGAATACAATTCCACATTTTAAAGATATTACGTTTAGATAATTGAATATATTGTATTCCCCTGAAGTTGAAATATTACATTTTGAAGATATATTTTGCTAATATATTGAATATCATTTCATAAATGAAATGTTTTGTTACGTGAAATTCAGAATTGAAGCCGTGCGTTTAAATTGAGTATAGACCACGGCGTTCGAAGGAACTCTAAATAGTTTACTTTAAATTATGACTTCTCCATTTTCATAACCTTAAAACTTTCTTAGACTATAAACTGAATGTCAGAAGTTTCAATATTTTACAAGTTCCTAGTGGATATAATAAACTTTTCATTTTATTTGTTGTCAATGATTGCTAAAATCTATTTTTAATTAAGAAATAGCAGCGTTCAATTCTATTTTGATATCATAAGTTACTATATAATGTCTTTTTGTAAATGTAGTATAACTTATTCTGTTTGTTATGGACTGCGTCTTTAAGGCCTATATAGATGATGACAATATCATACTTGTCTCTGAGCACTGGGTTTATAAACGGTTTGGTCTCCTGATGCATAATAAACATGTTCGAAAGTTGCTGTAAAAACAGCTAAAAACAGCTGATCAAAATCCATTACAAATCGATGGCACAACGCAAAACTAATTCACATTCTTTTTATTTACATTTAGTATTAAACTAGTAATGCACTGATCCCTCGAAATATTTGCTTTTATTTACGTTACAAAAAAGCATAAAAAGATATAATTTTTCTACATTAAGATACAATCATACCATTGGCCCAATATTTTCATGAGAATATTTGTGTAATATGTAATTGTTATCACCATGATTAGAATTATTTTCATTTCAGATAAAATCTCAGTGTGAATTAAGTGAAACTAGGGTGGGTTGACGATAACGCACATACATTTAATAATGATTATGTAATTTTAAAGATAGTTTTTCTCAGATATCGTCGAAAACATATTGATAAGAGTTTTCATGAAACATCGCACGCATACAGATATTTATGTGAATCATTTACAAAAAACACTAGGTGCATTGGTTCAGTGTTAGGACGTGCGCTTAGAGATCGAGACGTTCCGGGTTCGAACCCCACTAGGGGCATTGCTATATTCCTTGAGCAAGCTATAAACCTACAATTGTTCCACTCAATCTAGGTGTAAATGGGTTCTGTGATGCTTTGCCTGTCTGAGGGTGGTTTCAGTGATCAGGAGTTATTGTACAAGATTGTAAAGTCGACTGAACATGTACATGGTAGCAGACTTTAAACCGCACTTTAACTTTTTTATAACTTTAAGTTAAAAAGTATAGTACGTAATTATATTTGTTTTTACTGATAGACCCTCATTAATATTGTCTTGCATTGTGATTATTTGAAAGGCAATTAATACTTTTACACATTTACTAGGGTATATAGTCAGGAAATCTTCATAATTTATACAAAAGCTTGTTTTTCGTAGATTTCTTGTACCAGCACAACTAGAAGATAATCAAAACGCACATTAATTACAAGCACTTTAGAGAATTGTAATGGTAAACTCTGAATCCTCTGCACAGATTTTTTCTCAATTGACAAAGTTCACCACGCGACTCAGTTTTTGTGCGGAGATTTAAAATTTAACTATTAAAATTTACTGGCACGGTAGAGAAGAGTAGTAGTTTAAAATATCAGTAGTATATTTTATCACTTTTACTGAGTCAGAGACAGAATGCAAGCCGCCCGACTAGCTCAGTTGGTATAACGCAAGTCTACTAGTCGAGGGGTCGTTGGTTCGATTCCCGGGCGGGAGCATACTTTCGTGGAGCTTGTTCATAAAATGATTTCTACGGCCATTCTCCTTCCTACCAATGATTTTTAGTTATGTAGGGCAGTTGTCAGTCACTGACGAAAGTATGTGCTTAATAGTTGGTTAACAGTTAAATCCAGAGATATAGCCTTTCCAGGAGGAGTGAGTAGGTTGACTGACCGCCGTTATATGACCTATACAATGTGTTGCTACGGCGTTAAACCAAACAATAAAAAAGAGACAGAATGCAATCCAAATAGCTTGGTCACATTAACCCGATTCTCGAAATTCAAGTCCGTTATATGGACATTTTAAATAGACCCAGTATAGCTCATAGTCGGTCAAAAGCTATACATAGCTTATGTTTATCATTGTATGTACAAACCGACAGTAAATAAAATTTGTATTTGTATTTGTAATTTTTTTAGTGAATAAAGAGGTTACAATATATACCATCTATTCACAGGTCAATGTAAATAAGCCATGCCAATATTTCATGTATCATTAAAATATGAGTATAATAGTTCTATGTAACACTGTACAGATACATTTTATCTAAGAAAGAAATCAATTAATATACAATGTATTGTAACAGATGTCTATAATGTATATGGTATTTGTAACCACTGATCAATTAGAGTCTAGTCACGTGATGTTTTTGTGTAATTTTAAACATTCTGATATCTCCTCATAGGCGAATCCAGCGGGGGGAGGGGGGGGGTCAGAGGGGTACCCCTCTAGAATTTGGAAAATGTACCTGTCCATTAGAGTATTTCTTGACTGTTAGTCATTTTTAAGAAGCATGAAGCAACTTTTCTCGGTACGTAACATAGATTTAATGGTTATGCAGTTTGTATTATTAGTATGTTGCATTTTTCTGCAAAATGTGTATAATGTGGTTGTGGTTCGAAAGTTCGGACCCCCCTAGATGAGTTCGGACCCCCCTCCTAGAAAAAAAGCTGGATGCGCCCCTGCTCCTAAACCAATAATTGCTAGAAATATTTGTAATACAATAATATGACGTAAGTAATAAATCATATTAATCCTTGGAACAAAATTTGATATCATACAGACACCATATTGTGTTGGAATAGTCCCATTTGTAATGTGTTTTGTAGATTCAAACAGGTTGGTCAACCATAGTATTGATTTATTAAGTCCAAGATAGACGTTTTATAGCCAGACTTTTCAAAAACAGGCTCATTAAGTCACCAATGTTATACTGACTTCGTAAGAACCTCTCCGCGTTCAGAAACTAATGTTAGCTAACGTTACGGGTACGGGATAACTCAACCCGAAGACAACTCAACCCGTACAATACTTAACTTCAATTGGACAACTCAATCCGTTAGTAGGAGTTGAGTTGTCTCGGGTTGAGTTGTTTTTGGGTTGAGTTGTTCCGACACTTCCGTTACGGGACGTTTTGGAACGTTCAAAGTAACCGAACACGCTGCATATCAAACTGTTCACTATTCAGGCTGTTTAACATGTCCTCGATGTAGTATTAAAATGGATTTGCAAAGTCTAGACGTCTTGTTAGTAATAACAAAATATTGTTAAACAGACCCTAGTTGTCACATTATATGTCGTTTAAAATAACTTGAAACAAATCTAGACGATATTCTATATAAGCTATGTCTTATATTATACCAAACGAGCTATACATGTACAAATATAGCTTTGTATAGGCATTGTTTTATAAAACGGTGGTTCAACCAATCTCCAGTCTCATATTGACATAGAACTAAGGATATTGCTTCACTATACACGGCTAGTTCGACTTGTTCCTTTTACCATACTGACGTAGAACCACAAATAATTCCATTTGCGTGTCCATGTTGATAATGGTTGAACACTAAGAAATTGGGTAAATGTGTACAGATTTATAGAGTGATTGCATTACAGAAAATGCAATCCCAATACCCTATATTCATGTAACTGTTCACATTTACCAGGGACACTTGAGCAATATCAATAGGAATAATTTGAATACACACAGCGTAGTTAATGAAGACTAAATTAAATGTATCGTTGATTCTTAGATCAATGTGGACAAGCATTACATATGGAATTGCATACAAAATATATAATTTTATTTTTTATAAAAGCCATTAAACTGAGTGTCATGGCTCAAGCTGAAATGTGATTATAACTTGGTATATGCCTTTTTTATCATTTTGTACGCAATAAACTTTTTTTCTTTTATTAGATTATGTTCGTACAGTGTCTTCCAAAAGCGGATTGACAAAACCCTGTTTATGAATATAACCAAATTACATTTTCCCATGAAAAAGTCACTTGAGTAAATTCTAAAATCAACATTAATTACTGATAGTTTATTAACGTATGAGAGGCCTGTTGGGAAAATCTCGGCAGTAGGTATAGGTATAAGGATGACTTCAGAGGTAATCCGGTTGTGATGGAAAAGGGGAGTTACTCTGTAAAAGTTGTGGTTTTTAGTCTCTCCTTGTCAAAGCATGATGGCGGACGGGACGTGTAATTCCGTCTGCATGTTATTGTTAGAAAAATAAACTTTATGAAGCTCCGAATGACAGATGCGAGTGTTTTGAATCTTCCACTGCAAATATGTACTGAAAATTCGCGTTGTATTTTCTTATGCACGGTAAGCATTTTTATTTATTTACTTATTTCATTCATTTTCGCGACACATTATTGTCTTAAAATCCTTTGCTTGCCTTGTGGCCCTGTGGGGGTCTTAAGTGGATTACAAACGACTGCCTATGACGGTCCAAGCTGCTAGACTGACTCTGGGACTAGACCCTAAAACCAGAGTTCGAAACCGTATTTTGCTGATTCTGGAGGGGTCAGGAGGGACTGGAAATTGACCTAGTTTGTGTGTTATTGAATAATATTTTGCCCATTTTATGTACATAAGTTGGGCCTATGTATCCTGTGTACTGAATAATCGGGAATCGTGATTTCTTTGTCACAAGTGTACAAACTCAGATGGTAATTTAACAAAGTGATTGGCTTTCTGGGTCGATAGCACACAAGTCTACCAATTGAGTGGTTGTCGGTTCAATGCCCAGACAGTGCTTGATGTTTATTTTTAAAGTTGACTGCCTTGTTTGACAACCAGCTATATATTTTTGTATTAATTTTACTTGTCTAAAGCAAATGAAAACTAGCCGTAAAATAAGTCATCAATGGCAATTGGACAAGCTTTTAATGTTGTGCACTGCCAGGCAGGTAGATATAATATCTGCGGCATTCTTCCTTCTACCACTGATTCAAAATCATGTAGGCAGTTTTCAGTCACTGATGAAAGTATGCTCCGAGTAAATGGTTTACAACTAAATCCAGATATTTTGCTTTATCTGCATCCAGGAACAGTGAGTAGGTTGACTTGATCCAGTACAACTCAACCCTTGGACAACTCAACCTGTGCACATCTCGACCAGAAGTAGGAATGAGTCAACCCGTCAAAAGATATACTCAACTTTCAGACAACTTGACCAGTATTATATATTTTAAGATATTTGAGATAAAAAAATTCTCGCTATACTACACCAGTACTTGATCAATTTTAATAATAAAGTTTATCATTTCAGTTAATCTTATATGGTAGCAAGGGAAAATGTATTATTTGATTAAATGGTAACAAAACTGACCAGTGGTTGATATAAGTAATTCAAAGAATAAAATATCATCTAATATCTGTATGGGTAGGTTATAGGTAAATAGTAAAACATTAACATACATTTATATGTTATTTTATTATGTTATTGTGGTCATGTTTCCAGTATGACATGGTAAGGAAACTATTTAATCAAATTTTATAGAAAAGATTTTGTCTTTCCTTACTTGGAACTTAACTTTTGTCTCAGGGGGTTTAATTTAGAGTTCTATTTTTTTGTTACTGGTACATAGCCCTTTAGTGTTGATGTAAATAGTATGTGCAAAATTGAAGTTTAAACTGTAACAGCTTACAAAAACTTTATCTGGCAATTGATTTGTTCATCATTACAACAGTCACAGTTTAACTCAACACTTTATTACTGGACAGTAGGTCCTGTGAAGATCAAATTTTTAGAGGACCTACTCAAGTCTTACTGGACCAAAGACATATTACATGTTTTGATGACTTGAAAACTGTGTGGATGAGATCAAATTCTTTACTGGACAGTTGGTCCTGTAAACCTGCAGATCTACACTGACCATCTAATTTTTCACCGGATTTGTCCATTGGTCTGCAATGTTTTGTTGTGACTTATTAATGTAGATATATTTTCAGGCTGTAAATATATGGTAGAATATTAGACGCAATTACTAGGATGATGTCAAATGTTGCTCGATCTTTAATAACGACAGGTATTGTTTCAATTATTTTGTTGCATGCTTATCAACTTATGACTAGATCTGTCATTTACTGCTCTCATTCTCTCAATTTTTGTGTCAAGTTCTCTTAATGCTACTGTCCTCTTAATCTCATATCTCATAGTATTCTTTGTTCTTGCTTTCATAGTATGTACTCAATCATTCACCCATCAAGAAATATCTTTTGCTGCTGTCTGAATCTCTAATTTCTTGTTTAAGTTCTTTCTGTACATGTTCATACTGTCAGAAGTCTGCCACACCCTTTTCTCTCATTTTTCCCTACTAATATTTTTAAAAAACTAAACAAAGCAGGCGCTTTCTCAAATCTCTTGCTCTTATTGATCTCACTGTCATCTCGGTGTCTGTCTTATTTGTTTTCAATGACTTCAGTCTTACATGTCCAGCTATCTTTCTCTCAAATCACTTTGTTAGTGCTATCTTTTCTAGTATATCTCTGTCTTAGTCTCTCTTTCTCTTAAATATCTGACTGAGTGCTTCTTTTTTCTCAGATCTCTGTCGAAGTGTTATCTTGTCAGATCTATGTATAAGTCTCTGTGGAACAGTCTCTCTGTAACAGCCTCTCTGTGACAGTCTCTCTATGACAGACTCTCTGTGACAGCATCTCTGTAACAGTCTCTCTGTAACAGTTTCTCTGTGACAGCCACTCTGTGACAGCATCTCTGTGACAGCATCTCTGTAACAGTCTCTCTGTGACAGTCTTTCTGTGACAGCATCTCTGTAACAGTCTTTCTGTGACAGACTCTCTGTAACAGACTCTCTGTAACAGACTCTCTGTACTAGTTTCTCTGTGACAGCATCTCTGAAACAGTCTCTCTGTATCAGTCTCTCTGTGACAGTCTTTCTGTGACAGCATCTCTGTAACAGTCTTTCTGTGACAGCATCTCTGTGACAGCATCTCTGTAACAGTCTCTCTGTGACAGTCTTTCTGTGACAGCATCTCTGTAACAGTCTCTCTGTAACAGTCTCTCTGTAACAGCATCTCTGTGACAGCCACTCTGTGACAGACTCTCTGTGACAGTCTTTATGTGACAGCATCTCTGTAACAGTCTTTCTGTGACAGCCTCTCTGTGACAGACTCTCTGTAACAGTCTCTCTGTAACAGACTCTCTGTACTAGTTTCTCTGTGACAGCATCTCTGAAACAGTCTCTCTGTAACAGTCTCTCTGTGACAGTCTTTCTGTGACAGCATCTCTGTAACAGTCTTTCTGTAACAGTCTCTCTGTAACAGTCTCTCTGTGACAGACTCTCTGTGACAGACCCTCTGTGACAGCCTCTCTGTAACAGTCTCTCTGTGACAGTCTCTCTGAAATAGTCTCTCTGTGACAGCATCTCTGTAACAGTCTCTCTGTAAAAGCCTCTCTGTGACAGACTCTCTGAAATAGTCTCTCTGTGACAGCATCTCTGTAACAGTCTCTCTGTAAAAGCCTCTCTGTGACAGACTCTCTGTAACAGTCTCTCTGTGACAGTCTTTCTGTGACAGCATCTCTGTAACAGTCTCTCTGTAAAAGCCTCTCTGTGACAGCATCTCTGTAACAGTCTCTCTGTGACAGCCTCTCTGTGACAGCATCTCTGTAACAGTCTCTCTGTAACAGTCTTTCAATAACAGTCTTTGGCAGTCTCTCAGTGACAGTCCTTTAGGAACAGTCTCTCTGTGACAGCCTCTCTGTAACAGTTTATCTGTAACAGTCTCTCTGTAACAGTCTCTCGGTGACAGCATCTTTGTAACAGTCTCTCTGTGACAGTCTCTCTGTAACTGTCTCTCTGTGACAGTGTCTATGTACCAGTTCCTCTGTTTCTCCCTTAATCAGTCACACATTGACAGTCTATGTGCCACTATCACATTAACAGTCTCTTTATCAGTCACACATTGACAGTCTATGTGCCACTATGACATTGACAGTCTTTCTGTATCAGTCTAACATTGACAGTCTCTCTATCAGCCTCACATTGACAGTAAGGCTCTCTGTGCCAGTCTCATATTGACATTCTCTTTGTCAGTCCTACATTGACAGTCTTTCTGAGTCAGTTTTTACATAGACAGTCTCTGTGGCAGTCTCACATTGGCAGTCTTTCTGTATCAGTCTCACATTGACAGTCTCTGTGTCAGTCTCACATTGACAGTCTCTCTATCAGTCTCACATTGACAGTGTCTCTCTATCAGCCTCACATTGACAGTAAGGCTCTCCCTGCCAGTCTCATATTGACATTCTCTTTGTCAGTCCTACATTGACAGTCTTTCTGAGTCAGTTTTTACATAGACAGTCTCTGTGGCAGTCTCACATTGGCAGTCTTTCTGTATCAGTCTCACATTGACAGTCTCTGTGTCAGTCTCACATTGACAGTCTCTCTATCAGTCTCACATTGACAGACAGTCTTTCTGAGTCAGTTTTACATAGACAGTCTCTGTGTCAGTCTCACATTGACAGTCTCTGTGTCAGTCTCACATTGGCAGTCTCACTATCAGTCTCACATTGACAGTCTTTCTGAGTCAGTTTTACATAGACAGTCTCTGTGTCAGTCTCACATTGACAGTCTCTGTATCAGTCTCACATTGACAGTCTTTCTGAGTCAGTTTTACATTGACAGTCTCTGTGGCAGTCTCACATTGACAGTCTCTCTGCATTAGTCTCACATTGACAGTCTTTCTGCGGCAGTTTCTCATTGACAGTCTCTCTGTGGCAGTCTGATATTGACAGTCTCTCTGTGGCAGTCACACATTGACTGTCTCTCTGTGTCAGTCTCTCATTGACAGTTTTTCTGTACCAGTCTCACATTGACAGTGTCTCTGTATCATTCTCACATTGAGTGTTTCTCTATGTCAGTCTCACATTGACAGTCTCTCTGTGCCAGTCTCACATTGACAGTCTCTCTGTGCCAGTCTCACATTGACATTTTCTGTATCAGTCTCTCTGTATCAGCCTCACATTGACAGTCTCTCTGTATCAGCCTCACTTTGACAGTCTCTCTGTGACAGTCTCACATTGACAGTCTCTCTGTGGCAGTCTCCCATTGACATTCTCTCTGTATAAGTCTCAAATTGACAGTTCCTCTGTGGCAGTCTCACATTGACATTCTCTTTGTATCAGTCTCACATTGACATTCTCTCTGTATCAGTCTCACATTGACAGTCTCTGTGTCAGTGTGACATTGACATTCTGTCAGTATCAGTCTCACATCGACAGTGTATTTGTCAGTTTCATATTGACAGTCTCTCTGTATCAGTATCCCATTGACATTCTCTGTATCAGTCTTATTGACAGTCTCTATGTGACAGTCTCACATTGACAGTCTATATGTATCAGTCTCACATTGACATTCTCTCGGTATCAGTCTCACATTGACAGTCTTTGTGTCAGTCTCTCATTGACAGTTCTTCTATGTCAGTCTCACATTGACAGTTCTTCTGTATCAATCTTACATTGTCAGTGTCTCTGTATCAGTCTTACATAAATGTTTTCTTTGTCAGTCTCACATTGACATTCTGTCTGCGGCAGTTTCTCATTGACAGTCTTTCAGTGGCAGTCTGATATTGACAGTCTCTCTGTGGCAGTCACACATTGACAGTCTCTCTGTACTAGTTTCACATTGACAGACACTCTGTGCCAGTCTTACATTGACAGTCTCTCTGTGCCAGTCTCACATTGACAGTTTCTGTATCAGTCTCTCTGTATCAGCCTCACATTGACAGTCTCTCTGTGGCAGTCTCACATTGACAGTCTCCCTGTGGCAGTCTCACATTGACAGTTGTTCTGAGTCAGTCTCACATTGACAGTCTCTGTGCCAATCACACATTGACAGTCTCTCTGTGCCAGTCTCACACTGACAGTCTCTCTGTGCCAGTCTCACATTGACATTCTCTTTGTGTCTGTCTCACATTGACACTTTCTGTATCAGTCTCACATTGACAGTCTCTCTGTGCCAGTCTCAAATTAACATTCTTTCTGTGTCTGTCTCACATTGACAGTTTCTGTATCAGTCTCTCTGTATCAGCCTTACATTGACAAGCTCTTTGTGGCAGTCTCACATTGACAGTCTCCCTGTGGCAGTCTCTTATGGACAGTTTTTCTGAGTCAGTCTCACATTGACATTCTCTCAGTTTCAGTCACACATTGACAGTCTCTCAGTATCAGTCACACATTGACAATCTCTCTGTATCAGTCTTCCATTGACAGTCTCTCTGTATCAGTCTCCAATTGACAGTCTCTCTGTATCAGTCTCACATTGACAGTCTCTCTTTATCAGTCTCCTATTAACAGTCTTTCTGTATCAGTCTCACATTGACAGTCTCTGTGTCAGTGTGACATTGACATTCTGTCAGTATCAGTCTCTCATTGACAGTGTCTCTGAATCAATCTCACATTGATGTTCTCTTTGTCAGTCTCCAATTTGACAGTCTTTCTGAGTCAGTTTTACATAGACAGTCTCTGTGGCAGTCTCACATTGACGGTCTCACTTTATCAGTCTCACATTGACTGTCTTTGTGTCAGTGTGACATTGACATTCTCTCTGTTTCAGTCTCACATTGACAGTCTCTGTGCTTGTATCACGTTGACAGTCTCTGTGTTAATGTGACATTGACATTCTCTCAGTATCAGTCACACATTGACAGTCTCTCAGTTTCAGTCACACATTGACAGTCTCTCTGTATCAGTCTCTCATTGACAGTCTCTCTGTATCAGTCTCCCATTGACAGTCTCTCCATATCAGTCTCACATTGACAGTCTCTTTGTATCAGTCTCACATAGACAGTCTCTTTGTGCCAGTCTTCTATTGACAGTCTCTCTGTATCAGTCTCACATTGACAATCTCTCTGTATGAGTCTCACATTGACATTCTTTCTGTGGCAGTTTCTCATTGACACTCTCTCTGTGGCAGTGCCACATTGACAGTCTCTCTATGGCAGTCTCACATTGACAGTCTCTGTGCCAATCTCACATTGACAGTCTCTCTGTGCCAGTCTCACATTGACATTCTCTCTGTTTCTATTTCACATTGACATTCTTTCTGTGGCAGTATCTCTGTCTCAGCCTCACATTGACAGTCTCTTTGTGACAGTCTCACATTGATAGTCTCTTTGTGGCAGTCTCACATTGACAGTTTTTCTGAGTCAGTCTCACATTGACAGTCTCTCTGTATTATTCTCACATTGACAGTCTCTCTGTATCAGTCTCACATTGACAGTCTCTGTGTCAGTGTGACATTGACATTCTGTCAGTATCAGTCTCACATTGACAGTGTCTCTGAATCAATCTCACATTGACGTTCTCTTTTTCAGTCTCACATTGACAGTCTTTCTGATTCAGTTTTACATAGACAGTCTCTGTGACAGTCTCACATTGACGCTCTCTCTGAACCAGTCTCACATTGACAGTGTTTCTGTATCAGTCTCACATTGACAATGACTCTGTATAAGTCTCACATTGAGGGTCTCTCTATGTCAGTCTCACACTGACAGTCTCTCTGCGCCAGTCTCACACTGACGTTCTCTTTGTCAGTCTCATATTGACAGTCTTTCTGAGTCAGTTTTACATTGACAGTCTCTCTGTATCAGTCTCGTATTGACATTCTTTCTGTGGCAGTTTCTCATTGACAGTCTCTCTGTGGCAGTCGCATATTGACATTCTCTCTGTGGCAGTCTCACATTGACAGTCTCTCTGTGCCAGTCTCACATTGACAGTTTTTCTGTATCAGTCTCACATTGACAATGACTCTGTATAAGTCTCACATTGAGGGTCTCTCTATGTCAGTCTCGCACTGACAGTCTCTCTGCACCAGTCTCACACTGACGTTCTCTTTGTCAGTCTCATATTGACAGTCTTTCTGAGTCAGTTTTACATTGACAGTCTCTCTGTATCAGTCTCGCATTGACATTCTTTCTGTGGCAGTTTCTCATTGACAGTCTCTCTGTGGCAGTCGCATATTGACATTCTCTCTGTATAAGTCTCACATTGACAGTCTCTCTGTGCCAGTCTCACATTGACAGTCTCTCTGTGCCAGTCTCACATTGACGGTCTCTCTGTGCCAGCCTCACATTGACAGTCTCTCTGTGCCAGCATCACATTGACAGTCTCTCTGTGCCAGCCTCACATTGACAGTCTCTCTGTGCCAGCATCACATTGACAGTCTCTCTGTGCCAGCCTCACATTGACAGTCTCTCTGTGCCAGCATCACTGTGTGATCCTCTCTTTTATAGTCTCACTGTGGCTGGGTTCGTCTCTCTTTTACAGTCACATTAAATTAAGTGTTGCTGTGTCAGTCTCACCATGCCAGACTCTCTATATCAGTTTCTTAGTGTCAGACTTATTGTTCTAGTCTCTCTGCAACAGTGTCTCAGTTACAGCCTCTTTGACAGTCTTAATGTGTCACCCTTTCTTTAATAGTTTCTCTTTGTCAGCCTCTATGTGTCAACCTTACTGTTATTGTCTTAATGTCTTTTTGCTACAGCATCTTTAAGTCAGTCTCACATTGACAGTCTCTCTGTGTCTTTCTCTCAGTTACAGTCTCTTTTTGTCAGTCTAATATTGACAGTCTGTGTGTATCAGTCTCAAATTGACAATCTCTGTGACAGTCTCACATTGACAGTGATTTTGTGCCAGTCTCTCATTAATGGTCTCTCTGTGTCAGTCTCATGTTAACAGTCCCTCTGTGCCAGTCTCACATTGACAGTGTCTCTGTGCAAACCTGTCAGTGACAATCTCTCTGTGTCAGTCTCACATTGACAGTTTCTCTTTGAATCTTTGTCAGTTATTCTGTGACAGTCCTTGTATCGGAGTTAACTCTATACACCATCACACAGCTGCCTTTGTATTAAATTACTCAGTTCTCTTTTTGCTAAATCACTCTGGTCTCTCTTTTACTGTATCACTCACTTCTGTTTTGTACTATATCGCTCTGGTCTCTCTTGTACTATGCCATTAAGTTCTCTCTTGTACTGAATAACTCATTTCTCTAAAACACTCTATCTAAAAGTCTCTCTTTAACTCTTTCACTCAGTTCTCTCTAATACTCTTTCACTTAGATCTAGCTTGTACTATATCACTCAGTTTTCTCTCCTATATTGCTTAGGATTCTATTGTACTTTATCACTCAGTCCTCTCTAGCACTCTTTCACTCAGTTCTCTCTTGTACTATATTACTCAGTTCTCTCTTGTACACTTTCACTCAGTTCTCTCTTGTACTATATTACTCAGTTCTCTCTTGTACACTTTCACTCAGTTCTCTCGTGTACTATATTACTCAGTTCTCTCTTGTACACTTTCACTCAGTTCTCTCTTGTACTATATTACTCAGTTCTCTCTTGTACACTTTCACTCAGTTCTCTCTTGTACTATATCACTCAGTCCTCTCTAGCACTCTTTCACTCGATTCTCTCTTGTACTATATAACTCAGTTCTCTCTTGTACTCTATCACTCAGTTCTCTCTTGTACACTTTCACTCAGTTCTCTCTTGTACACTTTCACTCAGTTCTCTCTTGTACTATATTACTCAGTTCTCTCTTGTACTATATCACTCAGTTCTCTCTTGTACTATATCCCTCAGTTCTCTCTTGTACACTTTCACTCAGTTCTCTCTTGTACTATATTACTCAGTTCTCTCTAGCACTCTTTCACTCTATTCACTCTTGTACTATATTACTCAGTTCTCTCTTGTACACTTTCACTCAGTTCTCTCTTGTACTATATCACTCAGTTCTCTCTAGCACTCTTTCACTCAATTCTCTCTTGTACTATATTACTAAGTTCTCTCTTGTACACTTTCACTCAGTTCTCTCTTGTACTATATCACTCAGTCCTCTCTAGCACTCTTTCACTCAATTCTCTCTTGTACTATATTACTCAGTTCTCTCTTGTACACTTTCACTCAGTTCTCTCTTGTGCTATATCACTCAGTTCTCTCTTGTACTATATTACTCAGTTCTCTTTTGTACTATAACACTCAGTTCTCTCTTGTACTATATCCCTCAGTTCTCTCTTGTACACTTTCACTCAGTTCTCTCTTGTACTATATTACTCAGTTCTCTCTTGTACACTTTCACTCAGTTCTCTCTTGTACTATATCACTCGGTGCTCTCTTGAACTATATCACTCAATTCTCTCTTGTACTTTATCCCTCAGTCCTCTCTTGTACTCTTTCACTCAATTCCATCTTGTACTCTATTACTCAGTTTTCTCTTGTACTTTATCACTCAGTTCTATCCTGTACTCTATCACTCTGTTTTCTCTTTTAGTATATGCGTATTGCATGCAAGTGCTTAAAATAGTGTATACTTTAATATTAACAAATGCAATGAAGACAGAAATATTCCTTAAAAAAATGTGTTAGTAGATGTGATCTTAATTATCAAATATAAAGGTACAAATTTCCCTAAATTTAATTTTGTCGCTCTTTTTTTCCTTAAGTCTCTGCCTTTCTCCCCTTAAAGTGAAAATAAACACTTGCTATTCAGCTGCTTAAAAATAATTTTCTTATATGACACACATTGCATTTCATTACAGGAAACTTAGCTGATTTGTATGAGTGTGGTAGAAGAATGAAGCACCACAAAGAAACTACAAAGGAACTTCATTCTTTTAATAATGCAGAGTTAAGATGAACTTCTGTACAAATATGATTCATTACGTTTGTGTTGTGGAATCTTATACAGTGTCTATCATTATTTTATTAAGTTTTTCCTTATAAGGGTATTTTAATTTATGTATGAATACCTATGGCATTTTGAGAAAGAATACAGAAAGTATTTGCAAATCAGAAAATACAATGTATACCATAATTATATAATTGAGTGTGGTAAAATTAATGTTTAACATCCATTGTATTTAAGTTTTTCCTCCTGTCAACATTTTTATCACCAGAAGTATCCACGCATACAATAACTATTGTCTTAGATACATTTTGTTATTTACTGTGAGTAAAATAACATCCCAATATATATTTTAATCAATATAATGTTCAAATACATGTCGTGTGTTTAAGATTTCATGTTATCTAAGATAACACCTTTGATCATCATATTGTTGTGCTAAGATAGTTAGTTGAATACAGTCTAGTGTATATTAACAATCGCACAGACATTGTTATATAGATACTTATAAAATTATAAAAGAT
Organism: Mactra quadrangularis; assembly: GCA_025267735.1. NCBI lineage: Eukaryota > Metazoa > Mollusca > Bivalvia > Venerida > Mactridae > Mactra > Mactra quadrangularis. The sequence continues at coordinate 7,046,700 of CM046309.1, forward strand.
TTGTTGACTTTATGTTGTTTTTTATCAATAAAGCTTTTATATTTGTCAAAGATATTCTATTTTGTCTCAAATAAAATTGCAAAAAATGTGACTGATGTAAAATTGTGTTATTCAAACACTTGCTACTAGTGGTTAAGTATGTTGTCAATGTTGGCCAAAGTGTTTGCCATTCCGTTGCTTAAGTATTTGTGCTGACAACCAAGCAGGCGATACGGAATGCTGAAAAATGATTTGTGACTGGTAAGTATCTACCAAAGTATGAGCTACAAATGTAAGTTTCTGTGCAATGTAGCAATTAACAAACTGATATTGACAAGTGCAATCCATGCACATTAGAATTGAAGTAAGTTTTACAATTGGATATCTTAGTCATGGTAAATGAAAGATTACTCTGCATCAATATAACATATTTCTGTTAAATATGTCATACAATATTACGAATCAAGTATGTTAAGCTTATAACGCACAATGCAATAGTTGACCAATATATTGCATGCGAACACAACTTGGAATTCTCTTGAAATTTAAATTGTGCAACAGTCAGTATTTGTTTTAAAATATTGGATCAATACTGCACATTGTACGTACATATTATGTACTAAAGTTTTGTATTAACTCAAAATGTACTTGTACAGTAACGACTTGAGTGTATGATTACTCCAAGAAACGATTTGCACATTCCCAATGATGGTATAGTTTGGGATCCAGTGTACATGAAGTTCAATATACGTTAACATGTTAATGATTTGATTAATCATATCACTAAAACCCATTTTGAATTTGCCTTTTGCCAATTTATGCCCTTTCTGGTGAGGGTAGTGTGTAAGTACATCATACCAAGGACCCATGATCACATACACATGTACATAAAATGATGCTAACTAGCTTAATAAGTCGCTCATATAAATAGCGCATCTTAATTAAATATTAAAAATATCATAGATTGATATTATATTATGAGCTAGAATTGAATTATTACAACGTCATGAAAGACTATTTGATATTCACTTCATGCGTCTTTACGCCTCTTTACGTTATATTACATACTTCAGTATATAGCTACTATTACGGACAATATTAACAATTGTGATTATTCTTTTTACTTAAACATGTTACAAATATCATACTATACATATATTAGAATGTGTCGTCCTTCATATCAACCATTCAATAATCATTTATGTTTAACCAGTGGGATCTGTTTGAAATTAACTTGGAATATCAAAATTTCATTATTCAGTCACTCAGGAGTTGTCGTTCGTTGATTCGTTTGTGCAATAATTAAAAAAAACTTGACACTTTTTATTAATCAGAAATTAAGTAAACGCCCATTAAATAATTTATATGAAACCATAAGTTACGCCGTATTGAGTATTGTTTGGCTTTTTTGATTCCAAGATCACTGCGAATTGCTCGACACATGTTTTGAGTAAAGTATGTTTGATATACAGGGGATCCATTGCATTGTATGTAAAATTGATGTCATTTGCACCGGAATTATTTTTGGGGGCAAAATCTTAAGATCTTATATACATGTACACGATATCCGTGCATTTTATATAGAATTGGTATTATTTGCACAAGTGCTAGATGTTTCGAGCAAAATCTGCTTCATATACACGGGGTCCGTGCATTCTATTTTAAATTGGCAATTTTTGCAAAAGAAATCAATGCTATGGATAAATGTGCAAAATCTGTTTCATATACATTAGATGAATTGGGAATAGATAAAACTGTTCGTTTTTAGCAAAATCTGTTTCATGTACTTGGGATCCGTGCATTCTATAGATATAAAATTGGTGCCATTTGCGCCGGACCTGTTCATTTTGAGCAAAATAAGTTTCATATTCATGGGCTTCATATATTCTATGTACAATTGGAATTATTTGTGCAAGAACTGAATGCTTTGAGCAAAATTTGTTTCATATACACGGGGTCCCTGGGTTTTATATAAATTTGGGTTATTTGCGCCAGAACTGTTCGTTTTGATCAAAATATGTGACATTTTCACAGGCTTTCATAAACACGGGATCCTTGCAATCTATGTAAAATGTATGTCATTTGCGCCGGAACTGTTCGTTTTGAGCATAATGTTTCATATTCACAGGCTCCATACAGTGGCGGATCCAGATTTTTTTTCTAGGGGTGGTCCGAACTTTTCTAGGGGTCCGCCTTTGCCATACATTCTATTTAAAATTGGAATCAGTTGTGCCAGAAATGAATTATTTCAGCAAAATCTGTCTCATATACATGGGATCTGTGCATTCTATATAGAATCTGTTTTATTTGCGCCAGACCTATTTGTTTTGAGCAAGATTTCGTCTATATACATCCATCCGTGCATTCTATATAAAATTTGTGACATTTGTGCCGGAACCGTTCGTTTTGGGTAAAATATGTTCCATATACTCGGGCTCCCTGCTTGCTATATTATAATAGATATGCACACAGGCGGATCCAGCGGGGGATCAGCGGGTTTCAGACCCCACACTAGAATTTCCAAGATACACCTGTCTATTGGAGTACTTCTTGACTGTAAGTCATCTTTAATAGCAGGAAGCATTTATCTTGGGTCTTAACATCGCTTTAATGCAGGGTTACACAGTTTTTCCTATTTATATGTTGTATTTATCTGTAAAGTGTGGTTGTAATTCGAAAGTTTGGACCCTCCAAACGAAAGATTCCTGGATCCGTCCCTGATACATGATATTGTAATTGTACATGACGAGAGTCAAATTGACACGAGTTGAAAAACATTCTATAATAAAAGTAGTAGTATTTGCGCTTTAACTGTTTGTTTCAGCCAAGTCTCTTTCATGTACACAGGATTCGTGAGGATATTCAGCTAACATGCCCAATACAAAGACAGGTTATTTCCAAGATTTTATATATTCACAAAAGGAGTTCTCCTGTAATTCTGTATATCCTTAGAACCATGGCAGTAGAAAAAGATTAAAGTACTTAAAACGTGTTTCCCCATACAAAGGATACTGTTTATATGCATCTGGCTCTAACTGGCGTGGTGACAATCTTGAATTTTATATTACTGTGGAGAACCAAATAAGTAAATATTCTTCCATAACTATGTACTGTTAAGATTATGGACAGTCTACATGTACTTACCTTTGTCGTAGTTTTTACTCAACATTGCGAGAGTAACAGCAGAACCCAAACTACACCAACTTACCTTATCTTTTTTTTTTCATTTTCTGTATTCTATTAACATGGTTATGATGATTTGTAAACAATCCAATGCTGTATATTACCAGGATTAAATAAAGTGTATGGTCTGTGCTGTTCCTATTAATTCTGCATTAATCTGATAACCCACACTTTCAATATATTCTAATTTCTACTTCATATGCCATTCAAATTTTACCAAATGACAAGTAGGTCTTGACAAGTTTACTACATATTGGTACATTCTGAGCGTGGTCTACAGTAACTACTCTTTTAAAACCCTAGTTACTGTAGTCTTGAGGGCAACACTTGATATACAAATACAATGTAGAAAGTGAACATTTCGACTTTAAGATTAAGTTGCAGGACGAGATTTTCTCATCAGTATTACTGAATACGATAGCATAATGCACATGGACATATAAAAGGAATAATGTGTAAACGATAGTATTCATAATTACAAGGTTATTGATTAAAATGATTTATTTACAATTCTAACATAGGCACGTGCGTTTTCACTCTTTATTTAATGTGACGTCATCTATGCTTTATTATTCAACAAAATATAGCTCGTGACGGCTGTTGAAATTTTACTCCCCACGTTAAATGCGCAAAGCCGAAAATGGCGCCCGAGTTTATAAGGGTTGACTTTTACAATTTGGTTTCTATTCTATAATTAAGATTTTAATATTTTTTGTTCGGAATAAGAAACACCTATCTGTGAGAATTGTGTAAATAAATGCTATTTTCGGCCTTTGCACTGGGGTGGATTTCAACAGCATGACGTTTCTGACAGTTAAAAATAGTTCTATAAATATATCTTTTCTACGGATGTATTTTACGATGTTAGAATCGAAATAACTTACAGTTGTCTATATTTTGTTGTCTAATAAAATATAGGCACTCGTTTGATGCGCTTATTAAATCACTCGTGCTAAAGCACTCGTGATTTAATCATACGCGCATCACAACTCGTGCCTATATTTTATTAGACAACAAAATATAGACAGCTGTAAGTTATTTCTTAAGCTGCATTTGAAACACAATGAATGACAATAAAACATAATAAGTTATGTATGCAATACAAGTTGATTTATGAATCAAATGAGCAAATTGTTATATAGTAAATGAAACAAAACACTTGATAAACACCAAGGCTGTCAAAACACACCAGTGTTACCAACAGTAATACAAATAATACATAGCGTAACATGAACATACTTGGATTCAGGTCTATTAAACACACACTTAATGTATCAGAGAGCTGATGCAAGTACTAATGGAGTTTAATAACCTGAAACACACTATGATAAGGTTTGAATCTCCGTGTGGTTCGGCTCATTAAGCTCATAAGTGTCAACACACATAGAAAATGTACTAGACAGTTTTTACAAAAAAAGCTTTAAGAGCTTAAACACAGTAGGATTCAAGGTGGATAAAACACACTGAAACTGTAACATGGCAGCTGATGCTAACAATATAAGAGCTTAATGAGCTGAAACACACTTGGTTTCAGTTCTGTTAAGACACTGAAAATATGCCAGACAGCTAATGCTCACAATAAAGAGCTTAATGAGCTGAAACACAGTAGGATTCAATGCTGTAAAAACACTCAAATGTATCAGACAGCTGATGCTTTCAATAAGAGCTTAATGAGCTGAAACACACTAAAATACAACATTGTTCAAACATCCTGAAAGTGAATCCTTCCTCCTTTCAGAATTTTATAGATGTAAATATGAAATTCATAGATTTTTATATTGTCTCTTTATAAATTATATTTTGTTAACAGGTAGATGTCTCATCACAATGTTTGTTTTCTGATTACTCTCTTATTAAAAGATAAAGTCATAACTTCAAAAAGAGATATAGTTCACATTTCAACAAAAAAATTCCAGAAAGATCATGAAATGAAGAATAGCTTTTTTCTTTAATATGGGTAATCTCAACTGTCATGAATTCTTTGATATCTGGAAAATGTAAAAAAGCTTAAATTATTCTCTATGTAGAAATGAATATAGTAAATGAGTTTTACAACATATCAACAATAATTATTGGTTACCAAACAATAGGACTATACATCTACCAACATACATAATCTGAGAATGTGCTCTTAGACTGTAGTCATTTGTTAAGCATTTCATGACATTTTGGATTTTCTACAAATATCTTGTTAAACAATATCTTAGAACAGGGACTAAATTTTATCCAAACTTTACATGAGAACATGAAATGGCATTTTACATGTTATTTCTTAGAGACAAGACATTTATAAAAGAAATGAAACTATAATGTAGCTACCCCAGGGAGTAATAGTTATGTAACATAACAGAAATCTAATTGAAATTCGAAGTGTGATTTCAGTATCACATTTTAAAAAATATGTAAAACTAAAACTTACATATTTATTAAGATGTATGTGTACTTATAGTCATTCCTTCATAACTGTTGAATATATTACTCAAATGTTGACAGGCTCATTTCTATATTGGACAACATATTCTTTATCTAAACTAAATCATTTTCATTTCCCTTCATTGATCTAAAATAGAAAATTTAAAATATTAATGAAATGAATTTTGTATAATTGCTATCACAAAAAAATGACATAATCAACAATAGAATGGTAAAAGTTATCAAACACAAGGCACAGGTGTGAACAGTATATAATAATTACGTCAATATTGCTAAACAGCTCTCAATCAAACATAGAATAAATCTGTGATTTCTTTGCTTCAGTATATGGGAAGCTATTAGCTCCAAAGTCGTAATGCTACCTCTAAATTTTCAATAAAAAACACGCTTATTTTTATATAAAAGATATATAAGGTCACCACTAGGCACAACTAACTACCATAATGCACTTGGCTTTGCCTCATATTGATAGTAAACAAGAGGTCTGCTGGGCGGGGCATTATAAGCCCCTGTGATATCCATGATGAGTTATGTCCCATATGAAGTACCAGTGACCTTGACCTACGACCACAGGAACTCAAAATTAATAGGTCACATCCTTGACTGGCAGTTATCACCAGCACAGTTTCCAATTTGAACTTCCAGTGACCTTGGCCTTTGACCCTTGGGCCATAGATTCAATAGGGCACATTCTTGACACAAGGGCTATACACATTATTAAATTTGGTAAACCTAAGTAAATCAGTTGTTGAGTTATCATCTAGACAATATTTTCCATATGAAGGTTCAGCAATATTAACCTTTGACCCCAGAATCTCAGAACCAAAAAGACACAGCCTTTGTTGAACCTCAGTCAATTGTTTGTTGAGATATAATCCAGACAGTTTTCATATTTAAGGACTCAGTGACACTGACCTTTGACCCTGGGGTCTTAAAGTCAATACGGTACACCAGGTGTGGTTATTAGGTAGTTATACTTAAAAGACACAGAAAAGAAATAATAAAAGGAGAATAAATAATACCTCAGTGTAACATATTCCTTTTAACTGAAATCACCACTTCACATTCATTGTAAGCCAGTACCAATTTCTTAGTTTAGGAACTTAACTCATTAGTCTCTTGTTCATTTCTACACTAAAAATAAAGAAACTATCTTACATAATAAATTTACTCAAGATCAGGATAAATATCTGTGCCCATACCATGCATATTTCCTAGTCTTGATGCCCAGTTTTTAAATAACTGTAACCATTTAGCCATGGGCCCCTGTTTCATTTCAAAGATCAATATGATTAAAAAAACTACATTACAAATTATCATTCTCATTATATCAAAAAAACGTTTCCCAACATTTACCATCTACTGCAAGTATCCTACTTTCTATCATTTGAACAGATAAACCCTGCATCTCACAGTTTTGGAAAAAAAATGTTATGAATTAATACGAGCTTCCACTTAGGATAATAAATTAAAAATAATATGTTTCATCTCATAAACTGGTTGATTCAAAACCATGTTAATCAGGTCATGGCATGACTGGTGACAGACGAATAAATTACAGTGTAAAACTGGTGACAGGGGAAGTAAGTAAAGTGTAGGACTGCTGAAAGAGGGAGTAAGTGCAGATTAAGACTGAATATGTACAGAGGTATGAAAGGTGACAGAGGGTGGCAGAGAGATTAGGCGCAGGGTCAGACTAGTAGATGCAGTGTTAGACTGGTGACAGAGTGTGTGGGTACAGTGTAAGACTGGTGACAGAGTGTGTGGGTACAGTGTAAGACTGTTGACAGAGTGTGTGGGTACAGTGTCAGACTGTTGACAGAGTGTGTGGGTACAGTGTCAGACTGGTGACAGTAGAAGTAGGTACAGTGTCAGACTGGTGACAGTGGGAGAAGGTACAGTGTAAGACTGGTGACAGAGGGAGTAGGTACAGTACAATACTAGTGACAGAGGGAGTAGGTACAGTGTCAGACTGGTGACAGTAGAAGTAGGTGCAGTGTAAGACTGGTGACAGTGGGAGTAGGTACAGTGTAAGACTGGCGACAGTGGGAGTAGGTAAAGTGTAGGACTGGTGACAGAGGGAGTAGGTACAGTGTCAGACTGGTGACAGTAGAAGTAGGTACAGTGTCAGACTGGTGACAGTAGAAGTAGGTACAGTGTCAGACTGGTGACAGTGGGAGTAGGTACAGTGTAAGACTGGCGACAGTGGGAGTAGGTAAAGTATAGGACTGGTGACAGAGAGCTAAAGTGTAAGACTGGTGACACAGGGGGTAGGTACAGTGTGAGACTGGTGACAGAGGGAGTAGGTACAGTGTAAGACTGGTAACAGTAGAAGTAGGTACAGTGTAAGAATGGTGACAGAGGGAGTAGGTTCAGTATAAGACTGGTGACAGAGGGAGTAGGTACAGTGTAAGACTGGTGACACAGGGAGTAGGTACCGTGTAAGACTGGTGACCGATGGAGTAGGTACAGAGTAAGACTGGTTACAGAGGGAGTAGGTACAGAGTGAGACTGGTAACAGAGGGAAAAGATACAGTGTAACACTGGTGACATGAGGAAAAGATACAGTGTAAGACTGGTGACAGAGGGAGTAGGTACAGTGTAAGACTGGTGACAGAGGGAGTAGGTACAGAGTAAGACTGGTGACAGAGGGAAAAGATACAGTGTAAGACTGGTGACAGGAGGAAAAGATACAGTGTAAGACTGGTGACAGAGGGAATTGGTACAGTGTTAGACTGGTAACAGAGGAACAAGGTACACTAACAGAATAGTGACAGACGGAGTAGGTACAGTGTAAGACTGTTGACAGTGGGAGAAGGAACAGTGTCAGACTAGTGACAGTAGAAGTATGTACACTGTAAGACTGGTGAAAGAGGGAGAATATACAGTGTCAAACTGGTGACAGAAGGAGAAGGTACAGTGTCAGACTGGTGACAGTGGGAGTAGGTACAGAGTAGGACTGGTGACAGTGGGAGTAGGTACAGAGTTAGACTGGTGACAGAGGGGAAAAGATACTGTGTAAGACTGGTGTCAGGAGGAAAAGATACAGTGTAAGACTGTTGACAGTGGGAGTAAATGCAGTGTAAAACTTGTTTCAGTGGGAGTAGTTGCAATGTAAGACTGGTGACATTGAGAGTAGGTGCAGTGTAAGACTGTTGACAGTGGGAGTAAGTGCAGTGTTAGACTGGTGACATTGAGAGTAGGTGCAGTGTACGTTTGGTGACAGAGGGAGTAGGTACAGAGTAAGACTGGTGACAAAAGGAAAAGATACAGTTACGACTGGTGACAGGAGAAGAAGATACAAGTGTGAGACTGGTGACAGGAGAAGAAGATACAGTGTAAGACTGGTTACAGAGGGAGTATGTACAGTGTTAGACTGGTGACAGAGGAACAAGGTACAGTATCAGAATGGTGACAGAGGGAGTAGGTACAGTGTAAGACAGGTGACAGAGGGAGAAAGTACAGTGTAAGACTGGTGGCAGAGGGAGTAGGTACTTTGTAAGACTGGTGACAGTGGGAGTAGGTTCAGTGTAATACTGGTGACAGTAGGAGTAGGTGCAGTGTAAGTTTGGTGACAGAGGGCGTAGGTGCAGTGGAAGACTGGTGATGTTGAGAGTAGGTACAGTTTAAGACTGGTGACAGTGTAAGTAGGTACTGTGTCAGACTGGTGACATAGGGATAATGTGCAGAGTCAGACTTGAGGCAAAAGGTGTATATATGACAAAAGGGAGTTGGTACTGTGTCAAGACTGGTGACAGAGGCAGTAGGTTCAGTGTAAGACAGAAGATACAGTAGAGGTGCAGAGTCAGACTCCTGACAGTTGGAGAAGGTACAGAATGGACTTGTGACAGTCAGAGTAGGTACACATTAAGACTGATGACAGCGGGAGTAGGTACAGAATAGGACAGTCGACAAAAGGAAAAGGTACAGTGTAAGACAGGTGAAAAGGGAGCAGGCACTGATTGAACTGGTCACACAGAGTTTAGGTACAGACTGGTGACAGAGGGAGTAGTTGCAGTGTCAGACTGGTGGCAGAGGGAGTGATACAGTGTCAGAATGTGACAGAGGGAGTATGTGCATAGTCAGGCTGGTAGCAGAGGGAGTATGTGCAGAGTCAGACTAGTGGCAAAAGAAGTATGTATAGTTTAAAACGGATTACACAGGGAAGGTACAGTTTCAACAGTGGGTAAAGTGTCAGGTTGGTGAAATATGGAGTAGGTACTGATTAGACTGGTGACAGAGGGAGTAGTAACAGTGTAAGACTGGTGACAGAGGGAGTGGGTACAGTCTAGGACAGTTGACAGAAGGAGTAGGTATAGTGTAAGACTAGTAACAAAAGGAGCAGGTACTTATTGAACTGGTGACAGAGGGATTAAGTTCAGTGTCAGACTGGTGACAGTGGGATTTGGTACAGAATGGTGACAGTGAGAGTAGGTTCAATGTCAGAATGATGACAGATTGAGTAGGTACAGTGTAGAACTGTTGAAAGAAGGAGTATGTACAGTGTCAGACTGGTGACAAAGGGAGAAGGCACTGATTGGACTGGTGACAGAGGGAGTAGGAACAGTGTCAGACTGGTAACTGAGAGAGAAGTTACATTATCAGATTGGTGACAGAGAGGTTAGGTACAGTGTAGGACAGGTGACAGAAGAAGTAGGTACATTGTCAGACTCATGACAAAGGAAGAAGGTGCCATGTCAGACTGGTGGCAGAGGGAGAATGTGCAGAGACAGACTTGTGACAAAAGGTGTATGTATTACAAAGGGAGTTTGTACTGTGTCAAGACTGGTGGCAGAGTGATTAGGTACAGTGTAAGACAGAAGATACAGGGTCGGTGCAGTGTCAGACAGGTGACACAGGGTGGTATAATGTCAGACATGTAGCATAGGGAGTAGATACAGGGTCAGACTGGTGTCAAAGGGGGTAGGTACAGAGTAAGACTGGTTACAGAAGGGTAGTGGCAGTGATAGACTATAACAGAGGGAGTAATTACAGAGTCAGACTGGTGACAGAGGGAGTAATTGCGGTGTCAGCCAGGTTGCATAGGAAGTAAGTACAGTTAAGACTGGAGACAAGGATAGTAGCAACACTGTAAGACTGGTTACAGAGAAAGTAGAGTTAGACAGGTGACAAAGGGAGTAAGTGCAGTGTAAAAATATGCATCTGAGGAAGTTGTTACAGCGTTAGACTGGTGACAGAGGCGATAGGTACATGGTAAGACATGTGACTCAGGAAGTAGGTACAGTGTCAGACTGTGATGGAGAAAGTAAGCACAGTGTAAGACATAAGACAGAGGTCGTAGTTCTGGAATCAGATATCAGTTGTCAGAATGAGTAGTGGCAGAGGAAGCATTCAAGTTTTATAGTGAGAAAGACACCCAGGAAGAGAGTGATGCAGCGTAGCCATCTAAAAGTAGGGGTGTAACGGTTAACCGATATACCGGTTAATATTGCAATACGACTTCTGACGGTTTTTAACCGGTTCGTTTTTCTCTGAACCGGTTTTTTAGTTATGTTCCATACTGATTGTTTTATCAGAGTCTGAAATTTGAATGTTTGAATAAATCTTAAAATGTGTTCGGAAACTTGAACTATTTTTCGTTAAGTGAGAGAATAATTATCTTTTAAAGTCCATTCAAACCACTTTTTATCTAACTTATTCAAACATTTGCGTAATACGTGTAGATCATTTGAAAATACAAATATCTGTACAATGTAGATCAAATTAAGACGATGCACGTGCATTAATTCATGCTATGCACGTATGAGCAAAAAAAACATGTATTGCAATATATTGCAATACGGGTTTCGTGTATTGCAATATATTGCAATACGGTTTTTACTGTATTGTTACACCCCTATCTAAAAGTCAACATTATTATATTAATAAAGTACTAGGAAAAATAAATATATATACCATCACTGAATATTTTCTTAGTGTTACCATTGTGCATGACCAGTAAACTCAACCCATCAAATCTGTAAAGTTTCAATAAAAAATATCACAAATTTTACTCCTTACAATTATTGCAATGATAATATTTGTAGAAAGTACAATATGATTCAACTGCATGCTTTTCAGCAATGATGTGTAAATAATACCTTTGGACAACAAGTACAATAGAATATATGACATGTGGTAAAAGGCACTATAGAAAACCACTTTTGATATCTTAAAATCACTGCACTTAGTCATGGGTCTTTAAAAATAATTACTAAATAATTACTAAAAGAATATTAGCTTTCACTTTCAAAGTGTCGCAGTTAAAGTAAGAATTATATCAGATAATCCTTCAAGTTATTGGTGATACATTTGACCACCAGTCCGGATATTTTTGTTTAGAGTCAAAGCTTAGATGCTGAATCATTATTCTATAAACCATGTTCTACTACTTGTAAGTGAACAGAGCTTCATGCTGGACACTAATAGAATCTTGAAATTGCCATTACAATATGCTTCTTTGTATTGCTTCTCTGCGTCTGTATTCATTATAAAAAAGATCACATAGTAACCAGATTCATATGTTACACTCTCTAAAGCAGTTACAAAATATCCAGTCATATTTAAGTGTTCAGAATAATTAATTGCTAAGACAGGTGGCCCTTTTTTGGTAAATAACATTAACAATACTGGGTAATATGAAGGTTACCTGACCATTCAAAAACATAGTACAGCTGATAGAATGACTATTCTTTTCATTTCATCACAACATTAAACAATTTTGTTTCACAGAATCAACCATGGTGCCTGCAAAAAGGGCATAAATTTATCCTTACAATGTATATCATATCCATAAAGTGTATGTATAAAAGAAGATTAGCTCATCAGTACAATAAAGCATAATTGTCAAAACCTGCATTAACAAAGAATTTAACCCAGCCCTTTGTTACCCAACATTTGGCATTGTCCGACAGTCCTAACCACAGGTAGCTAATGCGTTTTTGAACATATATTCAATATGAAAAGAGCGCTATACAAATGCGGTATATAATAATAATAATAATGCATTGATACACTTATTTATATATAGAAGGCATACATGTTAATGAAAAAAAGAAATGTTGACAAAGCCAATGTATGCCTTTCACTATAATGAAAAGAGCTTCTATAAAGTTAATATGACTGCTGTCACTAGTCACTTTCCACACCAAGCTGTAATGTGTCAATAATTCTACAGTTATAATGTTAAGTCATATTCACCGTCCTGATAGCATAATGGTAGAGCGTCTGCTTCAGGTGTGGGAGGTTGGGGGTTCGATCCCTGGCCATGTCATACCTAAGAGGATAAAAAAACAGGTACTAGCAGCTCCTTTGCTCAGTGCTCAGCATAAAGCAGCCACGCAAGCATCTGTTAGTAGATTCCTCTTTCATCGCTCAATAGCTTTATAAATAATGTCATTTAATTTGTAGATTATAAGCAACATTAAATAAAGCTCCTCTATCCTAGGACTCATAGAGCAGCATCAAAGCTGGCAATCTCACCTGGGTGCAATATGTCACAAGATAATTTCTCAAAGTAGTCTAGCCTCCGGGAAACAAAGCAGGGAGTGCTGACTGGACTGATCTAGACTAGACAACAGCCAAACTAATTGACTGAACTGCACTAAAACAGGGAATTGGATCTATGTCTCTGACTAAAAGGTCTGCCTATGTCGAATTTTTGACCCACTTATCTCTATCTCTGTCTCTCGGGTATGTGCTGGACTCTTCTAAAGCATTGTCGCACACCTTGGATACACCATTTTAATCTTTAACGGTTTTAACATCATTTCAACATCTTAAATTTATAAAGATTTTCATGATTTTGATATTTAACACATTCAGTTTCATGCGACGCTCGTTTATTACAAGCGTCTTGTCGACAATGAATTGCTGATTCGCGCTTTGATGTTTTCGTACTGTGTCGTTTTGTACTGGGCATAAGTAAACATTTCTTAGAAATATTGATAAGCATATACATTCAAAGCTATAGTATATAACTTTTTCAAATGTTTGAAAAATGGGCCAAATCACACAAGCACTGCACTGCAGTTCAATTGATTCACGACACATGTTTTATGTATAACACGTTTTGCACCAGTGGTTTTTAAAGATCAACTACAATCAAATCATTAGAAAAATGCATTTCAACAAATCACATACATAAAATCAATGTTTAAACAGTAAGACTTACCTTTTTAGCTTTGATAGTGTGAGCAGCAATAATTCAAAATGGCGTTGATTTTACGCGGAAAAAAGTTCATGTCACGTGGTTAATATCATGCTCATCCGGAACCCTCGGAAGTTTTCCTTATTTCTATACCTACTGCCGAGATTTTCCCATCTCTCTACTGTATAGTTCAAACTGTTACATGAATAAACTTAAAAAATAGTAAAATGACTTCCGGTATACTTGATCAGTTTTTTCTAGGGGTAACCTATATACCGGTTAATATTGCAATACGAGTTCTAACGGTCTTTAACCGGTTCGTTTTTCCTTGAACCGGTTTTGTAGTTATGTGCCATACTGTTTGTTTTTTATCAGAGTCTGATAGTTAAATGGTGAAATAAATGTTAAAATGTATTGAATACTTGAAATAATCTTACTGCATGTGCTTTTAAAAGTTAAATATTTAGTCAAATGATAGATAAATATCTTCAAAAGTCTGTTTTAAAACATGCATTTTTCTCACATGTAGACCATTTTACAATAGTAATTCAAACACTAGGATAAGAGATCATTTCAAAATACCCGTATGCGTGTTATGCTGATCCAATTAGGACGAGTAACATGCATTAATTAATGCTTTGCATGTTCACGCTAAAAACCGGTACGTATTGCAATTTAATTGCAATACCGGTTTTACCGTATTGTTTCACCCCTAGTTTTTTTCTCAAAATTTTGAAGAACATTTGAAGGGCACTGTTTAATGCACTTGATGTTCCTGTAACATTGTCTTGTGCAGATGCAGACATTCAACAATTTTATTGCACAAATTTCATCTAATCAGTATTCGCAGTAACATATCTGCAATGATATTAGATGATAAATTTCGTTGATTATTTCTTAGTTTTTGATGTTTAATTTACCAGATGCTGATCGTTGATAGACAAAACTCAGACGAAATAAATATATGCACTAATTGTACAGTATGGTGAAAAATAATGAGAGAAATTTAAGTAGTCTTTATTTCATCATATAGGAAATTGTTACATATTTTTACATTGATTTTATATATCTCTCGACCAATTTATGTATGTAGTGCATCTTGAGAAGTTTTGCATTGACAGTAATGTTTGGATGATTAATTTGAGGTTTGTTTTGTTTTATGTTCTTCTTCAATTGGCAGAGCTACACTTGTACAGACAGTTCAACAAGCAGTTGCTGATGGAATACACTAGTACTCAATCCTTAAGGCCATGTCATACCGGAATTTTGTTAAGCGTCCGCGTAGGTTTTAGAGTTCTTAATAAAAAAAAACCCACAAATTTGTTGGTGAAATTTGAAATTTTCTTAAATAATTCTGTTGTTCCGGGATTCGATAACTGATTTTCTCAGGAAACACTGATAGTCCCTTGTTACTGTGTTTTTGATTGATGAAAATGTACATGTGTATGTTGTATATACTTTTTTATAGAATTACTTTAATCTTATGTTAATGTCATAAACATTATGTACTATCAAGTACTCATTTGTGTGAATACTGGCTAGAATGAACATGTGTTTTCATATTCGGTTTGTGTGTTTTTGTGAATAGGTACCTGGGTTTGACAAACTTGAGCTGACGCTTAACAAAATTCCAATTTGGCATAGCCTAACATTGACTAACTATTGCCTACTCATTATCATATAAGGAGCTATATGTATAATATATGCTAGAGATCGAACCAATGCTTTATCTAAGGTTATACACTATATAACGATTTCAGCTCAGCAGCCTTAACCACAAGACATTGGTGTGGGTTAGGAGTTATCATGCGTATGAAAGTGAAATAGCTAAAGTGATGGCACTGTTTGTAATGTCCGGTAAAATATTGGAATACAAGTACAATGGTTTGAATCTATGCATACAATGTTTATCCGAGTCTCCTAACACAAGCTTTATTTGCATATGTTGCCGGTACGGTTCAGAGTCAGAAATATATAGAGTTTTTTACTCGGAACTGTTTCGCCCGCTTATATATGGTTCCTAAGCCCATTTTGTAATTGAAAAATACAAACAATGTGTAAAATGTATTCAATAAATACTGTACTTGAAACTAGTACAAAACTGAAGTTAAAGAATGTTCTAAGATCAGTGGTCGTTAGGCTCTGCTTTTACGTGTTTAATGAATGGAATCATTGCTCAACTATAATTGAACAGATAAGGTACTTACCACTGTAAAATGTTCAAACACATTTGTAAAACAGTCGCTAATGTGATTAGTTTAGTTATATTCATTTATTGTATCTCGATTGTGAAACATGTTTCAACTCAAACTAATCATTTCTGAGTCCGCTTTCTTGTCTTGCCAGTACTGAGCTAGTTGAAAAAATCTCCTATCACAAGGAAACAATGGGGTATGTGTAAGATGGGATTCGAACAAACACGGCGGGACTGACTATTAAATGATTACCAGTCCAACGTCGTAACCACTTGAACTCGCATGTGATTCAGAGCGACATACAACATGTATTTGTTGTATACATGACATATTTGATACACGTGTCACGTGATCACTATTGTACATTTTATTGGCCTACTATTGTATGGATTTGAAATAAAGTCTTGTAAATGAAGTCAAACATGAAGTAAATGATATCAATATTTGGTCATCTGTCTGTTAACATGTGTTAATGTTGACAGTTTGTTTGTATGAGGTAGTTACTGCTGGTACCATGTTGACGTTACTACACAATGTATGGTCATAGATACATTCAATTATCGTCTCATTACCTCTATAAATGATGTTAATGTCATTTAGATATTATTGAAATGCATGTACATGCATTAATCCTTCAAATGTATTAAATAAAACAAACAAACAAACAAACGTACTTATTTAAATTAATCGTACCTACTCAGACACCTGAACTGAAAATATATCTTCATTTGAAAGACCTGTTTGACTTCAGAGTGTACTGTGATCAAAATTGCTGTTTTTAGTACAACAAAACAGAACAGTATTGACAGTCTAATTTTACTTTTGACTTAAAAATTCAATAAATAAAATAAAACATATTTAAGCATACATTTCATTCATCAAAATGTTTTTATTGGAGGTTAGGTTACGAGGTACACAGTTCTATTTTCTTGCAATACATAGACAGTGTCTGTCTTGACACAGGGGCTTTCATTTAAATGTCAATATCTCTTAGCTTTAGTTGCAAGTCTTTATCTTTTAAGTAGAAAATACAAAACGTTAAACTCATTTAGATTACGTGGCCATTTTATGCTGCAGATACATTAATTGGCTAACGTATAAACAAATCATTGGAGAAACTGAGAGCTTTCTGGCGCTGGTGTGTGCAATTATTGCCTTCAATTAACAATAAAAGTGGAACGTTGAAAGTGAATTAAAAACAAAAGAGATTCTCTAACTTTGAAGATAAAAAAGATGCAATGTTCTAATCGACAATAAGAACGTTTATCTCACCCACTGTTGACTATAATACAGACTTCAGAAGAAAGATTGCACGATGTTTTTATCATAATAGTTTTATATATTTTTATATGTGTGTTTTATGCTTTCTGAGATTAACAAAATAAATTAAAATTAGAAATTAAAGATCTACGCTAAGTACTGTATATCATGATAAAATTATTTTTGGTCACCAGCCAGGAATGTTGTTTGAGTATTTAATAAATATAATAATTGATGGATTTATTTCGGCATAGTATACATACAATGGTTCAAGAGACATAAAAAATGAACATTTCAATGAGTAAAATTCTTGTCCATGAGTTTGACATATCTGTGGACAAAAAAACTCTCTAAAGTAATAAGATTGACAGACCTTGACAGAACTCTATTACTGAGACTATTTCTAATGAAATCTATTGTTTCTCTGTGTTAAACTAAACTAAGCTAAACTACAGAAATACTTTTAATATAATTATGGATGATCTACTAAGTCTTGTAGAACAAATTATATACATGTTTTATAAACCCATTATACTTACATTTACACACACAGAATTGTGTTTAATGTATTTTTTCTTGTTTCTTGATTTATCCGTTGATCTTATTAATAAATAAATAATAAACTTTATATATTTTCTAACCTTGAATATGTGACAAATGTTATGTGTATTGTTTAAAATGCATATTGATGATGCACTATGTACAAATCGTAAATAAAATACATGTTCTGTTCTGTTACCGTAAATGGAAATAATAAAATGGAAATGTCACTATCTTACCTTCAGAGTTTACAACATAGCAAAAACACTAGCAATGTGAAATATCTTTTATGTTCATGATTTGAAATTTCTCCATATATTTGATTGTTTTAGCTATCAAGATATATTTGGTATGTCTTGTTTAAAAGAGAAATGAGAATAAATGATGATTTTATTTAAGTTGTTCTTTCTCAGTAGAGTTCCATACATTCTTAAGTTATTGACATGATCTATTCAAGACATTTCAACGATATTTCATGAAAACTTTTAACTTTGATTTAAAATTGTTTATAAAGAACGACAACTCATGCTCATTCATTGAAACTCGTTTCATGTAAACAACGTCATTATAAATATGGTCGGCTCTATTTAAATACGATAGAGGAAAGAGTAATGCTTTGACAATTCTATAGTTTAATTAGTTAAAGCATATTTTATTTACATATTAACATAAATAATTAACAATGTACATGTGCAAATATATGCTGAAAGTCCAGTGTTCTGTTTAAATCAGTAAAATGATGAACGTGGAACACAATATCCATATATTGAGGGAGCACGTCCAATACTTGTATCTTAAGTTCATAAATATGCATGACCTAGTATAAATAATATATACATGTAATACATAATGTAATTAATGTACGGACGTGGTCGAGTGGTTGAGACGTTGAAATGATAATCATTGTATAGCTAGGTCAGTATTGGTTTATATCACATTCAAGACCTATCTTGTTGTTTCCTTGAGCAAGAAACTATATCCTACCAGGTCAGAGCTTAGGGACCAGAAAGCAAACTGATAGTGATAAATCTAAGTTGTAAGACATTGTTTCACAATAGAACTAAAATAAATCGTATTAACTAAACCCAATACACGACCTGCAGGCCTATATCAAAATAGTAGCATACATCTTACCAGTTCTACCGCTGTATCAACTATTAATGTTTTCTCGAGGGCATTAACCTTTTCCTAAGATTCTACGTTTGTTTCTTGCTGTGTATTCACGTAAAACTGTCAATATTTTGTGTATATAGACTTCTCATGAACATTTGTAACATTTTTAGCATAGTTTGTCAGCTAAATATTTCCATTATGAGCTTGTATGTGATTACATTGGTACACAAAATATAGGATTTGTATGCTCACCATTTATCAAGCTGTTGCTCAGACGTTTGTCTGTATAGTTCAATCGTGTAGCCTGTACTTGCACCGTATTTTTTATCGGTCCCTATCCTTCATGAATACATCATAATAAAAGCATACTAATACAAGACTTGTTCAAATTATATTTCAACAAATCAGGAAGCCTATTCTAATGCCTATGGCCAGCGTGTGTCCTCTAGAATTTGTTATTTGATATAACATATTTTTTTTATTTGATATAAAACATAAGTTGAACGCCTCTCGTATACTAATGTCATTAGTTTTTTATTATTAGTTGTATTTTATTTATTTATAATACCCTTTTGAATACGATTTAGCAAGCACGTGACATATCCGTTGATTGTTATTAGATTTTACTCCAACATAGCTGAGTATAAAACATGTTTGATGGTAACACTAAGAATGATCAATTACTTATATTTTTTTCAATAGCTTTTTCTTCTCTATTTTCAGAACTAATCTGATTTTGAAGATAGTTAGAACATTATGGCGGTCCCGGCTCGAGTCCATGACCCATTGTTTCATTTTGAGACTCACTTTCCTGAGCGACTGTCACGTCTACATCTAAATCCTGAGTTTTCTGGAGGGAATCACCCAGTGCAGAGAAAAAACAAGCGTTCACGTGCTGCTAGACAAGGGGTTAGGTATAAAACCCAACCAGTTACGTTTGATGAAATTCAAGAAGTCGATGAAGAAAACGTTAAAGAACAACAACAACAACCGGAAGATAAAACAGATGGTCTCAAACATCAATTTGCGGCTTTCTCAAAATCAATGGATGGATTGGTACCTAAACATAAGTCTAAATTACCTGCAGATACAATAAAAGAAGTAGCTGATGATACTTCAATAGATATCAGACAACGAGGCAATAGACATAGTGACATAGGACGAGTAAATGCAGACTTACCTGAATTACGGTTACAAAGTAATGTTAATTCAAAGGAAAACAAGGAAAATGAGCCAAGTAATGGCGCCAATCCCGATAACTTGCCACTTGGATTACCTCCGTCCGGACCCAATACGCGGAGGCAACGAACAACGGCGAAAGCCAAGAAGCGCCAAATGCAAACGGAAGTAGTTCCTGATGGAGGGGATAAAGGAACGTAGACCGGTATTAAAGACGGATTAATGAGTTTGTAGAATTTTGTATGTTGTTGTGTGCTTTTTAAAATCATATTTAATATTAATCGAAAGTACAATTGTGGAATATAGTTGACTTCATATCTTAAACGTGTTCAATTTATTGTGAAAGTTATAAAACAAGACTGGATTAATATTTCTTTCTCTGCTACACAGGTGAAGAAAACAGTACTTTTCGAGACATGGATTTTTCGAGGCAATGATTATGTTCGTGAAGTATGGGGATTTATATTTAAACTAATTCAGTTGTCCAATTCTGTCTAAACATGTGTGCTCTTGGCATGTTCAAATCTTGATGTGTTTAGATATTTCATTGTACACTACGAATGCTATCTGACCAGAGACATAGATAATCTTTGATCTGACTTAGTAATATATGATTTAAATTATGAAAAACAAATGTATTAATCCACATATCGTGGTAAGATATAAATAATATAGTATAATGTTACACAAAAGTGCCTGTATACACTGATTATTTTATAGAGATTCTGAGAAATTATTCATTAAAATCACAGTGTTAATATTTGTTATATTTTAGTATTTTATTTACTGATATATTTATCAGGAACCTTTGAATTGTCTGTAAGGTTGAACGCCATAGCAACGCCTTGTAAAGGTCATATAACGGCGGTCTGTCCACCTACTCACTCCTTCTGGAAAGACTAAATCTCTGAATTTAGCTTATAACCAGTTACTAGGCACATACTTTCTTTAGTGACTGACAACTGTCCTTCATGATTTAGAATCAGTGGTAAGAGGGAGAATGCCAATGGAAATAATTTCATGGTCATACTCCACGAAAGTATGCCCCTACCGGGAAATGAACACAAAACCCCTTGTTCGGTAGACTTGAGTGCTACCAACTTAAGTAGCAAAGCGGGCGTTCTTTGATAAATTTTATCTAGATTAGAATATTGTCTTGATTAAAACAACAATTATTATCATATAAGCTTTTTAGAGCATTCTTATCGTAGACGAAGTATCAGTTAGTGTAAAATTTAACATACTATGTATCAGTGTTCATTACAAGGGAGCTAACTCAATATGGAATAACATGATAAAATATGCCATCTAGATTATCTCCCTTTGGTTACAAAAGTATGACAAATAAACTTCGAGTGTTACATAAAATAATGTATTAGATGCATTAATATGGACATTGATATGGGTTTTAATATAATCATTATTATGGACATCAGCTATGTGATTTGGTCAGTCTATCCGAGAATACAGTTGTTTACTTGTAGTACAAGGGCCATTTTTTCAGTGTTCGAGCATTCTTGTTTTCAGAGTCGAGTAGCATTATCAATGCTAGTATTGATATTCCTACTAGACTTAGGGAACGAGAATGTGTTTGAGCAGCTTACTGGCCATTACTCACTAAATAGGCCAGTTAACTTCAAAAATAATATTATGCAGCCGATAGACTTGTACAGCACTTTATGTCATAAGGTGTCAATATATAATACCGGTATATAGGATAATGAACATTTCTTCCTTTCTTGTGAACAGGTTTAAGTTTTAGCAATGCTAGAGTTTGAATTCTGCGATCCAGCGAAAGTTTATTGTTGCGTCAGGTTATAACCGTCCATGACCGTCCATATGTAGTAGCACTGGAGAAATGGTTGGTTAGTAGGAAGGTCCTGGGTTCGAATTCCAATTAGATCAACAAATTACCTACATTTGTTGATTTCGATCCACTTCACCCAAGTGTTAATGTTTTACAATGAGGGAACAATCGTCTAAAGGTGTTTTCAATGAATACGGGTTATCGTACAAATTGTAAATTCGGCCGAACATGTATCTGTGCATGGAATAATATTTGTTACTGTAAATTTACTTTTAAATAATACGAAAACGTAACCGTTATGTCAGTCATGTCAACTTTCCTCTCAGGGAAAAGTTATAAACTCCTTACGAAATGATAATTGTATGAATGTAAAGTATGAAGTATACGGAGTGTCATAAATATTTGGAAAGTTTTCTATAAGAGCTTATCAAACAAACTTGATCGCCCATGAGTACTCCCATCATAAATCATGCGCAATATCACATAATTCATAATATCTTTTTTTTTAAACTTGTAATACTTGTTATCCATATGGACTGAAATAATAGTGAAGACAGTGAAAATTTGATGAAAATCTTTGTCGATACTAATCCCCGTTATATAAAATATCTGGTCTCATGTTCCAGACACAAAAAATCCTTTTTACCAGTTTATAGACACGATAGATCAATTTCAAATTGAAAGAAGAAGAAGAAGAAGAAGAAGATTTTATTTTCAGATCAATAGGTCAATAGACCCGCGTGAACATACAATGAATTTCATAAAATATACAATCACGTGACAATGACATTACATGTAATCAATAACATACAGTTGAAAAAGAGAGAACATTCGAGATCAATGTACACTTAAATATATATATATGCAGTGTAGTACTTTTGTATAAAGCTATAAAGGATTGGTTTTATGAAAATTCAATCAAACTTGAGCAGGTATCACAGTTAACAAAGGTTATAAAGGTAATATATTATAAATTATATCAAAATATCTTAGACAGATACGCAGGAGAAGGTGACTTATACTTGTTTTGTATCGCTGTTATAAGCAGAAACGAGTTGCATGTGGGATATCACACTTTTGTACATATTTACAGACAAAATAACCAGTACTAATATATAATACTCGTAATTGGCATATACCAAAATAATATCAGTACTTATATATGATACTCGTAATTTGACAAATACCAAAATAATATCAGTACAAAATATAATACTCGTAATTGACATATACCAAATAATATCAGTACTAACATATAATACTCGTAATTGACATATATCAAATAATATCAGTATTAACATATAATACTCGTAATTGACATATATCAAATAATATCAGTACTAATATATGATACTCGTAATTGACATATACCAAAATAATATCAGTACCAATATATAATACTCGTAATTGACATATACCAAAATAATTTTAGTACTCATATATAATACTCGTAATTGACATATACCAAAAATCATACAAAGCTTATATATTTTGTCCAGTTTTACGGCATTGCATGATCAACCAAAGTCATATATATAAAACACAAAATATGTCTTTATAATTATCATGTGAACAAGCCATTATATTCTTCATAACCAACTGCATGTATGTATTTTCTCTCTCTTTTTTTGTCAGGGTTAACGCCGAAGTAACACATTGTTTAGGTCATATCACGGCGGTCAATCAACCTACTCACCTTTCCTGTATGGAAAGGCTTAATCTCTGGATTTAGCTGTTAACCAATTTTTGGCCAATACTATGGTCAGTAACTGACAACTGTCAAACATGAATATGAATCAATGATCGAATCATTTGAAGAACAAACTCCACAAAAGTATGCCACGCCCTGAAATTGAACCCACGACTCCTCGATCAGTAGACTTGCGTTTTACAACCTGAGCCAGCCGGATGGCTTTTTCTCACAGTATAAGTAATGCTTGTGACAGAGCTTGGTTACATAGGTATTTTATATCAAGATATAACGCAGTCTCAGGAGGTGGTAGTGAGTGGTGAGTGTGGCCGTAAAAGAAATAATTTCATGACCAAGCTCCACGAAAGTATACCCCGCCCAAGAATCGAACAAACGACCCCTCGGCCAGCAGACTTGCTTGCTACAATCTAAGCAAGCCGGACGGCTCTAAAATCAATGTTATATTGAAGGGGTAGGTTAAATCAGACATGGTGTATATTCATCATTTTATTTACCTATTTAGCGGACAAATCCATCGTTTAAGTACGAAACTCACATACAACCTGTATGTTCTAATTTGTCTTCTGCAATATAAATAGATTTTCGGAAATTATAGTGACCTAGTTTAGAATGTATTTTCTGAAAGTCGATATTATGTGTTAAATAAAGCATATGACGTTAAATCACTTGCTTTATTGGCGAGAAGGTAGTTGTACTGTCGAAGACGATATCAGATTAAACTGTAAAATATTCCTTACATTACCACGTAAAATGGCAGAGGTATGTACAATTTTAACTATATATTTCATAATGTTAATCATCATGTGTTGTTTGACTTGGTTTTAAATGTATGTATGTATGCTTTTCATTGTTAAACGTTTAACAATATTTTTTTAAAACTATCTGCTTCTCATTATTGATTGTTTTATCAATAATCATTCAATACATTTGTAAATTAAATGATATTTTACACGCCATATACACACATGTACGTAAATTTGTTTCATGTCAATAATATCTAGCGGTTGAAATATATTCTTTATTTAGAACTTTAAATGATTAAATTTGCTATTTTTACCCAATGTTTAAGAAGTATTCATGAGCTATTTAACTAAAGGCATTATGCCGTGCATACAGACGGTATATCAATAAAATACAAATGGCTGTTCATAATAGAAAATGTAGAATACCATTGATTATTGGTCCATATTCGAATGATTTAATAGGTTTAACGCCGTGTCAACACAGTTAAGGTCATTGTACGACGTCCAGCGCACCTAACCTAGTTTTCCTGGACACTTTCTATAACCAGTACTCACATACCCTTCCACAATTATTGCCATTATTGTCAAATTTTCATAGAAGGGTATAACCTCCCAGGGTGGTCCCTTCGGGACACGAGATTCCTAATTTCGGCGCGCTACCAACTGCATATTTGAATGACCAAACCAACTACGCTATCATGAGTGCAATGTAATTATTAATTAGGTGTAATAGCTGGTTTTTGGTTCGGTGTTTCGTGCAAAAGTTGCCATTAGCAAATCCAAAAGATAACAAGCTTTACATAGTTATACAAAGAAATATAAAAATCCTTTGCAAAGTTTGTTGCAGATGTGCCCCGGTGGTAAAACTGGCCCTTTTTAGGGATCCAAGTTTCCATAAGCTAAATATTAAAGTGTTGAGATAATTTGGATAAGATGCTCGATCTTAGAGTCTAGTTCTTAAGTAGTGACCAATGGTCTTCGGGACAATCAAAGAAAAGGGTACTTAGTCAAACTTAGACGTAGAAAGCGGAATGGTTTAACATGTTTATTATGTCTCTTATTTATATTATATTTTATGACGACAGGGTTTCAATACAGTTTCTTTGTCTGTTTTATTGAATATAAGCCCATATTCATATAGTGGCTTAGGTACATGTATAATTGCTGGCAGAAAAATACTTTTAAACTGACCGTGTTGTGTGTTTGAACATTTGATATTATACACTACCCGGTAATAATTGTGTAAAGCCCGACTTTGTAATACTAATATTTTTTTACCTTCGTACAATAATTTACTTGCATGTTCTCATTCTTATAACTTAGACCTTTAAATATGAATGTTCATTTCTGCTGTAACTAAAATCAAGTTTCAGTTTCTATAAGTGGACAAATGGATTCTATGAGTACAATTCTGAGCAATTAGAACATCTTACGCAGTTCAAAATACTTTATGTGTTTTTTCATAATATTGTTATTATATCTGGTTGACCGATGATTCACTGGATGGTTTACAACTATTTCATTTAGAATGAACTTTCAAAAGAGCTAAAAAAGCTAAAGCGAAATTTTCAAATGTGTCAGCCAGGAAGACAAAATGAATGTAAACCCTGCTCAGATGTTTAGTGGCCTATTTATACTCACAGACATTCTAACAATCACCCACTGGCACCAGAGTCCCTAAACTTTGTCAATACGCACACATATGATAAATATATCTATAAACGGGCGCACTTAAAATCGGTCCCGTATACATTATTGTATACGAGATATACCTACACTTTCAGTATATTATATATAAGGTAGTGTGCATGTATGTATGCACAGGGAACTACAAGATATTAAAAAAAATAGTGTTTTCAGAAATTATAATAACATAGTTAAAAATATATTTTCTGAAGATCGATATTATGTATTGAATAGCGGATATGACGTTAAATCAATTGAGAGAGAGGGTAAGTAAAAATATCATAATTTACTTCTGTATTGATAGTGTATAGTTAAGATATGGACTCTGGTGCCAGTGAAGTCACCCATGTGAGGAAGAGAATTTACTAATTTAATTGTGCTCACATCTAACAGTGTGGGCTGTGAGGTCACAAAATAACGTTGAGCTCATACTAACCATTGTGCAAGTAGTGCATACAATTTCACATCAGAGCTAAATAGTACCCTAAAAGAAAGTTAAAAAGTTGAATAAAAATATGTTTTTATCAGTGATGAAAATGATCTTAAATGACTCTAATGATTTATCAAATTGTAGTTACCTCAAATGGCCCTTAAACATATTTTTTTCACAATTCATTGAAAGTTTTCTATATGCAAGCAGTTGACGTTTTAGTAAACATAGACTCTAAGCTGTATCCAAGCAACCACATATCATCATGCAACTTTCAACATGGCTGCCGTAAAATGTTTGTTATAAAGTAAAAGTAAAATGAGGCCGTAAACACCACTTCTAAAAGGTAGAATTGACTTAAATCTATTAATTAACATGTAGAAAAATGATTTCAACTGGTATTCTTGCATGTCATTGTGTAACAGAGCTAAATTCTAAATTGAGTCAAAACTAGGCCATATTCCCAGAAAATAAACAAAGTCCGTACTGTTAGGTATAGAGCCGGATTGTTACTATATTCTAGTTGCCCGAAGTGGGTACGGGTTCGAATTTCGCCTGGGGTGGTTATATTCTATCATAACAATTTGACCAAAATATCAATTTTCCTTCATTAATTAGGCATGGATAAGTTGGCTTTCCTGTGAAAGGGTATGTGAGTACTGGTTATATACAAGGGTGCAGGAAAGCTAGGTTATGTGTGTTAGACCCCATAAGATATGTAGGAGCAGTAGTCCAGTGGTAGGACGCGCGATTAGGTATAAAATCCCATTACATTTTTTATAAGATATCCTAAATTGTGTTACATCGGTACGGTGGCATAGAGGTGACATGGAGCACGTAAAAGCTATTGCGTGCGCACGTAAAGCTATTACGTGGCCACGTAAACGTTATTGCGTGCGCACGTAAAAGCTATTGCGTGCGCACGTGAAGCTATTACGTTGCCACGTAAACGTTATTGCGTGCGCACGTAAAAGCTACTGCGTGGCCACGTAATAGTAGCGGTATTTTAAATATTTCTCCTTGTCACCTCTATGCGACCGTAAATCGGCGTTAAACACAGTAAAAATATTCATAATATGAAAAATCCGAATATTAATATCTTTTTGATTATTTGCAAATCGATTATTGACATTTTAAGCTGAACTGTTTGCATGCAGATGAACTCTATCTGATATACTCACATATTGTAATAATTGTTAATTTTTGCCCTTTTATCTGTTTCAGCAATCAACGTCAAGTATGTCAGACGTAAGTCAATTATTCCTT
Source organism: Mactra quadrangularis (assembly GCA_025267735.1). Lineage (NCBI taxonomy): Eukaryota > Metazoa > Mollusca > Bivalvia > Venerida > Mactridae > Mactra > Mactra quadrangularis. The sequence continues at coordinate 7,074,374 of CM046309.1, forward strand.
TGTTAATAAAATCTTAGAGTTAGTGAGAATATCCCAATAAAATAACAAACCGATATAATTACATAGTTACGTAGCTAAATCAATACTTACGACTAACACTACAATAATAATTATTCTGTCTACATTTGACATAAATACATTTCATTTATTGATTTACATATCTTTTTCATTATTTAACATTCTTTGGTATCATTTTAGATAAAAAAAACTTCTAAAGGTTATGCAAACCAAATTTAAATCATTATAGTGCGTGTTTATTTCAAAATGAATTTCTGATTTATCTAAATCACTTATAATGTATTCTACATGCGATTATATTTTATAGTCATGTTAATATTTTATATGTCTTGCTGGCACATATCACCAAAATATGTTTAAGACAGCAAAGGAAAGCATACAAATACTGAAAAAAATGTGACAAGAAAGATACTACACGAAAGCAAACATTTATAAATAAACTGAGTGAGGGTACTCGTATTCTGGTGAAAGATCGATTAATGTTTCACAGAGTGACATCAACAGGTCCTAATTATGGTAAATATCATTTACTGGTCTCACGTGATGAAATGTTTATAATTTGAAAACTAAAATTGGGTAACATTTTCTATAGTCTGACAGCTCATATGCTTTGTTTCTCGTGTGAAAAATATAGGAGGTAATATTTTCATCATATATAATCATCGAATAATGATACCACATTCTTTGTTAAGCATGACATATAACTATATATTTGTATACTTTGTTTTAGACTGATGGCCAGAATGAGAATAATGCTTCTGACAAACAAGTAGATGTCAAAGATAAATTTGTAGAAACAGATCCAGACGAATTTTGTACTAAAACATGTCCAGCGGACTTGACACTCATTATAGAGGACAGGTCACTTCAGGTCAACAGGTCTTTGTTGGCATACGCCTCTCCAGTTTTTGATAGAATGCTTTCTGGAGATTTTAGAGAGAAAGATCAGCAGACCATTACATTGCCAGGGAAGAAATTCAACAATTTTGTTGAATTTATGAGATGTATGAACCCACGCATATCTAAACATGTAACTGTTGATAACGTCTATGATGTTCTGCCTCTTGCACATGAGTACGAAGTTAAACATTTGCTGACTGCCTGTGAAACAACCTTAAAGAAATTGTCTAAAAATGCTGCAGACGAATTATACAGTATTCTCAAGATAGCTATTATGTATGACATGAAAGACTTATCATCAAAATGCATTATATTAGCAGCAGACAGACAACCTGGAGAAATCGAAGAGGCTGGAAGAACACATGAATTAGATACAAATACAATCAATGCAGTAAAGCTACAAATGTGGACTAATTTGACAACAAAGCACAAAGATATCTTTGTTCATATCACCACGTCCGAAGCTATGTACAGAGTTCTTGGTATTCAGTCTAAACAGCTAAAGTTGGTTACAGCATTTAAGAATGGTAAGGTCTTTGGAGATTTTAGGAAATTGCAAGTGAGTACTGCCTTTAATGAATCAATTGATATGTGTATTGATGGCAATGTATACTCCATGGCAATACAGAAGACAAACATAAGTGCAAATAAAGAACAAGCATCTTATACTAGATACATTAATGTTACAACTCAGCATAAGTCTGTTCAAGATCCCCCTATTGAATGTATAAGTGGTATATACATAAAAAATTGGATGAATCAAACTAACGATATATATAAGGAAATGGTTTTTGCCTCAAATGAAAATTCTTTTACTTTTGATACAGGTGATTATTATCTGTCAGACAATACTGCCGGTTATATGAGAGAAGGAATGTTTGATATAGAGTTGTTTTTGTTTATAGTGAATAAGTAACTAGAATATTGTATTAAGAGTCAACAAGTAGGTTCAATCTATTAACAGTGGTGACCAAACATTTTGTTTGTCCTTTTGAATTTAAAGTATTGGTCCTGCTTGCACCTGAAAAAGAAACAATTTGTCAAATATTGATGTATGTCACTTGGTTCATGATTCAAATATCAGGTTATAGTTACATTATTTGTAATATGCAAAAAAGACAAAAACTGACTACGAGAAAAAAGTTCAAAATAAAGCTAAGTGTTACTTCTAAGGTATATGTACTTACAAGTGACAAAACAATGGTCATTTTGTTGTTATTAAATATACACAAGTGGTCTCCAGAAGCTATTGGACTAATACAATTTTAAGAAAAAAAGATCATACAAACTATAATAATTTTAAAGATTACTAGATGTGTTGTAGCAACGTTTGAATTATTTGTTGATTACATAATACAAGTTTATGCTAGATTAAATTTACTAAAATTACTGTCTTTGTATGGATAATGGATTTATCCTGAAATCAACATTGAAGTTGCACGAGGACTTTTGGAGGATACGGTAGATGTATACATCATTTGTATAATATAAAGTTAAGTCTACTAATAGTATATAAAATATAAATATTCATCAATTATAAGCATGTATATTGTATAATAACAAACAAAATCATCAATGTATTGCTTATCACTGACAATTGGGATGATATAAATAATGTAATTTTGCACACATTATATATTATTAGATCGATAATGAAACATAAAAAGGAATGGCAGAAACACCTGATTGTGACAAAGATTATAACAAAAACAAAGTTCATAAATTGACAATGAGAACATCAACATCTATTTTCAACCTATTGTTGTGGCTAATGGTCACTTGTCAGTATGTACAATTCTTCTACTTAAGAAACCTCTATAAACCACACAATATATAGGTCATATCACGGCGGTCAGTAAGCCTACTCACCGCTCCTGGAAAGGTTAAATCTCTTGATTTAGCTGTTAATCAGTTACTAGACACATACTTCAGGTTAGTGATTTAACCAAGTTATAGTGGGAGGAGGGGAAATGGTCATAAAAATCATTTCATAACCAAACTAAACAAAAATATGCGCCGCCCGGGAATCTAACCCACGACCCCTCGATCAGTAGACTTGAGTGCTATCATCTGATCTAGCCGAGGGCCTTTTCTCACAATAAAAAATAGGTATGTTACTGGGCTTGATCCAATAGATCTTTGATTTAAAGATAAGGTAGTAATTAGAAATAAATAAATATGGAACTCTTAACCACTTGATAACAGAAAATCATATAGGACATCTAGTCAGGAAGACAAAATGTATGTATTGGCTGATATTGTTGGATCAAAAGTTGAGTTGTATTAATCGATAGTCTTGATCGGTTTAATATCATACTTTAAACCTTTCAGTGGTATATTTGTCTGTTATTATTGAGATAACGGAAAATGGTCCAGACTCATCTGACAGTACAAACGAGAGATGATGTCGTGAATTCTACATGATACAGGAACTTCAAACACTTAACATGATTAATATCTTTGAATGTGCCTAATGTTTCGACAAAAACTTTCATATATCTATGTCTTATTTAAATACATGACAAGTATAAACACTGCAATGTGGATTAGGTCGCTATTCAAAGTTTCAGTATCCGTAAGAGTTAAATACGGACACCCTATTTCTGATGTCCGTATACGTAAATCGTATTTTTGTTATGTGAACGTATGTTGAAGAGAAACATGTTAGTTGTGGAGGAATATCAACATTTTTTATGAATTGACGCTGCTCTGGTTCGTGCCAAATATCTTGAACCAAATGAAAACACAGGTGGTAAAAACGGGCCATTATAACAGATTGAAATAATAATGCGGGATCCTCGACTATCGTTTTAAACAACTTTAATTTCTAGACGAGGAGTTTTTAGTTATCTTTGGACTAAACAAAAGAGTAATTCGATATGATAATGTCGTCCGTATGTCGTCCGAATCCGGTAAAGCTTGAATCTTGTTCAATGCTTAATCTATTGATTATAAACAATCTTAATGACATTTGTTTGTCTATTGTTATTTTAATAAGTAACGTTTTTCTGTACCACCGAGATGACTTGTCGAATTTTTAGTAAGTGATAGTGCACACTTTTAACAACGGCATTTCTAACAATTAGTTGATAGTGATTAAAATTGGTAATCAAGCTATGTTCTAGTTTTGCAGACAAAATTAAGACCAAAGGCGAATCTGATAATTAAAACAACAAAAGCGATCGACAAAATCCCAAAACATCCAATATATTAAGGTTCTGGAACTGTAACTAACTTCGGTAAACTTCGTCACTCGGTACAATCCGGTTTTTCCCGAATACTTAAATTCGTCAAGTTTCGTAATTGCTATTTTTAGTAATTTTCACCACGTGACTTGGGTTTTTCCAGAAGTCATAGGGTAACACATTTTCCGAAAATGCCGGAAACAGACGCTCTACAGCTCTACTTTAGAGTAAAATTCAACATTCAATGTCTTAACTAGTATAGATTCAAGAAACAATATCTTTATAAGAATTGTGGAAGGTCACCATTACAGTTCCAGAACCTTAAGCGACTTAAACAGTCTACCACATGCTTCAACTGTATACGTACTCGTTTAAATTTATAGTAACAGTTCGTTAATGTGTGCACGTATAAACATGCTAACATAGACTGTATTATTCACACCCAATATTTTATGATGAACTATCATAATACTTGTAATTTAAATATAATTCTTAAATTCTATTTAACTGTCAGCGGCGCATAAATTAACCCCATGGATTAAGATACTTATTGCAGTTCTTCAGTAGTCGCTTTCGATAAAATTATAACCCGTATCTGTGAATAATACCGGAGTCTAATGTATGTGCTACTGAAAGTTGGGTAAAATATAATAAATAAAATTTAAAAACGATTCTTTTATTTTGGGTTTAACGTCGTATTCAACACACATTTAGATCTAGGTTATTTACACGACGTCCAACCCTTCTTACTATAGGTTTACTGGACACTTTTCTATCACCAGCACTAACTTACCCAACCACGAGGCCGACAACTCATGTATAGGGTATGACCTACAGCGACCGGGCTCGAACACGTGATCTCTGGATTCGAAGTCAGACATACTAACCACTACACCACGACCGCGGCTTTTCATATTCTAGTAAGTTTAAGCATATTTTATTGACGCAGTTGGAAGCGCACCGGGAATTTGGAATCTCGTGTTCCGTTGGGGAACGGGCTCGAATCCCAACCATAATGTTAATTTTCTACCATTGATTAGATAATATGGAGAAGTTTCCGGCCTTGTGGAAGGGTAGGTGTGTACTGGTTATAGACAAGGGTGTACAAAAGCTGGGTTAGGTGTGCAGGACGCCGCAAAATGACTTAAATATTATTGATATAGCAAACAGTACAGTGTAGAATGAACATTATATACTTTTTATTATAATCAATGTTAAATACTACGGGGTATGGTTAAATTAGAACATGGTGTATTTTCATTATTTATTTACCTATTTAGCGGACAAATCCATCGTTAAAGTACGAAACACAAAAGGCCTATTATACAACCTGTATGTTCTGACTTTGTCTTCTGCAATATAAATAGTATTTTCGGAAATTACAGTGACCTTGTTTAGAATGTATTTTCTGAAAATCAATATTATTTATTGAATAACAGATATGACGTTAAATCACCTGTTAATGAGAGAGGAGGTAGCTGCACTGTCAAAGACGATAACATATTAAATGTTTTAGTATTCCTTACAACAACACGAAAAATGGCAGAGGTAAGTAGAATGTTTACTCGATATTTTGTTATGTTAATCATGAGTTGATTCTAAATATATCTCTGCTTTTCATTGTATTGAATTTAAACAATACATTTGTGAATTATATATGATATTTTAAGCGCCATATTTGATGTAAACATATTTCATGTCGAAACTTGTCCAACAATAACTAGCGGTTGAAATGTATTCTTAATTTAGAACTTTTAATGATTACATTACGACTTTCGCCCAATGTTAAAGTATGAGTTGTGTAACTACAGGAATAGTCCAACAAGGTCAACCTGAGCTTGACCTTAATGCAAGAATATATTAAACTCAGTATTTACAGTCTATTTTTGTCTTCGTTCGTAATCGCGCTTTAGCAGAAGCTTTCGGCAAAATACACATACTAAACAATTATTTTTGTTTTCATAAGAATATATACTTTGAAACTGTGCCAAAATATTGCGGACTTACGTGTTTCCCCCAAAACTAATGTGTCCAAAATTAAAAGTACAATAACATGCTACTTTCACAAAATTGATTTATAGTCACAAATAGGCTGTTATAGTCCATTTAATACAACTTTTGACCTTGACAAAATTGCAACGGAAGATATTTTATACTGTGCGAAAGATCACCAATACAATAAGACACACACAAAAATTGCACTCAAAATAACGAGGGGAAAGTGATGAGAAATGAATTTAAAATTATGCATTTTCTCTTCATATTGAACCGCCCGTGAAAACGTGCTAGTCCAGTTTTATCCTGAACTTCTTTCGCAAAATGGATGCCAATGAAAACACACACTATAAGTCAAGGAAATATTACGTTAGTGATCAAATGATTTATCTAAGACAACTGTGAGAGAGGCTTCTGACTTTAAATGTTATTTTCTCTGTGTTTAGTTCATTTTTATTGGAGTTCCACGAACACATCTATGAGTTTCGTTCGGGAAGTAGACGGCGATTCGTTAGGTAATATCGTTGCAGACCAACTTATGATTTTGAAAATCGATCAGGAAATAAAATCACACAAGCCCGTTGAATAAAATAGGTCATTTTTCTTGGTTTCTGAGGCGACGAGTTACATACCTTTACTTATATATATATATATTGGTGAGTATACAATATATTAAAGGGGGACTATTTTATGTCGACAGCCTGTGAGGAAAGCTAGGTTAAATCGCTGGACTAAAATAACCCAAATTGTGTTGACATGGCGTCAAGCACAGAATAAAAATCAATAATGATGTGAGAAATCCGAATACTTTCTATTTGATTATTTGATAATTAATTATAAATATTAAAAGCTGAACTGTATACATGTAGATGAACACATAAATATACATAGAATTTTTAAATCATTGTCAATTATTGCACCTTTTCTCTGTTTCAACAACCAACGTCAAGCATGATGTAAGTCCATTGTATTATTATTTTGTTAATTAAATCTTAGAGTTAGTCCATTGCTTTATTCTTTTGTTACTTGAATCTTAGAGTTAGTCCATTGCATCATTTTTTTGTAGAGTTAATGAGAATATCACAATAAAATAACGCACTGATATACATTTGTACTTACATTGTACGTAGCTAAATCAAGGCGCGATATAACCTTTCTGTGTTGACGCGCCGTAAAACTCAACAAAAAAAAAACACAGCTAAATCAATACTTTTGAATTACAATATACTCATTCTGTCAACCATTTAACATATATACATTTGATGTATTGATCTTTATGATTTATTGCATTTCATAACATTCTTATAGGTATCATTTAATTACAAAATACTTCTAATGGCTATGCAAAGCAAATTTAAATGTAAAAAATAACCTATTTAAAAGACAAAAATACCGGATCTATAGTATAGAATATTCAAATTCAAGTCGGGATTTCCTTACAGTATAATTCAATATTCATATCTATTCATAATATCGCGTTTTAGTCATATTCAATGTTAAGGTAGAATTATTGTATTACATATATCAAGGAATAAGCTTTTTGATAATGTTTTTTTTTATTATCAAATACAGGCCAGATTCACGGGCAAAATAATTTAACTTTTAATCAACAATTAAAAGTTTAATAACGTTTTATTGAAAATGGATTGATGTGTAAGAATCATACTATAAATTTAAAGTAGTATATGTCATCAGAATATGAAACTCAATTTACTGTATAAGTTCATTTCATAAATGTGGTTTAATAAACTATACAATACTTCAATGAATGCAAATATAAAAAGTTAAATAACTTAACATGGATATTTTTACCGATATTTAACTTTATCATTGACAGGACCCTACAGGAAATGTGACGATTTTCGCAGTCTTTAAAAACACAAATCCATATCCTTATCTTTTGACTGTGTACACAATAGCAACACTTGAAGTTGCCCATTTAATAAATTTAGCTTATACCCGATGCCAATGAATAACAGAAAGAATAAGAATTTTCACCACAGCTAACTCAAAACATTGCCATTTGATACGACGTTTATTTATAAATTTGAAAAAAGAATCGTTTAAATAAAAAGCATGCCGATCTTTATCGATTTTGACGACGTGGACGAAGACCGCTCTGGTAATTTGTCGAAATGACTCAATATCGCCAGAAGTTAAACAGCAGCTATTACAGGAATTCTACCTTCAATTTATTTATATTACTCTTAATTTTATATTTCATTTGACTTTGAATTTTATGCACATTGAATGAGGAAATCAAATGATGTTATTTTTCCTAATCTAGTACATTGATAAGGATTCTGTAGATACTGTAATTTGATATGTGATTTAGTTCAGTGCACAAAATTCTCTTGAAAATTATACATGCAATTACTGTAAAAATGCAACATAATAATTTTGTTGGCTTAGGAAAGCGTGTTTAGTTTTATCAAAAGAGCCTGACATAATTTTTTCTTCGTATCACATATATAGAACATACAATATGAGGGGGAAATTGCACCGGGTTCCTGTGATATAAACTGTTAGTAAAACCGTGTAATGATAGTGTTGGGATAAATAATGATATTTACATTTGGAAATACTTTTTGTGTAATTCACCCTAAGACATTGAACAAAGTTACTTGGACATCCTATAATAACATTTGGATTTATGAAAACAATTTTAATAATGTGTTTGAACTGACGTTCGGAAGGCTATTTCAAGGCTAGGATAAATGTTTTTATATCTTTTTAAATGTCTCATTTTTTTATAGTTCCACTGTCACGTCTATACACTTGATGCATCACTTACCAAATAAATCAAAATGATATGAAATTTATGGATATTTCAATATTTTAGTTACCCCACCACTTGATAGGTTTTTCAATTTAAAAAAACTGATATACCCTTAAGATTATAAAAACAAATAATGTACAAATACTAGTACTAAAGAGATGAAACTTTAACTATAATAATTCTCTAAAAGTTGAGTATTCTTCCAAGTAACACTTACACGTTAACCAGCCATGTAGTTCTTCTAAAATGAACCTGTAGTGACGAATTGCCTAGGTATGATGTTATTTTTCCTAATCTAGTACATTGATAAGGATTCTGTAGATACTGTATTTGATATGTAATTTAGTTCAGTGCACAAAATTCTCTTGAAAATTACACGCTTTCCTATGTATATGCAAGTTATTTTAACGTTTATATTTGGCTAAAGCCAAATATCAAATTTAAATGTCGATGGTCGTCTGCAAAGAAACTGGGCATTTATTTAGTGAAAATAACCTTTTAACTATTGAATAATCGCTTAAATATGTTATATTAGTTATTGCATTTCAAAGTAGGTCGAAACCAAAAGTCAAATTAGGTAGTCTATACTTAAACTATAGAATTGGTTGGATGAAGTCTTGATAAAGAAATACACTTCCTTCAAATTATAAAATTCAATTTTAAAGCTATTTTAGATATATAGAGTTTATGAAAACAAAAAAAGCCGCCTTGATTGCTCTGTCATTAGCGCACAAGTCTACTGATCTATAGTCCGTTGGTTCGATTCCCGGGCGGGGCTTAATTTCGTAGAACTTGGTCATGAAATAATTTCTACGGCAATTCTTTCTCCTACACTACTGTTTTTAAAATAATGATAGCTTCATAGTTGTGAGTTGTTATGTAAGACCGATATATATATGAATTTACCTTCATACATTACTTAAAACCTAAAACTCTGCAACTTTATGCAGACAAAATTGATATCAATTTTAGGGCGTACATGATAATTTAGGGAAAGACAAAAATCCAAATCTTCAAGTGTTTATAAATATAAAGACTCATTTTATTCCATTTTTTTTCCACTGTCAAAGTTTGAATAATTTCACAATGCTTGAATACAAACTATCACAATATCACGAGTGTTAGATAAAGAACACAAAGTCACCGTGAAATTATTTATGTTTTGAGAGTTGAGAAATTAACGAACAATATATTAGATATACTCGCCTTGATAACAAATTTTATTCCGAGTATGTTCTATTCTTTGTCTTCAGCAATGTAGATGGTATTTTCGAAAAATGAAATGCCTCAGTTTAGAATACATTTTCGGGAAGTCGATATTATCATGATTATGTTCGCATGTATCGAAGAACGCATATGATATTATACGAACAGCTTAATGAGAGTGTAGTTATAATAATAGATTAAATGTTAAATAAATTGGCAGAGGGATGTAGAATTTTTACTAGATATTTTGTTGTGTTAAGCATGTGTTGATTCTAAATATATACTTTCTTTTTATTATTAAACTTTTGACAATACTTTTGTATTAGCTTAAGGTCTTTAGTGAACCTGTGTTTATAATGCCGCATCAGATGAATATCATAATATTAAAAAAGCGGCTTATAAAGTTTTGCAAGCAATAACTAGTAAATTATAAGTAAAAGAACGTTTTGTATACAAACGGTCTTACTGACCTTTGTACAGACTACAGAGACGCTGAGCATAATGGATAAAACTGTTTATTTTCATAAAAAAACACAGGGCAATGTTTACATTTAAATAATTTCCCCGTTCAACTGTACTGAACAAATATAGTATATTTTTGTATCTATTCGAATGAAATTTAACTATCCAACCACCTAGATGCACATTAAATCAGACTTTTTAACCGGTAATTAAACATTCATCACAACGTGTTTACAGCTGTCATTCCTTACACAAACATTTGAAATCGAATGTAGCATAAACGGTTTAACTATGCATCTGTACCTTTTGAAGTTTAAATGTACTTTTTATCTATTGATTGGTATTCCTGTAATTATAAGCGATCATTTACTTAACAATTAAATAATGATTCTATCAAGAACGAAAATATCTGATGCTTTTAAGGTGAGCTGGCTGAATGTAAAATGACCCCTACATGTTGTATTGTATTAGTATAAAACTCTATTCAATTTACCCTATTCCTATTTTGGTGAAATATCGATTTACTTTTTACTGACAGTGAGTGAGTCCAAGAATGGCCACCAATGGGAAAATACCATTCACTGGTCGTTCGTATTGAAATATTCATAATATGAAAACTGTTCAATTGGTCAATTTTCTATATTCTGACATATCAGTTTCTTTGTTATACCTTCTCCTGCGTGAAAATAAAGGAGATCATATTTCCGACATGCTTAATCATCTAATAATGAACCACATTTCATTGTAAAACATGACATAATTCTATATTGTTATACTTTCTTTTAGACTGATGCCCAGAATGAGAATAATGCTTCTGACAAACAAGTAGATGTCAATGATAAATTTGTGGAAACAGATCAAGACGAATTTTGTACTACAATATGTCCAGCAGACTTAACACTTCTTATAGAGGGCAAGTCGTTACTGGTAAGCAGAGCCTTATTAGGAAACCTATCGCCTGTATTTGATAAAATGTTTTATGGCGATTTTAGAGAGAAAGATAATCAGACCGTTACATTGCCAGGGAAGAAATTCAACAATTTTGTTGAATTTATGCGTTGTATGAATCCACACATGTCTAAGCCGGTAACTGTGGATAACGTCTATGATGTCCTTCCTCTTGCACATGAGTATGAAGTTAAATATTTGTTGCCAGCCTGTGAGATGGCCTTAAAGAAAGTGTCTAAAAATACTGCAGATGAGTTGTACCATGTTCTCAAGATAGCTAGTATGTATGACATGAAAGACTTAACATCAAAATGCATTAAATTAGCAGCAGACAGACCACCTGGCGAAATCGAAGAGGCTGGAAAAACACATGAATTAGATAAAAATACAATCAATGCCGTCAAGTCACAAATGTTGACTAATTTGACAACTAAACACAAAGATATCTTTGTTTATATCACCACGTCTGAAGCTATGTACAGAGTTCTTGGTATTCAGTCTAAACAGCTAAAGTTGGTTACAGCATTTAAGAATGGTAAGGTCTTTGGAGATTTTAGGAAATTGCAAGTGAGTACTGCCTTTAATGAATCAATTGATATGTGTATTGATGGCAATGTATACTCTATGGCAATACAGAAGACAAACATAAGTGCAAATGGAGTACTAACATCTTATACTAGATACATTAATGTAACAACTCAGCATAAATCTGTTCAAGATCCCCCTATTGAATGTATAAGTGGTATATACATAAAAAATTGGATGGACCAAACTAACGATATATATAAGGAAATGGTTTTTGCCTCAAATGAAAATTCTTTTACTATTGATACAGATAATTATTGTCTGTTAGACAATACTGCCGGTTATATGAGAGAAGGAATGTTTGATATAGAGTTGTTTTTGTTTATAGTGAATAAGTAACTAGAATATTGTATTAAGAGTCAACAAGTAGGTTCAATCTATTAACAGTGGTGACCAAACATTTTGTTTGACCTTTTGAATTGAAAGTATTGGTCCTGCTCGCACCTAAAAAAGAAACAATTTGTCAAATATTGATGTATGTCACGTGGTTTATGATTCAAATATCAGGTTATAGTTACATTATTTATAATATGCAAAAAAACCAAAATCTGATCTCGAGAAAAAAGTTCAAAATAAAGTTTAGTGTTGATTCTAAGGTATATGTACTTACAAGTGACAAAACAATGGTCATTTTGATGTTATTAAAGTGAAATATGTTCATTGTAATAAATGTATATTGAGAATGATGTGAATAATAGTTGAGTTTAGTTCTTTCAATTTTTGTACATTATTATTAACACAATTGGTCTCCAGAAGCTAATGGACTAATGAACATATACAATTTTGAGAAAAAATGATCATACAAACTATAATAACTTTACTGTAGTTAAAGATTACTAGATGTGTTGTAGCACCGTTTGAATCATTTGTTGATTAGATAATACAATTTTATGCTAGATTAAATGTGCAAAGATTACTCTCTTTGTATGGGTAAATGTTAACGGATTTCTCCTGAAATCAACATTGAAGTTGCACGAGGACTTTTGAAGGGTACGATAGATGTATACATCATTTGTATAATATAAAATTGAGTCTACTAATAGTGTAACGTGTATCCGAGCGGTCAACAATATATCAATGTATTTTCCTCGAGCTACTTAGCTTAATGATTGGTAAAATAAAATACATGATGATATACATGATCACGAAGAGCATCACAAAGCATGAGAATAATAAAAGGTCAAAAGTAATCCATTTTAAACAACATCACCAAATATATACATAAGACAACGAAGCAAGAGTGGTGCTATGATAGACAATATCATACAAGATTATCAATTATTGCTGACAAACAAACATGGAAAATTATATACATTGCAAAATGACATTGATAACTTTGATAGACGAGCTTCTCTGAAGCTGGTCCTTGTTATCAAATGGACGGGCGATCAGAGTTGCCTGTCTCCGTCGCCGAGCATCCCATAATAGTATATGATGGCAAAGAAAGTACAAATGGACGGTACAAACGGGAATAATTTCAAATATGCTACAGAAATCGAGCTATCAGCTCTTTTACAAATGACAAAGCAGTCGAGCTACAATACATATAAGCTCGTGTGTATATCAAGTGGATGAGCGACAAGAGTGGATCATCTCTGTCGCTGAGCTACTAACAATATATACGATGACCAGTATAAAACATATACATAAAGTGGGTATTAAATACGCCGGGCTACCATAAGCTTCTCACCAAATAATCAATGCTATATCCAATAGCTAATCTCTATTACTGGCTCTTCGACACATAATCACTAAAGCACAAACTTAAATCCTCAGTGTATCCAGCCTTTCAACATAATACATTATTCAACTAGTATGAAACTAAGCTAGCAACCACTAAAACTCTACAATAGTTTTAGGTATATATCTAACATGGCTCCAGGCCCTAGCCAGCAACTATGTTTCGGCTCTCAGCCTTATCAATATTCACAAACAACAACTAGGGAACACTACTGCGATCCGGGCGTTTCTCCAGCTGTATATCACTCTCTGGAAGCGAGGCTTCGGCAGAGTCGCGGTAAACAAGGAGGACAGTTGACTTCGGGTTTCCCAGGTATTCACCTAGCGTTGTAATATTCTATCCAACTAGTATAACACTAAGCTGGCAATCACAGAAACTCTACAATAGTTTCATTTATAGACACATATCTAACACAGAGATCCAAGCCAGCAACTCTTGTTTCGGCTCTCAGCCTTAAAAATATTCATCAACAACATATATAGAACACTACTGCGATCCGGGCGTTTCTCCAAACTGTATACCACTCTGGGGAAGCGAGGCTTCGGCAGAGTTGCAGCAAACAACAAGGAGGACAATTGACTTCGGGTTTCCAAAGTTATTCTTATAGTGTTGTCTCACCAACCATAACATACGCGTATCCACTATCACAACTAACAATTTCAGTTAAACATATAACCGGAAGAAGATAAATACTTATTTCGACGCCGTGATATTGTGATGGGTATATTTTGATAGCAATTGGCAAATGTCACGTGACATAAATCCTTTCGATTTCTACTGCCGACATTTTATTGTGTTTTTTTTTAATGCAGTCATAGTACAACCCATTTTCATTAAAAGTGACATAGGAAAATCATATTTGGGGGAAACCATATAAACAATATTTCTATCAAAAGTGCAACACACGTAAAATCAGCGTTTTATATCAACCATTTCTGCAAATCCTTTCGACTAACATAAAAAGGAGTAGGTGTATTTTCCGGACCAGCGGACCACTTTAGTATACGGATGCAGTAAAACAAATATGCGCATCAGTATGTGTGCATAGTAGAGATTTGCCAATATTTTATTTGAAACGATAAAATATATAGAGTTTGTGGAAATTACATTTAATATTTATTCAAATGTAAATACATAAAAAAATCACGATAAAACATTTAATTTTTAAAATAAAGATGTTTCTTTCTTTAGAAATGCCCAGTAACATTCAAACTCATCACAGCGGTTACGTCACGCGTTGCTACTTTAATTGATTTGATAAAGGAGATAACCGCTGCGGGGAGTTTTTCTGCCATTTTTTGTCAGATCTTAACGAAACTTCATGCAATGATAACATACCATGTGATGAACGGATGAAGACAGTAACCACAACTCTACCTGGCTTAATAATGGATTATTTCCCATTATTTATTTTTTGCGTTAAAGTTTTCAAATTGTTGGATATCTCTGCCATTTATGGTTAGAAGTTTATAAAATTTCATAAAACAATTAATTACCATCTGTTGCCAAGAATTAGACAGTAACCAAAACTCTTCTTGGCTTAAAAATGGATTATTTCCCTTTGTTAATTTTGCGTTAAAGTTTTCAAATTGTTAGATATCTCTGCCATTTATGGTTAGATGTTTATGAAATTTCATACAATTATTACAATTATTGAAAAGAATTAGACAGAACTACAACTCTACCTGGCCTATATTATGGACTATTTCCCTTTGTTTTTTTTTGTGTTAAAGTTTTCAAATTGTTGGATATCTCTGCTATTTATGGTTAGATGTTTATGAAATTTCATACAATGATTACAAACCATTTGTTGAAAGAATTAGACAGTTATGGTTACTCTACCTGGCTTAAATATGGATTATTTCCCTTTGTATTTTTATGGTAAATATCTTACATATCTTTACCAGCCCCGTGTTCAGTATCTACTGTTAGCCAACGTTACGGATACGGGAGAACTCAACCCGCAGCCAACTTAACCTGTGCAATACTCAACACAAAGTTGGGACAACTCAATCCGTTAGTATGATATTTAGTTGTCTCGGGTTGAGCTGTCAATAGGTTCAGTTGTTCCGATTCTACCGTTACAAAATGTTCAAGGTAACTGAACACGCTGCTGGGCACGTTAATTATTGTATTCTAAAATAAATATACTTGAGACGGTATAAGACGCTAGCGCATATTGCTTGAATGTTTTTACTCTAAGGAGTATACACGGCTAAACGGTGGTTCAAGCATTTTTTGAAATGCATATACTTGTAATTCAACAAGTTTTAAAGCAGCGAATGAATGTAATGTGTTCACTAAGCTGCGAGAGGAGCGTAAGGTATCACCTAGTACAAGGGCTTTACACTAGTATACGATATATATAGGATACTGGTATTGCAGGTTCTATAGATATATCGGATCGATCATTTCCGTATCTAACAAAATATCGATCAATGACAGTTATGTTTTTGTACAATTCAAAATCTTGTTTGCAAATCGGTTGGTATCTGTTACTTACTGTTCCTGCCAAAACTATTGGTCAGGATCTTATAACTTTTTCTTTATTAATCATTTTCCGACGTGCACTTAATCCTGCATGTAACACTCAAGAGAGGGGCTGGCAGTATATAGAGATTAAATATTTTGTACAGCAAATCAACATCCTACTGCTTCTGGACAGTTCGGTATGGGCTTATCTGTTGACGAACTATCTAATATTATGACACACCTTTACGCAAACGTCTTAAACCGGTTACGTCATGTTTTGTTCTTGGGAAGTAGCTGTTGTGGTTAAAAGGCCTCTTTTTATGTACTTTGATTTTCAATTTTCCCGGAGACCAACGATCGCCCCTTATTATACAGATCTCTTTTGGGAACCAATAGTCACACGAATTTGGTAAGGACAGATCCGCAATGTAAGGAGCATTTGACTGAACAGAAGCGATAAGTCATGTAAATAGCTTCAGTTCTGAAAGAAACCCGGGTCGATAGCGCAGTTGGTAGCGCGCCGGGATTTGGATACTCGTGCCCGAGGGGGTGCGGGTTCGAATCCCACCCGGGGAGGTTATACCCTTCCATGAAAATTTGACAATAATGTCGATTTTCCTCCATTGATTAGATAATATGGAGAAGTTTCCGGCCTTGTGGAAGGGTAGGTGAGTACTGGTTATAGACAATGGTCCAGGAAAGCTAGGTTAGGTGCGCTGGACGCCGTGAAATGACCTAAATTGTGTTGATACGGCGTTAACTCCAATAAATAAAATAAATAAATAAATAGTTCTGAAAGACTATGTTTTCCCTTTTGTCGATCTTTTTAAGCGTCATGAAAATATGAATTACTGGAAATAAATCCAACTGAAACCAAAAATTCTGTCGGCATAAAGATGGTGTCTCGATCCAGACCATACTCGTACCCCAAGTTATCAAGATTCTCGATCTAACTAGTAACGAAAATCTACAACAACAACAACAACAACATGTTTATTTGTATCAGGCCTCCAGCCCATAACAAGTACAACAAGTTATAAAGTGAACATAATGTACATGGTAAACAACAATGGCAGATGACAATGATATGAATTATAGTATGAAAGTTTGCAAACTAGCAATTTATATAATATACATAATAACGCGTACATGTATATATACGAAAATCTAACTAGGCTCTGGGAACGAGAATGTTACATATGAACAGGAAAACATTTTATAACATATTACTCTTTTATTACTGAAAAACCTTAACATGACATTCAATACAATGCTTTTTGAGTTACCTTTAGATTATACTTAATAATTCTTTTTTTGTTTGCAGTGACAATCAATTTGCTGCATTTCGCAGCAATTTTACTTATTAATTAATTCTGTGACTCAGAGTGTCGGACGTGCGAGTCTGCTGCCACCTGCAGACTGATTAAAATTGACTAATTTTCTCCTTTTATACTCTTCGAAACAACTATATTCAATGAGCGTCCTAAAACAAAGATGTACTAATGCATCTTTTGACCAAGATGAACTGACCTCACATTGGACAATGTTAAAACCCGTATCTCCGTACCAATAATCGTCACAATAGAATATAAAATATAAATATTCATCAATTATAAGCATATATTTGTATAATAACACACAAAATCACCGATGTATTGCTTATCACTGACAATAGGGGTGATATAAATAATGTAATTTTGCACACAATATATATTATTAGATCGATAATGAAACATAAAAAGGAAGGGCAGAAACACATGATTGTGACAAAGATTATAACAATAAAAAAGTTCATGAATTGACAATGAGAACATCAACATCTATAATAATTTTCAACCTGTTGTTGTGGCTAATAGTCACTTGTCAGAATGTATAATTCCTCTACTTCAGAAACCTCTATAAACCACACAATATATAGGTCATATCACGGCGGTCAGTAAACCTACTCACCGCTCCTGGAAAGGTTAAATTTCTGGATTTAGCTGTTAATCAGTTACTAGACACATACTTCAGTTAGTGATTAAACCAAGTTATAGTGGGAGGAGGGGAAATGGTCATAAAAATCATTTCATAACCAAACTAAACACAAATATGCCCCGCCCGGGAATCTAACCCACGACCCATCGATCAGTGGACTTGTGTGCTATCATCTGAGCTAGCAGAGGGCCTTTTCTCACAATAAAAAAATAGGTATGTTACTGGGCTTGATCCAATAGAGCTTTGATTGTAAAAGATAAGGTAGTAATTAGAAATAAAAACTCTTAACCACTTGATAACAGAAAAATCATTTAAGACATGTAGTCAGGAAGACAAAATGTATGTATTGGCTGATATTGTTGGATCAAAAGTTGAGTTGTATGAATCGATAGTCTTGATCGGTTTCATATCATACTTTAAACCTTTCAGTGGTACATTTTCTGTTATTATTGAGATAACGGTAAATGGTCCAGACTCATCTGACAGTACAAATAAGAGACGATGTCGTGAATTTTAGATGATACAGGAACTTCAAACACTTAACATGATTAATATCTTTGAATGTGCCTAATGTTTCGACAAAAACTTTCATATATCTATGTCTTATTTAAATACATGACAAGTATAAACACTGCAATGTGGATTTGGTCGCTTTTCAAAGTTTCAGTATCCGTAAGAGTTAAATACGGACACCCTATTTCTGATGTCCGTATACGTAAATCGTATTTTTGTTATGTGAACGTATGTTGAAGAGAAACATGTTTGTTGTGGAGGAATATCAACATTTTTTATGAATTGACGCTGATCTGGTTCGTGCCAAATATCTTGAACCAAATGAAAACACAGGTGGTAAAATCGGGCCATTATAACACGTTGCAAATAATACGGGATCCTCGACTATCGTTTTAAACAACTTTAATTTCTAGACGAGGAGTTTTTAGTTATCTTTGGACTAAACAAAAGAGTAATTCGATATGATTGAAGAACACTTTTTTAGAAAGCAACAATCATTATGATTAGCTTACACTTTATCTTGCTTAATGTCGTCCGTATGTCGTCCGAATCCGGTAAAGCTTGAATCTTGTTCAATGCTTAATCTATTGATTATAAACAATCTTAATAACATTTGTTTGTCTATTGTTATTTCAATAAGTTACGTTTTTCTGTACCACCGAGATGACTTGTCGAATCTTTAGTAAGTGACAGTGCACACTTTTAACAACGCCATTTCTAACAATTAGTTGATTGTGATTAAAATTGGTAATCAAGCTATGTTCTAGTTTTGCAGACAAAATTAAGACCAATGGCGAATCTGATAATTAAAACAACAAAAGCGATCGACAAAATCCCAAAACATCCAATATATTAAGCAAATTAAACAGTCTACCACCCGCTTCAACTGTATACGTACTCGTGTAAATTTAAAGTAACAGTTCGTTAATGTGAGGACATATAAACATGCTAACATAGACTGTTTAATTCACACCCAATATTTTACGATGAACTATTATAATACTTGTAATTTAAATATTATTCTTAAATTCCATTTCACTGTCAGCGACGCATAAATTAACCCCATGGATTAAGATACTTATTGCAGTTCTTCAGTAGTCGCTTTCGATAAAAGTATTACCCGTATCTGTGAATATAACCGGAGTCTAATGTATGCGCTACTGAAAGTTGGTATAATATAACAAATAAAATTCAAAAACGATTCTTTTATTTTGGTTTTAACGTCGTATTCAACACATATTTAGATCTAGGTTATTAACACGACGTCCAACCCTTCCTACTATAGGTTTCCTGGACACTTTTCTATCACCAGTACTAACTTACCCTACCACGAGGCCGACAACTCATGTATAGTGTATGACCTACAGCGACCGGACTCGAACACGTGATCTCTGGATTCGAACTCAGACATACAAACCAATAGCCACGGCCGCGGCTTTTCATATTCTAGTAAATTTAAGCATATTTTATTGACGCAGTTGGAAGCACCGGGAATTTGGAATCTCGTGTTTCTTTGGGGTACGGGCTCGAATCCCAACCATACTGTTAATTTTCTACCATTGATTAGATAATATGATGAAGTTTCCGGCCTTGTGGAAGGGTAGGTGTGTACTGGTTATAGACAAGGGTTCACAAAAGCTGGGTTAGGTGCGCAGGACGCCGCAAAATGACTTAAATATTATTGATATAGCAAACAGTACAATGTAGAATGAACATTATATACTTTTTATTATGATCAATGTTAAATACTACGGGGTATGGTTAAATTAGAACATGGTGTATATTCATTATTTATTTACCTATTTAGCGGACAAATCCATCGTTAAAGTACGAAACACAAAAGGCCTATTATACAACCTGTATGTTCTGACTTTGTCTTCTGCAATATAAATAGTATTTTCGGAAATTATAGTGACCTTGTTTAGAATGTATTTTCTGAAAATCAATAGTATTTATTGAATAACGGATATGACGTTAAATCACCTGTTTATGAGAGAGGAGGTAGCTGTACTGTAAAAGACGATAACATATTAAATGTTTTAGTATTCCTTACAACAACACGAAAAATAAGGTAAGTAGAATTTTTACTCGATATTTTGTTATGTTAATCATGAGTTGATTCTAAATATATAACTCTGCTTTTCATTGTATTGAATTTAAACAATACATTTGTGAATTATATATGATATTTTAAGCGCCATATTTAATGTAAACTTATTACACGTCGAAACTTGTCCAACAATAACTATCGGTTGAAATGTATTCTTAATTCAGAACATTAAATGATAATATTGCAAATTTTACCAAATGAAAAGAAGTATGAGCTATAAAACTAAAGGTACATGCCGTACATACAGACGGTATTTCAATAAAATAAAAATGGCTGTTCATATTATAAAATATAGAATACCATTGATAAGTGGTTCATAATCGAATGACCAACTCAACTACGCTATTATGAGTGCAATGTAATTATTAATTAAGTACAATATAATAGCATCTAAGCTGGTTGCTGTTTCGGTGTTTCATGCAAGAATAGTCATTATGCACAAAGTACCCAGGGGATCCAAAATTTTACATAGTTATACAAAAAGTAATTCCTAAAACAAACTGTAATTTAAAGAGCTTTTTATACATGCATGTGGTATTCATCAATTCAAAGTCCTCTACCAAGATTTATCCCATTATGTCCATGAGGTCAAAATTAGTGTCGCCCATGGAGTCACACGATTTCAAAACGTTATATAAGAAAATGTTAAATTATTTATCTTTTCTTAAACCATGCAGCCTAGAACTTCTAAATGTGACATGTGCCACCTTACGCAGTTCAAACATACTTAATGTGCTTATTTTTGATATCCTAGTGTCCCGAAGGGAATACATGTTCGAATCCTACCTGGGAGGTTATATCCTTCCATGCAAATTTGACATTATGTCAATTTTCCTACATTAATATGGTATATGGCTAAGTTACTTGCCTTTAGAAGGGTAGGTGAATAGTGGCCAAAGACTAGGGCCCAGGAGAGCTATGTTATGTGTGCTGGACTAAAGTAACCAAAATTGTGTTGAATCGGCGTTTAACACAGTATGAAAAAATATAATATGAGAAATCCGTATTTTACGATATTTGTTATTACTTGTAAATTTTCGATATAGATGGCTAAAATGAATACATGCAGATGAACTATATCAGAGGTACACACATATTTTGAAATCATTTACAACTTTTGCCCTTTTCTCTGTTTCAGCAACCAACGTCAAGCATGTCAGATGTAAGTCCGTTGAGATATTTCGTTGTAAATAAACTCTTACAGTTAGTGAGAACATCCAAATAAAATACCACACTGATAGTTGCATAGTTAGCCTACTAAATCAATACTGCACAACATCCTGTCTACCATTTAAATATATACATTTGATGTATTGATCTTGATGATTCAATATACTTTGGTATCATTAAACTACAAAATACTTAAAAGGCTATGCAAACAAACTCTAATGTAAAAAAAACTATTGAGAGTACAAAATACCAGATCTATAGTAGATATAGTATAACCTGTATTAACAGCCACCTGCTATCAGCGGTCACCTACTGAAAGTGGTTTATCTGGCTTCCTCCCAATGAAAATCACTCTTTTTTAACCTGTAATACTGTTAGATTATATTTCATCCAACGGCATCTTTTATCATATGTTTAAGAGTGGCTAGTCACCAGTTGAAATTTCACGGGCTTATCGATCAAGTTGAAACATGCATTTTTCAATATTTGGAATGTAACTATCGAGTTTCTTATTTTCCCTCTGTATTTTATCTAATGATAACACACTCCATTGTAAAACAAATATTTATATTCTATACTTAGGCTGATATCCAGAAAGATGCATATGACAAACAAGTAGATGTCAAAGTTAATTTTGTAGAAACAGATCCAGACGAATTTTGTACTAAAACATATCCGGCAGACTTGACTCTCATTATAGAGGGTAGGCCGTTACTTGTCAACAGATCCTTGTTAGTACACACTTCTCCTGTCTTTGATACAATGCTATCTGGAGATTTTAGGGAGAAAGATAATCAGACGGTTACACTGCCAGGAAAAAAATTCAACAATTTTGTTGAATTTATGCGATGTATGAACCCACACATTTCTAAGCCGGTAACTGTGGATAACGTCTATGATGTCCTTCCTCTTGCACATGAGTATGAAGTTAAATATTTGTTGCCAGCCTGTGAGATGGCCTTAAAGAAAGTGTCTAAAAATGCTGCAGATGAATTGTACCATGTTCTCAAGATAGCTAGTATGTATGACATGAAAGACTTAACATCAAAATGCATTAAATTAGCAGCAGACAGACCACCTGGGGAAATCGAAGAGGCTGGAAAAACACATGAATTAGATACAAATACAATCAATGCCGTCAAGTCACAAATGTTAACAAATTTGACAACTAAACACAAAGATATCTTTGTTTATATCACCACGTCTGAAGCTATGTACAGAGTTCTTGGTATTCAGTCCAAAAAAATGTTGTTGGTGACAGCGTTTAAAAATGGTAAAGTCTTCGGTGATTTCAGAAAATTGCAACTGACCACTGCTTTCAACGAATCAATTGATATGAGTATTAATGGCAATATTTACTCTATGGCAATACAGAAGTCAGGCATAAATGCAAATGGAGTACAAACAGGTTATACTTCATACATTCGTTTAGCAACTAAACATAAGTCTGTTCAAGATCCCCCTATTGAATGTATAAGTTGTATATACATAAAAAATTGGATGGACCAAACTAACGATATATATCAGGAAATGGTTTTTGCCTCAAATGAAAATTCTTTTTCTCTTGATAGAGATGTTCATTATCTGTCAGACAAAACTGCCGGTTACATAAAGGAAGGAACGTTTGATGTAGAGTTGTTCTTGTTTATAGTGAACCAGTAATTACAATATAGAAATGAGGGCCAACAAGTTAAGCTTTATCTATCGCCGATGCTGACAAAGTCATTCGTTAAGCTCAGCTTGTAACTGAAAGTGGGACAATTTAATTTATATCAACGTTTGTTAGTTGGTTTATGATTCAAAAATGTTATGCATATTTCATCAGGTTTTAGTTTTTTGCATTATGCATAAACACATGTATTGCCTATGAGAAAAATGTCAAAAATAAAGTTCTAGGAATAATGCACATACAACTGACAAACTATTGGTTAATTTGTTTATATTGAAGTAAGATATGCTCATTGTAATAAATGTATATTTAGCATCAATGGTGTGAACAAAAGTTGAGTTTTGTTCTTTCAATTCTGTCATCCAGTTATTTTTTACGCAGTGGCCTCCAAACGTTCTTGGATAAATAAACTGAGACAAAAATGATCTTACATACTGTAAGTAACGTTACTGTTACTAGATATTCTATATCGTGTTTAAAAGGAATTTCTCCAAGAAGTTGCTACATTGTAATTATCTTCTCTTCGAAAACCTGGTTTAGACTAAACATGTAGACATGCGAGTACATTTCAGTAAACATAAATTTATTGATGTAATTAGTGGCAAATCAATCTGATTAAAACCCGATCTAAAATTTTACCGCTCGCATACTCGCTAATTTAGATCTGGCCTTTTCCAAACGAAGGTCATGTTCAGGTGACCTTTTCTCATCATAATATTCATGACGAAATTGTTATGATACGTAACTTGTTTACATCGTCTACGTCACGCAATTTGAAATGAGCCACCCAATCGCAGACTGTGAATAATACCGCTGTAAAATTTGCATGCAAACCTTGGTCTAAAAATAGAAATAACGAAATCAAAATGTGATTAATAGTGTTTTCATCTAGATGAAAACTACGCATTGATTGGTCGACACAAAGTTCATCTCGACGTGACCTTGCATTGACTAAGTAGAGATCCAGTACGACAACGCGAGTAGAACAGGATCTCTGTTTACGGAGATTGGTGGCAAATAAGCAGTGGTTTTTTAAGCTTGTAAAAAGAAATTATTATATTAGTAAATATATAGATTTATTAAATGTGCCATTTAATCATGGAACACTTTATATGTTCTGTATTATACAACAGAATACAGAATTTTGTACTTTCTTTGCCGCATATATCTATGTTTTCTCTTTTGATTTATGTACACATAAATTACCACTATCCGGTGTTATTAATGCTTTGCATTAATCTTTTCTTGTTTGTTGATGAAGTAAAAAATGGCATTCTTTAAATATGCTAAGAGCACTCTTTTCGTATCGGTAAATGTGATTGGGTTCCCCCTAAATTCAAAATTTTCTACAATCAAAGCACATATATTTATTAATTGCAAGCGTACGATGTACTTAGCGATGTGTTGATTTTCACCAACGATTAGAATAAAATAAACTACATGGTTTGCACATACATAAAATACATGTATAATAAATTATAAATAGTATAGAACCAATAATAAGAAAAGTCATACAAACTTGAACAAAATAACATTATACATGGAATAGAAGGTTAAAAACAAGAAAATTTATATGGATTGACAATGAGAACGTCCACGACTCATTTCATCTTATTTGAGTAGCTAATGGATAAGTGCGTTATTCCTCTATTGCAGAAACTAGTTGTAACAAACTCGCCCAGTATTCATTGTCGGTAGCTAAATTGGCTACAAATTCATGGGCCGGTGGATCTGTTTCTTCTAAGTACTACCGTGGAGTTCGGACAAATAGTATTTTTACGGCTTTCTCCCGCTTGCCTATGTACCACGTGGGGAAGTTTTAATCCAATTGAAAGGGTATGTGCCTTGTACTACGTTACACATTGGGCTAGACGTATGACCGCCGTAATATCACTGAAAATGTTGAAAGGCACAAATGTGCTTTTCTGACGTCATTTACTTGTTAATTACAATTATGAGAAATAACATACAGTTGTCTATATTTTGTTGTATATGATGATACATAGGCACGAGTTTTGTGTGCTAAAATTAAATATTGAGTTCTTAAGCACGAGCTATTTAATAAGTATACCAAAACTAGTGTATATAACACGTATATCCAATTAACATATATTAAAATGGATAAAATATAATAGGCCCACAAAGTCACACATCGAGTCTGAAGAATACTATGCAAAAGTTATAACGCAAATAGGTACAAAAATAAGTATACTTAAACGCAAAAGTTTTGCAACATTTTAATGGTCAATTTTAGGCACGAGTCAATGTTCATAAAAATATGTCCTGACTAAGTACTGATGTACAGGACTTGCACAAAAACATCGTGTGTAATTTTCATCGATATGCTCATGGAGCGTATCGGAATTGCACTTTCCTCCATTTTCTCACTTTGCACGTGCACAAATTCAAAATGTTATTTTTATTCAATTCTCTCAACAAATTTGAAAGATTAGAGTGTCGTTGTATGAAAAACAATACAATATTGACGGGTGTAGGCTTTATGGTTACGTCATAAAGCTTCCAAATGAGCAACGTGCACGTGCATTACGGATGTTGGAAGCTGGCCTTAATCAAGATGTTGTCGCTAGAGAATTTGGTGTGCACAGGTCGACTATAAGTCGTTTGCATAGTTAATTTCCCGAGACTGACACAGTAGCTGACCCTTCACGTGCCGAACGACCGCCTGTCACCACGTTACGTCAGGGCTAGACTATACGTTTAATGCACCTACGAAACCGCAAGAAGACAGCAACACGAACTGCAGCAGAGATTCCTGGAGAAAACTGACCTCATCAACGGTCGTGGACGAGGGGCAGTGCGGCGTTACGGACGTGAACGCCAAGGACTCACTGCAAAAATTACGTGGATGAGATTCTATGCCATGTTGTTTTACCACATTTTGCTGAATACCCCGACATGGTGTTACAACAAGATAACGCTCGACCTCATATGGCTCGTGTAACTCAGCATTTCCTTTCGGATAACAATGTTCCTACTCTTCCATGGCCAGCATACTCACCGGATCTTAATCTGATTGAACATTAATTTTGTGGGACTACCTAAAGCAAAACGTGCGTTGAATAAATGTACAGAACGTTGGAGAACTGCAGGAAGCTTTGCGACGAGAATGGGATGCTATGCCGCATGAATTTATCAGGAGGCGCGTGGGTTCAATGCGGCGATGATTAACAGCTGTTATTCGCGACAGATGTGGCCATTTACAGTACTGAGGTGCGTGCCATAACTAGGTTTACTTTGTGTGACTTTTCGTTTTGGGGTGCACTTCTTTTAAATCGAATTACGGAATAATTTGACCATGAAAACCTTTTTATGAAATTGTATGGTCAAATGAATGAATTTTATATAAATAAAAAACAAATTGAGCTTAGCTGTTGTTAGTCTGAAGTTAAATGTTGACCAATTTTGTTGCAAAACTTTTGCGTTTAAGTATATTATCAAAAGTTTTCATGCAAATAATATGGAATTTTACACGATATTAGAACAGCCACTTTTCAACAAATAATAACAATACTTTATGTAACAATTGTTAAAAAGAAAATATTTCCGGAATCAAAAGCCCATTAGGAGGAATAAAGTTAAAAAAAATGATAATGAGTGTGAGTCCCATTTGATTTTACGACTGCAAAATACCTGTATCTTATAGACACAATAAGACGTCGAACAAAACGCCATCTGAATAAAACCCGATCTAAAATTTAGCCTACTCGCTAATTTAGATCTGGTTCACATTCAGGTGACCTTTTCTCATCATGATATTGATGACGAAATTGTTATGATCAGTAACTTATTTAAATCGTCTACGTAATGCAATTTGAAATGAGCCGTCCAATCGCATAATGTGAATAATACAGCTTTTAAATTAGGTCGGAACCCTTGGTCTTAAAATAGAAATAATGAAATCAAAATGTTATAGTGTTTCGTCTAGATGAAAGCTACGCCTTGATTGGTCGACAAAAAGGTCACCTCGAGAGCATCTATTGAGACCTTTAAGTTAGAGCTCCTGAACGACAACGTTCTCCAGGATATCTGTTTAGTGTTAACGGAGATTGTACAAAACGTAGTAAGATGTTTGTCCATTCCTCATGTAAATCAATATTTAATTCTTGTAACGTCACATACTCTGGGACGTTGACGTATACATGCGTCTGTCAAACTCGTCCCAAAAATGTTCAAATGGATTTTTGTCTACTGAAAAACGATGGCTACTCTAAAATGTCAATGCAATTAGCAATGAGAAATTTAATTGTTGCCTGGACGGCATGTTGTCTGGGGTATCTGATTAGATAATTAGGTCATGACGTCCGTTGACATATCATATACAACAATTAAAAGCATAAATTTATACAATAACACAAAAAATCAACAATGTATTGCTTATCACTGACAATTGGGATGATATAAATTATGTAATTTTGCATACATGATATATTACTAGATCAATAATGAAACATAAAAAGGAAAGACAGAAACACATGATTGTGACAAAGAATATAACAAGAACAAAGTTCATGAATTGACAATGAAAACATCCACATCTATTTTCAACCTGTTGTAGTGGCTAATGGTCACTTGTCAGAATGTATAATTCCTCCATTTCAGAAACCTCTATAAACCACACAATATATAGGTCATATCACGGCGGTCAGTAAACCTACTCACCGCTCTCTTTAAAATGCTAAATCTCTGGATACTACCGTAAGCGATTAAACCAAGATACAGTGGGAGGAGGGAAAATGGTCGTAGAAATCATTTTATGACCAAACTAAATGACAATACGCTCCGTCCGGGATTTGAACCCACGACCCCTCGATCAGTAGACTGCGTGTTATCATCTGAGCTAGCCGAGGGTTTTTTCTCACAATAAAAAATTAGGTATGTTACTGGGCTTGATCCAATAGATCTTTGATTGTAAGAGATTAGGTAGTAATTAGAAATAAAAACTCTTAACAACTTGATAACAGAGAAAATCATATAAGACATCTAGTCAGGAAGACGACATGTATGTATTGGCTGATAGTGTTGGGTCAAAAGTTGAGTTGTATGAATCGATAGTCTTAATTGGTTCCATATAATAGTTTAAACCATTCAGTGGTACACTTGTCTGTTATTATTGAGATAATGGAAAATGGTCCAGACTCATCTGACAGTACAAACGAGAGACGTTGTCGTGAATTCTACATGGTACAGGAACTTCAAACACTTAACATGATTAATATCTTTGAATGTGCCTAATGTTTCGACAAAAACTTTCATATATCTATGTCTTATTTAAATACATGACAAGTATAAACACTGCAATGTGGATTAGGTCGCTATTCAAAGTTTCAGTATCCGTAAGAGTTTAATACGGACACCCTATTTCTGATGTCCGTATACGTAAATCGTATTTTTGTTATGTGAACGTATGTTGAAGAGAAACATGTTAGTTGTGGAGGAATATCAACATTTTTTATAGATTGACGCTGCTCTGGTTCGTGCCAAATATCTTGAACCAAATGAAAACACAGGTGGTAAAATCGGACCATTATAACACGTTGCAAATAATACGGGATCCTCGACTATCGTTAAACAACTTTAATTTCTAGACGAGGAGTTTTTAGTTATCTTTGGACTAAACAAAAGAGTAATTCGATATGATTGAAGAACACTTTTTTAGAAAGCAACAAATAATTATGATTAGCTTTTACTTTATCTTGCTTAATGTCGTCCGTATGTCGTCCGATTTCGGTAAAGCTTGAATCTTGTTCAATGCTTAATCTACTGATTATAAACAATCTTAATGACATTTGTTTGTCTATTGTTATTTTAATAAGTTACGTTTTTCTGTACCACCGAGATGACTTGTCGAATCTTTAGTAAGTGATAGTGCACACTTTTAACAACGGCATTTCTAACAATTAGTTGATTGTGATTAAAATTGGTAATCAAGCTATGTTCTAGTTTTGCAGACAAAATTAAGACCAAAGGCGAATCTGATAATTAAAACAACAAAAGCGATCGACAAAATCCCAAAACATCCAATATATTAAGGTTCTGGAACTGTAACTAACTTCGGTAAACTTCGTCACTCGGTACAATCCGGTTTTTCCCGAATACTTAAATTCGTCAAGTTTCGTAATTGCTATTTTTAGTAATTTTCACCACGTGACCTGGTTTTTTCCAGAAGTCATAGGGTAACACATTTTCCGAAAATGCCGGAAACAGACGCTCTACAGCTCTACATTAGAGTTAAATTCACCATTCAATGTCTTAACTAGTATAGATTCAAGAAACAATATCTTTATAAGAATTGTGGAAGGTCACCATTACAGTTCCAGAACCTTAAGCGACTTAAACAGTCTACCGCCCGCTTCAACTGTATACGTACTCGTTTAAATTTAAAGTAACAGTTCGTTAATGTGAGGACATATAAACATGCTAACATAGACTGTTTTATTCACACCCAATATTTTATGATGAACTATCATAATACTTGTAATTTAAATATAATTCTTAAATTCTATTTAACTGTCAGCGGCGCATAAATTAAACCTATGGATTTAGATATTTATTGCAGTTTATGTAAATTAGCGGTGTTAATGTATGCGCTACTGAGAGTTGGGTAAAATACAACATTTTTTTTTAAATAATTATGATTCTTTTTTTGGTTTTAACGTCGTATTCAACACACATTTAGATCTAGGTTATTTACACGACGTCCAACCCTTCCTACTATAGGTTTCCTGGACACTTTTCTATCACCAGTACTAACTTACCCTACCACGAGGTCGACAACTCATGTATAGGGTATGATCTCTGGATTCGAAGACAGACACACTAACCAATTGCCACGGCCGCGGCTTTTCATATTCCAGTAAGTTTATTTAAGCATATTTTATTGACGCAGTTGGAAGCGCACCGGGAATTTGGAATCTCGTGTTCTGTTGGGGGTACGGGCTCGAATTCCAACCATAATGTTAATTTCTACCATTGATTAGATGATGAAATTTCCGGCCGTGTGGAAGGGTAGGTGTGTACTGGTTATAGACAAGGTTTCACAAAAGCTGGGTTAGGTGCGCAGAACGCCGCAAAATGACTTAACACTCAATGTCAAAAAAGTGCACAATTAGAATTTGACAACTGATCAAAAATGAAGTAGGAGTTTAACATGTTTTATCATTATAATCTTTAACTCTAACCTATTTGGAAGTAGAAAATACGCATCGGAGATTTTATAAAGGACTGTACTGAAAGTTGTCATGGCTTAACGAAAGGTAATATAAATGTAAAGTAAGATACGTTAAGATTTTTAAAATAAAATTTCTAGAACCGATAGACAGTAGCAAATCTAATAATTATTTATTAAAAGGTATTTCATAGTATGACGGTAAACTTTATGACAATTATTTATATATTTCTTATGACATGAAGTTCTATTTGTCCTTGATTTGACAAAAAACACAATGATTGTTTTTTTAATTTGAAGGTGTTTCTAAATCAATTCGTTTTATTCAGGAATTACTAGCGCTAATAAAACAATAAAACCGTAGCACAGGAGTCAATGTAAGAACACACTAAAAACCCAGTTCTAATGCCACTACTATGTTCCTAGTGTAAGGTTTAATCACTTAATTTGTACAAGGTAAATAATAACGTATCTTACTAAAAAATTATAAACATATATCTGAGGTAAATGTAATCAATAAGCAAAAATTATGCTAGCATTTGCTTACAAACACTACAAAACGATAATCTAAAATTAAACTTAAGTTTGTTTAGACAACAATCAAATGTTCACATTGGTAAACTTTAAAAGGTAACGTATCTTACTTTTTCAATTCACATAAGTTCCACTGCCGTTTATTTTAAAAGACGTTCTAGTTAAGGCATAATTTATGTTAAAATCAAAACAATGCTAGCTCTTTTGCTTCAAATATGTTTATTTATCAGAAAGAAGACATATCTATTGGTTTTTTCTGTTAACATTTATTTTGTATCTGTTAACGTATCTTACTCATTTATCAAAATCAGTTCATGACTTAAGAGTTCAAAATATATGGTCCATTTTCATACAACTTTACATATTAACTGTTTCATTAGACAGCTGCTGTCAGCTTTATTGCAACAAAATTGTCAATTTGTTTTTCAACAAGGTAGAGGTTCTACAATTTGTTTTAAAAGTCCAACTATCTAAATATATTTTCAACTTGTCCTTCTTTCTGCTGGTGTACCGTTTTGGACCATGGCGTTGTTATATGAAATTAAACTTTTTCGATTACATTATTTGCATAAAAAGTGTTCTTGAGTTTCTGTGGAAATATGTCCGAAACTATACCTGCACCATTGAGTTTTAATTTGGTTTTAGATCCTGGTGTGCTGGACGAGGTTTTGTTTCCATTAGTTTTAGTCGTATGGTAATTCCTTACAATCTGAATTCATGTTAAGACTTTTGCATATTTTTCTTTTTTAAAAAGGGTTCATAATTTTGTTTAAGCGTTTTCACCTGATCATTTCAAGACCAACTTCTGTATGCCGCTGACCTTTGTCTTATATCTACAAGGTGGCCCTTTGTTTTTCTAGGTCACAAATTGGCATTTAAAAAAAAAACAATCTTGTTTTGTCTATCTGTCGTGTACATTGGACTAATGTACTTGCTCAAACTATATTCAGAACTTTTTCAATATTGAATTTACCTGAAACCTTATTTTTCTTTCTCATTTAAACTTGTAGATTGTGCTGGGTGCGTAAAAGCCTCATTTGTAATGCATTCTTCTGTTGTTGTTTTTTCCTAAATCATTCGAAATGTGTTTTTTGCAGATAAATTTTCTTTTGTTGAAATACTCGGACATTTTATTGTTACTTTGTTTGATTAAGCGTTTAATTTTGCTCCATATTCAGAAGGTATATTTGACCATTTGTCATTTTTCATTTCTTGTACCCTTGCTGGTATTAAGCTCTAGTCTATTTTTTCATCCTGTACATTAGTATTTTAAGATACTTAAGCTGGAAAGAAAGATACGTTAACCTTTACTACAATGTATAAGTTTTGTCAAATACTCAATGAAAGAAATGGTTTTTTTTAGGTTTTATATCAAAAGTTGTCCATTTTACTTTATAATTCTAATAAGTTAACATCCTATAACTTTGTATTACTTGTTATATCATGTCTTTTAAACAATGTAAGATACGTTAACATTGAGTAAGATACGTTGAACAAGTTTGTTCATGTCTGTTGGTATCAATTAGCAAATAAGACATGTACAATGCATACAATTGTTCTGACTTGTCTTTGTTACATATGAAAAGCAAGTTTAACTGTCTTAAATATAAAAAATAACTAGAAGGCTTCAGTTTTCTGGAGTTGTCATAAAATGCTTGATAGTTTAGTCATAATCGCCAGGAATACTTTACAACTTCTCTTTTGAGTGGAAATTTTGGTAATTAGCAACACAATTGGCTAGAAAGTAAATCCAAAGATGATTTATTTCCGACAAATATTGAAATATCAGGTACGTGTTAACGTATCTTATGTTAACGTATCTTATTGACATTTACTATTTTTTACCATAAAGTAAGCATATCGGACTTTTCGAGGATGAAATTTCTCTGGATTATGCCTGCATGAAGTAGGCATTGTGAAATTAGGTAACTCTGCCTGCTTTCTGAACTAGCTTATGTGTTGTAACATATGGAAAGTTAACGTATCTTATCAAATCTTAAAGTAACAATTCAATTTTTCATTATTTAAAAAATATGGTTAATCTGTATTAGATCTTAGACGCCAAAAGCCTTTTTTATCTCTTACATTAACCAATTGGGAGTTCATATTGGCATAAATCCGAGTGAAATTGCCAATATTTGGACTTAATGCATGATGTCCATAACTGTTAACGTATCTTACATCCAATTTTGGGACACAGGAAAATAATTTTTAATTTTAGCAAATTTTTTTGTCTGATTTCGGAAGGTTATGTTTTCATTGAATAACCCCAAAATGACCATTAGTAAAGGTAACATTTGCAGCAAAACGGTGTATTATTTCAAAATTATATTTTAGTCAAAACAAGTACCCTATGCAGGGACAACGCAAAATCAACAGTTTTTGTATTTTTGGATTAAAGTTTTCACCAGAAAGTATGTTCAATGAGGGACAAAACTCTTGTTGGAGGTACATATATGTTGTATACATCATCTAATGAGAAAAAATCTCAGATACCTTCTGTTTTAAAAAAATGAGGGCGAAGGGACATTGAAAATGTGAAATTGTTCACTTTTTTGACATTGAGTGTTAAATATTATTGACATAGCAAAATGTACGATGTAGAATGAACATTATATCCTTTTTATTATAATCAATGCCAAAAACTACGGGGTATGGTTAAATTAGAACATGGTGTTTATTCATTATTTATTTACCTATTTAGCGGACAAATCCATTGATAAAGTCGAAACACAAAATGCCTATTATACAACCTGTTTGTTCTAAGTTTGTCTTCTACAATATAAATGGTATTTTCGGAAATTACAGTGACCTTGTTTAGAATGTATTTTCTGAAAATCAATATTATTTATTGAATAACGGATATGACGTTAAATCACCTGTTTATGAGAGAGGAGGTAGTTGTACTGTCAAAGACGATAACAGATTAAATGTTTTAGTATTCCTTACAACAACACGAAAAATGGCAGAGGTAAGTAAAATGTGTACTCGATATTTTGTTATGTTAATCATGAGTTGATTCTAAATATATCTCTGCTTTTCATTGTATTGAATTTAAACAATACATTTGTGAATTATATATGATATTTTAAGCGCCATATTTAATGTAAACTTATTTCATGTCGAAACTTGTCCAACAATATCTAGCGGTTGAATTATATTCTTCATTTAAAACTTTTAATGATAACATGGGGAATATGAGCTATTTAACTAAAGGTATATACCGTTCATACAGACTGTATTTTAATAAAATAAAAATGGCTGTTCATATTATTAAATACAGAATACCATTGATAATTGGTTATTATTCTAATGACCAACCCAACTACGTAATTACGAGTGCAATGTAATTATTAAGTATAGACTAATAGCATCTAAGCTGGTTGCTGGTTCGATGTTTCGTACAAGAGTAGTCATTATGCACAAAGTGCTCCGGGAACCTAAGTGTTACATAGCTTTACAAATAATTCCTAAAAAACTGTTATTTAAAGAGTTTATTACACTTCCATGTGGTATCGATCAATTCAAAGTCCTGTTAACCAATTTATCACATTACGGCCATGAGGTCAAAATTAGTCTTGCCCATGGAGTCACATGATTTCCAAAAGTTTTATAAGAAAATGTTAAATTATTTATCTTGTCTGAAACCATGCAGCCTAGAGCTTCTAAATATGTGTCATCACCTTAAATTCATTTTAAGCTTGTTCAAGCTGATCTCCTGTTAAAATTTACCCTTTTCTATGGAAATTCCATAATACAGCTATAAATACAACATATAATACAATGTACAACAATAAAGTGTTAAGATTATTTGTGTAAGATGCTCTTCACAGTTTTAATACAGTTTCCATGTCTGCTGTATGAATATATCTTCATAAAAGTGGCTTAAGCACAAATGAAATTGGTGGCAGAATAAAACCTTTCAACTGACTGCATGTTGTGAAAGAACATTTGATAATATATACTGACAATAATTTCCTTGAGGAAATACAACTTCTTACGCAGTTCGAAAATACTAAATGTGCTTATTTTTGATATTCTAGGGACCAGAAGGGAATAAATATTCGAATCCAACCCGGAGAGGTTACACACTTCCATAAAAATTTGACAATAATGTCAATTTTCCTACATCAATATGGAATATGGCTAAGTTACCTGTTCTGTAGAAGGGTAGGTGAATACTGGCTAAATACAGGGGCCCAGGAAACCTACGTTATGTGTGCTGGACAAAAATAACCAAAATTGTGTTGAATCGGCGTTAAACACAGTATAAAAACTATAATATGAGAAATCCGTATTTTACGATATTTCTATTACTTGTAAATCAATTTTCGATATGGATAGCTAAAATCGATTTATGCAGATGAACTATATCATTTTTAAATCTGTTTCATTTTTTGCCCTTTTCTCTGTTTCAGCAGCCAACGTCAACCATGTCAGATGTAAGTCCCATATAATTTATTTCGTTGTCAATAAAATATTGAGAATATCAAAATAAAATGACACACTGAAAGTTACATAGCTAGGGTACTAAATCAATACTTATGAATTACACCACAATCATTCTGTCTACCATTTAAATATATACATTTGATGTATTGATCTTGATGATTCAACATTCTTTGGTATCATTAAACTACAAAATACATACAAGGCTATGCAAACATACCTTAATGTAAAAAAAACTATTAATAATACAAAATACCAGATCTATAGTAGATATAGTATAGCCTGCATTAACAGCCACCTGCTATCAGCGATCACCTGCTGTAAGTTGTCTATCTGGCTTCCTTCCTATGAAAATCACTCTATTTTGAGCCTGTTATAAGCAGCCACCTGCTGTCTGTGGCCAGTGGTAACCCATTTCCTTACAAATTCACCAATTTACCTGTATTAAATGGTCACGGTCAATTAAGTTTTAGAATTAACGAAGTGTCATCATTATTTTATCATGGTACAGATGTGTGCAAACCCAACCAATTGTGTCTTTAAACAATCTAAATTTATCTTGTAAATCAATACTCGTTATTGATGGCTAAAATGAATACATACAGATAAACTAAATCAGATGTACAAATAATTTCAAAATCATTTTCAATTTTTCCCTTTTCTGTGTTCGTGTTGAAATATTCATATTAGGAATACTGGTCAATTGGTCAATTTTTTATATTCTGACATATCAGTTGCTTTGTTATACTTTCTCCTGCATGAAAATTAAGGAAAATGTTCGACATGTTTAATCATCGAATAATGAACCACGTTTCATTGTAAAATATAACATAACTCTATATTTTTTATACACTGTTTAAGACTGATGCCCAAAATGAGAATAATGCTTCTGACAAACAAGTAGATATCAAAGATAAATTTGTACAAACAGATTCAGACGAATTTTGTACTAAAATATGTCCAGCAGACTTAACACTTATTATAGAGGGCAAGTCGTTAGTGGTAAGCAGAGCCTTATTAGGAAACCTATCTCCTGTATTTGATACAATGTTTTCTGGAGATTTTAGAGAGAAAGATAATCAGACCGTTACATTGCCAGGGAAGAAATTCAACAATTTTGTTGAATTTATGCGATGTATGAACCCACGGAGATGTCCTCCCTCTTGCACATGAGTATGAAGTTAAGCATTTGTTGATATCATGTGAAACAACCTTAATCAAATTGTCTGAAAGTGCTGCAGATGAGTTGTACTATGTTCTCAAGATAGCTACAATGTACAATCTGAATGAATTAACATCTAAATGCATCAAAACAGCAGCAGAAAGACCACCTGGTGAAATCGAAGAGGTTGGAAGAACAAATGAATTAGATACAAATACAATCAATGCCGTCAAGTCATTAATGTTGACTAATTTGACAACGAAACACAAAGATATCTTTGTTCATATCACTACGTCTGAAGCTATGTACAGAGTACTTGGTATTCAGTCTAAACAGCTAAAGTTGGTCACAGCGTTTAAGAATGGTCAAGTCTTCGGTGATTTTAAAAAGTTGCGATTGAGTACTGCTTTCGACAAATCAACTGATATGTGCATCAATGGCGTCATATACTCGATGGAAATATATGGGTTCATGAATGATGGAGCAGGGGGATTTTTAAAGGATAAGTTTACATGTTTAGCAACAAAATGTAAGTCTGTTAAATGTCCCTCTGGTCAATGTGTAATTGGTATATACATAAAAAATTGGATGAAACAAGAGAACGAAATATATTTGGAGAAGACTTTCATCATTTCCTCAAGTGATTGCATTTTTGTATTGCCTAAAGAATACAGTGTGAGCTATCTTTTAGACATTACAGCCGGTTACGTAAGACAGGGAATGTTGGATATAGAGTTATTTTTGTTTATAGTAAACAAGTGACTACATATTAAATTTAGAGCCAATAGTTTACCCTAAACCGATCACAGACGGTGATCAAACATTTTGTTAAACCTTTATGAATAAGTAGCCTAGCTTGCAGCTGATAATGAAACAATTTGTTATATATATGTTGATGGCTTTTTTTTGTCTCAGACAAGTTATGGTTATTTATCAAATTTCAGTTATTTGTATCATGCAAACGAGACATTTACTGACTATGAGAATATAATTTGTGTTCATTGTAAGGTACATCTTCTTACAAATGACAAAACAATGATCCTTTTGTTGTTATAGCAGTTAAGATAATGTTTATTGCGAAAAATGTATATTTAGCATCAATGATGTGAATATAGGTTGAGTTCTGTTTTTTTTAAATTTTGTCATCAAGTTATCATTTACATAAAGGTCTACGAAAGTTCTAGGACAAATAAAATGAGAAAAAAACTGATCATACATACTCTAACTAATTTAACTGTTATTAAAGCTTACTAGATGAATTATCACAATAAAAGTGTGAATCATTTGTTTATGAACACTCATAAATGCTTGATTTTAAATTTGCTAAGATTACTCTTTTGCTTGGGTAAGTATGAATGGATTTCCTCTAAAATCAGAATTGATTTTGTTGAAGGACTTTTGGAGAGTACAATAGATGTATAGATCATTGAGTCTGCAACTAAAGAACATATTCATAAATTACAAACATGAATATGTAATATCACATCATCAGCGATGTATCTCCTATCACTGACAATTAGTATAATAAGGATTTTATATTGAATATAATAAATTAATCGTAAAATCGATGATAAAACATAAATAGGATAGACCGAAACATATGATTACAGTATCTTGAAAGTAACGAAGTTGTTAACAAGAAGAAAAAACACGAGCTGGCAATGAGAACATATGCAATGATTTTCATCCTTTTATTCTAGCTAATAATCAGAAAGTATGTTCATTCAGTAGTTCATCTGACAAGGAATGTATGGATCGTGGATTCGAATCTACATACCCTTGTGAGGTTTAGTCATGATATATAGTCTACGGTTATTCTCCTGCAAATATTTGTATCGAGAAATGGTTAGTCACTGATATGCCTATCCTGGGATATTGGGTGCGACGACTCTAAGCCATTTTTTGCTCTGGAAATGATGTAATGCCGAATTTTGAGACGTATATAAATGATTAAAGCTAAATGCATAACAGGGTCCTTAAAGAAAAGTTTGATTTGTGAACGGATAAATCAAGCTGTGGTGAAATCAATTTATTTGAACACATTGGATCAACATTAAACCAAGAAACCAAATTGGCTGTAGGAAAATTGTAAATTGTTTTGTTTTTGTTGGGTTTAACGCTGTAGCAACACGTTGTATACGTCATATAACGGTGGTCAGTCAACCTACTCACTCCTTTTGAAAGGCTTAATCACTGGATTAAGCTGTTAACCAAGTACTATGCGACCACTTTTGTCATTGACTGACAACTGCCCTACATAATTAAGAATCATCACCAGAAGGTAGGAGGGAATGCAGCCGTAGAAAGAAATAATTGCATGACTAAGCTCCACGAAAGTATTCCCCATCCGAGAATCGAACCCATGACCCTTTGGCCAGCAGACTTGCTTGCTATCATCTAAGCTAGCCGGACGGCTGTAAAATCGATGTTAAATACCATAGGGGTATGGTCAAATTAGAACATGGTGTATATTCATCATTTAATTAACCTATTTAGCGGACAAATCCATCGCTTTAAGTACGAAACACGTAAGGCCTAATATACAGCCTGTATATTCTGATGTTAACTACTGCAATATAATAGATTTTCGGAAATTATAGTGACCTAGTTTAAAATGGATTTTCTGAAATTCGATATAATGTGTTAAATATGAAGTTAAATCACCTATTTATGAGAGAGGAGTTAGCTGTACTGTCAAAGACGATAACATATTAAACTTTTAAATATTCCTTACAACAGAACGAAAATGGCAGAAGTGAGTAGAATTTTAACTCGATGCTTTGTTATGTTAATCATCTTTGATTCTAAATATATACTGCTTTTCATTGTATTAAAGTTTGAATTTTAACAATACATTTGTAAATTATATGATATTTTAAGCGCCATATTTAATGTAAACTTATTTCATGTCGAACTTGTCCAACAATACCTAGCGGTTGAAGTATATTCTTAATTTAGAACTTTAAATGATAACAGGGCTAATTTTGACGAGTATGAGCTTTTTAACTAAAGATATAAGCCGGTCTAACAGACAATATTTTAATAAAATAAAGACAGCTGTTCATAATACCATTAATAATTGGTTCATACTCGAATGACCAACCCAACTATGTTATAATGAGTGCAATGTAATTATGAATTAAGTATAATAACATATAAGCTGGTTGCTGGCTCGGTGTTTCGAGCAAGAGTAGTAATTATGCATTAAGTACCCAGGAGATCCCAAGATTTACATAGTTATCAAAAAGTAATCCAAAAACAATCTGTAATTTAAAGATCTTTTTTTAAACTTGCATGTGGTATCCATCAAATCAAAGTCCTCTCCCCAGATTTATCCTATTATATCCATGAGGTCAAAATTAGTCTCGCCCATGGAGTCACACGATTTCAAAACGTTATATAAGAAAATGTTAGATTATTTATCTTTTCTTAAACCGTGCAGCCTAGAACTTCTAAATGTGACATGTGCCACCTTCTTATGCAGTTGAAAAATACTTAATGTGTTAAATTTTTATATTCTAGTGTCCTGAAGGGAATACATGTTCGAATCCTACCTGGGAGGTTATATCCTTCCATGAAAATTTGACAATAATGTCAAATTTCCCACAATTTTCCCACATTGATATTGTATATGGCTAAGTTACTTGCCTTTAGAAGGGTAGGTGATTAGTGGCCAAAGACAATGGCCCAGGAGAGCTATGTTATGTGGGCTGGACTAAAATAACCAAAATTGTGTTGAATCGGCGTTTAACACAGTATGAAAAATATTATATGAGAAATCCGTATTTTACGGTATTTTTATTACATGTAAATCAATTTTCGATATGGATAGCTAAAATCGATTTATGCAGATGAACTATATCAGATGTACACACATATTTTAAATCATTAACAACTTTTGCCCTTTTCTCTGTTTCAGCAACCAACGTCAAGCATGTCAGATGTAAGTCCCATATAATTTATTTCTTTGTTGATAAAATCTTAGTTAGTGAGAATATCAAATAAAATGGCACACTGATAGTTGCACAGTTAGCCTACTAAATCAATACGTATGAATTACACTATTATCATTCTGTCTACTATTTAAATATTCAGTATAACCTATATTATTATTAATAAATAAAAGCTTAAATGTATACATGTAGGTGAACAATATCAGATATACACATATATATTTTTAAATCATTGTCTATCATTGCACATTTTCTTTTTCAGCAAACAACGTTAAGCATGTCAGATGTAAGTCCATTGATTTATTTCTATATCAATAAAATCTTAGAGTAAGTGAGAATATCACAAAAAATAAAACTCTGATAGTTGCATAGTTAAGTTACTAATCAATACAAATGAATTACGCCACAATCATTCTGTCTACCATTTAAACATATACATTTGTATGTATTGATCTTGATGATTCAACATTCTTTGGTATCATTAAACTACAAATACTTAAAATGCTATGCAAACAAACTTAAATGTAAAAAAACCTATTTATAATACAAAATACCAGATCTATAGTAGATATAGTATAACCTGCATTAACAGCCATCTGCTATCAGCGGTCACCTGCTGTAAGTGGTTTATCTGGCTTTCTCCCAATGAAAATCACTATATTTTGAACCTGTTATAAGCAGCCACCTGCTGTCTGTGGCCAGTGGTAACCAATTTCCTTACAAATTCACCAATTTACCTGTGTTAAGTGGTCATGATCAGTTAAATTTTAGAATTAACAAAGTGTCACCATCATTATATAATGGTCCAGATGTGTGAAAACCTACCCAGTTGAGTCTTTAAACAGTCTAAATTTATCAACTAAGTGTCATAACAAAATAAAACTTCAAATATTCAACTGACAGTGTTACTTGTGTCCTTTTTTGAAGATAATTTATCTGAACCAGGTTTAAGTGGTCACCTCCTGTAAGCAGCCAATTTAGTCACTTCCCTTCAATGGCTGCTTAATGTTGGTGATACTGTATTCTATTACAGGTCGAAAGTTAACTTTATCATATTTTTTATCTCATTTATCATAGTGTGTTTTATTCATATTGAACTATAATTTATCTTTATGTAATAACTATGTGTTATTTGTCCTGTGAAGTGCCAAATTCACTGCACAATACTGCAAAACTTGTTCAATAAATCTGAAAACAGGGCCGAAATCTGTTATAGGGCCAATACAAATTTACAAGATCTAGTTTAATTATAAATTTCTCCGCTTTGATTGATTGTTAAACAGGTCCAATATCAAAAAGTGGTCCGTAAGTAGTTATTCAATATAATTGTCATAAAATAAGTGATTTAATATAGGCCCTTTTCTCGGGTAGGTCAAATTGGCCCTTGGCTATGGGTCAATGCGAATGCTTTTGGAAAAAACTGAGCCTATATCAAATCACTAATTTAATAGCATATATCATTACTCATAAAAACTCATAATATTTATATTTCCTTTGACTTATATATGTCGGAGCAACTTTAGAAAGCATACAAATACAAAAAGTGTAATTATGACATGCGCACCTAACTTAAACGGCTGTAGACTGTTAGATTGATTTATATTTCATCCAACGGCATCTTTTATCATATGTTTAAGAATGGCTAGTCACCGGTTGAAATATCGTGGGCTTATCGATCGAGTTGAAACATGCATTTTTCAATATTCGGAATGTAACTATCGAGTTTCTTATTTTCCCTCTGTATTTTATCTAATGATAGCACACTCCATTGTAAAACAAATATTTATATTCTATACTTAGGTTGATGTCCAGAAAGATGCAAATGACAAACAAGTAGATGTCAAAGTTAATTTTGTAGAAACAGATCCAGACGAGTTTTGTACTAAAACATATCCGGCAGACTTGACTCTCATTATAGAGGGTAGGCCGTTACTTGTCAACAGATCGTTGTTAGTAAACACTTCTCCTGTCTTTGATACAATGCTATCTGGAGATTTTAGAGAGAAAGATCAGCAGACCATTACACTGCCAGGAAAGAAATTCAACAATTTTGTTGAATTTATGCGATGTATGAACCCACGCATATCTAAACCGGTAACTGTGAATAATGTCTATGACGTCCTTCCTCTTGCACATGAATATGAAGTTAAACATTTGTTGCCAGCCTGTGAGATGGCCTTAATAAAAGTGTCTGAAAATGCTGCAGATGAGTTGTACATTATTCTCAAGATAGCCTCAATGTACAACCTGAAAGAATTAACTTCAAAATGTGTTAAATTAGCCGCAGAAAGACCACATGGCGAAATCGAAGAGGCTGGAAGAACACATGAATTAGATACAATTACAATCAATTCAGTAAAAGCACAAATGTTAACTAATTTGACAACTAAACACAAAGATATATTTGTTCACATTACGACATCTGAAGCTTTGTACAGAGTTCTTGGTATTCAGTCCGAAAAACTTAAGTTGGTGACAGCATTTAAAAATGGTAAAGTCTTTGGTGATTTTAGGAAATTGCAACTGACCACTACTTTCAACCAATCAATTGATATGTGTATTGATGGCAATATATACACTATGGCATTACAGAAGACAAAAATAAAGGCAGATGGAACAAAAACAATTCTCTGTACAAACATTTGTTTAACTACTATTCATAAATCTGTTCGAATTTCTCCTTTTTATTGTGTAAGTGGTATATACATAAAAAATTGGAAGGACCCAAACAAGGACATATATCAGGACAAGGTTTTTGCTTCAAACGCTGATTCTTTAAAACTAGATAGAGATGTTAATTATCTGTCAGACAAAACTGCCGGTTATATAAATGAAGGAATGTTAATTGATATAGAGTTGTTTTTGTTTATAGTGAACAAGTAACTTCAATATTTAATTTAGAGTCAATTTGCATTCAATCCATCGTCGTTGGTGACTTAACATTTTGTTGAAATAGTGGCCCAACTGGGAAACAATTTGTTTTATGTTGATGTTTGTTATTTTGTTTCAGAAAACTTATGATTATTCCATCAAATCTTAGATATTTGTATCATGCAAACAAGATATTTACTGACAAAGAGAATAAAATTTCAAAAATAAAGTTTGGTGTTAATTGTAAGGCACGTGTTCTTACAAATGACAAAACAATTGTCATTTTGTTATTATTGAAGTGAGATATGCTCATTGAAATAAATGTTTATTAAGCATCAATGATGTGAATAAAAATTAAGTTTTGTTCTTTAATCGTGTCATCAAGCTATTTTTATTTGTTCGGGACTTCAGTCCTGAACAAATATATGTACCATAATTCAGACCCTTCCCGATTTTGAAATTTACCGAATCCAGAAGTAGTCCTTCAGTATATAAGAATAATACAATTCAAAAAGATTGTCTGCTATGACGTGCCGATTAATACATTTGTAATCCGAACTGTATCTCAAGTGTAAGTTTAACCGCATCTATGTTGTGCGTCTCAGTAGGGATGGTTACGCCATAAGTTGAGTAAGTAACAGAAAGGTTTCAACGATTCAGTGGCGACCCGTTGTGCGTTTCTTT
Organism: Mactra quadrangularis; assembly: GCA_025267735.1. Classification (NCBI taxonomy): domain Eukaryota; kingdom Metazoa; phylum Mollusca; class Bivalvia; order Venerida; family Mactridae; genus Mactra; species Mactra quadrangularis. The sequence continues at coordinate 7,118,943 of CM046309.1, forward strand.
AATCAGTAGGGATGTTACATCGTCTTATGTAATAGAACAGATTTGTTCGAATAGAAAGAGTTTATGTTTGTTTTGTTGGGGTTAACGCCGTAGCAACACACTGAATATGTCATATAACGGCGGTCAGTCAACCTACGTACTGTTCCTGGAAAGCCTAAATCTCTGAGTTTAGCTGTTTACCAACTACTAGGAACATACTTTCGTCAGTGACTTACAACTGCTCTACAGATAATCATTGGTAGGAGATAGATGGCTGTAGAAATAATTTCCTGACCAAGCTCTACGGAAGTATGCCCGTCCGGAAATCGAACCCACGACCTCTCAATCAGTAGACTTGCGTACTACCAACTGAGCTAGCCAGGAAAATATTTAATCTATAACAAATTTCTAAAGCTCTTTTTGTTTATCTGGGTAAAAATCAATACAAAAATGGACTTACTAATTGATCAATCTGTACACGTTTTTACCTAACAAACCAGTGTCACCGATCGGTCCTTTGTATACATTCTGTGTTGAAGCACTATATCATCTTTAACTTTTGAAACCCGAACAAATTCAGTGCCTACAGCGCTTAGATTTACAAATTGGTCGACGAAGGTGCTTGGACAAATTTAATTTCGGGAAACAAACTAACTGATCATATATACTATACTATATACGGTTTTTCTCCCGCTTGCCTATGTATACTTAACGAAACTTCTAAGTACTCCGATTTCAGTATTGTAGAAAATCTTATTTTTCAACATTAAAGTCTGATCGATGATGGGAATGTGTTTTGGACCGTACTGACCTTTGCTTTCATGGTTTTCATGCTACTGTATCAATGCAAAACCATTTTTGTCGCACATGCGTTAACCTGGGAAGATTTTCTAATTGTTTTGATTGAACAGAAATTAACCAATTAGAAGTCTTATTATGCAGGTGACGCACCGTCTGACAAAAGACCTATGACAATTTCTCGTTCTTGAAGCGACATTCGAGCCATTTCTTGATTTTTTGTTGTGCATATCAACACACTAATGTTTTTCACTAAAACTGACAACGTCCATTTTTTTGCACGATAAGCACGTGCGCATTTCCTTTTTTCTGCACATACACGAAAAAACCAATTTTGCATCAATTAAGAAGCATGAAAACCATGCAAGCAGACGACAGTATAGTCCTATACAAATTTCCATTAACGATCGGTCTTAATGTTGAAAAATGAAAATTTCTGACAACATTGAAATCGGTGTACTTAGAAGTTTTGTAAAGTATACCATTTAGGGAAGTTTATAGCCAATGAAGAAGGTATGTGCCTAATACTAGGTTACACGTTTGGACTAGACGCATGACCGCCACAATAGGGCTGAAAATGTTGAAAGCGGTATTTAATTAGACAATCTATGTACATGGTGAAAAAAATTAAGATATGATTGCTATAGAAATATAGACTATGAAATGGTGTAATTACAATAAAAATGTACATAACAAGTTTATTCAACGAGGCTACACATTTGGATTAATCCAATCTTTCATAATTCTGGTAAAAAACTTAGCACAAATTCAAATATTAGGCAGTTATGCGCAAACGTGCTTTTCTATCGTCATTTACATGTTAATTACAATTTCAACAAATAACATATAGTTGTCTACATTTTGTTGTAAATGATGATATATAGGCACGAGTTTTGTAAGCTATAATTAAATATTGAGTTCTTAAGCACGAGTTATATAATATGTATACCAAAACTAGTGTATAGAACACGTATATCCAATTAACATATTAAAAGATAGGTAAAATATGATAGGCCTACAAAGTCACACATCAAGTCTGAAATATACTATTCAAAAGTTATAACGTAAACAGGTACAAAAACATAAGTATTATCAAATGTTTTGATGCAAATAATATGGAATTTTACACGATAATTGAACAACTACTTGTCATGCGTATTCAACAAAAAATATGAAACGATTGTTTAAAAAAATCTTAACAGAATCAAAAGCCCAGTAGGAGGAATAAAGTTAACAAGAGTTTGAAAATGAGTGTGAGTCTCTTTTGAATTTACGACTGCTAAATGACTGCATCTTATAGACCTAATAAGACGTCGCACAAATACGCAATCTGATTAAAAACCCGATCTAAAATCTTCCGCTAGCCTACTTGCTAATATAAATATGGCCGTCACGTTCAGGTGACATTTTCTCATCATAATATTCTTGACGAAATTGTTATGATTAGTAACTTGTTTAATTCGTCTATGTAACGCAATTTGAAATGAGCCGTCCGATCGCAGACTGTGAATAATACCTCTGTTAAGTTAGCTCGCAAACCTTGGTCTTTAAATAGAATTAACGAATCAAAATGTTATTGATAGCGTTTTGTCTAGATGAAAGCTACGCATTAATTGATTGACATAAAGGCCATCTCGACGTGACCCTCCATTGAGATCTTAAATATCCTGTACGACAACGCTCTACAGAATATCTCTGTACGGAGATTGTACAAAACGCTGTAAGATGTTTGTCCATTCATCGTGTAAATCAATGCTTAATTCCTGTAACGTCACATACTGTACCAGACGTTGACGTATGCGTCGGTCAAACTCGTCCCAAAGTTATTTAATTGGATTTTGTCTACTGAAAAACGACGGCTAGTCTAAAATGTCAATGTAATTAGCAATGAGAAATTAACTTATTGTCCGGACGGCAAGTGGCCTGGCGTATCTGATTTGATAATTAGGCCAGGACGTCCGCTGACGTATGGAAGAATGAGGTTACTGAGAACTTCATCATAGAAGCGTTAGACGTTGTGGTTCCCAATAATCACTAAAAGAACCAACTTGTCAAAATGATCAATATCACACCACAATTACCTATATGAATACATTTGCTCCATAACCTGATAATTGTTGATGCTGTTTTCAGTCCAACTGCTTGCCCCGGTATTCAATGCTCAATCGTTGAATATTTACTGACTTGTTTCAAAAACGACGAGTGCTATATGTCGTTCGGTCTCTAGAGTTTCCAGTAAACTTTAACTTTTTGTGTAGACGCTAACGTGCAGTACAGGGCTTATGAAACTTAGTAATAAAAGTACTGACAGTACTGATTTGACGGTAGCACTGAAATTGTGCATTCAAGAATTGTACCCCGATTAAATGTTTGAAGTCTAAAAAACTGAAGCTAGTGACGACGTTTAAAAATAGTAAAGTCTTCGGTGATTTTAGAAATTTGCAAATTCTATCGTTATGAAGAAGACAAACGTAAATGCAAATGATGCATCTACACGAGATTGTAAACACATTTGTTTAACAACTAAATATAAGTACATGTTTTATGTTCAAATATCCCCTATTGAATGAATAAGTGGTATATACATAAAAAATTGGATGGACAAAAACAAGGACATATATCAGGAGAAGTATTTCACTTCAAAGACGGATTCTTTAACACTTGATAGGGATGTTTACTTTCTGTCAGACAAAAATGACAGTTATATAAATGAAGAAATGTGGTTTGATATAGAGTTTTATTTTGTTTACAGTGAACCAGTTACTACAATATTGAGAGCCTATAATTAACGCTCATTCTATCACCGATGGTGACCAAACATTTTGTTAAGTTACCTAAGATTTTGAAATAGTAGCTCAGCTTGCAATTGATAGTGAAACCATTTTTTTTTAATTTGAAGTTTGTCATTTGGTTATGATTCAGACGTGTTATAAGTATTGTATCAGTAATTAATTATTTGTATAAGGCAAAATACATAATGACCATAAGATTAAAATCATTTATAAAATTTTTTGTCAATCTGCTGGTACTTAAACTGACACAAAATTGTAACTGACATTTAGTTGTTTTTGAAGTGAGATATGCTCATTGTTATAAATGTAAATTTAGCGTTGATGATATGAATTGGAGTTGATTTTGATCTTTGAAATATGCTATCGACTTTTTATCTTCACAGTGGTCTATAATTGATCTTGAACAAATTACATTTTGAAAAAAAAACTGATCATACAAACAAATAGTAACTTTACTGTAATGAAATTTTATCAGATGTATTATAATAAAGATTGATTCATTTGTTGTTAAACCAATAAATGTTTTTTTTTAATTTGCTTATATCACCCTTTTGCCTGGGTAAATGTGAATAGGTTTCTACTAAATTCAGAATCGATTTTGTTCAAGGACTTTCGGAGATAATAGCAGATGTATACACTATTTACATACTATATATTAGAGTCTACAATTATGGTATATATATAAACAGCAATTATAAGCATATATATGTATAATAACACAAAAAATCAACGATGTATTGCTTATCACTGACAATTGGGATGATATAAATAATGTAATTTTGCACATACAATATATTATTAGATCAATAATTAAACATTAAAAGGAATGACAGAACACATGATTGTGACAAAGAATATAACAAGAACAAAGTTCATGAATTGACAATGAGAACCTCCACATCTATTTTCAACCTGTTGTAGTGGCTAATGGTCTCTTGTCAGAATGTATAATTCCTCATTTCAGAAACCTCTATAACACAATATATAGGTCATATCACAGCGGTCAGTCAACCTACTCATCGTTCCTGGTAAGGCTAAATCTATGGATAAGCTGTTAACAAGTTACTAGACACATACTTCCGTCAGTGTCTGACATCTGCCATACATGATTAAGAATCAGTGGTAGAATGAATAATGGCCGTAGAAATCAATTTTATGACAAAACTAAACGAAACTATGAACCCTCGATCATTAGACGTGCGTGGTATCAGCTAAGCTAGGCGGGCGGCCTTTTTTCAAAATAAAAAATTTAGGTATGTGACATTGCTTGGTAACATAGGTATTTTATATTAAGATATTGCTCAGTGATAAGAAATAAAAACTCTTAACCACTCGATGTGAGAGAAACTCATATAAGAATCTAGAGAAAGAAAACTAAAGAAACACAAAAAAAAACAGGAAGACAAAAAGTGTGTAATGGCTGATATTGTGGGATTCATGGCTGTTTTGTATGAATTGACAGTCTTGATTGGTTTCATATAATGGTTGAAACTCTTCAGAGAGAACATGCAAGTATTTAAACCTGACACAATATTATTAGTCTATTATTATATTGAGAACATGGTAAATGAACCAGACTCATCTGACATTACAAACAAGAGACGATGCCGTGAGTTCTACTTGATACAGGAAATACAAACACTAACCATGATTTAGATATTTGAATGTGCCGAATTTTTCGACAAACACTTTTATTTATACATATTATACTTATTTAAAGACAAAGTGACACACTACACGATGATTTTATTCGCATACAGTGCAATTCGGATACGGTCGCTATTTCACGTTTTAGTATTCCTGTAAGAATCCGTCTCCTCAAAATTTTAACTCTTAAACCTTATGTCTGCAGCGTGTTCAGTTACACTGAACGTTCCAAAACGTTCCGTAACGGAAGTGTCGGAACAACAACTCAACCCTACTTACGGATTGAGTTGTCCCAATTTTGAGTTGAGTTATGCATGGGGTTGAGTTTTCCCGTACCTGTAACGTTAGCTAACAGTAGTTACTGAACACGGGGATGATGTCGTGTACGTAAATTTAATTTTTGTTTTTTAAAAACGTATGTTGAAGAGAAACATGTCAATTGAAGAGAAATGTCAAAAACTTCTATAAAATGGTGTTTCTCTGGTTCGTGCCAGAAAAGTTTGAACCAAATGAAAACACAGCTGGCGGGAACGAACGATTATAACACGCCAAAAATCATACGGGATCTTCCACCTTCGCGTCAAAGAATTAGAGTTTCTTGACGAGAAGTTTGAAGTTTACTTCAGACAAAACAAAGAGCAATTTCAAGCTTACCCTTTATCATGCTAAATGCCGACCGCTTGTTGTTCGAATCCGGTTAAGAGTGAAGCTCGCACAATTCTAAAATATTACTTGTATTTAATTATTATTATCATTTTAATTAATTGCGTTGTCAAATCACCAAAATCATAATTAATCGAATCTTTAGTAAGGGATAGATCACACAATTACGGCATTTTTAAATCTGGGAGGCGTATTTGATAATTAATACAACAAAAAGCGCCCGACAGAACCCCAAAACATCAAATGTTCAATAAAATACCTTCGGACTCTACCACCCGCCTTGATATCAACTGTATACGTTTAAATTTATAGTTACAGGTCGTTAATGTGAACATAACGCATGCATGTAAACATAGACAGTTTTTTTACACCCAATATTTTAGTTGAACTACTTTAAAACTAGCTATTTATTTGTACTTGTTTAATTTTATTCAATAAGCTTATTGCAGTTCTTCAATAGTCGCTTTCGATAAAAATTGTTACCCGTATCTATGAAAACTGGCGGGGGTTTAATATATGCGCTACTGAGAGTTGGGTAAAATTGAACAAATAAAATTTAATAATATTTTTTTTGGTTTTAACGTCGTATTCAACACATATTTAGATTTAGGTTATATACACGACGTCCAACCCTTCCTACTCTAGGTTTCCTGGACACTTTTCTATCACCAGCACTAACTTACCCTACGACGTGACCGACAATTCAAGTATAGGCTATGACCTACAGCGACCGGGCTCGAACCCGTAATCTCTGGATTCGGAGTCAGAAATACTAACCACTACGCCACGACCGCGGCTTTTCATATTCTAGTAAGTTTAAGCATATTTTATTGACGCAGTTGGAAGTGCGCCGGGAATTCGAAATCTCGTGTCCCGTAGGGGGTACGGGTTCGAATCCCATCCGGGGGTTATACACTTCCATGAAAATTTGACCATAAAATCAATTTTCCTACATCTATTAGATAATATGGAGAAGTTTCCGGTCTTGTGGAAGGGTAGAAGAGAACTGGTTATAGACAAGAGTCTACGAAAGCTGAGTTAGGTGCGCCGGACGCCGCAAAATGACCTAAATATTATTTACATAGCAACAAGTACAATTTCGAATGAACATTATATACTTTTTATTATAATCAATGTTTAATACTAGTTAAAGGGGTATGGTTAAATCAAAACATGATGTATGTGCATTATTTTATTTACCTATTTAAGGGACAAAGCAATCGTTAAAGTACGAAATACACAAGGCTTTTAACATAATCTGTATGTTCTAATGTTAACCATAGGCGGATTTGTAAAATTGAACATGATCCAACGGCTGTAAGAATTATATGATATACATGTACATGTATATCTAGATGTTTTTCTTGTATACCCTGGAAACGGATAGGTTCTGTAAATGTGCATGAATTCCTTAGAAATGAGATTTAGGGGTCGCAGCAATCTGAGCCCCAGGTCAAGGCTTTGTCTAGAACCCATAGTGGGCCATTGAATACGACCCTAGACACTCAGTCTGCTTTGTTCATTTACTGCCCCCGTAACTTGAAATCCCCCCGTAATTGGAAATCCTGGATCCGCCTATGTTAACTTCTGCAATATAAATACAAATGTAGATTTTCGAAAATTATAGTGACATAGTTTAGAATGCATTTTCTGAAAGTCGATATTATGTATTCATTAACGGATATGACGTTAAATCACTTGCTTCATGAGAGAGAAGGTAGTTGTACTGTCAAAGACGATAACAGATAAAAATTTAGATATACCTAACAACAACACGAAAAATGGCAGAGGTATGTAAAACTTTTACTGGATATTTGTTATGTTAATCATGTGTTGATTCTAAGTATATATCTGCTTTCCATTATTGATTTTTTTACAATATATTTGATGTAAACTTATTTCATGTCGAAACTTGTCCAACAATAACTAGCGGTTGAAATATATTCTTAATTCAGAACTTTAAATGGTAACATTGCGAATTTTACCTAATGTTAAAGAAGTATGAGCTATTAAACTAAAGGTTTGGCAGTACATACAGACGGTATTTCAATAAAATAAAAATGGCTGTTCATATTATAAAATCTAGAATACGATTGATAATTGGTTCATATTCGAATGACCAACTACGCTATTATGAGTGCAATGTAATTATTAATTAAGTACAATATAATACAATATTAATTAAGTACAATATAATAGCATCTAAGCTGGTTGTTGTTTCGTTGTTTCATGCAAGAGTAGTCATTATGCACAAAGTACCCAGGGGATCCAAATTTTACATAGTTATACAAAAAGTAATTCCTAAAACAAACTGTAATTTAAAGAGCTTTTTTATACTTGCATGTGGTAATCTTCAATTCAAAGTCCTCTACCAAGATTTATCCCATTATGTCCATGAGGTCAAAATTAGTCTCGCCCATGGAGTCACACGATTTCCAAACATTATATAAGAAAATGTTAAATTATTTATCTTTTCTTAAACCATGCAGCCTAGAACTTCTAAATGTGACATGTGCCACCTTACGCAGTTCAAACATACTTAATGTGCTTATTTTTGATAAGGGAATACATGTTCGAATCCTACCTGGGAGGTTATATCCTTCCATGCAAATTTGACAATTATGTCAATTTTCCTACATTAATATGGTATATGGCTAAGTTACTTGCCTTTAGAAGGGTAGGTGAATAGTGGCCAAAGACTAGGGCTCAGGAGAGCTATGTTATGTGTGCTGGACTAAAATAACCAAAATTGTGTTGAATCGGCGTTTAACACAGTATGAAAAAATATAATATGAGAAATCTGTACTTTACGATATTTTTTATTACTTGTAATTCAATTTTCGATGGATGGCTAAAATTGATAAATGCAGATGAACTTTATCAGATGTACACATATTTTTAAATCATTTTCATTTTTTGCCCTTTTCTCTGTTTCAGCAACCAACGTCAAGCATGTCAGATGTAAGTCCCATATAAGTTATTTCTTTGTCAATAAAATATTGAGAATATCAAAATAAAATGACGCACTGATATAGTTACATAGCTAGATTACTAAATCAATACTTATGAATTACACCGCAATTATTCTGTCTACCATTTAAATATATACATTTGATGTATTGATCTTGATGATTCAACATTCTTTGATATCATTAAACTACAAAATACTTAAAATGCTATGCAAACAAACATAAATGTAAAAAAAACTATTGATAAGACAAAATACCAGATCTAGAGTAAATATAGTATAACCTGCATTAACAGCCACCTGCTATCAGCGGTCACCTGCTGTAAGTGGTTTATCTGGCTTTCTCCCAATGAAAATCACTATATTTTGAACCTGTTTTAAGCAGCCACCTGCTGTCTGTGGCCAGTGGTAACCAATTTCCTTACAAATTCACCAATTAACCTGTATTAAGTGGTCATGATCAGTTAAATTTTAGAATGAACAAAGTGTCACCATAATTGTATAATGGTCCAGATGTGTGAAAACCCACCCAGTTGAGTCTTTAAACCGTCTAAATTTACCAAACAAGTGTCATAACAAAATAAAACAAATATTCAACTGACAGTGTTACTTGTGTCCTTTTTGAAGATTTATCTGAACCAGGTTTAAGTGGTCACCTCCTGTAAGCAGCCAATTTAGTCACTTCCCTTTAATGGCTGCTTAATGCTAATTATACTGTATTCTATTACAGGTCGGCGGTTAACTTTATCATAATTGTTATCTCATTTATCATAGTGCGTTTTATTCATATTGAACTATAATTTATCTTATGTAATGATTATGTGTTATTTGTCCTGTGAAGTGCCAAATTCACTGCACAATACAGCAAAACTTGTTCAATAAAACTGAAAACAGGGCCAAAATCTGTTATAGGGCCAATAAAGATTATTAGCCCTTGCTTAATGACCATTTTCTCCGCTTTGATTGATTGATATACATACCCAATATCAAAAAGTGGTCCGCAAGTAGTGATGTAATATAATTGTCATAAAATAAGTGATTTAATATAGGCCCTTTTCTCGGGTCGGTCAAATTGGCCCTTGGCTATGGGTCAATACGAATGCTTTTAGAAAAAACTGAGCCTATATCAAATCACTAATATAATAGCATATATCATTACTCATAAAAACTCATAATATTTATATTTCCTTTGACTTATATATGTCGGAGCAACTTTAGAAAGCATACAAATACAAAAAGTGTAATTATGACATGTGTACCTATCTTTAACGGCTGTAGACTGTTAGATTGATTTATATTTCATCCAACGGCATCTTTTATCATATGTTTAAAGATGGCTAGTCACCGGTTGAAATATCGTGGGCTTATCGATCGAGTTGAAACATGCATTTCTTCAATATTTTGAAACGTAACTATCGAATTTTTTTATTTTCCCTTTGTATTTTATCAAATGATAGAACACTTTATTGTGAAACAAAACATATCTTCTGTTTTTAGGCTGATGTCCCAAGTGATGCGAATGACAAACAAGTAGATGTCAAAGTTAAATATGTAGAAACAGCTCCAGACGAATTTTGTACTAAGACATGCCCAGCAGACTTAACACTTATTAGAGAGGGCTAGTCATTACTGGTTAGCAGAACCTTATTAGGAAACCTATCTCCAGTCTTTGATGCAATGTTTTCTGGAGATTTTAGAGAGAAAGATCAGCAGACCATTACATTGCCAGGGAAGAAATTTAACAATTTTGTTGAATTCGTGCGATGTATGAATCCACACATTTCTAAACCGGTAACCGTGGATAACGTCTATGATGTTCTGCCTCTTGCACATGAGTATAAATGTCAACAAATGCTGCCAGCCTGTGAGATGGCATTAATCAAAGTGTCTGAGAATGTTGCAGATGAGTTGTACAATATTCTCAAGATAGCCTCAATGTACAACCTGAAAGAATTAACAGCAAAATGTGTTAAATTAGCAGCAGAAAGACCACCTGGTGAAATCGAAAAGGCGAGAAGAACTCATGAATTAGATACAAACACAATCAACGCAGTAAAAGCACAAATGTTAACTAATTTGACAACTAAACACAAAGACATATTTGTTCACATTACGACATCTGAAGCTTTTTACAGAGTTCTTGGTATTCAGTCCAAAAAACTTAAGTTGGTGACAGCATTTAAAAATGGTAAAGTCTTTGGTGATTTTAGGAAATTGCAACTGACCACTACTTTTAACCAATCAATTGATATGTGTATTGATGGCAATATATACACTATGGCATGACAGAGGACAAACAGAAATGCAGATGGAACAAAAACAACTCATAATTCATACATTAGTTTAACAACTAAACATAAGTCTGTTCGAATTTCTCCTTTTTATTGTGTAAGTGGTATATACATAAAAAATTGGATGGACCCAAACAAGGGCATATATCAGGACAAGGTTTTTGCCTCAAATGAGGATAATTTAATACTTAATGGTACTGTTAGTTATCTGTCAGACAAAAATGCCGGTTATATAAGTGAAGGAATTTTGTTTGATATAGAGTTGTTTTTGTTTATAGTGAACAAGTAACTTCAAAATGAAAATGAGAGCCAATTTGCATTCAATCTATCGTCGGTGGTGACTTGACATTTTGTTGAAATAGTGGCCCAACTTGGAAGCAATTTGTTTTATGTTGATGTTTGTTATTTTGTTTCATAAAACTTATGATTATTCCATCAAATCTTAAATATTTGTATCATGCAAACAAGATATTTACTGACAATGAAAATATTTATTTTAAAGTGTAGTGTTAATTGTAAGGCACGTGTACTTACAAATGACAGAACAATGGTCATTTTGTTGTTATCAAAGTGAGATATGCTCATTGAATAAATGTCTATTAAGCATCAATGATGTGAATAAAAATTAAGTTTTGTTCTTTAATTGTGTCATCAAGTTATTTTATTTGTTCGGGACTTCAGTCCTGAACAAATATATGTACCATAATTCAGACCCTTCCCGATTTTGAAATTTACCGAATCCAGAAGTAGTCCTTCAGTATATAAGAATAATACAATTCAAAAAGATTGTCTGCTATGACGGGCCGATTAATACATTTGTAATCCGAACTGTATCTCAAGTGTAAGTTTAACCGCTTCTATGTTGTGCGTCTCAGTAGAGATGGTTACGCCACAAGTTGAGTAAGTAACAGAATGGTTTCAACGATTTAGTGGCGACCCGTTGTGTGTCTCTGTTATCAGTAGAGATGTTACATCGTCTTATGCTATAGAATGGATACGTTCGAATAGAAAGAGTTTATGTTTGTTTTGTTGGGGTTAACGCGGTAGCAACACACTGAATATGTCATATAACGGCGGTCAGTCAACCTACGTACTCTTCCTGGAAAGGCTAAATCTCTGAGTTTAGCTGTTTACCAACTACTAGGAACATACTTTCGTCAGTGACTTACAACTGCTCTACAGATAATCATTGGTAGGAGGTAGATGGCTGTAGAAATAATTTCATGACCAGGCTCTACAAAAGTATGCCCGTCCGGAAATCGAACCCACGACCTCTCAATCAGTAGACTTGCGTACTACCAACTGAGCTAGCCAGGAAAATATTTAATCTATAACAAATTTCTAAAGCTCTTTTTATTTATCTGGGTAAAAATCAATACAAAAATGGACTTACTAATTGATCAATCTGAACACGTTTTTACCTAACAAACCAGTGTCACCGATCGGTCCTTTGTATACATTCTGTGTTGAAGCACTATATCATCTTTAACTTTTGAAACCCGAACAAATTCAGTGCCTACAGCGCTTAGATTTACAAATTGGTCGACGAAGGTTCTTTGACAAATTTAATTTCGGGAAACAAACCAACTGATCATATACTATATACGGCTTTTCTCCCGCTGGCCTATGTATACTTAATGAAACTTCTAAGTACTCCGATTTCAGTATTGTAGGAAGTCTTATTTTTCAACATTAAAGTCTGATCGATGATAGGAATGTGTTTTGGACCGTACTGACCTTTGCTTTCATGGTTTTTATGCTACTTTATCAATGCAAAACCATTTTTGTCGCACATGCGTTAACCTGGGAAGATTTTCCAATTGTTTTGATTGAACAGAAATTAACCAATTAGAAGTCTTATGATGCAGGTGACGCACCGTCTGACAAAAGACCTATGACAATTTCTCGTTCTTGAAGCGACATTCGAGCCATTTCTTGATTTTTTGTTGTGCATATCAACACACTAATGTTTTTCACTAAAACTGACAACGTCCATTTGTTTGCACGATAAGCACGTGCGCATTTTAATTTTTCTGCACATACACGAAAAAACCAATTTTGCATCAATTAAGAAGCATGAAAACCATGCAAGCAGACGACAGTATAGTCCTATACAAATTTCCATTAACGATCGGTCTTAATGTTGAAAAATGAAAATTTCTGACAACATTGAAATCGGTGTACTTAGAAGTTTTGTAAAGTATACCATTTAGGGAAGTTTATAGCCAATGAAGAAGGTATGTGCCTAATACTAGGTTACACGTTTGGACTAGACGCATGACCGCCACAATAGGGCTGAAAATGTTGAAAGCGGTATTTAATTAGACAATCTATGTACATGGTGAAAAAAATTAAGATATGATTGCTATAGAAATATAGACTATGAAATGGTGTAATTACAATAAAAATGTACATGTACATAACAAGTTTATTCAACGAGGCTACATATTTGGATTAATCCAATCTTTCATAATTCTGGTAAAAAACTTAGCACAAATTCAAATATTAAGCAGTTATGCGCAAACGTGCTTTTCTGTCGTCATTTACATGTTAATTACAATTTTAACAAATAACATATAGTTGTCTACATTTTGTTGTAAATGATGATATATAGGCACGAGTTTTGTAAGCTATAATTAAATATTGAGTTCTTAAGCACGAGTTATATAATATGTATACCAAAACTAGTGTATAGAACACGTATATTCAATTAACATATTAAAAGATAGGTAAAATATGATAGGCCTACAAAGTCACACATCAAGTCTGAAATATACTATTCAAAAGTTATAACGTAAACAGGTACAAAAACATAAGTATTATCAAATGTTTTGATGCAAATAATATGGAATTTTACACGATAATTGAACAACTACTTGTCATGCGTATTCAACAAAAAATATGAAACGATTGTTTAAAAAAATCTTAACAGAATCAAAAGCCCAGTAGGAGGAATAAAGTTAACAAGAGTTTGAAAATGAGTGTGAGTCTCTTTTGAATTTACGACTGCTAAATGACTGCATCTTATAGACCTAATAAGACGTCGCACAAATACGCAATCTGATTAAAAACCCGATCTAAAATCTTCCGCTAGCCTACTTGCTAATATAAATATGGCCGTCACGTTCAGGTGACATTTTCTCATCATAATATTCATGACGAAATTGTTATGATTAGTAACTTGTTTAATTCGTCTATGTAACGCAATTTGAAATGAGCCGTCCGATCGCAGACTGTAAATAATACCTCTGTTAAATTAGCTCGCAAACCTTGGTCTTTAAATAGAATTAACGAATCAAAATGTTATTGATAGCGTTTTGTCTAGATGAAAGCTACGCATTAATTGATTGACATAAAGGCCATCTCGACGTGACCCTCCATTGAGATCTTAGATATCCTGTTCGACAACGCTCTACAGAATATCTCTGTACGGAGATTGTACAAAACGCTGTAAGATGTTTGTACCAGACGTTGACGTATGCGTCGGTCAAACTCGTCCCAAAGTTATTTAATTGGATTTTGTCTACTGAAAAACGACGGCTAGTCTAAAATGTCATTGTAATTAGCAATGAGAAATTAACTTATTGCCCGGACGGCAAGTGGCCTGGCGTATCTGATTTGATAATTAGGCCAGGACGTCCGCTGACGTATGGAAGAATGAGGTTACTGAGAACTTCATCATAGTAGCGTTAGACGTTGTGGTTCCCAATAATCACTAAAAGAACCAACTTGTCAAAATGATCAATATCACACCACAATTACCTATATGAATACATTTGCTCCATAACCTGATAATTGTTGATGCTGTTTTCAGTCCAACTGCTTGCCCCGGTATTCAATGCTCAATCGTTGAATATTTACTGACTTGTTTCAAAAACGACGAGTGCTATATGTCGTTCTGTCTCTAGAGTTTCCAGTAAACTTTAACTTTTTGTGTAGACGCTAACGTGCAGTACAGGGCTTATGAAACTTAGTAATAAAAGTACTGATCGTACTGATTTGACGGTAGCACTGAAATTGTGCATTCAAGAATTGCACCCCGATTAAATGTTTGAAGTCTAAAAAACTAAAGCTAGTGACGACGTTTAAAAATAGTAAAGTCTTCGGTGATTTTAGAAATTTGCAAATTCTATCGTTATGAAGAAGACAAACGTAAATGCAAATGATGCATCTACACGAGATTGTAAACACATTTGTTTAACAACTAAATATAAGTACATGTTTTATGTTCAAATATCCCCTATTGAATGAATAAGTGGTATATACATAAAAAATTGGATGGACCAAAACAAGGACATATATCAGGAGAAGTATTTCACTTCAAAGACGGATTCTTTAACACTTGATAGGGATGTTTACTTTCTGTCAGACAAAAATGACAGTTATATAAATGAAGAAATGTGGTTTGATATAGAGTTTTATTTTGTTTACAGTGAACCAGTTACTACAATATTGAGAGCCTATAATTAACGCTCATTCTATCACCGATGGTGACCAAACATTTTGTTAAGTTACCTAAGATTTTGAAATAGTAGCTCAGCTTGCAATTGATAGTGAAACCATTTTTTTTTAATATGAAGTTTGTCATTTGGTTATGATTCAGACGTGTTATAAGTATTGTATCAGTAATTAATTATTTGTATAAGGCAAAATACATAATGACCATAAGATTAAAATCATTTATAAAAATTTTGTCAATCTGCTGGTACTTAAACTGACACAAAATTGTAACTGACATTTAGTTGTTTTTGAAGTGAGATATGCTCATTGTTATAAATGTAAATTTAGCGTTGATGATATGAATTGGAGTTGATTTTGATCTTTGAAATATGCTATCGACTTTTTATCTTCACAGTGGTCTATAATTGATCTTGAACAAATTACATTTTGAAAAAAAAACTGATCATACAAACAAATAGTAACTTTACTGTAATGAAATTTTATCAGATGTATTATAATAAAGATTGATTCATTTGTTGTTAAACCAATAAATGTTTTTTTTTAATTTGCTTATATCACCCTTTTGCCTGGGTAAATGTGAATAGGTTTCTACTAAATTCAGAATCGATTTTGTTCAAGGACTTTCGGAGATAATAGCAGATGTATACACTATTTACATACTATATATTAGAGTCTACAATTAAGGTATATATATAAACAGCAATTATAAGCATATATATGTATAATAACACAAAAAATCAACGATGTATTGCTAATCACTGACAATTGGGATGATATAAATAATGTAATTTTGCACATACAATATATTATTAGATCAATAATTAAACATTAAAAGGAATGACAGAACACATGATTGTGACAAAGATTATAACAAGAACAAAGTTCATGAATTGACAATGAGAACCTCCACATCTATTTTCAACCTGTTGTAGTGGCTAATGGTCTCTTGTCAGAATGTATAATTCCTCCATTTCAGAAACCTCTATAACACAATATATAGGTCATATCACAGCGGTCAGTCAACCTACTCACCGTTCCTGGTAAGGCTAAATCTCTGGATAACTTGTTAACAAGTTACTAGACACATACTTCCGTCAGTGTCTGACATCTGCCATACATGATTAAGAATCAGTGGTAGAATGAATAATGGCCGTAGAAATCAATTTTATGACAAAACTAAACGAAACTATGAACCCTCGATCATTAGACGTGCGTGGTATCAGCTAAGCTAGGCGGGCGGCCTTTTTTCAAAATAAAAAATTTAGGTATGTGACATTGCTTGGTAACATAGGTATTTTATATTAAGATATTGCTCAGTGATAAGAAATAAAAACTCTTAACCACTCGATGTGAGAGAAACTCATATAAGAATCTAGAGAAAGAAAACTAAAGAAATACAAAAAAAAAACAGGAAGACAAAAAGTGTGTAATGGCTGATATTGTGGGATTCATGGCTGATTTGTATGAATTGACAGTCTTGATTGGTTTCATATAATGGTTGAAACTCTTCAGAGAGAACATGCAAGTATTTAAAACTGACACACTATTATTAGTGTGTTATTATATTGAGAACATGGTAAATGAACCAGACTCATCTGTCAGTACAAACAAGAGACGATGCCGTGAGTTCTACTTGATACAGGAACTACAAACACTAACCATGATTTAGATATTTGAATGTGCCGAATTTTTCGACAAACACTTTTATTTATACATATTATACTTATTTAAAGACAAAGTGACACACTACACGATGATTTTATTCGCATACAGTGCAATTCGGATACGGTCGCTATTTCACGTTTTAGTATTCCTATAAGAATCCGTCTCCTCAAAATTTTAACTCTTAAACCTTATGTCTGCAGCGTGTTTAGTTACACTGAACGTTCCAAAACGTTCCGTAACGGAAGTGTCGGAACAACAACTCAACCCTACTAACGGATTGAGTTGTCCCAATTTTGAGTTGAGTTATGCATGGGGTTGAGTTGTCCCGTACCTGTAACGTTAGCTAACAGTAGTTACTGAACACGAGGCTGATGTCGTATACGTAAATTGTTTTTTTGTTTTGTAAACGTATGTTGAAGAGAAACGTGTCAATTGAAGAAAATGTCTTACCCTTTATCATGCTAATTGCCGACCGCTTGTTGTTCGAATCCGGTTAAGAGTGAAGCTCGCACAATTCTAAAATATTACTTGTATTTAATTATTATTATAATTTTAATTAATTGCGTTGTTAAATCACCAAAATCATAATTAATCGAATCTTTAGTAAGGGATAGATCACACAATTACGGCATTTTTAAATCTGGGAGGCGTATTTGATAATTAATACAACAAAAAGCGCCCGACAGAACCCCAAAACATCAAATGTTCAATAAAATACCTTCGGACTCTACCACCCGCCTTGATATCAACTGTATACGTTTAAATTTATAGTTACAGGTCGTTAATGTGAACATAACGCATGCATGTAAACATAGACAGTTTTTTTACACCCAATATTTTAGTTGAACTTCTTTAAAAGTAGCTATTTATTTGTATTTGTTTAATTTTATTCAATAAGCTTATTGCAGTTCTTCAATAGTCGCTTTCGATAAAATTGTTATCCGTATCTATGAAAACTGGCGGGGGTTTAATATATGCGCTACTGAGAGTTCGGTAAAATTGAACAAATAAAATTTAATAATATTTTTTTTGGTTTTAACGTCGTATTCAACACATATTTAGATTTAGGTTATATACACGACGTCCAACCCTTCCTACTCTAGGTTTCCTGGACACTTTTCTATCACCAGCACTAACTTACCCTACGACGTGACCGACAACTCAAGTATAGGCTATGACCTACAGCAACCGGGCTCGAACCCGTGATCTCTGGATTCGGAATCAGAAATACTAACCACTACGCCACGACCGCGGCTTTTCATATTCTAGTAAGTTTAAGCATATTTTATTGACGCAGTTGGAAGTGCGCCGGGAATTCGGAATCTCGTGTCCCGTAGGGGGTACGGGTTCGAATCCCATCCGGGGGTTATACACTTCCATGAAAATTTGACCATAAAATCAATTTTCCTACATTTATTAGATAATATGGAGAAGTTTCCGGTCTTGTGGAAGGGTAGAAGAGAACTGGTTATAGACAAGAGTCTACGAAAGCTGAGTTAGGTGCGCCGGACGCCGCAAAATGACCTAAATATTATTTATATAGCAACAAGTACAATTTAGAATGAACATTATATACTTTTTATTATAATCAATGTTTAATACTAGTTAAAGGGGTATGGTTAAATCAAAACATGATGTATGTGCATTATTTTATTTACCTATTTAACGGACAAAGCCATCGTTAAAGTACGAAATACACAAGGCCTTTTACATAACCTGTATGTTCTAACGTTAACCATAGGCGGATCCAAGGGGGGGGGGCGGAGCTAGCGTACGCTTCACCCTAAAATTGCCCAAGCAAAGGTTTTTTTATAGCGTATAAATATAAATGTAAAACATTTTCGCAATAAATAACAAAACTGGAACTGCGTTAATACAATGACATAAAGTATAATAATTTAAGAACATATCTTCTAAGTATTTGTAACATTTTAACATGATCCAACGGCTGTAAGAATTATATGATGTACATGTATATCTAGATGTTTTTATTGTATACCCTGGAAACGGATAGGTTCTGTAAATGTGCATGAATCCCTTAGAAATGAGATTTAGGGGTCGCAGCAATCTGAACCCCAGGTCAAGGCTTTGTCTAGAACCCATAGTGGGCCATATAATACGGCCCCTAGACACTCAGTCTGTTTGTTTATTTACCGCCCCCGTAACTTGAAATCCCCACCCGTAATTGGAAATCCTGGATCCGCCTATGTTAACTTCTGCAAAAAAATATAGATACAATATAATATTTTTGAAAATTATAGTGACATAGTTTAGAATGCATTTTCTGAAAGTCGATATTATGTATTCAATAACGGATATGACGTTAAATCACTTGCTTCATGAGAGAGAAGGTAGTTGTACTGTCAAAGACGATAACAGATAAAAATTTAGATATTCCTTACAACAACACGAAAATGGCAGAGGTATGTAGAACTTTTACTGGATATTTTGTTATGTTAATCATGTGTTGATTCTAAATATATATCTGCTTTTCATTATTGATTTTTTACAATACATTTGTAAATTATACGATATTTTAAGTGCCATATTTAATGTAAACTTATTTCATGTTGAAACTTGTCCAACAATAACTAGCGGTTGAAATGTATTCTTAATTCAGAACTTTAAATGATAATATTGCGAATTTATCAAATGTTAAAGAAGTATGAGCTATTAAACTAAATGTATATGCCGTACATACAGACGGTATTTCAATAAAATAAAAATGGCTGTTCATATTATAAAATAAAGAATACCATTGATAATTGGTTCATATTCGAATGACCAACTCAACTACGCTATTATGAGTGCAATGTAATTATTAATTAAGTACAATATAATAGCATCTAAGCTGGTTGCTTTTTCGGTGTTTCATGCAAGAGTAGTCATTATGCACAAAGTACCCAGGGGATCCAAAGTTTTACATAGTTATACAAAAAGTAATTCCTAAAACAAACTGTAATTTAAAGAGCTTTTTTATACTTGTATGTGGTAATCATCAATTCAAAGTCCTCTACCAAGATTTATCCCATTATGTCCATGAGGTCAAAATTAGTCTCGCCCATGGAGTCACACGATTTCCAAACATTATATAAGAAAATGTTAAATTATTTATCTTTTCTTAAACCATGCAGCCTAGAACTTCTAAATGTGACATGTGCCACCTTACGCAGTTCAAACATACTTAATGTGCTTATTTTTGATATTCTAGTGTCCCGAAGGAAATACATGTTCGAATCCTACCCGGGGAGGTTATATCCGTCCATGAAAATTTGACAATTATGTCAATTTTCCTACATTAATATGGTATATGGCTAAGTTACTTGCCTTTAGAAGGGTAGGTGAATAGTGGCCAAAGACAAGGGCCCAGGAGAGCTATGCTATGTGGGCTGGACTAAAATAACCAAAATTGTGTTGAATCGGCGTTTAACACAGTATGAAAAAATATTATATGAGAAATCCGTATTTTACGATATTTTTGATTACTTGCAAATCAATTTTCGATATGGATGGCTAAAATTGATACATGCAGATGAACTATATCAGCTGTACATACATATTTTTAAATCATTTACAACGTTTGCCCTTTTCTCTGTTTCAGCAACTAACGTCAAGCATGTCAGATGTAAGTTCAACATAATTTATTTCTTTGTTGATAAAATCTTAGTTTGTGAGAATGTCAAAATAAAATAACGCACTGATAGTTAGAAAGTTAGGTTACTAAATCAATACCACACTGTCTACCATTTAAATTTATACATTTGATGTATTGATCTTGATGATTCAACATTGTTTGGTATCATTAAATTACAAAATACTTAAAATGCTATACAAACAAACATAAATGTAAAAAAAACTATTGATAAGACAAAATACCAGATCTAGAGTAAATATAGTATAACCTGCATTAACAGCCACCTGCTATCAGCGGTCACCTGCTGTAAGTGGTTTATCTGGCTTTCTCCCAATGAAAATCACTATATTTTGAACCTGTTATAAGCAGCCACCTGCTGTCTGTGGCCTGTGGTAACCAATTTCCTTACAAATTCACCAATTTACCTGTACTAAGTGGTCATGATCAGTTAAATTTTAGAATTAACAAAGTGTCACCATCATTATATAATGGTCCAGATGTGTGAAAACCTACCCAGTTGAGTCTTTAAACAGTCTAAATTTATCAACTAAGTGTCATAACAAAATAAAACTTAAAATATTCAACTGACAGTGTTACTTGTGTTCTTTTTTGAAGATAATTTATCTGAACCAGGTTTAAGTGGTCACCTCCTGTAAGCAGCCAATTTAGTCACTTCCCTTCAATGGCTGCTTAATGCTGGTTATACTGTATTCTATTACAGGTCGGCAGTTAACTTTATCATAATTTTTATCTCATTTATAATTGTGTGTTTTATTCATATTGAACTATAATTTATATTTATGTAATAACTATGTGTTATTTGTCCTGTGAAGTGCCGAATTTACTGCACAATACTGAAAAACTGGTTCAATAAAACTGAAAACAGAACCGAAATCTGTTATATGGCCAATAACACTCATTAGCCATGGTTTAATAACGAATTTCTCCGCTTTGATTGATTGATATACAGGTCCAATATCAAAAACGTGGTCCGTAAGTAGTTATGTAATATAATTGTCATAAAATAAGTGATTTAATATAGGCCCTTTTCTCGGGACAGTCAAATTGGCCCTTGGCTTTGGGCCAATACGAATGCTTTTGAAAAAAAGCTGGGCCTATATCAAATCACTAATTTAATAGCATATATCATTACTTATAAAACTCATGATATTTATATTTCCTTTGACTTATATATGTTGAAGCAACTTTAGAAAGTATACCAATACAAAGAGTGTTATTATGACATGCGTACCTAACTTAAACGGCTGTAGACTGTTAGATTGATTTATATTTCATCCAACGGCATCTTTTATCATATGTTTAAGAATGGCTAGTCACCGGTTAAAATATCGTGGGCTTATCGATCGAGTTGAAACGCATTTCTTCAATATTTTGCAACGTAACTATCGAATTTCTTATTTTCCTTACATATTTTTATCAAATGATAGAACACTTTATTGTGAAACAAAAAATATATTCTGTATTTAGGCTGATGTCCCAAGTGATGCAAATGACAAACAAGTAGATGTCAAAGTTAAATATGTAGAAACAGATCCAGACGAATTTTGTACTAAAACATGTCCAGCAGACTTAACACTTATTATAGAGGGCAAGTCACTACTAGTTAGCAAAGTCTTGTTAGGAAACCTATCGCCTGTATTTGATACAATGTTATCCGGAGATTTTAGAGAGAAAGATAATCAGACCATTACATTGCCAGGGAAGAAATTTAACAATTTTGTTGAATTCATGCGATGTTTGAACCCACACATTGCTAAACCAGTAACTGTGGATAACGTCTATGATGTCCTTCCTCTTGCGCATGAATATCAAGCAAAGCATTTGTTGAAATTCTGTGAGATAATCTTGTTGGAAACTGCTGCAGATGAGTTGTTCAATGTACTCATGATAGCTACAATGTACAACCTGGAAGACTTAACTGCAAAATGTATTATATTAGCAGCAGAAAGACAACCTGGAGAAATCGAAGAGGCTGGAAGAACACATGAATTAGATACAAATACAATCAATGCAGTAAAGCTACAAATGTGGACTAATTTGACAACAAAGCACAAAGATATCTTTGTTCATATCACCACGTCTGAAGCTATGTACAGAGTTCTTGGAATTCAGTCCAAACAACTTAAGTTGGTAACAGCGTTTAAGAATGGTAAAGTTCTCGGTGATTTCAGAAAATTGCAAGTGAGTACTGCGTTTAAAGAATCAGTTGATATGTGTATTGATGGCAATATATATTCTATGGAAATACAGAAATCTAAAGACAGTTCATATGGATATGATTCGAAAGAGTATATTTACATAAATTTAAGAACTATTCATAAGTCTGTTAAAGTTCCCCCTATTGAATGTATAAGTGGTATATACATTAAAAATTGGATAGACCAAAGCAACGATATATATCAGGAGAAGTCTTTCATCTCAAATGCGGATTGGTTTACACTTGGAAGAGATGTTAATTATCTGTCCAACAAAACAGCCGGTTATATGAGAGAAGGAATGTTTGATGTAGAGCTGTTTTTGTTTATAGTGAATAAGTAACTAGAATATTGTAGCCAACATAAGAGCCAACGAGTACGTTCATTCTCTCACAGGTGATGACCAAACATTTTGTTAGACCTTTTGAATTTGATGCAGTGGTCCTGCATGGACCTAAAAAAGAAACAATTTGTTAAATATTGATGTATGTCACGTGGTTAATGATTCAACTATCAGGTTATAGTTACATTATTTATAATATGCAAAAAGACAAAAACTGACTACGAGAAAAAAGTTCAAAATAAAGTTTAGTGTTAATTCTATGGTATATGTACTTACAAGTGACAAAACAATGGTCATTTTGTTGTTATATGAGATATGAGCATTGAAATAAATGTATATTTAGCATCAATGATGTGAATAAAAGTAGAGTTTAGTTCTTTCAAGTTTTGTACGTTTTTATTCACACAATTGGTCTCCAGAAGCTAATGAACCTATGAACATATACAATTTTGAGAAAAAAAGATCATACAAACTATAATAACTTTACTGTAATTAAAGATTACTAGATGCGTTGTACATGTAGCAACGTTTGAATCATTTGTTGATTAGATAATAAAATTTTATGCTAGATTAAATTTGTTATGATTACTCTCTTTGTATGGGTAAATGTTAACGGATTTCTCCTGAAATCAACATTGAAGTTGCACGAGGACTTTTGAAGGGTACGATAGATGTATACATCATTTGTATAATATAAAATTGAGTCTACTAATAGTGTAACGTGTATCCGAGCGGTCAACTATATATAAATGTATTTTCCTCGAGCTACTTAGCTTAATGATTGGTAAAATAAAATACATGATGATATACATGATCACGAAGAGCATCACAAAGCATGAGAATAATAAAAGGTCAAAAGTAATCCATTTTAAACAACATCACCAAATATATACATAAGACAACGAAGCAAGAGTGGTGCTATGATAGACAATATCATACAAGATTATCAATTATTGCTGACAAACAAACATGGACAATTATATACATTGCAAAATGACATGGATAACTTTGATAGACGAGCTTCTCTGAAGCTGGTCCTTGTTATCAAATGGACGGGCGATCAGAGTTGCCTGTCTCCGTCGCCGAGCATCCCTTAATAGTATATGATGGCAAAGAAAGTACAAATGGACGGTACAAAAGGGAATAATTTCAAATATGCTACAGAAATCGAGCTATCAGCTCTTTTACAAATGACAAAGCAGTCGAGCTACAATACATATAAGCTCGTATGTATATCAAGTGGATGAGCGACAAGAGTGGATCATCTCTGTCGCTGAGCTACTAACAATATATACGATGACCAGTATAAAACATATACATAAAGTGGGTATAAAATACGCCGGGCTACCATAAGCTTCTCACCAAATAATCAATGCTATATCCAATAGCTAATCTCTATTACTGGCTCTTCGACACATAATCACTAAAGCACAAACTTAAATCCTCAGTGTATCCAGCCTTTCAACATAATACATTATTCAACTAGTATGAAACTAAGCTAGCAACCACTAAAACTCTACAATAGTTTTAGGTATATATCTAACACGGCTCCAGGCCCTAGCCAGCAACTATGTTTCAGCTCTCAGCCTTATCAACATTCACAAACAACAACTAGGGAACACTACTGCGATCCGGGCGTTTCTCCAGCTGTATATCACTCTCTGGAAGCGAGGCTTCGGCAGAGTCGCGGTAAACAAGGAGGGCAGTTGACTTCGGGTTTCCCAGGTATTTACCTAGCGTTGTAATATTCTATCCAACTAGTATAACACTAAGCTGGCAATCACAGAAACTCTACAATAGTTTCATTTATAGACACATATCTAACACAGAGATCCAAGCCAGCAATTCTGTTTCGGCTCTCAGCCTTAAAAATATTCATCAACAACATCTATAGAACACTACTGCGATCCGGGCGTTTCTCCAAACTGTATACCACTCTGGGGAAGCGAGGCTTCGGCAGAGTTGCGGCAAACAACAAGGAGGACAATTGACTTCGGGTTTCGCAAGTTATTCTTATAGTGTTGTCTCACCAACCATTACATACGCGTACCCACTATCACAACTAACAATTTCAGTTAAACATATAACCGGAAGAAGATAAATACTTATTTCACGGCGTCTCAACGCCGTGATATTGTGATGGGTATATTTTGATAGCAATGGGCAAAAGTCACGTGACATAAATCCTTTCCATTTCTACTGCCGACATTTTGTTGGTTTTTTTAATGCAGTCATAGTACAACCCATTTCCATTAAAAGTGACATAGGCTAAATCATATTTGGGGGAAACCATATAAACAATATTTCTATCAAAAGTGCAACACACGTAAAATCAGCGTTTTATATCAACCATTTCCGCAAATCCTTTCGACTCACATAAAAAGGAGTAGGTGTATTTTCCGGACCAGCGGACCAGTTTAGTATACGGATGCAGTAAAACAAATATGCGCATCATTATGTGTGCATAGTAGAGATTTACCAATATTTTATTTGAAACGATAAAATAGATAGAGTTTTGGGAAATTACATTTAATATTTATTCAAATGTAAATATATAAAAAATCACGATAAAACATTTAATTTTTAAAATAAAGATGTTTCTTTCTTTAAAAATGCCCAGTAACATTCAAACTCATCACAGCGGTTACGTCACGCGTTGCTACTTTAATTGATTTGATAAAGGAGATAACCGCTGCGGGGAGTTTTTCTGCCATGTTTTGTCAGATCTTTACGAAACTTCATGCAATGATAACATACCATGTGATGAACGGATTAAGACAGTAACCACAACTCTACCTGGCTTAATAATGGATTATTTCCCATTATTTATTTTTTTGCGTTAAAGTTTTCAAATTGTTGGATATCTCTGCCATTTATGGTTAGAAGTTTATAAAATTTGATAAAACAATTAATTACCATCTGTTGCCAAGAATTAGACAGTAACCAAATCTCTACTTGGCTTAGAAATGGATTATTTCCCTTTGTTAATTTTGCGTTAAAGTTTTCAAATTGTTAGATATCTCTGCCATTTATGGTTAGATGTTTATGAAATTTCATACAATTATTACATACCATCTATTGAAAAGAATTAGACTGTAACAGTAACTCCCCCGGGCATAATAGTAGATTATTTCCCTTTGTTTTTTTTGCGTTATTTTTTGAATTGTTGGATAACTCTGCCATTTATGGTTAGATGTTTATGAAATTTCATACAATTATGACATACCATCTATTGAAAAGAATTAGACAGTAACTACAACTCTACCTGGCCTATATTATGGACTATTTCTCTTTGTTTTTTTTGTGTTAAAGTTTTCAAATTGTTAGATATCTCTGCTGGTTACTCTACCTGGCTTAAATATGGATTATTTCCCTTTGTATTTTTTTTGTAAATATCTTACATATCTTTACCAGCCCCGTGTTCAGTATCTACTGTTAGCCAACGTTACGGATACGGGAGAACTCAACCCGCAGCCAACTTAACCTGTGCAATACTCAACACAAAGTTGGGACATCTCAATCCGTTAGTATGATATTTAGTTGTCTCGGGTTGAGCTGTCAATAGGTTCAGTTGTTCCGATTCTACCGTTACAGAATGTTCAAGGTAACTGAACACGCTCCCGGGCACGTTAATTATTGTATTCTAAAATAAATATACTTGAGACGGTATAAGACGCTAACGCATATTGCTTGAATGTTTTTACTCTAAGGAGTATACACGGCTAAACGGTGGTTCAAGCATTTTTTGAAATGCTTATACTTGTAATTCAACAAGTTTTAAAGCAGCGAATGAATGTAATGTGTTCACTGAGCTGCGAGAGGAGCGTGAGGTATCACCTAGTACAAGGGCATTACACTAGTATACGATATATATAGGATACTGGTATTGCAGGTTCTATAGATATATCGGATCGATCATTTCCGTATCTAACAAAATATCGATCAATGACAGATATGTTTTTGTACAATTCAAAATCCTGTATGCAAATTGGTTGGTATCTGTTACTTACTGTTCCTGCCAAAACTATTTGTCAGGATCTTATAACTTTTTCTTTATTAATCATTTTCCGACATGCACTTAATCCTGCATGTAACACTCAAGAGAGGGGCTGGCAGTATAAAGAGATAAAATATTTTGTACAGCAAATCAACATCCTACTGCTTCTGGACAGTTCGGTATGGGCTTATCTGTGGACGAACTATCTAATATTATGACACACCTTTACGCAAACGTCTTAAACCGGTTACGTCATGTTTTGTTCTTGGGAAGTAGCTGTTGTGGTTAAAAGGCCTCTTTTTATGTACTTTTCAATTTTCCCGGAGACTAACGATCGCCCCTTATTATACAGATCACTTTTGGGAACCAATAATCACACGAATTCGGTAAGGACAGATCCGCAATGTAAGAAGCACTTGACTGAACAGACGCGATAAGTCATGTAAATAGCTTCAGTTCTGAAAGACTATGTTTTCCCTTTTGTCGATCTTTTTAAGCGTCATGAAAGTATGAATTACTGGAATTAAATCCAACTGAAACCAAAAATCCTGTCGGCATAAAGATGGTGTCTAGATCCAGACCATCCTCGTACCCCAAGGTTATCAAGATTCTCGATCTAACTAGTAACGAAAATCTTACTAGGCTCTGGGAACGAGAATGTTACATATGAACAGGAAAACATTTTATAACATATTACTCTTTTATTACTGAAAAACCTTAACATGACATTCGATATAATGCTTTTTGAGTTACCTTTAGATTATACTAAATAATTCCTTTTTGTTTGCCGTGACAATCAATTTGCTGCATTTCGCAGCAATTTTTTACTTGTTAATTAATTCTGTGACTCAGAGTGTCGGACGTGCGAGTCTGCTGCCACCTGCAGACTGATTAAAATTGACTAATTTTCTCCTTTTATACTCTTCGAAACAACTATATTCAATGAGCGTCTTAAAACAAAGATGTACTAATGCATCTTTTGACCCAGATGAACTGACCTCACATTGGACAATGTTAAAACCCGTATCTCCGTACCAATAATCGTCACAATAGTATATAAAATATAAATATTCATCAATTATAAGCATATATTTGTATAATAACACACAAAATCACCGATGTATTGCCTATCACTGACAATAGGGGTGATATAAATAATGTAATTTTGCACACATTATATATTATTAGATCGATAATAAAACATTAAAAGGAATGGCAGAAACACATGATTGTGACAAAGATTATAACAATAAAAAAGTTCATGAATTGACAATGAGAACATCCACATCTATTTTCAACCTGTTGTAGTGGCTAATGGTCACTTGTCAGAATGTATAATTCCTCTACTTCAGAAACCTCTATAAACCACACAATATATAGGTCATATCACGGCGGTCAGTAAACCTACTCACCGCTCCTGGAAAGGTTAAATCTCTGGATTTAGCTGTTAATCAGTTACTAGACACATACTTCAGTTAGTGATTAAACCAAGTTAAAGTGGGAGGAGGGGAAATGGTCATAAAAATAATTTCATAACCAAACTAAACACAAATATGCCCCGCCCGGGAATCTAACCCACGACCCCTCGATCAGTGGACTTGTGTGCTATCATCTGAGTTAGCAGAGGGCCTTTTCTCACAATAAAAAAATAGGTATGTTACTGGGCTTGATCCAATAGAGCTTTGATTGTAAAAGATAAGGTAGTAATCAGAAATAAAAACTCTTAACCACTTGATAACAGAAAAATCATTTAAGACATCTAGTCAGGAAGACAAAATGTATGTATTGGCTGATATTGTTGGATCAAAAGTTGAGTTGTATGAATCGATAGTCTTGATCGGTTTCATATCATACTTTAAACCTTTCAGTGGTACATTTGTCTGTTATTATTGAGATAACGGTAAATGGTCCAGACTCATCTGACAGTACAAATGAGAGACGATGTCGTGAATTTTACATGATACAGGAACTTCAAACACTTAACATGATTAATATCTTTGAATGTGCCTAATGTTTCGACAAAAACTTTCATTATATCTATGTCTTATTTAAATACATGACAAGTATAAACACTGCAATGTGGATTAGGTCGCTATTCAAAGTTTCAGTATCCGTAAGAGTTAAATACGGACACCCTATTTCTGATGTCCGTATACGTAAATCGTATTTTTGTTATGTGAACGTATGTTGAAGAGAAACATGTTAGTTGTGGAGGAATATCAACATTTTTTATGAATTGACGCTGCTCTGGTTCGTGCCAAATATCTTGAACCAAATGAAAACACAGGTGGTAAAATCGGACCATTATAACACGTTGCAAATAATACGGGATCCTCGACTATCGTTTTAAACAACTTTAATTTCTAGACGAGGAGTTTTTAGTTATCTTTGGACTAAACAAAAGAGTAATTCGATATGATTGAAGAACACTTTTTTAGAAAGCAACAAATAATTATGATTAGCTTTTACTTTATCTTGCTTAATGTCGTCCGTATGTCGTCCATATCCGGTAAAGATTGAATCTTGTACAATGCTTAATCTATTGATTATAAACAATCTTAATGACATTTGTTTGTCTATTATCATTTTAATAAATTACGTTGTTCAGTACCACCGAAATGACTTGTCGAGTCTTTAGTTAGTGATGGTGCACACTTTTAACTACGGCATTTCTTACCATTGGTTGATTGTGATTAAAATTGGTTTTCAAGCTATGTTCTAGTTTTGCAGACACAATTAAGACCAAAAGGCGAACCTGTGAATTAAAAATTACAAAAGCGCTCGACAAAATCTCAAAACATCCAATATATTAAGCATCTTAGACAATCTACTACCCGCTTCAACTGTATACATGCTCGTCTTAATTTATAGTAACAGGTCGTTAATGTGAGGACATATAAACATGCTAACATTGACTGTTTTATTCACACCCAATATTTTATGATGAACTATCATAATACTTGTAATTTAAATATAATTCTTAAATTCTATTTCACTGTCAGCGGCGCATAAATTAACCCCATGGATTTAGATATTCATTGCAGTTTATGTAAATTAGCGGTGTTAATGTATGCGCTACTGAGAGTTGGGTAAAATACAACAAAATCTTTTTAATAATTATGATTCTTTTTTTGGTTTTAACGTCGTATTCAGCAAACATTTAGATCTAAGATATTTACACGACGTCCAACCCTTCCTACTATAGGTTTCCTGGACACTTTTCTATCACCAGTACTAACTTACCCTACCACGAGGTCGACAACGCATGTATAGGGTATGACCTGCCGCGACCGGGTTCTTGTGTTCTGTTGGGGGTACGGGCTCGAATTCCAACCAGAATGTTAATTTCTACCATTGATTAGATAATATGGAGAAGTTTCCGGCCTTGTGGAAGGGTAGGTGTGTACTGGTTATAGACAAGGGTTCACAATAGCTGGGTTAGGTGCGCAGGACGCCGCAAAATGACTTAAATATCATTGACATAGCAAACAGTACAATGTAGAATGAACATTATATACTTTTTATTATAATCAATGTTAAATACTACGGGGTATGGTTAAATTAGAACTTGGTATATATTCATTATTTTATTTACCTATTTAGCAGACAAATAAATCGTTAAAGTACGAAACACAAAATGCCTATTATACAACCTGTGTGTTCCAAGTTTGTCTTCTACAATATAAATGGTATTTTCGGAAATTAAAGTGACCTTGTTTAGAATGTATTTTCTGAAAATCAATATTATTTATTGAATAACGGATATGACGTTAAATCATCTGTTAATGAGAGAGGAGGTAGTTGTACTGTAAAAGACGATAACAGATTAAATGTTTTAATATTCCTTACAACAACACGAAAAATGGCAGAGGTAAGTAAAATGTTTACTCGATATTTTGTTATGTTAATCATGTGTTGATTCTAAATATATATCTGCTTTTCATTATTGATTTTTTAACAATACATTTGTAAACTATACGATATTTTAAGCGCCATATTTGATGTAAACATATTTCATGTCGAAACTTGTCCAACAATAACTAGCGGTTGAAATGTATAGTCTTAATTTAGAACTTTTAATGATTACATTACGACTTTCGCCCAATGTTACAGTATGAGTTATGTAACGACAGGAATAGTCCAACAAGGTTAACCTGAGCTTGACCTTTATGCAAGAATATATCAAACTCAGTATTTACAGTCTATTTTTGTCTTCGTTTGTAATCGCGCTTTATCAGAAGCTTTCGGCAAAATACACATAAGTACTGAACAATTATTTTTGTTTTCATAAGAATATATACTTTGAAACTGTGCCACAATATTGCGGACTTACGTGTTTCCCCCAAGACTAATTAATGTGTCCAAAATTAAAAGTACAATAACATGCTACTTTCACAAAATTGATTTATAGTCACAAATAGGCTGTTATAGTCCATTTAATACAACTTTTGACCTAGACAAAATTGCAACGGAAGATATTTTATACTGTGCGAAAGATTATGCATTTTCTCTTCATATTGAACCGCCCGTGAAAACGTGCTAGTCCAGTTTTATCCTGAACTTCTTTCGCAAAATGGATGCCAATGAAAACACACACTATAAGTCAAGGAAATATTACGTTAGTGATCAAATGATTTATCTTAGACAACTGTGAGAGAGGCTACTGACTTTAAATGTTATTTTCTCTGTGTTTAGTTAATTTTTATTGGAGTTCCACGAACACATCTAAGAGTTTCGTTCGGGAAGTAGACGGCGATTCGTTAGGTAATATCGTTGCAGACCAACTTAAGATTTTGAAAATCGATCAGAAAATAAAATCACACAAGCCCGTTGAATAAAATAGGTCACTTTTCTCGGTTTCTGAGGAGACGAGTTACATACCTTTACTTATATATATATATCGGTGAGTATACAATATATTAAAGGGGGACTATTTATGTCGACAGCCTGTCAGGAAAGCTAGGTTAAATCGTTGGACTAAAATAACCCAAATTGTGTTGACATGGTGTCAAGCACAGAATAAAAATCAATAATGACGTGAGAAATCCGAATACTTTCTATTTGATTATTTGATAATTAATTATAAATATTAAAAGCTGAACTGTATACATGTAGATGAACACTATTATAAATATACATAGAATTTTTAAATCATTGTCAATTATTGCACCTTTTCTCTGTTTCAGCAACCAACGTCAAGCATGAGAGATGTAAGTCCATTGTATTATTATTTTGTTAATTAAGTCTTAGAGTTAGTCCATTGCATTATTCTTTTGTTACTTGAATCTTAGAGTTAGTCCATTGCATTATTATTTTGTAGAGTTAATGAGAATATCACAATAAAATAACGCACTGATATACATTTGTACTTACAATGTACGTAGCTAAATCAAGGCGCAATATAACCTTTCTGTGTTGACGCGCCGTAAAACTCAACAAAAAAACAGCTAAATCAATACTTTTGAATTACAATATACTCATTCTGTCAACCATTTAACATATATACATTTGATGTATTGATCTTTATGATTTTTTGCATTTCATAACATTCTTATAGGTATCATTTAATTACAAAATACTTCTAATGGCTATGCAAAGCAAATTTAAATGTAAAAAAATAACCTATTTAAAATACAAAAATACCGGATCTATAGTATAGAATATTCAAATTCAAGTCGGGATTTCCTTACAGTATAATTCAATATTCATATCTATTCATAATATTGCGTTTTAGTCATATTCAATGTTAAGGTAGAATTATTGTATTACATATATCAAGGAATAAGCTTTTTGATAATGTTTTTTTTTATTATCAAATACAGGTCAGATTCACGGGCAAAATAATTTAACTTTTAATCAACAATTAAAAGTTTAATAACATTTTATTGAAAATGGATTGATGTTTAAGAATCATACTATAAATTTAAAGTAGTATATGTCATCAAAATATGAAAATCAATTCACTGTATAAGTTCATTTCATAAATGTGGTTTAATAAACTATACAATACTTCAATAAATGCAAATATAAAAAGTTAAATAACTTAACATGGATATTTTTACCGATATAACAAATTTATCGTTGGCAGGACCCTACAGGAAATGTGACGATTTTTGCAGTCTTTAAAAACACAAATCCATATCCTTATCTTTTAACTTTGTACACAATAGCAGCACTTGAAGTTGCCCATTTAATAATTTTACCTTATATCACATGCCAATGAATAACAGAAAGAATTAGGATTTTCACCACAGCTTACGAAAAACATTGCCATTTAATACGACGAAAACAAAACTATCAAAACTATACTATAACGAAATAAACACTTCTTTACAGTAATATTTACATTGAAAAACATACATTGACTAATGAAAGATAAAATGATGGTATTATATATTTTACGAACTAACAACATTAGTATCCAACCCGGGTCGATAGCGCAGTGGGTAGCGCGCGGAAATGTAGGATCTCGTGCCCACCCGGGGAGGTTATACCCTTTCATGAAAACTTAACAAAAATGTCGATTTTTCTTCATTGATTAGATAACATGGAGAAGTTTCCGGCCTTATGGAAGGGTAGACGAATACTGGTTATAGACTATGGTCCAGGAAAGCTAGGTTAAGTGCGCTGGACGCCGTGAAATGACCCAAATTGTGTTGACACGGCGTTTACTCCAATGAATAAAAAATTAAAACAATAAAATAAATAAAACATTAGTATCCAAAACATTGATTGATAACGACATTGTTTGGGGGGTGAATCCGTAAGGGAAGGAATATTCCGTCCATTGTTTAAATTGGATTTATAAATTTCCGGTTTAAACATTTAACACGAATTTTATCAATTTTCTCAAATAAATGTGAGAAAAATAATCTTTTTAATTAATAAGAAGTTAATTCATAAATTTGAAAAAGGAATCGTTTAAATAAAAAGCATGCTTATCTTTATTGATTTTGACGACGTGGACGAAGACCGCTCACGTAATTTGTCTAAATGACTCAATATCATAGCATATACATTTTTTTATTTAGGCTACAAGAATTTGATCATATGTTCGTAAGATTTACCGCACTTAAAATTCAGAAAATATTTTTTTTTATTATTTTTCGCTCTAGTTAATATTTACTTATAAAATGTATACATCAATTATAAATGCAATGCACGTTTACCATAAGCTTTATATTAACACATGATCATCAGTTGAACACTGACGTAAACTTGATATCTCCATCAACTCTACACAGCTCTTGATACGTGACGTCATATGTTCTCCCCTGCTGCGTAAAAATAATTCAAAAGCAGGTAGTACAGGGTAGAATATTTATCATTATAATTGTTAATGCCTCAAAACACTAAACATACTTGTTTTGAAATTAAGTTGTATTTTGCATAACGTACCCCAAGACTATATTTATATATTAAAAGGTTTAGTCAATTTTTATTTTAGAAGGGTGCTGATGTTATTGGTTTTTTTTACCACATAATTTAGGTATATTTACATGTTGCAGTGGTTTCTTGTTTAGTCTATAGCATAGTTTGCATAAATGACAAGCCTGTATTTATTCACTTAAAAGTTAATCAGTTTGGTCCATTTTTATTTTATAGAGATGCTGACTCTGAAATCCTCTTACATGTTGACTTAAGTACTCTGAGTAGTTGTTTGTTGTTGAGTCATTCCCATATTATCCAATTAATATAACTTTATTTATACTCAAAAAGTCAACAAGACTCGTCCATTTATATTTTATAGGGGTGCTCAGCTGGTACTAATTCTGGATTACTAATTATATTGAGCAGTTGAATGCTGTTTAGTCCATCTCTTATTTACCCAATAACATTAATACTTTACTTAAACACCAAAATCAACAGGATTGATCCATCATGATGTTAGCCGTGCTGATTCTAAACTATACAGAAATATTGGAAGTATTTAATTGAAGGTTAATATTGAATGAATTCACGTAATGTATTAGCTATGCAGTATAATAATATGGAATAGTACATGCAAATGGAACAAAATACAGTCATTTATGATGTTTGTACCATATTAAAATCATTTATGCATGTTAACAGCAAGTAATCTTTCTCAAAACAACCTGCAAAATAATCAGAACTATATACCCAGTACCCCAATATCAAAATAATAAAGTTCAAGTAAGAAAGATTTTGACATATTTTATCTGTAAATGTTCATCAATATGCTGATAATATATATAATAATAATATGCTATAACACTAGAAAGTTACTTGTTGAGATTTTCTGAACTACACGTTATAATGTGGTTTTCTGTTTAAAGTTCATATTTAACATGTATTATTACATATGGTATATAAATGTTCATGAAAATATCACAAATTTATTCCTCGCCTTTCGCTTGCGTCTCATAATGCCAATATGGAGACAAAATTTTTGCTGGATTTTTTAAGACAAAATTCATAGAACATATGATCAATTTGTTGTGGCCTTAACGCCATAGCAACACATATGGTATAGGTTATATCACGGAGATCAGTCCATCCACTCACTGTTCCTGAAGAGGCTAAATCACTGGATTAAGCTGTTAGCCAACAATAAGGCGCATCAGGGGCTGACTACTGCTCAACATGATTTAGAATCAGTGGTAGGAGGGAGAAATACCGTAGAAAATATTTCATAACTAAGCTCCACGAAAGTATGCCCCGCCCGGGAATCAAACCTACGAACCCTCGATCAGTAGAATAATGGCCATGTAAAATGAAATATAAAACACAGTTGACTATGAATAATTATGAGATAAAGAGGGATATCGAAATAGTATCTTTCAACTCTAAAAATGATAAAATCCTGCTAAAAGTCCTTCCAACATTACTTTTAGTACTTCGATTTTATATCGTGTCAATACTTATATTCAATACATTGATTATTTCATATAAGCGACGGGTATAAACGAACTTGTAAAGATTTCAAACGAAAATGATTTGAGTATAATTCAATAATGTTCCATTATTAGATCAATTTATACTATAATGAGTGAGCTCAGTTATCATATTTTCAAGAGTGGCTAGTCAGGGATTGAATTGTCGTGTTTTTATCTCACTAAGTGAAACATGCTTTTTTCAAAGTTTCCAGACGTGATCTTTCGCCTTTTTATTTTCCCATTCCTAACGTTTTTTCTTCAAATGATACCACATTCACTAAAAAGCATAACAAACTAAAATTTAAAATGATAACATTAATATTTTGTGTTTAGGCTGATGTCATAAAAGATGCTTCTGACAAACAAGTAGATGTCAAAGTAAAATATGTAGAAACAGATCCAGACGAATTTTGTACTAAAACATGTCCAGCGGACTTGACACTTATTATAGAGGGCAAGTCAATACTGGTCAACAGATCCTTGTTGGCATACACTTCTCCAGTTTTTGATACAATGCTATCTGGAGATTTTAGAGAGAAAGATCAGCAGACCATTACACTGCCAGGGAAGAAATTCAACAATTTTGTTGAATTTATGCGATGTATGAACCCACACATTTCTAAACCGGTAACTCTGGATAATGTCTATGATGTCCTACCTCTTGCACATGAATATCAAGTAAAGCATTTGTTGAAATTCTGTGAGATAACGTTGTCTGAAAATGCCGCAGATAAGTTGTACCATGTTCTCAAGATAGCTACAATGTATAACCTGAAAGACTTAACATCAAAATGTGTTAAATTAGCAGCAGAAAGACCACATGGCGAAATAGAAGATGCAGGAAGAACATATGAGTTAGATACGAA
This sequence comes from Mactra quadrangularis, assembly GCA_025267735.1. Classification (NCBI taxonomy): domain Eukaryota; kingdom Metazoa; phylum Mollusca; class Bivalvia; order Venerida; family Mactridae; genus Mactra; species Mactra quadrangularis. The sequence goes on from CM046309.1 coordinate 7,156,160, forward strand.
TACAATCAATGCCGTCAGGTCACAAATGTTGACTAATTTGACGTCTAAACACAAATATATCTTTGTTCATATCACCACGTCCGAAGCTATGTACAGAGTTCTTGGTATTCAGTCCAAACAACTTAAGTTGGTGACATCGTTTAAGAATGGAAAGGTCTTTGGTGATTTTAGGAAATTGCAAGTGAGTACTGCCTTTAATGAATCAATTGATATGTGTATTGATGGCAATGTATACTCTATGGTAATTCAGAAGACAAACATAAGTAAATATTTTAAAGGAAACATTTGTTTAACAACTAAACATAAGTCTGTTCAAATTCCCCCCATTGAATGTATAAGTGGTATATATATAAAAAATTGGATGGACCAAAAGAAAGACGTGTATCAGGAGAAGGTTTTGGTCTCAAATTCGGATTCAATGAAACTTGATAATAATGTTGATTATCTGTCAGAAATAACTAATGGTTACATAAAAGAAGGAATGCTGTTTGATGTAGAGTTGTTCTTGTTTATAGTGAACAAGTAATTACAATATTGAATTGAGAGCCAACAAGTTACGTTTAATCTATCCCCGATGCTGACAAAGCATTTTGTTAAGTTCAGCTTGCAACTGAAAGTGAAACAATTTGATTTATATTAAGTTTTGTTGGTTGGTTTATAATTACAACCTGAATGAAATAACAAAATCCGATTGGTCAAAAGTGAACACGTGACCTAAAAAAATGTGCTTTTATTTTCGTATAAACTGCAGTTTTGAATGAATGACGTCACGCCGGAACTACTTTCATGACTCAAAAGCTATTTTTAGCGCGTTCCCACGCTATGACGAACAGGTCAATAACTATAATGTCAATGGAAAGTACATGATACACAAAACCAATAAGAAAGGTGTAATCAACTTTTATTGAAAGAAATTAAAATGAGTTTAATGTACAATACAATTGTGCACTAACACCGTTCTTTATCTATATTTCATAAGATGTAATGTTCCAGGAAGTAAATGATATGCTGAATGCAGAATTAAGAATTAATCTTTAATTTTAACTTAAGCTTCATAGACAGCATTTAAATCATTAAATGTTTATTTATATTTCTAGCGAATCAGTCTTCTTTTTCAAATGATTTTCATGGCATTGCCCTTCTGAAGTGCATGCTCTAATGGACTGGTATTCATTCATATAGATATCTAAATCCTTTGGTTTCCGAGGCATCTAGTTTCACTCTCTTGTCTGAAAACAAACACACAAAAACAACGAATAAATGAAGATAAATAAAGCTTTAAATACCAAGAGTTCGACACATTTAAATTGATCCACAATAAGATAAGTTTTTTGGCTGGTCAATTTAGAAAAATGTCATGGCAAACATTTCAAAATCACTCGAGTTGCCTCTCATCATGCATATACATTCTGCATTGAGTAGTGAACAAGGTCAATAATTATAACGTTTATTATCAGACCGGAATGAAAATGCTTCCAGATTAATATGACCAGACTTTGAATCTATCCTAAGTACCGATCATTTCAAAATGTACATGAGAACATAAAAGCATATAAACCATATAATCTCCGTAATTTGGGGATAAATAATAAACATTCACTTACTCAGTACAGATAATAGCTTGTCTTTCCATCCAATGTCTTGACATGTAAATTTTCTGACTCGGACTGACTGCTTAAGTTATCATCAAGTGATCCAAATTTCAGTAGTAAACTTTCTCATTCTGATTAAATAACACAGCCTCAGATGCTATTCAACTCGGAAAAATGTACATCCAACAACCGCTCATTTGTAATCACTGGCGGTTTCAACGAGTTGACATATTAATTTAGGTCACAACTTGCATCATAAACTCACGTGTTCTTCGTAAAAACATGAAACTTGTTAAACCGTTTAAAAGAGTTACACAATAGCGTACCACCTCTCATGTGTTCTTTTATTAAAAATAAACTCAATGCATGTTCATTTCTATGTATCATTCATGCCGTTATGTCCGAAAACAATGAAAAACTGCATCCAATCGAAGAAAAAAATGGCCGACGGTTGGCATTAAAAAACTGTTAACCGAATGAAATTAATGCGCACTATTACGCATTATTGCGTAATTTGGCTCTACGCATTAGAAAATAGGTCTTTATTCTAACGCAAATTTCGCAAAAAATGGTTGTAATTATAAGGAATGAATGTATAGAAACTGACTTTCATCGAAAAATAAACGTCATTTTGGAGATAGCTAATTTCAGCATAAAGGCCTTCGGCCTTTATGCAAATTAGCTATCACCAAAAGTGACGTTTATTTTTCGATGAAAGTCAGTTTCTATGCATTCATTCCTTAAATGATTCAGAAATGTTAAGCTTAATTCATCAGGTTTTAGTTATTTTGAATTATGCAAAAAGACATGTACTGCCCATGAGAAAGAAATTCAACACCAAGGTTTAGTATTTATTGTAAGGTATATGTGTTTACAACTAACAAAACAGTGGTCATTGAAGTGAGATAATATTTTGCTCATTGTGATAAATATATATTTAGCATCAATGTATGAATAAAAGTTGAGTTTTGTTCTTTCAATTCTGTCATCAAGTTATTTTTTACGCAGTGGCCTCCAAAAGTTCTTGGACAATAAACTGAGAAAAAACTGATTTACAGTCATACTATAAGTAACTTTGCTGTTACTAGACGTATTATAGCAAGTTGCATTATTATAGTAACGTATGAATCATTTGTTGATGAAGTAATAAATGCTAATCTCTCTATATATGCTAAGATCACTCTTATCGTATCGGTAAATATGAATGGGTTTTCCCCTAAATTCAAAATTGATTTTGTTCAAGGACTTTTGGAGAGTACAATAGACATAAAGACTATTTATGTAATATACAATAGAGTCTACAATTAAAGCCACTAAACGAAGACAAAATCTTTATCATCAATTTAAAAACAAGTAAAACTATCAAAAAGACAATAGAATATAACCGCCTTTGGATTATAATAACTCTCTCTAGCGGGTTCCCTTTTAGGGGTCAAGTTATTCAAAATATCAATTTCTTATAAAAGTGAGATACCTTTATAACATGCAAATTAGACTACGCAGATATCCTCTCCGCCAATCAAGTTGCTTAAAAGGTGTTTGATAAAACTTACACAAAAATGTAAATTTTGGACATGTCATATCGTTCTTCCAGTGATTAACTCGAGAAATCAGTGCGTGCAAATTTGAGTATGCAAACATCTAAACTTAGAAACCCCTCAATTCAACCAGGTACATAATTTTCGTGATTCAGAATAATATAAGGAAACATTAATGTTTTTACTTAGTAAGAAGTCCTTGGTGACATGCGCAACGTGAGGTCTGTCGTTACTATGCTGATAGACACTGTCATGACGTTGCCAGAATATAGAGACACTCACCGAGCATAAAAGCTGGTATGTTCAAGAGATTACCTTGGCAAACAACAAGTTGTGACTTAAACTCGTTTTGAAACATTGATAAATCTGAGGGCGTTACATTAGCCGAAACGCCAATCCTGTGAACTCTACATTTTTCCAACACCATGACCGCGATGATACTAGGCGGAGAGATAGACGTTGGTGACGGTGGCATAACTTAAGAACCGTTTACGCTAATCAAGAAGATTTCCCATTGTTTATCGACTTATTTGGCATACACGGTTACCCTTTCACCTCAAATGACGTAGATACTGCCATGAAAATATGTTACGCGAATGACGATGGCGTAAATATAATATTATCTAGTTGTCTTACCGACATTACAATCATTCTACCTAAACGTCGCCCATCAGCAAACGTTTCTGTATACCGTAAGACTTAATTGGTTCGTTTCTTTTTACCGTCAGTATATGTTCATGTATAAAACTACTTACATGATTTCGTGCGTTTTAATTGGCTGTCGCACGAAATTCACTATACAAAAGTGTATTTATCAAAGCAGAAAATTTGTTTTCTTCCAATTTGAAGTTTTGGTTATTTTTTGTCACGACGGGATGCTTCGATCTCGTTCGTTGAGTTCCGTGATTTTCCGTAGAGTCATTACTTTGGGTTATATCGCTAATTTTAAAATAGTATTAGTATAAATTCTGGAGAAATACTCGAGTTTTTTGGGCCTTGGATGCGTTTTATATATTCATTTAGTGTTTGCATGAGTTTTAAGCAAAAACGCGATACTTGACAATTATCAGCGTTATATTTAGTAATGGGGCTTTAAAGCACATGTACATATTCATTAGTTGCAAGCGTACGATGTACTTAGCGATGTGGGGATTTTCACCAACGATTAGAATAAAATAAACTGTATAATATTGCACACATAATAAATCATAAATAGTATAGAACTAAACATAAGAATGGTCATACAAACTTGAACAAAATAACATTACACATGGAATAGACAGTTTTAAACAAGAAAATTTATATGGCTTGACAATGAGAACGTCCTCGAAGTCCTCATTTCATCTTATTTGAGTAGCTAATGGATAAAATGCGTAATTCCTTTATTGCAGAGACTAATTGTAACACACTCGCCCAGTGTTCTTAGTCGGTAGCTAAATTGACTACAAATTCATGGGCCGGTGGATTTATTTATTTATTGGCCTGTGGATCTGTTTCTAAATACCACCGTGGAGTTCTGACATGAATTATTTTACGGCTTTTCTTCCGCTTGCCTATGTACCATGTGGGGAAGTTTTAATCCAACTGAGAGGGTATGTGCCTTGTACTACGTTATACATTGGACTAGACGCATGACCGCCGTATTAGGACTGAAAATGTTGAAAGGCACAAACGTGCTTTTCTGTCGTCATGTACATGTTTATTACAATTTTAAGAAATAACATACAGTAAAACCCGATCTAAAATTTCCGCTCGCTTACTCGCTAACTTAGATCTGGGTCACATTCAGGTGACCTTTTCTCATCATAATATTTATGACGAAATTGTTATGATCAGTAACTTGTTTAAATAGTCTACATTATGCAATTTGAAATGAGCCGTCCAATCGCATACGGTGAATAATACAGCTTTTGAATTAGGTCGGAAACCTTTGTCTTAAAATAGAAATAACGAAATCAAAATGCTACGCCTTGATTGGTCGACATTAAGGTCATCTCGACGTGAGCATCTTTAGAGATCTTAGAGATCCTGTACGACAACGTTCTCCAGGATATCTGTTTACGGAGATTGTACAAAACGTAGTAAGATGTTTGTCCATTCCTCATGTAAATCAATATTTAATTCCTGTAACGTCGTACTTAAGAAAACAAAAAACCAGGAAGACAAAAATGTGTATTGGCTGATATTGTGGGATCCATGGCTGATTTGTATGAATTGACAGTCTTGATTGGTTTCATATAATGGTTGAAACTCTTCAGAGAGAACATGCAAGTATTTAAAACTGACACACTATTATTAGTGTGTTATTATATTGAGAACATGGTAAATGAACCAGACTCATCTGTTAGTACAAACAAGAGACGATGCCGTGAATTCTACTTAATACAGGAACTTCAAACACTAACCATGATTTAGATCTTTGAATGTGCCGATTGTTTCGACAAACACTTTTATTTATACATATTATACTTATTTAAAGACAAAGTGACACACTACACGATGATTTTATTGGCATACAGTGCAATTCGGATACGGTCGCTATTTCACGTTTTAGTATCCCTATAAGAATCCGTCTCCTCAAGATTTTAACTCTAAAACCTTATGTCTGCAGCGTGTTCAGTTACACTGAACGTTCCAAAACGTTCCGTAACGGAAGTGTCGGAACAACAACTCAACTCTACTAACGGATTGAGTTGTCCCAACTTTGAGTTGAGTTATGCACGGGTTGAGTTGTCCCGTACCCGTAACGTCAGCTAACAGTAGTTACTGAACACGGGACTGATGTCGTATCAATTGTATTTTTGTTTTTTAAAAACGTATGTTGAAGAGAAACATGTCAATTGAAGAGTTTGAACCAAAGGAAAACACAGCTGACCAGAACGAACTCTTATAACACGCCGAAAATCACACGGGATCTTCCACCTTCGCGTCAAAGAATTAGAGTTTATACAAGTCGTCCACGTAAACATTGCGTATATAAACATTGTCAGTTTCATTACACGCTAATATATAATATATTATATACTAATTTTAAATAAATTTAAAAAAAATATATAAAATTTATGATATGCATAAACACTTTTTAAAAAAGAGTGGTATGTTTTTACCATGCATTAGCGTATTCACTTTTTTATTGGGCAAGTCCATTGTTTAAAGTACAAAAAAGCATGACCTGCTGTAATTAGTCAAAGTTATGTACTGTGACAATATGACTCTCATTGTTTAATTAGTCTGCGTGTTAAAAAACTTCAATACACAATTTGAATTTTACATTTCTACTTAATAATAGTATATAAAAGTTTGTACAACCATACGTACTGAACGATTGTAGAAATACGCTTATATTCTAATGACTCCATTCATTGCACACAATGAATACAAAAAGCGCCCGTCAAATCCTAACCCACCCTGATATCAACTTTATACATACTCAAATGTCAGTAGCGCATACACTAACCTCATTGATTTAAATACTAATTGCAGTTCTTTAGTCGTCGCATTCGATAAAATTGTTTTCCGTATCTATGTAAATTAGCTGTGATAATGTATGCGCTACTGAGAGTTGGGTAAAATATTACAAATACAATTTAATATCAATATATTATATATTATGTGCATTAATAGTAATACCAGTAAGTTTAAGTATATTAAGTACATTTTATTGACAAAGCAACATGAACAATTTAGGATGCACTATCTAAAATCAATGTTTGATTGTTTCTTTGTTTCTAGGGTTTACCGCCATAGCAACACATATTGTATAGCTCATATAACGGCGGTCAGTCAACCTACTCACGGTTCCTGGAAAAGCTTAACTACTGGATTTAGCTGTTAACCAACTATACTAGGCGCCTACTTTTGTCAGTGACTGACAAATGCCTTACACAATTAAAAAGCATCGGTAGGAGGTAGGAGGGGATGTGGCCGTAGAAAGAAATAATTTCATGACCAAGTTCCACAAAAGTATACCACGGCCGAGAATCGAACCCGCGACCCTCGACCAGCGGACTTGCTTGCTACCATCTAAGCAAGCCGGACGGCTCAAAAATCAATGTTAAATACCAATAGGGTATGGTTAAATCAGGGCATGATGTGTGTGCATTATTATTATACAATTTACCTATTTGGCGGACAAATCCATCGTTTAAGTTCGAAACACATAAGGCCTATTATACAACCTGTGTGTTCTAACTTGGTCTTCTGCAATATGAATAGTATTTTCGGAAATTAAAGTGACCTTGTTTAGAATGTATTTTCTGAAATACGATATTATGTATTGAATAACGGATATGACGTTAAATCACCTGTTTATGAGAGAGGAGGTAGTTGTACTGTAAAAGACGATAACAGATAAAAATTTAGATATTCCTTACAACAACACGAAAAATGGCAGAGGTAAGTAGCATTTTTACTCGATATTTTGTTATGTTAATCATGAATTGATTCTAAATATATCTCTGCTTTTCATTGTATTGAATTTAAACAATACATTTGTAAATTATATATGATATTTTAAGCGCCATATTTAATGTAAACTTATTTCATGTCGAAACTTGTCCAACAATATCTAGCGGTTGAATTATATTCTTCATTTAAAACTTTTAATGATAACATTGGGAATATGAGCTATTTAACTAAAGGTATATGCCGTTCATACAGACTGTATTTTAATAAAATAAAAATGGCTGTTCATATTATAAAATACAGAATACCATTGATAATTAGTTTATATTCGAATGACCAAACCAACTTCGCTATCATAAGTACAATGTAATTATTAATTAAGTATAGACTAATAGCATCTAAGCTGGTTGCTGGTTCGATGTTTCGTACAAGAGTAGTCATTATGCACAAAGTGCTCCGGGAACCTAAGTGTTACATAGCTATACAAATAATTCCTAAAAAACTGTTATTTAAAGAGTTTATTACACTTCCATGTGGTATCGATCAATTCAAAGTCCTCTCAACCAATCTATCACATTACGGCCATGAGGTCAAAATTAGTCTTGTCCATGGAGTCACATGATTTCCAAAAGTTATATAAGAAAATGTTAAATTATTTATCTTTTCTGAAACCATGCAGCCTAGAGCTTCTAAATATGTGTCGTCACCTTAGATTCATTTTAAGCTTGTTCAAGCTGATCTCCTGTTAAAATTTACCCTTTTCTATGGATCTCTGTTTCCATAATACAGCTATAAATACAACATATAATACAATGTACGAGAGGTGTTCAACTTATATTTGAACACTTTTTTGATGGGGTAAAAATCTATTTCTGACCATACATATCCACATTTTATGTGAATATGTTACAAGTGGATTGTCTATGATCGAATTGCCCATTACAATTAAAAATTTGAAACAACATAAGGCTGTTATCAAACATTAATGAAGGGACCTTAGTTTTGGCGTTTTGAACATAGCCAAATCTAAAGTAAACGGTCAATTTAGAAGGTTTTTTTCATCTTTATCCCATAAGATTTTGCAAAATCTTTTCTTCCACAATTTTTTCATGTATATTTTTACTTTTTCTTGTACTTTGTAGTTCGAAATGTGCGTGAAATTGCATTTAATTTGTCTGACAACAACAGTACCTAAATGAACGTTGAGCTGGATCAAGTACATAATAAATAACATTATATATGAATGTTTCTGCAACTACTTATTCATTTGATATATGTATATGTTTAGTTTATGTGATAAAGGCAAACATTCCCAAAGTTCTACTTCAAAACCTCTACACAGGCTTTGAATGAGGCTTTTATATTTATGCTATGTGACGTCATATCAAGCAATGAAAGCTAAAGTAATTACTTCTAAACATGGTCATATCAAAGTAACTACAGCTATTAAGCAAATCATGTCTATGAAATTGATGTATGACTATATTATTTAGCAACTTCAATAATAAAAAGTGAAAAAATAGTGTTTTATACGCTACTAAATTTGACCAAAACGTGACGACTTTCTCTTACTTGTCTTTGAATTACCCTATAAAGGATCACTTTTTGACCCCTCAAAACATCATTGATTATTGCATTCCTTTTAATTACACACTTTGGACATTAAAATTTTAATAAGGATATGTTTTATTGAATAATTTTAAAATCTATTAAGTAAAACTAATGAATGTATGATATATGCTCTCAAACACTGATTTCGGACTAAAGTCTAAAATGACAAAATGCATATTTTTTTGTTAAAAGACGTAATTTTGTTTTATCAAATTACACATGCTATTTGGATACTAAAAGGTAATTATAACATTTATAACACATCCAACAGGCCATATCTAAGAGCAAAAAATGTGGTAAAACTCTAAAAAAAGATGTTTTGGGGTGGTCAACTACCATGCTATAAATATATTTGATAAAATAAGTTTAAATAATTTTGTTTCATAGAAAATGATTTTTTACATAACAATACATATAAAAAGCAATTTTTAGAGGAAACAATCCGGTCATAAGCTTCAGAATCAGAGTTCAGATCTGTTCAAATATAAGTTGAACACCTCTCGTATTTCGATATGGATAGCTAAAATCGATTTATGCAGATGAACTATATCAGATGTACACACATATTTTTAAATCTGTTTCATTTTTTTGCCCTTTTCTCTGTTTCAGCAGCCAACGTCAACCATGTCAGATGTAAGTCCCATATAATTTATTTCTTTGTCAATAAAATATTGAGAATATCAAAATAAATTGACACACTGAAAGTTACATAGCTAGTGTACTAAATCAATACTTATGAATTACACCACAATCATTCTGTCTACCATTTAAATATATACATTTGATGTATTGATCTTGATGATTCAACATTCTTGGTATCATAAAACTACAAAATACATAAAAGGCTATGCAAACATACCTTAATGTAAAAAACTATTAATAATACAAAATACCAGATCTATAGTAGATATAGTATAGCCTGCATTAACAGCCACTTGCTATCAGCGATCACCTGCTGTAAGTTGTCTATCTGACTTCCTTCCAATGAAAATCACTCTATTTTGAGCCTGTTATAAGCAGCCACCTGCTGTCTGTGGCCAGTGGTAACCATTTCCTTACAAATTCACCAATTTACATGTATGAAATGGTCACGGTCAATTAAGTTTTCGAATTAACGAAGTGTCATCATTATTTTATCATGGTACATATATGTGTGCCAACCCAACCAGTTGTGTCTTTAACAATCTAAATTTATCTTGTAAATCAATACTCGATATTGATGGCTAAAATGAATACATACAGATGAACTATATCAGATTTAAAACATTTTTTTAAATCATTTTCAATTTTTTCCTTTTCTGTGTTCGTGTTGAAATATTCATACTATGAATACTGGTCAATGTTTTATATTCTGACATAACAGTTGCTTTGTTATACCTTCTCCTGCATGAAAATTAAGGAAAATTTTCGACATGTTTAATCATCGAATAATGAACCACATTTCATTGTAAAACATGACATAATTCTATATTGTTATACTTTCTTTTAGACTGATGCCCAGAATGAGAATAATGCTTCTGACAAACAAGTAGATGTCAATGATAAATTTGTGGAAACAGATCAAGACGAATTTTGTACTACAATATGTCCAGCAGACTTAACACTTCTTATAGAGGGCAAGTCGTTACTGGTAAGCAGAGCCTTATTAGGAAACCTATCGCCTGTATTTGATAAAATGTTTTATGGCGATTTTAGAGAGAAAGATAATCAGACCGTTACATTGCCAGGGAAGAAATTCAACAATTTTGTTGAATTTATGCGTTGTATGAATCCACACATGTCTAAGCCGGTAACAGTGGATAACGTCTATGATGTCCTTCCTCTTGCACATGAGTATGAAGTTTAATATTTGTTGCCAGCCTGTGAGATGGCCTTAAAGAAAGTGTCTAAAAATGCTGCAGATGAGTTGTACCATGTTCTCAAGATAGCTAGTATGTATGACATGAAAGACTTAACATCAAAATGCATTAAATTAGCAGCAGACAGACCACCTGGCGAAATCGAAGAGGCTGGAAAAACACATGAATTAGATACAAATACAATCAATGCCGTCAAGTCACAAATGTTGACTAATTTGACAACTAAACACAAAGATATCTTTGTTTATATCACAACGTCTGAAGCTATGTACAGAGTTCTAGGTATTCAGTCCAAAAAAATGTTGTTAGTGACAGCGTTTAAAAATGGTAAAGTCTTCGGTGATTTCAGAAAATTGCAACTGACCACTGCTTTCAACGAATCAATTGATATGAGTATTAATGGCAATATTTACTCTATGGCAATACAGAAGACAGGCATAAATGCAAATGGAGTACAAACAGGTTATACTTCATACATTCGTTTAGCAACTAAACATAAGTCTGTTCAAGATCCCCCTATTAAATGTATAAGTGGTATATACATAAAAAATTGGATGGACCAAACTAACGATATATATCAGGAAATGGTTTTTGCCTCAAATGAAAATTCTTTTTCTCTTGATAGAGATGTTCATTATCTGTCAGACAAAACTGCCGGTTACATAAAGGAAGGAACGATTGATGTAGAGTTGTTCTTGTTTATAGTGAACCAGTAATTACAATATAGAATTGAGGGCCGACAAGTGAAGTTTTATCTATCGCCGATGCTGACAAAGTCATTCGTTAAGCTCAGCTTGTGACTGAAAGTGGGACAATTTAATTTATATCAACGTTTGTTAGTTGGTTTATGATTCAAAAATGTTATGCATATTTCATCAGGTTTTAGTTTTTTGCATTATGCATAAACACATGTATTGCCTATGAGAAAAATGTCAAAAATAAAGTTCTAGGAATAATGTACATACAACTGACAAACTATTGGTTAATTTGTTTATATTGAAGTAAGGTATGCTCATTGTAATAAATGTATATTTAGCATCAATGGTGTGAACAAAAGTTGAGTTTTGTTCTTTCAATTCTGTCATATAGTTATTTTTTACGCAGTGGCCTCCAAAAGTTCTTGGTTAAATAAACTGAGAAAAAAATGATCTTACATACTGTAAGTAACGTTACTGTTACTAGATATTCTATATCGTGTTTAAAAGGAGTTTCTCCAAGAAGTTGCTACATTGTAATTATCTTCTCTTCGAAAACCTGGTTTAGACTAAACATGTAGACATGCGAGTACATTTCAGTAAACATAAATCTATTGATGTAATTAGTGGCAAATCAATCTGATTAAAACCCGATCTAAAATTTTAGACTCAATCCCAATTAAGGTGGACATATGGGCATATTTTTTTTCATTTTTTTCATGTCGTCAAATATGAGTTTTAAATCAATTAAGGGCATTGTAGACATGTTCTGTACATGGTATAAAAATCTTTTCAGCTGAGCTTGTATACTTTTTTAGATATAGGCTGGTGAAAGGTCTCACCTAGCATTAATAAATGTGCTCATGAAAATCGAATATGTGCTGCAAATCTCACCTATTTAAAAGTAGTAATGGTCAAACTGTTGAGAAATTCAATACGGTTGCATTCTATAACGTATTATGTTTCGGAATAAATGATAAAGACTGAAGAGTAAGCCAGATACTGTCAGAAAAACATAAATATTGAATATGCTATTTTCATTATTTTAATTTGTTTTAAAAATGTCATTCATATCAATTGTTCCAGAACGATACAAACAAGTTTAATATAGAATAAAACTGTTTAAAATAGTTAGATACCATTGTCTTTGTGTTATAACAAAACGCTGTGTGCATGTGAACCACCACAAAGCAACCAATAAAGAATATAATTGTTGTCCCGTACGTTATCAAAATTGACTCGTACGTAGTATACTTCAGTTTGGTCATCCTAACTATTGATAACTAAGTTAAAATGCAAGAATACAACTTACATTGTTGCGTAATTTGTTTTATAATTCAATGTACTTGTGTTTTACATATAAAACTGCGATGATATCTTTAAATTACAATGATTACGCGAACCATTATCATTTTTCCAAGAGAACAACATTCAACAATTTTGTGACAAGTTTAACAAAGAAACATAGCAATCTAACGCATAAACTAATAGAAACTATTTAGTAGTGGGGTAACATGTGATTTACAACCATCAAATCATCCGGCAAATGAATGTTTTGACAATTCTACAGTGTCCCGTACGTTATTAAATAAGTAAGATAATGTATGAACCTGATCAAATTATTGCAGTGTGTGCTAAAATGATTCTAAAGTTATAATTCGATCAAACGATGCATTGTTTTAGTTTATCATTTCAAAGCTAGATGGTATTCAATTGAGAACAATGCAAACTATTCATCCTTTTTGGCAAATAACAAGTACTACACCTTATTTTCCCGTAACTCTTGTTAGTTACTTTTGAACATCATCAATTTCATTATAATTGCCGTTCCGATAATAGTTTCGTCTGTGAAGATTAAATGCATGTTAAGGAACCTTACAAAAGCAATTTATCATAATTATTCAGACGATTATTAATTATTGTGTCACATTTTGTCCCGTACGTTACGGACTCGTACGTTATTTTTCATTTTGTATTTACTGGTTTTTTGTGTGTCACAAATATGCACCTTAAATGAATTATAAAAACACTTTATAAACTTTTTATTTAATCATTGAAGATAAGTTCAATGAAGAATTTATATATCTATTTGAAAAGGTTTGTTAGATAATTTGATTTTACTAATTGTCCCGTTCGTTACGTGGTGAAAATTACGATTCATTTTTTAATGAATGAGCTCACAAATTACCGATACCAATAAAATGTCAGCTAAAATGTATATCTTATCATTAGGGTATAACATTATTGACTTTAATTACACAAAAAAGTGTGTGAAGAGTGCAAAGCTGTGAGCTTAATGAAGCCATTAAATGAATGTCCCGTACGTTATCGGAGTTTGGAGACAACGTTTGTTGTATGAGGTGTGAAAAATTATTTTTGAATTTACATTATAATATGTGTTTTTCTGAAGGATTTAGTTATAATTGACATAATAAATATATATTTAATTGGAAATCTGTCTGAATTTTTTAACAATTGGAAGCTAACTTTAAGAATTTGTCATTGGAGACATAGGGATTTTATACACCCTAGCTTAATTAGGAGACAATATTTTGAAAAAATAGAAGTTTTCTTCACGAAATATATCGCTTATACTTTTACTATAGCATTATCACTTGTAAATATGCATTTCATTTACATAAATTCTGTAAGTTAAATTCCTGGAAACATGATAAACGTTGGAGACATCAAATGTACATTCTAAGCGGGAATGAGTCTTTACCGCTCGCATACTCGCTAATTTAGATCTGGCCTTTTCCAAACGAAGGTCATGTTCAGGTGACCTTTTCTCATCATAATATTCATGACGAAATTGTTATGATACGTAACTTGTTTACATCGTCTACGTCACGCAATTTGAAATGAGCCACCCAATCGCAGACTGTGAATAATACCGCTGTAAATTTTGCATGCAAACCTTGGTCTAAAAATAGAAATAACGAAATCAAAATGTGATTAATAGTGTTTTCATCTAGATGAAAGCTACGCATTGATTGGTCGACACAAAGTTCATCTCGACGTGACCTTGCATTGACTAAGTAGAGATCCAGTACGACTTGATGAACATGATATTATATGCATTGATGGTTATAAGTTTGTAAATTTTCCTAGGAAACAAAAATACAGCCGAAAATCCGGCGGTATTGGTGTTTTCATTAAGCTGGATCTGTTAGACAATTATGAATTACTTAACAGTCAAACAGACTATGCACTTTGGCTTAAATTTAAAAATTTGAATAACCAGCAAGATTTTGTATTAGGCATTGTTTATGTACCTCCATTACATTCTAGATTTTACAGTAACGACGAATTTGAATTTTTTGAAAACGAGGTTGCCTCTTATTGTAGTATCTATGAGCATTTATATTTGACCGGAGACTTTAACGCACAAACCTCCAATCTTACGGAATATACCGAAAATGATGATTTTTTACAAACTTACTTCGATTTAGATGAAGTAACTGTTAGATTTTTAGATCAAAAGTCAACTATGGAACGCCTGAATATCCCTCTAAAACGTAATTCGCAAGATATTAAGAAAAATAACATAGGTTATAAATTAATAGACATGACTAAAAAAATGAACATGGTAATTGTCAATGGCCGTACCCATAACGATAAAATAGGTAAAATGACGTTCAGAAATATATCAGTTTTAGATTATTTAATATGTACATTACCTGCATACAAATTTATCTCAGATTTTGATATCATTGATTTAAATAACTTGTACTCTGATGGCCATTGCTTAATAGAATACAAACTGACCTTTAAACCACTAAGCATACCACAAATAAATACAAACACCAAACTAAAACGAAATACAAGGCTTAAATGGAAAAATGATAAAAGAAATGACTTTCAGAGCAATATTAATGACTCAGAAATAGACCATATTATGCAACAATTAGACAATAACACTATAGACCAACAACAAATGGACGTGATAAATAATTCATTATGCAATATATATCTACAGAGCGCTGAAAGCAGTTTCAACTCTCAAAATACTTATCATTTTTCAACAAACATGAACCACAAACCATGGTATGGAATAGAGTGCAAAAGAGCAAAGAAAGCATACAACAAAGCTAAAACCAAATATAAAAAATACCCCTCTGAATATAATAAAAAAGAATACAAAAAAAGTTGTAAAAAATATAAAAATACAATGAATAAATACATCAATAAACATAACAAAGCAAATGTAAATGCACTCCGCAGAATGCATTGTAAACATCCAAAGGACTACTGGAATGCAATAAATAGAATAAGTGAGACTACAAACAAAACTCAAAAACAACCATCTCTAGACTCACTATTTGAATATTTTAAACAAGTCAACAATAATGAGACTCACGATCAGAATGATAACAATATAAATGCTGATATTGACATTTCCAACAATGATGAAATACTTAACTCTCAAATTACATTGGCTGAAATTAAAAAATGTATTAGATCATTAAAAAACAATAAAGCAAGCGGTATTGACAATATCTTAAATGAATACATAAAGCACTCGGAAGAAAAACTACTCCCATTATACTTTAAATTATTCAATAAAGTCCTGGAAACAGGCATTATTACATCTAAATGGTCAGAACGAATCATTATCCCATTATATAAGCATAAAGGAAATCCAACTGAACCGCAACATTGGAGACCAATCACGCTTCTTAGCTGTGTAGGTAAACTTTTTACGTCTATTCTTAACAACAGACTCACCAAATTTCTTGAAGAAAACAATTTATTATCAGAAAATCAGGCCGGCTTTAGAAGAAACTACTCTACCACTGATCATGTATTTACACTAAACTCACTAATTGAAATTCTCAAGTATTACAAGAAAAAAATATTTTGTGCTTTCATTGACTTCTCACAAGCCTTTGACTCTGTTTGGAGAATAGGATTATGGTCTAAAATCTTGAGTCTAAATATCAATGGCAAATTTTTTCGAGTTATAAAAAACCTTTATGCAAATATAAAATCATGTGTCTCCATAAACGCAACAAAATCAGACTTTTTCTCGTGTAACTGCGGTGTTCGCCAAGGCGAAAACTTATCCCCCTTGCTATTCAGTCTATTTCTTAATGATTTACAACTCACATTAGAATCACAGGGTAACCACGGAATAAAATTACATGAGTTAGACCAAAATATTAACATACTATTAAAAATCCTTATTTTACTTTACGCTGATGACACGGTATTATTTAGTGATAACCCCGTCGACTTACAACACTGTCTTAACGATTTCACCTCTTATTGTAATACATGGAAGCTAAATATTAACATAAATAAAACTAAAATTGTAATTTTTGGATCTAGAAATGACTCTATTTATAATTTTACCATTAACGGATCTCCAATTGAAATAGTTAAGATTTATAAATACCTTGGTGTTCTATTCTCCAAAAATGGTAGTTTCCTTACTGCTCGTAAACATCTGGTAACACAAGCTAAGAAAGCTATGAGTTTACTATATAAACGTATATTTAACCTACACTTACCTATGGATCTAATATTAAAACTATTTGATCACACTATTGTCCCTATTCTTTTATATTCTTCGGAAATTTGGGGTTACGAGAACTGTGACATAATTGAACAAGTACATACTGAATTTCTCCGCAAGATAACACATTTAAGAAAATCAACCCCACATTATATGCTTTATGCTGAACTTGGTCGTTTCCCTCTAAAAATTTTAATACAAACCAGAATGATAAACTTTTGGAACAAACTAATCACGGGAAACAAAAATAAACTATCTTAGCAAATATATAATTTTATGCTTAACTTACCTAACTTTAAGTCAAAATGGATAAATTCAATCAAAACGATACTCACTAATATTGGACGACCTGATATATGGCGTAATCAACAAACTTGCAATTTAATTAATATTAAAACAATAGTAAAACAGACTCTCATTGACCAAAATTATCAACATTGGCAATCCCTCTTGCAACTTTCAACCAAAGGATTAAATTACTCAATCTATAAACAAACAATAAAACTTGAAAATTATCTTAAGTACTTAAATAAAAACGAATGGCAACCTATTTTAAAATTTCGAACCGGTAACCATTTTTTACCATGTGAAAAAGGAAGATGGATGAATGTGCCGAGTAATGAGAGAGTGTGTACCTTTTGTTCTTTAAACGACATTGGTGACGAGTTTCACTATTTACTTAAATGTCCTTTCTTCGAATTATATAGAAAATTATATTTAAAACCATATTTTTATCGTAGACCAAATATACTAAAATTCAATGAACTTTTATCAAATGACTCTTTAAATATTCAACGATCAACCTGTAAATTTATAAAAATAATTTTTGATCATATAAAAAATTAATTTTTCTTTTTATTTATTGAAAATATAATCTCTTTCATAGTCTCTAAGTGTATTAGGTTGTGAGTGTGAATGAGTAAGCGAGGTGTATGTATGTATATGTATCTTGTCTATATGTTATGTGATCTTTATTAATAATTGTAATATGTTGTACTCTTTTGTTCTCATGTACCATGTATCTTGGTGTGAGCAAATAAAGCGTATGTTCTGTTCTGTTCTGTTCTGACAACGCGAGTAGAACAGGATCTCTGTTTACGGAGATTGGTGGCAAATAAGCAGTGGTTTTTAAGCTTGTAAAAAGAAATTATTATATTAGTAAATATATAGATTTATAAAATGTGCCATTTAATCATGGAACACTTTATATGTTCTGTATTATACATCAGAATACAGAATTTTGTACTTTCTTTGCCGCATATATCTATGTTTTCTCTTTTGATTTATGTACACATAAATTACCACTATCCGGTGTTATTAATGCTTTGCATTAATCTTTTCTTGTTTGTTGATGAAGTAAAAAATGGCAATCTTTAAATATGCTAAGAGCACTCTTTTCGTATCGGTAAATGTGATTGGGTTCCCCCTAAATTCAAAATTTTCTACAATCAAAGCACATATATTTATTAATTGCAAGCGTACGATGTACTTAGCGATGTGTTGATTTTCACCAACGATTAGAATAAAATAAACTACATGGTTTGCACATACATAAAATACATGTATAATAAATTATAAATAGTATAGAACCAATAATAAGAAAAGTCATACAAACTTGAACAAAATAACATTATACATGGAATAGAAGGTTAAAAACAAGAAAATTTATATGGATTGACAATGAGAACGTCCACGACTCATTTCATCTTATTTGAGTATAGCTAATGGATAAGTGCGTAATTCCTCTATTGCAGAAACTAGTTGTAACAAACTCGCCCAGTATTCATTGTCGGTAGCTAAATTGGCTACAAATTCATGGGCCGGTGGATCTGTTTCTTCTAAGTACTACCGTGGAGTTCGGACAAATAGTATTTTTCGGCTCTCTACCGCTTGCCTATGTACCACGTGGGGAAGTTTTAATCCAATTGAAAGGGTATGTGCCTTGTACTACGTTACACATTGGGCTAGACGTATGACCGCCGTAATATCACTGAAAATGTTGATAGGCACAAATGTGCTTTTCTGACGTCATTTACTTGTTAATTACAATTATGAGAAATAACATACAGTTGTCTATATTTTGTTGTATATGATGATACATAGGCACGAGTTTTGTGTGCTAAAATTAAATATTGAGTTCTTAAGCACGAGCTATTTAATAAGTATACCAAAACTAGTGTATATAACACGTATATCCAATTAACATATATTAAAATGGATAAAATATAATAGGCCCACAAAGTCACACATCGAGTCTGAAGTATACTATGCAAAAGTTATAACGCAAATAGGTACAAAAAATAAGTATACTTAAACGCAAAAGTTTTGCAACATTTTAATGGTCAATTTTAGGCACGAGTCAATGTTCATAAAATATGTCCTGACTAAGTACTGATGTACAGGACTTGCACAAAAACATCGTGTGTAATTGTCATCGATATGCTCATGGAGCGTATCGGAATTGCACTTTCCTCCATTTTCTCACTTTGCACGTGCACAAATTCAAAATGTTATTTTTATTTAATTCTCTCAACAAATTTGAAAGATTAGAGTGTCGTTGTATGAAAAACAATACAATATTGACGGGTTTAGGCTTTATGGTTACGTCATAAAGCTTCCAAATGAGCAACGTGCACGTGCATTACGGATGTTGGAAGCTGGCCTTAATCAAGATGTTGTCGCTAGAGAATTTGGTGTGCACAGGTCGACTATAAGTCGTTTGCATAGTTAATTTCCCCCGAGACTGACACAGTAGCTGACCCTCCACGTGCCGAACGACCGCCTGTCACCACGTTACGTCAGGGCTAGACTATACGTTTAATGCACCTACGAAACCGCAAGAAGACAGCAACACGAACTGCAGCAGAGATTCCTGGAGAAAACTGACCTCATCAACGGTCGTGGACGAGGGGCAGTGCGGCGTTACGGACGTGAACGCCAAGGACTCACTGCAAAACTTTACGTGGATGAGATTCTATGCCATGTTGTTTTACCATATTTTGCTGAATACCCCGACATGGTGTTACAACAAGATAACGCTCGACCTCATATGGCTCGTGTAACTCAGCATTTCCTTTCGGATAACAATGTTCCTACCCTTCCATGGCCAGCATACTCACCGGATCTTAATCTGATTGAACATTAATTTTGTGGGACTACCTAAAGCAAAACGTGCGTTGAATAAATGTACAGAACGTTGGAGAACTGCAGGAAGCTTTGCGACGAGAATGGGATGCTATGCCGCATGAATTTATCAGGAGGCGCGTGGGTTCAATGCGGCGATGATTCACAGCTGTTATTCGCGACAGATGTGGCCATTTACAGTACTGAGGTGCGTGCCATAACTAGGTTTACTTTGTGTGACTTTTCGTTTTGGGATGCACTACTTTTAAATCGAATTACGGAATAATTTGACCATGAAAACGTAACCTTTTTATGAAATTGTATGGTCAAATGAATGAATTTTATATAAATAAAAAACAAATTGAGCTTAGCTGTTGTTATTCTGAAGTTAAATGTTGACCAATTTTGTTGCAAAACTTTTGCGTTTAAGTATATTATCAAAAGTTTTCATGCAAATAATATGGAATTTTACACGATATTAGAACAACCACTTGTCAACAAATAATAACAATACTTTATGTAACAATTGTTAAAAAGAAAATATTTCCGGAATCAAAAGCCCATTAGATCTGGTTCACATTCAGGTGACCTTTTCTCATCATAATATTGATGACGAAATTGTTATGATCAGTAACTTATTTAAATCGTCTACGTAATGCAATTTGAAATGAGCCGTCCAATCGCATAATGTGAATAATACAGCTTTTAAATTAGGTCGGAACCCTTGGTCTTAAAATAGAAATAATGAAATCAAAATGTTATAGTGTTTTGTCTAGATGAAAGCTACGCCTTGATTGGTCGACAAAAAGGTCACCTCGAGAGCATCTATTGAGACCTTTAAGTTAGAGCTCCTGTACGACAACGTTCTCCAGGATATCTGTTTAGTGTTAACGGAGATTGTACAAAACGTAGTAAGATGTTTGTCCATTCCTCATGTAAATCAATATTTAATTCTTGTAACGTCACATACTCTAGGACGTTGACGTATACATGCGTCTGTCAAACTCGTCCCAAAAATGTTCAAATGGATTTTTGTCTACTGAAAAACGATGGCTACTCTAAAATGTCAATGCAATTAGCAATGAGAAATTTAATTGTTGCCTGGACGGCATGTTGTCTGGGGTATCTGATTAGATAATTAGGTCATGACGTCCGTTGACATATCATATACAACAATTAAAAGCATAAATTTATACAATAACACAAAAAATCAACAATGTATTGCTTATCACTGACAATTGAGATGATATAAATAATATAGTTTTGCACACATGATATATTACTAGATCAATAATGAAACATAAAAAGGAAACACAGAAACACATGATTGTGACAAAGAATATAACAAGAACAAAGTTCATGAATTGACAATGAAAACATCCACATCTATTTTCAACCTGTTGTAGTGGCTAATGGTCACTTGTCAGAATGTATAATTCCTCCATTTCAGAAACCTCTATAAACCACACAATATATAGGTCATATCACGGCGGTCAGTAAACCTACTCACCGCTCCCTTTAAAATGCTAAATCTCTGGATACTACCGTAAGCGATTAAACCAAGATACAGAGGGAGGAGGGAAAATGGTCGTAGAAATCATTTTATGACCAAACTAAATGACAATACGCTCCGTCCGGGATTTGAACCCACGACCCCTCGATCAGTAGACTGCGTGTTATCATCTGAGCTAGCCGAGGGTTTTTTCTCACAATAAAAAATTAGGTATGTTACTGGGCTTGATCCAATAGATCTTTGATTGTAAGAGATTAGGTAGTAATTAGAAATAAAAACTCTTAACAACTTGATAACAGAGAAAATCATATAAGACATCTAGTCAGGAAGACGACATGTATGTATTGGCTGATAGTGTTGGATCAAAAGTTGAGTTGTATGAATCGATAGTCTTGATCGGTTTCATGTAACAGTTTAAACCTTTCAGTGGTTCATTTTTCTGTATATTATTGAGATAATAGCAAATGGTCCAGATTCATCTGACAGTACAAATGAGAGACGATGTCGTGAATTCTACATGATACAGGAACTTCAAACACTTAACATGATTAATATCTTTGAATGTGCCTAATGTTTCGACAAAAACTTTCATATATCTACGTCTTATTTAAAGTATAAACACTGCAATGTGGATTAGGTCGCTATTCAAAGTTTCAGTATCCGTAAGAGTTTAATACGGACACCCTATTTCTGATGTCCGTATACGTAAATCGTATTTTTGTTATGTGAACGTATGTTGAAGAGAAACATGTTAGTTGTCGAGGAATATCAACATTTTTTTATGAATTGACGCTGCTCTGGTTCGTGCCAAATATCTTGAACCAACTGAAAACACAGGTGGTAAAATCGGGCCATTATAACACGTTGCAAATAATACGGGATCCTCGACTATCGTTTTAAACAAGACGAGGAATTTTTAGTTATCTTTAAACTAAACAAAAGAGTAATTCGATATGATTGAAGAACACTTTTTTAGAAAGCAACAATAAATATGAATAGCTTACACTTTATCTTGCTTAATGTCGTCCGTATGTCGTCCGAATCCGGTAAAGCTTGAATCTTGTTCAATGCTTAATCTATTGATTATAAACAATCTTAATGACATTTGTTTGTCTATTGTTATTTTAATAAGTTACGTTGTTCTGTACCACCGAGATGACTTGTCGAATTTTTAGTAAGTGATAGTGCACACTTTTAACAACGGCATTTCTAACAATTAGTTGATAGTGATTAAAATTGGTAATCAAGCTATGTTCTAGTTTTGCAGACAAAATTAAGACCAAAGGCGAATCTGATAATTAAAACAACAAAAGCGATCGACAAAATCCCAAAACATCCAATATATTAAGGTTCTGGAACTGTAACTAACTTCGGTAAACTTCGTCACTCGGTACAATCCGGTTTTTCCCAAATACTTAAATTCGTCAAATTTCGTAATTGCTATTTTTAGTAATTTTCACCACGTGACCTGGGTTTTTCCAGAAGTCATAGGGTAACACATTTTCCGAAAATGCCGAAAACAGACGCTCTACAACTCTACTTTAGAGTAAAATTCACCATTCAATGTCTTAACTAGTATAGATTCAAGAAACAATATCTTTATAAGAATTGTGGAAGGTCACCATTACAGTTCAAGAACCTTAAGCGACTTAAACAGTCTACCACCCGCTTCAACTGTATACGTACTCGTGCAAATTTATAGTAACAGTTCGTTAATGTGAGCACGTATAAACATGCTAACATAGACTGTTTAACTCACACCCAATATTTTACGATAAACTATTATAATACTTGTAATTTAAATATTATTCTTAAATTCTATTTCACTGTCAGCGGCGCATAAATTAACCCCATGGATTAAGATACTTATTGCAGTTCTTCAGTAGTCGCTTTCGATAAAATTATTACCCGTATCTGTGAATATTACCGGAGTCTAATGTATGCGCTACTGAAAGTTGGGTATAATATAACAAATAAAATTCAAAAACGATTCTTTTATTTTGGTTTTAACGTCGTATTCAACACATATTTAGATCTAGGTTATTAACACGACGTCCAACCCTTCCTACTATAGGTTTCCTGGACACTTTTCTATCACCAGTACTAACTTACCCTACCACGAGGCCGACAACTCATGTATAGTGTATGACCTACAGCGACCGGACTCGAACACGTGATCTCTGGATTCGAACTCAGACATACAAACCAATAGCCACGGCCGCGGCTTTTCATATTCTAGTAAATTTAAGCATATTTTATTGACGCAGTTGGAAGCGCACCGGGAATTTGGAATCTCGTGTTTCTTTGGGGTTCGGGCTCGAATCCCAACCATAATGTTAATTTTCTACCATTGATTAGATAATATGATGAAGTTTCCGGCCTTGTGGAAGGGTAGGTGTGTACTGGTTATAGACAAGGGTTCACAAAAGCTGGGTTAGGTGCGCAGGACGCCGCAAAATGACTTAAATATTATTGATATAGCAAACAGTACAATGTAGAATGAACATTATATACTTTTTATTATAATCAATGTTAAATACTACGGGGTATGGTTAAATTAGAACATGGTGTATATTCATTATTTATTTACCTATTTAGCGGACAAATCCATCGTTAAAGTACGAAACACAAAAGGCCTATTATACAACCTGTATGTTCTGACTTTGTCTTCTGCAATATAAATAGTATTTTCGGAAATTATAGTGACCTTGTTTAGAATGTATTTTCTGAAAATCAATAGTATTTATTGAATAACGGATATGACGTTAAATCACCTGTTTATGAGAGAGGAGGTAGCTGCACTGTCAAAGACGATAACAGATTAAATGTTTTAGTATTCCTTACAACAACACGAAAAATGGCAGAGGTAAGTAGAATGTTTACTCGATATTTTGTTATGCTAATCATGTGTTGATTCTAAATATATATCTGCTTTTCATTATTGATTTTTTAACAATACATTTGTAAATTATATGATATTTTAAGCGCCATATTTGATGTAAACATATTTCATGTCGAAACTTGTCCAACAATAACTAGCGGTTGAAATATATTCTTAATTCAGAACTTTAAATGGTAACATTGCGAATTTTACCAAATGTTAAAGAAGTATGAGCTATTAAACTAAAGGTACATGCCGTACATACAGACGGTATTTCAATAAAATAAAAATGGCTGTTCATATTATAAAATATAGAATACCATTGATAATTGGTTGATATGACCAACTCAAATACGCTATCATGAGTGCAATGTAATTATAAATTAAGTACAATATAATAGCATCTAAGCTGGTGGCTGTTTCGGTGTTTCGTGCAAGAGTAGTACTTATGCACAAAGTACCCAGGGGATCCAAAGTTTTACATAGTTATACAAAAAGTAATTCCTAAAACAAACTGTTATTTAAAGAGCTTTTTATACTTCCATGTGGTATCGATCAATTCAAAGTCCTCTCAACCGATTTATCACATTACGACCATGAGGTCAAAATTAGTCTTGCAAATGGAGTAACATGATTTCCAAAAGTTATATAAGAAAAAAAATATTTATCTTTTCTGAAACCATGCAGCCTAAAGCTTCCAAATATGATATGTGTCATCACCTAAAATTCATTTTAAGCTTGTTCAAGCTGACCTCCTCCTGTTAAAATTTACCCTTTTCTATGGATCTCTGTTTCCATAATACAGCTATAAATACAACATATAATACAATGTACAACAATAAAGTGTTAAGATTATTTGTGTGAGATTCTCATCACAACTTAATACAGTTTCCATGTTTGCTGTAATGAATATATCATCATAATAGTGGCTTAAGCACAAATGAAATTGGTGGCAGAATAAAACTTTTCAACTGACTGCATGTTGTGTAAGAACATTTGATAATATATACTGAACAATAATTTCTTTGCGTGTTCCTAATTTTATAACCTAGACCTTTAAATATGAGTCATTTTTTATGTTATTTTTGCTGTAGCCTAAATCAAATTTATCATCCTATACAAGAACAAATGCAGCATTTTAGCACACTCCTGAGGAAATACAACATCTTGCACAGTCCGGAAATACTAAATGGGCTATATTTGATATTCTAGATTCCTGAAGGGAATACATGTTCGAATCCTACCCGGGGAGGTTATACCCTTAATGAAAATTTGACAATAATGTCAATTTTCCTACATTAATATGGTATATGGTTAAGTTACCTGCTATTAGAAGGGTAGGTGGATACTGGCCAAAGACAATGGCCCAGGAAAGTTATGCTATGTGTGCAGGACTTAAATAACCAAAATTGTGTTGAATCGGCGTTTAACACAGTATGAAAAAATATAATATGAGAAATCCGTATTGTACGATATTTTTGATTACTTGTAAATCAATCTTCGATATGGATGGCTAAAATTAATACATGCAGATGAACTATATCAGATGTACACACATATTTTAAATCATTTACAACTTTTGCCCTTTTCTCTGTTTCAGCAACCAACGTCAAGCATGTCAGATGTAAGTCCATTGATTTATTTCATTGTAAATAAACTCTTACAGTTAGTGAGAACATCCAAATAAAATGCCACACTGATAGTTGCACAGTTAGCCTACTAAATCAATACATATGAATTACACTATAATCATTCTGTCTACTATTTAAATATTCAGTATAACCTATATTATTATTAATAAATAAAAGCTTAAATGTATACATGTAGGTGAACAATATCAGATATACACATATATATATATTTAAATCATTGTCTATCATTGCACATTTTCTTTTTCAGCAACCAACGTTAAGCATGTCAGATGTAAGTCCATTGATTTATTTCTATATCAATAAAATCTTAGAGTAAGTGAGAATATCACAAAAAATAAAACTCTGATAGTTGCATAGTTAAGTTACTAATCAATACGAATGAATTACGCCACAATCATTCTGTCTACCATTTAAATATATGCATTTGATGTATTGATCTTGATGATTCAACATTCTTTGGTATCATTAAACTACAAATACTTAAAATGCTATGCAAACAAACTTAAATTTTATAAAACTCTATTTATAATACAAAATACTAGATCTATAGAAGATATATTATAATCTGCAATTACAGGCACCTGCTATCAGCGGTCACCTGCTGTAAGTGGTCTATCTGGCTTCCTCCCAATGAAAATCACTATTTTTTAACCTGTTATAAGCAGTCACCTGCTGTCTGTGGCCAGTGGTAACCCAAACAATTCCTTACAAATTCACCAATTTACATGTATTAAGTGGTCATGGTCAGTTAAATTTTAGAATGAACAAAGTGTCACCATCATTGTATAATGGTCCAGATGTGTGAAAACCCACCAAGTTGAGTCTTTAAACAGTCTAAATTTACCAAACAAGTGTCATAACAAAATAAAACTTCAAATATTCAACTGACAGTGTTACTTGTGTCCTTTTTTTGAAGATAATTTATCTGAACCTGGTTTAAGTGGTCACCTCCTGTAAGCAGCCAGTTTAGTCACTTCCCTTTAATGGCTGCTTAATGCTGGTTATACTGTATTCTATTACAGATCGGCGGTTAACTTTATCGTATTTTTATCTCATTTATCATAGTGTGTTTTATTCATATTGAACTATAATTTATCTTTATGTAATGATTATATGTTATTTGTCCTGTGTAGTGCCAAATTCACTGCACAATACTGCAAAACTTGTTCAATAAAACTGAAAACAGGGCCAAAATCTGTTATAGGGCCAATAAAGATTATTAGCCCTCGTTTAGTGACAAATTTCTCCGCTTTGATTTATTGATATACAGACCCAATATCAAAAAGTGGTCCGCAAGTAGTGATGTAATATAATTGTCATAAAATAAGTGATTTAATATAGGCCCTTTTCTCGGGTAGGTCAAATTGGCCCTTGGCTATGGGTCAATGCGAATGCTTTTGGAAAAAACTGAGCCTATATCAAATCACTAATTTAATAGCATATATCATTACTCATAAAAACTCATAATATTTATATTTCCTTTGACTTATATATGTCGGAGCAACTTTAGAAAGCATACAAATACAAAAAGTGTAATTATGACATGCGTACCTAACTTAAACGGCTGTAGACTGTTAGATTGATTTATATTTCATCCAACGGCATCTTTTATCATATGTTTACGTGTGGCTAGTCAACGGTTGAAATATCGTGGGCTTATCGATCGAGTTGAAACATGCATTTCTTCAATATTTTGAAACGTAACTATCAAATTTCTTATTTTCCCTTTGTATTTTATCAAATGATAGAACACTTTATTGTCAAACAAAACATATATTCTGTTTTTAGGCTGATGTCCCAAGTGATGCGAATGACAAACAAGTAGATGTCAAAGTTAAATATGTAGAAACAGCTCCAGACGAATTTTGTACTAAGACATGCCCAGCAGACTTAACACTTATTATAGAGGGCAAGTCATTACTGGTTAGCAGAACCTTATTAGGAAACCTATCTCCAGTCTTTGATGCAATGTTTTCTGGAGATTTTAGAGAGAAAGATCAGCAGACCATTACATTGCCAGGGAAGAAATTTAACAATTTTGTTGAATTCGTGCGATGTATGAATCCACACATTTCTAAACCGGTAACTGTGGATAACGTCTATGATGTTCTGCCTCTTGCACATGAGTATAAATGTCAACAAATGCTGCCAGCCTGTGAGATGGCATTAATCAAAGTGTCAGAGAATGTTGCAGATGAGTTGTACAATATTCTCAAGATAGCCTTAATGTACAACCTGAAAGAATTAACAGCAAAATGTGTAAAATTAGCAGCAGAAAGACCACCTGGTGAAATCGAAAAGGCGAGAAGAACTCATGAATTAGATACAAACACAATCAACGCAGTAAAAGCACAAATGTTAACTAATTTGACAACTAAACACAAAGACATATTTGTTCACATTACGACATCTGAAGCTTTTTACAGAGTTCTTGGTATTCAGTCCAAAAAACTTAAGTTGGTGACAGCATTTAAAAATGGTAAAGTCTTTGGTGATTTTAGGAAATTGCAACTGACCACTACTTTTAACCAATCAATTGATATGTGTATTGATGGCAATATATACACTATGGCATTACAGAGGACAAACAGAAATGCAGATGGAAGAACAAAAACAAATCATAATTCATACATTAGTTTAACAACTAAACATAAGTCTGTTCGAATTTCTCCTTTTTATTGTGTAAGTGGTATATACATAAAAAATTGGATGGACCCAAACAAGGGCATATATCAGGACAAGGTTTTTGCCTCAAATGAGGATAATTTAATACTTAATGGTACTGTTAGTTATCTGTCAGACAAAAATGCCGGTTATATAAGTGAAGGAATTTTGTTTGATATAGAGTTGTTTTTGTTTATAGTGAACAAGTAACTTCAAAATGAAAATGAGAGCCAATTTGCATTCAATCTATCGTCGGTGGTGACTTGACATTTTGTTGAAATAGTGGCCCAACTTGGAAGCAATTTGTTTTATGTTGATGTTTGTTATTTTGTTTCATAAAACTTATGATTATTCCATCAAATCTTAAATATTTGTATCATGCAAACAAGATATTTACTGACAATGAAAATATTTATTTTAAAGTGTAGTGTTAATTGTAAGGCACGTGTACTTACAAATGACAGAACAATGGTCATTTTGTTGTTATCAAAGTGAGATATGCTCATTAAAATAAATGTCTATTAAGCATCAATGATGTGAATAAAAATTAAGTTTTGTTCTTTAATTGTGTCATCAAGTTATTTTATTTGTTCGGGACTTCAGTCCTGAACAAATATATGTACCATAATTCAGACCCTTCCCGATTTTGAAATTTACCGAATCCAGAAGTAGTCCTTCAGTATATAAGAATAATACAATTCAAAAAGATTGTCTGCTATGACGGGTCGATTAATACATATGTAATCCGAACTGTATCTCAAGTGTAAGTTTAACCGCTTCTATGTTGTGCGTCTCAGTAGAGATGGTTACGCCACAAGTTGAGTAAGTAACAGAATGGTTTCAACGATTCAGTGGCGACCCGTTGTTTGTCTCTGTTATCAGTAGAGATGTTACATCGTCTTATGCTATAGAATGGATACGTTCGAATAGAAAGAGTTTATGTTTGTTTTGTTGGGGTTAACGCCGTAGCAACACACTGAATATGTCATATAACGGCGGTCAGTCAACCTACGTACTGTTCCTGGAAAGGCTAAATCTCTGAGTTTAGCTGTTTACCAACTACTAGGAACATACTTTCGTCAGTGACTTACAACTGCTCTACAGATAATCATTGGTAGGAGGTAGATGGCTGTAGAAATAATTTCATGACCAGGCTCTACGAAAGTATGCCCGTCCGGAAATCGAACCCACGACCTCTCAATCAGTAGACTTGCGTACTACCAACTGAGCTAGCCAGGAAAATATTTAATCTATAACAAATTTCTAAAGCTCTTTTTATTTATCTGGGTAAAAATCAATACAAAAATGGACTTACTAATTGATCAATCTGAACACGTTTTTACCTAACAAACCAGTGTCACCGATCGGTCCTTTGTATACATACAGTGTTGAAGCACTTTATCATCTTTAACTTTTGAAACCTGAACAAATTCAGTGCCTAAAGCGCTTTGATTTACAAATTGGTCGACGAAGGTTCTTGGACAAATTTAATTCAAATTTAATTTCGGGAAACAAACTAACTGATCATATACTATATACGGCTTTTCTCCCGCTTGCCTATGTATACTTAACGAAACTTCTAAGTACTCCGATTTCAGTATTGTAGAAAATCTTATTTTTCAACATTAAAGTCTGATCGATGATGGGAATGTGTTTTGGACCGTACTGACCTTTGCTTTCATGGTTTTCATGCTACTTTATCAATGCAAAACCATTTTTGTCGCACATGCGTTAACCTGGGAAGATTTTCCAATTGTTTTGATTGAACAGAAATTAACCAATTAGAAGTCTTATGATGCAGGTGACGCACCGTCTGACAAAAGACCTATGACAATTTCTCGATCTTGAAGCGACATTCGAGCCATTTCTTGATTTTTTGTTGTGCATATCAACACACTAATGTTTTTCACTAAAACTGACAACGTCCATTTTTTTGCACGATAAGCACGTGCGCATTTCCATTTTTCTGCACATACACGAAAAAACCAATTTTGCATCAATTAAGAAGCATGAAAACCATGCAAGCAGACGACAGTATAGTCCTATACAAATTTCCATTAACGATCGGTCTTAATGTTGAAAAATGAAAATTTCTGACAACATTGAAATCGGTGTACTTAGAAGTTTTGTAAAGTATACCATTTAGGGAAGTTTATAGCCAGTGAAGAAGGTATGTGCCTAATACTAGGTTACACGTTTGGACTAGACACATGACCGCCACAATAGGGCTGAAAATGTTGAAAGCGGTATTTAATTAGACAATCTATGTACATGGTGAAAAAAATTAAGATATGATTGCTATAGAAATATAGACTATGAAATGGTGTAATTACAATAAAAATGTACATAACAAGTTTATTCAACGAGGCTACACATTTGGATTAATCCAATCTTTCATAATTCTGGTAAAAAACTTAGCACGAATTCAAATATTAAGCAGTTATGCGCAAACGTGCTTTTCTGTCGTCATTTACATGTTAATTACAATTTTAACAAATAACATATAGTTGTCTACATTTTGTTGTAAATGATGATATATAGGCACGAGTTTTGTAAGCTATAATTAAATATTGAGTTCTTAAGCACGAGTTATATAATATGTATACCAAAACTAGTGTATAGTATACGTATATCCAATTAACATATTAAAAGATAGGTAAAATATGATAGGCCTACAAAGTCACACATCAAGTCTGAAATATACTATTTAAAAGTTATAACGTAAACAGGTACAAAAACATAAGTATTATCAAATGTTTTGATGCAAATAATATGGAATTTTACACGATAATTGAACAACTACTTGTCATGCGTATTCAACAAAAAATATGAAACGATTGTTAAAAAAATCTTAACAGAATCAAAAGCTCAGTAGGAGGAATAAAGTTAACAAGAGTTTGAAAATGAGTGTGAGTCTCTTTTGAATTTACGACTGCTAAATGACTGCATCTTATAGACCTAATAAGACGTCGCACAAATACGCAATCTGATTAAAAACCCGATCTAAAATCTTCCGCTAGCCTACTTGCTAATATAAATATGGCCGTCACGTTCAGGTGACATTTTCTCATCATAATATTCATGACGAAATTGTTATGATTAGTAACTTGTTTAATTCGTCTATGTAACGCAATTTGAAATGAGCCGTCCGATCGCAGACTGTGAATAATACCTCTGTTAAATTAGCTCGCAAACCTTGGTCTTTAAATAGAATTAACGAATCAAAATGTTATTGATAGCGTTTTGTCTAGATGAAAGCTACGCATTAATTGATTGACATAAAGGCCATCTCGACGTGACCCTCCATTGAGATCTTAGATATCCTGTACGACAACGCTCTACAGAATATCTCTGTACGGAGATTGTACAAAACGCTGTAAGATGTTTGTCCATTCATCGTGTAAATCAATGTTTAATTCCTGTAACGTCACATACTGTACCAGACGTTGACGTATGCGTCGGTCAAACTCGTCCCAAAGTTATTTAATTGGATTTTGTCTACTGAAAAACGACGGCTAGTCTAAAATGTCAATGTAATTAGCAATGAGAAATTAACTTATTGCCCGGACGGCAAGTGGCCTGGCGTATCTGATTTGATAATTAGGCCAGGACGTCCGCTGACGTATGGAAGAATGAGGTTACTGAGAACTTCATCATAGTAGCGTTAGACGTTGTGGTTCCCAATAATCACTAAAAGAACCAACTTGTCAAAATGATCAATATCACACCACAATTACCTATATGAATACATTTGCTCCATAACCTGATAATTGTTGATGCTGTTTTCAGTCCAACTGCTTGCCCCGGTATTCAATGCTCAATCGTTGAATATTTACTGACTTGTTTCAAAAACGACGAGTGCTATATGTCGTTCGGTCTCTAGAGTTTCCAGTAAACTTTAACTTTTTGTGTAGACGCTAACGTGCAGTACAGGGCTTATGAAACTTAGTAATAAAAGTACTGATTTGACGGTAGCACTGAAATTGTGCATTCAAGAATTGTACCCCGATTAAATGTTTGAAGTCTAAAAAACTAAAGCTAGTGACGACGTTTAAAAATAGTAAAGTCTTCGGTGATTTTAGAAATTTGCAAATTCTATCGTTATGAAGAAGACAAAAGTAAATGCAAATGATGCATCTACACGAGATTGTAAACACATTTGTTTAACAACTAAATATAAGTACATGTTTTATGTTCAAATATCCCCTATTGAATGAATAAGTGGTATATACATAAAAAATTGGATGGACCAAAACAAGGACATATATCAGGAGAAGTATTTCACTTCAAAGACGGATTCTTTAACACTTGATAGGGATGTTTACTTTCTGTCAGACAAAAATGACAGTTATATAAATGAAGAAATGTGGTTTGATATAGAGTTTTATTTTGTTTACAGTGAACCAGTTACTACAATATTGAGAGCCTATAATTAACGCTCATTCTATCACCGATGGTGACCAAACATTTTGTTAAGTTACCTAAGATTTTGAAATAGTAGCTCAGCTTGCAATTGATAGTGAAACCATTTTTTTTTTAATTTGAAGTTTGTCATTTGGTCATGATCAGACGTGTTATAAGTATTGTATCAGTAATTAATTATTTGTATAAGGCAAAATACATAATGACCATAAGATTAAAATCATTTATAAAATTTTTTGTCAATCTGCTGGTACTTAAACTGACACAAAATTGTAACTGACATTTAGTTGTTTTTGAAGTGAGATATGCTCATTGTTATAAATGTAAATTTAGCGTTGATGATATGAATTGGAGTTGATTTTGATCTTTGAAATATGCTATCGACTTTTTATCTTCACAGTGGTCTATAATTGATCTTGAACAAATTACATTTTGAAAAAAAAACTGATCATACAAACAAATAGTAACTTTACTGTAATGAAATTTTATCAGATGTATTATAATAAAGATTGATTCATTTGTTGTTAAACCAATAAATGTTGTTGTTTTTTTAATTTGCTTATATCACCCTTTTGCCTGGGTAAATGTGAATAGGTTTCTACTAAATTCAGAATCGATTTTGTTCAAGGACTTTCGGAGATAATAGCAGATGTATACACTATTTACATACTATATATTAGAGTCTACAATTAAGGTATATATATAAACAGCAATTATAAGCATATATATGTATAATAACACAAAAAATCAACGATGTATTGCTTATCACTGACAATTGGGATGATATAAATAATGTAATTTTGCACATACAATATATTATTAGATCAATAATTAAACATTAAAAGGAAAGACAGAACACATGATTGTGACAAAGAATATAACAAGAACAAAGTTCATGAATTGACAATGAGAACCTCCACATCTATTTTCAACCTGTTGTAGTGGCTAATCGTCAGTGTCTGACATCTGCCATACATGATTAAGAATCAGTGGTAGAATGAATAATGGCCGTAGAAATCAATTTTATGACAAAACTAAACGAAACTATGAACCCTCGATCATTAGACGTGCGTTGTATCAGCTAAGCTAGGCGGGCGGCCTTTTTTCAAAATAAAAAATTTAGGTATGTGACATTGCTTGGTAACATAGGTATTTTATATTAAGATATTGCTCAGTGATAAGAAATAAAAACTCTTAACCACTCGATGTGAGAGAAACTCATATAAGAATCTAGAGAAAGAAAACTAAAGAAACACAAAAAAAAACAGGAAGACAAAAAGTGTGTAATGGCTGATATTGTGGGATTCATGGCTGATTTGTATGAATTGACAGTCTTGATTGGTTTCATATAATGGTTGAAACTCTTCAGAGAGAACATGCAAGTATTTAAACCTGACACAATATTATTTGTGTGTTATTATATTGAGAACATGGTAAATGAACCAGACTCATCTGTCAGTACAAATAAGAGACGATGCCGTGAGTTCTACTTGATACAGGAACTACAAACACTAACCATGATTTAGATCTTTGAATGTGCCGAATTTTTCGACAAACACTTTCATTTATACATATTATACTTATTTAAAGACAAAGTGACACACTACACGATGATTTTATTGGCATACAGTGCAATTCGGATACGGTCGCTATTTCACGTTTTAGTATTCCTATAAGAATCCGTCTCCTCAAAATTTTAACTCTTAAACCTTATGTCTGCAGCGTGTTCAGTTACACTGAACGTTCCAAAACGTTCCGTAACGGAAGTGTCGGAACAACAACTCAACCCTACTTACGGATTGAGATGTCCCAATTTTGAGTTGAGTTATGCATGGGGTTGAGTTTTCCCGTACCTGTAACGTTAGCTAACAGTAGTTACTGAACACGGGGATGATGTCGTGTACGTAAATTTAATTTTTGTTTTTTAAAAACGTATGTTGAAGAGAAACATGTCAATTGAAGAGAAATGTCAACAACTTCTATAAAATGGTGTTTCTCTGGTTCGTGCCAGAAAAGTTTGAACCAAATGAAAACACAGCTGGCGGGAACGAACGATTATAACACGCCAAAAATCATACGGGATCTTCCACCTTCGCGTCAAAGAATTAGAGTTTCTTGACGAGAAGTTAGAAGTTTACTACAGACAAAACAAAGAGCAATTTCAAGCTTACCCTTTATCATGCTAAATGCCGACCGCTTGTTGTTCGAATCCGGTTAAGAGTGAAGCTCGCACAATTCTAAAATATTACTTGTATTTAATTATTATTATCATTTTAATTAATTGCGTTGTTAAATCACCAAAATCATAATTAATCGAATCTTTAGTAAGGGATAGATCACACAATTACGGCATTTTTAAATCTGGGAGGCGTATTTGATAATTAATACAACAAAAAACGCCCGACAAAACCCCAAAACATCAAATGTTTAATAAAATACCTTCGGACTCTACCACCCGCCTTGATATCAACTGTATACGTTTAAATTTATAGTTACAGATCGTTAATGTGATCATAACGCATGCATGTAAACATAGACAGTTTTATTTACACCCAATATTTTGGTTAAACTACTTTAAAACTAGCTATTTATTTGTATTTGTTTAATTTTATTCAATAAGCTTATTGCAGTTCTTCAATAGTCGCTTTCGATAAAATTGTTATCCGTATCTATGAAAATTGGCGGGGGTTTAATATATGCGCTACTGAGAGTTGG
Source organism: Mactra quadrangularis (assembly GCA_025267735.1). NCBI lineage: Eukaryota > Metazoa > Mollusca > Bivalvia > Venerida > Mactridae > Mactra > Mactra quadrangularis. Next base: position 7,192,347 of record CM046309.1, read on the forward strand.
GTAAAATATAACAAATAAAATTTAATAATATTTTTTTTGGTTTTAACGTCGTATTCAACACATAATTAGATTTAGGTTATATACACGACGTCCAACCCTATAGATTTCCTGGACACTTTTCTATCACCAGCACTAACTTATCCTACCACGAGACCGACAACTCAAGTATAGGCTATGACCTACAGCGACCGGGCTCGAACCCGTGATCTCTGGATTCGGAGTCAGAAATACTAACCACTACGCCACGACCGCGGCTTTAAATATTCTAGTAAGTTTAAGCATATTTTATTGACGCAGTTGGAAGCGCGCCGGGAATTCGGAATCTCGTGTACCGTAGGGGGTACGGGTTCGAATCCCATCCGGGGGGCGGGTTAAACACTTCCATGAAAATTTGACCATAAAATCAATTTTCCTCCATTTATTAGATAATAATCCAACGGCTGTAAGAATTATATGATAAACATGTACATGTACATCTAGATGTTTCTATTGTATACCCTGGAAACGGATAGGTTCTGTAAATGTGCATGAATCTCTTAGAAATGAGATTTAGAGGTCGCAGCAATCTGAACCCCAGGTCAAGGCTTCGTCTAGAAACCATAGTGGGCTCTTGAATACGGCTACTAGACACCCAGTCTGCTTGTTCATTTACCGCCCCGTAACTTGAAATTTCCGCCCCTCCCCCCGTATTGGAAATCGTTGATCCGCCTGTGTTAACTTCTGCAATATAAATACAAATGTAGATTTTCGAAAATTATAGTGACATAGTTTAGAATGCATTTTCTGAAAGTCGATATTATGTATTCAATAAAGGATATGACGTTCAATCACTTGCTTGATGAGAGAGAAGGTAGTTGTACTGTCAAAGACGATAACAGATAAAAATTTAGATATTCCTTACAAGACGAAAAATGGCAGAGGTATGTAGAACTTTTACTGGATATTTTGTTATGTTAATCATGTGTTGATTCAAAGTATATATCTGCTTTTTTATTGATTTTTTTACTGTACATTTGTAAATTATATGATATTTTAAGCGCCATGTTTGATATAAACTTATTTCATGTTGAAACTTGTCCAACAATAACTAGCGGTTGAAATATATTCTTAATTCAGAACTTTAAATGATAATATTGCGAATTTATCAAATGTTAAAGAAGTATGAGCTATTAAACTAAAGGTATATGCCGTACATACAGACGGTATTTCAATAAAATAAAAATAGCTGTTCATATTATAAAATATAGAATACCATTGATAATTGGTTCATATTCGAATGACCAAACTAATTTCGCTATCATAAGTACAATGTAATTATTAATTAAGTATAGACTAATAGCATCTAAGCTTGTTGCTGGTTCGATGTTTCGTACAAGAGTAGTCATTATGCACAAAGTGCTCCGGGAACCTAAGTGTTACATAACTATACAAATAATTCCTAAAAAACTGTTATTTCAAGAGTTTATTACACTTCCATGTGGTATCGATCAATTCAAAGTCCTCTCAACCAATTTATCACATTACGGCCATGAGGTCAAAATTAGTCTTGCCCATGGAGTCACATGATTTCCAAAAGTTATATAAGAAAATGTTAAATTATTTATCTTTTCTGAAACCATGCAGCCTAGAGCTTCTAAATATGTGTCATCACCTTAAATTCATTTTAAGCTTGTTCAAGCTGATCTCCTGTTAAAATTCACCCTTTTCTATGGATCTCTGTTTCCATTATACAGCTATAAATACAACATATAATACAATGTACAACAATAAAGTGATAAGATTATTTGTGTAAGATGCTCTTCACAGTTTTAATACAGTTTCCATGTCTGCTGTATGAATATATCTTCATGAAAGTGGCTTAAGCACAAATGAAATTGGTGGCAGAATAAAACCTTTCAACTGACTGCATGTTGTGTAAGAACATTTGATAATATATACTGACAATAATTTCCTTGAGGAAATACAACTTCTTACGCAGTTCGAAAATACTAAATGTGCTTATTTTTGATATTCTAGGGACCAGAAGGGAATAAATATTCTAATCCAACCCGGAGAGGTTACACACTTCCATAAAAATTTGACAATAATGTCAATTTTCCTACATCAATATGGTATATGGCTAACTTACCTGTTCTGTAGAAGGGTAGGTGAATACTGGCTAAATACAGGGGCCCAGGAAGCCTACGTTATGTGTGCTGGACAAAAATAACCAAAATTGTGTTGAATCGGCGTTAAACACAGTATAAAAACTATAATATGAGAAATCTGTATTTTACGATATTTTTATTACTTGTAAATCAATTTTCGATATGGATAGCTAAAATCGATTTATGCAGATGAACTATATCAGATGTACACACATATTTTTTAATCTGTTTCATTTTTTACCCTTTTCTCTGTTTCAGCAGCCAACGTCAACCATGTCAGATGTAAGTCCCATATAATTTATTTCTTTGTCAATAAAATATTGAGAATATAAAAATAAAATGACACACTGAAAGTTACATAGCTAGTGTACTAAATCAATACTTATGAATTACACCGCAATTATTCTGTCTACCATTTAAATATATACATTTGATGTATTGATCTTGATGATTCAACATTCTTTGATATCATTAAACTACAAAATACTTAAAATGCTATGCAAACAAACATAAATGTAAAAAAAACTATTGATAAGACAAAATACCAGATCTATAGTAAATATAGTATAACCTGCATTAACAGCCACCTGCTATCAGCGGTCACCTGCTGTAAGTGGTTTATCTGGCTTTCTCCCAATGAAAATCACTATATTTTGAACCTGTTTTAAGCAGCCACCTGCTGTCTGTGGCCAGTGGTAACCAATTTCCTTACAAATTCACCAATTAACCTGTATTAAGTGGTCATGATCAGTTAAATTTTAGAATGAACAAAGTGTCACCATAATTGTATAATGGTCCAGATGTGTGAAAACCCACCCAGTTGAGTCTTTAAACCGTCTAAATTTACCAAACAAGTGTCATAACAAAATAAAACTTCAAATATTCAACTGACAGTGTTACTTGTGTCCTTTTTGAAGATAATTTATCTGAACCAGGTTTAAGTGGTCACCTCCTGTAAGCAGCCAATTTAGTCACTTCCCTTTAATGGCTGCTTAATGGTAATTATACTGTATTCTATTACAGGTCGGCGGTTAACTTTATCATAATTGTTATCTCATTTATCATAGTGCGTTTTATTCATATTGAACTATAATTTATCTTATGTAATGATTATGTGTTATTTGTCCTGTGAAGTGCCAAATTCACTGCACAATACTGCAAAACTTGTTCAATAAAACTGAAAACAGGGCCAGAATCAGTTATAGGGTCATTAAAGATTATTAGCCCTTGCTTAATGACAAATTTCTCCGCTTTGATTGATTGTTGTACAGATCCAATATCAAAAAGTGGTCCGTAAGTAGTTATTTAATAAAATTGTCATAATATAAGTGATTTAATATAGGCCCTTTTCTCGGGACAGTCAAATTGGCCCTTGGCTATGGGCCAATACGAATGCTATTGGGAAAAACTGGGCCTATATCAAATCACTAACTTAATAGCGTATATCAATACTCATTATATTTATATTTCCTTTGACTTATATATGTTGGGGCATCTTTAGAAAGCATACAAATACAAAGAATAAAAAAACATGCGCACCTAATTTAAACGGCTGTAGACTGTTAGATTGATTTATATTTCATCCAACGGCATCTTTTATCATATGTTTACGTGTGGCTAGTCACCAGTTGAAATATCGCGGGCTTATCGATCAAGTTGAAACATGCATTTCTCAATATTTTGAAATGTAACTATCGAATTTCTGATTTTCCTTATTTTCTTTTATCAAATGATAGCACATTGCATCGTAAAACACAAAATATTTTCTACATTTAGGCTGATGTTCCGAATGATGCAAATGACGAACAAGTAGATGTCAAAGTTAAATATGTAGAAACAGATCCAGACGAATTTTGTACTAAGACATGCCCAGCAGACTTAACACTTATTATAGAGGGCAAGTCATTACTGGTTAGCAGAGCCTTATTAGGAAACCTATCTCCAGTCTTTGATGCTATGTTTTCTGGAGATTTGAGAGAGAAAGATCAGCAGACCATTACACTGCCAGGGAAGAAATTCTACAATTTTGTTGAATTTATGCGATGTATGAACCCACGCATATCTAAACCGGTAACCGTGGATAACGTCTATGATGTTCTGCCTCTTGCACATGAGTATAAATTTCAACATTTGCTGCCAGCCTGTGAGATGGCCTTAATCAAAGAGTCTGAGAATGATGCAGATGAGTTGTTCAATATTCTCAAGATAGCCTCAATGTACAACCTGAAAGAATTAACAGCAAAATGTGTTAAATTAGCAGCAGAAAGACCACCTGGTGAAATCGAAAAGGCGAGAAGAACTCATGAATTAGATACAAACACAATTAATGCAGTAAAGGCACAACTGTTAACTAATTTGACAACTAAACACAAAGATATTTTTGTTCATTTTGCAACGTCTGAAGCTATGTACCGATTTCTTGGTATTAAGTCCAAAGAACTGAAGTTAGTGACAGCATTTAAGAATGGAAAGGTCTTGGGTGATTTCAGAGAATTGCAACTGACCACTGCTTTCAACGAATCAATTGATATGAATATTAATGGCAATATTTACTCTATGTCAATACAGCAGACATGCATAAATACAAATGGAGCTTATAATACATACATTAGTTTAACAACTAAACATAAGTCTGTTCAAGATCCCCCTTTTTATTGTGTAAGTGGTATACACATAAAAAATTGGATGGACCCAAACAAGGACATATATCAGGACAAGGTTTATGCTTCAAAGACGGATTCTATTACTGTTTATAGAGATGTTAATGATCTGTCAAACAAAACTGCCGGTTATTTAAATGAAGGAATGGTAATTGATATAGAGTTGTTTTTGTTTATAGTGAACAAGTAACTTCAATATTTAATTGAGAGCCAATTTGCATTTAATCTATCGTCGGTGGTGACTTAACTTTTTGTTGAAATAGTGGCCCAACTTGGAAACAATTTGTTTTATGTTGATGTTTGTTATTTTGTTTCAGAAAACGTTTGACTATTCCATCAAATCTTTGATATTTGTATTTTGCAAACCACAGGGAATTGTCAAGTTACCTCCCTTTGATTTTTCAAACATACCTTAAATAATACTTATATACAAGGGGTACAACTGCGTTTACATGACCACTTCATCTAGATTTATTATTTCGTGACTCACAAAAAGTACAGATACCCTGGCGGCACTTTAACGGAACGATCAAATCGATTAAACATAACTCTTCGAGCTATGAGTATCAAATGTTTCATAGCGCAGACATTTATACGATTAAATTATCAAAAACATAAAAAACAGCACAAAAAATCTCAACTCGGACAAGTTTGTGCACAGATGAAATCGACAAATCTCGAGGAAAATCGTTTCATTTTCATATTTCAAAATAACTCATTTACCCCCAATCAAAGAAAATATTTCAGAAAAACAATATTATTGAATAAAAATGTAATAAATTTAACTCTCCACCTAGACAGAAACACTTGCGAGTTATAAAAAGCGAAGAACAAACTCTATTCGATAATCAATGTTGTAGCCGGTATCCTTAATTTATTCAAGAAACTTGTAAGAAACTTTTTGATTGGTTAATTTTGCAAACGAAAATCGCCAAGACTTCCGATTCACTGTATCAAATTTGAAAGATTTCGACTTTTTCGCAGTATTTTGGTTGTCTCGTTTGAAAGTAGGAAAAACCCTGTACGGTTCGTCGAATCAGAAATTGTTTAACTAAATAGATTACTATGTTTGGGACGTATTAGTGAAAATGGTTGTGAGAATAATTTTTCAAGGTTAAATCAGATGAATAGTGTACATATATTCTTTTTGTTTCATGACAGATAATTGGCACGGTGTTTTGAAGTTTTATAAATAGTGAAGCGAGAAACACAATCTAACACGGAGTAAATCATGCTGAAATCGACGTAACATTGAAATTTTGTCAATTTTCATTCTGTTCAACTATGCACAAACTTGTCCCAGTTTAGATTTTTTGTGCCGTTTTTTATGTTTTTGATAATTTAATCGTATTAAAGGTCTGCGCTATGAAACTTTAAACATTCATAGCTCGAAGAGTTATGTTTAATCGATTTAATCGTGCGGTTAAAGTTCTACCAGGGTATCGGTATTTTTGTGAGTCACGAAATAATAAATCTAGATGAACTGGACTAGTAAAGGCAGTTGTACCCCTTGTAAAAGATATTTACTGACAATGAGAATATTTTTTTAAAAATAAAGTGTAGTGTTTATTGTAAGGCACGTGTTCTTACAAATGACAGAACAATGGTCATTTTGTTATTATTGAAGTCAGATATGCTCATTGAAATAAATGTATATTAAGCATCAATGATGTGAATAAAAATTAAGTTTTGTTCTTTAATTGTGTCATCAAGTTATTTTTATTTGTTCAGGACTTCAGTCCTGAACAAATATATTTACCATAATTCAGACTAGGGCTGGGTACCGCCAGGAAAATTTTACCACGGTATACCGTGGTTTTTTACTAAATACCACGGTATATACCACGGTATACCTCTCTATAATTAAAATACACTTTTAAAAAGATCATTTATTAACTTTTAAAAACACACTAACCATAACTTACAGGTAATACCTATTACAACTTATTTTCACCATAGATTTTGTTTATGTTTTTTGCTCAAATTCATTGACAATTTGATGATGTTTCGTAATCCAAGTTGAAAATAACGAACGCAGGTTAAAACGAATCAGTCCGTCTATTAATTGTGTCATGACGCCATACGTGTTGTTAATACGAGGCATTCAAGGGGGGTTTATGCTAAAACTTACTAAAATTAATCGGGGAATAAATACGGCATTATTTTGTGGAAAAATGAAAATGAATAGAACAATCGTTGAAGGAAACCCATGCATACAAAATTTGCGTTCCACTGCCTTTAGAACCCGATCTCGAAATCAAGAATTAAATTGAACTATTTTATCCATATATTCTAACTAAAATTTACAACTTATAACAGAAAATGACGACTGTCGTATATTAGTCAACGTTTCTTTCTCGCAGAATACGAGACAACTCTGCTCTGCGATTGCTACTATACATGGGAGTGCATGTATATGTATATGTATAACTTCCACAGCGTTATGCAGTGATGAAACTATTTTTAATCTACGACTCGGACAACCGTTGATTTTGCCAACCCTGACATATACAACATGTTAAACCGTAATCACGGGTTCTACTCGTTCACGGGTACTGTAATACCGGTATTTCCGAAAATACCGCGGTACCGTACCGCGAGATAAAAAACCACGGTTACCGGTTTACCGGTAATACCGCGCACCTCTAATTCAGACCCTTCCTGATTTTGAAATTTACCGAATCCAGAAGTAGTCTCTCATTATATAAGAATAGAACAATTCAAAAAGATCGTCTGCTATGATGGGCCTATAAATAAACTTGTAGTCCCAACTATATCTCAAGTCTAAGTTTAACCGCTGCTATGTTGTGCGTCTCAGTAGAAATGGTTACGCCGCAAGTTAATTAAGTAACAGAGTGGTTTCAACGATTCAGTGGCGACCCGTTGTGCGTCTCTGTAATCAGTAGAGATGTTACATCGTCTTATGTAATAGAACGAATTAAATTTTGTTAATATAGAAAGAGTTTATGCTTGTTTTGTTGGGTTTAACGCCGTAGCAACACAATGAATATGTCATATAACGGCGGTCAGTCAACCTACTTAATATTCCTGTAAAGGCTAAATCTCTGGGTTTAGCTGTTTACCAACTACTAGGAACATTCTTTCGTCAGTGACTTACAACTGCTTTACAGATAATCATTGGTAGGAGGTAGAATGGCTGTAGAAATAATTTCATGACCAAGCTCTTCGAAAGTATGCCCCGTCCGGAAATCGAACCCACAACCTCTCGATCAGTAGACTTGCGTGTTATCAACTGAGCTAGCCAGGAAAATATTTAATCTATAACAAATTTCTAAAGCTCTTTTTATTTGTCTGAGTAAAAATCAATACAAAAATGGACTTACTAATTGAGCAATCTGTACACGTTTTTTACCTAACAAACTAGTGTCACCGATCTGTCCTTTGTATACATACAGTGTTGAAGCACTTTATCATCTTTAACTTTTGAAACCTGAACAAATTCAGTGCCTAAAGCGCTTTGATTTACAAATTGGTCGACGAAGGTTGTTGGACATATTTAATTTCGGGAAACAAACCAACTGATCATATACTATATACAGCTTTTCTCCCGCTTGCCTATGTATACTTAACGAAACTTCTAAGTACTCCGATTTCAGTATTGTAGGAAGTCTTATTTTTCACCATTAAAGTCTGATCGATAATGGGTTTGTTTTTTTAACCGTACTGACCTTTGCTTTCATGGTTTTTATGCTACTTTATCAATGCCAAAACATTTTTGTCGCACATGCGTTAACCTGGTAAGATTTTCTTATTGTTTTGATTGAACAGAAATTAAGCAATTAGATGCAGGTGACGCACCGCCTGACAAAAGACCTATGACAATTTCTCGTTCTTGAAGCGTCATTCGAGCCATTTCTTTATTTTTTGTTGTGCATATCAACACACTAATGATTTTCACTAAACTGACAACGTGCATTTTTGCACGATAAGCACGTGCGCATTTCCATTTTTCTGCACATATACGACAAAACCAATTTTGCATCAATTAAGAAGCATTAAAACCCTGCAAGCAGACGGCAGTATAGTCCTATACACATTTCCATTAACGAATGGATATTAATGTTGAAAATGAAAATTTCTGACAACATTGAAATCGGTGTACTTAGAAGTGTCGTAAAGTTTACCATTTAGGGAAGTTTTTAGCCAGTGGAGAAGGTATGTGCCTTATACTAGGTTACATGTTTGGACTAGACGCATAACTTTCGTAATAGAACTGAAAATGTTGAAAGCGGTTTTTAATTAGACAATCTATGTACATACGGTGAAAACATTTAATATATGATTGCTATAGAAATAAAGACTATTTAATGGTGTAATTACAATAAAAATGTACATAACAAGTTTATTCAACGAGGCTACACATTTGGATAAATCCAATCTTTCATAATTCTGGTAAAAAAACTTGGCATAAATTCAAATATTTAGCAGTTATGCACAAACGTGCTTTTCTGTCGTCATTTACATGTTAATTACAATTTTTAAGAAATAACATGTATATATTTTGTTGTATATGATGATACAAAGGCACGAGTTTTGTGTGCTATAATTAAATATTGAGTGCTTAAGCACGAGTTATATAATAAGTATACCAAAACTAGTTTATATAACACGTATATACAATTAACATATTAAAAGAAAGGTAAATATGATAAGCCTATAAAGTCATGCATAGAGTCTGAATTGTAAACATAATTACGATAAAGAGTAATAATTCCTGTGGAAAAGATTAATTAACATTTTGTGAAAATTCTATTTAATGGTTGTGAATTTTAATGAGACAGTTTAAATTGGTGTTAAGAGTCTAGGCATAGATATTAGGGGTGTAACGGTTAACCGATATACCAGTTAATATTGCAATACGACTTCTGGCGGTTTTTAACCGGTTCGTTTTTCTCTGAACCGGTTTTTCTAGTTATGCTCCATACTGATTGTTTTTATCAGAGTCTGAAATTTAACTGTTTGAATAATGTTAAAATGTGTTCGGAAACTTAAAATATTTTTCTTTAAGTGAGAAAATAATTATCTTTGAAAGTCCATTCAAAACCTTTTTTCTAACTTATTCAAACATTTGCATAATACGTGTAGATCATTTGAAAATAAAAATATCTACGTACAATGTTGATCAAATAATGACGATGCACGTGTATAAATTCTTGCATTGCATGTATGCGCAAAGAACAATAATTGTGTACTGCAATATATTGCAATATATTGCAATACGGGTTTCGTGTATTGCAATATATTGCAGTACGGTTTTTACCGTATTGTTACAGCCCTAATAGATATACCATTGTCTTTGTCTGATGTTCGATTGATTTCCATATTAATAATCCTGAATAAGTCGGTGATAAGATAATTAGATCTAAATAATTTCTATGTTTTGGCACATTCTTTATATAGAAAAATTTGACTTAAGTTGGGGTGGCTGTAAAAAACGACAACAAATAAATCATTAGCATTGTTGTTAAGATGTCAACACAGTCTGCAAATATCATCAATTTGGCCGTTTGAATAACGCTTCAATCGGTGCATCAAAAGGCTTGTTGAGAATTAGGACCTGTACAAGTCTTCAGAAATTTTAAAACTTGATTGGATAAATCCACGTCACAGGAAGCGAACTCCATACAGTACAGTATTAGTCAATGTGTGGAAGAATATAGGCCTATGAGCATTAACATAGAGCTTACTGGTATCCTTTGTGTCATGACCACTTAGAAATCTGTACATTGGATGGGGCCGCATTGGATGGCCGTTTTGGGCTCATGAAAAAATATCTTTCTATAATTTTCACATCGACTGTTATTGCGAATCTCAAAATTTAAATAATGTGGTGCTTCATTTATCAAGGCAGATATATTTCACAATATACTGAACTTACTGAGCATAGTTTGCAAATACACAGATCTAGAGTAACCTTACAGACGAATTATTGTTAAAGGGAAGTAACTTCTAATGAAATTTAGAATCAAAGTACGCAATTATTTCCCTTGAATGATTTTGAAGGTGAAGGTCGATCTCGTCTGTGACGTGAAGATATTCGAGATTTGGACACGTCAAGTTGACTATCGTGAATATTTTTCAACATTTTTGTGAGTTTTGTTCAAGGTAAAGTATTAGAATGTCATTACAAATTCTTAATAACTAATGTTAGTTTCATTTCATGGTTTAAGTTACGATTTTACTTTATAATTCAGTGGGGCGTTCCCAATAGGGCCTTTGAAGGAGGCCGGTTCCATTTCGGCCCAAGACTTTTCGTATTCTTAATTCTTGTCTTGGATCGTGGTTAAGATTCACGCATAGAAGTGGTCATCATTTCTCAGTAAGTAACTTTTTGTTCATCAAAAAAATATTTATATGAGAAACTAATGCCTTATGTGTCTTCACGTACCTATCATTTTGTCAAAACTAACCATGTCTTTCAGATGTTGAGAGGGTCACTCAGCTTGTTTAGCCTTTAGGATAGAATGTAGTTTAGCGGACCCAGCTTGGGTTGTTTACAAATTTTGGTTGACATCTTGTTTTTACCAATGCAATTTTTTATTCATTTCTAAAATGAATCATTTTCAATAACTATTTTAAAATGCTTTTTTATCCGTTTTATTATCAGTGGGGGTGTGGGGCAGCTGCCACCATAATAACAGAAAGTTAGCTGCATTTACCTTCGCTCGTCTGCTAATAGAAACAGCATACTGTGCACGCATATTTATATTTACTGCCGAGGTCTGCTAAACTAGATGTGTTCTGCGTGTTTATGCTAGACTTATTTCTGACATCAATACATGGAAATGTCTACTACCCATATTTCATCACCTACATTTAGCTTAGATCTCTGAGGTATTGATTTACTCATTTTGTCTATGTCACTTGGTGAGAAAAAATATGCAACCTGTCCGGGACTCGAACCCAGAACCCATGCTTACAGGGTGAGTGGTTCCCCGACAGAGCTAGCTGGACGCTTACATATTCTTCTTCCCATGACCCTAACACTAGGGTCAGGGGTACATTGTTTTATATATATTTGTCTATAAATTATCCAAAGTCATTGTTATACCCCCGCTTCGAAGAAGAGGGGGGTATACTATTTTACCCTTGTCCGTGCTTGCGTGCGTGCGTCCATCCGTCCGTCCGTCTGTCCGTCCGTTACAAAATTTCCGTCGCAGTTTTCTCAGCAACTATAACATGCAGCAGCCTAATACTTTGCATATTGCTTCATCCCATAGTCCCATGTGGTGTAAAGCGATTTCATGCTCCTTGCTCATCTACTTCCTGTTTGTCGCATATTTTTAGATTTTGGCGGGGGTATCACTAGTGAGCATTAGCTCACAGATTTACTTGTTTATGTTTCTTTAAAGAGTAGCTGAAGGTTTATCATGGTAAGTTGTCGGTGGTTATACAAAGATTAATGACCCTCCTTGATTTTTCGTATAATAAACCAAAGTTTTGTGAAATTAGTCCTTGACAAGTTGTCAAAGTGCTGTATTAGTGAGTAGCATTAGAAGTAAGATTATAAGTCAAGTGCATGGTTTAAACTTTAATTGTGCATTTACCTTAACAAGTGCTATAAAATATCTAAATTTGGATTAAAAATCTGGCAGTAAGTTGAATTAACTTCCCAGCAAACAGTTAACTTTGACAACTCTGTATGTGGCAATAATTCATATTGGGAACTCAAAGTTATGGGTATTAACAGCTGAAAACATTTTTTTTTTGTTCTGAATGCATTTATACAGAATGATTTATTTTGCATATTATTGCTGAAAGGCACACAACACAGATTAAATACTATTGTTCTGTGTATTTCAACTTTTTGCTGCACAAAAACATCCAGTACAAAGTTTTTCAACTGGAGGAACCCATCAATTTGAGTTCCAAATCAAACTTTCATTTACTTGGGAAAATTATATTGTTTCTAGTGTGTACTCCCTAAAGTAGGAATTTAAAATTTTATATATATATTACTTGTACACATTATTTTGATTATACTTATCCCTCATTTATAGATTTAACTTAAGTTAATGGACTTTTTTTACGTAGATCTATTTAAGTGAAGGCTATCCTGGTTTGTGGGAAAAGTTAAACTTTTTGTCTATTTAAGTTTAGTTTATAGATGGTGGATGACTTTGGATATTTTGCATACTTAAAGTTATTTTGAATTTCTAATTGACTTGGATATTGTGAAGGTTTTTGTTGATTTACATTTTTAAAAAGTATTATATGATTCATATGACTATTTATGACTATAGAAATAAAGATAGCAATTGATACACATTGTTAAATTACATGTCTATAACTAGTCAAGCTGGTTTGAAGGTCCCTTTCAAAAAGTAAAAACAATAGTCAAATCAATTTTTTCACTAGTCCTGTGCTTTGGGATAGTGGACTGAGGCAATGGTTGGGTACAGGTCATAAAATAGGTCATGTGTGTGTTAATGTACTTGAAAAAATGAACTTGCCCATGGATGCATGTACACCATTTTACTGATTTTAAACAAACCATTATGTCATTCAACATTTTATATTAATTAAAGCGAATATGAAGTGTTTGATGTTGTTAATTTTATTATGTTATGCCTATACAATGTGGAACTATTAAAGTATTAAATTAATATAATATTTTCTCCCCAAATATTGGTTTTTGATGAAACTGTCTATGTTTATATACTCAATGTTGATATGATTGTACCTGAGATTTTGATCATTTATGTTTTGTAGCCAGGTAAAGACAAGATGGCAACCTTGGCTGAGCAGCCATGTTATACATTGATAAACATCCCTAGTGCTTCTGAACTTGTCCAACAATAACTAGCGGTTGAAATATATTCTTAATTCAGAACTTTAAATGATAATATTGCGAATTTATCAAATGTTAAAGAAGTATGAGCTATTAAACTAAAGGTATATGCCGTACATACAGACGGTATTTCAATAAAATAAAAATGGCTGTTCATATTATATAATATAGAATACCATTGATAATTGGTTCATATTCGAATGACCAACTGAACTACGCTATCATGAGTGTAATTATTAATTAAGTACAATATAATAGCATCTAAGCTGGTTGCTGTTTCTATGTTTCGTGCAAGAGTAGTCATTATGCACAAAGTACCCAGGGGATCCAAAGTTTTACATAGTTATACAAAAAGTAATTCCTAAAACAAACTGTAATTTAAAGAGCCTTTTATACTTGTGGTATTTTTATAGCATGTGGTATTCAACAATTCAAAGTCCTCTACCAAGATTTATCCCATTATGTCCATGAGGTCAAAATTAGTCTCGCCCATGGAGTCACACGATTTCCAAACGTTATATAAGAAAATGTTTAATTATTTATCTTTTCTTAAACCTTGCAGCCTAGAACTTCTAAATGTGACATGTGCCACCTTACGCAGTTCAAAAATACTTGATAAGCTTATTTTTGATATTCTAATGTCCCGAAGGGAATACATGTTCGAATCTTACCTGGGACGTTATATCCTTCCATGAAAATTTGACAATGTCAATTTTCCTTAATTAATATGGTATATGGCTAAGTTACTTGCCTTTAGAAGGGTAGGTGAATACTGGCCAAAGACAAGGAGAGCTATGTTATGTGTGCTGGACTAAAATAACCAAAATTGTGTTGAATCGGCGTTTAACACAGTATGAAAAATATAATATGAGAAATCTGTAATTTACGGTATTTTTATTACATGTAAATCATTTTACGATATGAATGGCTAAAATTGATACATGCAGATGAACTATATCAGCTGTACATACATATTTTTAAATCATTTACAACTTTTGCCCTTTTCTCTGTTTCAGCAACCAACGTCAAGCATGTCAGATGTAAGTCCATTGATTTATTTCATTGTAAATAAACTCTTACAGTTAGTGAGAATATTCAAATAAAATACCACACTGATAGTTGCACAGTTAGCCTACTAAACCAATACATATGAATTACACTATAATCATTCTGTCTACTATTTAAATATTCAGTATAACCTATATTATTATTAATAAATAAAAGCTTAAATGTATACATGTAGGTGAACAATATCAGATATACACATATATATATATATTTAAATCATTGTCTATCATTGCACATTTTCTTTTTCAGCAACCAACGTTAAGCATGTCAGATGTAAGTCCATTGATTTATTTCTATATCAATAAAATCTTAGAGTAAGTGAGAATATCACAAAAAATAAAACTCTGATAGTTGCATAGTTAAGTTACTAATCAATACAAATGAATTACGCCACAATCATTCTGTCTACCATTTAAATATATACATTTGATGTATTGATCTTGATGATTCAACATTCTTTGGTATCATTAAACTACAAATACTTAAAATGCTATGCAAACAAACTTAAATGTAAAAAAACCTATTTATGATACAAAATACCAGATCTATAGTAGAATATAATACAGTATAACCTGCATTAACAGCCACCTGCTATCACCTGCTGTAAATGGCCAATGTGGCTTCCTCTCAATGAAAATCACTCTATTTTTGAGCCTGTTATAAGCAGCCACCTGCTGTTTGTGGCCAATGGTAACCCATTTCCTTACAAATTCACCAATTTACCTGTATTAAGTGGTCATGATCAGTTAAATTTTAGAATTAATAAAGTGTCACCATCATTGTATAATGGTCCAGATGTGTGAAAACCCACCCAGTTGAGTCTTTAAATAGTCTACATTTATCAACTAAGTGTCATAACAAAATAAGACTTCAAATATTCAACTGACAATGTTACTTTTTTTTTGAAGATAATTTATCTGGACCTGGTTTAAGTGGTCACCTCCTGTAAGCAGCCAATTTAGTCACTTCCCTTCACTGGGTACTTAATGCTGGTTATACTGTATTCTATTACAGGTCGGCGGTTAACTTTATCATATTTTTATCTCATTTATCATAGTGTGTTTTATTCATATTGAACTATAATTTATCTTTATGTAATAACTATGTGTTATTTGTCCTGTGAAGTGCCAAATTCACTGCACAATACTGCAAAACTTGTTCAATAAAACTGAAAACAGGGCCAAAATCTGTTATAGGGCCAATAAAGATTATTAGCCCTTGTTTAATGACAAATTTCTCCGCTTTGATTGATTGATATACAGACCCAATATCAAAAAGTGGTCCGCAAGTAGTTATGTAATATAATTGTCATAAAATAAGTGATTTAATTTAGGCCCTTTTCTCGGGTAGGTCAAATTGGCCCTTGGCTATGGGTCAATACGAATGCTTTTAGAAAAAACTGAGCCTATATCAAATCACTAATTTAATAGCATATATCATTACTCATAAAAACTCATAATATTTATATTTTCTTTGACTTATATATGTTGGAGCTACTTTAGAAAGCATACAAATACAAAGAGTGTAATTATGACATGCGTACCTAACTTAAACGGCTGTAGACTGTTAGATTGATTTATATTTCATCCAACGGCATCTTTTATCATATGTTTAAGAATGGCTAGTCACCGGTTGAAATATCGTGGGCTTATCGATCGAGTTGAAACATGCATTTTTCAATATTTGGAATGTAACTATCGAGTTTCTTATTTTCCCTCTGTATTTTATCTAATGATAGCACACTCCATTGTAAAACAAATATTTATATTCTATACTTAGGTTGATGTCCAGAAAGATGCAAATGACAAACAAGTAGATGTCAAAGTTAATTTTGTAGAAACAGATCCAGACGAATTTTGTACTAAAACATATCCGGCAGACTTGACTCTCATTATAGAGGGTAGGCCGTTACTTGTCAACAGATCCTTGTTAGTAAACACTTCTCCTGTCTTTGATACAATGCTATCTGGAGATTTTAGAGAGAAAGATCAGCAGACCATTACACTGCCAGGAAAGAAATTCAACAATTTTGTTGAATTTATGCGATGTATGAACCCACGCATATCTAAACCGGTAACTGTGAATAATGTCTATGACGTCCTTCCTCTTGCACATGAGTATGAAGTTAAACATTTGTTGCCAGCCTGTGAGATAGCCTTAATAAAAGTGTCTGAAAATGCTGCAGATGAGTTGTACATTATTCTCAAGATAGCCTCAATGTACAACCTGAAAGAATTAACTTCAAAATGTGTTAAATTAGCCGCAGAAAGACCACATGGCGAAATCGAAGAGGCTGGAAGAACACATGAATTAGATACAATTACAATCAATTCAGTAAAAGCACAAATGTTAACTAATTTGACAACTAAACACAAAGATATATTTGTTCACATTACGACATCTGAAGCTTTGTACAGAGTTCTTGGTATTCAGTCCGAAAAACTTAAGTTGGTGACAGCATTTAAAAATGGTAAAGTCTTTGGTGATTTTAGGAAATTGCAACTGACCACTACTTTCAACCAATCAATTGATATCTGTATTGATGGCAATATATACACTATGGCATTACAGAAGACAAACAGAAAGGCAGATGGAACAAAAACAATTCTCTGTACAAACATTTGTTTAACTACTATTCATAAATCTGTTCGAATTTCTCCTTTTTATTGTGTAAGTGGTATATACATAACAAATTGGATGGACCAAAGCAAGGGCATATATCAGGACAAGGTTTTTGCTTCAAAGACGGATTCTTTTACACTTGATAGAGATGTTAATGATCTGTCAGGAAAAACTACCGGTTATATAAATGAAGGAATGTTGTTTGATATAGAGTTGTTTTTGTTTATAGTGAACAAGTAACTTCAATATAAAAAATGAGAGCAAATTTGCATTCAATCTATCGTCGGTGGTGACTTAACATTTTGTTGAAATAGTGACCCAACTGGGAAACAATTTGTTTTATGTTGATGTTTGTTATTTTGTTTCAGAGAACTTATGATTATTCCATCAAATCTTAGATATTTGTATCACATGTTCATACAAATGACGGAACAATGGTCATTTTGTTATTATTAAAGTGAGATATGCTCATTGAAATAAATGTCATCAAACATGTGAATAAAAATTGAGTTTTGTTTTTTAATTGTGTCATCAAGTTAGTTTTATTTGTTCGGGACTTCAGTCCTGAACAAATATATGTACCATAATTCAGACCCTTCCCGATTTTGAAATTTACCAAATCCAGAAGTAGTCCCTCAGTATATAAGAATAGATCAATTCAAAAAGATCGTCTGCTATGACGGGCCTATTCATACACTTGTAATCCGACTGTATCTCAAGCGTTAGTTAAACCGCTTCTATGTTGTTCGTCTCAGTAGGGATGGTTACGCCGCAAGTTAAGTAAGTAAAATAATGGTTTCAACGATTCAGTGTAGAGATGTTACATCGTCTTATGAAATAGAACGGATTTGTATGAATAGAAAGAGTTTATGCTTGTTTTGTTTGGTTTAACGCCGTAGCAACACATTGAATATGTCATATAACGGCGGTCGGTCAACCTACTTACTGTTAATGGAAAGGCAACATCTCTGGATTAAGCTGTTTACCAACTATTATGCACATACTCGTCAATGACTTACAGATTCAGAATCATTAGGAGGGAGAATGGCTGTAAATATATCATGACCAAGCTCGACGAAAGTATGCCCTGTCCGGGAATCGAACCCACGACCTCTCGATCAGCAGACTTGCGTGCTACCAAATGAGCTGACCCAGGAAAAGTTTAAATCTATAACAAATCGTTAAAGCTCTTATTATTTGTCTGGGTAAAAATCAATACAAAAATGGACTTTCTAATTGATCAATCTGTACACGTTTTTCTACCTAACAAACCAGTGTCACTGATCTGTCTTTTGTATATAGTGCGTACGTATTGACCCCGACCTGCCCTTTCACATTTACATCTAATTATTATCTACACATATCCCGACGAAAGTCAGTACCACGCCTATTCTACACTTCGGCAGCGATCGTAAAATTATACAAGTGTATTTGTGTGTTTAAACTCACAATCCTCACGGTCACTGTGTAATCGAGAATTAATACTACATTCGTATTCAATGTAATGAATATTCTTGCATAAAGGTCAGGTCGGGGTCAACATGTACGCACTATACATACAGTGTTGAAGCACTGTATCTACTTTAACTTTTCAACCCCGAACAAATGGACCTTTCCATGACCTTACCTATTAGCATATTTAACAAAGGTTTACAGTTACAAGAGCACATGGTTGTAATTGGGGGATAATGTATTGTCATTCAAATAAAAAAGTCGCACTTGGAATGGTCCATTCAGTGCCTACAGCGCTTTGATTTACAAATTGGTCTACGAAAGTTCTTGGTCAAATTAAATTTCGGGAAACAAATTAATTGATCATATATACTATACTATATACGGCTTTTTCCCGCTTGCCTATGTATCATTTAGGGAAGTTTTTAGCCAGTGGAGAGAGTATGTGCCTAATACTTGGTTACACGCTTGGATTAGACGCATGACCGCTGCAAAAGGTCTGAAAATGTTGAAAGTGGTATTTAATTAATCTATGTATACATGGTGAAAAAATTCAAGATATGATTGCTATAGAAATATAGAATATGAAATGGTGTAATTACAATAAAAATGAACACAACATTTTTATTCAACGAGGCTTTGGATAAATCCAATCTTTCATAATTCTGGTAAAAAACTTGGCATAAATTCAAATATTAAGCAGTTATGCACGAACGTGCTTTTCTGTCGTCAGAAATAACATACAGTTGTCTATATTTTGTTGGATATGATAGGCGCGAGTTTTGTGTACTAAAATTAAATATTGAGTGCTTAAGCACGAGTTATATAATAAGTGAACAGAAGAGAACTGTTCTTTTTGATAAATATACCAAAACTTGTGTATATAACACGTATATCCAATTAAAAATATATTTTAAAATAGTTAATATAATAAGCCTATAAAGTCACGCATCGAGTCTGAATTGTAAACATTTATAATTAAGATAAAGAGTAATAATTCCTGTGGACAAAGAATATTTTACATTTTGTGAAATTTCTATTTAATGGTTGTGAATTTTAATGAGACAGTTTAAATTGGTGTTAAGAGTCTAGGCATAGATATATATATTGTCTTTGTCTGATGTTCGATTGATTTCCATATTAATAGCGAGCTCGAAGAGCGAGCTTTACGGTAACGCGAATATGTTTCTATACAGTATCGTATTTTGACAATGTACCGGAAGTTGATTTTTGAACCCGCCCTGCGCATCCGGAAGAGAGTCAACCAATCTCTCATACAGAGTTGTCGATCCTTACAGTGATCTATATATAGAGATCATTGTAAAGATCGACAACTCTGTATGTTTAACAGTTTAACAGTTTATTAGAAATCTCAATGCCTACTAGAGGCATAAGAGTTTACAAACATGTACAAGAAATAAACAAAAACATAAATGGCACAAGTCATACAAACAACTCTGAAACAATTTACAAAAAGAACAACATGGCAATGATAAATTAACAATCGATGAAATATATACAGAGGCAAATGAGAAATGACCAATAGTTAATCACTGAAATTTCAGCATTATTTGTTTAACAAAAAATGATAATTTTGTAAGAACAGATTTATCTTTCATATTAAATAGTTGCTCAAAATTAAGGTTACTTGGGTGTCTGACAAAATAAGGTGGTAAATACAGTTGTCGTTGTACTGCAAAGCAGGTGCACTCAAAAACATAATGAAATTCATCACCTATTCTATCTGACTGACACAAATTACAGATTCTATCTTCTCGAGATATATTTAAATAACGACCTTGTTGGATTGGGAGTTTATGATTAATACATCGAAATTTGAACAGCTGAATTGCAATATCATGCGGCAAAACTTTAAAATAATCTTCAAACTTAAACTCCGTTTTAAAAATTCTATAATTTAAACAAGAAGCTGAAATCCTAACTTTATATCTCCAATCTTGACAATATTGATCCTTTAAAATTGTGTTTACTCTGCTTTTAAATACAGAAGGCTGGATTACATGTTGTGATAACCAATAATTGGATAATCCAAGTCTATCCAAAGTATTATGAACTGTTACTATCCACGGAGAGTGAAAAACATCTTGCTGATGCAACAAATACATCAGTCTATATAAAATAAATGAAATTTTTTCTTGTTTTCCATTTACAATTTTACACCAAAACATTATCATTCTAGATAAAATCTTAATTTCAAGAGGAAATTGACCTAATTCCCCAAACACCATGACATTCGGAGTATTCATTCTACATTTAAGAATAATCTTACAGAATTTAAGATGAAATTGATTAATAATAGCATTATCTTCACATCCCCATACTTCAGATCCATATAACAGAATTGGAGATATCATAGATTCAAATAAATGAAGTTGAATATCAATACTTAACTGTAATTTTCTAGCTTTAGTTAAAACAGAAAACATAGCTTTTCTAGCTTGATCAATTAAATAGCTCTTTGTCTTACTGAATTTACCATTATAATTAAATCTTATGCCAAGATAACTAAAGTCATCAACAGTTTCTAGAGGACTACCATCAAAAGAAAACACTGGCTTATTTCGAAGAATGTTTTGTGAAAACACAACAACTTTTGTTTTGGCAGCATTAACAGATAATTTCCATAAACTACAATAATCTCTCATAGTGTCTAATGCTTGTTGTAAACCTGATACACTCTCAGAAAAAATTACTGTATCGTCAGCATAAAGCAACAAATAAAGTTTCAACAATACTTCACAATCATCAGTATCAAGGAAATTATGAACATCTACCTTCAGTGTATCAAGAGATTCACATTTACCAGCCATATAGCTAACAAGATCATTTAAAAAGACTGAAAAAAGTAAAGGAGATAAATTTTCACCCTGTCGTACACCAAGAGAAGACATAAATGTATCTGTAAGTTCATTATTGACTTTTACACATGACTTAGCCTTGTCATAGATATTACGTATAACCTGAATAATACTACCATCGACATTACTATTCAATAATTTTCGCCATAAAGCTATCCTATTAATAGAATCAAAGGCTTTACGATAATCTATAAAACAACAGTACAAATGTTTATGTTTATGAAGGTAAAAATCAACTAACATTTTCAAAGAAAAAATATGATCCAATGTGCTATAACTTGCTCGGAACCCTGCCTGCTCTTCACATAAAATACCTGAAGTTTCAAGAAATTGACCTATCCTATTGTTAAGAACCGCAGTAAACAATTTTCCGAAACAACTTAAAATAGTTATCCCTCTATAATTATCTGGATTGTTTACATCACCTTTGTTTTTATATATTGGTACAATTACACCTTTACACCATACATCAGGAACAGCTCCAGTTTTCAAAATAATATTAAACAATTTACAATAAACAGGCAACATTATAGATTTTGATGTTTTTATGTACTCATTCAAAATGTAATCATCAGCTGAACAGGCTTTATTATTCTTTAAATTATTTATGACTTTTTCAATTTCAGCTTCAGTAAATGGATTATTTAACTCATGATTATATGTTTCCAACCTTGAAAAATCAATGTCTTGAAAATCTTCATCTTCATTATTGCCTTCATTTAATTTACTAAAATGCTCAAAAAAAGTTTCCTTAGAGATATTATTCAAGATTTCTTTTTTCTCACTAGAATATTTGTTCAACAATGACCAATAAGCTTTCGGATCTTTTGTTCTCAAATTGTGACGTCATAAACGGTGTTTATGATAAAACCAGCACGTTTCCGTAACTTAACGGTACCGGGCATTGTTTAAAGAGGTAAAAAATATATCTATCTTAAAAAAATGAATGTTTTATTGCGTTTTTTCATCTATTCAAAAGATAAATAATAATGTACAATACATTTCTTTCAGAATTGAAATATGATTCTGACATAAAGAATGAGATGTTGTCAGATTTTTCTGAATACAATAAATTACGCAGTTATCTCCCCTAGCTTATTCAATTAATAGGCCCTCGAATAAATATATCACTGAAGCAGCTACAATAAGGCCATATTTACAAGCGTGGATCTGCAAGTTCATAAAAAGTGACATTGTTAAAATACCAAAAAAAACCAATAGAAACAGTCAAAATAGTTGGTTACATCTCCGCATATAAGTTTGGATTCGTCGAGCTCGCTTTGAGGCTTTGCCTTAGTCATATTAATCCTGAATAAGTCGGTGATAAGATAATTAGATCTAAATAATTTCTATGTTTTGGCACATTCTTTATATAGAAAAATTTGACTTAATTTGGAGTGGCTGTAAAAACGACAACAAATAAATCATTAGCATTGTTGTTAAGATGTCAACACAGTCTGCAAATATCATTAATTTTGCCGTTTTAATAACGCTTCAATCGGTGCATCAAAAGGCTTGTTGAGAATTAGGACCTATACAAGTCTTTTGAAATTTTAAAGTTTGATTGGATAAATCCACGTCACAGAAACTCCATACAGTACAGTATTAGTCATTGTGTGGAAGGATATAGGCCTATGAGCATTAACATAGAGCTTACTGGTATCCTTTGTGTCATGACCACTTAGAAATCTGTACATTGGATGGGGCCGCATTGGATGGCCGTTTTGGGCTCAAGAAAAAATATCTTTCTATAATTTTCACATCGGCTGTTATTGCGAATCTCAAAATTTAAATAATGTGGTGCTTCATTTATCAAGGCAGATATATTTCACAATATAGGCCTACTGAACTTACTGAGCTTAGTTTGCAAATACACAGATCTAGAGTAACCTTACAGACGAATTATTGTTAAAGGGAAGTAACTTCTAATGAAATTTAGAATCAAAATACGCAATTATTTCCCTTGAATGATTTTGAAGGTGAAGGTCGATCTCGTCTGTGACGTGAAGATATTCGAGATTTGGACACGTCAAGTTGACTATCGTGAATATTTTTCAACATTTTTGTGAGTTTTGTTCAAGGTAAAGTATTAGAATGTCATAACAAATTCTTAATAACTAATGTTAGTTTCATTTCATGGTTTTAGTTACGATTTTATTTTTTTAATTTAGTGGGGCGTTCCCAATAGGGCCTTTGAAGGAGGCCGGTACCATTTCGGCCCAAGACTTTTCGTATTCTTGATTCTTGTCTTGGATCGTGGTTAAGATTCACGCATAGAAGTGGTCAACATTTCTCAATAAGTTACTTTTTGTTCGTCAAAAAATATTTATATGACTCTAACGGATTTATAGGATACAAGGATTGGAATTTAAGAGCAATGTTTGGAATTAATCGTCACTTGGATATTTATGTGTTTTAACTGTAAGTTATTTACGTGTACCCAGTCTTTTACGGGAATTGTCATTATATTCATTCATTGACTCATACGTATTTACTTCTATTAATTGGAATTAAAATTCTACAAAATGGCAACCGGAAGTGACAAAAATGACCGAAGAACACGAGCAGGTAGTAAATCGTGTACTACTAAAGACTTATGTACATTTTGTTCAGTTCCTATCGGTAACGATACTCCAGCTTTAAATTGTGACCATTGCAAGTTGTGGGTCTGCTTAAACTGTAGTAAGATACCCAAATCTTTATATCAAGAACTTGTGAAATGTGAAAAGTCGTGCACAATGGATTGGCTGTGTAAAGTTTGCAAATTGAATAAATCTGACTTGCGTAGTATCAGTTCCACTTTGGCTGATTTGAAAAGTTCATGTGATACAAGATTAACTTTAGTTGAAAGTCGTTTAACAAATTTGGAATCAACCGTGAAAGACACTGTGCGTTCAGAAACAGAAAATATGAAATCTGATCTTGCTGAATCAGTCAACCAAATAGTGGAAAACAGGCTTAAAGAAATTGAAGAAAGGAAAAATCGTTCATCAAACATCATTATATTCAAAATGAAAATGTCAGATTCTAAAATCGCCAGTATTCGTAAAGAACATGATCTGAATTTGGTGAATAAACTATTCTCTGAGATCTGCCCTGGTGAAGGACCATTGGACATTAAAACCTGTTTTCGTCTAATTAACCGGAATTCAGTTAGCAAGGACGACTCAAACCCAGCTCCTTTAAAAGTAGTTCTTAACTCTAAAAGCCACAGGAGACAATTTTTGACCAACTCCAAGAAAATCACAAACCTTAGTGACAGGGTTGGCTGGTAAAAACCGCCCCCGGTTTTTACCGCTGGTTTTTACCGGTAAAAACCGCCCCGGACAATACTCCAAAAGTGGTCAATACTGGTCAATACTGGTCGATTGGTGGACAAATAAAAATGATTAAGTTTAATTAACTTTTACTTTTAGATTAAAAATGATTTCTTTGTGTCATTTCTTTTTGTAGTTCTTATATTCATTTTTAAATTTTTCAAGAGTTGTCATTTAGTGTAATTCAATCTTATTTAGCAGAACTGGAAGACATTATTGACATCATCAAAGTTTTAAATGGTCATCACTGGCCCCGGACAATACTCCAAGAGTGGTCAATACTGGTCGATTGGTGGACAAATAAAAATTATTAAGTTTAATTAACTTTTACTTTTAGATTAAAAAATGACTTCTTAATGTGGTTTCATTTTGTTGTTCTTATATTCATTTTTATTTTTTTTCAAGTGTTGTCATTTAGTGTGATTCAATCTTATTTAGTAGATCTGGAAGACATTATTGACATCATCCAAGTTTTAAATGGTCATCACTGGTCAAAATTATTGTGGTCTAATGAAAATTGAACAGAATTTTTTGCATCATCGATGATTCCATGATTTTTAAGCAAAGAAGCCTTCTTACTTGTCAAAATTATACAGCTAGTTACTTTTTTATTGTATTATAATCATGGTTTTATTACTGCATTATCAAATATAATAGATATACAATACTGAAACTGTTTCCTCCCTGCCAAAAGATTCATCAGGTGGCTTACTATCACTACTGAGGGAACACTAATGTGGGGGCTGGGGTTATGTGTGAAAAACACATAATATGTCACATTAATTTTATCAACAAGTTTGTACCCTAGTATTTATGTCATGATATGACCAGATAGTATATTTCAAAATCAAAATAACTTTCAACCAGCAATGACCAGTATTGATCATTGACTAAAATATATGTGAAAATCCATGTACTAAAAAATAAGAAATTTGATTTTAACTTTATCTTTAATTATGTTTATTCATTTGTTCAAGGCTTCCCTTGGGCTTCCCTATTTTATAAGAGTTTAAGAATAACATTTATTTATATTTGTCATAAAATGAACATGTTATATGTTGTAAAAACCAATTGACCAGTATTTGCCAGTATTGACCAGTATTGTCCGGTTAAAACCAGTATTGACCACCGGCCCGGACAATACTCATATTGACCGCCTTTTTGCCAACCCTGCTTAGTGATAATGAATTGAAAAACATTATAATTGTTAAGGATTTAACAAAAGAACAAAGATTGAAAAGTAAAGAGACTGATAAAGAATTGAAAAGGAGATCTTTAAATGGGGAAAAAGTCACAGCTCGTTTTGGCGAAGTGGTCCCCGACAATAGGCCGGATGAGGAAAATTTTGTACTGTAAAAAAAATAGCAAAACAAAAAAACGATTTTAAATTTGTAAATAGTGAAGATTCTGAGAAATCTTTTTTAAACATATTTTATGCAAACTTAGACAGCGGATTAACTAACAAAAAAGATGAACTTGCAATTCTTCTGAATGAAAAGAACCCTGACATCCTGATATTTAATGAAATACTGCCTAAACGTAAAAAAACGAAAAAGAAATTACAAAGTAGTGACTTTGTCTTGGACGGATACGAGTTCATTATCAGATCAGAATCAGATGGTAGGGGTGTGATTTTATATTTTAAAAACAATCTATCTGTAAATAGTGTTGATATTTTGAACAATCATGACTTTGATGAATTTCTATTCATACGTATTAAACTGAAAGGAACAGACAGTCTTCTGATTGGGAACATTTACCGAAGTCCATCATCTTCAAGGACCAACAATCTACAATTAAATGAACTTCTAACTAAAGCAGTCAACTTAAAGGATTCACATATTCTAATTGTTGGGGATTTTAACTACGGTAGTCTGAATTGGGATTGTTTACAGTCTAAAGATAATATTGATCATTGTTCATCTATCTTCATGGAAACTATAAAAGATTTATTTCTGTACCAACACGTCAACTTGGACACTAGACATAGGGTGGGACAATCATCATCGCGGTTAGATCTTATATTTACTAACGAACACGGTATGATTTCCGATCTCGAGTATATGCCGCCAGTTGGTGCTAGCGACCATTCTGGTCTTCTGTTTAAGTTTATGTGCTACACTGAAACTAAACCTCCTGATGAATCTCGTCTTAATTTTTACAAGGGTGACTATCCTTCCATGAGGCACCATCTAAAAAACGTGTCTTGGGAAAACATTAACTCTGATGACATTGAAATCTTCTGGGAAAAGTTCTTAAGCACAATAAATTCAACCGTTGAAATATGTATTCCTAAAGTGAAACCTTCAAACAAAGCTAAAAAGAAGCCATGGCTAAATAAAGAAGCATTAACAGCCATCAAAAACAAGAAAAAACTCTGGAGAAACTATAATCTTTGTAGAACCAAACAACATTTTCAAAAGTATGCTGAATCACGCAATAAAGCAACCCGGGCTTGTAGGTCGGCCAAAAACAACTTTGAACGTGAACTAGCGAAAAATATAAAATCAGACAGTAAATCATTCTGGAACTATGTGCGCTTACAATCCAAAACCAAAACAGGCATAAGTGACTTAGAATCTGATGATGGATCATTATCAACTTCAGACTTTCAAAAAGCTGAACTTTTAAACTCTTTTTTCTCCAGTGTATTTACTGAGGAGAATACCAGTGAAATGCCAACAATTGACCTCTCATCATTCGATAAACCTCTCGAAACAATTTTCATTTCACCTGATCAAGTAAAAAAGAAATTGTCTGGACTAAAAACTTCAAAATCACCAGGGTTAGATCATATTCATCCATTAATTCTAAAAGAATGCAGCGAAGAACTTTGTGAAATAATATCAACATTATTTAATTTATCTATACAAAGTGAAAAACTTCCAGAATTATGGAAAAAAGCTCAAGTTACACCTCTTTTCAAAAAGGGAGACAAACATAAATGTTCGAATTACAGACCTGTTAGTTTAACAGTAGTATTGTGTAAAATACTTGAAACTTTTATAAGAGACTCTATAATGAAACATATGGAATCTAATAATTTATTTACTGATCACCAGCATGGTTTTAGACAAAAACACTCCTGCGTGACACAACTTTTGGAAGTAGTTGAGGAATGGTCTGACATTCTAGATCGTGGTGGTTCCATAGATTGCATATACCTGGATTTCGCCAAAGCATTCGATACTGTACCTTACCAACGTCTTTTACAAAAATTATATTCCTATGGTATTCGTGGTCACATTCTAGGCTGGGTAAAGGCATTTCTCCAAGATAGGAAACAACAAGTTCGTGTAGGATCTTCTTACTCAAACTGGGTCTCTGTTAAAAGTGGAATCCCTCAAGGAAGCGTACTGGGACCTACTTTATTCCTCATATATATCAACGATCTTCCTACTATTGTACAAAACACTGTGAAATTGTTTGCAGACGACACTAAACTCTACCGTCAAATCGATAATAATGAAGATTGTTCCAACATTCAGAGAGACATAGATTCACTTAATACTTGGTCAAACCAATGGTTATTGCGTTTTAACGCTTCCAAATGCAAATGTATGCATATTGGGAAAAACAATCCGAATTATAACTATATTATGTCAGAAACAGTTATTGAAAATATATCGTATGAGAAAGATCTAGGAGTTACTTTCGACAAGGATCTAAAATTCAATGAACATATTGCTCAAAAAGTCAAAAAAGCCAACCAAGCTATTGGAATCATTCGAAGAACTTTCTCATGTATGGATAAGGAAATATTTATTCCACTTTATAAAAGTTTAGTTAGACCACATCTCGAATATGCTAGCGTTATCTGGTCACCAACATACCGTAAGGATATTATTGCAATTGAAAATGTACAACGAAGGGCAACAAAAATGGTCACTGGATTGAAGGACATGACTTATGAAAATAGATTATTAACTCTTGGTCTACCAACTTTATACTACCGGAGAGAGAGATCAGACATGATTCAACATTTTAAAATCATGGAGAGCTATGAAACAGTGAAGTTAGAAAACATAACACCGTCAACTTATTCAATACGTGGACATAAATATAAACTTATGAAAAATTTACCGAAATCACGATTCAGTCAAAACAGATTCACAAATAGAGTTGTAAACAATTGGAATAGTTTATCCCATAAAACAGTTGAATCATCATCAATAAATGTGTTTAAAAGTAATTTAAACAATGATTGGAAGAATAAGGGAATTAAATTTAATCATGAACACCCCAATCAGTGACTTGATAATTACCTCCATTCCTCATATGCGCACATGTGCAAGTGTTAATTCAAATTTGGATTTTATATGTATATAAATCGGGCCACCACGAGCTTAAGCTCACGAAAGGCCACCGAAGATTCAAGGTAAATTCAAGGTAAATTGAAAAACTAATGCACTATGTGTCTTTAAGTACCTAACATTTTGTCAAAACTAACCGTGTCTTTCAGATGTTGAGAGGGTCACTCACGTGACTCAGCGTGTTTAGCCTTTAGGATAGAATGTAGTTTAGCGGACCCAGCTATTGCGCATGCTCGGATATTGCATTGTTTACAAAATTCGGTTGACATTTTGTTTTTACCGATGCAATTTTTTATTCATTTCTAAAATGAATTATTTTCAATAACTATTCTAAATGCTTTTTTATCCATTTTTGGAACGATGTCCTAAGACATCGTTCCAATGGTAACAAGAAAGTATAAGATTACTCTTTTCACGCTTCAACAATTTTCAACATAGACAAAGAGGCGTAGTTCAAGCGTGAAACTCATTAACATCTCATTTAAATGTAATACAACGCTGGGTTGTGTTGTCGTTCTTGAAACTCTTCAGGAAAAGGGAGGTTATTCTCAGGACATACAAATCTTGCAATGGAGACGGGACAACTCAACCCGTAGACAACTCAACCCGTGACAACTGCAATAATTACTTGTTGGAGTAAAAAGGGCCTACAATGTTTTTGACAATGCATGTTATACGCGTAGCATAATTACATCATTCGATAGTAATAAACAATATAGACCAGTTCATTGTTATTGTTATGAAGTCTATAAATAGTAACAAGTAGCTGATAAAAAATACACTTAACCGTTCGCTGGTTGGCAAGAAATGATTGCGAGTAGGTACGATGAAAACACAGTAATTTTAAAATTGCAATTACTGAGTCATTTTTTTTAATCAGACAATTTAGTATCTTATATCACTAGAAAGGCATTGAAATTAATATTTTGAATATTTAAAAATTATTTGTCATAACAGAATCGTTTTTTATAGGCGAGTGTTTAAACCTAGTGCTTCAAACCGGCAAGAAGATTGTTTAAAAGACAGGTTTAAATCTCCTTATATTTCATTTTCAAATCAAAATTTTGGCTATCTCCATATATTTTAAAAATATGAATATTAAGTAAATCAGCTAAAATATTGGTAGCAGGTGCTTGTGACGTCATCCGTGAACTGGTCTATTAAATGATCGTATTATATTGTGTTACTTATGTCAATACATTCAGGACGATTTTGGTAGTTTTTGTGCGCACCGTTCTGTGCATATCTAAAACACGACGTCAACGTTGAAATAATATTTATATTTTGACAAAATTATATATTCTTAATCAAAAAATAAGTTCAGGACATTGTTCCTCCAGCACTCCAGTGCTTTGATTATTATCAGCGGGGGTGAGGGAGCGGCTGCCCCCATACTAACAGAAAATTAGCTGCATTTACCTTCGCTTATATATGTTTGTCTATAAATTATCCAAAGTCATTGTTTATGTATTCTTTAAAGCGTAGCTGAAGGTTTATCATGGTAAGTTGTCAGTGGTTATACAAAGATTAATGACCCTCCTTGATTTTTCGTATAATAAACCAAAGTTTAGTGAAATTAGTCCTTGACAAGTTGTCAAAGTGCTGTATTAGTGATTAGTATTACAAGTATGATTATAAGTCAAGTGCATAGTTAAAACTTAAATTGTGCATTTACCTTAACAAGTGTTATCAGGGCTTTTTCAGCCTATCTCACGGGGCCGATATTCGGCCCCGTTCCCAATGCCAAATAACTACCATTTTTCCCAATTTCAAGAAAAAAAATACCAATCTCGTTGAATAATTTCCCTTTGAATAAGATGCTTTGGGACTTTACAAAAGAAATCACGAGATTTCAACTTTTGCGGATCGTTTGTTTACTTTTGATCGGTGACCCGTGAAATCCGCTATTCGTGAAAAACAATAAATGAGATTTATTCGCCGCACTGCGGGTTATTCAACGTAAAGTAACAGTCAAAACTAACAATTTTGTCATCAATTTACCTTTTAATAGCCGTATTAAGTTAATAATGCACGAATTTATGTTCTATTGTTTGAAACGAAATCACACGAACCAGTACGATGTATGTCATATATTTTCGCGACCCCGCAAGATCGCAAATTCGTTTGAAACATTTTTGATCCGCGTTTGTTATAAAATAAATATTTGTTTATATTCTTTTATCTTGATTAAACGAGTGTTGCTTCAGGGAGCGACACAAACAAAAATTTGATTCCGTTTTCGTGCGTGTGCTCTCAAAATAAACCCTAAATAACAGTGATTTTCCTTTTTGTCAACAACATCTTAACTGGTTTAGTTTTGAGAATTTTCGTCTGACAGATCTGCTTGAGTTTTAAAACAAACAGTTAAAAAATTACCTGATTTATCTCCAATACACCTTGTCAGAACCCATTGTGCAGTATATTTCAATACTGTAACTTTCATTGGCTACCAACTTACACCGGAATCTTGGAAGGATAGTGCGTGATAGAAAAATTACTCTTACATGTTTTTTTCACAAGAATATTTTTAAAAAGCTACCAAAATGTCGCCGAAATGTTCGTTACCAAAAGTATGTAATTTGTTTTCTCAATCTTTCTTTATATAGGTTCACATTGCTTTTGCTCTGTTCAAGCCATCGATGATATGTATTTCTGAATTCATGCCCTTGATTTCACAAGAAAAGAAAAAAACAATATGAAATGTCCGATTCTAATCTTGACATGTTCGTTACTAATCATTCATTGGTGTATCACTGCAAATAGAATACTGCCATGAATCGGGTTTGTACTCTGCTTAGACGTGTAATTATTTCCCTTTCGTTTTACTCTCCAAGACATTTTTCTGAAACTGACTAAAGACAGGAACAGACAATTTAATTCGTTGGCCATACAAAAATATAAAATGAAATGAAGGGGTCGTATAATAAATACGATTTCAAAAGAAATCATGCTTAAGCTAACCTAAGATATTGATTAAAAGTGAAAATAAGGAAATAATGATATACTTTAATTGAAGAAACAACTTAATTTTATGTTAGACTGGTACAGGGATTCGTTAATGCAGCTGACATGTTTGTAACATTTTCGTAACGAACATGTCATATCTTTGTCATGGCTTATATTTGAACCTATACTGTGCATCCAATAAAATTTACTATATATTCAAATTTCACTCCAATATCAAATGATTTAGCAAAACAAAATATAAAAAAACAATTTAAGCAAATTTGTGGCTTAAAGAAAATAACCTTACCGCCGTATTGCGAGATCTCCTTTTAATTTCTATAAAGCGGCAGTTGACCTTCTCTGTAAGCTTTATCGGGAGTGATATCATCAAGTTTAATGACATCATGTACAAAGAGATTTAAAAATTGCCCTTATTTAAACCGCCAAAAACACGCAGTATGTATATTTCAGTCACAAACATGTCAGTAACGGACACTTAAAATTAGGAGCTTTAACTTGATAAGCCTTCAGTAATTTCAAAAGAATATAACGTTAACATGTTCTTTTGAGATAATACGCAGCATTACTCATCTAAAGGTAAGTGAATGTCTCTCTAACGGTATGGTATTTTAGAAACTTAAGGTAACGCACATGTCAATTAAAAGACAATTTAGGGTTTAATTTAAATTTAAACATGTATATTGCGCTTTTGAACATATATTTAATATGAAAAGAGCGCTATACAATTGCGGTATATAAATAATAATAATAATATTGTATAAAGTACTTAAATTCTTAACATAACTTTGAGCATTATGTATTTTTATAAGGATAACGTCTATGATAATAACCAAACCGATACATTTTGATGTGTTATTCTTTAAAATGCTGCCATGTAAAAACTTACTAACGTACATTCCCGGAAAATACGATTTCTAAAACCCAGACATGTTATGAGCTTGAAGGTCAATTAACAATCGAATGTTGTTGGGAAATACATTTGGCTTATGATTATAATTCTTAAATAACCTTAACAAAATTGAACTAAATTGCTTTGTTTAATTTCTACGCATGTTTAAAGACACAGCTTATTGATCGGCGACAGTGACGAACATGTCAAAAATCAACTTCATTCATTGAAATTTTCGCAAATTTGATGAGATAATACTTTTTCTAAAACATGCAGTTGGAGGACTACTGCTATAGCATATTTTAGGTTGATAATCCAAACTTTATATTGTAAGGGACAGAGACAATAGACCGGCGACACCATTTAATTGCATCTGCTTATTGAACATGAATGTTAATATCCTTTACATACTACTCGCCTTGATAACAAATTTTATTCGACACGAGTATATTCTATTTTTGTCTTCAGCAATGTAGATGGTATTTTCGGAAAATGAAATGACACAGTTTAGAATGTATTTTCGGAAAGTCGATAAATTATGTATGCAGTATTGAAGAACGGATAAAACATTATACAAACAGCTTCATGAGAGTGCAGTTATAATAACAGATTAAATGTAAAATATTCCTTACCACAGCACGAAAATGGCAGAGGTGAGTAGAATTTTAACTCGATATTTTATTATGTTAATCATGTGTTGATTCTAAATATATATTAGCTTTTCATTATTAACCTTTTGACAATACTTTTGTATTAGGTTGAGGTCTTCAGCGAACCCGTGGTTATAATGCCGCATCAGATGAATATCATGATATTAAAAAAGCGTCTTATAAAGTTTTGGAAGCCATAACTAGTAGATTATTTGATATTTTAAGTA
Source organism: Mactra quadrangularis (assembly GCA_025267735.1). NCBI lineage: Eukaryota > Metazoa > Mollusca > Bivalvia > Venerida > Mactridae > Mactra > Mactra quadrangularis. Next base: position 7,226,350 of record CM046309.1, read on the forward strand.
CAAACGGTCTTACTGACTATTGTGCAGACTACAGAGACGCTGAGCTTAATGGATAAAACTGTTTATTTACATGAAAACACAGGGCAATGTTTACATTCTGTTATGTTTTTTGGTATTGTAAATGTATAATAGATAACAACTAGTGTTTAGAACTTAGAATGTTTACTGTTGGAAGTAGCCTGGATTCCAGGCGATGAAATATTTTATTTTTAGTAATTCTCCAACTAATTATCTTGAGCCAGTCTACATCCCTATCTAAACTTCAGATATCTCTCTCAATGCAGCATGAAAGAAAATAGACTGGCTACAATATAAGGATGTTAGGCCACAACAAATTGATCATTTGTTCTATGGATTCGCTCGCACCTTAATTTTGACGGTTTTTACAAAAAATATTTTTATTTCCTCGCTCGCTCATAAAAATTTGGTCAAACCGCTATATAAAGCAAGTGAATAAAGACTTTTTTTATTTTTTTCTTCGCTCGCTTGCCCCATTTTTTCCACAGAAAAATCCGTAGAACATATGATCAACTTGTAGTCGCCTTATGATGTATAAAATATAAATAAAAAGAGAAAACAAATTATCAGACTAGTAGCTAGATTATGTTGGAAGCTTAACATAAAACTGATGAGGATCATAGTGAGTGTTAGTATATGTACATGTATATGTGAATGGTTAGTCAATAAAGATGTAGGAGTTGTTTCTCTTTAAACATTATAATGTCCAATTGATAGTTCTGGTATCAGTGTTCTAATCAGCACTTACTGAATTGGTACACTTTCACTGAGTGTTTATCTTTATATTAAGTATTATTTATCTTTAGTAAATTCTCAGTAGATAATTATCTTAATTCACTTGTTGACAATTATAGAAATAAATTCTTGAAACACCATGGGAATAAGTCAAGTAGACTATTACACTTTACATACGTTAAAACTATTTACTTAACAATAAATTGTGAAACATGCATTAAAAAATCACATGGTTGCAGCGCTGATTGTCTTTCTTAAAGATTCAGTTTTTCTAGAGGTTTAACCATTCGACCTGATTTTGTTGTATAATGATTATCAAAATTATTATTGTTATTAATTGAAGACCTTGCATTGGTATTGAGATTGACTTCAGTATGCATTTGGCTTTGCTCAGTTTGGTTGTTAGAAAGTGTTCGGTTGATTGAGGGTGTAATTACTGTTTTATTACTCGTGGAATTTAAGGATGGTTCAATCAATTTGAATAGCTATTCATTAGTGGTGTTTGATGATCCTAGTTTCCTCTGCTTCCAATTCTGTGACTTTGTCTGGTTCCAATGGCTTCCCCAGGCTTGTCATCCGTGACTTTTAATTGAGCCTGTGAAAGTTCATATGTCCTGCTATGTCCATGCACTTTTGCAATGACAGGCCTGATCTTTCACTGATCAATTTCTCCCTGATTTGCGTGGAATTCACACTAAACACAATATGGTCACGGATCATGTCATCTTTCAAATTGTCCGGATAATTGCACTCCTTCAAAAGTCTCAACTGTGTGACTAATTGTTCAAAGTTTTCACCATCGGCTTGCCTACGTGATTTAAACATGAACCTACTGTAAATGATGTTGGATTTAGGTTTACAACGTTCTTCAAACCTCTGGATATATGTTTGTAATTGCTTGTCTTCTTCTTCCACAATTGTCCATGTAGAGAAAATTTGGCGACCCTTTTCACCAATCCACAACATGAAATAATTACATTTGGCTTCCTCTGATTTTCTATCTAGCGGACCACCAAACATAAATTGTACATGTTCCATGTTCTTTAAATCGGTTGAAGGCACTCGCCAAGTCATTGGCGTCCCAGTCCATTTTGGGTGTTTGTCCAAAGAATTCCATTGTTCAAAAATGGTATCTTAATATCACTGTTTTAAAGTGTTTTCAAACAAATCCCAATTAGAACTATTTTATGAATGAACAATTACTGTAATCCATTTAGTACACTTCTGACGCCATGTTATGTTTTTATGGTATAGGTAAATGTATAATAGATAACAAGTAGTGTTTAGAACTTAGATGTTTACTGTTGGAGTGAGTGTTAGTATATGTACATGTATATGTGAATGGTTAGTCAATAAAGATGTAGGAGTTGTTTCCCTTTAAACATACAACACATTCTAATAATTCCCCCGTTCAACTGTACTGAACAAATAGAGTATACTTTTGTGTCTATTCGAAGAGAATTTTTAACCGGTAATTAAACATTTATCACAACGTGTTTACATCCGTCATTCTTTACATAGACATTTGAAATCGAAAGTAGCATACACGGTTTAACTTTGCATCTGTACCTTTTGAGGGTTTAATGTACTTTGCAATGTAGCTATGGATTGGTATTCCTGTAGTTATAAGCGATCATTTATTTTACGATTTAATAATGATTCTATCAAGAACGAAAATATCTGATGCTTTTTAGGTGTGCTGGTTGAATGTAAAATGACCCCATTCTGCTGTATTGTATTAGTCTAAAACCCTATTCTATTTACGCTATTTCTTTTTTGGTGAAAAATCGATCTACTTTTTGCTGACATTGAGTGAGCCAAAGAATGGCCACCAATGGGAAAATATCAATCACTGGTCGTTCGTGTTGATATATTCATAATATGAAAACTGTTCAATTGGTCAATTTTCTATATTCTGACATATCAGTTTCTTTATTATACCTTCTTCTGTATGAACATAAAGGAAATCATATTTCCGACGTGTTTAATCATCTAATAATGAACCACATTTCATTGTAAAACATGACATAACTCTATATTTTTATACTTTGTTTTAGACTGATGCCCAGAATCAGAATAATGCTTCTGATAGACAAGTAGATCATGTCAAAGATAATTTTGTAGAAACAGATCCTGACGAATTTTGTACTAAAATATGTCCAGCAGACTTAACACTTATTATAGAGGGAAAGTCACTACTGGTTAGCAGATTCTTATTAGGAAACCTATCGCCAGTATTTGATACAATGTTTTCTGGAGATTTTAGAGAGAAAGATAATCAGACCGTTTCATTGCCAGAGAAGAAATTTAACAATTTTGTTGAATTTATGCGATGTATGAACCCACGCATATCTAAACCGGTAACTGTGGATAACGTCTATGATGTTCTGCCTCTTGCACATGAGTATGAAGTTAAGCATTTGTTGACATCCTGTGAAACAACCTTAAAGAAATTGTCTAAAAATGCTGCAGATGAGTTGTACCATGTTCTCAAGATAGCTATTATGTATGACATGAAAGACTTGGCATCAAAATGCATTAAATTAGCAGCAGACAGACCACTTGGCGAAATCGAAGAGGCTGGAAGAACACATGAATTAGATACAATTACAATCAATACAGTAAAAGCACAAATGTTAACTAATTTGACAACTAAACACAAAGACATATTTGTTCACATCACGACATCTGAAGCTTTGTACAGAGTTCTTGGTATTCAGTCCGAAAAACTTAAGTTGGTGACAGCATTTAAAAATGGTAAAGTCTTTGGTGATTTTAGGAAATTGCAACTGACCACTACTTTCAACGAATCAATTGATATGTGTATTGATGGCAATATATACACTATGGCATTACAGAAGACAAACAGAAAGGCAGATGGAACAAAAACAATTCCCTATACAAACATTTGTTTAACTACTATTCATAAGTCTGTTCGGATTTCTCCTTTTTACTGTGTAAGTGGTATATACATAAACAATTGGATGAACCAAAGCAAGGGCATATATCAGGACAAGGTTTTTGCCTCAAATGAGGATAATTTAATACTTAATGGTGGTGTTAATTATCTGTCAGACAAAACTGCCGGTTATATAAATGAAGGAATGTTAATTGATATAGAGTTGTTTTTGTTTATAGTAAACAAGTAACTTCAATATTAAATTGAGTGCCAATTAGCATGCAATCTATCGTTGGTGGTGACTTAACATTTTGTTGAAATGGTGGCCCAACTGGTAAACAATTTGTTTTACGTTGATGTTTGTTATTTTGTTTCAGAAAACTTTCAAAAATAAAGTGTAGTAATAATTGTTAGGCACATGTTCTGACAAATGACAGAACAAAGGTCATTTTGTTATTATTGAAGTGATATAATTTTATGTTCATTGAAATAAATGACTATTAAGCATCAATGATGTAAATAAAAGTTGAATTTAGTTCTTTACTTGTGTCATCAAGTTATTATTTGTTCGGGACTTCAGTCCTGAACAAATATATGTACCATAATTCAGACCCTTGCCGACTTTGAAATTTACCGAATCCAGAAGTAGTCCTTCAGTATTGTTTGTTTTTTCTCAACTGTGAAAACATGAATAATTTCACGGTGACTTCGTGCTCTTTGTCTAACACTCGTGATATTGAGATAGTGTGTAATCATTCACCGTGAAATTATTCAAACTTTGACAGTTTAGACAAAAACGAATGAAATATAAGAAAAGAACAATTCAAAAAAATAGTCTGCTATGACGGGCCTATTAATACACTTGTAATCGGAACTGTATCTCAAATTTAACCGCTTCTATGTTGTGTGTCTCAGTAGGGATGGTTACGCCACAAGTTGAATAAGTGACAGAATGGTTTCAACGATTCAGTGGCGAAACGTTGTGCATCTCTGTAATCAGTAGAGATGCTACATCGTCTTATGTAATAGAACGGATTTGTTTGAATAGAAAGAGTTTATGTTTGTTTTGTTGGGTTTAACGCCGTAGCAACACATTGAATATGTCATATAACGGCGGTCAGTCAACCTACGTACTGTTCCTGAAAAGGCTAAATCTCTGAGTTTAGCTGTTTACCAACTTCTAGGAACATACTTTCGTCAGTGAAGTACAACTGCTCTACAGATAATCATTGGTAGGAGGTAGATGGCTGTAGAAATAATTTCATGAGCAAGCTCTACGAAAGTATGCCCGTCCGGAAATCGAACCCACGACCTCTCAATCAGTAGACTTGCGTGCTACCAAAATATAGCCAGGAAAATATTTAATCTATAACAAATTTCTAAAGCTCTTTTTATTTGTCTGGGTAAAAATCAATACAAAAATGGACTTACTAATTTATCAATCTGTACACGTTTTTTACCTAACAAACCAGTGTCACCGATCTGTCCTTTGTATACATACAGTGTTGAAGCACTATATCATCTTTAACTTTTGAAACCCGAAAAATTCAGTGCCTACAGCGCTTTGATTTACAAATTGGTCGACGAAGGTTCTTTGACAAATTTAATTTCGGGAAACAAACTAACTGATCATATATACTATACTATATACGGCTTTTCTCCCGCTTGCCTATGTATACTTAACGAAACTTCTAAGTACTCCGATTTCAGTATTGTAGGAAGTCTTATTTTTCAACATTAAAGTCTGATCGATGATGGGAATGTGTTTGGGACCGAACTGACCTTTGCTTTCATGGTTTTCATGCTACTTTATCAATGCAAAACCATTTTTGTCGCACTTAACTTAACCTGGGAAGATTTTCCAATTGTTTTGATTGAACAGAAATTAACCAATTAGATGTCTTATGATGCAGGTGACGCACCGTCTGACAAAAGACCTATGACAATTTCTCGTTCTTGAAGCGACATTCGAGCCATTTCTTGATTTTTTGTTGTGCATATCAACACACTAATGTTTTTCACTAAAACTGACAACGTCCATTTTTTTGCACGATAAGCACGTGCGCATTTCCATTTTTCTGCACATACACGAAAAAACCAATTTTGCATCAATTAAGAAGCATGAAAACCATGCAAGCAGACGACAGTATAGTCCTATACAAATTTCCATTAACGATCGGACATTAATGTTGAAAAATGAAAATTTCTGACAACATTGAAATCGGTGTACTTAGAAGTTTTGTAAAGTATACCATTTAGGGAAGTTTATAGCCAGTGAAGAAGGTATGTGCCTAATACTAGGTTACACGTTTGGACTAGACGCATGACCGCCACAATAGGGCTGAAAATGTTGAAAGCGGTATTAAATTAGACAATCTATGTACATGGTGAAAAAAATTAAGATATGATTGCGATAGAAATATAGACTATGAAATGGTGTAATTACAATAAAAATGTACATAACAAGTTTATTCAACGAGGCTACACATTTGGATTAATCCAATCTTTCATAATTCTGGTAAAAAACTTAGCACAAATTCAAATATTAAGCAGTTATGCGCAAACGTGCTTTTCTGTCGTCATTTACATGTTAATTACAATTTTAACAAATAACATATAGTTGTCTACATTTTGTTGTAAATGATGATATATAGGCACGGGTTTTGTAAGCTATAATTAAATATTGAGTTCTTAAGCACGAGTTATATAATATGTATACCAAAACTAGTGTATAGAACACGTATATCCAATTAACATATTAAAAGATAGGTAAAATATGATAGGCCTACAAAGTCACACATCAAGTCTGAAATATACTATTCAAAAGTTATAACGTAAACAGGTACAAAAACATAAGTATTATCAAATGTTTTGATGCAAATAATATGGAATTTTACACGATAATTGAACAACTACTTGTCATGCGTATTCAACAAAAAAATATGAAACGATTGTTAAAAAAAATCTTAACAGAATCAAAAGCCCAGTAGGAGGAATAAAGTTAACAAGAGTTTGAAAATGAGTGTGAGTCTCTTTTGAATTTACGACTGCTAAATGACTGCATCTTATAGACCTAATAAGACGTCGCACAAATACGCAATCTGATTAAAAACCCGATCTAAAATCTTCCGCTAGCCTACTTGCTAATATAGATATGGCCGTCACGTTCAGGTGACATTTTCTCATCATAATATTCATGACGAAATTGTTATGATTAGTAACTTGTTTAATTCGTCTATGTAACGCAATCCGATCGCAGACTGTGAATAATACCTCTGTTAAATTAGCTCGCAAACCTTGGTCTTTAAATAGAATTAACGAATCAAAATGTTATTGATAGCGTTTTGTCTAGATGAAAGCTACGCATTAATTGATTGACATAAAGGCCATATCGACGTGACCCTCCATTGAGATCTTAGAGATCCTGTACGACAACGCTCTACAGAATATCTCTGTACGGAGATTGTACAAAACGCTGTAAGATGTTTGTCCATTCATCGTGTAAATCAATGTTTAATTCCTGTAACGTCACATACTGTACCAGACGTTGACGTATGCGTCGGTCAAACTCGTCCCAAAGTTATTTAATTGGATTTTGTCTACTGAAAAACGACGGCTAGTCTAAAATGTCAATGTAATTAGCAATGAGAAATTAACTTATTGCCCGGACGGCAAGTGGCCTGGCGTATCTGATTTGATAATTAGGCCAGGACGTCCGCTGACGTATGGAAGAATGAGGTTACTGAGAACTTCATCATAGTAGCGTTAGACGTTGTGGTTCCCAATAATCACTTAAAGAACCAACTTGTCAAAATGATCAATATCACACCACAATTACCTATATGAATACATTTGCTCCATAACCTGATAATTGTTGATGCTGTTTTCAGTCCAACTGCTTGCCCCGGTATTCAATGCTCAATCGTTGAATATTTACTGACTTGTTTCAAAAACGACGAGTGCTATATGTCGTTCGGTCTCTAGAGTTTCCAGTAAACTTTAACTTTTGTGTAGACGCTAACGTGCAGTACAGGGCTTATGAAACTTAGTAATAAAAGTACTGACAGTACTGATTTGACGGTAGCACTGAAATTGTGCATTCAAGAATTGTACCCCGATTAAATGTTTGAAGTCTAAAAAACTAAAGCTTGTGACGACGTTTAAAAATAGTAAAGTCTTCGGTGATTTTAGAAATTTGCAAATTCTATCGTAATAAAGAAGACAAACGTAAATGCAAATGATTCATCTACACGAGAATGTAAACACATTTGTTTAACAACTAAATATAAGTACATGTTGTATGTTCAAATATCACCTATTGAATGTATAAGTGGTATATACATAAGAAATTGGATAGACCAAAACAAGGACATATTTTAGGAGAAGTATTTCACTTCAAAGACTGATTCTTTAACACTTGATAGGGATGTTTACTTTCTGTCAGACAAAACTGACGGTTATATAAATGAAGAAATGTGGTTTGATATAGAGTTAATTTTGTTTATAGTGAACCAGTAACTACAATATTGAGAGCATATAATTAACGCTCATTCTATCACCGATGGTGACCAAACATTTTGTTAAGTTACCTAAGATTTTGAAATAGTGGCTCAGCTTGCAATTGATAGTGAAACAATTTGTTTTAATTTGAAGTTTGTCATTTGGTTATGATTCAGACATGTTATAAGTATTTTATAAGTAATTAATCATTTGTATAATTTGTATAAGACAAAATACATAATGACCATAAGATAAAAATCATTTATAAAATTTGGTGTCAATCTGCTGGGACTTAAACTGACACAAAATTGTAACTAACATTTATTTGTTTTTGAAGTGAGATATGTTCATTGTTATAAATGTAAATATCGCGTGATATAAATTGAAGTAAATTTTTGTATGAAATATGCTATCGACTTTTTATCTTCACAGTGGTCTATAATTGATCTTGAACAAATTACATTTTGAAAATAAACTGATCATACAAACAAATAGTAACTTTACTGTGAAATCTTACTAGATGTATTATTATAAAGTTTCATTCATTTGTTGTTAAACCAATAAATGTTAGTTTTCATCATTTGCTTATATCACTTTTCTTGCATGGGTAAATGTGAATATGTTTCCCCTAAATTTGTTTAAGGATGTTTGGAGGTAATAGGAGGTGTATACACTTCATTTTGTATTTACATAATTTATATTAAAGTCTACAATTAAAGTATATATATATATCACTGACGATTGAGATGATATAAATAATATAGTTTTGCACACATGATATATTATTAGATCAATAATGAAATATAAAAAGGAATAGCAGAAACACATGATTGTGACAAAGAATATAATAAGAACAGAGTTCATGAATTGACAATGAGAACCTCCACATCTATTTTCAACCTGTTGTAGTTGCTAATGGTCACTTGTCAGAATGTGTAATTCCTCCATTTCAGAAACCTCTATATACCACACAATATAAAGGCCATACGGCACAGCGGTCAGTAAACCTACTCACCGTTCCTGGTAAGGCTAAATCTCTGGATAAGCTGCTTACCAGTTTACACTTAATAGACACATACTTCAGTTAGTGTTTTAACCAAGTTATAGTGGGAGTTGGGGAAAAGATCGTAGACAAGATCAGTAGACTTGTGTGCTATCATCTGAGCAAGCCGAGGGCTTTCTCTCACAATAAATAGATTAGGTATGTAGCTGGGCTTGATCCAATAGATCTTTGATTGTAAGAGATTAGGTAGTTATTAGAAATAAAAACGTTTTACCACTTGATAACAGAGAAAATAAGACATCTAGTCAGGTAGACAAAATGTATGTATTGGCTGATATTGTTGGATCAAAAGTTGAGTTGTATGAATCGATAGTCTTGATCGGTTTCATGTAATAGTTTAAACCCTTCAGTGGTACACTTGTCTGTTATTATTGAGATAACGGAAAATGGTCCAGACTCATCTGACAGTACAAATGAGAGACGATGTCGTGAATTCTACATGATACAGGAACTTCAAACACTTAACATGATTAATATCTTTGAATGTGCCTAATGTTTCGACAAAAACTTTCATATATCTACGTCTTATTTAAATACATGACAAGTATAAACACTGCAATGTGGATTAGGTCGCTATTCAAAGTTTCAGTATCCGTAAGAGTTTAATACAGACACCCTATTTCTGATGTCCGTATACGTAAATCGTATTTTTGTTATGTGAACGTATGTTGAAGAGAAACATGTTAGTTGTGGAGGAATATCAAAAAATTTTATGAATTGACGCTGCTCTGGTTCGTGCCAATTATCTTGAACCAAATGAAAACACAGGTGGTAAAATCGGGCCATTATAACACGTTGCAAATAATACGGGATCCTCCACCATCGTTTTAAACAACTTAAATTTCTAGACGAGTAGTTTTTAGATATCATTGACTAAACAAAAGAGTAATTCGATATGATTGAAGAATACTTTTTTAAAAAGCAACAATAATTATGATTAGCTTACACTTTATCTTGCTTTATGTCGTCCGTATGTCGTCCGAATCCGGTAAAGTTTGAATCTTGTTCAATGCTTAATCTACTGATTATAAACAATCTTAATGACATTTGTTTGTCTATTGTTATTTTAATAAGTTACGATTTTCTGTACCACCGAGATGACTTGTCGAATCTTTAGTAAGTGATAGTGCACACTTTTAACTACGGCATTTCTAACAATTAGTTGATTGTGATTAAAATTGGTAATCAAGCTATGTTCTAGTTTTGCAGACAAAATTAAGACCAAAGGCGAACCTGTGAATTAAAAATTACAAAAGCGCTCGACAAAATCTCAAAACATCCAATATATTAAGCATCTTAGACAATCTACCACCCGCTTCAACTGTATACATGCTCGTTTTAATTTATAGTAACAGGTCGTTAATGTGAGGACATATAAACATGCTAACATTGACTGTTTTATTCACACCCAATATTTTATCATGAACTATCATAATACTTGTAATTTAAATATAATTCTTAAATTCTATTTCACTGTCAGCGGCGCATAAATTAACCCCATTGATTTAGATATTCATTGCAGTTTATGTAAATTAGCGGTGTTAATGTATGCGCTACTGAGAGTTGGGTAAAATACAACAAAATCTTTTTAATAATTATTATTCTTTTTTTGGTTTTAACGTCGTATTCAGCAAACATTTAGATCTAAGATATTTACACGACGTCCAACCCTTCCTACTATAGGTTTCCTGGACACTTTTCTATCACCAGTACTAACTTACCCTACCACGAGGTCGACAACGCATGTATAGGGTATGACCTGCCGCGACCGGGTTCTTGTGTTCTGTTGGGGGTACGGGCTCGAATTCCAACCAGAATGTTAATTTCTACCATTGATTAGATAATATGGAGAAGTTTCCGGCCTTGTGGAAGGGTAGGTGTGTACTGGTTATAGACAAGGGTTCACAATAGCTGGGTTAGGTGCGCAGGACGCCGCAAAATGACTTAAATATCATTGACATAGCAAACAGTACAATGTAGAATGAACATTATATACTTTTTATTATAATCAATGTTAAATACTACGGGGTATGGTTAAATTAGAACTTGGTATATATTCATTATTTTATTTACCTATTTAGCAGACAAATAAATCGTTAAAGTACGAAACACAAAATGCCTATTATACAACCTGTGTGTTCCAAGTTTGTCTTCTACAATATAAATGGTATTTTCGGAAATTACAGTGACCTTGTTTAGAATGTATTTTCTGAAAATCAATATCATTTATTGAATAACGGATATGACGTTAAATCACCTGTTAATGAGAGAGGAGGTAGTTGTACTGTAAAAGACGATAACAGATTAAATGTTTTAATATTCCTTACAACAACACGAAAAATGGCAGAGGTATGTAGAACTTTTACTGGATATTTTGTTATGTTAATTATGTGTTGATTCTAAGTATATATCTGCTTTTCATTATTGATTTTTTTACAGTACCTTTGTAAATTATATGATATTTTAAGCGCCATGTTTGATATAAAATTATTTCATGTTGAAACTTGTCCAACAATAACTAGCGGTTGAAATGTATTCTTAATTCAGAACTTTAAATGATAATATTGCGAATTTATCAAATGTTAAAGAATTATGAGCTATTAAACTAAAGGTATATGCCGTACATACAGACGGTATTTCAATAAAATAAAAATGGCTGTTCATATTATAAAATCTAGAATACGATTGATAATTGGTTCATATTCGAATGACCAACTCAACTACGCTATTATGAGTGCAATGTAATTAATTATTAAGTACAATATAATGGCATCTAAGCTGGTTGTTGTTTCGGTGTTTCATGCAAGAGTAGTCATTATGCACAAAGTACCCAGGGGATCCAAAGTTTTACATAGTTATACAAAAAGTAATTCCTAAAACAAACTGTAATTTTGAGAGCTTTTTATACATGCATGTGGTATTCAATATATCAAAGTCCTCTACCAAGATTTATCCCATTATGTCCATGAGGTCAAAATTAGTCTCACCCATAGAGTCACACGATTTCCAAACAATATATAAGAAAATGTTAAATTATTTATCTTTTCTTAAACCATGCAGCCTAGAACTTCTAAATGTGACATGTGCCACCACCTTACGCAGTTCAAAAACACTTAATGTTCTTATTTTTGATATTCTAGTGTCCCGAAGGAATACATGTTCGAATCCTACCCGGGGAGGTTATATCCTTCCATGAAAATTTGACAATATTGACAATTTTCCTACATTAATATGGTACGAGTATATGGCTGTTAAGTAAGTTACCTGCCTTTAAAAGGGTAGGTAAATACTGGCCAAAGACAAGGGCCCAGGAGAGCTATGTTATGTGTGCTGGACTAAAATAACCAAAATTGTGTTGAATCGGCGTTTAACACAGTATGAAAAAATATAATATGAGAAATCTGTACTTTACGATATTTTTTATTACTTGTAATTCAATTTTCGATGGATGGCTAAAATTGATAAATGCAGGTGAACTTTATCAGATGTACACATATTTTTAAATCATTTTCATTTTTTGCCCTTTTTTCTGTTTCAGCAACCAACGTCAAGCATGTCAGATGTAAGTCCCATATAAGTTATTTCTTTGTCAATAAAATATTGAGAATATCAAAATAAAATGACACACTGATAGTTACATAGCTAGATTACTAAATCAATACTTATGAATTACACCACAATTATTCTGTCTACCATTTAAAAAAGATACATTGGATGTATTGATCTTAATGATTCAACATTCTTTGGTATCATTAAACTACAAATACTTAAAGTGCTATGCGAACAAACTTAAATGTAAAAACCTATTTATAATACAAAATACCAGATCTGTAGTAAATATAGTATAGCCTGCATTAACAGCCACCTGCTATCAGCGGTCACCTGCTGTAAGTGGTCTATCTGGCTTCCTTGGCCACTTAAATTTTAGAATTAACAAAGTGTCACCATCATTTTATAATGGTACAGATGTGTGAAAACTCACCCATTTGAGTCTTTAAACAGTCTAAATTTATCAACTAAGTGTCATAACAAAATAAGACTTCAAATATTCAACTGACAGTGTCACTTGTGTCCTTTTTTGAAAATAATTTGTCTGAACCTGGTTTAAGTCGTCACCTCCTATAAGCACCCAATTTAGTCACTTCCCTTCAATGGCTGCTTAATGCTGGTTATACTGTATTCTATTACAAGTCGGTGGTTAACTTTATCATAATTTTATCTCATTTATTATAGTGTTTTATATTCATATTGAACTATGATTTATCTTTATGTAATAATTATGTGTTATTTGTCCTGTGAAGTGCCAAATTCACTGCACAATACTGCAAAACATGTTTAATAAAACTAAAATCTGTTATAGGGCCAATAAAACTTATAAGCCCTGGTTTAATAACGAATTTCTCCGCTTTGATTGATTGATATACAGGTCCAATATCAAAACGTGATCTGTAAGTAGGTATATGATATAATTGTCATAAAATAAGTGATCTAATATAGACCTTTTTCTCGGGACAGTCAAATTGGCCCTTGGCTATGGGTCAATACGAATGCTTTTGGAAGAAAACGGTTCCTATGTCAAATCACTAATTTAATAGCATATATCATTATTCATAAAAACTCATAATATTTATATTTCCTTTGACTTATATATTTCGGAGCAACTTTAGAAAGCATACAAATACAAAAAGTGTAATTATGACATGCGTACCTAACTTAAACGGCTGTAGACTGTTATATTGATTTATATTTCATCCAACGGCATCTTTTATTATATGTTTAAGAATGGCTAGTCACCGGTTAAAATATCGTGGGCTTATCGATCGAGTTGAAACGCATTTCTTCAATATTTTGCAACGTAACTATCGAATTTCTTATTTTCCTTATATATTTTTATCAAATGATAGAACACTTTATTGTGAAACAAAAACTATATTCTGTATTTAGACTGATGTCCCAAGTGATGCAAATGACAAACAAGTAGATGTCAAAGTTAAATATGTACAAACAGATCCAGACGAATTTTGTACTAAAACATGTCCAGCAGACTTAACACTTATTATAGAGGGCAAGTCACTACTGGTGAGCAAAGTTTTGTTAGGAAACCTATCGCCTGTATTTGATACAATGTTATCCGGAGATTTTAGAGAGAAAGATAATCAGACCATTACATTGCCAGGCAAGAAATTTAACAATTTTGTTGAATTCATGCGATGTTTGAACCCACACATTGCTAAACCAGTAACTGTGGATAACGTCTATGATGTCCTTCCTCTTGCGCATGAATATCAAGCAAAGCATTTGTTGAAATTCTGTGAGATAATCTTGTTGGAAACTGCTGCAAATGAGTTGTTCAATGTACTCAAGATAGCTACAATGTACAACCTGGAAGACTTAACAGCAAAATGTATTATATTAGCAGCAGAAAGACAACCTGGAGAAATCGAAGAGGCTGGAAGAACACATGAATTAGATACAAATACAATCAATGCAGTAAAGCTACAAATGTGGACTAATTTGACAACAAAGCACAAAGATATCTTTGTTCATATCACTACGTCTGAAGCTATGTACAGAGTTCTTGGAATTCAGTCCAAACAACTTAAGTTGGTAACAGCGTTTAAGAATGGTAAAGTTCTCGGTGATTTCAGAAAATTGCAAGTGAGTACTGCGTTTAAAGAATCAGTTGATATGTGTATTGATGGCAATATATATTCTATGGAAATACAGAAATCTAAAGGCAGTTCATGTGGATTTGTTTCGAAAGAGTGTATTTACATAAATTTAAAAACTAGTCATAAATCTGTTAAAGTTCCCCCTATTGAATGTATAAGTGGTATATACATTAAAAATTGGTTAGACCATAACAACGATATATATCAGGAGAAGGCCGCGACCGTGAATGGGGAAAGTCTTACACTTAATAGAGATATTGATTATCTGTCCAACAAAACAGCCGGTTATATGAGAGAAGGAATGTTTGATGTGGAGTTGTTTTTGTTTATAGTGAATAAGTAACTAGAATATTGTACTAAGAGTCAACAAGTAGGTTCATTCTCTCACAGGTGATGACCAAACATTTTGTTAGACCTTTTGAATTTAAAAAGTGGTCCTGCATGGACCTAAAAAAGAAACAATTTGTTAAATATTGAAGTATGTCACGTGGTTAATGATTCAAATATCAGGTTATAGTTACATTATTTATAATATGCAAAAAGAAGACAAAAACTGACTACGAGAAAAAAGTTCAAAATAAAGTTTAGTGTTAATTCTAAGGTATATGTACTTACAAGTGACAAAACAATGGTCATTTTGATGTTATTAAAGTGAAATATGTTTATTGTAATAAATGTATATTGAGAATGATGTGAATAATAGTTGAGTTTAGTTCTTTCAATTTTTGTACGTTATTATTAACACAATTGGTCTCCATAAGCTAATGGACTAATGAACATATACAATTTTGAGAAAAAAAATCATACAAACTATAATAACTTTACTGTAGTTAAAGATTACTAGATGTGTTGTAGCACCGTTTGAATCATTTGTTGATTAGATAATACAATTTTATGCTAGATTAAATTTGCTAAGATTACTCTCTTTGTATGGGTAAATGTTAATAGATTTCTCCTGAATTCAACATTGAAGTTGCACGAGGACTTTTGGAGGGTACGGTAGATGTATACATCATTTGTATAATATAAAGTTGAGTCTACTAATAGTATATAAAATATAAATATCATCAATTATAGACATATATTTGTATAATAACACACAAAATCACCGATGTATTGCTTATCACTGACGATTAGGAATATATAAATAATAATATAATTTTGCACACATAATATATTATTAGATCAATAATGAAACATAAAAAGGAATGGCAGAAACACTAAATTAATTTTATGACAAAGCTAAACAAAACTATGTACCCTCGATCATTAGACGTGCGTGGTATCAGCTAAGATAGGCGGGTGAACTTTTTTCAAAATAAAAAGTTAGGTATGCGACATAGCTTGGTAACATAGGTATTTTATACTAAGATATTGCGCAGTGATAAGAAATAAAAACTCCTAACCAGTCAATGTGAGAGAAAATCATGTAAGAATCTAGAGGAAAAAAACTAAAGAAAACACAAAATCCAGGAAGACAGAAAATGTGTATTGGCTGATATTGTGGGATCCATGGCTGATTTGTATGAATTGACAGTCTTGATTGGTTTCATATAATGGTTGAAACTCTTCAGGGGAACATGCAAGTATTTAAAAGTAACACTATATTATTTGTCTGTTATTATATAAAGATCGTGATAAATGAACCAGACTCATCTGTTAGTACAAACAAGAGACGATGCCGTGAGTTCTAACTGATACAGGAACTTAAAACACTAACCATGATTTAGATCTTTGAATGTGCCGAATGTTTCGACAAACAATTTCATTTATACACATTGAACTTATTTAAAGACAAAGGGATACACTACACGATAATAACACACGCAGACAGTTACAATTTGGATAAGATTTTAACTCTTTAACCTTATGAACAGAACAGAACAGAACAATTCTTTTATTTTCACAGTTTACATAAAGTAAATACATGTTGTTAAATTAATATAGGACCATATAAAGACAGTTAACGTGGTGTTATGGGGACAGTGGTTAACATATAGAGAAATTGAAAAAACAACAAAAAAAAAACAACAACAATTGAATGGCTGAATATGACACAGACAGTAGTATACTGACCCTAAACAGGTTATAGTAGTACTCATACATCGTTCATACATATGTCTGCAGCGTGTTCAGTTACCCTGAACGTTCCAAAACGTTTCGTAACGGAAGAGTCGGAACAAGAACTCAACCCTACTAACGGATTGAGTTGTCCCAACTTTGAGTTGAGTTATGCATGGGGTTGAGTTGTCCCGTACCTGTAACGTTAGCTAACAGTAGTTACTGAAAACGGGGCTGATGTCGTATACGTAAATTGTATTTTTGTTTTGTAATCGTATGTTGAAGAGAAACGTGTCAATTGAAGAAAATGTCTTACCCTTTATCATGCTAATTGCCGACCGCTTGTTGTTCGAATCCGGTTAAGAGTGAAGCTCGCACAATTCTAAAATATTACTTGTATTTAATTATTATTATCATTTTAATTAATTGCGTTGTTAAATCACCAAAATCATAATTAATCGAATCTTTAGTAAGGGATAGATCACACAATTACGGCATTTTTAAATCTGGGAGGCGTATTTGATAATTAATACAACAAAAAGCGCCCGACAGAACCCCAAAACATCAAATGTTCAATAAAATACCTTCGGACTCTACCACCCGCCTTGATATCAACTGTATACGTTTAAATTTATAGTTACAGGTCGTTAATGTGAACATAACGCATGTATGTAAACATAGACAGTTTTTTTACACCCAATATTTTAGTTGAACTTCTTTAAAACTAGCTATTTATTTTTATTTGTTTAATTTTATTCAATAAGCTTATTGCAGTTCTTCAATAGTCGCTTTCGATAAAATTGTTATCCGTATCTATGAAAACTGGCGGGGGTTTAATATATGCGCTACTGAGAGTTCGGTAAAATTGAACAAATAAAATTTAATAATACTTTTTTTGGTTTTAACGTCGTATTTAACACATATTTAGATTAAGGTTATATACACGACGTCCAACCCTTCCTACTCTAGGTTTCCTGGACACTTTTTTATCACCAGCACTAACTTACCCTACGACGTGACCGACAACTCAAGTATAGGCTATGACCTACAGCGACCGGGCTCGAACCCGTGATCTCTGGATTCGGAGTCAGAAATACTAACCACTACGCCACGACCGCGGCTTTTCATATTCTAGTAAGTTTAAGCATATTTTATTGACGCAGTTGGAAGTGCGCCGGGAATTCGGAATCTCGTGTCCCGTAGGGGGTACGGGTTCGAATCCCATCCGGGGGTTATACACTTCCATGAAAATTTGACCATAAAATCAATTTTCCTACATTTATTAGATAATATGGAGAAGTTTCCGGTCTTGTGGAAGGGTAGAAGAGAACTGGTTATAGACAAGAGTCTACGAAAGCTGAGTTAGGTGCGCCGGACGCCGCAAAATGACCTAAATATTATTTACATAGCAACAAGTACAATTTAGAATGAACATTATATACTTTTTATTATAATCAATGTTTAATACTAGTTAAAGGGGTATGGTTAAATCAAAACATGATGTATGTGCATTATTTTATTTACCTATTTAACGGACAAAGCCATCGATAAAGTACGAAATACACAAGGCCTTTTACATAACCTGTATGTTCTAACGTTAACCATAGGCGGATCCAAGGGGGGGGCGGAGCTAGCGTACGCTTCCCCCTAAAATTGCCCAAGCAAAGGTTTTTTTATAGCGTATAAATATAAATGTAAAACATTTTCGCAATAAATAACAAAACTGGAACTGCGTTAATACAATGACATAAAGTATAATAATTTAAGGACATATCTTCTAAGTATTTGTAACATTTTAACATGATCCGACGGCTGTAAGAATTATATGATGTACATGTATATCTAGATGTTTTTATTGTATACCCTGGAAACGGATAGGTTCTGTAAATGTGCATGAATCCCTTAGAAATGAGATTTAGGGGTCGCAGCAATCTGAACCCCAGGTCAAGACGTTGTCTAGAACCCATAGTGGGCCATATAATACGGCCCCTAGACACTCAGTCTGTTTGTTTATTTACCGCCCCCGTAACTTGAAATCCCCACCCGTAATTGGAAATCCTGGATCCGCCTATGTTAACTTCTTCAAAAAAATATAAATACAATATAATATTTTTGAAAATCATAGTGACATAGTTTAGAATGCATTTTCTGAAAGTCGATATTATGTATTCAATAATGGATATGACGTTAAATCACTTGCTTCATGAGAGAGAAGGTAGTTGTACTGTCAAAGACGATAACAGATAAAAATTTAGATATTCCTTACAACAACACGAAAATGGCAGAGGTATGTAGAACTTTTACTGGATATTTTGTTATGTTAATCATGTGTTGATTCTAAATATATATCTGCTTTTCATTATTGATTTTTTACAATACATTTGTAAATTATACGATATTTTAAGTGCCATATTTAATGTAAACTTATTTCATGTCGAAACTTGTCCATCAATAACTAGCGGTTGAAATATATTCTTAATTCAGAACATTAAATGATAATATTGCGAATTTTACCAAATGTTAAAGAAGTATGAGCTATTAAACTAAAAGTATATGCCGTACATACAGACGGTATTTCAATAAAATAAAAATGGCTGTTCATATTATAAAATAAAGAATACCATTGATAATTGGTTCATATTCGAATGACCAACTCAACTACGCTATTATGAGTGCAATGTAATTATTAATTAAGTACAATATAATAGCATCTAAGCTGGTTGCTGTTTCGGTGTTTCATGCAAGAGTAGTCATTATGCACAAAGTACCAAGGGGATCCAAAGTTTTACATAGTTATACAAAAAGTAATTCCTAAAACAAACTGTAATTTAAAGAGCTTTTTTATACTTGTATGTGGTAATCATCAATTCAAAGTCCTCTACCAAGATTTATCCCATTATGTCCATGAGGTCAAAATTAGTCTCGCCCATGGAGTCACACGATTTCCAAACATTATATAAGAAAATGTTAAATTATTTATCTTTTCTTAAACCATACAGCCTAGAACTTCTAAATGTGACATGTGCCACCTTACGCAGTTCAAACATACTTAATGTGCTTATTTTTGATATTCTAGTGTCCCGAAGGGAATACATGTTCGAATCCTACCTGGGAGGTTATATCCTTCCATGCAAATTTGACATTATGTCAATTTTCCTACATTAATATGGTATATGGCTAAGTTACTTGCCTTTAGAAGGGTAGGTGAATAGTGGCCAAAGACAAGGGCCCAGGAGAGCTATGTTATGTGTGCTGGACTAAAGTAACCAAAATTGTGTTGAATCGGCGTTTAACACAGTATGAAAAAATATAATATGAGAAATCCGTATTTTACGATATTTGTTATTACTTGTAAATTTTCGATATGGATGGCTAAAATGGATACATGCAGATGAACTATATCGGAGGTACACACATATTTTGAAATCATTTACAACTTTTGTCCTTTTCTCTGTTTCAGCAACCAACGTCAAGTATGTTAGATGTAAGTCCCATATAATTTATTTCTTTGTTGATAAAATCTTAGTTTGTGAGAATATCAAAATAAAATAACACACTGATAGTTAGAAAGTTAGGTTACTAAATCAATACCACACTATCTACCATTTAAATTTATACATTTGATGTATTGATCTTGATGATTCAACATTCTTTGGTATCATTAAATTACAAAATACTTAAAATGCTATACAAACAAACATAAATGTAAAATAAACTATTGATAAGACAAAATACCATATCTATAGTAAATATAGTATAACCTGCTATCAGCGGTCACCTGCTGTAAGTGGTTTATCTGGCTTTCTCCCAATGAAAATCACTATATTTTGAACCTGTTATAAGCAGCCACCTGCTGTCTGTGGCCAGTGGTAACCTATTTCCTTACAAATTCACCAAGTTACCTGTATTAAGTGGTCATGATCAGTTAAATTTTAGACTTAACAAAGTGTCACCATCATTATATAATGGTCCAGATGTGTGAAAACCTACCCAGTTGAGTCTTTAAACAGTCTAAATTTATCAACTAAGTGTCATAACAAAATAAAACTTCAAATATTCAACTGACAGTGTGACTTGTGTCCTTTTTTGAAGATAATTTATCTGAACCAGGTTTAAGTGGTCACCTCCATGCTACTTTATCAATGCAAAACCATATTTGTCGCACATGCGTTAACCTGGGAAGATTTTCTAATTGTTTTGATTGAACAGAAATTAAGCAATTAGAAGTCTTATTATGCAGGTGACGCACCGTCTGACAAAAGACCTATGACAATTTCTCGTTCTTGAAGCGACATTCGAGCCATTTTTTGATTTTTTGTTGTGCATATCAACACCCTAATTATTTTCACTAAAACTGATGACGTGCATTTTTTGCACGATAAGCAAGTGCGCATTTCCATTTTTCTGCACATACACGACAAAACCAATTTTGCATCAATTAAGAAGCATGAAAACCATGCAAGCAGACGACAGTATAGTCCTATACACATTTCCATTAACGATCGGACATTAATGTTGAAATGAAAATTTCTGACAACATTGAAATCGGTGTACTTAGAAGTTTCGTAAAGTATACCATTAAGGGAAGTTTTTAGCCAGTGTTGAAGGTATGTGCCTAATACTAGGTTACACGTTTGGACTAGACGCATGACCGCCACAATAGGGCTGAAAATGTTGAAAGCGGTATTTAATTAGACAATCTATGTACATGGTGAAATAAATTAAGATATGATTGCTATAGAAATATAGACTATGAAATGGTGTAATTACAATAAAAATGTACATAACAAGTTTATTCAACGAGGCTACACATTTGGATTGATCCAATCTTTCATAATTCTGGTAAAAAACTTAGCACAAATTCAAATATTAAGCAGTTATGCGCAAACGTGCTTTTCTGTCGTCATTTACATGTTAATTACAATTTTAACAAATAACATATAGTTGTCTACATTTTGTTGTAAATGATGATATATAGGCACGAGTTTTGTAAGCTATAATATTAAATATTGAGTTCTTAAGCACGAGTTATATAATATGTATACCAAAACTAGTGTATAGAACACGTATATCCAATTAACATATTAGAAGATAGGTAAAATATGATAGGCCTACAAAGTCACACATCAAGTCTGAAATATACTATTCAAAAGTTATAACGTAAACAGGTACAAAAACATAAGTATTATCAAATGTTTTGATGCAAATAATATGGAATTTTACACGATAATTGAACAACTACTTGTCATGCGTATTCAACAAAAAATATGAAACGATTGTTAAAAAAATCTTAACAGAATCAAAAGCCCAGTAGGAGGAATAAAGTTAACAAGAGTTTGAAAATGAGTGTGAGTCTCTTTTGAATTTACGACTGCTAAATGACTGCATCTTATAGACCTAATAAGACGTCGCACAAATACGCAATCTGATTAAAAACCCGATCTAAAATCTTCCGCTAGCCTACTTGCTAATATAAATATGGCCGTCACGTTCAGGTGACATTTTCTCATCATAATATTCATGACGAAATTGTTATGATTAGTAACTTGTTTAATTCGTCTATGTAACGCAATTTGAAATGAGCCGTCCGATCGCAGACTGTGAATAATACGTCTGTTAAATTAGCTCGCAAACCTTGGTCTTTAAATAGAATTAACGAATCAAAATGTTATTGATAGCGTTTTGTCTAGATGAAAGCTACGCATTAATTGATTGACATAAAGGCCATCTCGACGTGACCCTCCATTGAGATCTTAGATATCCTGTACGACAACGCTCTACAGAATATCTCTGTACGGAGATTGTACAAAACGCTGTAAGATGTTTGTCCATTCATCGTGTAAATCAATGTTTAATTCCTGTAACGTCACATACTGTACCAGACGTTGACGTATGCGTCGGTCAAACTCGTCCCAAAGTTATTTAATTGGATTTTGTCTACTGAAAAACGACGGCTAGTCTAAAATGTCAATGTAATTAGCAATGAGAAATTAACTTATTGCCCGGACGGCAAGTGGCCTGGCGTATCTGATTTGATAATTAGGCCAGGACGTCCGCTGACGTATGGAAGAATGAGGTTACTGAGAACTTCATCATAGTAGCGTTAGACGTTGTGGTTCTCAATAATCACTAAAAGAACCAACTTGTCAAAATGATCAATATCACACCACAATTACCTATATGAATACATTTGCTCCATAACCTGAATATTGTTGATGCTGTTTTCAGTCCAACTGCTTGCCCCGGTATTCAATGCTCAATCGTTGAATATTTACTGACTTGTTTCAAAAACGACGAGTGCTATATGTCGTTCGGTCTCTAGAGTTTCCAGTAAACTTTAACTTTTTGTGTAGACGCTAACGTGCAGTACAGGGCTTATGAAACTTAGTAATAAAAGTACTGACAGTACTGATTTGACGGTAGCACCGAAATTGTGCATTCAAGAATTGTACCCCGATTAAATGTTTGAAGTCTAAAAAACTAAAGCTAGTGACGACGTTTAAAAATAGTAAAGTCTTCGGTGATTTTAGAAATTTGCAAATTCTATCGTTATGAAGAAGACAAACGTAAATGCAAATGATGCATATACACGAGATTGTAAACACATTTGTTTAACAACTAAATATAAGTACATGTTTTATGTTCAAATATCCCCTATTGAATGAATAAGTGGTATATACATAAAAAATTGGATGGACCAAAACAAGGACATATATCAGGAGAAGTATTTCACTTCAAAGACGGATTCTTTAACACTTGATAGGGATGTTTACTTTCTGTCAGACAAAAATGACAGTTATATAAATGAAGAAATGTGGTTTGATATAGAGTTTTATTTTGTTTACAGTGAACCAGTTACTACAATATTGAGAGCCTATAATTAACGCTCATTCTATCACCGATGGTGACCAAACATTTTGTTAAGTTACCTAAGATTTTGAAATAGTAGCTCAGCTTGCAATTGATAGTGAAACCATTTTTTTTTAATTTGAAGTTTGTCATTTGGTTATGATTCAGACGTGTTATAAGTATTGTATCAGTAATTAATTATTTGTATAAGGCAAAATACATAATGACCATAAGATTAAAATCATTTATAAAATTTTTTGTCAATCTGCTGGTACTTAAACTGACACAAAATTGTAACTGACATTTAGTTGTTTTTGAAGTGAGATATGCTCATTGTTATAAATGTAAATTTAGCGTTGATGATATGAATTGGAGTTGATTTTGATCTTTGAAATATGCTATCGACTTTTTATCTTCACAGTGGTCTATAATTGATCTTGAACAAATTACATTTTGAAAAAAAAACTGATCATACAAACAAATAGTAACTTCACTGTAATGAAATTTTATCAGATGTATTATAATAAAGATTGATTCATTTGTTGTTAAACCAATAAATGTTTTTTTTAATTTGCTTATATCACCCTTTTGCCTGGGTAAATGTGAATAGGTTTCTACTAAATTCAGAATCGATTTTGTTCAAGGACTTTCGGAGATAATAGCAGATGTATACACTATTTACATACTATATATTAGAGTCTACAATTAAGGTATATATATAAACAGCAATTATAAGCATATATATGTATAATAACACAAAAAATCAACGATGTATTGCTTATCACTGACAATTGGGATGATATAAATAATGTAATTTTGCACATACAATATATTATTAGATCAATAATTAAACATTAAAAGGAATGACAGAACACATGATTGTGACAAAGAATATAACAAGAACAAAGTTCATGAATTGACAATGAGAACCTCCACATCTATTTTCAACCTGTTGTAGTGGCTAATGGTCTCTTGTCAGAATGTATAATTCCTCCATTTCAGAAACCTCTATAACACAATATATAGGTCATATCACAGCGGTCAGTCAACCTACTCACCGTTCCTGGTAAGGCTAAATCTATGGATAAGCTGTTAACAAGTTACTAGACACATACTTCCGTCAGTGTCTGACATCTGCCATACATGATTAAGAATCAGTGGTAGAATGAATAATGGCCGTAGAAATCAATTTTATGACAAAACTAAACGAAACTATGAACCCTCGATCATTAGACGTGCGTGGTATCAGCTAAGCTAGGCGGGCGGCCTTTTTTCAAAATAAAAATTTAGGTATGTGACATTGCTTGGTAACATAGGTATTTTATATTAAGATATTGCTCAGTGATAAGAAATAAAAACTCTTAACCACTCGATGTGAGAGAAACTCATATAAGAATCTAGAGAAAGAAAACTAAAGAAACACAAAAAAACAGGAAGACAAAAAGTGTGTAATGGCTGATATTGTGGGATTCATGGCTGATTTGTATGAATTGACAGTCTTGATTGGTTTCATATAATGGTTGAAACTCTTCAGAGAGAACATGCAAGTATTTAAAACTGACACACTATTATTAGTGTGTTATTATATTGAGAACATGGTAAATGAACCAGACTCATCTGACATTACAAACAAGAGACGATGCCGTGAGTTCTACTTGATACAGGAACTACAAACACTAACCATGATTTAGATATTTGAATGTGCCGAATTTTTCGACAAACACTTTTATTTATACATATTATACTTATTTAAAGACAAAGTGACACACTACACGATGATTTTATTCGCATACAGTGCAATTCGGATACGGTCGCTATTTCACGTTTTAGTATTCCTATAAGAATCCGTCTCCTCAAAATTTTAACTCTTAAACCTTATGTCTGCAGCGTGTTCAGTTACACTGAACGTTCCAAAACGTTCCGTAACGGAAGTGTCGGAACAACAACTCAACCCTACTAACGGATTGAGTTGTCCCAATTTTGAGTTGAGTTATGCATGGGGTTGAGTTGTCCCGTACCTGTAACGTTAGCTAACAGTAGTTACTGAACACGAGGCTGATGTCGTATACGTAAATTGTTTTTTTGTTTTGTAAACGTATGTTGAAGAGAAACGTGTCAATTGAAGAAAATGTCTTACCCTTTATCATGCTAATTGCCGACCGCTTGTTGTTCGAATCCGGTTAAGAGTGAAGCTCGCACAATTCTAAAATATTACTTGTATTTAACTATTATTATCATTTTAATTAATTGCGTTGTTAAATCACCAAAATCATAATTAATCGAATCTTTAGTAAGGGATAGATCACACAATTACGGCATTTTTAAATCTGGGAGGCGTATTTGATAATTAATACAACAAAAAGCGCCCGACAGAACCCCAAAACATCAAATGTTCAATAAAATACCTTCGGACTCTACCACCCGCCTTGATATCAACTGTATACGTTTAAATTTATAGTTACAGGTCGTTAATGTGAACATAACGCATGTATGTAAACATAGACAGTTTTTTTACACCCAATATTTTAGTTGAACTTCTTTAAAACTAGCTATTTATTTGTATTTGTTTAATTTTATTCAATAAGCTTATTGCAGTTCTTCAATAGTCGCTTTCGATAAAATTGTTATCCGTATCTATGAAAACTGGCGGGGGTTTAATATATGCGCTACTGAGAGTTCGGTAAAATTGAACAAATAAAATTTAATAATACTTTTTTTGGTTTTAACGTCGTATTTAACACATATTTAGATTAAGGTTATATACACGACGTCCAACCCTTCCTACTCTAGGTTTCCTGGACACTTTTCTATCACCAGCACTAACTTACCCTACGACGTGACCGACAACTCAAGTATAGGCTATGCCTACAGCGACCGGGCTCGAACCCGTGATCTCTGGATTCGGAGTCAGAAATACTAACCACTACGCCACGACCGCGGCTTTTCATATTCTAGTAAGTTTAAGCATATTTTATTGACGCAGTTGGAAGTGCGCCGGGAATTCGGAATCTCGTGTCCCGTAGGGGGTACGGGTTCGAATCCCATCCGGGGGTTATACACTTCCATGAAAATTTGACCATAAAATCAATTTTCCTACATTTATTAGATAATATGGAGAAGTTTCCGGTCTTGTGGAAGGGTAGAAGAGAACTGGTTATAGACAAGAGTCTACGAAAGCTGAGTTAGGTGCGCCGGACGCCGCAAAATGACCTAAATATTATTTACATAGCAACAAGTACAATTTAGAATGAACATTATATACTTTTTATTGTAATCAATGTTTAATACTAGTTAAAGGGGTATGGTTAAATCAAAACATGATGTATGTGCATTATTTTATTTACCTATTTAACGGACAAAGCCATCGTTAAAGTACGAAATACACAAGGCCTTTTACATAACCTGTATGTTCTAACGTTAACCATAGGCGGATCCAAGGGGGGGGCGGAGCTAGCGTACGCTTCCCCCTAAAATTGCCCAAGCAAAGGTTTTTTTATAGCGTATAAATATAAATGTAAAACATTTTCGCAATAAATAACAAAACTGGAACTGCGTTAATACAATGACATAAAGTATAATAATTTAAGGACATATCTTCTAAGTATTTGTAACATTTTAACATGATCCAACGGCTGTAAGAATTATATGATGTACATGTATATCTAGATGTTTTTATTGTATACCCTGGAAACGGATAGGTTCTGTAAATGTGCATGAATCCCTTAGAAATGAGATTTAGGGGTCGCAGCAATCTGAACCCCAGGTCAAGACTTTGTCTAGAACCCATAGTGGGCCATATAATACGGCCCCTAGACACTCAGTCTGTTTGTTTATTTACCGCCCCCGTAACTTGAAATCCCCACCCGTAATTGGAAATCCTGGATCCGCCTATGTTAACTTCTTCAAAAAAATATAAATACAATATAATATTTTTGAAAATTATAGTGACATAGTTTAGAATGCATTTTCTGAAAGTCGATATTATGTATTCAATAATGGATATGACGTTAAATCACTTGCTTCATGAGAGAGAATGTAGTTGTACTGTCAAAGACGATAACAGATAAAAATTTAGATATTCCTTACAACAACACGAAAATGGCAGAGGTATGTAGAACTTTTACTGGATATTTTGTTATGTTAATCATGTGTTGATTCTAAATATATATCGGCTTTTCATTATTGATTTTTTACAATACATTTGTAAATTATACGATATTTTAAGTGCCATATTTAATGTAAACTTATTTCATGTCGAAACTTGTCCATCAATAACTAGCGGTTGAAATATATTCTTAATTCAGAACATTAAATGATAATATTGCGAATTTTACCAAATGTTAAAGAAGTATGAGCTATTAAACTAAAAGTATATGCCGTACATACAGACGGTATTTCAATAAAATGAAAATGGCTGTTCATATTATAAAATCTAGAATACGATTGATAATTGGTTCATATTCGAATGACCAACTCAACTACGCTATTATGAGTGCAATGTAATTAATTATTAAGTACAATATAATAGCATCTAAGCTGGTTGTTGTTTCGGTGTTTCATGCAAGAGTAGTCATTATGCACAAAGTACCCAGGGGATCCAAAGTTTTACATAGTTATACAAAAAGTAATTCCTAAAACAAACTGTAATTTAAAGAGCTTTTTTATACTTGCATGTGGTAATCTTCAATTCAAAGTCCTCTACCAAGATTTATCCCATTATGTCCATGAGGTCAAATTAGTCTCGCCCATGGAGTCACACGATTTTCAAACATTATATAAGAAAATGTTAAATTATTTATCTTTTCTTAAACCATGCAGCCTAGAACTTCTAAATGTGACATGTGCCACCTTATGCAGTTCAAACATACTTAATGTGCTTATTTTTGATAAGGGAATACATGTTCGAATCCTACCTGGGAGGTTATATCCTTCCATGCAAATTTGACAATTATGTCAATTTTCCTACATTAATATGGTATATGGCTAAGTTACTTGCCTTTAGAAGGGTAGGTGAATAGTGGCCAAAGACTAGGGCCCAGGAGAGCTATGTTATGTGTGCTGGACTAAAGTAACCAAAATTGTGTTGAATCGGCGTTTAACACAGTATGAAAAAATATAATATGAGAAATCCGTATTTTACGATATTTGTTATTACTTGTAAATGTTCGATATGGATGGCTAAAATGAATACATGCAGATGAACTATATCAGAGGTACACACATATTTTGAAATCATTTACAACTTTTGCCCTTTTCTCTGTTTCAGCAACCAACGTCAAGCATGTCAGATGTAAGTCCATTGATTTATTTCGTTGTAAATAAACTCTTACAGTTAGTGAGAACATCCAAATAAAATACCACACTGATAGTTGCATAGTTAGCCTACTAAATCAATACTGCACAACATCCTGTCTACCATTTAAATATATACATTTGATGTATTGATCTTGATGATTCAATATACTTTGGTATCATTAAACTACAAAATACATAAAAGGCTATGCAAACAAACTCTAATGTAAAAAAAACTATTGATAATACAAAATACCAGATCTATAGTAGATATAGTATAACCTGCATTAACAGCCACCTGCTATCAGCGGTCACCTACTGAAAGTGGTTTATCTGGCTTCCTCACAATGAAAATCACTCTTTTTTAACCTGTTATACTGTTAGATTGATTTATATTTCATCAAACGGCATCTTTATCATATGTTTAAGAGTGGCTAGTCACCAGTTGAAATTTCACGGGCTTATCGATCAAGTTGAAACATGCATTTTTCAATATTTGGAATGTAACTATCGAGTTTCTTATTTTCCCTCTGTATTTTATCTAATGCTAACACACTCCATTGTTAAACAAATATTTATATTCTATACTTAGGCTGATGTCCAGAAAGATGCAAATGACAAACAAGTAGATGTCAAAGTTAATTTTGTAGAAACAGATCCAGACGAATTTTGTACTAAAACATATCCGGCAGACTTGACTCTCATTATAGAGGGTAGGCCGTTACTTGTCAACAGATCCTTGTTAGTAAACACTTCCCCTGTCTTTGATACAATGCTATCTGGAGATTTTAGAGAGAAAGATAATCAGACGGTTACACTGCCAGTAAAAAAATTCAACAATTTTGTTGAATTTATGCGATGTATGAACCCACGCATATCTAAACCAATAACTGTCAATAATGTCTATGATGTTCTGCCTCTTGCACATGAGTATGAAGTTAAACATTTGTTGCCAGCCTGTGAGATGGCCTTAATCAAAGTGTCTGAAGATGCTGCAGATGAGTTGTACAATATTCTCAAGATAGCTATTATGTATGACATGAAAGACTTAATATCAAAATGCATTAAATTAGCAGCAGAAAGACCATCCGGCGAAATAGAAGAGGTCGGAAAGTCGTATCAATTAGATACAAATACAATCAATGCCGTCAGGTCACAAATGTTGACCATTTTGACAACGAAGTACAACGATATATTGGTTCATGTAACCACGTCTGGAGCTTTGTGCAGAGTTCTTGGTATTAAGTCCAAAGAGCTGAAGTTGGTCACAGCATTTAATAATGGTAAAGTCTTCGGTGATTTCAGAAAATTGGAACTAACCACTGATTTCAACGAATCAGTAGATATGTGTATTGATGGCAATAAATTCTCAATGGAAATAAAGAAGACAAATATAAATAAAAATAATTACATTAGGGTAACAACTACACATAGGTCTGTTCAAGTTCCGCCTTTTTATTGTGTAAGTGGTATACACATAAAAAATTGGATGTACCAAAACAAGAACATATACCAGGAGAAGGTTTTGACCACAAATCTGGATACTTTAACACTTGATAGAGATGTTGATTATCTGTTAAACAAAACTGCCGGTTATATGAATGAAGTAAAGTTGTTTGATATAGAGTTGTTTTTGTTTATAGTGAACAAGTAACTTCAATATGAAAATGAGAGCATTCAAAATTGCATTCAATCTTTAGTCGGTGGTGACTTAACATTTTGTTGAAATAGTGGCCCAACTGGGAAACAACTAGTTTTATGTTGATGTCTTTTATTTTGTGTCAGAAAACTTATAATTATTCCATTAAATCTTATATATTTGTATCATGCAAGCAAGATATTTACTGACAATGAGAATAGTGTTAATTGTTAGGCACATGTTCTGACAAATGACAGAACAAAGGTCATTTTGTTATTATTGAAGTGATATGATTTTACGGTTATTGAAATAAATGACTATTAAGCATCTAAGCCCCTAATCCCTAGCCCTACTTATCAATGATGTGAATAAAAGTTGAATTTAGTTCGTTACTTGTGTCATCAAGTTATTATTTGTTCGGGACTTCAGTCCTGAACAAATATATTTACCATGATATAGTCCCTTGACGACTTTGAAATTTACCGAATCCAGAAATAGTCCTTCAGTATATAAGAATAGAACAATTCAAAAAGATAGTCTGCTATTACGGGCCTATTAATACACTTGTAATCCGAACTGTATCTCAAGTGTAAGTTTAACCGCTTCTATGTTGGGCGTCTAAGTAGGGGTGGTTACGCCACAAGTTGAGTAAGTAACAGAATGGTTTCAACGATTCAGTGGCGACCCGTTGTGTGTCTCTGTAATCAGTAGAGATGCTACATCGTCTTATGTAATAGAACGGATTTGTTTGAATAGAAAGAGTTTATGTTTGTTTTGTTGGGTTTAACGCCGTAGCAACACATTGAATATGTCATATAATGGCGGTCAGTCAACCTACGTACTGTTCCTGAAAAGGCTAAATCTCTGAGTTTAGCTGTTTACCAACTTCTAGGAACATACTTTCGACAGTGACGTACAACTGCTCTACAGATAATCATTGGTAGGAGGTAGATGGCTGTAGAAATAATTTCCTGACCAAGCTCTACAAAAGTATGCCCGTCCGGAAATCCGAACCCAGGACTTCTCAATCTGTAGACTAACGTGCTACCAAATGAGCTAGCCAAGAAAATATCTAATCTATAACAAATCGTTAAAGCTCTTTTTATTTGTCTGAGTAAAAATCAATACAAAAATGGACTTACTAATTTATCAATCTGTACACGTTTTTTACCTAACAAACCAGTGTCACCGATATATCCTTTGTATACATACAATGATACAGTGTTGAAGCACTATATCATCTTTAACTTTTGAAACCCGAACAAATTCAGTGCCTACAGCGCTTTGATTTACAAATTGGTCGACGAAGGTTCTTTGACAAATTTAATTTCGGGAAACAAACCAACTGATCATATATACTATACTATATACGGCTTTTCTCCCGCTTGCCTATGTATACTTAACGAAACTTCTAAGTACTCCGATTTCAGTATTGTAGAAAATCTTATTTTTCAACATTAAAGTCTGATCGATGATGGGAATGTGTTTTGGACCGTACTGACCTTTGCTTTCATGGTTTCCATGCTACTTTATCAATGCAAACCATTTTTGTCGCACATGCGTTAACCTGGGAAGATTTTCTAATTGTTTTGATTGAACAGAAATTAAGCAATTAGAAGTCTTATTATGCAGGTGACGCACCGTCTGACAAAAGACCTATGACAATTTCTCGTTCTTGAAGCGACATTCGAGCCATTTCTTGATTTTTTGTTGTGCAGGTCAACACACTAATGATTTTCACTAAAACTGACAACGTGCAATTTTTTGCACGATAAACACGTGCGCATTTCCATTTTTCTGCACATACACGACAAAACCAATTCTGCATCAATTAAGAAGCATGAAAACCATGCAAGCAGACGACAGTATATTTCTATACACATTTCCATTAACGATTGGACAATAATGTTGAAAAATGAAAATTTCTGACAACATTGAAATCGGTTTACTTAGAAGTTTCGTAAAGTATACCATTTAGGGAAGTTTTTAGCCAGTGTAGAGAGTGTATGCCTTATACAAAGTTACACGTTTGGAGTAGAGGCAGTTATGCACGAACGTGCTTTTCTGTCGTCAGAAAAAAAACATATCTAGTTGTCTATATTTGGTTGTATATGATAATACATAGGCACGAGTTTTGTGTGCTAAAATTAAATATTGAGTGCTTAAGCACGAGTTATTTAATAAGTA
Organism: Mactra quadrangularis; assembly: GCA_025267735.1. NCBI lineage: Eukaryota > Metazoa > Mollusca > Bivalvia > Venerida > Mactridae > Mactra > Mactra quadrangularis. The sequence continues at coordinate 7,259,265 of CM046309.1, forward strand.
TACCAAAACTAGTGTATATAACACGTATATCCAATTAACATATTAAAAGAAAGGTAAACTATGATAAGCCTATAAAGTCATGCATAGAGTCTGAATTGTAAACATAGAAAGAGTAATAATTTCTGTAGACAAAGGATATTTCATATTTTTGAAATTTCTATTTAATGGTTGTGAATTTTAATGAGACAGTTTAAATTGGTGTTAAGAGCCTAGGCATAGATATACCATTGTCTGTGTCTGATGTTCGATTTATTTCCATATTAATAATCCTGAATAAGTCGATGATAAGATTATTAAATAATTTCTATGTTTTGGCACATTCTTTATATAGAAAAATTTGACTTAATTTGGAGTGGCTGTAAAAACAACAACAAATAAATCATTAGCATTGTTGTTCAGATGTCAACACAGTCTGCAAAAATCATCAATTTTGCCGTTTGAATAACGCCTCAATCGGTGCATCAAAAGGCTTGTTGAGAATAAGAACCTATACAAGTCTGCAGAAATTTTAAAACTTGATTGGATAAATCCACGTCACAGGAAGCGAATTCCATACAGTACAGTATTAGTCAATGTGTGGAAGGATATAGGCCTATGAGCATTAACATAGAGCTTACTTATATCCTTTGTGTCATGACCACTTAGAAATCTGTACATTGGATGGCCGTTTTGGGCTATGAAAAAATATCTTTCTATAGTTTTTATATCGACTGTTATTGCGAATGTCAAAATTTAAATAATGTGGTGCTTCATTTATCAAGGCAGATATATTTCACAATATACTGAACTTACTGAGAATAGTTTGCAAATACACAGATCTAGAGTAACCTTACAGACCAATGACGTAGAATAATATATTCTACGTCTATGTTACAGAAGAATTATTGTTAAAGGGAAGTAACTTCTATTGAAATTTAGACTCAAAATACGCAATTATTTCCCTTGAATGATTTTGAAGGTGAAGGTCGATCTCGTCTGTGACGTGAAAGTATTCGAGATTTGGACACGTCAAGTTGACTATCGACGAGTATCGTGAATATTTTTCAACATTTTTGTGAGTTTTGTTCAAGGTAAAGTATAAGAACGTCATAACAAATTCTTATAACTAATGTTAGTTTCATTTCATGGTTTAAGTTACGATTTTACTTTTTAATTCAGTGGGGCGTTCCCAATAGGGCCTTTGAAGGAGGCCGGTACCATTTCGGCCCAAGACTTTTCGTATTATTAATTCTTGTCTTGGATCGTGGTAGTCCTATATATAAGACCCTCCGTAACAAGTTTCACATTGGGACATTATTCTGTTACGGCAGGGTCTTATCGGCTTCCGTATATATTGATGTAGCAAAATGCGCAAGGATTCCCTCGCGTGACAAAAGCGAACATAATTCAATATTTTTCGAAAATATTTTTGTTTTACCCATTCCTAACACTAACAGACACATTTATCTAACATATTATACCATAGGTTTTAAAATAACCAACCTTATTTTGTAGAATTAATCCATTGTTTCGGTAACTAAAAATCCAGACTTTCGTTTTGAATACTTTTAACACTAAACGCCGTTTATGCCGTAACCGATACCGGATTGGTCGTGATAAATGCCACACAATCCGTTTCCAATCCGGATTACAAATTCAAAACATTTATGCTAAACATTTTTTTCGTCGTCGCTTCGACTTCGACTTCGATGAAATACTCCAGCAAAATCCTATTGGACATCATGTGGAGGGTGTAGTGCTGGTAGTCGTGCTGTACAACTGTTTTTACTGGGGCGCGTGTGATCGGACGTTTCCCAGAAAAACAAGTGCTCGGTAAAATAGTTCTGTGAAGTGTTTTAAAAGAATAACATATTTACACTATACATTGTCTCTGGTAGGCTAACCCCTGGATGCAGTGGGATGTACCACTGCCTTGAAGCCATCAAGAGTATTTTGACGTAATGATGCTTCTGGTAGGTTGTTCCATGGAGTGATAACTCTCGGGAAGAACGAATGTTGATAAGCGTTAATATTACAGTGATAGGGTACGAATTTCATGTTGTTTCTGGTCGATAAGTTGGTATTACAAATATATACTGCATCATCCATGTTGTATCTAGGTGAAGGCACTGGTAGGTAGTTTATAGGAACAGCTACAAGCTGGTGAACAATTTTATACATGAAGATAAGGTCAAATGAAGATCTACGTTGTTCCAAGGTTGGCCATTTCAATTCAGATAACATAGAAGTGACACTAGTACGATTTTGGTAATTAAATGGTTTCTTGAGAACAAATCTTGCGGCGTTTCTTTGCACTTGTTCAATTTGTTTGATCTGTGTTTTTTGTTGAGGATTCCATATGGTTGAACTATATTCAAGTTTTGGTCTGACGAGCGAATGGTATGCACGTTCTTTAATAGTTTTTGGACAGTGTCTTAAATTCCGCTTTAGAAAACCTAGAACTCTAGAAGCGTTAGACGTAATATTGTCAATATGGATGTTATACTTCATATTATCTGTAAGCTCGACTCCTAGATACGGATGGTGTTTCACATTTTCAAGAATATGACCTTTCATAGAATATTTAAATATCGATTTTTTCCTCTTAGTAGTAATGTTCATGATGGCACATTTATCCACATTAAATTCCATTTGCCAAGTGTTACTCCATTCAATTAGTTTATCAAGATCTTGTTGTAAGATTTCATGGTCTGATGGCGACCTTATAGCCCTATAGACAACACAGTCATCAGCGAATAAGCGTATAGTAGATGTGATATTACTAGCAATGTCATTAATAAACACGAGGAACAATGCCGGGCCCGGTACAGTTCCCTGGGGTACTCCGGATGTTACACTGGAGAGGCGAGAAGATTCACCGTCGATCACTACCTGTTGTTGTCGATCATGGAGGAATGCTTTCACCCAGGATAGTGTGTCGTTCCTGATGCCGAAGTAGGAAAGTTTCTCAGCCAAACGTTGGTGTGGCACCTTGTCAAAGGCCTTGGCGAAATCTAATATTGCCATGTCGACTTGTAAGCCTTGGTTCATAAGATAAGTAATGTCGTCCGTCGATAAAAGTAATTGTGTTTCACACGATCTTTTAGTTCTGAATCCATGCTGATTTTCAAGTAAGATCTTATTAGTATCTAGGTGATTCATTATCGCAGACACCACTATGTGTTCGAGCATTTTTGAAGCTACCGCTGTTAAACTTACAGGACGATAATTGGAAGGTTTAGTTCTGTCACCTTTTTTAAATATTGGTACAATATTTGCTTGTTTCCAGTCGTTAGGTACTTCGTGAGTGTCTAATGATTGTTGGAATAAACTTTGTAAAATAGGAGATATTTCACTGACAGTTTCTTTCAAGGCAATTATTGGCATTTTATCTGGGCCACTGGCCTTTCTAGGATTTAACCTTTTAATACAGTTAATCACACCTTTCAATGTAATATGAATTTTTGGCATAGATGGATGAGGTGAGCATCCCTTGCTTGGTACGTTATTAATGTCTTCATGAGTGAAAACTGAGCAAAATTGATTATTCAACATTTCGGCTTTCTCACGAGCACTTTCAGCAATTTGACCGTTACTTTTTAAAGTTCCAATACTCATAGTGTCCTGTTTCCTAGACTTTATGTACTTCCAGAATGACTTAGATGCACGGTCATTTTCAGGTTCAACTAGATTGTTAATGTACGAATAGTATGCAGTATGAAGTTCATTTCTAACAGTTTTACGAAAATTTTGGAAAGCTAACTTGTCTTCCAACTTTTGTGTAGTTCTAGCCTTATTATAAAGTTTCTGTTTTTTATGTATCATAGACTTTATTTTCTTAGACATCCAGGGTAGGTCACATTTATTACCTTTCAGTATTTTCGTGGGGATGTAAGTATTCAAAGACTTTAGCAACGTATTTTTAAAGTTAGTCCAATTATGTTCGACTGATTCGGCATGTGGATCCGATTGGAAATATGTATCTCTGAATGAGGCCATCTCGTCCCTGATTTTATTCCAGTTTGCTTTCTTATAGTTGAACACAGTTCTAGTTGCTTTCTTATTAATTACAGGTTGAATGTGTGTTAAGACTGACAAAATGTCATGATCACTAAGTCCTATGGGTGGGCAGATAGTATGCCGCAGTATGAGACTGGGGTGGGATGTGAAAAGTAAGTCCAAGATTCTCCCTTGACGAGTTGGTAACATATTAACTTGTTCTAGTAGATGGTTATTTGAAATGTTTATAAGTTTTTCACAGTGGTTTTTGTCTCTGGCGCCAGCAGCACAGCGACCCCTGTCCCAATCAATATCGCCTAAGTTAAAATCACCGCCGATGAATACTTTCATGTTTTTATACACACTACTGTTTGCAATTTTACAAAGAGATTTGTCCAGTTCTTCAAGGGCTTCAAGTTTTGATTTTGGCTCTCGATAGTATGATCCAATAAGAATGTTTTCACTTTTAGATACCGATACTTTAACCCATTTTAATTCACAGTCTGTGTCTAAGTCTAAACACTCCTCCGCGTTTAGTTCTGGGCGCACCATAATTAAAACACCACCTCCGCCCTTTTCAATTAATTCTTTCCTATCCTTTCTAAAGGTTTGGTAAATATGTTCCGCTGGTACATTAGCAGGTAGGATTTCAGCGTTATTATAACTAGGGTCTATATGCGTTTCTGTTCCTATGATAATATCAGGAGCACAACTTGATATAATGTTATGAAGTTCAGTCTGTTTGTTTCTTACACTTTGAAAGTTTATAACAAGAATATCTAAGTTATTCTTATGAAGTTTTGTGACATTAGGATCCGACCTAGAGTTGGATGTACTGTCTGTTCTATTCATATGCGATTCCCCGAGATAGGATGATGTTAACTCGGACTCTATACTATTAGCATGGGACGAGTGTGTTTCAACTGATATGCGCGATATGTCAGGTATGGTTACCGGAGTTGGTGATCTACGCTTCGGAGTAGAAGAAAAATCTAACTGTGAGGTGTTTATAGCAATATGGTCGTGGTATGAGGCACTGTCCCGCTGGGCAAGGGGGGAGAATGTGTTACTACTAAAGAGTTCATCAATATCAATACAGTGATGAGACGATATATTTGGCAGTCCACACTGAATACAAATCCAAGATACACTCGATTGTTCAAGATTTCTGAATGTTTCTGGGCCAATTTTAGCGCAAGCAGCATGATACCATATGTCGCAACCGTCGCACTGGATGCTCTTGCTATTCCAACCAACGTTCCTCTGACAAATTCCGCATGGGTATTTGGGTCCTGGGTTGATTTCAATATCGCCTGATTGGATGAGCAACAGGTATAACAGTGTACATGTCCTTATATCGCTCCTGAGTTTTAAACGATATTGCCCTTTACAACATTTTAAGGACAAACTAAATGACTGAAGACTATTATTCAAAGGCTTAGTGAGTGACTCTTCTCCGATGCAACTTGACTGGGTGAATATAGTTACTATAAATATAGTTAATGCACAGAAAATGAAATGAATTTTAACTTCCCTTTGAGCCGCCATTTTATTCTACTTCCGGTTGCCTGCCGATGATGCGCAGTGGTCTCACTGTTAAATTGGTGGGTGGGGTAATCCCGACCACAAAATAGACAAATTCACTAAAATTTCACAAATAATTTTCCACTTAAATCCACTTTTCCAATGTTAATGTACTTTCATAAGTAATTCAGCTAGGTATAGATGTCCAATATGTCTGCAGGTGGCGCGCAGTGGTCACACTGTAAAACTGGTGGGTGGGGTAAGCCCGATAATAAAATAGTCTAATTCTCCAAAATTTCACTAAAAATTTACTAAAGTCCACATTCATATGGTAGATGTAACTTCCATAAATACTTCAGCTAGGTATGAATGTCCAATATAACGTAAAATCCTAGAAATATTAGAAATTATTGAGAGCACATTTTCGGGAAACGTCCGATCACACGCATGCGCACATAAATCGCTGAAACAAAATTTCTACTTTCTAAACTTTCAAACAATTTCAATTAACACAATTGTTACATTTAGCTATATTTTTTGTCTCCCAAAAATTAAAAATAATCAAATTTGTAATCTGGACTTGGTTCGTCTAATTAGGCGTTTATCAGTGACGATTCCGGAAATGGTACCGTGTGACATGGAATTTAGCGTTGTTATTAAAACGAAAGACATGATTTTTTGGACTTGAGGGAAACAATGGAATATTTCTACTTGCTGAGGTGACTTATAGTAATTCTTATATTACAATGTGGTTAATTATTGTATATACTAGCGGTCTAATAGAGTTTGTTAAGAAAATTGCGTAATAATAACAAATTACAATCGTTTAAATCGTGCACTAAATCTGTGCACGTTTTGCTACATCAAACTATATGGAAGCCGATAAGACCCTGCCGTAACAGAATAATGTCCCAATGTGAAATGAGTTACGGAGGGTCTTATATATAGGACTAGGATCGTGGTTAAGATTCACGCATAGAAGTGGTCAACATTTCTCAGTAAGTTACTTTTTGTTCGTCAAAAAATATTTATATGAAAAACTAATGCATTATGTGTCTTTAAGTACCTAACATTTTGTCAAAACTAACCGTGTCTTTAAGATGTTGAGAGGGTCACTCAGCGTGTTTAGCCTTTAGGATAGAATGTAGTTTAGCGAACCCAGCTATTGCGCATGCTCGGATATTGCATTGTTTACAAAATTCGGTTGACCTTTTGTTTTTACCGATGCAGTTTTTTATTCATTTCTAAAATGAATTATTTTCAATAACTATTCTAAAATGCTTTTTTATCCATTTTTATTATCAGCGGGGGTGAGGGAGCGGCTGCCCCCATACTAACAGAAAATTAGCTGCATTTACCTTCGCTTATATATGTTTGTCTATAAATTATCCAAAGTCATTGTTTATGTATTCTTTAAAGCGTAGCTGAAGGTTTATCATGGTAAGTTGTCAGTGGTTATACAAAGATTAATGACCCTCCTTGATTTTTCGTATAATAAACCTAAGTTTAGTGAAATTAGTCCTTGACAAGTTGTCAAAGTTCTGTACCAGTGAGTCGTATTAGAAGTAAGATTATAAGTCAAGTGCATGGTTTAAACTTTAATTGTGCATTTACCTTAACAAGTGTTATAAAAATATCTAAACTTGAATTATTAAATCTGGCAGTAAGTTGAATCAACTTCCCAGCAAACCGTTAACTTTGACAACTCTGTATGTGGCAATAATTCATATTCGGAACTCAAAGTTATGGGTATTAACAGCTGAAAACATTTTTTTTTGTTCTGAATGCATTTATACAGAATGATTTATTTTGCATATTATTGCTGAAAGGCACACAACACAGATTAAATACTATTGTTCTGTGTACACACGTTTTTATTTCAACTTTGTGCTGCACAAAAACATTCAGTGCAAAGGTTTTTAACTGGAGAAACCCATCAATTTGAGTTCCAAATCAAACTTTCATTTACTTGGGGAAATTATATTGTTTATAGTAACTGTTAATACTTCATAAAGTAGGAATTTAAAATTTTATATATTACTCGTACACATTATTTTGATTATACTTATCCCTCCCTTATAAATTTAATGGACTTTTCTAACATTGATCTATAAAAGTGAAGGCTCTCCTGGGTTGTGGGAAAAGTGTAACTTTATGTTTATTTAAGTTTAGTTTATAGATGGTGGATGACTTTGGATATTTTGCATACTTAAAGTTATTTTGAATTTCTAATTGACTTGGATATTGTGAAGGTTTTTGTTGATTTACATTCTTAACAAGTATTATATGATTCATATGACTCTTTATGACTATAGAAATAATGATAGCAATTGATACACATAGTTTAATTACATGTCTAAAACAAGTCAAGCTGGTTTGAAGGTCCCTTTCAAAAAGTAAAAACAGTAGTCAAATCAATTTTTTCCCTAGTCCTGTGCTTTGGGATAGTGGACTGAGGTAATGATTGTGTACAGGTCATAAAATAGGCCATGTGTATGTTAATGTACTTGAAATAATGAACTTGCCCACTAAATAGGTGAATAAATGGATGCATGTACACCATTTTACTGATTTAAACAAACCATTTTGTCATTCAACATTTTATATTTATTAAAGTGAATATGAAGTGTTTGATGTTGTTAATTTTATTATGTTATGCCTTTACAATATGTTCTATTGTAGTTTGTACAATATGGAACTATTAAATTATTATAATATTTTCTCCCCAAATTTTGATTTTTGATGAAACTGTCTATGTTTATATACTCAATGTTGATATGATTGTACCTGAGATTTTGATCATTTATATTTTGTAGCCAGGTAAAGACAAGATGGCAACCTTGGCTGAGCAGCCATGTTATACATTGATAAACATCCCTAGTGATGCTGAACCACCCACTGAGATACAGCTTCGTACTGATCTAGGTATGTGTAGGAATTATCAACTTATTATTTCACTGCTTGGCTCAATGTTAAAGGTCATCCAATTGCCCCTGACAACCTACATTTAGGTTTTGGCTGCTTGGTTCATGAAAGTATTATATTATATCTGGTTGTCCTACAAGGCCGCCTCCTTCAAAATTGATGTCAAGCCTTACACTAGTCATGGATGGAAAAGTACGAAATCCATGAAATTCCACACCAATGTCTCTAGAATTTCATTCTTTAGTGTGTATCATTGAACCAAGGCATTGACTAATGTAAAATACATTTAATCAGTTATCACCAATAAATTACTACAGGACCTTAAGTTAAATATGCATTTTAAATCATTGTTTGCGGTATTTCTTTTTGAATAATGAAATTAAGTGCATTTTGATTCTTGACAAAGTATTTCCCTTGTATAGTTTAACAAAGCTAAATAAGATATTTTAATAAGACTTGAACTCTTATATCAAGGCTCTAGACTAAAGGTCGTCTGATTGCCCCTGATTACTTATATTTGGGTTCAAGAAACCTATTTCTTCTAGTGAACATTTGATTCGGGCAAGTAAAATCTATAGCAGTTTGTCCAACCCAGCAACCCAGGGTAAAAAGTAGTGATGAGTCCTGTATACACATGTCAGCTATTTATATAATTGATCATTGATTTATATATTCTAGAAAAGGGAGACACTAAGACCAAGACTGATGCTTTAAAGAAAACAATACAGTTGATATTAAATGGTGAAAAGATGCCATCTTTGTTGATGACAATTATAAGATTTGTGATGCCTATGCAAGATCATATGGTGAAGAAATTATTACTGATATTCTGGGAGGTCGTACCTAAATACACACCTGATGGCAAAATGTTACATGAGTTCATCTTAGTCTGTGACGCTTACAGAAAGGTAATGTCAAAGTTTATTTACTATAGAGAATTGTGTAAACATACATGGCAAAAAAATCCTGTGTTTATAGCAGTGGTCTGAAAATGTGAATTTTGTAATTTACACTTTTAACTTTCTTGTAAATATTCCTGAAAGTAAATTGTCGATTTTGAATGGCAAAGTTCTGTTACTTGAGGTAATTGTGACTTACACTTACAACTTTCTTATCAATATTCCTTAATGTAAAATTCAATTTTGATCTTTGGTAAAATGTTGGACTTTACATGTGTACAAAGTGATATGTTTTAGAAATGTCAATCTGAGTCCGAATATCCAAACATTTGAATCACAAAGAGATGTCAAAATTCAATTTTCAGATCAGGATATTCTTATAAAATAGTTAAGTTGTTTTTAAAACACCAGAGCAATGAGCTGAAGGTGGATATGGACTAAAAAGTAGCATCTTCAATCTACAGTTTGACTCTCAACTTGTTGACTATTTAATAAACTGTATATCTTGATTGTACTTTCAGGATTTACAGCATCCTAATGAATTCATACAAGGATCTACTCTAAGATTTCTGTGTAAATTAAAGGAGCCAGAATTGTTAGAACCTCTGATGCCTGCTATAAGACAATGTTTGAAACATAGACATTCTTATGTACGCAGGAATGCTGTCCTGGCTATCTATACCATTTATAGGTACAGTTTTTATTGTCATTATTCTTGAGGTTGAATGGGGAGGAGAGATAAGGCTGCAAAAAGTGTCCAGGAGAATGAATGAAGGGGCTGAAAAAGGCACCATCTGTGTTGTTGCTAGCTAAGGCTTATATGTACAATTTTGTTTGTCAGTGTACTATTATAACGTACAGGAAAATGGAAATGAGGCTGCAAATAGGGGTCTGGAGAGGGGAGAGAAGGGGCAGGAAAAGGCTCTATCATTGTCATGCAATATCCAACTGGACCTGTTTCCCATACTTTTCTGGTTTATGATAGTATGTCGTTGGTTTTTTTTTTCAAAAAAAATCCTAAAATTTTCATGAGTTTATTCAAGACTACAATGAATGGTGACTAACTATTGTTGACTTATTTCATGTCTTAGGTGTTAAAATATATTATTTGTGTTGTAAAGACTCTAGTTTCACTTATAATATACAAACTTGAGAAATGATATTAGTTGTGGATTTTTTTTTAGTCATCAAAATTTGGTAAACCATAGATCTGTTAAAGTTCAGTTTCCATCTGTTAAATCAGTTTTCCCCATTTAAAGTTCAGTATAAAAAATAAACATTTCTTTATACTTTTTTTAGGAATTTTGATTTCTTGATTCCTGATGCACCAGAACTGATAGCTGAATATTTAGAAGGTGAACAAGATATGTCATGTAAGAGAAATGCTTTTATGATGTTGATACATGCTGACCAGGTAAGTTATTTTATTTTTACTTGATTCTGTAACTTGCTTGATTCCATCTGTATTTGTTGGTTTGACCAATTGGCATTGTCTTATGCTGTGATTTGCAAGTGACAGTTTTGCCTTTTACTGTCTAACATTATGAATCTATCTAGTGCTCAAAAAGTCCTAGCTGCGGCCGTGGCATAGTGGTTAGCATGTCTGATTTCAAATCCAGGTTAGTACTGGTGATAGAAAAGTGTCCAGGAAACCTACAGTAGGAAGAGCTGGCCATTGTATATATGATTTAAATATGTGTTGAATACGGAAAAAAAAATTTATTTTTTTATTACATTATTTTTATTACATTATTTTTATTAGTTAGTAACCAGAACTTGCTTCAATATTTTTTTAAGTCTGAGGCTTTGAACTAGTGGAATTGAGTGAAGTCTATATTATTCTATAATATTGTTTTTATTGACTGTAGATTTAGGAAAATTTTACTATTTTGAATGTATACAACTATACACAGTACAGTGGAACATCAGAAAACCAAACTTCTTGTTCTGTCCAAAGGGTGTTCGGTTTTCTAAGGTTCCACTGTATAACTATGTTATGGTGTTAAATTATCATTTCTCTACGGTTATTTCAGGAGAGAGCTCTAAATTATTTAAGTAGTTGTATAGATCAAGTTACATCATTTGGTGACATTTTACAACTTGTTATTGTTGAACTTATATACAAGGTAGGTTACCATGGCAACAATATTGTTTTATAAATTTTGATATTTCATATATGTGATTTTAATATTTCAGTTCTTTGCATATTGCCCAACTTTTGTTAAATGTTATATAAAATGTGATCTTTGTATGAGAAGTGGTCCAATGTTAGGATGTGTGCTTAGGAATGAGAGGTCACGGGTTCGAACCCCACTATAGGGCGCGGTTGCTGCTGATTTCCTCTAGCAAGGAATTTACATACAGATGTTACAGTGATGGTTATCTGCTTGAAGGTGATTTCACTGATCAGTGGTTATACAAAATTGAATGGCGGAACTTGGATATGGAAGTAAATTTTAAACAACTATTTTAACGATTTTTGTGTACCGTATTTTGACGTATAAAATATGCGCTCATGTATAACACGCACTAAAAAAAAATTGACCAAAATCTGAAGAAAAAAATTTTTTGGCTATTTTTCGGTGAAATCATTTGTGACGATAAATAGATGTTTTTATTATTCAGGTTTGTCATGCTAACCCATCCGAGAGAGCTAGATTTATACGATGTATTTATAACTTATTGAATTCATCAAGTCCAGCTGTGAGATATGAGGCTGCAGGAACCTTGGTGACATTGTCTAGTGCTCCAACTGCTATCAAGGTAAATATTTTAACTTATTTGTAATTATATCATTTATGTGTGATTGTTATAAAACAGAATAGCTGGGTGCTGTTCCATGCCCTTTTTCTCACATCATGTCCAGTTATGCTTCTCTCTATGCAAAAACAGTTACTTTAAAGTTTAATTTATTCACCTTTCAATGTTACCTGCCATTTTTTTCTGTCTCCCTCCCCATTTCTGACTTTTTGAAAATTTGTTTGAAAATCCCTGTACAAAACTACAGATACCTATTTTTTGCTTGACTTTACGAAGTAAATGGAGAGCTCTCGTACTCGTCCTGCTTCCACATTTACTATCATGAATATAGAAGTACTACATTGAGTATTTAAATCAGCTGGGTTAATTTATGCACCACTAACAGCTTAATGAAATGCACCAATACATTGCACACTTTAGTTACTTTACTGCGGTTAATTGATACAATTAATGACAACAGAGCTGGATATTAAGTTGCCTGTTCTCCCTTGACAACCTATATTTTTGGGCAGCTTGTTACTGCTAGAAACCATTTGGTTCAGGCAAGTCAAATGAAGAGCTGGTTGTCCAACCAGGCAACCTATTTAAAAAAATCAATGTTGGACCCTGGACCATAGAAATAAATTATAATTGTCTCAGATCATCATGATGTTTTTATCTCTCATTTTGTGATCATTATTCTCTTTCAGGCTGCAGCTAGCTGTTATATAGAGCTTGTTGTAAAAGAAAGTGATAACAATGTTAAATTGATTGTGTTAGATAGACTTGTTGCTCTGAAGGATGTTCCTGCACATGAGAAAGTTCTACAGGTAACCTGAACTATTATGCTGTGGAAACATTTACATACCTAGGATTTAACACTAATGGAGTCACAGAATTCCAAGGATTCCAGAAACATGAGAGGAATTTTTTACCTGGAAATTTAAGTGTTAATTAATTTCTGAAGGTTGACTTACATTGCTTTGATGGGGAAAATTTCCTTTTATTAGTCTTTCTAATTAGCAATTGGCCAGGGCTAGCATTTTGAGTGTGGAAAACTTTTGGCAACCACTAGGAAGATAATGAAAGAGCATAGGTATCTTGGGACTCTTTTTGGCAACCACTTTTCAAACCTTAAATGCATAAACGGATGTATGTATTGCATTGGTACGGATTTTACAATGTTTTATTTGTAATGAACAACTCAAAATTCAAATCGCTCCAAATTCTAATCATCTCTGTCAACCAAATTGTTAATTTCTGATAACAACAGTTAAATGTATACTTGACTCTTAAGACCAACTTTCAAACTGTACAGACTATTTTTATTCTTCTAACAATGTATGTATGGTTTGTTTCAGGATCTTGTCATGGATATATTGAGAGTATTAAGTTCTCCTGATCAAGAAGTTAGAAAGAAAACATTAAACTTGGCTTTAGATCTTGTTACTTCTAGGACAGTAGAAGAGGTATATTTATATTTGTAAATTTTGTTATTCATAGTAAGAAGAAGATGAGTACCATTTGCTTTTAGTTGCTCTAATTACAACGACATTCGTAAACTTTACTTACTGTGTAAATTCTTATATCGACCCAACATAAACAAATTTTGTTATTTATGGCATTAAAAAAATAAAAACCATATTAAGTCTACTGCTACATTCCTTTAGGTAGAAAGCATTTTCTTGTCTGGATTATAAGTCTTATTCTATTCAAGCATAAGTGTCATAGCTACTCTGCTCATAATTTTTACTATAGATGACTATCTTTTGTCAGACAACACAGAATCACAGAGTTTTAGTTTTTTATTTTAAATAAATTATAAAATGTTGACATTATATTATAGATGGTGTTAGTATTAAAGAAAGAAGTTGTTAAAACCAACAATGTAGAACATGAGGACACAGGAAAATATCGTCAATTATTAGTTAGAACATTACATCAACTTTCTATCAAGTTTCCAGATATTGCTCCTACTATTATACCAGTGGTAAGTTATACAAGAAATAAACCACTATTATCTATATTTTATTGTTGAGTAAAACATAGACATGAGCTCTTATGTGCTGAAAATAAATAACCTGTGCTCTAGCGTGAGTTATTTAATAAGCACATAAAAAGTATCTTTGATTGATTCTACAATAAGATATTGACAATTGTTTGTTACTTTGATTCTAAGGAAGAAAAATGAATAATTTGATAGATAATTTTTTTAAGGAATAGATAACTTATAACTCTGTGTGTTCTAATTATGTTCAATATTTATAAATTAGAACATAGATAACATCATGTTAAGTACAGAGTGAAAAGGCAAATGTGTGTGTTAAATTAAATTCTGTATAGACAAACAATATCAACCTGAACAGAACTTTACCTCTATGCACAAGTATATTACACACTGATGTCACTGTCTTTTTTTAGCTTTGTCTATGTATCATGTTTTATTTGGACCTTTTGTATAATCCTGATGCCACCTCTGTATTAACATTTTTGCTTGTGTACATTAAATCAATCTGCAAGGCATCATAACTTCATTACTCACAATTTTAATGGTGTTACAGGGCTTGACATTTAAGGTTAGGGTCCTATTCCCCATATGACCTAATTGGGGTCTGAGCAACTTGTTACTTCTTGTAAACATTGGGTTTGGGCAAGTGAAATATGTTACAAGTTGCACAAGTGAGCAATCTTCTTTTAAATTTATTGTCATGCCTTGTGTTATTTAAAAAAGATTTAGCTACTCAATTAAAGTTTGTTAGAAAAAGACTTAAATAATGATGTATTAATATAAAGATATTTTCACATTACAGTTGGTAGAATTTCTTGGTGATAGTAACGAGGGAGCAGCAGCTGATGTGTTAGTGTTTATTCGTGAAGCTATACATAGATTTGAACCATTAAGAATTCTTATAATATCTAAATTATTAGATGTGTTCTCTACTATCAAAGCTGTCAAGTAAGTTGTATTGTATTAGTATGTGTTTTAAACCTTTGGGCACATATCACAATAAAGTGTTTAGTAAATATTGCTATCTGAAACTATCCAAAAAAGATATTATTCTAGTAACTGTTTGAATAGTTCAGCTTTTAGAATCTTTTAAAAAAAACCTAGATCCTTACATGTACGTAAAAATATGATAATCATTAAGTGTCATAGACAACATAAAATTATTACTTTTACTCCTTGAAAGTCACAGAAATTGGTGATTGTGTTTTATTATCTGGACAGGCTTTAATTGTATAATTTATATAATTTAAGCCTGCACAGCTAGCTCTGTTGGTTGCACAGAAGCCTAGCATTGGAGGAGTCATGGGTTTGATTTCCAGGGAGGGTAACCTCAGTGGAGTTCAGTCTTGAAATAATTTCTATGACCATTCTCCCTGATCACTGATTCTAAATCATGTAGATCAGTTCTCTGTCACTGACAGAAATTATGTGCCTAGTAACTGGTTAAAGCTAAATAAAATCCATAGATTTAGCCTTTCCAGGAACAGTGAGTTGGTTGTGATATGACCTATACAATGTATTGCTATGGTGTTAAACCGACTGCCAAAAATATAATCAAAATATATTATACATGTATTATAGAATACAACGTGCAGCATTATGGATACTTGGTGAATATTGTGTGACTGCAGAAGATATACAAAGTGTTATGACATTGGTGAGACAATCTTTAGGTGAAATACCTATAGTTGATGATGAATTAAAGAAGGCTGCTGGAGAGGTGAAAGATGATGGTACGTAAACTTTTACACTTTATTTCATTAATTCCTGCAGTTTGTTTCCCAATTTGAGCATTCACTAACTTATGGAAAGAGAAAATGTAACATCTTTTTATTTGTGGCAAGCAATACAATTTAAGACTAATGTACTTCTATGGTAACTTGTTGGGCTTACCAAGTTGATGTCTGAGTGACCACTCCTGTCAGGAGGTTGTGGATTTTAACATTTTTGAGATCTTTGAAAGTGTTCTTTTCATGTGTAAAAGCTTCTGAAATTCATAAATTTTAGGAATTTGAACATCTTGAATTTTCAGCAATGAAAATAGTAGTTCATTAAATAGTAAGATATATTTATTTGGTTATATTTTAGATACAATGTCTGGTGGTAATATACAAAGACTTGTCACAGCTGATGGTACATACGCTACACAGAGTGCTTTTAGTTCTGTTTCAAGCTCAAAGAAGGAAGAAAAGTAAGTAGTCTTAGTCATGTGATCTGAGCATACTATTCACTATAACAGGGATATAGAATCCTACTTACTAGTCACCAAAACATCTGGTTTTCCACTTGGACTAGTTAAAATAACATTTGACATGACATGGTGATAATTTTATTCAGAATAACTGCCCTGACTCATGATTCTCTATCTACTAGTGGTTGTAGTTTCTTGAAGTCTGTTCCCTAAGTTTATCATTCGATGTTATACTTCAAAAGTGGATTTCTGTTGTATTTTCATGATCAAGTGAAACATAATCTTCTACTTTCGTAGCTGGTCTCTTAAAATCTATTTGTCAGGGACATTAGTGGTCCCTGGTTGAGAATGGCAAATCTGTTATGAGACTGGACTTATCATGTTACTGACACTTAAATAAACTTTAATTGGTTTGTTTTATCAATTATTCCTATCTTTCTATTCCTCTAAGATGTGTGTGTGTGTATGTGAAAGGCATAACATTATTGTTAACTTAAAGACATTATATTTAAAGAGATTCATTATTGTAGAATAAAAGGTAACTTCTTCCTGACTTAGCTCTATGGGAACAAAAAGTACTCTGGAATAGAAGTGCTTTTCATCCTGTCTTTTAAAATCTGAAGAAAAATACTGTGCATTGAACTACTTTTTGTTGAATCCATGGTTACACCAATATGTCCTGCTCTAATTTTCCTGCCTTCTTGTTCTTAAATGAGTGTATTATATTTATTACAGCCCACCATTGAGACAATATTTACTTGATGGAGATTTCTTTGTTGGTGCAGCTTTAGCCACATCACTAACTAAACTTGCTTTAAAATATGTTGCTCTTACAAATGATACCAAGAAACAAAATGTAAGTAAAAGTAGTTAAGTTTTGTTTTTATTATTATTTGTGTATCAATCACAGAGGTATAAGAAGCCATTATTTTGTTTATCTGGATTGGGTCAATTTGTTTTATTATTGTGTTATTTAAGAACTCGGGCCAATACACAAAAACAAATGTACAGTGTACAAATACAATTTATGTCAATACTTATGTACATTTTGTAATTTATTTTTACAGGCTTTTCTTACCTTATTGTTAGACTTTTTGAGTGGCCTCACTAGCTCAGTCCATGGAGTACAAGTCTTCTGATAGAGAGGTCCTAGGTTAGATTTCAAGGGGGGGTGATATTTTTTATGGAGTTTGGTCATGACATGATTTTTGCAGACATTCTTTCTGATTTGTAAATTAGAATCATTGTGTATGTAATAGTTTATTAATCGTATGACTTTCCTTTTCAGTCTTTCTTAGCCGAGTCTATGTTTATTATGGCAACAGTTTTACATCTTGGAAAGTCAGGAATACCAACCAAGGTAATTTATTGCTGTTATTTATTACTTAACAAGTGAAACTTAACAATGAATTGCATGTACTTACATCAATATCGGAAATACAATTATAAGTTGAATGAAATATGTACACTAAATTTATTTGATTTATGATAAAACCACATGAAAATGTTTACAAGTAATCTACAAAGTTACGATACTATATGAATCTCAAAACACCTATAAAAATTAATTCAGCTATAAAACTTGCATGGTATACATAAAATAAAATGCTTATTAGAATTTATTGGTAAATTGTATTCCACTGTTGGTAACACATACATTTACCCTGCTGATTTAGATTCTTAATTACTGATAGTGAGTTTAGAAATGTTGTAATGTGTATTTTGATCAGCAGGATCTATGTATGCACCACTGACAGTTGCATAAATGAAAAAGTCTAGTTTATTTATAACAAATTGTTATCCTAGAAACTGATTCAGAAATAATGTTATATTTGATTTGATATTAAGATCTATCATTCCTTACTATATATTTTCCAGCCTATAACAGATGATGATGTTGATCGTATTGCTACATGTCTAAGAGTTCTAGCAGAACAAAGTCCATTAATGACTGATATATTTAACAATGCTTCACGTAACTCACTCTCTCTTATGTTAGCTGCTAAAATGGCTGAAGAAAAGGAGGCACAAAAGGTAACGTTAAGGACTTGAATATTTTTAAGTATAGCTTTACTGTAACTGGTAATTTTTCTATATTATTGTATAGTTTTTCTTTATAAGCGCTTAAAGTATTTTCCTTGATGAGTTGTTCATGTTATACCACTGTTACAAGAATGACTCATGTATATTATATAAATAACACATGGCAGTGAGGGTGACAGTACAGATTATCAACCCGAGGAAAATAATATCAACCGAGGTGCTAGCCGAGGTTGATATTAATGTTCAAGGGTTGGTAATCTGTACTGTCACCCTCACTGCCATGTGTTATTTGTTTTATTATACCGAACAAAACTATAACATGTAAATATTTATTGAACAACAAATAACAACACAGTAAAGAAAACAATCAGTACAATAAAAAAACTGAATTATATCACTAATATACCCTGCCGCGACCGGGATTCGAACCCGCGATCTCCGGATTCGAAGTCAGACATGCTAACCACTACGCCACGGTCGCGGCTATTTACGGCTACTTATCGTTAATAAGTGGTCTCCCTTAGATAGCGGGTAATATTACCATGTGATCGAACAAAATATCACCTGCTCCGGTATAGGGCTTTAGCATAGGGAAATTCCAGTGAGGTATAATAATATGATTTAATATCATTAATAGCTGGTTATAGTTTTCGATCAATGATAGAGTGCCTGAACAATTCTTTGTCATGTCTCCCATAAGATAGTGAAATCATAAGGGAGTTGTATTTTAGCTATCTTGGAAAGTAGACGCTGGTTACCCATGATGTAACTTGGTTAAATATGTTTTAATTGAGTTAGTTCTTCGGTTGTCAAGTTAGTGAACAATAGACTGTTGTGTGACTTCATTGTGTTACTCCTAGAGTTTATGTAGATCTTGATACCAAATGTGTGAATTAACTCGGAGAATATTATGAAATTTACAAGTATTCTCTATAAATCTATCATAATTTCTCAATAATCTAGTGTCATATAACACATCATATTTATCACATGTTACAGGCTGCCCAGAAGAAAGTTGTTAAAATACAAGCAGATGATCCGATTGCATTTGCTCAACTTGTTGATAAGAATGAGTTTGGAGCCACTGAGGTATGTAACTTATCATATACTACACAAGTCTCTTAATATCTGATGGTATTATAATCAAACAATACTTATATAATATTTTTGATGATAAAAGGGATTGTTCTAAGCTGATAAATATTTAGCCATTTAGCTTTGATAGTTTATTACATGTGTATCAACATAGTTGTCGTTTAATCCAGCATATTAAGATTACTGGAATAAAGTAATTAAAAGTCATATGATTCTAATGCACATGACCTCTATATATACTGTGTCTGTTGAAAATTACCTTTAGACCTACATTTGTAAAAAAAACTGGGTGTTCATTACTACTATTAAACTTTATTATAGATGTAAAAACTCATAAGGATAATTGTAATTGATTGTAACATTGGAAGAAGGAATAGGGATGCAGTTGTTATTGTCATACATGTAGATGTAATTAAAGATGTGATTATAATTTCACAAGTATTGGTTTATAATTAAATACAAATTACGCAATCACAAGAGTAAAGGTAATTATGGTTGGCACTGTATATTAAAGCTTAAAGTATGTCTATAATCACATGTGGAGACATTTAGTTAGATTTTTAGCATTCTTTTACTATTTTACTATTTACTATTATTTATATTTCAGAATATGTTTGAGCTGACATTATCTCAAGCTTTAGGAATGACACAGAAAAAAGAAAAGGACCCTCTTGGTTCATCTAAACTTAACAAGGTATGTATGTGTAACACGACAGATAATTATTACCATGTATTATTTGATTGGCTTGTCTTTATGTTAAAACATTTTAGGGACAGGCTTCAGTGTTGGGTAAATTAGATTGAATGAAAATCAAATTTGAAATCAAAATACTGAAAGTTTTCTCTTTTGTTTAAGACTTTTTGTTTCCTTTCATCTTAGGCCTGTAAGGTATTATTCTGATGGAATGTTGAATGCTGTATATTAAATACCATGTAAATTTAACTATTCAAAATTTATAGAGTTGAATTAACAAATTGTTAACTTAGTCAACTGTCAGTGGTGCTTACATTACTCATTGGTTTAAATTGATCGTGAGTACTGAAGTGCTGTTGTAAGTTTTAAATCGGTGCAGTCAATGTATGAACTAGTGACCACTGACAGTTGAATAAAGTTTTAGAATGCATGTTTTTCAATGGATATTTCTGTTGTAGGTGACCCAACTAACTGGATTCTCGCTATTAGTTCATTATATTATTTTTATCATTTTTGTTATTTTATCATTACTATTTTCATTATTATTTCTATTGTAGGTGACCCAATTAACAGGATTCTCCGACCCAGTTTATGCTGAAGCTTATGTGAATGTAAACCAGTTTGATATAGTATTAGATGTACTTGTTGTAAACCAGACATCAGATACATTACAAAATCTTACATTAGAACTCGCTACATTAGGTAAGAATACAGCAGAATTTATGGTTTTGTTTCATAGGTTACATGTTAACAATAGGTGATAGAAAAGTTCTATAAATATGCACAAATACATGTACAAACATGTATATAATTATAAATTATAAGATAGAGATATATTTAATTTAAAAGATTACTCTAAGTCTCAAGTGAGCAGTCCAGGATCCTCAGATCCGTCTTATTGGACGCTTGTCAAATTTTCACTGGCAGGTCTTTAATGGTACAGGTTAATTCTTTAAAAGCCAAACTTCTACACCAGTGGTAGAAATTATTCTAGTCTATATTTTATGAGTTAATTTTTAGCCGTTTTTTCAATGGAAAAATTCGGCTAACAGTTTGGCAAACACGGGCGGGCGGGGGTCGGGTGTTGTTAACAATTGCGTTAAAGTTTTTCTTTTCCATATATTTCTGCCATTTATTGTCAAATCTTTATGAAACTTCATACAATGATAATATACCATGTGATGAACAGAATTTGAAAGAACCACAACTCTACCTGCCTTTATTATGGATTATTTCCCTTTGTAATTTTTGCCTTAAAGTTTTTAAATCTGGCTTTAATGTGGTTTCCACATTACATTTTTTGTCTATAAATTGTCTTGTTAATGTAGTCTAAAATATTATATTTGTTAAATATTTCTATATATTGTCTTGTTTTCAGGAGACTTGAAGCTTGTAGAGAAACCTCAACCATTGACTATGGCTCCACATGATTTCTGTAATATAAAAGCTAATGTAAAAGTGGCTTCTACAGAAAATGGTATCATCTTTGGAAACATTGGTGAGTTATGGTAACTTTTTATATACTGTACCCTCCAAAAGGTTCTGGGACTTATGAATTTTTGAGAAACATTGATCATGTGTACATGGTTCCTCTAGTATGTTAACTATGATGAAAAGATATTCATGTAACATAGACTGGACATGAAACTAAATACTTACACAAGGTCTTCTAACATTAAAAGTTGGACACTTAGGAGAAGTATTAGGTGGTTATAGACTAGGGCTGTTGCGAGTATCCAATTACTAGTATAATTGCGATCTCAACACTAGAAAATCTAGTACAAATATTCGTCACGTCTGTAATCGTCAGATTGTGATCTATTTTTGGGGGAAAAAATAAGTATTTTTAGCTTAATTAACTCTGAAGACGAGCCTCACTTATTATGAAAATTTAAATTTATAAAGGGATTGAATTATCTTGTGTCAAAATTTTGATTGTTAGCACTGAAAATGCCCATAAAATGTCTGGTAATAGAAATGTTTGGAGTACATAGTTTTCCATATAGTAAAAGCTTCTGTAATTCTCCACTTACATTTGTTAAAACATGAATTCCTGTATGCTTCTCCATTAACAAGTGATTCGTAGTTCGATTCGTGAACTGCTACACATGAATTGTAGTTCAGATCGGATCGCCATTAGCTCAACGATCCACAATCCTATTATAGACCCTGTTAAACATGTTATAAAATTGGTTTTTTTTCAGTATATGATGTGACTGGTGCAGCTAGTGACAGAAATGTTGTTGTATTAAATGATATACATATAGATATCATGGATTATATTGTACCAGCTTCATGTACTGACTCTGAGTTCCGTCAGATGTGGGCAGAGTTTGAATGGGAAAATAAAGTATCTGTGAATACTAACGTCTCTGGCTTGAAAGATTTTCTACAACATGTTATAAAGTGTACAAACATGAAATGTCTGACACCAGATAAGGTTTGTTTATTGTTGTAAATTTATTATTGATATTTGATATGTACTGTGGTCTGATATGTTGAAACCATGCTAGATATTTTCATTTACAGACTTATATTATTATTGCGTTGTATTAAGGGGCGTCAACAGCTTTTGTTGTTTAGTATGTTTGTAGATCATAGAATGGACTAAAATGTATTTGATAACTTGAGCCACAAGATCGGTAGATGGAATATGTTTCTAATGTTAAAAAATGTTATGTGTAAACATGAGTTTAAAAACTATTGAATGATCATTTTACAAAATGATCATAAAAATGAACAAAGATTATGAATATCATATGTAAATCAATTATCAGTATGTACCATCAATTACTGTTACATTTATGTATTGCAGGCTTTACAAGGTGATTGTGGATTTATGGCTGCCAATCTATATGCTAAATCTATATTTGGTGAAGATGTATTGGCTAATCTAAGTATTGAGAAACCAGGACATTTACCTGAGGACTCACCTGTACAAGGACATATTAGAATTAGGGCTAAGAGCCAGGTTAGTGTATATTTTATATTAATTGGGTTGAATAGATTTGAAGGCCTCTTCCCTTTCTAAAAAACATGTTGTTTTCCCAATATCTGGAATTTGTCTTGATTTTTATTACCCTTTCAATTTTATTTTAATTAAGTGGATTCCCTCATATGTACTTAAAAGTAATGTACAAGGTCCCTTCCCAAAAAATGGAAAGAATGCATTGGGTAAACAAAAAATAAGGTACAATAGGTTGAAAATAGAACAAAATTGTATCACTTAAATATGAAATGTAAAGTTTATGCATGTACATGTACATGAATTGTTATATATTTACCATTAAGGATCTTAGAAACTAAATGGTGCCACTGTTAAATATATTTCCAATTTACATATAGTAAAACAGAATGTAATGGGGTGTGGGTTCAAATCCCACCTGTGAAAATTTGACAATTGTTTCAATTTTTTTCCATTAACAGTGGATTCCGTTAGAGGTACTGTATATTGAGACGTTGCCTGTCTTTTGGATTGCACAAGATTCAAGAAAAGCTAGGTTTGATGTGCAGGCAATGTAAGATGATCTTATTTTGTGTTGACACTGTTAAAACCAGTAAAAAAATATGTTTCTATATTGCAGGGTATGGCACTAAGTATGGGTGATAAAATCAATCTGTCACAGAAAGCTAACAAGAATATGTTACCAGAACAATAAAGACAGTACATTGTTGACATCAGAGAAAATATATTTAGAAATACAAAATATGGAATACTAATTATGACATACATTTCTACTATAATTGTATTGTATCATATGTATAATTTTATGATTCAATATAGTGAACTTTTTGTTGAACTGTTGATGAATTGATACAATTTTGGTCAAACATTTGTAACTTTAAACTTGTGACTTATTGTTAGATCAAATGAGTTAATTTTGTTTTCTTAACTTATCTAAAATGATAGAAACCATTATTGGGACTGACCAGATGATTAATCTTTCTGGTGCAATATGTGAATTATATGATGTTCACTTTGACATTGTTGCAATGATAAGTGTCATGTATTATAATCTTGTGGGTTTTTCATTATTTGATATTTATTTGAATGTTTAAAATCTGTGGAAGTATGTACTTAATTTAAGATAGGGGATTAAATAAAAACAGTGTTTTCTTATTTAATGGTGTTTAAAATCATGTGAAGTCAGATTGTCAGAGACATTAAGATTTATACAATAGTTCAGAACTAGGTCTGTCAGGAATAGCAGGTTAATGGACTACGATTTCAGTAAGAAATTGATTTCAATTCCTGAAATTGGTTATTTGTTCTTTTATATAAGATCCGTGGTTTAAGTAATATATGACTTGATATGAAATTTCAAAATTATTGCAACACATTTTTGAACGGAGTCAAACAAGTTCAATTCTTGATAATACAGCCAAACGACATAGGCTAATTATGAATGAAAATGGTCTGCGATTAACTGGTTCTTATTGATATCAATCTAATA
Source organism: Mactra quadrangularis (assembly GCA_025267735.1). NCBI lineage: Eukaryota > Metazoa > Mollusca > Bivalvia > Venerida > Mactridae > Mactra > Mactra quadrangularis. Next base: position 7,283,815 of record CM046309.1, read on the forward strand.
GTTAACTTTTTTTTATAGAAATTTTGACGGTCCTAGATTAAATGAGCAATTTGAATATAATGATTATGAAGTACCTTGTCATCACAGAAATGTTGAATGTGTCAGTGTTGTATGACTGATATTTGTTTTAAAGTTTATTGATTTTAAAAAGTGCTATTTATGAAGTATGGTTTTCTACTGCAATTATAGTTATACATATTTTTCTGCTTTGGTAGCTGATTGATCTAGATTGCTGGCTTAATTGCTGTCTCTTCTCACTAATAAAGGTGTGTGGGTTCAAACTAAGTTACGAATCATAGCTTTTCATGTGAGAACACAATTTGCTTATAGGTGATAGGTGTATCACAGGAAGAATGACAAGTGAAATTTCTGTCAGTTGAACACTGGATGTTTAAACACAACAAAAAAAGCTTGAACACTGTGAGACATTATGATTATGATGAATATTGTATTTGATAAAGTTAAAATTAATGTATTTCTTGGGGGGGGGGGGAATGCAAGCGTTTATTTCTGCATTTGGAATCTAGTTCATACCTGAGTTCATACATGTGAATGGTAAAACTTGTTATGATAAATGTTTCTATACTAATAGACAAAAGTTTTGTCCGGTCTACAAAAAACATAATATCTTTTTTGTTTGTTATTGCACACTCATACATTTGGTATCATTAGAAAAAGAATGTTACTATGCATTGAATAAAAAAAGAATTGTGAAATTTGAGCCAATTCTGTCGGTACAGTAATGTGTTGAAAATTGACATTGAGGATTTGCAAGTTACAAATGATTGCGTTGAGTCAGTTTTAAATGAAACATTTTTTTTTCAATGTGTGTGTGACCCCCATTAACCCGAATATCATCCTGTTTCTAACGATACCAAATGTATGAGTGTGCAATAACAAACAAAAAAGATATTATGGTTTTTGTAGACCGGACAAGACTTTTGTCTATTAGTATATAAAGACTTTGATTTAATTAACATAAGCAATCAGCCTGTCTTTATATTAATGTAAGATGCTTTAAATTATTTAATATTCATTACTGAAAAACTTATAATAACATTTGAAATATATATATACACTATGTGATGGACGTATTTTGAATAAATGGGATACTGAATATATTGTTGTTTGTTGTTACTGTACATTTTTTATATATACTGCCCACCAAAAGTTTCTTCACTGTACAAGTCATTAAATTTTTACAATTTCTTAGATAGAATTTGCAGAAATATTATATCATTGTATTCATAATTCTTGCAATGAAAATGGAATTTTGATTGGCACATTTTATTTTTTGATTTGCAGCAAAAGTTATCTATCAGCCTCTAAAACTATAGTCAATGTACCTCAATGAGTCAAAATCAAGTTTTAGATATTTTTGTAATTTCGCATTCATAGGAAAAATGTACTGATTTCAAAAAGCAAAATTTAAAGTAATTTAATAATATACTGCCTGTAAAACATATTGATTTTCTATTTAGTACAATTTTAATGTGTGAAGGAACTTTTGGAAGGCTGTGTAGTCACATGACATTCAGAATGTAAACAGAAGCCTGTTTTTCGTCACATTCTTTCTGCAGTAAAAAATAATAAGATTTAAATTGTGCATATAAGAACTTGTACATTTTTGCCTAAGATGCCCACCCAAGCTATTTAAATTTTGTGCTAGGAATTTGAAGCTGAGGTTTAAACCTCAAAGGATTGATTATTTATTTTGGAAACAGGGTAGTAGTTCACTATTTGTTATAATTCAATTATTTGCCTGGAAAAGAAGTTGGTAAAATAAAAATATTTGTATTACTCATTAGTTGTGGATCATGTCAATATGCACCCTTGTATAGATAAAGTACTGAAATGCTATCTAACCAGTGCATGTTATGTGGTAAACTGACATGACATGACAGCTTATTGATACTTAATGATGATAACACCGGGAATTCAGAACTCCTCTATTTTCTGTGCAGTTATACCTTGGACATCATACAGGAAGAAAGTTGTTTAAAATCTAATATTATATACTAAACTATAATGTTATATAATTTACAGTTGGTTTGAGAATCGTTAGAATGCATTTGCAAAATATATTATTCACGCATGCTGGCAAATAGTTCTATTCACTTCATTCTAGGCTAGCTACATTTGATGTGAATCAACAGGGTCGCTAACAACTATCTGAGACATTCTTTTGCGAGAATAGGCTTGTACTTTTTAAGTTGTAGTCCACGAGGGATTGAAATCTGTTACGCCGTAAGAGAAAGAGTATCCAATGAATATAACCTAAAAAAATTCATACTGAGTATATACTACATCATGTATAGTCGTACAGCCATGCTACAAGCATTTCAAATTTTGTACATACAAGACAACAAGTCCTCCTCTCCGAATTACTCTTACAAATAGAAATAACGACTCTCTAGTCCGCCATCTTGAAACGTTCGCACTTCAACGGGTCATTCAATTATCCGTTCATAACAATAAAGGTGTTAGGCTAACGTAAAATGTTATACTGAACGCAGGGCAGACTTAAGTCAAGAACAGATAAGATTGTTTTAAGTTCTTTCGAGAAACTGACTAAGTAAAAGCTTAAGTTCATCATAACTTTAACTTAAGTCCAAGATTAAGCCTTGACTTACGAAAAGATTTTTGTGAAAGTGGCCCCAGGTTTCTATATTTAAGTCAGAGTTTATTCAAAACAAATTACCTCCCTTTATAAAAGATACCATACCTCTAAGCATTTATTTATAATTGTATGTCTAAAAAATCTGTACTACAACTTTTAAGGATAAAATTTATCTATGTAGAGCAATATAACAGAACAATGTGAAATTGTGTACCAATATACCCAAATATCTTGATTTAAATGTTCAAAATATGAAATCAATTTCAGCTATTTACGAAAATTGTATTCTACATCTTATCTGCAGAGCTGCAGATTAGGGAATTACATTTTTCTGGGCCATCTGCCTCTAAATTACACTACAGTAGGGATTTTCAACGTCATCCTTGATAAGTAACGGGGTGCGTCAAATGAAATGATGGCAGACCTGTCGTCGAATGACTTTGTATAGTATAGAAGTGCTCGAAATTCTCTTTTCTCGGTTGTATAACACCAGTTGAACCAATGGTTTGCTAAGCCATAGTTTAGATTCACGCAACAAAAATAATCGTAAATTGAAAACGAAGCGGTACCAAACTTGTTATCCCGTTTAAAAATTACAGTTTTGCGGTAAAGCTAGGTAACAACTGTTTGCTAACAAAAAACATAGCATGTCCGAAGCAGTCGTGAAATACACGATTATGTTTGTCACCGGTGGTGATTCCTACATGTTTAATTGCACCGGTGGTGGTTTCTAGTACGTCTTCACCGGTGTTGTTGTTTCATATTCATATGTTTACACCGGTGGTGCTGTTGTTTACATATATATATATATATATATATATATATATATATATAAGTAAACTTATACATATGACCATCTACGGGGTATCGGTCTATCTGAAACCATACTTGTGGGGTCGATATTTCGTACGGGGCATATATCAGACCTCGCAATTCTAGCACCTTAAATGATGTAGGGGGGGGGTGTAGGGTACCCTACTAAAATAGTGTGCATAAGGCGGTTTTAATAGTGAATGGTATATGCCCCATTAATGTGTATAATTTTTATGGGGTACTACATTTCTTGTCATATTGAAGTCACCTATTTTAAAATTAAATATATAGTTGATATACATAACTTAGTACCCCTTAGGTCTGTTGTTTGGAAATGTTCAATATATGCCTACATAGTTGCATATATTGAAACCAACTATATGAAATAATGCCACTCAAGTCGGTCTTATATATGGGCCCCGTAGGTGGTCGTATGTGTGAATATATATATATACGTTTGAAACTTTTGTTCTATAGTTATTTAGACAGAAGAATTAAATTTAATTCATGACAAAATGTTTAGTTTTATATCCAATGTAAAGGTTGCTACAGAAGCATTCCGTACGCTTTAGTTATTCTCTACATGCAAAACTCTTCCACAAAACGATGTTTGAAAGTTCAATGAGTGTACGTAGAGAACCAGTGCCGTCGAGCTGGTGTACTAAAATGACTTCAAAGTTGTATATTAACTGACGTACACGTACAGAACAAAAGAAATCACAGTCGACAGTATTATTAGTTACACAGTCAGTTACTGACCGGATACGGTGTGATACCGGGTCAGTAAATTAATATTGGGTGAGAGCGTAGCTCGAGCCCATTATTTATTCACTGACCCGGTATCACACCGTATCCGGTCAGTAACTGACTGTGTAACGAATTTATCTTACCGAGTACCCCCTATCATTTATAAATTTTGTTACTGACTGGATATTAGAATCTACTGACCTAATATGGGATAATACATGGTCAGCACGTGACCGCTCTCGGCCAATGAAAAACGAGTATTCTGTACGAGGTAAGATAATAAATAATATTATGATCATTGAAATAAAGTATATCCCTATGAAAAGTTATTATATTATAAGCATCTGTATTAAAATTCGTAAACTTAAAAAATCTATGATACCAAATTTAAATTATCTTTACATGCATGTTGTAATAAGTTTAAATAAAATAAGTTCAATTAACAATGTTTTCAACCGAATGAATTAACACAATCCGATTGGTCAAATGTGAACACGTGACCTAAAAAATGTGCTTTCATTTTCGTATAAACTTCAGTTCTGAATGAATGACGTCATGCCGAAACTACTTTCATGACTCAAAAGCTATTTTAGCGAGTTTCCATGCTATGACGTACATGTCAATGACGATAATGTCAATGGGAAGTAAATGATACACAAAACCCATAAGAATGTAGTGATAAACTTTTATTGAAAAGAAATGAAAATGAGTTATAATGTACAATACATTTTGTGCATTAATATCGTTCTTTATCAATATTTCATAAGATGTAATGTTCCAGGAAGTTAATGATATACTGGATGCAGAATTAAAACAAATCTTTTATTTAAACTAAAGCTTCCTACACAGCATTTAAACCATTAAATGTTTATTTATATTTCTAGCAAATGAGTCTTCTTTTTCAAATATTTTTATATCATTTCCCATCTGATGTGCATGTCCTAATGGGCCGGTATTCATTTATATAGATCTAAATCCTTTGGTTTCAGAGGCATCTAGTTTCACTTTCTTGTCTGAAAATAAAAGAAAACAACAGCAAATAAATGAGGATAAATAAATATTTCAATACTGTGAGTTCGATACATTTTAAATTGGTCAACAATAAAGTATTTGGGCTGGTCATTTTAGAAAAATGTCATAGTATACATTTCAAAATCACTCAAGTTGGCTTTTAACAAGTCAAATAAATATTCAAAATAAATATCTAATAGATGGGAGCCCGTGCAAGCACGAGCTTTAGGTAATGACAGTTCTCGAAACTGTTCCTCGAAACAGGCATGTTTAAAAGCCATATAAAACTTGATCATAAGAGATTGCGAAATATTTGTAGGAAGTTTGAAATTGATAATTGTGTAGTATCGGAGATATGATTTTGCAAGTATAAGTTTAATCTGGATTTGTCAAGTTCTAAAAGGACAGAACACTGTGAAAATGTAACATGGAGTTATGAAACTTGGTCACCCGAGCTTGTATTTTCATTTCAAAAGTGAATTCTCGATATTAAATCCCTTTCAACATGAAACCTGAAATAATAACATGAATAATATTGACCTGTCTAACAACTGTGTCCAATCATTACAGACCGTTGGGTCAGCGTATAAAAAACATCAGCAAGCTTTTCAGGGCTCACTGGTACTATATTGAGCTTGCTTGTGAAAAAATGGACCGAGAATATGTTCTCCCATATTACACCGCTTCGTAGCTCCCTTTGAAGCGGTCAGCGTACCTTCGGTAGATAGCGTGACCAGACACGTATAAATTTTTACCTATGTCTCTGATAGCTCTCAAGTGATACTTTGTGGTGCAGTAATTTCTATAAGAATCTAATTTTTGTAACTAACAATTTGTCACCGTTCTTGTGAATTGCGCAGACAGATCGCAGTATCTCTCGAAATTAAATGTGAAGTACGTGAAGTGTTTTATTCTGCATAATGTAAAATATAAGAATTGGGTGAGTATGCCGTTTATGGGTATTATGTCGAAAACAAAGAACGCATGCTTGGTGAATATTCAAACAATGGCAAGAAGGTTGCACGTACTCTGAGTGATTCCCCAAGATAATACAGCAGTTACAGTCATGTGACAGAGGCATTACATTCGATTCAGTAAAGATCAGAAATATTTTACTTCACGTCGAGAATCAAACTCGATTTTCCGGTTTGACATGTCTATTTTTAGTTTTATCTAGAACTATTTTTAGACACAAAAAAACCCACACTATTTTTGTTGATTTTTGCAGTTTTTGCAAATATCAAGAGGCTTTGTCAAAAAAGAATTGTCAACTTTTTTTTTTTTTTTTTTTTATCATTTATTTTTAACAAAAAACAAATAATGGTTTACAAAAATACATTTTCACAAAAGAATATAAAACAAAAATAACAACCACATTGTTTTTCAAATATATACATATACGTAGTGACTCACAATTTCATTCTCTCATTCACACTCGTACTCACACTACCACTCACACTCACTCACACACACAATTTCCTCTCACTCTCCCATTCACTACTTTCAAGCCCATTTGGTTCCACAAAATTCTAACATTCAATCTTTTATACCCTCAATTATAAAATTTGTAAAGTTGTTTACACAAGATAGTAAAATTTTTGAAAAAAAAAATGAGCCTAAGATCAGGTTTCAAAAAACACATTACTTGTACAATTTCTAACCGTTGTTGAGATCGATACTAATCAAACAAGTTTGTAAAGTCTTTCCATTTTTCGTTATGCTGTTCACACTTATTTTTTAAGATTGACATTTCTGCTTCAATTTGTATTTGATGTTTTAAGAAGGTTTTAAAAGTATTTAGAGTAGGAAGAGTGTTTTTACATTTCATTTTAAAGATATAATATTTCATTAGGAGTATAATGTGATTAAATATGATGTATGTTTTATTACTCTTTATTTCACGACCGAGAAGTACATCTTTTTTAGTTATTGTTATGTTAATTGACTTACTTTTTAAAAAGTTTGTAAGTTCACACCACATTTCTTGGCTTTTTTGACATTCCCAGAATAAATGTTCTATGCTTTCAGTATTACACTGGCATAAATCGCAGATGCTAGATTGCTTAATTTTACATATGTGTAGAAATTTATTTGTTGGGATAATTCTCATTAGGCATTTATACTGAAAACAACGCAATGATACATCTAGGGTAGTTTGGAATGGAACTAAGAATATAGCTTGCCAGTTAATGATTACATTGTTACCAAAATATTGAATCCATTTGTTTTCTACATTATGATTAATTTCTGTGTCTATTTGTAACATATAAAGATATTTGTTTAACTGTTTTTTCTTTTCTATCTCTTTTATTAAAGTATGATTTTCGAAATTGACATTTACGTTACAAGATTTGAGTTTTGTTTTGTAACTATCAGGTATACTTTTTATAAGACCATAAAATTTTAAGAAATCAGTTTTATTTATTTCGTACAGGTGTCTCATTTGCTCAAAAGAATAAAAAGTTTTTGTTCTAAAATCGAATATTTGTTCCAGGTATTTAATGCCTTTATTAAACCACTCTGGATAGAATAGTAGACTCCCCTTAAGTTTGATACTTGAATTATTCCATATAATTTCTTTTCTTATATTAGTATCTTTTTTATTTTTATAAATTTCATTTATTTCAGTCCACGACGTTAAAATATCATATAGGAACGTATCATTTTGTATAGATTTAATATCTGTAATTTTAAAATTGCATTCAAACAATAGTTTGTCTCCAAACTTTTTAAGATTATTTTCGAAGAATAATTTCCACTTGCCTTTATTATTGTTGTCAAAATACCGTTTTATCCAACAAGCTTTTTGTGATTTTAGAAACAAAAGAATATCTGGTAGTTTTAGTCCACCATTTTTATATGACTGTTTGAGACGAGTACGTTTTATTTTATCTGGTTTTCCGTCCCACAAAAATTCAAAGATTGCTTTATTTATTTCATGTATAATATTACTTTTTGGGTTTGGTAAAACCTTAAATGGATAGATTAATTTTGGTAATGCAAATGTCTTGATAACGATAACTTTTCCCATTAGAGTTAATTTTCGGTGTTGCCATTGTTTTAGACATTGAAAGAATTCTTTTAATTTTGTTCTAAGTTATTTTTTACATTTAATTCTTTGCTATTACTGAAGTTCATTCCCAATGTTTTTGCCTGCGTAGAAGTCCATATAAAAGGTTTGTCATTACAATATTTTACATTTGAGCCTGATAAGGTACCTACTCTAAGTATTGTGGATTTTGATGTGTTTAGGTTTAGGCCAGAGATTTTACTAAAATTCGTCAAAGTTGTAACAAGTTCTTGAAAAGAGTCTTTTGAACCATCATTAAAGAAAGTTGCGTCATCAGCGAAGTATGTTTGTTTAAACTCTTGGTTTTCAACTGTAATTCCTTTTATTTTTTTATTGTTTTCTATGAAGTTAGACAAAATTTCTAAGCATATAATGAACAAAGATGTCGACAGTGGACAGCCTTGTCGTACACCTTTTTTAATCGCAAATGAATCAGTCAAATGGCCGTTGTTAATTATTATACTGGATATATCAGTGTAGAATACTTTAACCCATTGTATAAGTTCAGGACCAAAATTGAGTCTTTTCAGACATTTAATCATGAAAACGTGATTTAAACTATCGAATGCTTTCTCAAAGTCAGCAAAAAATAAAAGCCCTGACAAATTGTTTTCGTTTATGTATTCAATGATTTCAAATATTGTTCTTACATTTTCACCAATATATCTATTTTTCATAAAGCCAGTTTGATCATAGTTTATTATAGTTGGAAGAACTTTTTTTATTCTATTTGATATAGTTTTTGTGGCTATTTTGTAGTCAACATTCAATAAAGTGATAGGTCTCCAATTTGATAAATGATCAATATTTTTTCCTTGTTTGGGAATTAAAGTTATAACGCCTTGTCTTTGAAGTTGGGTTAAGTTACCATTTTTAAAGGAGTAGTTTAAAGAATTTATTAGAAAGCCTTTTAAATGGTTCCAGAATATTTTATAAAATTCTACATTAAGACCATCTGATCCTGGACTTTTGTTATTCATCATTTCTTTTAAGGCTTTTGCACACTCAACTTCATTTATTTCGCCTTCGCATGATAATTTTTCTTCTTCATTGAGAGTCGTTATATTGACTTTAAGAAATTCATTATTTGTATATTCGTTTTCATCGTGATAATTACTTTCATGATATAATTTTTTGTAGAATTCATATTCGGCTTCTAACACGTCATTTTTACCATAAACATATTTTTCATCTACTTTCAATTTGTAAATTGTTTTCTGTTCTGCTTTACGTTTTTCCAATGAAGCAAAATATGATGAATTTTTTTCATTGTTTTCTATATGTATCGCTTTAGATCGTAATAGTATACCATTTATTTTTTTATCAATAATGTTATCTAATTCTTGTTTTTTTATTGTGATCATTTGCATAATCTCATCATCATCATTGATTCATTTAGTTCATTTTCTAACTTAGCAATTTCAATTTGCAATTTTAATTCATTCTGTTTCATCTCTTTGTTCTTATATGTAGTGTACTTTATTGTCTCGTTTCTTACAGTGCCTTTTATGAGTTCCCATAGTGTGTCAGGCGTACATTCTTTATTTATTTCAGCTACTTCGTTTATACTTTGTATTATTTTTGATTTGTATTCGTTATCAAGTAAAATTGAGTTGTTAATTTTAAAATATCCTGGCCCTTTCTCCATTAATAGTTCATCAATAGTCACCGTGATCATTGAATGGTCTGTTTTATAGCCATGTAGAATTTTGCAAGTTTTTATGATATTGTTTAATGAGTTGGATATTAAGAAATAGTCAAGTCTACAATGTATTGAATGTTTTGCACTCGAGGAGTGCCAGGTAAACTGTATTTTGTCCGGATTTTTATTACGCCATACATCAGTAAGATCACAATTATCTATCATAGTTTTTATTTTGTTTCTACATTTTTTGTGGGTATCTAGATTCCCATTCTTTTTATCCAATTTAATATCAATAATTGTGTTAAAATCTCCACCTATAATAAAGTTTTTATCCATATTTTGAATGAGGTATTTTTCAAGAATGTTGAATACATAAATATCATCCTTATTTGGACCATAAATATTTATTAATGTCATGTTTTTATTTTGAATGGTTATGTCACATGCTATTAATCTTCCTTTTACGAGTCCTATTTTATTTTCTAATACTATGTGTTTACCTGGGTGACTAAGAATGCAAACGCCCTCACTATTAGACTTATCTCCACTGAAAAAACAATTTCCTTTCCATTCATCTTGCCATTTTTCGACTTGGCTATTAGTAGAGTGAGTTTCTTGTAACATGTAAATTGACGCATTGTTGTTTTTTAACCATTCAAATATTTGTAACCTTTTTTGTTTTTGGCCTAAACCTCTCACATTCATCGAAGTTATTAATGTTTCCATTTTATATAAATATAAAAAGACAACAAAATCTCAACAACGGTTAGATTTGTGCTTGAAAATGATATTTTACACATGGATATAAGAAAAATTTTGAATGAATTTGCACACGTGTCCGTAAAAGAAAACAAAATTTTGTATTAATTGTTTAAATTCATGACCTAATCAGTTGTTAGCTAATTTTGGTAGAAGACAATTGTTTTGTTTTTAATTGTATTTAAATAAAATACATAAAAACGTACTAATATAATGAGGTATATTTGCAAATTGCTAAGAACAAAAATTTGTGTTATTTCTATAGATACTTCAAAATTGATGCTACACTTTAAATTACATAACATCATGTTTAAGGATACATACAAAAAGGATATCACATCTCGTAGTACATAATATCATCCTATACAAAAACATAAGAAGGTTTAACCTAATCTTATATTATATAATGTTAAACCATACACACCAAACTATTATGTCACATGACATCATGCAATATGACGCACATCAAAACATTTTACCTCAAATTACATAATATTATGTTTTACAATGCAAAATAAAGATTCGTGCCTCATACTACATAGCCTCATATAACTCGATGCATACTAGTTATATGTACCTCATGCACTATTATCATGTTTTAATGTACACCAAATAGTTTTAACCTCGTAACATAACATAACTTTATGCTGCACAATGCATACCAATTTTTTTATATACCTCATACCACTCAACATCATGTTATAATGTATATTAAAATTCAGATGTTATGTTACATAATATTCTGTAATACAAGTATACAAATCATTTATACCACATGTTACGTGTCGCACAATGCATACCAAAGATTTATATTTCATGATACATAATTTCATATTGTATAATGAGTACCCGTGATTTTTCTTTTATGTTACATTATATCACACCATATTATGCATAACAAGAAAAACAAAACCTGCCCCATGCTACATAGCATCATGTTGCACAATGTATAACCTTATTTATACTTCATGCTTCATAATATATAATGCATGCAAAAGATTCATACTTCATGCCACACATGCTACATAACATCAAGTTTCCTAATGCATACCAAAGACTCATCCTTCATGCATCATTTTATCAAGTAATACAATGTATACCAAATATTTAAAACTTATTTGCTATAGAGCATTATGCTCCATCATGTATACCTAAGATTTATAAGATTTATAGTAAATGTTACATAGCATCCTGCTATACAATGCATACCGAGGATAAAACAATTTATGTTACAATTTCATTTAATGAATGCCAAATATTGACATTTCATATCATGTGATATCATTTTAGACAATGCATTACATAGATTTACAATTCATGCTACAAAATATCATGTTACCATATGCATACCGAGGATTTACAATTCATGTTACATAACATCATGCTACACAATAAATACATTATATCAACTATACAATGCATACCCAAGATTTATAGTAAATATTACATAGCATCCTGCTATACAATGCATACCGAGGATAAAACAATTTATGTTACAATTTCATTTAATGCATGCCAAAGATTGACATTTCATATCATGTGATATCATTACAGACAATGCATTACATAGATTTACAATTCATGCTACAAAATATCATGTTACCATACCGAGGATTTACAATTCGTGTTACATAACATCATGCTACACAATGCATTCTTAAAATTTACATCTCATGTTACCTTACATTGCCACGCAATGCATACCAAATTTTTTCAGCTCGTGTAACATAATATTCTGTAACCGAATGCATACAAAAATTTGCAATTCATTTTACGTAACATCATGCTAAACAATGCATGTCGAAGATTTAAAATTCATGTACTATAATATCATGCTTTATGATGCATACCGAAGACTTTCACTTCATGTTGCATAATGTCTAGCTATGCGATGCATACCAAAGATTTACAATCCATGCCCCATTTTATCATGCTATACGATGTATACCAAAAATTACCATCTATGTAACGAAACATCATGCGAAACATTGCATACCAAAGATTCATACTTCATGTTACATAATGTAATGCCATGTAATGCATACATAAGATTTACATTTCATGTTACATTTTAATGCTGTACAAAGCATCATAAAAATGTAATCTTCATGTTGCTCTATACCATACCATATAATGAATACCAAAAAACGTACAAGTCATGTTACGTAATATCGTACCATACAATGCATACCAAGGATTTACAATTCATAATACATGCCATACAATGCATACAAACGATTTACGATTCATGATACATGCCACACAATGCATACAAAAAAATTAACAATTAATGATACGTGCCATACAATGCATACAATGGATTTACATTCATGATACATGCCATACAATGCATACAAAATATTTAAAATTCGTGATACATGCCCTACAATGCATACAAAAGATTTACAATTCATGATACATGCCATACAATGCATACAAAAGATTTACAATTCATGATACATGCCATACAATGGTTACCAATGATTTACAATTCATGATACATGCCATACAATGCATACCAAAGATTTATAATTCATGTTACATAACATCATGCTATACAATGCATACTAAATACTTATAATTCATGTTACATAACATCATGCTATACAATGCATTTTAAGGATTTACTTCTCATGTTACCTAATATTAGCCACGCAATGCATACCAAGTTTTTGCAGCTCATGTTACATAACATTCTGTTACCGAATGTATACCAAAGATTTACAATTAATTTACGTAACGTCATGCTAAACAATGCAAATCAAAGATTAAATCCATGTACTATAATATCATGCTTTATGATGGCTACCGAAGGCTTTCACTTCATGTTGCATAATTTCGTGCTATATAGTGCATACCAAAGACTTAAAAGTCATGTTACACAATATCAAGCCATGTAATGCATACCAAGGATTTACAATCCATGCCTCATAATATCATGCCATACGATGTATACCAAAAATATACCATTCATGTAACGCAACATCATGCAAAAACATTGCCTACCAAAAATTCATACTTCATGTTACATGATTTAATGCCATACAATGCATATCAAAGACTTACAATTCATGTTATATAATTTCATGCCGTACTATGCATACCAAAGATTTACAATATTTACATTCATGTTGCATAATATAGTGCTATTAAATTCAAACCTAAAATGTACAACTCGATATCATACAATACAATGTATACTAAGGATTTACATTTTATGCTTCATGAAATCGTGTTATACAACGCATGACAAAGTTTTATCATTTATGCGTCATTAAATCATGCTATACAATGCAAACAAAAAGCTTAAAATTTATGCTATATAATATCATGTTATCCAGTGCATCCCAAATATTTACTATTTTCATTTCATAATATCATGCCATGCAATGCATATCAAAAATTTACAATTCATGCCCCCGTTACATCATATTATACAGTGCATACCAAATAACTACAATTCATGTTACAAAACATCATGCCTCAAAATGCATATCAAAGACATACTTCTTGCCAACGTGGTATCGTGCTATAAAAATAGTATAATGCTATACTTCGCCAAAATTTTAGGAAGGACCTACATGCTCGAAACTATTGTGTTTCACAAAGAAAAAAAAACCGAACTCCATGCCACATTTTATTAAAACCTAATAGGTATACATGTACCTATGATATATATTTAAAATGGTTTGGCAGGCATTTTGTTCAGGACAATATACGTTAATATATGATAGCCTGGATTACGTAATTTTCAATGTTGCATTTAACATTTGATAATGTTGATTCAAAAAACACGAACAATAAATGTTCAGTCAAACGAAATAGCCTTATCCCCCCTCCCCCAAAAGAATATCGCCCATAATACATGTCTAATCAGTTTATGATATCAAAACATCAATAATTTACAAATACATTACATAGTTTTGTGTAATAAATGTCTCTACCATGTTTCAACAGTATTTCCAATGTTCCCGTGCGTCATGATTTAAGTAGTTAAGTCTATACTGTTCAACATTAAATACGATAGTTGGTAAGAGTCAACATATCAGTTGGCAAAACTGAACTTTTTTATGATATTCCACCATTCGCGTCCTAACCATAGTTTATAATCTTTGTATCGTACACAATTTATATTTCCTTGTGTGTTCTTATGGAATAGTTTTCCATCCCAAGACCACGTGGTCTCATTTTCGGTTAGCTGCTTTTTTATTGCCATCAATACAGATTGGTTAAGTTGCGTAAGGTCTTCATTTATGAAGATTTTTGTACCCTTTAGTTTACTTCTATTTTTTATCACTTTATCTCTTATAAGCCTTGAAACAAATTTAACAATAATCGGCCTCGTTTTTCCGTTTTCTTTTTTCCCAAGCCTATGTGATATGTCTATGTCAACCTTTGTGATATTTAAATCTGGGATTTTTTCGTTAATCAGTTTTACTACTTTTTCAGTAGTCTGCTCCGCTGTTTCGCCTTCGTTATTTCGTCCACCATGCCTAATATCTATCTCAGTCAAGCCTGCTATTCGGATGTTATTCCTGCGTCCATATTGTTCCATATCATTCATCCTTCCCGTCTGTCTCTCTAGTAGGTCCATTGTGTCATTTTGCCATTGCTTTCTATTATCTTTGTTTTCCTCGATCGTCCTTTCAAGGCCTTCGATTTTCTTCAATAGTTTATCGTTCTCAGCTTCCTTTGAGAAAAGTTTTTCTTCAATTATCTCTATTCTCTTTTCCATGGGTTTTAAAATTTCATCTTTCATTTGGATTATTAAATCTTTTATCATTTGTTTTATAGTCTGGTCGTTTTTTGTGAAAACATTTCCTAACATAACTTTGATGTCTCTTATCTCTCTCCAGATATCTAGTTCTTCTTCTATAATATCATCATCTGCACTTTCTTCTACCGTCATCATGTCTTTGTCTTTTTGACATTTTTCCAGGACTTTTTTTTCTTCAACAACCTTTCCTTTTTTCTTTTTTTGTTTGATTGGTTTTTCCATTGTATTATTGATGCTATTGTCCATTTCACTAGAACTGCTACCACTCCACTTACGCTTAGTTTTATCTGACATAGTATATCATAATAATCTATTGATGTCCCGTTATTGGTGTAGAGTAGTATACTTTTAAAATTTGAGTGGCGGGTTTCTATTACACTGTGTCAACTTATTACATAGGTGAAAGCAATAACCATTTATGTAGTAATGTTTTCATTCACAGTTAATACAGTATGATCTTGATCATGATATATAGCTGGACATCGTGTGCGTTGAAAAATGTTACAAAATCATCATTTACGATGACAATTGTTCAAAATAGTAGTCAAAAACTATTACCGATGATACAGTTGTTCCTTATAATCCACTTTTTATCACTTATTATATCCATATAACACGTTTAAAAGGTGTTTTTACGGAGATCACTGTTTTGCATCCGTCCATTACCAAGGGACATCACTACTCGCAGTAATTTCTATAAGAATCTAATTTTTGTAACTAACAATTTGTCACCGTTCTTGTGAATTGCGCAGACAGATCGCAGTATCTCTCGAAATTAAATGTGAAGTACGTGAAGTGTTTTATTCTGCATAATGTAAAATATAAGAATTGGGTGAGTATGCCGTTTATGGGTATTATGTCGAAAACAAAGAACGCATGCTTGGTGAATATTCAAACAATGGCAAGAAGGTTGCACGTACTCTGAGTGATTCCCCAAGATAATACAGCAGTTACAGTCATGTGACAGAGGCATTACATTCGATTCAGTAAAGATCAGAAATATTTTACTTCACGTCGAGAATCAAACTCGATTTTCCGGTTTGACATGTCTATTTTTAGTTTTATCTAGAACTATTTTTAGACACAAAAAAACCCACACTATTTTTGTTGATTTTTGCAGTTTTTGCAAATATCAAGAGGCTTTGTCAAAAAAGAATTGTCAACTTGATATGCCGGTATATAGGTGCTCCAGCGACAAACAAAAGATTTATTCAAAACTGCGCAGTTTCTTCTACAAAACAGGAAACTTGCAAAATTAATAGTATAGATACATGTATATAATAGTGAATATTTTAATATTCTGAAAAGCATAGCTTATAATTATTTGGAGCCATGGTGAAATGCCAATCTATTCTCTTGTCACCAGACAACATTTACATGTACAATGTACTATTCATAATTATATCAGCAATTATGCCAAAATATTTGGTCGTCCTCGGGTAAAAATGATTGAGTCAAACAAGAACATGCGTGGTAAAAATCTGAATTCTTATTATGTTTCATTCAGGTGTAGTTACTGTTTCTTTATGGTGAAATGTTATATTATAACTCCGTGAAAAATTGTTTTATTAGTGAAAGGTTTAGTGAGTGAATGCCATGGCACGGACATGTCGACAAATGGCGCCAGAAAAACTCCTATGCGTGGTCAGTAGGTCTTTTGCCTTCTCGTTGCTCGTGGTGGTTATCGGGAGGTATATTTATCACCGATCAGCAATGACTAAGACATTACTGGTTATTGTGTGGTGTTTTAGATACTTTTCATTAGATTGGCTTGGCTTGTCAATCTCTTACAAAATCACCAAACCAAGGTAAAATAATCTTATTGAACAATCTAGATGTAATAGTTTATTCATTTTTTCATCACTTTTGTCCATGAATTCACGAAAGATTTAAAAAACTTAACATTTGACGCCAAGAAGTAAGTCAAAAGGCTAAATAACAGCACATAATTTTGCACAATTTGAAAGCAATAAGAAACAGATGATTGTCCAAACTATCAAATACAAAGTTCATTTGATTTTGTTGATATTTGAATAAAATTTTATAATTTTTTCAAGTTTTACAATATAAATATGCCCTATTGGAGATATTTGATCCATCAAAACAACATTATTGTTAATTATAGCTGGAAGTATTCTCTATGTGACACTGTACAACATATGAACCCAAAATTAAACTATCCAGTCAATTCAAGCAATATAAATGTTGAGCTTATTTTTATTCCCCGATAAGATACACATGGATATTCCTTATAGTATTGCATTTGATGAATCTTAATTCTAACATAGGCACGTGCGTTTTCACTCTTTATTTAATGTGACGTCATCTATGCTTTATTATCCAACAAAGTATAGCTCGTGACGACTGTTGAAATTTTACTCCCCACGTTAAATGCACAAAGCCGAAAATGGCGCCCGAGTTTATAAGGGTTGACTTTTACAATTTGGTTTCTATTCTATAATTAAGATTTTAATATTTTTTGTTCGGAATAAGAAACACCTATCCGTGAGAATTGTGTAAATAAATGCTATTTTCGGCCTTTGCACTGGGGTGGATTTCAACAGCATGACGTTTCTGACAGTTAAAAATAGTTCTATGAATATATCTTTTCTACGGATGTATTTTACGATGTTAGAATCGAAATAACTTACAGTTGTCTATATTTTGTTGTCTAATAAAATATAGGCACTCGTTTGATGCGCTCATTAAATCACTCGTGCTAAAGCACTCGTGATTTAATCATACGCGCATCACAACTCGTGCCTATATTTTATTAGACAACAAAATATAGACAACTGTAAGTTATTTCTTAAACAAGCACACATATTGCCAAAGGAAGATCACGTGGCATATCCCTGTGTCTAAAATTATTTTTCATATTTGAACAATCCACCTCTACTTATGTTTAAACCACAGGAGCTTGAATACTGTTTGAGAAATATCCCCCTCTAATACATTTGTAATATACAAGAAATATCGTTTTTTGCAGGGTTCATTTTGTTTGAAGTATAAATAGTCATATTCGCTGTTTGCTGGAACCGTCATTGCCAATTACTTAACCGGGCACCGAATCATGGATTCTGAACCACGGTATACCGTCACACGGTCGTTACACGATAAACCGTGGCAGCCGTACATCTCATTCGGAACTCCTCGAACATTCACTACGATACATTCAATGATTGAATGAGTCGAGATATTCCGAACACCCAGCTTCTTAGTTACGATTTGTAACAAACACAGGTTGTCATCCCATTTAATATATAAGAATACAAATTTCAAATTACTTTCGAGTTGATGTATAAAACACAACTGATTTAAAATTGAGATGTGGGCGATGTACACCGAGGAGTAAATGTATGCTTTATATAACTAATAAAACGAAACGATGCAATCGTACGGAACATTAACCAGTGGTATATTCGTTATGATAATATATACCTAAACTTTTTCATGTATTTATTACCAAGTCATACGTACTCAACTGTGAAAAGGTTTCATACTTTGTGACGATGGAGACTTAAACTATGCAATTTACTCAAGCAATTAAAATTCCCAGTTTTCGCGTGAATATTATACATACAAGTTTTCTATAGATAGGAATTTATCTTAAAAATGTGGATATTTGGATTAACATCTTGTTTTTTATTACTCGGATATTGTTCATATGGTGGGTATTTATTTCATACATGGCTCTTCAAAAGTTCTTGTTTGAATGAGATTTTGCGAAAAAAGACCGAGCCTACCACTTGTAATTTTACTATAAATAAAGCTTATTTATGTAACATAGATTGAATCCTATGTTGATCAACTAATAAAAGCTGATTTAGGCTCAGATGGTATTTATACTCTTGGCTAAAATCTATCGGTTATAATTTGAACATGATTTTTCCATGATCTTTTGGTAATTTGAAGGACAATGCATAAATGTGTATTTTTACGTCTACATCAATACAATACCATTGGTGCTATTCCTTTATTGCCACCAACGATCATATATTTATATGTTAAAAATAGACAGACGGCTCGATGGGCATCTAGTATTCAGGTACTACTACTACTTCAACTTTTATTTCTCCCAAGTATTTACAATTATATACAAACAGGGGAAAATACAAAAATTCACATATCTAGTATTCATGCATCATCGAGTAATGTGAAACAAAATCAGTGAAAGGACGCGCCTTTACGGATTGAGCGACCTCGGTTTCGATCCCCATTAGCTGTAGGCTAATACTGCTTATTTCCATTAGCGAGAAATTAAACTACAGTTGTTCCACTCCACCCAGGTGTAAAAGGGTACTATGAGTAATCACCTGCCTAAAGATGATTTCAATGATCAGGGGGTATCATACAAGATTGTAAAGTGGGTTGTACGTGTAAATTGTTGCAGACTTCAAACCACACTTTAAAAATAACTTTTTAAAACTCTTTTTACAATTTAAGATATAACATGTACATTGGAGACTGATATTCATCTTTATAACAAATCATACAGTATGTCACTGATTGTACACTGGTCAAATGGTCAAATAAATAAACTTGTTTAGAAAAACTTTAATCATACTGCTAGTGAACCAAGTGTAAATGTGTTGTGATAAATTATTTACTAAATGTCTGTTTACTTGACCTTAGTGGACACTGGACAACCTCAAGTAAAATACCTTCTTTCTTTAAAAATTTGGAAGCAAACTACACATATCAGCAACAGCAACCATTAAAAACACTATTTACATGTATTCATGTAAGGTATATTACTCCGAGAATGGATTTTTTAACTCTAATTAAATTTGTGGGCAGTTTCTCCTTTTTGAGTTATACTATTTCAAATGTTTATATATAAACTTTTAGCAAAGGCTTTATTCTTTTGAATGACACTATCATCTTTTGCATACGCTGAATAATAAGATCGCAGGTCTGTTTCAAACATCACAATCAACGCAGATTAGATTTTGTTCAGTCGACACAAAAGAAACAAACTCAACATCGTGATCGTGACCAGTCTCAATATGTAAAAGATGCAATATGTGACAACTACAGTGTTTTTTATTCAACCAATACATGACACATAAGTATAACTTACATTTGAATAATTGTTTGTGTCAAACATTATACACCTTATATGTATATTTTCGGATCATTAACAAACAAAACAAATCTTTTATCAATGAGTAATTATTCTAGTTTATTTGAAACTGCTTACAAAAACGACTAATAGTGTTTTTTATGCAGAATAATAGGGCGCAACACAATGTTCTTTTTTACTTTCGCTATGAAGAAATAGTTACTTTGATACACCAAACTCTGATACACATTGCACATTTTTTTCTGAATCCCTGCTTTTTTTAGAATAAGGTAAGTATGTGGTGGATATATTCTACCATTATGTAATTAGAGGTGTCGTGTGTTCGATTCCTAGGGGGGAATACCTAGGGGCTGGGTTGCGGGTCAAACGACTGGAACATTATGGCGAATGTCTTCTATTAGTTGATTGGTAAAGTTATAACTTTATGATGTTTGATAGTACATAATTACAATTTCTAATGTAGCCTGGCTTTGAAAATAACTCTTTCATAGCGGCCACCTATACATACTCTATATACAGAATGACCTAGAGTAGCAGTCATCTATGTATTTTATCTCCAAACTGACCGTTATACGTGAACTTACGTAAGACATTTAGGTTTTATAACTTGATTATATGACCAAATAATGGTAATGATTTGGTGAATGAACTAACTACAATACAATACAATTTCAATAATAATAATGGGTCCATTGAGTTGAGTTAAGTATAATGACCATGTAAGGTCATGCTTCTTCATGGACTGTAATGTTGACCTAACTGGGAGATCAGGCAGTTCGGTTACTAATTTAAAAATGTATAAATATATAAAAGGCTCTATATGGAACTTATTACTATAATTTATACAGGGGTTAGAACTATATGTATACATGGCTGTGGCTGATTAGTGAGATAATGATACTTTCTATCTCGGTCCCTGAAAGAAGTGTTATATCATATGTTATATAAACATCCATTCTGTAATATATAGTGTCAATGAATTATTTAATTTCATATCGTTTTATATTACAATATATATTGTATGTGTCACTTGTAATTAATTATAATGTACAGACTTAGATCAATCATTTACAACTTGGGAATACAGTAACACGTCAATAACGTGGACACACTGAATGTTAAATTATGCACACTCACACGATAGTCTTAATTCGGAACTCAAGTTTATGGGGTTTCCCGTGCGCTGTATAGGTACAAACAAAGTGGTCTTACACATTATTGATGAAAAACACGAAATTCGGATTAAATTCTATTGTTCTTTGTACACATGTATTCATTGTGACCGTGAAAGTTTGTTTCTACCTACAGGGAAAACCCAAAATGTTTGAATTCCGGCTATTAGACAAGTTTACTATAGAACATCCATTTTAAAGGGGATAATTAGCAATTGTATACGAACTACTGTACTGTTTTAAATTCTGGGAGTTCCCAATGGGTGCCAATCTGGATTATATCTATTTGGTATGTGTGAGACCATCTCTATCAATAAACGCAATAACATTTTCTGCATCCTTTGCCCAAGGCTATCATTGGCTTTCGTCAGACTTTATCAATTAAATTTGTAAGAGTTTATATTTTATCTTAATAAGCATAAGCCTGTTTTTTTGTTGAATTTAATAAATTAGCAACACATTGTATAAAGTCATATCTCGGTGACAAGCCAACCTGCTCTTCGTTCCTGAGAAGGCTAAATCTCTGGATTTATTTGTAAACCAGTCACTATAGGTGCATATGTCTGTCAATGACTGACACCTGTCCCACATGAATTAGAATGAGACTGTTTCCAAGACTTCATATTAACATTTTGTAGTTGTTATATCGGTGTGTTGCTGTATTTGGACAGACAAGTCAGCTGTACCGGTCGTGTGATAAATATATTCATGCATTTATACTTGTACATTTAACTTAATATGAATTATAATATACATACATAAATGCATGTGTCAATTTGAAATATACAACAATTTATAATGATCGAATTTTGATTTGCATTATAATACGTAGGTCAAGTTGGTGTAATCAGTAAGTGTTATTATATCGTAACTTTCAGTTTTGAAAGAAAAGCATTCATGCAAGTGCGATTGCATATGGGAAATCCGATCTCCTTGAAGAAGGAACGATACCTCAAATTCTGTGCTACATGTATATAAGGCAAAACATCCTATGTTTAGGGCAACGGTCTGAAAAAATGAGGTATAGGATAGGCTCCCAAACCCCTCTCTGTGGTTATTTCCCGTTATTGCTAAATAACGAATTGTTAAAGTAGCAACGTATGACGTAACCGCTATTGGAAGTTTGCTAGGCTGTAAGTTTTAGCAGAACCAATTGTGATTTTCACTAATCGTCTTCTTTTTTGGTGTTATAAATCGACAACTTTACAAAAAGCCCATAGGGTCGACGAGACCTGCTAGTTAGAATGGGTTACTTATAATTTATAACGCAGTATTTTTGAGGCTAAGATGGACAGTTGACCTTATAATTGTTTCTGGGATGCGCGACACATGTTGTTAATCTTATATCTGCAACTGACAATTTTCACATACATATAGTCATAATTAACAGAATAAAAATCTGAACACGCTCATCATGATATCAGACTGATTGTTATTGCCTCAAATCAATGTGAACAAGCCTCCTATGTCATTGAGATTGTTTGGCTATCTCAGGTCAACTTGAAAAAGCGTCTCAGATATTAAATTTGCTGTCATTGTTTTCAGGTCAACGTGAATAAGCTATACTGACTGAGTGTATTTATTTAGGCTCGCCCGTATGCCAAAAAAGGGCTTTGGGCGAGCATACCGAATAAGCTATACATTAATATTCTTGTTGTACATGTATATTCAGTATATGGTGAGACAGAAGGCTGGAGTGACTGGTCCCCGTGTTCTGTAACGTGTGGGAATGGAACCAGAAACCGTACCAGAGAATGTACCAATGGTAGAAGAAATGATAACACAACTTGTAATGGTGATGAGATAGAGTTACAAGAATGTAACATCACAATGTGTTCAGGTAATATAGTGTACATGTTCTTTCTCATCTTATATCACTATGTGACAACGTTCAACATTCTCATACGGTGAAATATGGGCGTGGCTTCAATTAGATATAGTTACAAAATGTCGGCAGCCGTCCCGTGAATTGTTCATTTTAAACGTTTAAAAAAGCCGTGCATAGTACGACGTAGTGTAAACGATAAATCAAAAACGACAACTCGTCTAGATTAATATGTCTATGAAACTTAATTTGATTTTTGTTGTTAATTTATGAATTTAGCCACGCCTATGAGTACAAACATTGGAGTTATTATTATTGTTGAACTCGTTTGAGATTTGTGAACAGGTGGTTATCCAAATATTGCTGTAATAAGTCGTCGTGACTTAAATATTTTGTCACTGAATCAGTAATATTGATGTATGACTCAGAATAGGGTTTATTATATACTCGTATATATATTTTCATGGTTAGATAAACTTTGATGTCTAAATCTACTGTTGTATGACGGTTATTATTCTACATTCACTAGTAGCCTATTCAATTACCCTAAACGTTCCAAAACGTTCTGTAAGACTCTATTTTAAAACTACCGGTGTTGAAGTAAACACATATACGATCGTTTAGGCAATGAGTGATGTTTCGTTTTTAGTCCGTAAATTTTGAAACATCACTCGTTGCCTTAACGATCGTATATTTGTTTATTAGATTAGATTATTCGCAGTGAATAGCCGAGGAGTTCCGAATGTATTGTTACGGAACGTTTTGGAACGTTAAGGGTAATTGAACAGGCTACTGGTTACTGATATATGTTAGAAACATATACATGTACATTGTAGAAGAAATTAACTGAATTACACTAAATACGTATATATATAAATAATAGACTAAGTTATACAAAATATACAGAAATTATGAGGCTGTGGGCAAACTTAAATGGACCAGTGGTATACATTGTACGATATGTATGTGCGTCATTTCGGTCAGTTATATCTTGGGGTAAGTATAGTAGGTGAACCACAATGACCCTTTTAGTTAATGGTATAGGTAATTTAGAATCTTGTGTGTTTGTTGTTCACAGCCATCTGCTTATCTGAACATCTTGGTAAATTTAATGAACAGCAAATGGTAAAATGGTGAAACTGTTTCTAATGATGTATAGTCCGTTTTTTCTCTACTGTCAAAGCTTGAATAATTTCACGGTGACTGAATGTATTGTTTTTGTACTGGCGGCCTAATAGTTATTAAAATATCTCGACTAAAACATATCATACGGCATAAGCAGCTTTACTCGATCATAATACACACTTTCGAAAACTCATGGATTTATTATGACGATAATTTTAACAAACGCATTCACCGTGAAATTATTCATGTTTTGACAGTTGAGAATAAACGAACTTTCGTACTTGCTGGCTCGATGATTCTTTGATTTATATACATGTATCCCAACACAACACAGTAGATGAGATGAAATGACGAATAGAAACTTGATTACTTGAATCATGGCTGAGGTTAAGAGTTGTTCTACTAATAAATGTTGAATCATACAATGTTTTATATTACCATTTATTATGAACTAGTTTCCTGGTCACTTGGTTATTCATATGAACTTACTTCCAAAATGACTGTTTACATGAACATAGTTTTTCCACTCATTAAAGAATCGATGTCGAAAGACTTCTCCAAGCTCATATCAAAATAAAAGAAATACTATGTACGAATTATCTTCAACATCCTTGCACCTTTTCAGATAATATTCTTACGAAAAACATTATCGTAAGTCAAATTCATAAATTTTGAAGTTCAAAGTCAGAAGGATAATAAACATAACAATGATGTAATTTCAATTAGGTATACACTGCTCTGCATAATTCAATACTGTTTGGAATTGCTTGACCAAAGAATGACTGTATTTTTAATGTTTCTTGCTTTTGACTAACGACGATTTTTATCGTAAGAGTTTTGTGAAAAGCACCACTGTTATAGATGTAGTAAATGTATAATACAGAATTTGATATCCACTGACTTCAAACTAACTTTTATTGAGGCGTGATGGAGTGTCCGCTTATGACTAGGACGGTTCCGGACTCGATCCCGGCTTTGACTATGGATATATTTAGGTAACATAGATATACTATATATCAAGTTAACTGAGACTTAATTCATATGTCAATAAATTTATGTTATTTTATCTTTATTACAGGCACTGTGGACGACTCGGGTATGTATATGTTACATTCATGTTATAATATATGTCTATAATATGTTAGACATAGATTTATTTATTTACTTAAACTTGTAATATGATCTGGAAGAATCTGGATTGTATTATTGTCATTATAGATATATTTTAAGGACACTTTCTGAACTGTGTATGAACTTATCAACAGTTAGCATTCAAATCACCATAGATCTATGTGTTATATTGTCCACCGGTAACAATATACGAGTACCCGCGTTTATATGCAGTGCCATCCATTATTACCTTTACACTTTTGTGAATGTATGATTTCTATTTATATTGTTTTTCAATACTTGATATATTTCAAACATATATTCAGATACATGTACATGTATAACAATTACAGTTGTATTAAGTATCATTACTGTTCTTTCAAATGTTACGATCTATTATAACTTTACCAATGCATAAATACATCTGAAATAAGATTTAATTATGTTAATGAAAATCTAGCTTTTTAAAAGTGTAAAGGTAATTTTGGATGGCACTGTATATGAGTAACATGCATGTATTGAATCATTAATTATTAAATATGTTTTAAAACAGACGGAAGAAATAACCTGTCAAGTGATTTTTAATCGTCATTAATTGTAAACTGGATACAATCGGACTCAAAATCGCAAGTTGATATGGAAACATGATGAACGAACCGTATTTATCCAAAATTTAAGCCATAGATTGCTACTGTATGATCTAGCTTCCTTTGCATGATGACCTGTGAGTGTCCAATATCAACATCTTGTTGCTTTGAGTGAGAAACCTGGACCTTATTACATAGTATCAGGAGATCAGAAAGCAGTCTTATCATTGAAATTGTAGAAATTGTTCCTTTGCCATACATTTTTGTACACTTGACTGATTCTATATACGTAATAGAATGTATTTAACTTGGCAGATCTGACTAAGGCTGACAGAGGAGCACATGGCAATAATAATGACAAAGATAAAAGTTTTGCACTAAAATAAATTGATATACATGTACAGTAAGAGCCCAACAAACCTAGTGTTTATGTGTTCTACACATCTGGCTCAAAACTATGTGAACTATGTGAACTGAAGTTCCGCTTTAAAGACTACATTGGTTATTGCAAAACATGGGAACAAACATGTCCCTATGATAAGCCCACTCAGCTATTAAAACCACTGTGTTAGATAGACCTTAGAGACCTTAGTGGAACTTAACTGTACTGTCAATTCTAAATACAAGACAATGCCATAAACAAGACGAAACATTTTATAACAGAGTAGAGCATGGTAATTTTACAATGTAAGACAAATACATAAGTCATGAACAATAGTAACTTGGTGTATACCAGGGGCAAAGTCACCATGTCTATGGTATATACAACATGTGTATTATATTAAATATTTTCCTCTATTTCCAGGTACTGGGAACATTATCATAGGTGTTGTTGTCGGTGTTATATTATGTATATTAATTATAATCTCTATCATTATAACAAGACATGGAAGGTTAGTACATTGTTCGTTCGTTCGTTTCTTCGTTCGGTCTTTCGCTCGCTCGTTTGTCCGTTCATTCGTTTCTTTGATCATTTGTTTCTTCGTTCATTTGTTTCTTCGGTCATTCGTTTATCCGGTTTTTTTTTCGTTTATTCGTTTCTTCAGTCGTTCGTTCATTTGTTTCTTTGATTGTTCGTTCGTTCAATTCAGTCGTTCGTTCGTTCTTAAGCGCGTCTTTTTGATCGATCAAGCATTTTTTATTATCATTATTATCGATGATTGTTATGAAACATATCTTAAAGGACAACTATGTTACCAAGATTTTCACTATCAATTTTCTCACGGTGTATATATGAAATGAACTGGAAGAAAGCCCAGTGTTTGCTAATGATGTTCTATTACATTGTATATATATATATATCATAGTTTGATTATTCTGACTATCGTCATCACTAGACCATGTTAACTAATTCAGAACATTAATTCTTCCATGAAATTATTAAAATATATGTATTTTTACATAATTTGATACATTATAATATATTACATACGACTCTAAAAATGAACAAGTGTCAACTTATTACTTAATCATACTTTATCCTCACTGGTTCGAAGTGGTACATCATTAACATGATACTTAATACAGTGACTTTTACAACTTCGTTTGGTATTTCAAATGTTCTGATAACTCGATTTCGGATTTCGTGATTACAACAATATGACTTTACTTAGTATAGTCTACATCTGTGCAGTAATATAACGTGGATATAAAATACGTTTTGTCCACTTGATCATATCTGATAATAAATCACATCAACGTCTGCAAAACTAAGATGATGTCATTTATCATCAAGATGACGTCACTTTTGATAATAATATCCACACACATGTATCTTATTTGGTTGACCACAAAATAAATCAGTAAATTGCAATAAGTGTTCACCGATGTGGCTTTTTGCATAAAACAATAAATTTTATATTAGTATGTCAGTCTGAATTAAAGTTGGCATTATCAGAACACTACTGTACTGCTTTACAAAAAGTTTCTTTAGAATCTTGAGAAATTTGGAAAGTTAATATTTAGGTTGAAAATTTGTGAATGGACAGCTCTAACCTCCCTCTAAATAATCTCTATATCAACATAATACATACTATATCATATCTATTTATAACACACAGGTGCTGGAATAGAAGCCGTAAACATTTCGATCCACATAAATTAAAAGAAGAAAGAAAACCAAGCACACAATGTGATGAAGTTGATAACAGACTCGAACACGAGAATCAGAATAACTTTGAACCAAGTTTTATAACTGAGGTAGCCACAGACACTGGTGAGAAATTTGTGTACATTGATCTATCACAAGTTTACTACAAAGAAAAACCTATAACATGTAATGTTGAAGCTGTGATTGAAAACGAGGCTCGAAACAAAGATGAGGATCAGTCCTCTCTGCATTATGAACATCGTAATGGTGAAATAGTCAACAATCCAATATTCGATGAACCGTCTGATATTAAGAGCAGTGTTAACATGAATGGTAAAAATGGGTTATTTAAACATACAGACATAGAGATAGAACCAGTGGTAGATAACCATGGCTTGATTGATGATGGTGATGTTGACACTGAACTAGACAGTGTTAGAAGTGTACTTGATACTGAAACAGAAGTCAGCGATTCTGAAATTGGTATAGATACTGATAGTTGTGCCTCTGAATTGTCTGACACCAATACTGTTAAACTAAATGAAGCAATTGGTATTGACACTGTTAGTAATGTTTCGGAATTATCTGAAACTAATACAGTAAAACTAAATGAAAGACTGAATGATGCTGATCTTGATATTGATTTAAATGCTATTGAAAACTCGGTGCCACATTGTGATGATGATAAAATAAATGACATTGGTATTGTTAACAAAGATGTTAATGAAACAGTCGAATCAGACATCGAATCAGTAAAAGAAGAGGTTAATTCAATTTTCTTTGACCCATTCGATGCTCTTGATTTGATGCAAAGAGCATCGCCATATTTGTTTGGAGAGGAAAACGATGCACAAGTGAGTGAAATTCCAATAATAGAAGATGTCATAATGGAAGACATTCACGAGGATGATGAAGAATATTTAACTGAAAGTGAGGTTGACTCTGAGTATGATTATGAAGCTTGTTCTGATAATGACGAGTATGAAACAGAAACTGAATGTCCAAGTTATGATGGTGATAATGATGAGAGTGATCTTAGTGATGAGACGGTGAAAGAAAGTGATGATGAATCTGATAGAGAGGTTGAAAAGATTACAAGTTTAGCTGATGATTATGATGATGAAAATAATAATGTTAACAATCATAGAAGAATTCATACGAATGCGTTTGTTTGATCTGAGTAGTAAGGATAGATGAAAGTCTGTCAGTTCAGTGCAACTTTAATAATTTGATAAAAAAGCTGTTTTTGCGTTCGAAACAATTCACTAAAAAGTCTGCTCATTTTGTTTGATATTCGTCAAACAAGTACGATAATTCATGTCTTTATTGAATACACTATTTTCAGTTCATCATTACGCAATTAATATTTCTTTCGTTTTCAAAAATGGCAATTGTCTCATCAGTGTTTTCGTATCTACATAAATACAAACATGTAAACCACATAATTATATAATGAGCAAACCATTGATTTTGGGACTAGAATGTGAGTTAAAGCTAGGAAAGAGTATTGTTTTAGACCTTCCAGCTCCTCTTGAACTGCTGGGCGACTGTAGAGGAATCGGTTCTGCGCTAAAAACTGGGGACTATAGCCAGTCACAAGCGGTTTCTACGGCGGGATATAACTGGAAATTTTTTCCACCCTAATGCCATGCAGATTAGATTTTACCATGGATTTGCTGGGCTCATAGTCAAAGTTCTCGCTGTTCCCCGGCGGTGTGGTGCAATTTACAAATGACTGGTGTATTGTATATGCATGTTAAAAACTTAAGAATCTAATTAGGCTTGATATTACTATATAGCTTCATGCAAGGCAGATCTACATGTAAGTAGTATACTTGCTGAACCTTAAGCTGTTACGAGTTTGTTCTTATTTAAATGTTAATGACAAGAATACATAGATAGATTTATGTACACATAGTAGAATGATTTTGTACACTCACAATGATTATCATCTTATTCGTAAACATTGTTCAAGTAAATGAAAACCAGATATTGTAATTAATGTTTATTGAATTATTGTCATGTTATTTGTTCATTAAGTTTTTTGTCTTTCTGTGTTCTCGTCGAAGAATGGTCATAACATTATAATTATTATTTTAGCACCATTTTTGGACGTCTTCAGACTTGGATAATCTATGATTTATAGTTCATATTAACATTTTATAGAATTCAATCGATAAGTTACACTGCTTAGAGTTATTCACAAACAGTTAAGTCCTGAAGTCGAGGTCAACATCTTTATTTCTCAAATAAGCTAGAAACTTGACACCACTTTCTTACTAGAATATGGAAACATAATTCAGAATTACGAATAACTGACATACGAACGATTTGCTGAACAACTAAAATATGCACTACACATTTATACCATTGTACCAATATCGCTGTCACACTAATGTCCACAGGCGGTCGACACGGTCCCGTATCAAAATCAGTATATATACATGAAGTATTTGATTCGGAATCGTGCCGACCGCCTGTGCTTATGTCCACTGACTGGGTGCATAGAAACTAACTCATACTTCTAAACAATCAAATTATTACTAAACTTGTTTATGCTAGGGCTGCTGCGAGTATCCGAGTACTCGGATATTCACGATCTCGACCAGAAAATCGTGTACGAGTATCTATCACGTCCGAAATCGTCAGATCGCAATCTATTTTTGAAAAAAAGAAAGAACATTTTCAGCTTAATTACCACTGAAAACGAACAATACTTCTAATAAAGACTTTAATCTATGTAGGGACCGTAATGTCGTGTGTCGAAATTTCGGTTGAAACACATTTAAATAAAAATCCCCATAAAAGGTCTAGTACAGGTAATAGAATTGTTTAGAGTACATGGTTTCCATATTGTAAATGCACCTGTAATTCTGTTATTACATGAGTTCCTGTATGCTTCTCCATTAACGAGTAATTCGTGGTCCGATTCGTGAATCGCTACGCATGAATCGTGGTTCGGATCGGATCGCCACTAGCTCGACGATCCACAGTCCTAGTTTATACCTTAGTTATATTACATGTTACATACGTCCAGTTTCTATGAACGCTAGAATATAATTCTACCTCCGATCTCACTCTCCTGCGGGTTTCCAGATCGTCATTTGAGCACAGGTTGGTCAGGCACGCTGTCAATGGCCAATATTGTACGAGTAACCATTTGTCAATGATATCGATGAAATATTAGTTTGTTTTTTTCACTTTGCAAGACTTTGTTTAACAGAGGAAAGATTTCCGATGGACACAAATGTATACTTCATACCAGTAAAGGGGAACTAATCCGGCATGATACTTTATAATTGTTATAAACCATATCGAGTGAGCTCCCTTGGTTTGAGATAAAATACCTGTACAATTCACAGAACAAGATGGAATGTGACACCATTGAGAAATGCATCACCAGCAGTTGTTTTTAGAGTTATCACCACATTGGTTGGAAACCAAAAAAATATTTCATCGTTTACATTTTCGAGTAAAAAACTTTCTCCCAATTCGAACTGTTACTTTAAATTTAAAAACGGTACGTATACACTATGGTTATATATATTAACTTGATAATTGTATGATTCATATAAAGCTACATATAAGACACATACAGAATAAAAAAAATATAAGTAGTATTCATGTCTTTTGTAAAATAAGAAGTGAATGTTTTAAATATTTCACCCAAAAGGGAACTAACTGGTTATCTAAATTTCATAATCATCCAGCAATGTGTTTGTCTCCCTTTGTCGCACAAATATGTGATTATCTCGTACATGCTGTTGAGAGTAAGTGATATTTAAGTCTAGTTGTCTGAAAACATCATCCTGATTATCTGTCCACACATCGAAAATCAACCAAAAATCAGTGATTCAATACAAATTCGTAATATTATATTTTAAACACTCTGTATTTGTAAAGCCTTTGACAAAATATCAAACACTCGGATTACAGTCACTGTATGATTGAATATTGACATTGAAGTTTGCCGATTGAAAGTATTGAAAGTATTTCAATCATGTGATCACGTCGTTCCTTGTCTCTGGTCAAAATGAACAAGCAATAAAACATTTGATATGTCTTAGATTATTGTAGAACTTCTCTAATAATTTATGTCATAGTTGTCACGTTATGAAGCATGTGACTCTGTGGCGCAACGGTAGCGCGTCTGACTCCAGATCAGAAGGTTGCGTGTTCTAATCACGTCAGGGTCATATATATTTTATTTTACTGTTCAGTTTTTGAGTTTAGTTCAAACAATAACACTGCCTCATGCAGTTTTTTGTACGAATTTTTAAGTCGCAAATGCTTAATTTGAGAAGACAATTGTCTTTATCTAAAGATCATTGATTTTGATAGTGCTATGTAAAATTAAAACTTCCCGGACGGGGCATACTTTCTGGGAGCTTGTTCATAAATAAATTTCTTCGACCATTTTCCTTTCTACCAATTATTCTTAATCATGTAGAGCAGTTGTCAGTCACTGACAAAAGTATGTGCCTAGTAGTTGGTTAACAGCTAAATTCAGAGATCTAGCATTCACTGGATGTGCGAGCAGGTTAACTGACCTCTGTTATATGACCTATACAATGTGTTGGTACGGCAATAACCCCCTGCACACACACACAAAAAGGGTCTTAACAATGAAACAGTGATAATTAAATGATTCAGAATCCAAAATAAAACGAACAAAATTTAAAACTTATTAATGCCCAAAACTCATTTTATGTGGTTTTGCATAGACAAAGACATAAATCTGAGTGGCAGCTTTGAATATCAACTAGTAGACCTCGTCAACTGTTCATACAAATTTTGAAATGTTTACAAGTAGTCTATTATTATTTGGCAACACTATGACTTACTTATTACTTTTACTAATTGACTGAATATTAATTATGTCGATAAATATAATTGATCGAACCCGTAGGCTCTTGATTGTGAGGTGGTACGTTTTACCACTACACCAAGTTCTGAGATGCCTGTTCGTGTCCTATTTCTAAACCTTAAAGTAATATAGTCGTAAATTTACGGAGATTGTATACGGAAATTCACGACTATGCATACGGTGCATGTTTAATGTTGTCAAATAATACAAGCAATCTTGATAATAATTGTAAATAAATTTACATAATATTTATACGTGTGACTCAGCATTGTATAGAAAAAGTTCATTTAATCATTCAAAGACTTTATTATGTAAGTTAGACATCATTTAAAAACAGGTTATATTGTGGTGAATATTGACACACCCAGTTAATGGGTCTTTTTTCAAAACTTTGATATTTTGTAAACATAATGAATTTATTATAGCAAGGTCGAGACGCTCGTAATTTCAGATACAATAAAACATGAGTATGTAATCACTTGTAATAAGAAATAAGTTAGGGTAAGCAAGTTAGAAACACTAACCATAAACTTGAATTTTATACTAATTTGTTCCCTTGTATTTGAAGTCCACCAGATTTAAGCGGACAATTTGTTGTTTTCGTTGTATTGTTATTTCACACAGGTTGAACTGTACACTTAAAAAGTAAAAATGAGGATAATTTATGGTATTAATACGTGTACTTTTAATAACGAATGTTTCGCTTCAGTTATTATATAAATAAATTTCAGAAATTAGCTATTATGTGCTGGTATGTACCCGGTTACATAAAGAAACTATTTAAGTATAAATTTAACGAATAATTTACAAAAAAACTATTTATAGAATGTTTAGATTCACGCTGTTTACTAACTTTAAATAACAAGGATACTGTTAAATATATACAGTAGTACATGTAAAACCATACTCTGGTTGTTCTGATATACTCGGATATTACGAATAGCTTTATCGATGGCAATTTGGACATAAGAATGCAAACAACTGAGGAACTGAGTAATACCTTAATGGGTATTTCCAAAGATGTTTCATTAGCTCTGATTACACTGTACGATATCATTATTTACTGATTTACTTGCAATTAAATCTTTAACTAACCGATAAAAAGTTTTGTTGTTGCTGTTGAGTTTAACGCCGTAACAACACATTGTATAGGCCATATCACGCTAGTCAGTCAATCTACTCACTGTTCTTTGGAAGTCTAAATCTCAGGATGAAGCTGTTAATCAGTTACTAGTCGCACATACCCACTGCGACTGACAACTGCCCTACATATTTTAGGATCAGAAAAGGAGTATGAATGACAGTAGAAATTATCTTATGACCAAGCTCCACAAAGTATGCCCCGCACGTGACTCGATCCTGCGATCCCTTTATCAGTAGATTTGTGTGCAACCGACTGAGTTAGTCTGGTAGGCCGATAACATTATTCCTTTAACAAGACAATGTTATATTTGCTTAATACTAAACCTTTGAAAAAAATGAAACAACATGTAAAACGTGTAAAAACATAGTAATTGTTTAATTTAAACAAAGTTAACAACATCATACAGTGTTACCTCTGCAGAACGACCTTCTATAGAACAAATCCTCTGCACAATAACAGCTTTTGATATTTCCCATAGGCTTTATTTTACTTGGATTTAACCTCTGCAGAGCAACAACCCATGAACAACACGCTTTAGTCCCTCCCAGTGGACGTTGTTCAGTACTATAGTACTGTAACATTGTAAAATTATAACAATGTGTTTGTTAATTCTATACTGACTTTGACTCATTATTTAACCACACATTAATTATTCTATCTTTACATAACGAGCACTACTCATCATCTAAAACATCTTTAAAACAATCCTTTAGATTAATTAAAGTTAAAATATAGTATATACAATCCTGATATGTTATAGTCTGTCAACATTTTATTAAGACGTCAAGACAAGACAGTCTACTCATCTTGCGTCAACTTAGTTCAATTTTTTAATATAGTTTATACAATGTTTGAAATATATTTTCAATTTTGCTACTAATCAGTGGTGCATTTCACAAAAGTTCTTACGAAAAAAAATCTTCGTAAGTCAAAAGCAAGAAACATTCATAATAGGCTCATTTTTTGGGTTAACAATTCCAAATATTATGGAATTGTGTAGAATATTGTATACATTTTGAATATCATATCATTGTTATGCTTATTATCAATCTGACTTTGAACTGTTAATTATATGAAATTGACTTACGAAGATCTTTATCGTAAGAATTTTTGTGAAATGCACCACAGTTTAACAAGTACATTCTGTACTTTCATAATTATTACTTTTTAAACATTTGTCTTGTCTTTTATTAACTTATAGTCCAAAGTAAAGTCCATTTTCAAGAGACATAAATGTACAATATTTATTTGTTATCTCTTCACATTACATCATATAAAACCTCAGTTTAAGAACAATTAACGTGTTTAGGATATTGTCTTAATTTATCTTTTGTTGATATAGATGCCAAAATCTTTTGGAATATCGTTCCACCATTACTCATATGTGATACGTTATGATTATTGTCAACTTCAGTTATCGAACAGACCATTGAGTGAAATTGAATTAAATATATTTAATTCAGTAAGTTTGTTTCACAATCAATCAGAAATAAATATATTACAATTGTAGTGAGACTCATGATACTATTTAATCATATATAATTGGTTCAAGTTTGGGATATGTAAAGTTGAATACTGATATTTCGGTTGCTCTATTCAGTGTATCATAGCTCAAGGCACCGAACCTGTACGAAGTAGAATCAGATTATTGTAGAAGTCGGTTATTGCAATGCCAATGGCTGTTTATACACAAAGCTTCACTATCTAGACAAAACTTGGTACAACAGTTTAAAGTTAAAGTTGGGTTAAAATCAGCTTCCATATACATGATCAGTCTACTTGAAAATTTTCCTGTTCATTGAAAACACCTTTAAGCTGCTTACCCTTACTGTACCCATTTACACCTGGGTGGAGTGGAACAACTGTAGATTTCTTGCTCAGAAAAATTGGCAGTGCCCCTAGTTGGGTTCGGACCCGGGACCTCCCAACACAAAGTGAGCGTCCTACCACCGAACTTCTGCTATAAACAGGGTTTTACAACTATTCTCATGAAAGATAAACATTGACAATATGTTTAGTGACAGATAGATCACAAACAACATTATTATTTCGACATTCGGACAGTTTTCTCATTGTACCGCTGATCTGATCATGTTAGCTAGACGTTACTGTCTTGTTAAATGTTGTCAATATTACAGTGTATGATTCATACTGAATAAATTAACAATACTGTACAGTCAGAGGGACGTGATGTAGTTAAACATTTTAATAATTGTAAGTTTTATCCTTAAAGTTTAAAGATATTCGTGGACAGACAAAGTTTTTTTTTAAATTTATCTATTGTGTAATGTGTACGTTATATTGTTGCATTAGCCCCACTGATTTAAACACTCATTGCGGTACTGAGCACACGATCAATGAAATAAGTTATCTGTAAATACATATGTGGATGGATTTTTGAACACATATTGAGTATTGAAATCAGCGGGGTTAATGAATGCGCTACTGAGAGTTGAATGAAATTAGACAATATTAAGAAGATGAATTCTATACATGTATATTAAAATGCCAACTGACCCATTAATTGTAAAAAGTATGAAAAAGTCACTAACACGCACTTCAATAGTTTAATAATGTTTTATGACACAAATTCACAATCTTATTTATTTGTTTGTCAATTTTCCTTAAAACTGGCATTATCAGAACATTGCTTTACTGCTTCCAAAGTGTTCCAATTTGACAGTTAAAGAAGAGTTGATATTTTAGTCAAAATCTTCGAACGAGCAGCTTTAACAGTACAGTCAGGGACGTGATGTACTGATAATATTTTTTTTTTTGATGATCATTTTTGTTCTTCTAATATTATATGTAACCTAAAGATTGTGACACAAGGTAGCTCATGCGTGCAAAAGTATAGTGTAATCAAACTTCATTTGTTATTTATTCATGTATATCTAATTGATTCAATTGACATTAAATTGAACTGAATTTTCGTTAATTTTTATTTCATTGAGTGATGAGCAATAATAAACCTAAATGGCCTTACATCTGATTTTGTCATGTGGTTCTGTAAATTTATTACGAGTAGTCAATGTGATGTAAAATTTAAAATTAATTCATTGCGGTGAAAATATGAGTTTATTTTTTTGGTCAAATTTTCATCGAATAACATGAATTGAGAATTAAAATTACAAAAAGTAGGTTTATATATTAAATATGTGACCTTATAATATTGATCTTGAAGCTGATTCAAATGGTACGACGATTAGGATATGAGTAAATTTTCGAAATAACTAGATCATAAAACATCTTACTAAGTAATCAACAACTAAAAACAACGACTCATTGTCGTGAAGTTTAGTCGTGAAATAATTTTTACAGCCATTGTCCCTCCTAACACTGATTATAAGCCATGTAGGACAGTTGTCAGCCACTGACGGAAGAATGAGCCAAGTAACTGGTTAACAGCTAAATACAGAGAATTAGCCATACCGGGAACGGTGAGTAGGTTAACTGACAACCGCTTTATAAGCTATACAATATGTTGCGAGGGCCTTAAACCAAGAAAAATAACCCCCAACAACCAAACATCAAAACAACAACATACATGTATACTCATTTTTTTCAAATGAATCTATTTTTAAAACTAACACTGGTCTAGCATCAAGTTTGTTCAAATTATCTCTTAAACCAGGTGCAGATATATATTGTAACATCATATTAGAAAATAATTGTGTAACATTAATCAACCATCAATTTTAGTATAACTGTATCACGAAATTTTAACCAATAAATTACAATAGTGTTTACGTAAAATGTCTAAAGTTCATGATATAGTGCGCTCGAAATGTTCTTGAACAAATATAATTTTGAGAAAATCTGATCATGGATACCGAAAATAATTTCATGACAACTAAATTTTATTCTTGTAACATAATTTGCATCATTTGTCGATAAACTAATGAATCCTGATTTTGGAATTCACACAAAAGAATCTGAGGTATTTATAATGGGTAAAAGCAAATCTGGTTATAGTAAAAACATGGGGATTCCCATGACTTTGGAGGGCACTATGTCAGAGTAGGCCTATACCGACTCTTAGAACATTTAAATGTGACATGCGGAACCAAAATTTAGAATAATATACATGTCATTTTATACTTTAGCTGTGGTAGTTGAACTATTGTTGAACAATTGTCGTCAACGATACTTAGTGTTTGTTTTTTATGCATCTTTAAGTACAGATTTGACTTAAATTCACACACGGGTGTCAATTTTAACCACAATTCGTCTTATTGCGGTTAAGAAAGGTCAATCATAAACAAGAGAATATAATTATACCCCTAGAGGGCGACTGACACCAACAATGCATTTGAAGAAACAGACTAAATTTATCAGATAAAAAGATAAAACGATAGCACGTATTTCTATTTTAATCTATTTAGAATGTTATATTGTCTTAACATGGCATTTATATTTTATTATGTTATCTCAACACGTTCATGGTAATGGTGTTAGTTTTGTTTAAAACATAGGTTACCGATACAGTCTTAACTCGCCAAGACACTTTATGTGCATATTCAGTGTCTTCGGTGGATCGGGACCATAACGACTACCTTTGGTGTTATTCGATTGACACGTATCATTGACCAAGGCACTTATGCTAGGTTTACATCTGGCCACGATCTCCCCGATTAGCCAGAGGCTAAAAAATCGGGGAGCTCTACGATTAAATGGTATACTCCACGTTCTGTTACGCTTCCTTACGAAATCAGCACGTTTTGTTGAGCTCTACTGCGCTTTGCTACGATTGAGCCCACGATTTGCATCACGTTCTGTTACGCTTTGTTGCGATCAACACGATTGGCTTCCACGCTCCACCACGTTCCGTTACGACCTATTAAGATCTCCCACGACAAAGCCGCTTTGTTGCGATCTCCTGCGATTTGACCTACGATTTGAGACAAATGACCACGTTTTACGTCACGATTTGATAATTAAACAAGTAACAATCCTTTCCTAGCGACGCGGGATGGAAAAATGTGTCCACGCTGGTCCCGATCTGTTGCGATTGTACTCCACGTTCTGTTACGTTCTGTTACGCTTCGGTACGTCCCGTTACGTTTTGTTACGAAGGCCACGCTCTGTCACGGTTAGAAAATGAATAGGGGCAATCGTGGCAATCGTGGTGAAATTTAAGTTTGATTTAAAATCTGTCCCGATGCCCACGATGTCCCCGATTCAACCGCGTTCCGTTACGCTCCCCCACGATCACCCCGATTCGACTCCACGCTCTGTTACGTTCGCCACGATGCTCTGGAATCGGGGACATCGTGGTAATCGTGGCCAGATGTAAACCTAGCATAATCGAGAGTTTCTGGGATGAAAGTGATGAGTCATATTTTTTTGAACAAATAAATCTGAGAAAACAACTGATCATGTATACCGCAAGTAAATTTTCTATAATAAATGCTTATAAAACACACAATAAATCATGTGTTGATAAGAAACCCGGCGTTATAAGGAACTTGGTAACACAAAACAATGTCGACTTTTAGAATTCACTCATACGTCTCTAAAACTACACTTTTATAAGTAAATGTGGATTGGTGTATTCTAAAACATTGTTAATGGGTATATTGAGAAATTGCTGGCTTGTGGAAGGAAATCAGATTATTTGTTATATACAAAGGGTCCAGTAAAGCTAGGTTAAATGCGCTGACCGTCGTAATATAACCCAAATTCTGTTGACACTGCCTTTATCACAGTCTAATGAATAAATAAAAATAAGAATACAAAGTTTTTTCTTCTTTTTTAACGTCAACGCGCATAACAAATA
Source organism: Mactra quadrangularis (assembly GCA_025267735.1). Taxonomy (NCBI): domain Eukaryota; kingdom Metazoa; phylum Mollusca; class Bivalvia; order Venerida; family Mactridae; genus Mactra; species Mactra quadrangularis. The sequence continues at coordinate 7,324,041 of CM046309.1, forward strand.
TACCAGACATCCGGGTCACCTCCTCTCTCCAACAGACCCTGACACAGATAGAATCTTATGACATTAAAAATATAAAAAAGTAGATATAAAATGTGATATCAAATTAAAAGTCAGTTTGAAAAGATGTCAAACTTAACCAAGCGAACGTTTAAAACGATCATATGATGTTGACGACGTCACACATCACTGAATCCTGGATAATTAAACCAAAACATTTCACCTCTCGCTAGGTTTACAATAAAATGGATTGTTTAACATTTATTTAAATCATATTTCATGTCGGCATTACTAATTGTCATACAATGAGCGTTGGTGGTGAGAAATACTCAACAATTGATGGAATATATTAAACTAAACAATGAAATTATGTTAAATCGGTGGTTTAAGACTTTGTAGTGAAAGAAACAAGGCATGAACAACTTCTATTCTAATTTCTAAACAACTAGACACTATCTTGTGTACAACACTTTGGACTATTGTATCTTAATATGAAATCAACTATGAGTGTCAGTTCTATTGTGTTGGCGATCAGTTTGCTGTTGAATGTTGTTGTTTATGGTAAATATACATTTCTTTATCAAATGTTTTTATTGTTTAAATAATGCGTTAATGATTGAAGTAAAGACAAACTTGTAATAAGTTGATTTTATACTGTCAACGTTTATGTGCATGCATATATGCCTTCTTCAGAATATACAGTGTATATTAATTGTATAGTGCCTTCCAAAATTTTTCAGATGAATGAAATTTTCTGAAAATCTAATTATGTATAGTGCAAGTAATCCTACGACAGTAAAAGCTTGTTAATGAGCTAATTAATGCAAATTTAGAGAATTTGCTTAAATAACTTTTGTTTTTTTCATGGATAAATATGAATTGGTTCACCCTTAAAACAAGATTTTGTCAAAAGACTTTTGGATGGTTATGTATAATGATAAGTTAAAGTATTTACCTGTTGTATACCAATTCAGTTAATTTCCTTATCGTATTGACCGTACATGTACTATTCGTATACATTCTATTCATGCAAGTTAAATTGTAAGGGGCATACTTAAAGTTTAGGATATCAAATGTTTTCAGGGTTTCAAATGAATGGATGAAACCCAACATTATCCTGCAAAAATGCCTTTTCCTCAATTTGTATAGTGACTATTTTACCCCCTTTACAATGTCATGTTACATTTTGAAGGAAACATTTAATCGCACATTGCATCAAACACGAATGTTATCATATTTGTTAATTTATTTAGTATTTCTTCAAAGCTACAATAATTTGAAATATCATCAACCATGTGATTTGAAATCTCAGTTTTTTTTTATGATTTCACAATATAAAAGCCGTGTTCACATAATAAAAGTCGAACATATTAAAGATATGATCTGCCCCGAATAGTTGTAAAGCTTGGACAATAAATTGACATGATCTTGACCCTTGTAACTAACAAACTGCATTGTTTGCTTGATACGAGTTAATTTCGTTATCACAGAAACTTACAGTGTAATGTCTGAAGGCAGTTTATTTTTTCCTGACGTACAATATATGTATCAGAAATTTCTTTAAGAAATGCATGATTGATATGATTGACATTTATATGTCATTCTAATAAGACATTTTCCTTGTATTTTGTATAAACCCCTGTGTTTTTTAATGAAGTAAGCATATGTATATACATTATAACCCTACCATTTAATATATCATTTGGAAAGAAAATATGTCATAACATTAGTAGATATATATACCCCAACATCTATATAGTATATGATATATACACACATGTATACATCAACTTAGCCATCAATTTTAGATTTGTATACTTACAACGTGGGTAGAATATAGGCCATATAAAATAGTAATCAAATTGATTTTTAAAATCCCATTATGCCGGCCTACTTCAATTTTCAATACAACGTTTTCATGATAAAATTGTATACATCGATATATAGTGTACCTGTCAACATGACTGAGCTTAGTGTACCTGTCAACATGACTGCGCTTAGTGTACCTGTCAACACGACTGCGCTTAGTGTACCTGTCAACATGACTGAGCTTAGTGTACCTGTCAACATGACTGAGCTTAGTGTACCTGTCAACATGACTGAGCTTAGTGTATCTGTCAACATGACTGAGCTTAGTGTACCTGTCAACATGACTGAGCTTAGTGTACCTGTCAACATGACTGAGCTTAGTGTACCTGTCAACATGACTGAGCTTAGTGTACCTGTCAACATGACTGCGCTTAGTGTACCTGTCAACATGACTGAGATTTTGTCATTTTTAGAAAACGTTTCTCGTTGATGGCAAAATAATGAACTCCAATGCTCCTTTGCATTCATTTCGATTACTTTGTTCTTCTTTGTACATTTGTAAGTGCCTTTTAAACAGTGACGGTCCTTTATCTTACCATCTGTCCCGGCAAGCACCTGTACTAGATTTAGATGTACATTAACAGTAAACAACTGTCTACAATATCACGTAAAGAACTATGGTTATCCTTTAATTCTGCATGAACCTGAATGTCCTCTATCTACAAGAATTAGCATTTCCAAAAATGCTTGAAATCGCCGTTTAGCCGTGTATTCTCCTCAGAGTAGAAACATTCAATCTATTTACGTCAGCGTTTTAAACCGTCCCAAGTCTATTTATAGAATACAGTAATTAGCATGCCCTGTTAAAGATATGTAAAACCATTGAGTCTATAGAATTTCAGGAATTAGCGCGCCCTGGTAACGATATGTAAAACCATTGATTTAGATTCGCCCCGAAGTAGGGAAGATAGGTTTGTATTTTTTCAACAAATGCGAGTTTTAAAAAGAAAAAAAAACATTTTACAATTAGTTATGCATATTTTCTGGTGTAATATTGCAACTTTCTTGAAACTGGTACTATAGTTCATACATTGATAATGGTATTTTCTGGAAATACAAACAGGTAACCCGACAAAACATGGCGTCGACGAGTCCATACTCTCACCCCTATTTTGACTGTTCGACGTCCATTTTTTCATCATGTGACCTCAAATGCATCGTTTTGATTGGCTAAAGGCAACCGGTGTCGACACAAAAATGCTCAAATCTTGATAATTGTTATTATCGCCGCCTCTTTCATGAAAATTTGACAATAATGTCATCTTTTTCCATGAATATGGTAAATCATGTATAAGTTGCCGGCCTTATGGAAAGGTAGGCGAGTACTAGCTATAGACAAGGGTCCAGGAAAGTTAGGTTAGATGCACTGATCTCTGCGAAATTATACCAAACATGTGTTGACGTAGTGGTAAACTGAGTATAAATTAAATTGAGACGCATTCATTAAAAGTTGCTTATGAAATTAAATGAAAAAAGGATAAATTGTCACTATAAGGGTGGTTACCAGTAAGCATACACACATTATATGAATGCATTCAATAGATGTCTTATGTATAGTGCATGTTCTCATATATCATGTGTTTATTTAGTTGAAGAATATATAACTTATTATTGTAAACAACTATTAAATCTTCCATGCGATTAATGCTTTTTAAAATCGAAACATGAAACTGCAAAAGTAATTCATTTTACTTAATTTTGAAAATAAAATAACTCATGATTTATAAATTCTAGAACATGACTGTTCAATTGAAACATCAGTTCGCAGTCAGTATGTCAACGGTATGCCCCAGTGGAGAACATTATTTTTTGTTGTATTTATTTGTATGAAGTATCGTGGGTTGAGAGCGACGTCATTTAAAAAAATAAGATAAATGAAATAACCTTTCAACTTATATTTTATATTTTACCTTTCTAGGAATAGACGTTCTATTTATCGAGCCCTGTTGAAACATCACTAAATAAACACACAATAGATTGGTTCAAATACGATCTAAATTAATTCATACTTTGAATTCATTTTAGCTACTTAATGTGGTAACTGTACGCTCACTTGGATTCAAGTCAATGTTGAAATGTGTGAATTTATTTGTTTAGAACTGAGTGTTTGTGTACTTTTCTTATTTTCTTTCTGGTTAAACTTTGAGGATCATGATAAATGAATGATGTTCCTGATAGAAGAGAACCATACGAAGCATATTCAGATAGTTTTTGTCGATTATATTTATTGTTTTTGTTTACTCCGGTGGAAAAAAATAATTTTCTTATACAATCTTTTTAGTTGAAGTCCCACTACTTTAATAATTTCTTGATGTATTCATTCTTTCTCCTTTTGTTTCTAGGGCCCGTAAAACGAAATATTTCAACTTTTTTATATTTGTTCGAGACTTCAGTCCTGATTAAATATATGTACCATAATTCAGACCCTTGCCAATTTTGAAATTTACCGAATCCAGAAGTATTTACTCGGTATATAAGTATAGAACAATTCATAAAGATCACCTGCTATGACGGGCACATTAATACACTTGTAATTCAAACTAAATTTTATTTCAGGACTTGAGAATCCATTTTGTAATAACACGGAAACACCAGGTAAGTTTGATTTTATGTAAACTCTCTCTTAAAGCAGACAGAAATGGATTTACTTCTTTAAAACAAAGATCACTGAGCTTGTCCTTATCTTTTCTGTCAAATTCTAGCAAAATATAAGCATGTACAACTATCAATAGCTTTATCAGAGTTTGTTTGGTGCTTGTACTTTGCTAGAATTGCATATAAGTAATTGTTTGAATTCATTTTATTTGTTTGGGAACATACAAATAGAAGTAAAGTATTGAAACGGCATCACTTCACTTAAATTTTCTTCATTTGACTGCACTTTTTTGTTTTTCGTCCATTCACTAATTGTCGTGGTTTGCAAAATACATTAATTACGAACGCGTATATGAAACAGAAATTTACAAAAAACCTATCAAACCAAAACAGGATCAGTGCTGTCAGTGCACCAACATATAACTCGATCAGTGGATTTGTGTGCTAACGACTGAGCTAATCGTGCGGCTTACGTAACCTTCGGACAAATAAACGAGTCACTGGCACTCAAATACTAGTGAGAAATCTGAGGTATTGTCGAGTTTTTTTCTCAACTGTCGAAGTTGAATATTTCACGGTGATTGAAAATACACTTTCTCAATATCACGAGTATTAGACAAAGAGCACGAAATCACCGTGAAATTATTTATGATTTGACAGTTGAGGAAAACAAACTTTATCAACCTCTTGACTACTAGAGCGGGTTGTGCCATGGAAACCAACGTATTGTTTATATTTGTAGCAATCAAAATGTGTCAAGACAATCAGAGTTATAATGGAGCCACAGGTCAAACTATATATCTAGATTCTACAGGAGCACCTATCAATCAGAAAGTTGAATGTACTTGTACAATAAAACGTCTAGTTACTGGTACAAGTAGTTTTAATGTTCACTACAGGTAGGTGTTCCAAATTTTACTTTTTAATAATGATTATAATAATATACAGTGAATTTGAGAAATACTGATAATGCATATCGCAAGTAGTTTTACTGAACATAATGCTGATTCATGTTTTATTTATTCAATTGTATTATATATGTATGTTTTATTTGCCTTGTCTATTCCATGTCTCCCTCCTTTTTGTACAATTATGTTTTTTTCATATATGTTTTTTATTTGTTAATGTTTAAATTATATTATGTGTACATGTTTTGTGTCAAAGACATTTAAAATGTCGATATTTCAAAATAAACTATAACTGTATCATATGTTGAAACCTAGAATGTCTAAATAGCTACCTAAGTAATTCTTAGACAACAAGCAGGCTATTGAAGATTAAGTTGGTACTATCAATATAAGTAAACTGCAATTAGAATAAGTAATGTAATCGAATAGCAGAATTTGTGGCGTACATTTTAATCAGGAAAAATGTTAATAAATTTCCAAAGAGTTGATCGTTTATTTTTTCTGGAGCAAGATTCGTCTGTGCTGTGAGAACATTCTAGTTAAGATATTCGGCAAAAGTTAAAACCATTAATTTGGATAATTGATAACAAAATATTCTATTGAAGCGAGAAGTCGGAATCGTTTATCACTGCTAATCCGTATAGAGGGCTTACCCTTGACAAGTAATGTCAGGCTATAGTCTCGGTTGATATTGCTTGTCTCGGGTGAACCTTCCGTTCTATCATTCTCTGTAGGATATGATATTATATATTATTATACCTCACTGGAATTTCCCTATGCTAAAGCCCTATACCGGAGCGGGTGATATTTTGTTCGATCACATGGTAATATTACCCGCTATCTAAGGGAGACAACTGATTAACGATTAGTAGACGTAAAAAGCCGCGACCGTGGCGTAGTGGTTAGCATGTCTGACTTCGAATCCGGACATCGCGGGTTCGAATCCCGATCGCGGCAGGGTATATTAGTGATATAATTCATTTTTTATTGTACTGATTGTTTTCTTTACTGTGTTGTTATTTGTTGTTCAATAAATATTTACATGTTACAGTTTTGTTCGGTATAATAAAACAAATAACACATGGCAGTGAGGGTGACAGTACAGATTATCAACCCTTGAAAAATAATATCAACCTCGGCTAGCGCCTCGGTTGATATTATTTTCCTCGGGTTGATAATCTGTACTGTCACTCTCACTGCCATGTGTTATTTATATATTGTTTCTAATCATCACATATTTTGTTATTATTTCAGACCCAATGAGAATGTTGCTAATTGTCATATATCATATAGATATGAGACCAATGTTAATACCACATGGGGATGTTTAAATACTCATATAGGAGGACTTAGTGTGTCCAGTACTGGATTTAATCTTACTTACATCAAAAATGACCTTAACATCAGAAATTGGTATGCTTGCCTAGGATTATCTCCATGTAAGTAGCAGTGAAACATTATCAAATAGAAGTCACTTGTATCTTGTGCAAGGAGTGGTCATATATTACCGAACATAGAGCTCAGTTTTCATTATTTTAGCAATATCCATAAACTTAATACCAAGGATTCAAGCCACTATATTCATTTATACGCTAATGTTCAATATACCTGATTCACAACAGTTTTAAAGCTTAACTATATAATTCAGAGTAAGGTTTTTCTTTAATATGGTTTCATCTTAAACCTACTTAGACCAAAATTGACAACCAAATTCTACTTTTGGTTTTGATCTGCTTTCACTTTGAAATGCAATAAATAAATGAATTAACATATTTAAGCAATATTTGCATATATTTACAAAATCGTGTTCATTAGAGGTGTTAGAAATAGATTAATGTAAGTTTGTTTGCAGTCCAAAAATAGTATTACTTTTAATGATAAGGATTAAATGAATTTCGAATGCAATTACAAATGTTCGGTAAATTTCAACGTTTAATGCAAAAACGACATTCACTAATCTATGAGATTCAGACGTTTCTCTAGAACGTTTCTCCAAAAGTTCTTGAATGAATGAAATTTTGTTAAAACATATTATACATACCGCAAATAATTGTCAACATTTAAGCTTTGTGAAATATAGTTTAAAAATTTTGTTGATAAACCAATTCGATTGTTATTTTCTAAAGTTTATTTTTAAAATTACTCAGGTGACTCTTTGTTTATTTTTACCACGGAATTTGTCAAAGGAAATTTGAAGGACACTCACTGTATAAGTATATGTTTTTTTTCAGTATCAAATCAAGCTATTAGTGTAACATGTTATAGATGGGTAGCTTATTATGCTCCAGAAGATGGTAAGACAGTTTACTTAATGTCATACCTAACATGTGTGAGAGTGATGCACAATAGAACCTGGTTGTAACTACCCAGTCGCAATCATTTTGTCACTTTTCCTTTCCAAGGCAGAATCCTCTTAAGTTCTTGTTTTCGTTACTACTTTGTGGTGTCAGTTTTGTAACAAAAGTTTAAGAATCTATAACAGCGTCTTCCTCTTTACTTTTCGGTCGTGTGGAAGGTCTGTGTTGTTTTATTGTTACTGATTCTGATGTTTTCTAACTCCTTTCAAAATTAAAAATTGAGATGTTTATTGTTTTTATTAAAATCAGTAGCAATTGACTTCTAAAGTATTTGCCTTTACATCTTCATTCTTGAGCACAAGTCAAAATTTTCCTCTTCTGAAGTGCACTGGTTCTGGCAAATATCTGTCATGGTATGGTTGAAAATATAAGAAGGGACTTTGTATACGACAACATCAAACTAAGACTTGTAAATTAATAGCTAACTTATTGTTTGTAATATCACGAAACACTGATAGAGTGGCTCCAATTATTTATATATTTTTAATAAGTAAATAACACAATGGGTACCCCGGACATGTAAATCAATTTTATATACATTGTATAAAGTATTTTGAAAATTCAGAGGGTTCTGACACAACAACTACTATATTTGCCCTTGTTCAAAACCATCTCATAATACTATCAACGTATGTGCTCGAGATATTTTATATCAACATATTTTTATGGGACTTTACATAACAGACCATTTATCCTATATATATATGTTTCCAGATGTTGATGGTATGTGGGGTTCCTGGACATCATGGTCTGACTGTACATCATCATGTGGTGAAGGAACTCATACAAGAACACGACAATGTGATAATCCTCCTCCACAGAATGCTGGAGTCTCTTGTACAAAATTAGATGGTACAGTTGGTGATTCAGAAACTATAACAGAAACTTGTAGTGAATATACATGTCAACAACCAGGTAAGAATAACTAGACACTTGCTAAATTTCTTTAGAACGCTCAATAATTATTCCATGATTTCTAGCCTAAGGTCTTCAGTGAATCCGTGATAAACATCAACGCTACAAAGACATGCTAGACATATGTTATACTAACTAACATTCATCAAGCGTGCCTTTGAGTGAAGTGAAGAAATTATAAGAATTTATGATAAAATATTTGATTTACCAAATTACTAAGTATGAAAAGCGCATTGTCGAACATAAACAATCTTAAAGACACAAATACGTCTAATACTAGAACTAAAATTATTACTAATATCTAATCTAAGTAACCTGAAAAAAATCTAATTTTTATCTTGCACATATATAGTGTTGTCTTTCTGTAAAAGACCGCTCGGATATATATATCCCACATAAACGCCGCATGTTTAACATAAGTCATAACATTTTTGTTGATTTTACATGCACTCTATTCATTTTATTAGGATATACATGTACTTATTAGCCGTTACATTAATATATTTAAAACAAACATTCATATTCGTATAATTGTTTTATAAATTCAATGAAACTTTCCAAATTTTTTAAACATTTAAATTCAACAATTTGATTAACATGCTCAGTTTCATGTACTACTAACTTTTTAACGCGCCCTTGTTCCTACTTTACGTGACAACACACCGCCAGTGAAAACCGTTTTAAGAGTTTACCAGAATGTTTTTGACAGATAGAAAGTGTTCAAATTTAAATAATAAAATCCAACGACACTTATTGTATTGACGAATAAAATAATTCGCTCTTAATTCGTAATTCAATTTAAGTTGAAGAGTATCCAAGAATTATAAATTTAGTGCAATAAAAAGTTAGAGTGTTTATGTGAACTGTCAATTTTCGAAGTATTGATACCTATACATGTTTAATTCGTTGAAATGAAAAATTACACTGTCTCTATATTCAAGTAATTAAATACATGCATGAAGCCACTATTTATACATTTAGTATCCGCGGAATTTGAAAGATATATATGATTATGTAAATTCTCATTAAGAAGTGGTGATAGACTGAGTGAAATTGTTTTGATGAAACATCTATATATTACTGTTACAGTCCAAGAATGTAGAACATTGCTACCTGATAATGTTACCATGAACAAAGAAATTAGATGGTGATCTTTAATTATAAATAATCATCACATCGTTAAATTGTTCATCAGAAAAATCAGAAAGACATATCGATTAGTTTATTGGTTTATTATCTAAATGACACTGCTTGTATATTCTTTCCAGTTGATGGTGGTTTCGATGCCTGGAGTGAATGGTCACAATGTTCTGCAAGTTGTGGAAATGCAACAAAAACAAGACGTAGAGAATGTAACAACCCAGCACCACAAAATGGCGGACAGAATTGTACAGGTTCTGAAACTGATTCTCAGTATTGTTACTTTCAGAACTGCCCAGGTTATTATCCAACATCTTTTTAACTTTCTTAAATGTTTACTTCTCCAGAAAATAACGCCTTTTTGGGAAATCATCAATACATAAGAATAGCTTTGTCATTAACAATACATTCACGTCATATCTACGCTGTTCATTATTTTAACAAGTTATACATCTATCAGTCGTATAGAGTTTATTTCTTTCCGTCCTCATAATAATTTTGACTTTGAGTCTCGGTAGTAATCTATTCAAATAATGAGCGAAAAACCTACGGATTTCCCTGATTGTCGTATATAGTACAATTTTTGTATCTAATCAATATCTAGTTACCTATATATGCGAATAGAAGATCTTCTCCCATAAGAGTTCAGTCAACCTCTGGAATATTTAATGTACGTATCGTGAGTTTCAACATGCCCAGGGCAAGGACGCTCAACCGTTCAGAAGTTTTTAAAATATTTTACATACATCAAGAATACAGTTTACTCAGTGGATCTTACTGTCAGGATCTAAAATACATTCGTGACAAACATTTTAAAGTAAACTCAGTTAAAGAACTTTTTGAGTCTGTACCATCATATGCTATACTTAACTTTTTGAAAGAAGTAAATGTTTATAATAAGATATAGTTTTACATCATTAATATAGTTTGAATTATTAGTATCATTAATAGCTGTCGGCGCGATATGACCTTTTTGTGTTGGTGCGCCGTAAAACACAAACAAACACAAACACTCAGTGGATCTTGTATTCTGCATCCTAGTACTGAATATTTCTATCGATGCACTGTCTGCCAAACACTTATTGTCGGACGGAGTTGCACACTCGAATGCCATCAACAAAGACAGTAATCTTGTGCGGATTTTTGCATATTAGCACATAATACACTTACCTTTGCCATAGGTATTTGTATATCATCAAGAGGTATGATATCATTTTTCTGTTTGACTTAATTTAGTTAAGTTTCGATAATTATATTTCCAGTTGATGGTGGTTTTGATGCCTGGAGTGAATGGTCACAATGTTCTTCAAGTTGTGGAAATGCAACAAAAACAAGACGTAGAGAATGTAACAATCCAGCACCACAAAATGGCGGACAGAATTGTACAGGTTCTGAAACTGATTCTCAATATTGTTACTTTCAGAACTGCCCAGGTTATTATCCAACATCTTTTTAACTTTCTTAAATGTTTACTTCTCCAGAAAATAACGCCTTTTTGGGAAATCATCAATACATAAGAATAGCTTTGTCATTAACAATACATTCACGTCATATCTACGCTGTTCATTATTTTAACCAGTTATACATCTATCAGTCGTATAGAGTTTATTTCTTTCCGTCCTCATAATAATTTTGACTTTGCGTCTCGATAGTAATCTATTCAAATAATGAGCGAAAAACCTACGGATTTCCCTGATTGTCGTATACAGTACAATTTTTGTATCTAATCAATATCTAGTTACCTATATATGCGAATAGAAGATCTTCTCCCATAAGAGTTCAGTCAACCTCTGGAATATTTAATGTACGTATCGTGAGTTTCAACATGCCCAGGGCAAGGACGCTCAACCGTTCAGAAGTTTTTAAAATATTTTACATACATCAAGAATACAGTTTACTCAGTGGATTGTGTATTCTGCATCCTAGTACTGAATATTTCTAGCCATGCACTGTCTGCCAAACACTTATTGTCGGACGGAGTTGCACACTCGAATGCCTTCAACAAAGACAGTAATCCTGTGCGGATTTCTGCATATTAGCACATAACACACTTACCTTTGCCATAGGTATTTGTATCATCAAGAGGTATGATTGCATTTTTCTGTTTGACTTAATTTAGTTAAGTTTCGATAATTATATTCCAGTTGATGGTGGTTTTGATGCCTGGAGTGAATGGTCACAATGTTCTGCAAGTTGTGGAAATGCAACAAAAACAAGAAGTAGAGAATGTAACAACCCAGCACCACAAAATGGCGGACAGAATTGTACAGGTTCTGAAACTGATTCTCAATATTGTTACTTTCAGAACTGCCCAGGTTATTATCCAACATTTTTTTAACTTTCTTAAATGTTTACTTCTCCAGAAAATGTACATCTTTTTCGGGAAGCATCAATACACGAGAATAGCTTTATCACCCATAATACATTCACATCATAACTACATAGTTCAATACAACCAGGTATACTATTATCAGTCATTTTGAGTATAGAGTATATTTATTCCGTTCTCAGTATAATTGTATCTTCATTTATTGTAAGTAAACCATTGAAATAATGACCGAAATAAATGTGATGCTTGCCATTATCTATTCATATTTCGCAATTCATCTATATAGTATACCTAAATGCAATAATAGAAGCTTTTGTTGAGATTTCTCGAAGCTTAATCCATGTTTTGCTCGACTTAATTTTATTATGTTTTGATAATTGCATGCTTCCAGTTGACGGTGGTTTAAGTTCCTGGAGTGAATGGACATTTTGTTCTGTAAGTTGTGGAGATGGAACAAAAACAAGAAGAAGACAATGTAACAATCCGACACCACAATATGGTGGACAGAATTGTATAGGTTCTGTAACTGAATCTCAATATTGTAACATACAGAACTGCCCAGGTTATTATCAATTAACACTTTTCTAAAATATAATTATGCTTACTGAGGGAAAAAAAACCCGGATCGATAGCGCAGTTGGCTGCTCGCCTGGATTTGGAATCTCGTGCCCTGCCCGAGGGATGCGGGTTCGAATCCCAGCCGGGGAGGTTATACTCTTGCATGAAAATTTGACAATAATGCCGATTTCTCTCCATTGATTAGATAATATGGAGAAGCTTCTGGTCTTGTGGAAGGGTAAATGAGTACTGGTTATAGACAGTGATCCAGGAAAGCTATGTGAGGTGCGCTGGACGACGTAAAATGAGCTAAATTGTGTTGAAATGGCATTAATCTAGTAAAAAAGTAGCCAGAAACATGTACATGTACTCTATTCTGTAGTTTGCAATATCATTTGTAAATTTAAATTTCACAAACTGATTGTCATTTAGTAAGTTTACGAATTATTACTTCATAACTACGGTCATACAACGCAGGCGTTTTGGAATTAAAAAAATATCTGAAATGTTTGTGATCAATAAAACTAATTTGCATAGCTAAAGTCTTTATGAAAACTCACATTATACATTTGTATATTCAAGATGATTACAGAATTTGTTTTTATATATAACATGTTAACTAATAAATGGGGTTGGTAGTTGGTTGGTTAGATATTTAGAATGTAAGAAATGTTCTAGGTCGATTACAGTAAGAAATGGTGCCTAATATTAAAAAGTCACAAAGACGGACCCACAAACTTTATATGAAAACAAAAGAAAAGCAAACATTGTCACATTTTATATCAAGAATTTCTATTCTTCCAAATGCATGTACATATATCCTTCTACAGAAGATAGCAAACATAAATTTTACGACGTTTCTCCAAATTTTCTACAACTGCATAACAAACGTATACACAGTCAAATATATGTTATACTCATGTACATTGATGACGACACCTGTCTTATAAGGCTCGTTTACTATTTTAGTGAACGGAGCATGGAGTGCCTGGTCTAGCTGGAGTGATTGTACTGTGACCTGTGGATCCAATGGATATAGATCACGATCTAGATCATGTGACAATCCTTTACCACAAAATGGAGGTAACACATGTTATGGGAATGTGATGGAGTACAGTGGATGCACCATTGTGCCATGTCCTGTGAGCGGAGGATGGACAAATTGGGGAGACTGGTCAAAATGTTCATTGGATTGTGGCTCAGGTCTTAGACAACGTTCAAGAGACTGTACTAACCCAGAACCTCAGTATGGTGGAACTTACTGCTATGGACAGAACTCAGAATATGATACATGTGTTGGTACTGACTGTGGTGGTTGGAGTGAATGGTCTGAATTTAGTAATTGCTCAGTGACTTGTGGAACAGGAATGCACACTCGTATACGAACGTGTAATTCTACAGATTCTCGATATTGTGAAGGAAATTCATTTGAAACAGTGCAATGCACTGACATCGAATGTCCTGTAAATGAAGAATGGGGACCGTGGTCACCATGGAGCTCATGTTCGGCAACATGCAATGGTATAAGATTGAGAACTAGGTCATGCAGTCATTCCACACCAAACAGCTTAGATCACTTGTGTGTTGGAGAGTCTGAACAATCAGAGCAATGTCTATTAACTGATTGTCCTCTAAATCCACAATGGGGACCTTGGTCACCGTGGAGTATATGTGCTGTATCCTGTGGGGATAGTACAATTCAGAGACAGCGATATTGTCATCATTCTACCACTTCACAGTCTTGCCCTGGAAGTACAACAGAGAGTAAAACATGTTCAACATCTTCTCCTTGTCCAATCAATGGAAATGTTGGACCTTGGTCCCCATGGAGCACCTGCTCTGTTACTTGTGGTACTGGAATGAAAATGCGGACTCGATATTGTGATAATCCATCGCCAGCACATGGAGGGACTGAGTGTACACAACCTCTCAATGAAACAAGTACATGTGGGGACATTACCTGCCCTGGTAAGTTATCTAATCATAAAAATGCACAAATGTATCGAGCTCTATAAATAAGTGTATTGCATGTCCATGTATCTTATTATTAGTTAAAAATGATAAATTAATATTGAATTGATACATTTAGACTATTTGTCTACGGATATCCAAGGATAAAGCAGCTGTTGATAATAAAGTAGCATGACAATGGTTATCGAATTTTAAAGCCAATAAACAATAGTTTAAAATGTCCAAAGAACCTAACTGTATTCATATCTGGTTATTGGTCATTTCATTAAATACTAATGAACTTATTAATTGTTAATGCGTGTAACAAATATTTTTTTATGTAAATTTCCAAATTATGCGTATGTATGACATTTATTTGAGTCCCAAATCGGTTCTGGATGGGGACATTACTTTATGAATTTGCTTTAAAATCATATAAAATTTATCCGGTTACGGACGACGCACAAGATTTTATTATTCACTGAAGTTTAATAGGTTTGGTACAAGGCAATATTAATTTAGTATGAAATTGTAGCAATTATTAACCCATTTTTGCAGGTGCGACCAAGTTGTTTAAACGATTTGGTAAAGGTCTGCATATTAACAGTTTGGTGTTGGTTAAGTACGATACAAACGAATATCCCACCCATTTTGCGTATATACATCTTGAAAAAAAGTTATATGTATTTTTCATTTTTTATGCAGATATAATTCCGTTGACAGCTAGGGTATGGTGAATGGAGACCATGGTTGTGTTGTGGCATTATGAGATTTTATTTGTGATATTTTTGTCAATAAAACACATCTTAGAATTGTTTTGTTTATTGTATTGTATTTTGTAGTTAAGCATAATTTTATTGCAATCTGTTTCATGTTCCTGACTTACCTAAGGTTAAAAACAAAATTCTTACACACGCTTTACAATTATCTTGTCTTGGTCGCTTTAAACATGCCGCGTGAATATATCTTGAATATTTAGTAATGTTACGCATGGCTTGCACAGTTAGAATTTTTTTCATCTGTCATTGTCAAACCACGCTTTCGCATGGGAGCGTTTCAATATATCCATTTAACGCTTCCCATTTTCTTTGGTTCTGGAACATGCATTACTTCAATACAGACGGTGTTTTCTAAGACAACCAGATAAGATCAAATACCATGAATGAGATTTTGACATGAAATGGTTGATATGAATTGATATGCAACTGTATTTGCAAATCTAAAATTTGGACAAAGTAAAATACATTTTCCCAAATTCACTCCTAGATAACACACCTATGTACAGAAAGTACAATACCTCACCAGTAAATTATAATATACACACCAACCAAATTAAACATACAAAACCTGAATTTATATATGTGCATGTATTTGTAATGAAATGTAAATACAATTATTTTGTTCATGTTTTGTGAACTATTTTATTAAATAAAAAAATTGTATGAAGATGTAAACCTATATTTTGCAACCCACACGAAAAGATGAAATAGACGGGATATTCGTCCATTTTTGGAATGAGCTATTTTACTGTTAGATAGTGAAATCAGAAAATGACCGTGTTATTGGTGGTTATGCTACTGTTTCCTGATCACTTTGTGGTATATCTTACACTTTGTCGAGAGATATCCCTCTATAACTTTGTCTCACTACTCCAATACCAACAAAGCCAATATTGTGACATCTTATATCATTGCAGGTGGATTAACTACCGGAACAACAACAGAATCATCAGCAGGATTTACAACAGATTCTGCAACACAGAACTGGGGTACAGGCCCTGGTGCTACTGAAGCATTGATAGAGCAAACTGCTTCAGGTAACATACTGTGAACATTATAGTTGTTGTATTCACATAAATACATAGTCATGGATTTGGCATGGCTGATTTATCATGACGTTTTACTTTACGTTTAAGGCGTCTTGCTCATGAATTTTATCACAGTTGCAAACTAATGAGGCAGTATGGAACCCTCGTGTAAAATATTAACGAATTTTGACTAGTAATAACTTGGATATGCCAATTTATTCAGTCGCTTTAACAAAATTATTTACTCATTTTTAACGTCAAACTTTAAGAGTGTGTACTGAAAATAATGTCATTCCTCTTCGAGCCGGATTTTCGCATAAGACGCCACTATAAACAGTGATATTGCCACTTCCCGTTGGTACAAAACAGTAGCAAAATCCGTTCTGTTGTTACATTTAGCAAGAAACTTATCCTACAAGTCCTTTAAAATATAATCCGTAAAACAAAAGTTAGACATCCTATTACAATAATGTGAACATGCTTTCATTAAATGGTAAAAAGAACACTCTCTTTTTATTTGCCATACAACATGCGTAGAAAGACAAACGGCACACCAATGCAATTAGAGCGCAAAATATCTTAAATAGCATACCGGCTCATTTTGACAAAGCCTTCCACTTGAATTGATATCTACCACCCAGATACAGCATGCATATTGTAACATTTGTGTAATATGTAATACATTTTATGTTTTCAGCAAATCTTGGTGCACTGATTGGAGGTATTATCGGTGGTTTATTGTTTTTACTTATCATTATTGTCATCATTATTTGTCTTGTGAGGTTTGTATTGGTTATAATCGTCTTTGAAGTATCATATAGATTTACAGAATATGTGACTTTTATTAACGTCATGTAAGTGTCTATTGAAGTCACACAATGCATTTAAACTTCATTTGATTAACTTTTGATATATAACTAAAGTATTTTGATTGTTCGGGGGACGTAGAAATGCAGTCACTCTCATTCCCTTTTAAAATCTTATAATGTGTTCTAGGTTTTTCACTTCATTATATATACTTCTACGCCATGTGTCCTGAAATACATGTTAAGAGTGGATATACAACTGATAGTCTATATACTATTTTGCTCTTCATTAAGTATAAAAGATTCCACTTATTCATTTTTATGTTATATACTAGTTAAAGCTACTTAAACAATATTGCATTCATTAAAATCAATACCTCTGAAAATGCAACTACATGTATATCATTGTTGACTAATTATGCCAAAAGGTATAAAATAAAAATATCGAAGCTTGCAAAATCCGACCATTTAGCCTAGCACAAAAAGTGTTCGGGTTTTCATGGTGGACATTGTTTTTAATTTATGAACCCGCGCCGATAACGCAGTTGGATTTCCTCCATTAACATATGGAGAGGATTCCGGCCTTGTAGAAGGCTAGGTGAGTACTGGTTATAGACAAGGGTCCATGAAAGCTAGGTAATGTGCGCTTGACGCCGTAAAATGGCCAAACATATGTTGATACGGCATTAAACCCAATTAAAACATTCAAACTTGTCATATTTTCAGAAGAAGACGTGTGAAGGAAAAACCAAAGGAAGGATCACGATCAGTAAGATATATGTCCGGAGATGATGTGACAGTTACTGAGAATGCACTTTATAATTATGATGGTCAAACACCTGCTACTGCAACTAATGCTTTATTTGTTGGCGGAATACCAGAAACACCTTCTAGTCCTGGATATATTCCACATTTCTCAACAGACACTGGTGATAGGTATGCTGTAATAATGGACTCCACACGTGCAAAACCAAAAGTCAAAGAGAGACCAAGTTTGCAAACATTTAATACAACTAACACTGATCATAAATCATCTAAACCCGCTAATATCGATATCAATACTGACACTAAACAACTTGCTGATGATTTTAATGATGATTTTGACGATGATTTCGATGACGATTTTGATGATGGTCCTATCGGAGGTGGGATTGACAATCCCGGATATGAAAATCAATTTTTATCCGCGCATGCGCAACAAGATGTCGGCGAATCTAAAGCTGGTTCTCCTTCACCATATGACTATATAGATCATGATAAACTAAAACGAGACGATGAGGATTATGAACGTGAACAAACAGCAAATGATTATGCTACACTACCAGATGAAAAGGAAGACATTGATAATGGTGATAATGATAGATATAAAAGATTTATAAATACCAAACGTGATGATGAAGACGAGGATGGATATTTGAAATCACCAACACGAGAAAAAACATTCGAATATCCGCATGTCAACTGAGTTATATATCTTGCAATATTGTATAGTAAATTTTTAATTCGACTTCAGTGGTGAAAACATTAAACACATTGATTTAAATTCTCACTACAGTATTTCAAAACTAATGCTTGATTTAAATAAGCGGATTTACTGAATGCGCCAAAAGCAGTTTTAATAAAAGTTTACAAAATAGTTAGTGTAAATTATCTTGTGACATATGCGTATGTTATATAAGTCGTTAACTATTCTGATATAGTCGAAATTATTGAAATTGCTCTCAGTTAATTTCCGTTTGATATGGAAACTAGTTCGTTCATACCTGGCGCTTATATGAAATGACTTACATTTGAGTTGTAAACAAAGTGATGGTTGTTTCTTTTTTTATTGTTGTTCACTTCCGAATATGTATTACATGCCATTTTAATTCTTACTGACTATAGATATTGGTTTGGTAACGTATTTGATATTGTAAGACTTGTTCTTGACCTTGCATTACAAAATATCACTGTAAATCACTTTTTATGTAACAATGTATTGCTTTATAAAACAATGTCATAATCAGATTTTATTAATGCACGACTTTTATACAGACATATATCCACAACTGTACTCGTGCAACTTAAAAACTATGTGCAATTATTGAAGAATTGAATGATTGGTTTAGAATAAAACATATACTCGAGTTTTTGATATGCCAAATTAAAATAGCAAATGCTTTAGCACGAGTCATTTGAGCGTATCAAAGCAAGTGCCTACGCTTGCAATTAAATATAGAAAATATGTATGTTATTACGATCCAAATAGAAAATGAATACTTTGATGGTTACGTTTCATTAACACTTGGGTTTAACGGAGATATGTGTTCAATTATTAAGTCTAGATTACGTCACGGTAAAAATGGAGTGGTGTTAGATCTATAAAATCCGCCGGCCTACATTGTCAAAGAAGCAAAAAGGGGCCATAATTTTTAAATTAGAGAAAACGTTTGTGCTTAATTATATAAGATAAAAGTGTTTGTGTGTCCTAGGGACGATAGCCTGGTAAAATGATCGCTGAATACGACTTGTTGTCTATTGCAGAACGCTAAAACTAAACTAAAAATGTGTTCATCAAGTCTAATCCGTATGCTCGTCGCTTGCTTTATGTATATCACAATAAGTTATCAAATGTACACCTTAAAGTGTAAATTATGTTGCAATATATAACTATAGTTTTTTTAATTTAATGTTTTGTCATTTGTATATAGTAAATGCATTTTTTTATCATTACTGTTGTTAAATTGTTGATTGAATAAACATGTTTTATATGTATGTGATGTTCATAAGTTGTTCTTACTTAAACGCAACCGTGGCAGAATACTTACTAAACAATATGATATAAAATGTGAAACCCTTGATGTCAGTCAATATTGCAGAATGGACATGTGATGTCAATAACAAGTGGCCTTTTGATAAGTTCTACATATGCATAACCTCCTTAATACTCAATATACACCCAAATACAGGCCGGGTCTTGTACACCAATTGCCAAACTCAACATACAACGCAGTAAGAAATTCCACTGTTTATTCAAACAGCAGGCGTGAATCTTTAATCTAAGATTTAAAAGAAATGCAGGCGTACTTCATTATACGGCTCAACAGTTCCCCGACTATCAAAGACTCAGGGCTGAGCAGAGACTTAAATGGAACTAAACTGCGCGCTAAGAAGAAGTGAACCGTTTGGACTTACCAAGCTATAATGTTTAACTCTAAGACGATGAGTACCCCAAAGCATGAGATTAATAACAATTAGACCTACATGTAATAGCATGGTGTACCTATCGTTATTTCATTTGCATTACATTGATGCAAATGGTCAATAATCAGTACTGACTGCTATGTATAACTATTGACTAAACAGACTAAATGCACAAGACTAGTGTAATAGTTTACTTATACTGGCATATATATTTCATTTTAAAATCACATTGTACATCATTTAACAGAAACAAATGGTCTAAAGGATCTCTATTGTACCAATATATAGAAGCACATCTTTCAGTGTCTGTACTAGGTTCATTCTCATGCCATAAATAAGTAGAAACAATCTGATTGGATGTCAGCCATCTAAACACAGAAACATCGTGTGTGTCTTGTTTTGCACCAACCCAATATTTTACTGTAATGAAAAAGAATAGATATTATAATTCTAGATAAAGCTTGATACAAAAATATACAATTTTGCATATAACCTGCATACATAATGCAAGTTTTGCTTTATTCGTACCCGGGTCGGTAGCGCAATTGGTAGGGCACCGGGATTTCGAATCTTGTGTCCCGAGAGGGGGGGGGGCGGGTTCGAATCCCACCCGGGGAGGTTGCACCCTTCCATGAAAATTCGACTATCATGCCAATTTTCCTCCGCTAATAAAATATATGGAGAAGTTTCCGGCCTTGTGGAAGGGCAGGTGAGTACTGGTTATAGACAAGGGTCGAGGAAAGCTAGGTTAGATGCGCTGGTCGCCGTTATATGACCTATACAATGTGTTGCTACTGTGTTAAACCCAACAAAATAAATTAATGCTATATTCGTTTGTGTCAAGATGCATACCCATACGTTACTTTGATAAGCAATCTTTTTTGTTTTATACATTTAATCAGTTGCATTTCGTTCTCTTATGACGTGATTCGGGGCGTTACAACGTTGAAAATAGTTATGAACAACAAGCTACACATTGATTCAAAACAACCAATGTTGCACCACTTAATTCCCCAAAACTAAACATATTTATACCGGTTATTAAGTTCTGAAAGACTATGCGACCACTCAATCGCAATTAATATGATGAATAATTCTCCAGAAATTTTTTCAGGACATAGTGGAAATAAGTTCATTATAATACTATTGTTTACTACATACAAACCTGTTCTGGTTCAAATGATGTGTACAGCAACCCAAAGCAAAAATTAACTTTGACAAAATCAAGAAAGCTAACTCCTTCACAAATTAATATGCAGTGCTTAACAAAATTCCATGTAATTGAAAAATAAACTGATACAAGAAAAAGATATTCACACTTTCATACGAAACACAAATAGTTATCTAAGCAAGTCTTAACTTAGTGTTAAATAATTTTACCAACATATAAGTTACATTATATTACATCAATAAGCTTCTATATGGTAAAATTTACAGCAATTCATTGTTTTAAAACATCATTAATTTTGTCAAAGTACTTTTAAATGGCATTGGAAAATATGAATGATAATTCTTACCCCCTCCAGCTCCTCGTAGTATTTCATTAAAATAATCCACTTCCTCTCTGGTGACTGGTTCCAGTAACTCAGTGTGTTCCTTGTTACAATGGTTCCTGGCATTACCCCAGCTTAATGTCTGATTATATATCTTATAACAAAGATTAAATTGTGAGACAAAAGTATAAGTATCTGGACAGCTGTCTGAAAAAAAAATATACATGTAATATATGTATAAATACAATGACGATATACAGTTAGAGAAAACCCGGGTCGATAGCGCAGTTGGTAGCGCACCGGGATTTGGAATCTCGTGCCCGATGGGGTGCGGGTTCGAATCCCATCCGGTGAGGTTATATCCTTCCGTGAAAATTTGACAATAATGTCGATTTTCCTCCGTTGATTAGATAATATGGAGAAGTTTCCGGCCTTGTGGAAGGGTAGGTGAGTACTGGTTATAGAAAATGGTCGAGGAAAGCTAGGTTAGGTGCCCTGGACGCCGTAAAATTACCTAAATTGTGTTTACACGACGTTAAATCCAGTAAAAATATATAAACCAATATCGTGCGTCATTACTGCTCTTAAAACATTTACAAATGGATTTCTACTGTATTCTGAATTATATTAATTCAAAGATTACCAACGAGCTTCTCCAGAGGAAAATGCCAAAAATACTAAACTAATACTCAACTAAAAGACTTAATTCGTGTACTAGACATTGCTGTCCAGAGAAAGCACACGTTTCACCTTTCAAATTATTAACATACTTGAGCTCTGCGTTTCGGTGCATGATTAGACCAAACGGTATCTATGTAACTTTATGTAGATGCAAGGTCACAGTGAATTACTAACCCCAGGATAATAAACGTGATATTTTAATATTCACTTTTGGATCCATAAAGTGCTTTATAAATTAAGAGCAAAACCCATGTATTATTTGAAATCCATACGCCAAGTAAGTATATATATATTGAGCGGAAACCATTTAAGTGGACGTACAGACAGTGCCAAAGACAAAAACCTTGAACTAAAAATATAGACACAAATTAACACTTAAGACGAAAATCCTTAATACAGAATTGTAGAATTCTCAGACTGTTTGTCATGTATTAAAGGCATTACCTGTTTTCCATTTGAGTTTTATAACACAACAAAATGTTGATTAATTAATAACAGAAAACTGTTATTTTACCTGCTATTGTTTTAACTGTTGTTGTTGGTATAACGTTGGTTGTGGTTACTGCTTGTATATGTTGTATTGGTCTTAGTAGTGAACAATTACTGTAATACAATAGATAATTAACATTTAAAATCATCATACAATTCAGTCTTTGTCAATTTCATTTTTCCATGTACCATCAGGACAATCTTCGTCAACGGACAATAAGGTTGACAAGCTGGTTAGATTCCAGTAGTTGTGGATATAAATTACTTTACAGTACACAAATAAATACGTTTGCCATGTTCAAGTTCATTTGCTAAATCAATATTCTTCATTGAAATGTCATTTCATTTTCAAATTTTACTTGAAATTGTTACATTTTCCGCAATAAAGTAGATTGTTCGCTATTTCATCATTACTGTTTTGTACTTTTAGTCATTTTCCTGCACTTAAAGAGTTCGTCTACATTTAGTGAAAATTGAATTAAATACTGCATTATCTTTTCAACCATGAAAAGAATATACCGTGTGCACAAAAATACTATCGGGTCATTCATTAACAAAACGAATAATAATAATAATAATAACGACATTATTTATTGTGGATAACATATTTGGTGTAAACCAATTTTCAATATGGTCCACGAATAAATGATAATTTAAGAATTTGTTGAAATGACTATTTGTTTTTTTTTTGTTAAATTTGTTTTTGTTAATCCTAAAAGCAGAATTTTCCCCCATGGACTTTCGTAAGTAACTGTATAAACATACTGGTTACAGTAATCGGTGGAACAGCATCCATGACATGTATCTCTTTTACCTATTAAAACATCACCAGACATTGGACACTGAAAATAGAAGTTGTAATGAGAACAACGGTATGATTAGTTCTCCAGTTATATTTATGGAGCATACCAAATATTTGTATGCCTACTAAGTAGCTTTTAAAGTTTTGCTTTATTAAATGGTTGTTTTGCTTTACTAAAGTTTTTTTGTTTTGTAATTATAATTGTTGTGGTTGTTAAAACATACTATACAAGCAACCAAATGTGTTTAAAATAATTTTGCATTGATACTCGTGGACATTTTCTAAATTTTCTTTGCCTCCAAAATTTGGTCAGCAATGAGTAATTTCTTTGCATTAAGTAATTACATTAGCATTAAATCATATGAACAGTTGTGAAAAATATTCCAACATATCATGTTTCAAGTTTAATTCTTGTTACAACTTATAACTGACCACGTA
Organism: Mactra quadrangularis; assembly: GCA_025267735.1. Classification (NCBI taxonomy): domain Eukaryota; kingdom Metazoa; phylum Mollusca; class Bivalvia; order Venerida; family Mactridae; genus Mactra; species Mactra quadrangularis. The sequence goes on from CM046309.1 coordinate 7,348,358, forward strand.
TTCTATTGCAACTACATTATTTCGTTCCCAGGCTACTCGGTTACAATGAGCAATGATGTACACTATTTAATTACTTATTAAACATTCTGGGGTAAAATTTCCTATGTAAAATATTAAAATCTTACCACACGACAGCCAGATCTGTATAAATTATCCCCACCAACACTGGTGAATGGTTCTATATAACATTGCTGTAAAAATATGATTATATGAATATTAAGTAAACACCAAAACTTCTCAGTAAGAAGCCAAAGATTGCACACTGGCGTGATTTGGAATACATGTCTACTTATAAAGATTCATTGTGTTAAAAGAGTCGTTGGAAGAAGGTGTTACGTGTACTAGTACTTTAAGAGAGTAACGGCAGGGAATAATGATTCGATGAACTGGCTTTCATAACCAAAGACTAAAGCTTATTCAGATAGAAAGCACATGGATGTAAAAACTTATTTGTAAGATAATTATATTTCTTCATTCTATCATATATTATATGACAAAATAAACATTTTTGTTACATAAAAAACTAATGGTAAAATATTTTATTAGTAATAAAGATTTTTGACGGTGAATATGGGTCCTTCTACCCTGAGAGCACATGTACCTCAAAGCGTTAGCCGAAGGGTTATGTGAAGCTTCGAGGGGTAGAAGGACCCATATAAACCGTCAGAAATCTTTATAACGATTTTATAATACTTCAATTCCCTATAAAATCGGTCGGGAGCTCATATAACAAATGCAGTATTATTGTTCAATTTCCCTGCTGCGCACCCAATTGCTTTTTAGTACGTTTGATCATGACGTCATACTGGCGACCATGTTATGATGTGTGATAGGATTTACTATTTGACATTTGAAGTTTCAAGCTTATACTTTTCGTGGATTTAAGGATCGGTAGTACACGGATCTATTTAAAAAGAACAAAAATGCACACGGACGATTAGGATATATGAACTTTATTAAGGAAACACTCGCTGACGGGATAAACTGTTACTGCACGATGGAAATGGTTTTCCGAAAATAGAGCAAAAGAAAATCTACGTGGACGAAAGACCTTTGACAGCCAGTTTCATTACTTATTCTTAATGCATAGCTTGGTTTGCTTCAATGAATGAAACGCAAGTCAACCTTCGCATTAACTTTATAATGACTGGAATATTCGTCGTATTTAACACAGTCACTCACCGAATGGAAGAAGCACAGTCCATTGGCAATGTGATGTTGGAGTTGTAAAGCGTCAAATTTTGGACCCTTGATTTACAGTATTGTGAGTAATAGATTTGTTATTCATGTTGAAAACCCGCTGTATAACGTTATTTTATAAAGAACAGGACATCGATATGTCTTATTTGATTATAAATGTTAAGATTATAAAGAGAAACATTTTCGAATCGATGAACAAAATGGCGGACATTTGACAAGAATTTTTGTTGCATTGTTATGGGAGGCTACCGAAGGGGACACGGTGTATATGAACTCACACACGGTGTATATGGATTTTTTTCGCACACCCGATCAGCCAATCAAAAGCAGTCAATTTTCTTGAAGTATTATAGTTATATGTATATCATATGTTTGTATTGCCTATGGACACATGTCTTTTTGCAATAAAATTATGTCTATGTCTATAACTGTTACCTCGTTTTGCTGACAGCCGGTCACTTTTTCACAGAACTCTGGTTTGATGGCACCATATGGACAGTTGAAGCAAACAGGACCACGTTCACTTGTGGGGGCCAAAGCTGTTAATAAATATACAATGAAACTCAAGTAAAGACTTTCATGGCTTTAGTTAAATATTTCATGTAACTTAGTTAAAGCATAGTAGAAATTTGTGTCCATGATAACATTATTGAAATATAATTATTATACGTGGTCATTGCCTGTCTTTATTTCTTTGAAATACTACAACACGTGTATGCTTAAGCAAACATATCAAAAGAAGTGAACTTGTTCTAGCGGTAGAGTCATTGATGTGGCCAAGATAAAATATCCATGGAAAGCCAGCAATACGTTAGTCCAAACCATCCAAAACCCACTTCGTTGTTCCTGGTTGGCGTAACACGTGACCAGAAAATATTGTTGTGTTTACTCGAGTAGGAAACTTATCAAACTGGTATAGTGCAGCATATTTGCGAGAAATTGAAATTTAAAATGTGGCAATAATATAGGCCGTGAGCCAGATACACTTTTGCTCCCCCCCCAGGGGGAATTTTCAAGACCCATATTTTTTTATTCCCCTATCTATCCTGAGTACAACAGTACAAAGTTTGCAAGTTTCCAGTGGGGCATTGCTGAGAAAATCAACTTTTAATTGTATAGGTATATAGCAATTTTTGTTCTATTTTTATCGATTTATTTTTGCAAAAACCATTAAATCATGTTTGCAACACCAAGTTCTCTTGATATTGTTTGTCAATTAAGAAGAAAATGTGTCTTTTGTGTTTTATAAAGGAAATTGTTGTTGATACTGAGCTCATAAGTACCTTAAAATGTAAGATACGTTACTGTACCTTTGCGCGCAGACTATGAAACATAGCCACATAAAGTAGTCATAATACACTTGCTTTTTAAGATATAAAATCTTGTTGTATATAAGAATATGATTTTTATCTTGTTCCTCAGAAATATTAACTTACACTAAGCTCATAAACTTTGTCGCCAAGAGTGTTGAAACATACATAACCATAAAAAATCCATTTTTTTTCAAATTAGAAAAGATTTCATACTTGTAAAATATTTTAAAACATAAGATCAGATATGAATATATATGAAATAAAAACGATTGTCATTAAGTATTCAATGACATTTCATTAAATTTCAAACTTCAAATTTTCGGGTAGACATTTAAACATGAAACATACGTGACCATGGTTTTTCAACTAATGTGCAATATCTTAGTTGACTTCACGTTTACTAATTAGTCTCTCTAATGAACTCTTCATTTATGATTACTACTTTTGCCATTCCTCAGGATTGTCTAGAGATAATGCTGTCAAAAGTATCAAATATAACATACGTGATGTAACATACGTTACCGTTAAAATGATATACCGATCTTACAGTGCGGAGAAGGGTTAAACGATTACATATTAAAAATTGGTTTACACCAAAAATGTTATTCACAATGAATGAAGTCGTTATTATCTCATTGAAAAATAAATGACATCTTCAACCAGACTAAAACAAACATGAAACTGTGTGCATCCCAATGGCTTTGATAAATTAAACTATGAAGATTTTTAACCATTGCATGCAATATAAGCATAGAATCCTTCATAGCAATACTCAAATCGATATTTTTGCAATTCATTTGTTACTTCAGTTCTTACTAGATGTAACCAAATCTCAAATGTAACCAAAGCGTCATTTGTTCTCTTCTTATTCAATAAAACATGGTTTTATGAATTGTAACATACGTTACGTTTGGTTAAGTATGCTTCATATAAAATGTATCATAGTTGATGCTTGTTTGTTTGCTTGTTTCCCAATGTTTCGCTTTTTTGGAAACTTGAAACGTTTAAGCTCTGAATGTTTCTTTTATACCATGTCTTTAGTGTAAAGGAACACAAAATGTCTGTTGAATTTAACAGCAGCGAAATAATGTAGTTGGACTTTTATAAACACACGTAACCACAAGTTGTTGTAATTCCTTACAACAAAAAACAGCACAATTTATGTCCGAATTTATTTTTTGTCGTAGATGAACTTTAATACATCCCGGATGATTTTGTTGCAGAAATATTTAAGGGAACATGGTACATAAGCATGGTACAACAAATTGATAACGATAAGGAAGCAAACACATCGTTCATGCAACAACGCCGATCTCTTATCTAATGGCAAACCCTTGAGGATGTAATTTTGGGTGACAAATGACTTTTTATAAGAAATAAGTGTGCCAATACCTAATGGAATAATATAGGAGAACGTTTTGATTTTTTGCTTCAAAGTGATTACTGCATGAACTTTGAACACAATTGATCTGTTACTATTTTCTGAGACTAATTTGTAACCTTTTAAACTCTTAATTTTAACATGTTTCCCTTAATTTTGAAGGCAATCCTTATTGATGTAATTAACAGTATTTAGATATGACATAGTACATAGAAAATAGTTTGTGCTACAATTAAATTATTTAAACTGTTGTACTGGGAGTGACAGATAAAATTGGGATGCGATATTTTAAACAGTGTTGTTGTAACATACGTTACTACCTATTTCTTTCTTAAGGCATTCATAATTATGAACTTTTCGGTGAGTTAAGTATATAAACTTTTAAAATGTATTCATTGATTTTGATTTTTCACGGCTATGGTACTTGAGTTTCTTTCGATTTTTCCAAGTTTGAAAGTCATTGTTTCAAGGTTTATAAATGTATTTCTGTAATTTTCCTTAAGTTGATCTAAAATTTAAGTCATATTTGAGCGAAGGGGCGTCCTGAATTTATTATTTTGTAGTAAATGTATTTCCAGTATCAACCATTTGCCTTCCTAAAGTGCTAAAATCATAGACAAACATACAAATAAAGAAGAAAAAATAAAGTTTTATTAGTGTGGTCCGTATAGAAACATACGTTACCATAAAAAATAGGTGCTTTTATTCAAATATGTGTAAAATTAATTTAGTCTGACTAACGAATGACCCTTCCCGTAAATACTTTATTCATTTGTCCATCTTGTAAAACTTTTATTAATAACTGAAAGTTATCATTAAAATCAAGAAATAAAAATATATAAAGTGGAGATTTCCTTTATGGCTGACATAAGAGAACAGAGAAACGATGCACTTGATTTGTTTCTATTTTTAGTCTTGCCAACACGAAAGTACTCTACCTGTCAAGTGGCTCTCTAGAAATAGCAAGAAATAAGGAACGCCAATCTGTCTGTTTTATTTATTGTTTTAGAAAAAATGGCATGTTCAAAACTAGACTAAGAACGTAATAGGAAAAAGCACCATTTTTGTGTTGAAAAGAGGTATGAAAAGAGTCCCTCAACATCCCTGCCTCCTCACATATTGGTGTTAAGAAATCACCACACTGCTTAGTATCGGAAATGCACAGGAATGACGTTACAGGGTAACCCAAAATCCAAATCGTTGTCAAAAACAAAATGGCTTCGTAATTAAGATGTGTCGAAATAGAATACCGGAGGACAGTAATAAGAACATTTTGGCATAGAAAATGGCCATAGGGGGTCATGAAGTTCAAAGTCCTAGAACTCTGTAAAGCCCCTACAAAACTTTGCAAACTTTTATAAGTGAATTGCAACTACCATGTGGGTTAAATAATTATACGATAGATAATTACTTCCAGGAGGAGCGATGTCATATACTGGCTTTAAAAGCACTTATGGTTTTACCGGAAAATGAGAATGAGCGATGTTTCAAAGTCCCATAAATCTGTAAAGCCCCAACAGAACTTTGCAAAGTTTTTATCAGTGAACTGTTACTTTCATGTGGGTTTAAAAAAATATACAATAGATAATTATTCCCAGAAAGGAGCAATGTCTTAAATTTGCTTTAAAAGCACTTATGGTTTAAACCAAAAATGAGAATTGGCGATATTTCAAAGTCACATAACTCTGTAAGGCCTAAACAGAACTTAATAAACTTTTATCAATGAATGACTACCACGTTAATGGGTTAAGCAAATCATACATTTGAAAATTCCCCATGTGGGGAGCAATTCTATAAACTGGTCATGGTCAATTAATATTTGACTGGAAAATGAGAATGGGCGATATTCCAAAGTCCCATAACTCTGTAAAGCCCGAGCACAACTTTGTAAACTTACATCAGTGAATGCCTAACATTATATGGGTTAAGAAAATCATAACCTTAAAAATTCTCCATGTGGGGAGCAATGTCATATACTGGCTCATGGTCTATTATGGATTTGACTGGAAAATGAGAATGAGCGATATTTCAAAGTCCCATAACTCTGTATTGCCCCAACAGAACTTTGTTAACTTTTATCAGTGAATGCCTACCACTACATTGGTTAAGAAAATCATATCCTTAAAAATTCCCCATGCGGGAGCAATGTCATATACTGGCTCAAAAATATGATGAATTTGACCGGAAAATGAGAATGGGCGATATTTCAAAGTCCCATAACTCTGTAAAGCCCCAACAGATCTTTGTAAACTTTGATCAGTGAATGCCTACCACTATATGGGTTAAGAAAATCCTACCCATGAAAATTCCCCGCGTGGGTATATACTGGCTCAAGGTCTGTTATGGATTTGACCAGAAAATGAGAATGGGTGATATTTCAAAGTCCCATAACTCTGTAAAGCCCCAACAGAACTTTGCAAACTTTCATCAGTGAATGCCTACCACCATATGGGTTAAGAAAATCATACCCTTGAAAATTCCCCCTGGGGGGGGAGCAATGTCATATACTGGCTCAAGGTCTAATATAATAAAGTTAGATTATCTAAATGTAATATAAACAAAAGAAGTACACACGAGTTGATCCACATCCTTCGTTATTACAGAAATCACTATGACAACATTCTGAACAAATTGTGATGTCACCAGTATCTTCGAATGACGTCACCTCTGACGTATTATATAACGTGTCACTACTTGTACATCTCTGTAAATATCAGTTTATTATACATGTATTTAGATTAAATACTGTGCTCTCCAAATTGGATGAAAGATAAAGTTTTAAGACAAACTGATTATGTCGCAAATAATTTACTAAAAGTTAAACTTATTATTGTAGCATACTTTAAGTCATAAATTAATTAATTACTTAATATCTTGAGCAGATTTTCATTACTCGTTGTTTTCTTCTCCATGATAATATAGAATTGATATTATCGAACGACTTATGCAAGGTTTGGTACATAACCAGCAAATTGTAGTCTAACAAATCCAAGGTCACCTTAATGTTGTTTTTTATTTCAAACGTTTGAAAGTCAGAATGTACAAATACCCGAGAAATATTGAAACCTGGAAACATTTGAACACTTTTGTCCTGTACAACAGTTGTTTGCTGTGAAATGTCGTTATTTGAAGACCAAAGAACATAATGAATGTGATGAGGAACAGATTCTTGACAAACCATTGTGTCATTCACAATTTCTTATAATGAAATTTTCTTTATGAATCCCTTTTTCAAGAGCATTCTACTACAGTGAAGTTCCGCTATTAGGACCAACAAAATCGACGGTCTTAATGGTAAAAAAGTCTTATCAAAGGTAGCATTTTCTTCTCAAATTAGGCATTGGGGTCTTTATAATTGACAAAACAACGCGTGATTTGAAATAACAAAAGTGGTCTTAATAGCGGAACTTTACTGTAAATGTATGAAAATATAAAGATAATATACTTACCAATTCATCAATACAACCGATATCATAGAAACCATGACCACTACGTGATACATATTGTAATACATGACATACCTAGAAACATAGAAACCATGGCCACTACGTGATACATATTGTAATACATGACATACCTAGAAACATAGAAACCATGGCCACTACGTGATACATATTGTAATACATGACATACCTAGAAACATATATACATATAGAAACCATGACCACTACGTGATACATATTGTAATACATGACATACCTAGAAACATATATATATATAGAAACCATGGCCACTACGTGATACATATTGTAATACATGACATACCTAGAAAAATATATATATATATAGAAACCATGGCCACTACGTGATACATATTGTAATACATGACATACCTAGAAACATAGAAACCATGGTCACTACGTGATACATATTGTAATACATGACATACCTAGAAACATATATATATATATAGAAACAATGGCCACTACGTGATACATATTGTAATACATGACATACCTAGAAACATATATACCATGGTCACTACGTGATACATATTGTTATACATGACATACCTAAAAACATATATATATATATATATATATAAAAACCATGACCACTACGTGATACATATTGTAATACATGACATACCTAGAAGTATATATAACAATAATTCTGAAGCCATTAGGTTCAACCAGCTTAATAACGGCATACAGACTTGAATACATATTCAGCATTAAAAATTAATCACCAAGTACAAAATGGCTTAAAGGCACAACTTATAAATCCGATAATAACAAATAACAAATTTTAATTGTAGTAAAGTGGTTACATCATAATCGGCGTGAATCAAATGCTGTTGTTGCAGGGCCTCAGTGATTATGTCCATTCACCGCAACATACTGAAACATATATTATCAAGCCACGAAAAAAGCATGCAATACAGGTGTCAAGATCTAGGATAAGTTGTTTCTTAAAGACTGATAATAAATTGATAATAAAGGATGACTTATAAAGAATCTGTCACTATAATCGTTACTATGGGTGTTTTCGTGAAAAAAATGTTAAAATAAAAATTTAAGTTAATTTTACCTCGTGTTCACCACACGTGGTCACGTGATCACAGTCACGTGGTAAAGGTAAACGTTGACAATCAAAACATGTTATACCGGCTGTATCTGGAATAATAATAAAATACATTATGTAAATCTAGAACATTACACTGCTTAAAATGGCAGATTTATGTTTGACTTTTAGTAGTACACGTATTTGCCGTTATGTGTTGAAAAGTATTGTACTGGCACTCAATTTATATTATGAAGTTTGATTTGATCAAAATTTAAAACAATTTCAATGTTCACTTTTTGAATCATTTAAATGTACAAAACCAATATCATTTTACAACAGAGACAGTAACAAACGAACTTGTTACGTTTTCAAACAGTAATCAATCGAGAGCCATCTCGTTCAATACGTTATTACATCACCGTCATGAAGAATAATTAATGATGGCCAAAAAACGCTTAATGCCCAAAATATACCATTTAGTGATCGCATGTATATCGTATGATAGCGTCAACACTAAACTAACTGACGAGGAACTTACATCTTGCATGGCAATACAAAGTCTTAAATATATCGTATATTTCAAAACGTAACATTACAAAAACAAAGGTCACATAGTACTGAAAGGTCAAGAAATAAAACCACTCACCAGTATATGTTAAAGTGACCAGTAAAAGTACACTGACAAGTAAAGTTGACATTTTCATTTACAGTATTCTACTGGACGTGTTTATCTCTACATGTATATACTTGTACTTACAATGTCACAGATCTTATCTACAGTAAAACCCCTCTTAACCGGACTTGCTCTGAACAGAGAAAAAACTCCAGTTTGGAGAGGTTTTTGGAATGGAGGGGGTTTACATTCTGACTATAATATTCAACATTTGTGTTTAATGTTAACCTACCTTGATCTTGTATTTTATGTGATCTTAACCTGGTAGTACGTGTAAATCAAAATGCAGTATTATTATGCTGATGCATTTCTAGATCTATATGTTTGCCTATACGTGATAAAAACAGTTGTAACCCATAAATATACAAACATGCTTACTTGTAACCAAAAATTATTCATTGGTGATTATATATTTGTACAAATGTCTGTTGGCACAATCCTGATAATATGATAAACAGATTCACATTTACAAACAAAAAGAAACAGTGAGTCATTTGAATAAATGGTTGTTTGTCGTATCTTCGACCCGCAGGATCTGAGACAAAAACACAAAACACCCGCGAGACGACAATGCGACATGGCATTATTCAGCCACGATTGGCTGTAGTAAAATGACTTGTCAGTTTTTTTCTCAAATTTTATTCGTTGAAGAACTTTTGGATTGTACTGTAAAATTATGCTTGTACTATCATTGTACTTGCCATATGTATATTCACAACTACAGGTCGTCCACGTAAACATTGCGTATATAAACACAGCCAGTTTCATTACGCACCAATATTAAGGGGTGAATTACTTCAACAGCGTTTATAGTTTAATTAGTTCAAACTTAATTTAAAGACATATCATTATAAAAAACTTACTATGTGCATACACACTATTCAAAATAAATGTTACATATAAAATGGTCTGTTTGAATCAGTAAAATGCTATTCATACATTAACTTATTCACCTATTTAGAGGTCAAGTCTATTGTTCAAAGTACAAAAACACGCATGACCTAGAATACGACCTGTAGTGTATATATGTACAATAGTCTGTATTTTTGAATGGCCATATGCTGAACATACATTTGTATACGGTGCTTCATACATGCTTATTCAAGTAGTTATCACTTTTAGAACGTTGAAAGTAGTTGAGAAGTAATAGTTAAAAAAAGTATTTGCATTTGACCCAAGACTTCTTGCATTCAGCTTTCTTTTCGTACATAGAAATTCTACAATTTAACATTGAAAACATTGCATTAGATTTACTATCAAGAAAGTTACCATCTGTTCGTCAAATATTAAATAATTCCATGAAACCGACAAATACAATATAGAAATCTATCTTTTTAACGGATGTATATTTTTTCTCAACAGTAAAACAGCAAGGAAGAAAGGTTAATAATTGGATAATAAATTTATATCGTAATAGAACAATAATGTTGTTAATTTAAAGGTCAATTTGTAAGTTTATGAATGTACAGGTCGTCCACGTAAACATTGCGTATGTAAACAAAGCCAGTTTCATTACATACCAATATTCAGGGGTGAATTATTTTTTCAGTTTTCTAGTTTAGTTATTTGACACTATTTTTATGAACATACCACTATATAAAATTTATGTGCATATGAACAGTATTTAAATAAATGTTAAATATTAAATGTGTATGCTTTAATCCGTCAAATGCTTTTCATGCATCAGCTTATTCACCTCTTCAGTGGGCCAGCCCATTGTTCATAGTACAAAAACACGCATGACCTAGAATACGACCTGTATTCTTATCTTCACTGGTATAACTTAAGGCTATGTTTATTTTTACTATAAATCATACTAAGAGAAAAAAGAAAACAATGATCTTTGTATTAAAAATATACATACTTTTAGTGAGTACCACAATGACATGTAAGTTTTCTCTTTGTTTTTTAACCTATATATGGAAATCTAAAATGATCTCATGGTGCAACAAGTGAACATATTTGTAATTTACAAAAATAATACATTTATAAAGTACAGTACAACCTCTTTTGAACAACACCCACTGGGAGGGACTAAAATGTGTTGCTGTTCAGAGGTTGTTGCTTTACAGAGGTTAATATCAATAAAATTATGCTTAATGGGAAATTTCAAAAAAAATTGCTGTGCAGAGGATTTGCTCTGTAGAGGGCCGCTCTGCAGAGGTTATACTGTATATGATAATTTGGAGTATATCAAATTATAAAACTGCGTACATGTACCAGAGAATCATCATGGTGACCTAACTTCTTGAATCTCATCAACTAAAGACTACATTGATCTACACAAAATACTCGTACATTTTCTAATTATAAACACATTGTGTCACGCATCCAATCTGATCAAAACCCGATCTAAAATGTTCCGCTCGCATACTCGCTAATTCAATTTAAGCCTTTTTCAAACGAGGGTCACGTTCAGGCGACCTTTTCTCATCATAATATTCATGACGAAATTGTTATGAATGTAACTTGTTTACATCGTCTACGTCACGCAATTTGAAATGAGCCGCCCAATCGCCGACTGTGAATAATACCGTTGTTAAATTAGCATGCAAAACTTGGTCTAAAAATATAAATTACGAAATCAAAATGTGATTAATAGTGTTTTCGTCTAGATGAAAGCTGCGCATTGATTGGTCAAAACAAAGTTCATCTCGCCGTGACCTTCCACTGAGACAGTAGAGATCCTGTACGACAACGCTCTACAGAATATCTGTTTACGGAGATTGTCTCGCATCGGGCTTAGATATATAAGAGCAGTAGTGGTAGGGCACACGCTTAGGGTAGAAAAATGCAGTGTGCGGACTTCACTGGATGCGTTGCTAATTTCCTGGAGCAAGAAAATTAGTAAATTACCTACATTTTTTCACTCCACAAGGTAGGCACTGTGAGTGAACACCTGCCTAAAGGTGATAATGTTCAAATAAGTAAGTTTACTCAAGCATCAAAGAAGGAAACAGAGTTAATAACATATCATCGAACAAGATCAAAGTGAGAGGTAAATGTTAAGTGGTAATCGTAGAATGAACAATGTAAAATTATCATCAGACCCCTCTGGGTAAATACATGTTTAACCTTATAATGACTAGCCAATCAAATTTTGCTTATATTTATTTTTTTCAGATGCTATAAAATGTCTAGATTGTCAACGAGTACCTTTACTGCGGGACTGTAACCACGTGTCTAAATGTGGTGCACACGAGGTGACTACCACTTTATAAATTGGCTTTATGTTGAATTATGGTATTACCCTGTACATTATCTCGATTTGAGCTTTGTTGTTTAAGTGTTTTGTCGTGTCACTAATTTACAACAACAAAAACAGTGAAGCGTTTTAAATAACATAAAAAAGAAATGCATAGGTAGATAAATGGATGTTTAGTGCTTTACCCATTTTAAAGATTTAAACATATGAAGTTGCAACATTATTAGATTGTTATGCGAAAACTATTACGCAAGGTGGTAATCTATATCTCAGTAAAAACAATAACGCTGTCTTGGCAGCTAGACTGACTCGTTTGACGCAACGTTGATTGTTGAACGGATGTCAAAACAGACTGATGTGCTCAGAAATAATAATTCACTATCTATTATAGGTATGTAATATCAAACAGTACGTATCTAGAAGTGGAAATATTTTCTTTGATTCTGGTTGCATTGACAGATTGGTAAGTTTTTAATACTGATTTATTTTATTCGCAAACAATTAACATGTTATAAAAGACAAAACTACATTTCATATTACAACTGCTACGTAAAGAAACTGTTATTATTTACTAATACAATGGGCAACATTTACAATACATGTATGAAATAATGAAATAGCAAACAAGATTCTAAGTATAATACAATGTACAAGTGTTTAGTTACTATACCAATTGATTTTAGCGCAAATGTGAAACAAGTTCTTACAATTTAAAATAATCACTATCAAGTCCACCTCCTGGTTCGCAGTAGTAAGTATGATGAAGTTTCTTGCTCAGGAAATCAACTAGGTAGATTTTTTATATGATTTGAATCAACATGGAGCTGACTGTCCAATGGTTACCGGCCCAAAGTCGTAAATACACGGTTAAAGTATAATCAAATGTAGTAATAGTTAGATATACAATGACAGACAATGTATTTGACAGTGTTGTTACCTGATGAAAGTTTCAATCGCCTGATAGAAATGCATCAAACTTGTTGCTACTACTCCTTCTTTTTCTTTACAAAAAGTATGTTTAAAATAATAACGTTTTAATCAGGCATGTGATGGGAAAAGAGACATAAATTATAATACAAGTTTAGAAGTTGATGACGTCACTAGTGACATACCTACAGAAGTTGATGACGTCGATGGTGATATACCTACGTGTCATCAATGTTGTGATAGTGATTTTTGTAATGTAGAGGGTTGTGGTTCTACACGTGAGTACCTTCTCTTTTTATGTTGAGTTAAACGCAGTAGCTGTAGGCACATACTTCCGTCAGTGCCTGACAACTGTCTTACATGATTAAGAATCAGTGGTAGTATGCCTTGCCCAGGAATCTAATCCACGCCTCCTCGATCAGTAGAATTGCGTGCTTCAAACTGTGTTTCACGGGCGGCTTTGGGTACTTCTATCGTTTTGTCCGGTGATAACATTGTGGTTTTGTGACTCCTTCATTTTTGTATCATATTTATTTTCAATAGATCATAAAAAACTATAAATCTAATAACCATATTTGTCTCCGTTGTAATGACATCCCGTGGTTGCTAATTTTCATGAAATCTATCATTTTATTTACTTCGTCCACTGTTCCAAAAGGTTTTAAATGTCCCGTAACATAAAACCTGACATACCTACGTTGTTAAAAGACATACACACCAATCTATACCGACTAATAGAATATTGCTTTCATACACAGCTCTTCCTCCAAAGTCAGAACGAGGACCAATATGTTTTAGTTGTCCACTTGGTACTATACAACCAAATCAATGTGAAATGTTGGAATCATGCAGTCAAGATCAGGCGAGTATAAATTCATTGTTGTTAAGTAATATGCTATTATCATCTGGGAAACACGTATTCTGTTAGGGTCTACTTTAACTTTGTAAATCGGATTTATCATATAAATTATACAAGCAATGTTTTGCTTACTTCCTGTATACATGTAGACCTGATTGAAAATCATAACCATGTAAAACAACAAGCGTCAGTTATTTTTAGTAATAACATGTATGTCAATTAAGCAAACCAGCGAAATACATTGCATCTGTAGAGGTTGTTCTCTCCAAATGGCATCGTCAATTTAAAGGTTAAGTTCCTTATCACAGAAAAAAACTTATAGTTTTCATTATTTCGACCATATCTCATGTATCTCATTCGACCATGTCTTCTTTTGTGTGATAATTAATCAATTGGTATTGATTGAGCGAACACGCATCAAAAGACTATCATTTTGTTATGTCCAATTCATATCAATTTACTACAAACATTTGTATATGATTATTGCATTAAAGAAATCATATGTTCAAATAGTATCTTTACAAAACCTAACACTCAGATAATTAGATTACAATATTATACGTCTTCCATTCCTAACTTCATTTGATATTATGATACCCAACACTTTAATCTACAATGTATATATTCTTGTACATTACAGCAATGTTATATTGAACCATTTGTATTATTGTACATTACAGCACTGTTATATTGAACCATTTGTTAGTGTTGGCGGAGATGATTTATATAGATCAGGATGTAGAACTGTGAGTTGATGATAAATTTATTATTATCATAATAACAAAACAATTCAACTTATAGCACCCTCAGAACATTCAAAGACAAATGAAAATTAATGAAAGCTTTACATGCATACCACAACTAATATGCACTTAATTGAAGATTATTCATATAACACCATTTGAATCGTATAATGATAAACTAATTAAAGTTTATCCTAATTATACATTTTTTTTCCAAAATGAATTTTTAAGTTACTGATATGCCTATTTAGTTGTACTGAACCGTTTAATTTCTCTTTGGAAAAATTGTCATATTTTATTATTTCCAAGTGAAAAGAAAACGATAATGCCTGAAGTCCAGTTTACCAAATACACATAAAAACACCGTCATGTTAATGCCAGAACAGAAATGATAACATGTTATTAAAGATCTAAGAAACATGCATTTGATCAAATAAATAGTAAATTTCGATTCTAAAATCAATCAGAACATAATGTTAGTAAGACATGGAATCATGCAAAAAGTATTAAACATTACATGTTTTATTCTTTGATTACAGTGTACAAAACAAGAACCAGATCTGTTGATTGGTAAAAGACAAACATGTAATGGTTGTTGTGATACTGACTTCTGTAACCAGTAAGTTTATCAATACTTTCTTTATCTTCTTTGTCCCTGTTGAGCCACGAGACATCCACAAATATACGCCGCTCGGTTTAATCTTGGGAGAGATGACGTGTCTAGGTCCAGCTGTAACCTAGGTATTTCAATTCTTGGATTAATGTTCGTCTCCATACCGTTTTTGGTTGACTTCTGTTTCTTTTTCCGGGCAATGTTGAATACAATGCCTTCTTCGGATGTCTAAGTTTGCCACTCTTGTTAGATGACATTACCACCAGTGTCACGTGTTGGTTGTGCAACTTGTCATAATATTGTTAAAGGTAATTAAAGCATTTATACAATTGGTGTTCATCTATATATTTACTATTTACAGGAATTGTTCTTCTGTGACAATATCTTTCATACATCAGTCAACATCATATATTCCAAAAACGTCAAGTACCGCTACGAGTACAACAATTAAAACAACACAACAGATAACCAGCACGGCAACAACAACTACAACTTCAACCACATCTAATCCAACAACAACGACACCGACAACAACAAAACCAACAACAAGAACACCAACAACCTCTAGACCGACAACATCGATATATACAGTACCGACTTCAAGTACTTTTTCAAGTACTGCACATAGCACAGCACCAAACTCTCACCATAGTTCACAAGGTATAGTCTAATTTTGTAAATATACAAAATATTTTATTTACTTGAATTTGAAAATCAGACAATAGTGTGGTTGACTGAAATCTTTCTTCAGGTTGTTTTTACTCGACTGGTACTGTTCCTGATTCGTTTGCTAACGTTTTTTCAGAATGTTAAAAGAATGATTAGAGCACGGTTGCTTTGACAGCAAATATTGTTTTTAATTTTGTAATTAATTGAGTTGGTTGAATGTAGAATAAGTACTTGATAAAAAGCAGTTTAGAGAGTTTTATATAAATAAATGATCTTACATTGAATTACTTTTACCATTATGTTGTAAATAACAATCTCGGAATTCTGATAATATGATGTATTGAACTGCTGATAATAAATTAAATCAGTGTGAAAATGTCATTTTTTTCAGTGTTGGAATGTACATTGTTTGGATACACATATATAGAACAATTTGACTCATGTATCAAGCCATATACAGATCTATTTTTGACATGGCAACAAGCACGTGATGTATGTATTCAAAATGGCGGAGATTTATATGTTTCACATGACAAACAGGATAATATTTACATTGGAAAATGGATTTCAAATATTTCAAGTAAGTGATCTACGTTAAAGAATACACAACTAAATAATTTAAAAACATTTGCTCAGAGTAATTGTTTTAAGTATATATGTATACTATGCTTGAGTTTTATATCTCCATTATATATAATTTAAACCAACCACCTTTCTATCTCTCTTTCTTCTTTCTGTCCAGGTTTTTCTCATTTGCTTATTTGTAGTTATTAAACAGGTAGTCTGTGGGCACAATGATGGCTCAGTAACTTCAGTTTATTGAAATATGTATGTTGAATCTGTTTGTGATGAAACATGCTTGGGTTAATTGGTTTGTCTGTGAGACGTACCAAAACAGAACAGGCTGTCTAAATGACTAGTCGTTAAAATATAAATATGTGACTATACTCATAAACATTTATATTGTTAATTCAAGGAAGTGTACAACAGTATTATTGGGTTGGAGCTACAGATGTTCAACATGAAGGTACATGGAAATGGGTAGATGGAACTCGTGTACAACATTCGTACTTTGTTGAAGGAGAACCTAATAACTATAAGTATGGATAGTTTGCTCTAACTTTCTATATACTGAAAACATAACTGATCAATAAAGATGAAGTTATTTCTTTGAACAAGATTCTTAATGCTTCTGGCTAAGTAAAGAATGATCATGGTGTAGACTCGAAAGTGACTAATTTAAGTTGTAAGAAATTGTTCCACGACCGAGCTGAAATGAATAAATTGTAGAAAACAACATAAGTATTGGATTCAATAGGACAATATCAACCAAAGTCTTGAGGAATCTTTGCTAATAAGACATTCTAAGAACAAAATCCAGATGTGCACTTGTTTTTGTTATTACAATTTACAATATCACAACAAAAATTAATAACATTGAACTATTGATTTTTTGCTTGAAAAATACAAATAATCAAACCATATGAAATACTCCTACCAGTAAAAACAGCAACTTCCAAAGTTAAAATAAAGACTTATTTCACTAAAAACATCACTTTGTAGGGAAACTAATAATGACTTATTATAAAAAAAGCGAAAACATTGTATCATGTTATATTGTAGCCATGGTGAAGACTGTGGAGCATTAGATAAAACATTATCTGGTTTGTTAAATGATTTACCTTGTGAGACAACAATACCATTTGTATGTGAAATAAAACTTGATGGTAAAGTATACCAAACAAAATGTCTACATTTCAAATAGAATTTATAAATATATAAAGGAATAATATTCTGTTGTCTCATCCTAGGCAGAACAGAATGTATTTCTTACATCATGGTAATCGCCATCACAATAAAGTAATAAAATTGGCGATACATTTAACATAATTATGATACAAAGAAAATTATATCGAAACAATTTATATCGGCTAAAAACAGTTAAATATCTAAAAAGTATTTCATATCTGCATAGAACATCATGTAAATACGATGCATAGGAAATCAACTGTAATGTTTGCGTGAAATAAATAATAATAATAGAATGTACGGGTCTAAAGAATGCCATTTGCGTTGATTTTATGCACCTATAATAAGAAGGTCGACATAAAATTGCTACATTTGTAAGAAATTCATTTCATATATGTATTTTGTACAATCTTCATATCACGTTAACTGTCTTTGTTTCCCTCGATATAGGCTTACACCCCAGTACATTAATGATTACAGATTTGTCAAACATAACGTCAATAACTTATACCATTCACAGGTAACCATGAAGTTAAACTTCCACCACGAAGATATTGTCACAATTCAGACTATACATACGATGATAAGAATGGGATATGTTATAAAATATATGGATATGCTTATACAAGTTGGAATGATGCAAGAAAAGAATGTAGACAACATCAAGCAGATTTACTTCAACTAAAAGACACACATGTGGAAGATGACTACATAAACATTGCATTTCCTGGTATTTATTTTAGATAAATACTTTGTAATATACATTCACTAAAATATCATATTATTTTATATTCTCACACAGTGCTGTGTAACCATAATGTGCCAATATCCACCACTCCTCTTGGCTAGCTCAGTCGGTAGCACAAGTCTACTGATCGAGGGCACGAAGGGTTGGGTGGGGCATACTTTCATGGAGCTAGGTCATGAAATAATTTTCTAGGGCCATTCTTCCTATAACCACTGATTCGAAATCATGTACGGCAGATTCAGTCACTGACGGAACTCTGTGCTTAGTAGTTGATTAACAATTAAATTCAGAGATTTTACATATCCAGCAAGAGTTAGTAGGTGGAGCGTCCACCGCGAAATAACCTACACAATAAGTTACTATGGAGTTAACCCCCCCCCCCCCTAAACACAATATTCTCCGTTAGACTATACTGATATATTACCACACAAATGATTTTGATAATTTTCCATTGCAAAAAATGTCAATTCATTTTCATATTACAAAATTCCAAAAGATTTTCATACAACCAAGTCCAAATAGATTTAAATACAAAAAAAAATGTCAACAAATTTCATATTAAAAAGTCAATGCCATTTCCATTCTACAAAAGGCCAATAAATTTCAGCCAACAAAATGCTGTGTTGTTTCCATTAAGTTTTATAAAGTGACTTTTTATTTTTATTTTTAGGTCATACAGACTTTATTTACTCCCATCAGTACTGGTTAGGTGCATACAGACATACTGATGAAAAATTGTATTGGCTGAATGGAAGACCAGTTGATAAAAGAAGATATCATTGGGGTGTAGGACAGCCAGACAATGCATACAATGGTGAAGATTGTCTCGATTTTCTACATTTTCCAAATGGAAACATCAAACAACAGTATGCGATGAATGATGGAGACTGTTCCTCCCATATACATTTCATTTGCGAAGGTAAATGTGGTTTTCTTTTGTTCATGTCCTTTTATCCAATATAAAATGACGAACATTTCACCTATCCATCGTAAAAAAATCCACAAATACTAGATTCCTCTTTCCTTAAGCAACCTTCTATTGTCTCACTTTATATCACTGTCCGTTGAATCAAACATATGACAATCATTCTGAAAGTCGACAGTCATTTAAAATGAGTAAACTGCAGTCACGGAGCCTGGGTAAAAAATAAGTTGAAATATTTATGCCAGTGACTATACAATTTGAAAATCTTTTACAATCTTTTAATTTAATATCTTCAGAAAAATGTTTTCAAAGGAGTCATATTGAAAAACCTTATATATATGTCTATTTAAAAAAGATTTTAAACGTATCATACACAGTATTCATGCATGATTCATGCAATTACATGATTTAAGAAAAGTCAACAACCTAACGTTTGGTTAATTTAATATCTTCCAATTTCGCTAAAATATGAATTTAGATATATTTGACAAGTGGCAAACTTAGCTCCACAGTCACATTTTTTATTACAAACTGACTACTATCTACTTAATTATACTTATTTTACATTTAAGAACGGTGTCCAGACATCACTTATAGTTATGCTCCTGGATTAGATATATGCTACAAGATACATACAAGTCATGAAACTTGGACAGAAGCAAAAGCAACTTGCTCCAGAGAACATTCAGATCTAATGGAACCTATCACTAAAGAACAGATGGATTTCTTTGATGTTGTCTTGAAGGCAACCACTAATGGTAATTTTGTCTTATTGTCACAATGGGTACAATCTAACAAGGTTACGTCAGTAAATAATTCAACACACACTTGTTACCAAAACTGTACTGATAATTGTACTTGTAACAACGTCAAAATTTTATCGTTGGATATAAATACAATCAGAAACATAGTTTAGATGAATAGACAACAATTAACTATTCTTGATTACTTCGGTCTTCATGAGATTTTATTAATTATATTATGGCATAAACTAAACCTACGATATAGTGACGAAAGCACCAGACCTATTATACAATGCTGGTTAGGCAAATGATGGTATATTTATAAGAAAAACTTGTTGGTCGCATATTTATCCTTCTGTAATATGGGATATAAAATAGCCCAATTAAAAGCTGCAATGAATTACGAGTCTGAAAAAAAATCAGTAACAGCAGCAGTAATAAACAAAGACCTTCTACGTACTCGGCCCAAAAGCTGATAAGGATATTTTTCATGTTTTCAAACTTTTGTCATATAAAAAGTTTCTTCTTTAATAATGATTTCTTAGTAAGAATATTGATTTGTCATAAGTACTAAACGACCATGTCATAATCTAACTAAGAACCGAGCATGGTAACATTTTATGCTAAATTTGTATAAAAATCACAACATTTAGTTAATGTTTATCTTATTTAGATGTGTACTGGATGGGAGCAAGAAGAAATTCAGCATCATCTCCAACCATTACATGGCAGAGTGCAGGAACATCAATATCTACTGCGTTATGGCATATGACAGAACCAGCAATGGCAGGGTGTGCAGCCGCTTCATGGAACAGCCAAATATTCGCAATGAGCATATTACCATGTACCAGCAAACTCACATTTGTTTGTCAATATATTTGGTGATTTAACATGAAAAAAATATTTGGTTTTGTGGTAAAAATAAAGCATTTCTATGAGTGTATCGTTCATGTATATTTTGTATTATTTGTACATTGTTTTTGTCCAATTTTTAAACCGAGTGCATTGTCATAAATGAACTTGAATTCATTTTCTTAAAAACTCGTACATTTTAATCAGAGAATTTGGATAAGGTCTATGATAACAGTAGGTTATAATCAACAATGACAAACTATCAAAATAACATTGGTTCATAATTTCATTCGGAACACCTCGACCATTCACTGAATGAATAATCTTGGAATAATTCATGGATGGGCCACCAATAATAATGTTTTTACTTCATTCGCGAGGCGAGACACGTAACGGTTATGCAAAAAAGTTCTTGTAGTATACACACAGATATTTGTTAAAACATATTTCTATGTTATGTATGAGACAAAATATTGTTCAGCGATATCACTGAACTGTTTTATTTCAATAATAATGACTAAAATGAAGCATCAATCATCGCGTAAATAATCGTGTATTTGTTAACACCGGTCAAGTACTCAAATTTATATGATTCGATAATGAATGACTGCCCTTGTTTATATAACAGCGTAATAAAATCAAAGCACGGAAGGCGCTGAATTTGATTGGGTCTCGGAATATTAGAAAGATGAAGGTTGTGTGGAAACAATGAGATATAAATACAATAAATATGCTATAAATTCAAGAAACAATGACACAGGGTTATAAATGTATACTTAATTGAACTGAATATGATGTAGCATTTCAATATAATAGAACTTTTCTAAAGATACAAAAAAGTATCCTACATCTAAATATGCAAAAACAAATAACATTATTATATCTAACATATCTGACAACAAGTATAACAGTATATTTATATAATATGGTCAACATGTTTTCTTAAGTTTAAATAAGTAATATTATCACCGTTTTAAACTGGTTTGTTAAGTGAAATCAAATTTACATAAATATCTTGTTTATTGATAATACCAACTCATGATAATGTATACTAAAATTGCATGAAATTTTATTTACAAACCTTCTTTCTTTCTTCTCCCTGGGTTGTTCTGTTCACTCTTCAGCGTGGTTTGATCACGTGACAAATTGAATTTCTTATATAATCCAACTCATAGACGAACGCCTGGTAATTGAAGAGTTAAAAATTGACGTGCGTTTGATCAAAATTGTTTCAATATATTACCAGTACTTTGCGGAAATGTTACAGAATTGCACAATATTAGAAATCTTCGACCAATCGGGAACTATATTTTCTTCCCTGACCAGGTTTGAAAATTAATGCTCCTGTTATTTGAAAATTAATCTGGCTCCCTGTCCTATTATGGTTCGCAGAGGACCAGTCCATTTGACAATCTTCACGCAGTAATATCCCCTGAATTTTTCGGCGTTAATGTCCATGTAAAGGGAAGTAACCACATTAAAAAGCAAACTACTTTCGGCATTAGCAAATAACAGCATTCGGGACTGAAATTTTGCTACTATTAGTTGTTTGTTCAGACGACCCAAACAAATAAAACTTATTTTTTTCCGGATGGGAAATAACTCATATCGACATTAAATGTAATGCTTCGTGTTGTTATAACCCTTTTGAAAAAAACATAAGAAGGGGATTTACCTAATAAAACCACGAAATCGAAAGCGGAAGTAGAGTTCAATGTCAAACAAATAAAAATGGCTACTAAAGGAACTTTAAAGTCAGAGGAATATTTTGACTTTATATGTACCAATTGTGACGGCAATGGAAAGATTGTTAAAGCTGTACGTTACTGTGTTGAGTGTTGTGGTTATTGTTGCCAAACATGTGCGGATATACACACAACTATCCTAATGTTAAAGAATCACAATCTACTGAACTCATGTCATGGAAACCAAGCAAGTAATCAACCAACAAGGTTACCCGAGTTTCCTACTGAGCGATGTGACCAACATAAAGGGAAAGTTGTTGATATGTACTGCGAGGAACATAATGAAGTGGGATGCTATATTTGCATATTCACACATTATAAGTAAGAACCTAAATTGTATTTTTTCATCTATATTTAACCTAAATAGTCGCTAGGTATATACTACTTATATGCTTCACTTCTGATAAATCACACGATTGTTGTAATTCGTATTTTATTAATAGAATAGAATATATTAATTTATTTTATTTCGATTGTGAAACAAGTTCTTACAACTCAGATTAATCATTTTGAGTCCGTCTCCTAGTCCCCCAGTGCTGAGCTTTTAGGATATAGTTTATTGCTTAAGGAATCAACGGGGTGGGTTTTGGATGCAGTTTGAATTTTATGAGTTATTCAGAATTCAAATTTGATTTGCAAATTTTTATAAATATGAGTACGTGTAAATACACTTAACTTCTTCATTGTCTTTGAGACTGTTTAATTTGCTTTCACATTATTGGACGAACGCTGTGAGTATGATATATTTGTGTCATACACACAGTAAAATAAGATAAGATCAAATTAGATAATGTCGAAAATAGCTACGATAAAGGATTTGAGAATGTAAACGGTTCATCGGTTTCACAATAAAATTGGTATTCAGTACTAATACCAATTACTGGTTACAAATAGAATTAAAACTTTATTATGTTCAAGAATTTGTTTTTTTAGGTCCTGTCCTGAGAAAAGTATATATTCTGTACCAGACCTAATTGACAATTTGTTTAAACTTGGGGATTGCAAACAGATACAGAGTCGTCTTACAGATATGATGGTTTCATTAGCAGCGCTTAGACAATCTAAGAATGATAAACTTCAAGCTTTAAATGACTCGAAAACAGAAGAAATAGAGATGGTCATGAACTTCCAGAAAGCTCTTGAGTCCGGGATAAGAAAAGCTGGTGAAGCTTCAAGAAATGAAATTGAAAATAAATACAAAGAGTTAGAGAGAGAAATTCGTAAAGAAATGCAATATATTGATGATACCGAGGTCAAACTTAAAGAATCTGATGCTAAATTGAAAAAGGCAGAGAATAATAGAGCACAACAGTTTATCTGTAGCAAGATAGCTAAGAAGAAGATGAAAGAAGCAGACACGTGTTTATTCAAACAAACAGTAAGAACCAATTGCGCACTAGTATTTACACCAAATCAGTCATTGATGAAGGATCTGAATGATTTACAAGGTATTGGTATGGTAGGTGTTACAACAGAAAAGAAAACTGACCTGTATAGAATAACAGGAAGTAAAGATATTAACATTAGGCTGATGGAAGATTCCAAACAATGTTGTTCTGCTGGTAGTTGTTTTACCTTTGATAATCAACTTTTAGTTACTGATTACAATAATTACAAACTTAAACTGATTGATACACATACAATGACAGTTATAGATAACTGTAAACTTGTAGGTCAACCATTTGGTGTATGTTGTATCAGTGGCCACGAGGCTGCTGTAGCATGTGGTTTAGCCAAAAAGATTCAGTTTGTTACCTACGATAAGAAGATGTCACCTTCAAGACATATCAAAACATCTCATTTTTGTTATGGTATTACTACAGAAGAGGATAAGCTATATGTGACAGATGTTGCATTTTCACTTTATATTTATGATATGATAGGCAACAAATTAAAACATTTATCACACGGCACTGCTGGAAATAAACTATTTGCTGAAAGTAGAAATCTTTCTTTCAATGAGAGTAAAGACAACTTGTATGTTTGTGATTGGTACAAAGGTATTGTATGTTTAGATTTGATGAGAAATTGTCGATCAACATTTAATGATAAAGATGTGTCTAGGGCAGAAGACGTATGTACTGATGGAAGACAGAATATATTTGTTATTGGACGTGGCTCTCGCAATGTGGTACAGTTTAATAAAGATGGTAAGAAAATTGGTATTGTCATAAAACAACAAGATGGATTACATCAATATCCACGTTCAGTATGTTTTCATAATGAACTAAAGAGATTGTTTGTTACTATGGAGAACACTGGCGTAGTAAAAATGTTTGAACTGCATTGATGAGATGTATTTAAAACATTTGATTTGACAATACTAACAATAAATAATTATAGCTAAACTGATAGTTTTGATGTATTTAATGATGATAAGAATATTGTCAAGAGTGACATTATATGTTCTTATAGACTGGGTGACATATCTTACAACTTTATACATTGCTTTTACTAAATCCTATAATTATAATATGCATATATTTCATTCCTTCTCATAAATATATCAATTACTACTTACAGGTTTTAAGTTATATTATCTATTTATTATATAATATCATTTTCTCTTAGCAGTGAGGTAATAATGCTTTAGACTGTGGAAATATTCTAAAGAACTAACTGATAATTATTGTTAAGGTTGGCAACACATGTATCTGAGGTACAGTATGGTTATGAACCATTTATTGTAAAGCATTTTTTTATTATGAATTTTTTGTTGTGAGGAATTTCTGTATTATATAGAATCATGTTACAAAATTAAGTAAGGTTTGGACACAGATTCTGTATCAACACTGCATGCACTGGAGTAGAATGTAGAATCAATCGATATTCTTTGACATGTCAAGCATCGATTATATTTGATAGTTGATACCTCTGTGCGATTTCCAACACAATTTAGTTGTAGAAATATGTGCTTGGTCGAATATATCAAAAGCGGCTTAATACCACATATGATTGTTGTTTTAATTAATAATAATATAGATCATAAAACATATAAAATACGGTGAATCATACATGCCATTAAATAAGCATAGACAATATTACTTAACAATATAACATATTGTGGCATTACGAATCGCTCAGTAATATCAAAGAAAAATCATTATGACCGATAAAGACGACAAGTTAATACAATTTTATGAAATATGCAAGTCGCAGCTTTTGCAATGAATTTATCAGGATAGATATGTTGTATGGCACATAGTGCTGCAGGGGTTTTCAATGAAGTATTCTATATTTGTCAAAATATATCTTGAAAAATAATGTTTAAATATACCAGACTACAAAGCTTTAGTCTCGTTTAAATGTATGTAGTTTTTATAAAGAGTTATACATTTGAGCACACACAATGCCAAACATAGGACATAATTGCCATTTATCAATTTAATAGTTATTTATGTTTGCTAAATACATATGCCTCATAAAAAATGTAAGACGTATACGAAACTAAATAATTAACGTTCCCATTCTTCTTGGAAAGAACTTAGTAAAACTAGAGTATAAGGTAATGAGCCAGGTACAGAATTTGTATCTAGTGGTTGTAACTTTTGTAAAATCACGTTAGATAAATCTTGCGGTATTTTAGCAAATGTAAGACAAATAGCATCAGGCAAGATAATGTTTTCATTTCGACATAATTATGCATGTTTTAATATTTTAGCAATTATGTCAATCGTATCAGGTCGTTTTATCACTGGTTAGAGATTGTAATTTAAAGCAATATTGTCTTAATTCTTTAATTATAGAGAAAATATAGATATTCATGTTACAAAAACAATACACTAACACATTTACACTTCAATTATGAGAAACTTCTTAAACAAAGACTTAAGTTAATTGTAATAGTTTAGTGATATAATAGTTAAGTAAAGAATCATGAGACACAATCGTAATAAATAGAACAAGTTTTACTTGGTTATAACATGTAGAAATTGATCTAAGTTGGATAGAATACCCTGTATATTTTGGTCATAACAATTGACAAAATGAAAGAATCCAATCTGGATTAGTTGCACATTTTACTAAGAATCACGACCAAACATATCGTCTATGGTATCTGTGTTTAAAAACTAGAAAGCTGAACTGATTGTTAACTTAAACACAATCACAATATAGGACTGTCTGGAGAGATTGTTGATGATGAACATGATGTCTCACTAGTGGCCAATAATAATACTTTAATGTCAATTTTGCTACTACTTGGATAGATGTATATTATGGTAATAACAATTTATGAAAGCATTACTTAACCAGTCTTTAATAGTTGTAAACATATATATAGTCAAAGAAATCACGACGTAACATTTTGTGTATGGTATGAGTGTACACACCTCATAGTCCATTGTGTATCAGTTAAAATAATAGACAAAAGTTTAGTTGTCTCAAAGTTAAAAATGATAGTTCAAACTGGATTATTGAATCTGTATACGGTATCTATGTATACAGTTTTAATCAATGCTTGCAAAACATTCTAGAGAATGTAATGATAGGCCCATGGTAATAAAATATCATCGACTAAAGATGGAATAAAAAGAAACTAGGAAGCTGAGCTGATTGCTAACCTAAACACAATCACTATAGAGAATTTTGTGGAGAGATTGTTGGCGCTGAGCGTGATATCTTTCAAGTGATTAATAATCAATTTACCTACTACTACAGAATAAACATGAAGGTAAGACCAAAACAAATAAAATCTTTAAAAGTCAAATAAATTATTGTCAAATTAGCATTTATAAATAAGAATAACTTATTCAGTGATCTAAGATGAAAGTGTTTAGTGTATATGTGTAACTATAATACGTCTAGCAACCTAATGGTTTGGAATAAGGACATGTAGAAATTTAACTTGACATTGTGTTAGACATATTGCACAATAGTACATTTTCTCAGTATAGTTTAATAACAAAACATTTAACGTGTTTAAGTTAAACTCGTGAATACTAGAAAATATTTATTTTATATATTCTTATTGTATCATTAAGTGTCGAGTAATTTCAGCATAAATGGTTAATTATGAACATCATACATATTTAAAAGCGGAAGTTGGTTTACATGTGTAACTTAATGCATTTGTCATCCATTCAAACAGTATAAATTTAAACTTTATAAAGTGCATGTATATAAACTTGTTCAACATATTTCTAATTTCAAAGTTGTTTTTACACCCAAACTGAATAATGCGGAAGTATGATGAAATGTAAAATATTTTTAGTATTTGTTTATTTATTTATTTATTGGAGTTAACGCCGTATCAACACAATTTAGGTCATTTCACGGCGTCCAGCGCACCTAACCTAGCTTTCCTGGACCATTGTCTATAACCAGTACTCACCTACCCTTCCACAAGGCCAGAAACTTCTCCATATTATCTAATCAATGGAGGAAAATCGACATTATTGTCAAATTTTTCATGGAAGGGTATAACCTTCCCGGGTGGGATTCGAACCCGCACCCCCTCGGGCACGAGTATCCAAATCTCGACGCGCTATTTAGTACTTGTGTTCAGTAGTTTTGTTAAATTTTATACGAAAAAACTAAAAAAAAAAATGTATAAATAATATAATGATTACCTATCAAGTTTTTTCTCTGTTTTATTCTGATTAACGCCGTAACAACACCTTCTATAGGTCATGCCATGGCGGTCAGTCAACCTACTCCCCGTTCCTGAAAAGGTTTAATCCCTGGATGTAGTTGTTAACCAGTTTCTAGGCACATACAACCGCAAAATACTGAAAACTGCCCTGTATATTACAGAATCATCGGTGGGAGGGAGAATAGCAGTAAATTACCAAACTTCGCGAAAATATGCCAAGCCCGGAAATCTTATCCACGGCCCCTTAATATGTAGACTTGCGTGCTACCAACTGAGCAAGCCGAACATTGGGTTTAAAAAGCTACGTTTTTAACTTGTAAAATCTTGAAGCCAAATCCTTTCTTAAGTAGAATAAGAATAAAGAATGAAGTCATCTGATATAAGAAGCAATACATAATATGTATTAAAAGGTAATTACCATAGACATGTACAACTGTATGTATTGAAAGGTACTAATCGTAGACATGAACAACTGTTTACAATGTGACGTCTAGGTCATTGAGTATTTAGTGTCTTCATCATGCCGTGTCAAATGACAAATGTACTGCGCAATACTGCATAACATGTGATTATAAAACCAAAAATAGGACCAAGATCTGTTATAGGGCCATTAGCGTTTGATGACCCCGTTCCAATGACAAATATATTCGGTCTAATTGGTTTTAATGAATCGGGGCCAATATCAGTTACGACAATCGCAAAATAGAGGCCATTTTGTTTTTGAATGCATCCCGTTTTTTACAATTAATTCCCCTCTTCTGAGACCGATAGCAAGCATTTACATCTTCAACACAGTTGATTCACTTACATCACGTTACGTTCCAGGCATAGGTTATTGTTTAATATCCGTTATCAGCTATTTAGTTTAATTGTAATGAAATGAGTAATTTAACTTAAGCCCTGTTATTTTTTTCTCGGAACATATCAAAACAACATAGCTGAGCAATTTGTTAACTAAAACAAGGTCACAAAATCCATAGTTAGAAAGGTTTTGGAGATTGCTGATAATGGACGAGCTGGTTTTAAGATACTCTGATAATTTACTTCAAAGTTTAGTTTATCTACTTAGAGTTTAGCCGTGATGGTAAGACCATACACTGAGTGTTAACTAAATAATAAAAAAAATAATAATGACATTAGCATAACTAGATATCAATTATTGATTCATTAAAATGGCACATTGGTTTGCTATAATTATGTAAACATACTTTGTATTTTTGACAAGTGGTGAGATAATCATATTTACAAAAGTAGCATATATAATTGTCCATGTTTTGTGTGTAAATAAACAATAAAATCCTAGTAATTTAGACTAAGAACATGTATAATTTAACTTGACTGTATGCGTAACATATAAAACAAGTCTCAGTACAGTTTAACATTTACAACAATATTTAAAGACTTTTAAGTGCTTGTATAAAAATCATGAAAACTAGAATATATATGTATTTCACTTTAACTTAGGGTATCGTTAAGTATGTGTTTATGAAGATTTTAAAACGGAAGTAAGTATAAAGATGAAAATTGATATTTTTTCGTCTAGTATTCAAACATTTCCCTATTCAAAGCGCAGTTTTATACAAGACTAACAAACAAATTTTAAATTCATATTTAAAGTACACCGACCTCAATGCGGAAGTTTAAAATGTAAAATATTTTAAGTTGCTTTCAT
The DNA here is from genome assembly GCA_025267735.1 of Mactra quadrangularis. NCBI lineage: Eukaryota > Metazoa > Mollusca > Bivalvia > Venerida > Mactridae > Mactra > Mactra quadrangularis. The sequence continues at coordinate 7,378,474 of CM046309.1, forward strand.
GGAATGGCTCAATTTTATAAATTATGCAGAAAATTAAAATGTATACATAATATCATCACTAAGTAGCTTAATTCAGAAGTATTTTTCGGTGAGCAAATTACGATCTATAAAGATCCTGCTCAATATTGGAAGTGGAAGAAGAAGAAGAAGGAGTAAAATGTGTGTAATAAAAATTGTGAATTTGTTTATTATTGTCAGTAGCTGGAACATTAAAGGTAAGACTTGATTAATTTAAAAACGACTTATATCTTGTATTTTTACCAAAATATGATTTTATATTGTAATACTTGCGTTGTCTTTAGTATATAACTAATTGACAAAAGGCCAAAAATAAGAAGGAAGATCTTTGGCTTATTTTTTTCATATTATTTAACAGTTTGTTAATGAATCGGGTTTTTTGTCTGACAATATTTATAAATGAATATTTGAATAAAACTTGATTTTACACCTATTCATGTACAATTAATTTTGATATTATTTAACATGTATTAATCAATATAGTAGATACTGCATACAATTAGATATGGCATTATAAAAATACATTTTATATATTGAAGTCTAATCAAGCATATATGTTACGATCTGTTCAAGACTATGCATCAAAAGTAAACTTCTGCAACCAAGCAATGATGTTGTCTTAAATATATTTGAAAGTGTTTATAAATGTTCATATTTTTCCCTTAGCTTGAGCACGTGTATTTGTATTATAATTTGACAATGCTGTTATGTGGCTGATTGTCGATCGAATTCCTGTGAATGATATGGACTTGAATATTTCAATAAACACATTTATGATCTTGAATGGGTATACTAATTTACAATACAAGCGCAAAAAGGTGTCAGACAATATACGGACAAAGTGTTTGTAATGATTTTCTTAAATTTGTCATTTACTTTCAGGATGTAATGGTTTTAAACCTTGTCCACCATATGTAAATAGTAAGTTGAATAATTTGTAAGTTATTTATTTCACACAAACTCAATATAAATCTACATTATGAAATGTTAATAAGCTTTGATTTACAGAATTTTAAGAAAAGGAAACATACGTAATGAATTTGTTACTTTAAAACATTTGTTTATTAAGTCTAAATTTTGCAGGTCAATGTTTATTCGAACAACTAGAAAATAATTGCCACCGCCCTATATTATATTTGATATTATATTAAAAATATAAATATATTTACATTTAATAATGTGACGATTATAGGTACGGAGATACGGGCTTTAACATTGTCCAATGTGAGGTCAGTTCATCTGGGTAAAAAGATGCATTAGTACGTCTTTGTTTTAAGACGCTCATTGAATACAGTTGTTTCGAAGAGTATAAAAGGAGAAAATTAGTCAATTTTAATCAGTCTGCAGTTGGCAGCAGACTCGCACGTCCGACATTCTGAGCCCCAGAATTAATTAATAAATATTTATCTTCTTCCGGTTATATGTTTTACTGAAATTGTTAGTTGTTATAGTGGGTACGCGTATGTGATGGTTGGAGAGACAACGCCATAAGAATAACCTGGGAAACCCGAAGTCAATTGTCCTCCATGTTGTTTACCGCAACTCTGCCAAAGCCTCGCTTCCCCAGAGTGGTGTACAACTGGAGAAACGCCCGGCTCGCAGTAGTGTTCTATGGTAGTTGTTTGTGAATATTGTTAAGGCTGAGAGCCGAAACAGAGTTGCTGGCATGGATCTCTTGTGTTAGATATGTGTCTATAAATGAAACTATTGTAGAGTTTCTGTGGAAGCCAGCTTAATGTTATACTAGTTGAATAATATGATTGTTGGTGAAACAACACTATGGGAAATACCTTGGAAACCCGAAGTCAACCCTCAATGATGTTTACCGCAACTCTGCCGAAGCCTCGCTTCCCCAGAGAGGTATACAGCTGGATAAACGCCCGGCTCGCAGTATTGTTCCATAGTTGTTGTTTGTGAATAGTGATAAGGCTGAGAGCCGAAACATAGTTGCTGGCTAGGGCCTGGAGCCGTGTTAGATATATACCTAAAACTATTGTAGAGTTTTAGTGGTTGCCAGCTGAGTTTTATACTAGTTGAATAATGTATTATATTGAAAGGCTGGAGACACTGTGGATTTTATTTGTGCTTTAGATTATTTGCCGAAGAGCCAGTAATAGAGATTAGCTATTGGATATAGCATTGATTATTTTGGTGAGAAGCATTTGGTAACTGGCGTATTTTATACATTCCAAACCCACTTTATGTGTATGTTTTATACTGGTCATCGAAAATATTGTTTGTAACTCAGCGAAAGAGATGATCCACTCTTGTCGCTCGTCAACTTGATATATGCACGAGCTTATTTATATACGATAGCTCATCAGTTTTGTAATCCCGTCATTTGTGTATCAGTTCCCACCTCTTTGTAGTTTATTAGATAGATGACGGCTGCGAATGTTGTTCGGTCGTCCATAGATGATTTTAAGACGAGCTGATAGCTCAACTTCTGTAGCATATTTGGAATCATTCCTGTTTGTCCCATCCCTCGTACTTTCTTTGCCAACATGATTGTATTGTCATGAATAGCTCGGCGACAGAGACAGGTAGCTCTGATCGCCCGTTCATTTGATAACCAGGACGAGCTTCGGAGAAGCTCTCGTCCATCATAGTTATCTATGTCATTTTGCAATGAATATAATTGTCCATGCATTTGTATTTATTTGATTGTCTTATGTCGCAACTATATGTTGCATCATACTTAGTTTTGTCGTTTCTTGTATATGCATAGTTTATTTGTCAACAATAGTTGTATAATATTGTCTATTTAGCATCACTCTTGCTTCGTTGTCTTGTGTATATATTTGGTGATGTTGTTTAATGTGTATTACTTTTGGTCTTTTATTGATATCATGCTTTGTGATGCTCTTCGTAATCATGAAAGTTATTGTATTTATAGATATATTGTATAGTTGCTGTTGTTAAATTTGTCTTATAGTTCTTGCCTTGTACATATACCTTTTTTATTTCATTTTACCAATCATTAAGCTAAGTAGCTCGAGGAAAATACATTTATATATGGTTGACCGCTCGGATACACGTTACAATATGAACTAATATTGTAAACATTATTAACCATGTAAATACATAACTAATCTACATACTATCATCAGTCATATAGACATGTATTAAATTAGATTTTAGCATTTGATAACCTGTATCAAAAAGGAAAAAAGAGACTGTGCTTCTAGAACGAAACAAATATGAAGTGATAGTTTTATTTAGAAAATATAAGTTTACTCTAAAACTCAAAATTCATAGTTTTTAAATCGTATCAAGCTTTTCCAATGCAAAACATTTTTAGCATATATAGAATTAAAGTATTATTTTCTCTGGTTTCAGTCATCCACGTATGTATTGATAACAAGTTGAATAATGTTTCTCACATATACGTGAGCACAAGATATGCACCAATACAACAAGTTATTGAATGTACCTGTACTATCAAAGGAGTGTCGGACAACTATACATTAATAGTACAGGGGGCCAGTGCATACCATGATAACAATACTTCATTTTCGTTCGCATTCAATAATGTGGCTATTAAGGATAATGCAAATTTTGATAACTATACAAAAGTGAATTTAACAGAAGAAACAGTTCTCAAGTATTCATCACTAAACGATGATACTGTCCAAGTATGTTTATATATTGCAGGTAAGTATACTAGTAAGTGATTAATTGATTAATATTTGATGATAGAGGTTATAAACAATCACCAGCGAGTAGATACATAGGGTTGCTGTTTTAAATTATTTGTTTGTATATCAACATGCGTTTTATTGGTTATCTAAAAAAATCACATCAAAATGACCTCTATGATAAGTATCTTTGTTTTAGTGAACGTCTACTATGACGACAGATCTGTAACCAAATTCTACCAAAAGTCATGCCAGAACCAGCCTCGCTTGCGTTCACTAATCGAGTGTTTCGGGGATGAAAGTGATGCAATTTCTGATAATATAATGTATACTCTGGTTGAATATCAGCAATGAAAAGTTCATTCTGAACACCTTACGGTTTCGGATACCTCTTAAAACCAGCATCCGTCGCATTTGTCGGAGAATGTGATGGGTTTTTTTTTTGCAAAATGAGTAAATTAAAAATGTTTGTTTTAATATCGTAATTGTTGTAAGTATGTTGAAATCATTGTTTTGTCGAAAAATGTCAAAGATAAGAATACTTTGTCGTTGGGTTATTTGTGAAGTAAACTAACAGAAACGAATGTGTTATATTCTTCTGAGGATTCGTCCCGTGTCTGATCCTACACTTAAATACCGATAATTTTAAGATTCTTAACTACTCTCTGATATAAAAAGGAAATGGTTCATTGAGTTAAGGAATGAATGTATAGAAACTGACTTTCATCGAAAAATAAACGTCACTTTTGGTGATAGCTAATTTGCATAAAGGCCGAAGGCCTTTATGCTGAAATTAGCTATCACCAAAATGACGTTTATTTTTCGATGAACGTCAGTTTCTATACATTCATTCCTTATAATTACAACCATTTTTTGCGAAATTTGCGTTAGAATAAAGACCTATTTTCTAATGCGTAGAGCCAAATTACGCAATAATGCGTAATAGTGCGCATTAATTTCATTCGGTTAACAGTTTTTTAATGCCGACCGTCGGCCATTTTTTTCTTCGATTGGATGCAGTTTTTCATTGTTTTCGGACATAACGGCATGAATGATACATAGAAATGAACATGCATTGAGTTTATTTTTAATAAAAGAACACATGAGAGGTGGTACGCTATTGTGTAACTCTTTTAAACGGTTTAACAAGTTTCATGTTTTTACGAAGAACACGTGAGTTTATAATGCAAGTTGTGACCTAAATTAATATGTCAACTCGTTGAAACCACCAGTGATTACAAATGAGCGGTTGTTGGATGTACATTTTTCCGAGTTGAATAGCATCTGAGGCTGTGTTATCTAATCAGAATGAGAAAGTTTACTACTGAAATTTGGATCACTTGATGATAACTTGAGCAGTCAGTCCGAGTCAGGAAATTTACATGTCAAGACATTGGATGGAAAGACAAGCTATTATCTGTACTGAGTAAGTGAATGTTTATTATTTATCCCTAAATTACGGAGATTATATGGTTTATATGCTTTTATGTTCTCATATACATTTTAAAATGATCGGTACTTAGGATGGATTCAAAGTCTGGTCATATTAATCTGAAAGCATTTTCATTCCGGTCTGATAATAAACGTTATAATTCTTGACCTTGTTCACTACTCAATGCAGAATGTATATGCATGAAGTATACACATGCACTTTTGCGAATACTACATCATTATGACTAGATACACATATTATCCAATGTACATATCATTATGTTATACGTTCCTTTTTTTTACTTGATGAGAGGCAACTTGAGTGATTTTGAAATGTTTGCCATGACATTTTTCTAAATTGACCAGCCAAAATACTGATTACTTATCTTATTGTGGATCAATTTAAATGTGTCGAACTCTTGGTATTTAAAGCTTTATTTATTCGTTGTTTTTTTTTGTTTGTTTTCAGACAAGAAAGTGAAACTAGATGCCTCGGAAACCAAAGGATTTAGATATCTATATGAATGAATACCAGTCCATTAGAGCATGCACTTCAGAAGGGCAATGCTATGAAAATCATTTGAAAAAGAAGACTGATTCGCTAGGATTTAAATATACATTTAATGGTTTAAATGCAGTCTATGAAGCTTAAGTTAAAATTAAAGATTAATTCTTAATTCTGCATTCAGCATATCATTTACTTCCTGGAACATTACATCTTATGAAATATAGATAAAGAACGGTATTAGTGCACAATTGTATTGTACATTAAACTCATTTTAATTTCTTTCAATAAAAGTTGATTACACCTTTCTTATTGGTTTTGTGTATCATGTACTTTCCATTGACATTATAGTTATTGACCTGTACGTCATAGCGTGGGAACGCGCTAAAAATAGCTTTTGAGTCATGAAAGTAGTTCCGGCGTGACGTCATTCATTCAAAACTGCAGTTTATACGAAAATAAAAGCACTTTTTTTTAGGTCACGTGTTCACTTTTGACCAATCGGATTTCGTTATTTCATTCAGGTTGTAATTATATTCTGGTATTTTTGATAATTTTCTAGGAATATTTGCTTTTATTATCACAAATAAGGGAATAGTGAAGTTAACACATATACAAATGGCTGATCATGTTTTTATTCTTTAAATATATCTTTTCACCCTTTGGCTAAGGTTTGCGATAGCAAACATGTCAAATAAGTACAGTATATTCTCTACAGAGCGGCTAAAAAAAAACAGAACAAATCCTTTGCATAACAGCGGCTTTTTATATTACCCTTATGTGTTATTTTAAGGGAATTTTACTTCTGCAAATCAACAACCTCTGAACAGCAGCACAATTACGTTTTATTTACAAATGTATATACTTGGCTGTAAGTTAACCACCATCAAAATTCCAATTCCACGGTAACATACACAAAGGATGTTAACATAAGTGTTGACATTAATTTAAAAAGTTTGAGCTGGGCATTTTTTATCGAACACTTCATTATTAATATCACGGATCGAGATCAGTTAATGTTACTCAAAAATATAATTTTTTGTTAAAGTAGCCACAACTACATATTACAAATATTGTTCTCCCCAGCTATAACTGATCAAGACAAGTTCAATATGAAATGCATGAAGAATCCGATTAATCTTTCTACGGACAAGGCCACTATCTCGACAACTAGAACATCAAAAACAGATTCTACTTCTGTGACAACGCAAACATCTAAGAAAGACATTTCCATCAAAACTGAACCCTCCACATTGTCTATATCAACTAGTAATTACGATACTAAGAGTTCAACAGAAACTATTGATATGAGTACAAATTCACAAGCAAACAACAACAATAATGAAGACAATAAAGTACTGATCGGTAAAACTCTTAGTATGTGTAGTAATGAGGAAATAACAATATATGGTTCAATATAATTTAGATCTTTACATTTTTAGATTTTATAGTTGATTACAATTATATTTTTATTAAATGTGTGAGAACGTTAATTTACGCAAAGTAAAGTATTCAAATGTAATACTTGTAGTGCAATCATACATGCTCTATACTCAATTTACAAATACAAAAAAATGTTTATAACACCAATTAATATTACCACTAGAAGACACGTGTAACAATCCTAATTTCTAGTTTTTACAGTTCATAAGAATCATATAGAAATGTTGATGTAAACTGAATGATTAAAATAAAGAATACAGTTTAATAAATTTAAATACTCGTGTATAGCACGGCATTGTTCATGTGTCAATGAAGTAAGTTTTATGGTTTATTATTTTCAGCGGCCACTGTTGGTGCTATCTCTGGCATGGTTCTCACTATTCTTGCAGTGATTGTAATAGTTTATTGTAAAAGGTAAATCATTTTGTCACTTTAATTCCGTTTTACAAAACTTAAAGGTATATGTCTTATGCATGGACTTAACATATAAAATGTAAAGTTATAGTCCGGCAATATTAATCTGAGCTTGACCTTAATGCAAGAATATCTAAAACTCAGTATCAACAGTCTGTTTTCGTTGGATAATCGCGCTTAATCGCAAAGCTTTCGGTTAATTACACGTAATGTACAATTCATTTTGTTGTCTTAAAAATGATTACATGAAACTGTGCCACAATATTGTGGAATTACGTGATTCCCAAAAAAACCGAATGAATCAAATATTAAAAGTACATTAACATGCCAAGTTTACAAAATTGATTTATAGTCACAAATGTTGTTATTAACACGTGTATAATCATATACACGAATACGGAAACTCGCGATTTATTGTAAGTGCAGCGAGTGATTATCATAATAAGGCAGTTCAAGCTAAGGACTATATATCCAAGATATATATCTGAAATTTATCCATGATAACATATATTTTATTGGTAGTTTTACCACTGAAAAATTACAGAAATCATCCGCACACCAAATGTTATAAAACTCGTATATATTAGTTTCAATCATAAACTGCGGCGATAACTTAACTTCAACGTCAATCTTCGATATCTAAAAGGATGTATGTTTTTGTTCTCTGGATAGAGCTGATTGTAATGACGTCATAATGGTATCATATGATATCAAAGCTATAAATAAATAAATTTTATAATGTCTTCAGAGTATATTTTTGCACCTACATTATGTATATTACGTTTACAGGAAGAGAAGATCTATGTCCAATGAAGCATCCCAACCAACCAGTTCTTCTACAACCTATCACGGAGACAATCCTGGCATACAGGTGAATCAAGTTTATGAATCTTTAAATGTTGACCAGCCAAATCAAACACCCTATGACACTCTTGTGGTATCACAGGATACATTAAATGGCAATACATCCCCGACTTTAAATTATGAAAATATGAAAGTGGACATTACATGCCAGGAAGTAAGTGCCGACAATTCTGAGTCATACTATAACCTTCCTAGACATTAAGCCGCTCATAGTGAAGATTTTGATAACGTTGTATCAGTTGACAAAGGTACTGTAACATATGAAAATACGAAGGTTGACGCTACGTGACATGAAGAAAACATTAATAAATGACTGAGACATGCGACACATATGGTCAAACTTAATTTCAGTTTCCGATATATGAACCAGAATTAAGTGTACAAGTACAAAGAAACATTTTTTTATAAGTAATCATGTTAGGGTTCACGTATGGCAAACAATATTTAAAATGGAACATTTCATAACCTGTATTACTATGTCTTTGTTTGTACTCTGTATTTTGTTTCTTTATTTTATTGTAAATAATTGTTACAACATGTACATTCGTAGACTTTGTTTGATATTTGCTTTTTAATAGTTATCACTTGTTAAATAGACCAAGCCACCAATGAATACATATTTAAGAAAAATATAGAAAAATTCATCACTCAAAACTATGTGTCAGTATGTTTGCATTCATTTGTATGCTAAATACTGTTGTATTTAGGTAAGACTGTATTTTTCACAAAGAATTGGATAGGGGCCAAACTATTACAAGAAATAGTATCCAACTAAATGTTTCCTTGACAACAAAAGTTATGACTGGCAAATGTTACAGTATATAGTTGTAAACTACAACTCGAGTCTTAACAGATAAAGTGAAGGTCGTCTGAGACCATACACACTTTCTTTGCTCTGATGTTTTTGGATATTTATTCAAGTTAACAAAGGAGTTTTGTGAATATTTTTGGATGTACATGTTCATGAACACTTCAGCTAAGTGCATCTTTAATTATATTTTTATTTTTTCAATCATGGGTTTAGTTATACTTAAAAACAATACTCAACATTTTGATAATTTTTATCATAAAAAATCACACCTTTTAAAAAATACATGTTGTTCATTGAAATATGACCGTGACCAATTATTGGATTTAGGTTTAAATGTGTTCAATAATCCTTGTTTATACAAAGTTGATACCGCTACACTAAGTGTTATTAATTCACTCAAATTAGCTCCTTACCGGTCACAAAGAAAAAATAGATGTGTTGTGAAAAGTACTGTTAAAACCCCTCAGGGCATTAATAAAAACAACTTGATATACCCTAAAATATGTAACACTGTAAGTCAGATTAGTGAAAATGTTAATTGCTTGACTTTAAATTGTAGATCTGCTGTAAATAAAGATTGTTTGATAGGTCAATATCTGAGGGAAGAAAGAATAGACTTTGCTGTATTAACAGAAACTTGGTATTCAGATGATAAAAAACATTTAATCGAAACCTCTGATTTAAATCAAAATGGGTACAGATTAACAGTAGCCAACAGACAAAATAAAGTTGGAGGGGGGATAGCTATAGCTAGTCGCATTGCAATTAATATTAATAAAATTAAGGGTGGGAATACAAGAAGCTTTGAATATGGTATATGGAAATTAATTTTCAAAAATATTGCGCTTCATTGTATTGGACTTTACAGACCCCCAGGATTAACCACTGTATCTCAGTTTGTAGAAGACTTCAATCAATTTATTGAAGATTTACTTCCTAACTACTCTAACCTGTTAATTATGGGAGACTTTAATCTACATCTTGAAAATAGATCCACAGCTGTTTCTGAATTTGTAAATTGTCTTCATTCCTTTGGTTTAGAACAGCATGTTAATTTTAAAACACATATTGGTGGTAACATGTTAGATCTTGTACTTACTGAAGCAGTAAATGGTATACGAGTAAAAAAATGTGAACAGGGTCCCTTTTTATCAGATCATTGTGTAGTTAAGGTACAAATAAATGTAGAAAAAGAAAATATTGTGAGCAAATCAGTAAAATTCCGCAATCTTAAAAGAATCAATCATGAAAATTTTGCTTCTGATTTAAAAGACATTACTATTGATAGTGAAGATGTTGATTCTTACGTAAATATATTGGATTCAAAACTTCAGACCACTATTGACAAACATGCTCCAATAGTAGAGAAAACAAAAATTCATAGAGCTCCAAAACCATGGTTTACAGATAATCTAGTCTTACTTAAAAGTACAATGAGAAAACAAGAAAGATTATGGAGAAAATATGGAAAGCCTGAACAATTAGAAGCTTTCAAGGTTATGCGCAACCGTTATCATTGTAAATTAAATGAAGAAAAAGTCAAATCACTGAGTCAAAGAGTTCTTGATGCTAAAGGTGATACAAAACAATTATATAAATTTGTTGCTGAAATGACAGGAGTAAGATCTGAGAATCCAATGCCTAAAGGCGATTCTGATCACTCCATAGCAGAAAATTTTGCTGATTATTTCTTGAATAAAATTTCAAAAATTAGAGAATCCTTGCTTCAGTTTCCAACTTACTCACCCCAACAAAAGGATGTACCTAGTCTTGACCATTTTAAGGATTTTACAATAGAAGAGGTCAGAAGTCTTATATGTGACTTAAATACCAAATCATCGGAGTTAGACGTTTTGCCAACAAAATTGCTCAAATGTTATCTAAAAGAATTATTACCTCTAATTACTCATTTAATAAATATCTCATTGAAACATGGGGTATTCCCTTCCAAGTGGAAAGAGGCAATTGTTAAGCCTCTCCTTAAGAAGGTTGGTCTAGATCTTGATTATGCTAACTATAGACCGGTTCGCAATCTGTCCTTCTTATCTAAGGTAATTGAAAAGGCTGCATTGAATAGATTAAATACTCATGTTGAAAAAAATAATCTTCTTCCAAAAAATCAGTCTGCATATAGACGTTTTCACTCATGTGAGTCAGCCCTCCTTAGATTAGTTAATGACCTACTGTGTGGTATGGAGAAATTAGAAGTTACTGCGTTAATAGCTATTGATCTGAGTGCTGCATTTGACACTGTTGATCATGACATTTTATTAGAAGTACTTAATAATCAATATGGACTACAGAATAGTACACTTCGCTGGATTGACTCATATCTTCGCCCACGTGCATGTCGAGTCAACGTCAATACTAGTTCATCATCTGTACGTACATTAGATTGCAGTGTTCCACAAGGTAGTTGTTTGGGTCCGTGGTTATATCTTACTTATGCAGGAACCTTATTCGATGTCATTCCATCTGATATATCAGTGCATGGTTTTGCTGACGACCACACTGCTAATAAAAGATTCTGTCCTAAAAATCAGAATGAAGAAGCAAATGCCATTTCTGATCTTGAAGATTGTGCCCTAACAATAAATTCATGGATGAATGAAAATAAATTGAAAATGAACAACTCAAAGACTGAGTTTATCATGTTTGGAAGCAGAGCACAGTTGAAAAAATGTTTAACCCAGTCAATTAATATTGCTGGTGAAACTATAAAATCTGTGAAGACCATTCGCTATTTAGGGGCATTTCTTGATGAAAACTTAAGCTTTAAAGATCACATCAAAACAAAAAGTAGAACTGCCATGTACAATTATTTACGTATCAAAAGTATAAGAAAATATCTGGATAAAGATGCAACGGAAACACTAGTCCTATCTTTGGTCATGTCCCACATCGATTACTGCAATCTGATCTTGTATGGAATTTCAAAATGTGATCTTAGCAAATTTCAGCGAATTCAAAACATGTGTGCAAAACTGGTATTAAGGCTAAAAAAATCTGACAGTTCAAAAGATGCTTTGTATTCACTGCACTGGTTACCAGTCAAAGCAAGAATCAACTTTAAAATATGTACTTTCATGTACAACTGTTTTACTGAAACTGCACCTGCATATCTGACTGAAATTCTGAGAAAGCCTTTACAAAGCAGATCTGGTCTTAGATCTGCAAAATCCAAAGACCTGAATTTTTTGGTTCCAACAAATAAGAAAAAAACATTCAGTGACAGAAGCTTTAGTACTGTTGGCCCCATGCTATGGAATAAGCTACCAGATGATATCAAATTATCACCTATTTTGGATGTTTTCAAAAAACGATTGAAAACTCACTATTTCTCTAATTTTTATGATCTATTCTAAAATTGACATGGTTAGTAAATGCCTCACCTTACAATTACGGTAAACATACTAAGTGATTGAGTGAGTGCATTATGACGTGAGAATGAGGATTGCCTCGCTCTCTGTCATTTTCTACCTTGTTTCACAAGACTGCAATGACAACCTAAATAAATTGTCCCTTTAAAGGTGATGTTTCGACACCTTTGGGGATGTATTAAGGGCCCTTTAAAGGTGATGTTTCGACACCTTTAGGGAAATGTCTGGTTAACAGTGGCGTTATGTTACACTGTTCAGGACATGTCCGGTTAACAGTAGCATCGTGTAATACTGTTCAGGACACCAACTTTTAATATGAAATAAAAACAAATGTAAAATTAATGATAAAAATGTAAAATTAAGTAGGATCATGAACTTTGAATGATGTAGGTATAATAAAACATGTACACTTGCACACTATATTACATCATGTGTGATAAATTTTATTTTGTTTTGTGTTATTGTATATACATTATGTATTTATGGTGGAGGGTTTTACTTATTAATTTTTTATAATCTATATTTTTGTACAACGCCATTGAATATGTTATGTAGAAATAGGCGTTTATTCAAATGAAAAAGTTTAAGTTTAAGTTTATAAAACATTTGTCAAACGGTAATACTGAATGTGTTTAAGGTTCTGGAACTGTAATGGTGACCTTCCACCAATCTTTATTATGATATTGTTTCTTGAATCTATACTATCAAAGACATTAAATGGTGAATTTTTAGGGAAGTTTACCGTTCGTAACTTAAGTTATGTGCATTTTTATAACGTGACCCTTGATTTTCGAAGAGACCGTAAATTGTGCCGTGACAAAAATGAAAAAAATAGTTTTTTTCAAATTCTGCAGTTTTATATTCACATTTTAATCAATTTTCCTGTTTCACAATCATATCATGATAATCCAGGACGATCAGATTACACTTTGGACAAATACCTATAAAATTATAGTGCTTTGTATACATGTACCCCCCGAGCAAATATCCGAGTTTTTGAGAGTGTTCAAAAATTACTCTATCTTTAAAAGCTTATATCTCAAGTCTAAAGTTAGTTAGACACATGCAACCAGTTTTAAAATATTTTGCAGTCTTTTCTGCCTATGATATGAAATATTGAAGAAATTTTACCGTTTCTAAATTTATTTTATAAGAATCTGTATAAGATTACTATAATGAAACTGCAAGAAAATTTATAGCGAAGAAAATACGTCAAAATGGTAAATTACAGATAATACTCGTTTATTGTAATCTAAATTTGTACTGGATATAGAAATATGAATGTAAAATCCCTCTCTTTACTGATTTTTGCTGGTTTGAGGGAAATATTCGAAACTTACAACTTAACACGTTTTTCGTAAAAAATTCTGACTAGTTAGGCATAACGGAGTCAAACACTTTTTGTATTAGAGACTCTTGGTTGACTATCACAGTTTTGACTCATAAACACATTTGAAAGTCCATTCTGACCAGCCAGAGAAATATCAGGGGAAGTTAAGTAGGCTTGTTAAACCTTATTCTGTCGTGTTTTCTGCCATAGTTTTGCATACACATTTTGACACCAGACTTAGTAATGTTGGCATATTTTTAGCCTTAGCTTTCAAATAATGCTGATAATTGTATTATTTACTTTTTAAAAGACAGAAAAGTACAACGATATTGTCTTCATATGCCTCACATGGGCGGATCCAGCGGTGGTCAGGGGGTCTGCCCCCCTAGAATTTAGAAAATGTACATGTCCATTAGTGTATTTCTTGCTTGAATGTAATTTTTAAGTAATATGAAGCAAATTTTCTCGGTGCTTAACGTATGTAAATTGGTTATGTAGTTTTTATTATCATTATGTTGCTTTTTTCTGCAAATTGTGTATAATGTGGTTGCAGTTCGAGGTTTGGACCCCCCCCCCAGAAAAGTTCGGACCCCCCTAGAAAAGTTTGGATCCCCTAGAAAAAAATCCTGGATCCGCCCCTGCCTCACCATATTCTACCGCATTCCATGCAAATTGCTGAATATGGCGATGTGTTGTGCGTCATAGTATTCGTACCGGTATATGAGGTGATATCTTCTAGAATCTAGCGATTGTGATGGCAAATTTAAATCGCAAATACAAATAAAACAGTGCATTTTACTCCTGCACACACAGAATTAACCCAATAGTTATGATCCTATACGGCGTAACATTGTTTTGTCGATAAACCATTACTTTTACATTAACGACCTCGACAATCACGCTGTCTAACTTCTGGTATCGCCATTTTCGGAAAATGTGTTACGCTATGACGTCATGGAAAAACCGGGTCGCGAGGTGAAAATTACTAAAAATAGTTATTACGAAACTTGACGACGACAGCTTTTTGGGTAAAACCGGATTATACCGAGCGTCGAAGTTTACCGAAGTTAGTTACAGTTCCAGAACCTTAAGTTTTAATTAATGGCTTTTAAAATATGTGCCTCACGGAAGATTTTGGGCGCCAACTCAACTTAATTGAATAACCCTCTTTTTGACCTTTTTAAATTCGTCAGTATAGTGTGCTGAAGAAGAATTATGTTCAAAAGTTTCCGCCAGCGTGTTGGCTATATCTTTTGTAGTTTTCGCTACGTTCGAATCTTTACGTTTGAGATGAGCTGTAGGAACTTTTTTGTGTTTACCATTAATTTTACGAACTGCTTCCCAAACTTTTTTAATTGGAGTGTTGGCGTTAATTTTAGAAACATATGACTGCCATGATTTACGTTTAGAAAACTTAAATGTTCTACGAGCTTGTGCTCGTAGGATTCTATAATTGTCTAGATTTGCAGCTGTAGGACAAACCTGAAATTTCTTTAGCGCTGCTTTTCGTTTCCGATATGATCTTCTGCACTCATCGTTGAACCATGGTTTTTTAATTTTACTCGAGTTTTTTATCGAAGTTTTAGGAATACACTCATCAGCTATCTTTGATAGAGTGGACGCAAAGAGATTAGCTTTATCCGAAGAGTTGGATAAATTCGGGATTGTTAAATCATCGGAACATAATTTGTTAAATTGTTCCCAGTTCGCTTTTGAGAATTTGTAATAAGAGCGGTTGTTTACTGGAACAGAGTCGTTTAAAGTTAACAACAATGGAAAGTGGTCACTGCCATCTTGTTCGTCAAGCACTGACCAAGTAAAATCCAAAAATATTGATGGATGTGATAATGTAAGGTCTATACAAGAAAAACTTCCAGTGGCTGGATGTAAATAAGTTGGTGACTTGTTATTCAAAAGGCATAGTTGAACATTATCAATTAACTTTTCTGTAATGCTGCCTTTATTATTCGTAGATGTACTTCCCCATAATGGATTATGTGCATTAAAATCGCCGAGTAAAAAGAATGGTTCTGGGAGTTGTTTAGTTAAATTTTCTAAGTCTTCAACAGTTATAGATAAATTGGGAGGGAGATATAATGAGCATATTGTTATAGGTCTGTGCAAAGTTACTTCAACGGCCACGGCTTGCAGATTAGTTCTTATCTGAATTTGTCGTTGAGGGATACAGTTTGCAACCGCAATTGTTGAGCCACCAGATGCTCTTATTGTGTCTGTGCAAATTTTATTATAAAGCGTATAGTCCTTTATTGATGTTTTATCATTTGTAGCACTGTCGTGTAGCTGTGTACGGTGCAGTCAACCAAAATAGCGGACCGAACGCTGGTGAAAAGGTAAACATATTTTATTTTCTCGATTTCTCTAACTTAATCCACATGTATTGCTGTGTAATCAGTTGTATTCAACCAGGCATAGATTCCGGTGCATAATGTACAACCTATTTTTGCTTGATATCCACCCAAGAGCTTATAAATGAATCACAAAGTTGGTCGATCTATGATTTTGAAATTTGAAGCGAGAAAAAAATCTTTTAAGTCTGATTCTGACTTTATTTGAGCTCTTAGATTCAAATCAATTGACAGAGTAGCGTAAAATGATCGACCGAGTTACTCTGTCCCCTTACTTCGGAGGAATATCCTCTCCCTTCCACAAAAACGTTCGTTTTATGAATGTACACAAAGTGAGTGCAGTCGCCGGTGTATGGTGTAGTCAAAACGCACATTTTTGAACGGTGCAGTCTCAAAAAACTGTACGGTGGAGTCCTTCTGTACAAATGGTGTACGGTGTTGTCTCAATTTTTATTTTCAGTGCCAACGTTTATGAACGATCTTTAGTCCAATGTTATTGAGTTCTTTTTCGCTCATTCGACCCGATGGCCTTTAAATGTTAATTTTGTAATCATTGTTTCGATCAATTGACTTGAATTAAACTTAAACAAAATTAACACTATGACATAAATGTGTTTAGGTTATGAATGAAATGAGTGTAGGAGTTCCTGATGTCCTTTATGCTGACGTCCTCAGCTGATACATTTATTACGAACGTTCTAAGACACGAGTTATATTATTTACATACATCCAAAAAGACAAAAAAGACAAACACCTCGAAACATCACCGTAATCACGTATATTCTTGGTTTTGAACATAGACTGTCAAATATACAAAATCGAGATGAAAACGTTAGAAATCGATAGTAAGAAGTATGTGTACAAGCATACAGATGAATAACTTTTTCTTAACTTTGGTTAATGTAAATTGATATCCGCCTTTCAGTACATGCGTAAGAAAATAAGTGGTTGTCCGAATGGTTAATCCAGGAAATTAAAATTTCATATTTATTAATCTATTGCATTTAACGCCGTGCCAACACAACTTAATTCATTTTACGACGTCCAGCACACCTAAACTAGTTTTCCTGGACCCTTGTCTATAACTAGTACGCATTTACCCTTCCACAAAACTGGAAACTTGTCCATATTATCCAATCAATGCAGGAAAATTGACATTATTGTCCCCGGGTGGGATGCAAACCCTTCGAGACACACCATTTCAAATCCCGGCGCGCTACCAACTGCGCTATAGACCCGGGTTGCACATGATAAAAGACAAGCATTTTGGGCAAGTCATGGATATTGACGTTTTAGCTTCGTTAACGTTAAACAAAGTCGCTGAATTCACAAAAAGTTAACACCGATAAACTGAAAATTCAATAACTAAAGATTAGTACCACACATGAATACATGTACGTTTTGTGGTAATCGAATATTTTGGCACAGTGACCTACTTTTTACCAAGATGATACATTGTCAAAATTTACTTATGGGCCGGTCACATAGGCCAAAACGTATGAATAACGCATAAATTTGGGTTGTGCGTGCTTGTCTGTCGAGGATTTGACCATTTTCTTCGATTTATGCGATGAAAAATCACCGATACATTGCGCAAGAATTACGTATCAATCACGCAAAAATCACCGACAAAGCACTTATAAACCACGCATAAGCCTAAAAAGGGGCACAGAATTGAATGTGCCCAACGAAAGCTTCGCGGAAAACTACGTATATTCTGCTCATTATCACTGATAAACTGCGTATGATTCGCGCATGATTCGCGCATTAACTACGCGTAATGTGCGTTTGAGTCGCGTCCTTTCAACGCCGTTCCTCATATAAACGGATGCGGGCTTCAGGACATTTTCACGCACGATCAAGACAAGACAAGACAAATTTTATTCAAGAAAATTAAGGCCATCGGCCCAAAATACAGCAATATAATGTACAGAATTGTGTGGTTATGTAAGCGTATAGTTACTGTAATAGATCTGGATAAAATATGAAATTACTGATCTAATGTAATTCATAATAATCATTAATGAAAATTAGGGCAACTGGCCACAAATACAACATTACAGTATACAAATTTGTGTTGTTATGTTGATTTAAAGTTTAAAAGTGATACAATATATAAATCATTAAACTACTTAATAATACATATAAGAAAACTAAGACCAATTGCCCAAAATACGACATTACACTACACAAAATTGTGTGGCAATGTTGATTTCTAGTTATAAATTGAGACAATATATATAATTATAAACAAATTATTAATACTTACTTATTACAGAAAATTAAGGCCACCAGCCCAAAATACAATACTCTATGCAAAATTATGTGGTTATATTAATCTATGTGCACAGTAAGGTGAGACTATATAGAATAATTAAACTAACTATTGATACTGTTCATAAGTAGATATACATAATACACTACTTTTCTTAAAATCGCTGATGTTCCACGCATGATTCGCGCATAATCCGCGTAAGAACAACGCAAAACTGCGTAAACTCTTACGCGACGATAAATTTTGAACTGTTCAAAACCTGGAATCGCGCATAACGATGAAACGGCGCAGTTCCTCTCACAACTACGAATGCTCCACGTCAGAAATGCTGACGAAACGCGATTATCACGGATGACTCACGTAAGACTCGAGTTTTGTGCGTGCTTTTTGCAAGATTTATGCGCTTTGGCCTATGTGACCGGCCATTAAGATATCATCATATATATCTCTCAGAAAAATTCCCAAGATATTCTGACTTTGACATAAGTCTATACAGTTGTAACAGGGGTTTTCCGTATTTGTACTGTCTAATGTACGTAACTCCTGTATTACAATGTTCGTAATATGTGCGCTGAGCTGGGACATCAGGAACTCCAACATTCATTTCATTCATAATCTAAACACATTTATGTCATAGTGTTAATTTTGTTTAAGATTAATTTAAGTCGATTGATCGAAGTAATGATTATATATAAACATTTAAAGGTCATCGGGTCGAATGAGCGAAAAGGAACTCTATAACATAGGACTAAAGATCGTTCATGAAAGTTAATACTGAAATTAATAATTGAGACAACACCGTACACCATTTGTACAGAAGGACTCCACCGTACAGTTTTTTTGAGACTGCACCGTTCAAAAATGTGCGTTTTGACTACACCATACACCGGCGACTGCACTCACTTGGTGTACATTCATAAAACGAACGTTTTTGTGGAAGGGAGAGGATATTTCTCCAAAGTAAGGGGACAGAGTAACTCGGTCGATCATTTTACGCTACTCTGTCAATTGATTTGAATCTAAATGCTCAAATAAAGTCAGAATCAGACTTAAAAGATTTTTTTCTCGCTTCAAATTTCAAAATCATAGATCGACCAACTTTGTGATTCATTTATAAGCTCTTGGGTGGATATCAAGCGAAAACAGGTTGTACATTATGCACCGGAATCTATGCCTGGTTGAATACAACTGATTATACAGCAATACATGTGAATAAGTTAGAGAAATCGAGAAAATAAAATATGTTTACCTTTTCACCAGCGTTCGGTCCGCCATCTTGGTTGACTGCACCGTACACAGCTACACGACTGTGTGTAGATAGGAATGTTTCTTGAAGACAGACAACTTTCGGGGAGTATTTTGATAATAAGAGAAGTAAATCGTTGTAATTTGATTTAAGACCACGACAATTCCATTGAAGTATAGTTTGACTCATGGTTCAACGAAAAGTAAAAACTTACTTCGGAAACTTAACAGGACTTCGCGCCGAAGACCGGGGAGGAGAGCTGTGGACACCCATGTCCTCGTCCTCCATCGACTCGATGTAGCTCATAAGAGCCTCGAATCGGTTGGAGGACGGGACAGGGTCCCTCTCCGCTTTTCTAACTCGGTCGGTTAGGACGACCTTCTTTTTGGGTAATTGTCTTTGAATCACCCGCTCAGGAGACGGAGAAGCCTGTGAGACCCGCCTCTGAGGTACAGATGAGGTACTTGTAGATGTTGTCTGTGAACTTGTACTTGCTTTGGACGTATTACGTGAAAGAATAGGAGACGGTTTTTGCACTGGAGTTATTTCAAGAGGAGAACATTTACATAAATTGACCTGCACAGCAGAATCAACCATCTTAACTGGTTTTGATACAACAGCTGAATAAGAATTAGTTTTGGAACTTTCTACAAGCTTGCGTGCATCAGGAAAAGACAAACTTTGTGTATATTTAACACGGAGAACTTCTTTTTCTGTCTTCCAGACTAAGCAAGAACGGGAGGTTGCAAAATGATTACCCCCACAGTTTGAACATCTGACTTCATTAGAACAGTTTCAAGCGGACCAGCATGAGAAGTACTACATTTACGGCATATATCCTCTCTAGTGCATTTAGTTTCATGATGTCCATATTTAAAGCATTTGTAACACTGCATCGGGTTTGATATGTACATCTCAACGCGAACGTTGAGATACCCAACTCGAAGAGTGGATGGAAGAATGGGGGTATCAAATGTTAAAATGTATGTGTGAGTGGGAACACGTTTACCGTCTCTGGTGGATGGAATACGTTTGGCATTTGAAACACATTGAGAGCTAAGCTCTTTTACTATGTCTGCCTCTGACATTTCTGCAAGGTCAGGGCAGCGAATGACTCCTTTGAATGAATTGAGGGTATTGTGTGCAGTGCAAAAAGATTTAATATTGAAGAAGGATTTTAATTTTAGCAAGTTATCTGATTGTTGTTTTCTTTGGACTTCGATCAGGAGTTCTCCACCACGGAGCTTCCTGACCGATTTTGGAGTTCCTATGAGTGCAGAAATTGACTTTTCAATGACAAATGGGTTCAACTGTGCTAATTTTTCATCTCCCAACGCTTCTACTACCAGAAAGCGTGGAAAAGATGATTGACTTGATTGTTCATTTGAAATGTTGGGTGATTCGTCAGACTTACGCTTTATAGAAGAGGTTAAAGGATCCATGGTTGAGATAATAATGATTCATCTCTCAGGTTCCCCAGCCACCTCGGACTCCAACAAGGGGAAGTGCAATGGAGGCGGGTATCCAGCCTCCGCACCACAAGGATACATGAGAGATATACTTGCATGTAATTGCAAATGATTACATTCAACACAATTGGCCCATGAGCCACCGCCTTCTTGAATAGGTGTTTTGAACATATTAAAAGAAAGTACTTTAAATTCAGTAAGCACACACAGACTGTATTGGAGTACACTTATGTTTTTTATCAAATTGTGAGTATGCTAGTAATGTTAATAATTTTGAGATAGTGCACATAAAGGAGTACGTGAACTTACAAGAATGAAATGGCTTTTGCAAGTATGCAACTATTCAAGGGCAAGGCATGACTAGCCGATTGACCAAGTCGGGCCTACTTGGACACCCGTCTACCCTGAATCAGAGGCCAAAGTAGTGTGTTGGAAAGACTGGAGATCCCTGGGTCTCCCTCAACTACCAGGATCCTCCTTTCCCGGTTACGGGACGCTGCCCACGGCAAACAGGCAGTTTTGGTGTTGGCCATATGCCCATCATGCAGGCACAAAAAGCACCTACATAATGGGCACATGTTACTCCTCCTCACCACGAAGAGGTCCCAAAAAGAGAGGAATCAATATTATTTATCGTAGGTACTCCACATCACATGTGAATACAGGAAGAAATACGTAATTTTCTGTGCAAGTTTCCTTTTATTCTAGCAAACAATTTCAGAATACATATACAGACATGGAATGCACTAATAGTACTATAGATGCACTGAGGCTTACATTTTCTATACCTGTGACTGAATTAACATACATGAACAAACATACAAATGGGCTCTGTAATCAAAACTTGGGCGTCCATTTTGTGTGTATTGAAAACTTATTCATTACACATCTTTGCGGAAGTCAGGGGCTAATCACAAAAACGTGTGTACATACGCGAACTGAACTTCTATCTAAAGATTGCAAGATTTCGATGAAATGTCTTAAGGATGGTTTATTTTTTATGAAGTTATTATTTTTTATGTCTGTACTTTTGATGATTTATTGTTTAAGGTATTTATTTGACGCCATGTGGGAACTTTTTTGTGTCTAATTACTTTATTTTGACATCCATGTGTTCTGTCTTAAATTGGCCGATGTTTTGTTAGCAGATGACCATTTAATTGTGTCATACCACTTTTGTTTGCGTTGGTCGTGTATTGAAAAATCAAGAGTATGGTGGCTCACTATAGCCCTCATGCATTTTCTTTGAGAGCTTCTAATCTTCGTTGGTGTAATTGTTCTTTGAAGTGTGTGGAACATATTGTATTCTTTAAGTGTATTGTAGTTTATTATGCATTGTTGACTACAAATTATGTGACCAAAATCTAAAGGCTTCACCATTTGTCGTTGACTTTAGTCAGGTCGTATTGTAGCAAAGATTTTCAAGTTTCGAGAGCATCTTTGAAATTATTTTATCGTTAACGTAAGTTCAACGTTAGTAACTAAGTTACGGAAATTTCGCTATCTTACGTAAGATTCTTATGAAACGGTCACAGTTCGTTATCAGCCCTGCGTTCAGTATGCATTTAACGTTAGCCAATCATCGTTTACGTTATAAACGGTTAATTGAACGATCTGTTGAAGTGCGAACGTTTGAAGATGGCGGACAAGAGAGTCTTTACTTCAATTTATTTGAAGAATTCGAAGAGGATGGGGTTTTCCGTCCGTGCACAGGCGGTACAAACAAAGTTTCTACACATTATTGCTAAACAGCACGAACTATGGATTAAATCCCATTGTTCTTTTTACACGTGTTTTCATAGTAACAGTGAAAGTTTGTTTATACCGGAGGGGAAAACATTTGAATTCCGGATATAGTCTATCCGCAATGGCAGTTACTAATTTGCAAAATGTACTGTAACTATTTTGTTTCAGGTTGTTTCATACTCGCGTACTATATACTAAAACCGTTAGCTGTTGGCCTTAAAAGTTTTCCGCTAATGTGCCGTTCAATAATGACTGTTAGCGAACGTTACAGAACGTTACAAAACGTTTGCGGTAACTGAACGCCCTACAGTGACAAGTTAAAATGTGTAATTTCGTTAACATGTACTATGTGGTAAGATCAAATTCCCCTATGGTCTAACATCAATATATTTGTAAACCATGAAAATTGGAAACACAATTTAAGACCTTTCCTTGATTACATCACGTTAATCATTAGGCATGCCATTAAATTAGATCTATAAATTATAAAACAACATTTTCATTTCATGATTTATACTTGCCTCATGAAATATACATAAGGATATTATATCCCTTTAACATCAACAATCCGCGTGCTATAAATAGCACTCACGTGATAGTGATCACGTGATTAAACGGATGTGCTCCATTCCCACCTGTAAACCCCATTTACCTCAGTTTTATTTCCGGCGTTAAAACATCAACACTTTTTTATTCGTTCTCGCAAATTTTTGTGAAAATAGTGAATTTAACTGGATTTTATTGGACTTATTTTATAGTGAATTATGGCTAATGCTATTTTGAATAAGGAAAACTCGCCTGTTATAGCATTTTCCAGTATTGACGACGAAAGTGAGACAGAATCTATTCGTTCTCAATCTCATTCGTCGAAATCGAATTCTAAGTCTTCTCGAACACCGAGAGCGAGTCAGAAGGAATTAGATGCCCTCAGAGAAGATGTTAGATCTAGGTTTGAGAGTATTGACTCAAAATTAGATAACTTTCTCAGTAATTTTACGGATACTGCTGGTTTAGCCAGGCAGAGACCAATGAACACTAGTGCCACTTGCACGGCTACCGAGAGCACACGTGTTAATGAGACAGTGGTTAGTATACCCTTATCTGTTGTACAGGAAACACAAGACAACGATGATGTACTTTCTATTTTACCAAGTGAAAGAGAAAAACGTCAATTACTGGGTGACGATGCCTCAGAGTGCAACAGTCGTCGGTCAAATTTGGATTCGGATAGTGACGATAATGACTTCCGGTTCAGTAAATACACATCTATATCTAACAATTTATTGGAACAAATGTTTGGCGCTGATGCCACAACCAAACCAGACAAGTCTACAGAAGGCATTTCATTGGACAATAGTCAAATTTCTGTGTTGAAAGATAGTTGGCAAGCAGAAAACCCATTCAGACTGTCAGCATATAAAGACAGTTACAAAGCTTCTTTTCCAATAGCTGATGAATCAGAAGAAATGTTAACCGTTCCTAGTCTTGACAGTATTGTTAACAATTTATTGATTAAGAAATATGGTCAGAAATTGACTGTTAAATCACAATCTTTATGTTCACAGCCATTGAAAGACATACAGAAAATTGCCTACCAAGGACAACATGCAGCCAGAATGGGCATAATAATAAATGTCTACATGCAACAAGCATTAGGTAAACTATTGTCGTCTTTATCAGATAAAGAGTGTAAAATTGACAGTGCTATTCAATGTGTTCGGGATATTTTCGCTATGAACACTAAATCGTTAGACCAAGCAGCAAAGTCAGGTGCATTACACCATATGAACCGTAGGAAAGCGGCTATGGCCGACACAGGACAAAATGAATCCAAAGATCTAAGAAATCATGTTTGGAATTTACCTTTATCTCATAAAAGAATATTTAGAACAGGTCTGGAGAGAAAATTGAAAGATAGACAAGAAATTAATAAACAAATTTCAGACTTACTTCCAGAATTTGATAAACGTTATAAACGCAAAATGTCTGTTTCAAATGATCAACCTTGGAAAAGACCACGTTACCAAGAATTTACCAGACCTCCAACTTCATACCGTTCACCCCTAGCTCAAGCTTATGGTACCAATACTGACAAGAGTAATTACAGAAGTCAGTCACATACTTACACTGGTCCAAAATTTACCAAAGCTTCATCTACATAGACTACAGGGGTGAGTAACACTTACTTTTCGTTCTAAATCAAAATGACTTTCTTGTTCAGAAACCAAACGATCAATGGGTACTTCCATTAATCAGAGAAGGGTACAAACTAGAATTCGAAAACATACCAAAGTTCAACGGCATAAAACAGACCCAACTACCAACAAAAGATATGCCTACTCTATTTGCGGAAATAGATACCTTGTTAGAAAAACAAGCAATAGAACCAGTAAATCAGAACATAGAACAAGGTTTCTTCAGCACATTTTTTCTAGTACCAAAAAAATCGGGGGGTATAAGACCAGTGATCAACCTGAAACCTCTCAATGCCTTCCTTCGCACACAACACTTCAAAATGGACACACTGAAAACAGTCCTAAATCTAGTCAGGAAAGGAGATTTTGCTTTTTCACTAGATCTTGCAGATGCATACCTACATGTTCCTTTTTTCCAGGACACAGAAACTTTCTAAGATTTTGCATAAACAACCAAGTCTATCAGTGGAAAGTTATGCCCTTCGGACCCAAGAGCTCTCCAAGAACTTGGACCAAAATAGTAACTGTAGTAGCCGCCCATGTACGCAAACAAGCAATTCGTCTTATTGTATACTTGGACGACTGGCTGGGTTTAAATGCAATGAGACAAACGTTATTGCAAGATCAAGTAAAATTGATAAATCTTCTTCTCAAACGAGGCTTTATGATCAATCGCAAAAAGTCAGAACTCGTTCCTACTAAAAAGATAACGTACATTGGCAGCGTTTTAGATCTAAAGAAAGGTTTGATATACCCCACTTTAGAAAGAATAGAGAAAAACAAACTAGCTATTCAAACAATTCTAGGTCAGTCACATGCAACAGCTCTACAATATCTACATTTATTAGATCTCCTGGCTTCTTGCATAGAATTGATCCCACATGCAAGTCTCAGAATGAGACCAATTCAACTCTATCTTTTGCACTTTTGGCGTCCAAGCTCAAAGAATATACATTTGCTGATCCCGCTTCGCAACCATTTAAGAGAACATCTCAGGTGGTGGCAACATACTCCCAACATTTCGCAAGGCAAACCTTTTATACAAGCCAAAATAAACATAACAATTCAAACAGATGCAAGTTTAAAAGCATGGGGTGCATGTCTAGACAATCAAATAGGTGCTTGGTCTCCACTGGAATAGAAAATGCATATCAATTCTTTAGAAATGGAAGCAGTGTACAAATCATTAATTCATTTTCTTCCAACATTTCAAAATCAAACTGTTCTGATTCGTTCAGACAACACTACAGTAGTACAGTATCTGAACAAAAAAGGGGGAACCAGGTCATCTTACCTTTGTCTTCAGGCCTGGAAAATTTGGAATCTGGCCATAGACAACAAATTCATGATAAAAGCAGACCATATAGCAGAGAAACTTAATGTCTTACCGGATCAGTTATCACGAACAATGATTCGTCCAACAGAATGGACATTGAACAGATCCATAGTTCATCAGATATTCAGTCAATGGGGACGCCCATTGATAGACCTCTTTGCGTCTCATCTGAACAAACCGACTCCAATATTTTGCTCATGGATTCCACACCAAGAAGCTCTAGCCCTAGACGCATTGACAATATCATGGGAAGAGATGTTCGCTTATGCCTTTCCCTCTCTCTGTCTGATCCCAAAAGTAATACAACACATGAAACTTTTTCAATGCACGGTCATACTAATAGCTCCCAGGTGGCCCAGACGACATTGGTACCCAGAACTACTACAAATGTCAATTGCACAACCAATTCAATTACCAGTTATACAAAATCTACTAAGTCAACCCAGAACTCAAATATTTCATCCCAATCCACAAGTATTCAATCTAACTGCATGGTTACTATCGACAAATATTTCAAAACAGAGGGTTTTTCTAAAAGAGCTAGAAAACTACTCAAATGTAGTTGGAGATCAGGAACACAACAAGATTACAATGCAAAATACAATAGATTATTTTGCTGGTGTAGTAAAAGGAAAATTACCCCATTTTCAGCATCTATAGAGCAATGTGCTGATTTTTTAGCAGACTTATATAATGAGGGGTTACAATATCGTACAATATCAGGGTACAGATCTATGTTATCAGCCTTACTACCCCCTATAGCAGATAAACCAATTGGACAACACCCTCACATTATTCGTATACTGAGGGGGGTACTTAATGAAAGACCTCCTCAAACAAAATTGTTACCCGAGTGGGGTCTACCTTTTTTATCTATGCTACAAAAAGTACCATTTGAACCTATGTCAAAATCATGTTTGAAATAAACAACTTATAAAACTGTTTTTCTTACAGCGATCACAACGTTTAGGAGAGCAGGAGACCTCCAAGCATTGAAGTTAGGCGAAGGAGCCATCTCAGTTCAAGCTAAAGGTGTAACATTTTTGAGACAAGGACTCAGTAAACAAGATAGACCTAACCATTTAGCTGCAAAACTTTTTGTTCCATGTTTTAAAGACAATAAACTAATTGATCCTAAGAGAGCTTTATACTGGTATCTGAAAAAGGCAGATATATATAGGAGAAAATTTAAAGATGATGAAAATAGACTTTTTCTTTCTATAAATAAACCGCACAAGGTTGTGTCCAAACAGACTATTAGCAAATGGATTGTGAAAGTTATTCAAATGGCCTATGAAGATAAATCTAAGAAAGTGAAAGCACACTCAACCAGATCATTAGGACCTTCATGGGCTCTATTCAATGGAGCTTCTTTACAGTCGATACTAGAAGCAGCCGATTGATCTAGAGAATCAACTTTTATAAAATTTTATTTGAAGAATGTAGAACCATCAGTGTTAAAGTAAACATTGTTGATGGAAATAAGTTTTAATTTCCGACGGATTCCAGATCATCATTTAAATAGAAGAATATGGATTTCATCGGACTAATTATTCAAGTAGAATGATAATTTGGTAATAGACAAGAAGTTTATGTATATATGTATATAATGTGAATATTGGTTTATGGAGAAGAAACTCCTGAATTCTGTGTGTACAGTTTAGAGAATTGACACTGAAAATACAACCACAACCATAAGGTAGGTACTGCTTTGTAATAATCCTTATGTATATTTCATCAGGCAAGTAAAAATCATGAAATGAAATTATTCAATTTTTGAAGAAAATTAGAATTTTATTAATGGATTTATACTTGCCTGATATGACTCCTCCCTCCTCCCCTAGTTGCATTTTCGGTGTTATATTGGAACGCCGAAATAAAACTGAGGTAAATTGGGTTTACAGGTGGGAATGGAGCACATCTGTTTAATCACGTGATCACTATCACGTGGGTGCTATTTATAGCACGCAGATTGTTGATGTTAAAGGGAGATAATATCCTTATGTATATTTCATCAGGCAAGTATAAATCCATTCATAAAATTCTAATTTTCTTCAAAATTGAATTATCTGATGTAAACTTGTTAATGAAAATGTGTATTGAAAGTGAGTTATTATCTTACTTTTATATGAAAATAGTGTTATGGTAATTATCCGTACAAAGTAATTAATAGTATAATTTAAAATTATGACATCGTAAAAATATTAAAAATACAGTGTTCAATTAGAGACACATTTTCTAAAAAAAATTGTTGTCGCAACACAATTTTACATGTGAATTATACTTAAATTAAGTGTTCCTTA
This sequence comes from Mactra quadrangularis, assembly GCA_025267735.1. Classification (NCBI taxonomy): domain Eukaryota; kingdom Metazoa; phylum Mollusca; class Bivalvia; order Venerida; family Mactridae; genus Mactra; species Mactra quadrangularis. The sequence continues at coordinate 7,407,244 of CM046309.1, forward strand.
CATTACCTGTGTCCATTATTGGACACCATACTGATTGTTTGTACTACTTCTTTTGTGTTAAGTTTTATTTTGGACATGTTGGAAATTATGAATTCTAGTTTACAGAGATATTTTATTATACTGATTGCAGACAATGTATAAATTAATTTGTATTTTTAACTATTAGTGCATCTGTACGGTGGTGTTCTGAGTGTATCGTTATGTAACGTTCTGTAACGTTCGCGGTAACTGAACACGCCCCTGATAACGTAATTTACCTGGGCACGTGCATCGCGTGCATTTTAAAAATACCGCCAAACTGACGTGATAAATTTATATTGTGAGTTATTTTCAATTAAAGTGTATTAACAATCATAAATACAGCACGCGTTTACAGTTTCAACACAGTCATGTGATTTTCAATGATTGTGTCACTATCATATTAACTGACTAAACTTTTTCTTTTAAGTATATATATTTTTCCTTTCTATGGGACCGCAGCTCTTGGTCAAAATTAAGTAAAATGTATCGTTTTGTATACATGTACTTAAAACTTATACCTCTCAAATTAGTGAATTAGAATATGTTTTCTACTCTCTCAATTGAATGAAAAACGAAGTAGTCACTATTCTCATTATAACACAAATGTATAGGGTATGCGAAAAGTCGTGTACCCTCAATGTGTACATTCAGTACACATGGATCGCATATCATAATATTGAAGGCTTATATTGCTCTCTCCCCACTCTCTAAGAGGCTGCGGTGGTGCCATTAAGGATGTAATTTCATCCTTGAAATCATAAGCAATGATATAATAATTTAGTTAAAAGTTAGTTTAAATGTTTCCTTATAAATTTGTCAAGCGGGTAGATCTTAAAATCTTGGCATGCAACTCCACTGAACCTCTCCATCCAATCCATTTGGTAGCAAATTTCTGGTTAAAGAAATTAACAACGCAATTTACAAATTGGTGAGAAGTTCCATGTTGGTAAAAGGGTTGCGTTGTCCACTTAAGAGATCATACTCAATGTATTCACACAAAAAGGCATCACTTAGTCTTCTTCATTCGTTAATAGCCCGTACGATGCCAGTACTGCCGCTTTTGTACGGGTCCACAACAAGCCACGATTTTATGGGACTGAGGTTTAAATTAAGATTAACATGTATAAATAATAAAACAACAATACAGTATACATGTATAAGCATACATTAGTGTATAGTTATTGAAGCATTTATTATTCATTTATAGTGTTTTAAATTCAGAATTAAAAGTGGAAGTTGGTATACAGATGTAACTTGATATTTTGTCATCTATTCAAACATCATCCATTCAAATTATCAAAACGCATGTAAAATACTTGTCTAACAAGTTTCTAATTTTAAATTTTGTATACCCCTATTAATATATGCGGAAGTACAAAATATTAAATATTTCTTAAGTTGTTTCCAATGGATTAGCTTACTTTTATAAAATATTCAGAATATTATCATGTATATATAATATTATTACAAAGTAGTTTATATCAGAGCGTATACTTAAAATATAAAATGTATATAAGGATAATCGTCAATTTGTTTATTGTTAGTAGCTGGTACATTCAAGGTAAGACTTGATTGATTTAATAATGATTTATATAGAGCATTACTTGATAAACATAGATTTTATTAGTTTTATCATAATATAATTATTATATTGTAATAATATGTACTATGTAATTGCGTATTATGCAATGGTATACCGATGGTATGTAACACATTGACAAATAATGCCTCAACAAAGAGGTAGATGTATGATTGATCTATTTATAATAATTAAACTCATTGTAAATCTATTATTCTTGTGTCAGGCATTTATAAAAAATACTATATGTTGTCATATATGACATGATAAAAATAAACTTAATACGTATTGTATTCTATAAATAAATTATGTAAACCTTGTATGTTTCGTACATTTTATTTTTGGTGAGGAAACAAAGTCCGAGATATCGTGATGTTCCAATTACAAGTTTCCAACAAAATTCCCTGATCCATTGATTGAATTAAATTATGAACTCTAGTTGTACTATTTTGCTTGTTTTAAGGGTCTATCATTTATTGAAATTGAAAAAATCTATCAAGTGGGTGGGGTAACTAATTATATCAAAATATCCATAAATTCTACTATTTTGTAAGTGATGCATCAACTGTTTAGACGAGACAGTGAAAATATAAAAAAAACTCAACAAATAAGACATTTAGAAAAAAATGAACGTCAGTCCAAACACATAATTAAAGTTCTTTTTCATAAATCCAAATGATGTCATAGAATGTCCATGTAACATTTTACAATGTCTTAGAGTGAATCACACAAAAAGTATTGATAATTCATCACAACACGCTCATCACATGATTTTATTTTCAGCTTTACTACAGGAGCCCGTAGATTTTTCCTTCTTACCACATACATAAAACATACAATATGAGGGGAAAATTGCACTGAGCTCCTGTGATATAACATGTGAGTTAAAACGTGTAATGATTTGGATTCATGATTAAAGTACTTTAATTATGTGTTTGGACTGACGTTCGGAAGGCTATTTCAAGGTTAAGTTAAATGTTTTCATTACCTGCTTAATGTTCTATTTGTTGAGTTTTTTACATTTTCATTTTCATGTCTATATACCTTGATTCATTTATATGCTTATCATGCTTAATTGCTATAAAATCTATTGTATACCTTAACATGTTAACGTTGTAAATTGTACTTCAAATATGACAAAACCACACGCGCTTCTGTCAATAAATCAAAGCGCCGATGGCGCTGTCAGGACACGGATTAAACAGGGCAAATTTATCCAAATACATATATAGTGAGGTTGGACTAATGATCTTTTTCTTCTAAAATTTACAAACTGCTCTACGAAGGATCAACGGAGCTACATGGATACTGTCCACAGAATAAATCAGTACACATGTATATGATCTATTTTTAGACACTGGAAATTTGTAGGCGTGTCTATTTTTAGCGCATAGGTGTTACAGTCGACGGTTTAGAAGTTACATAACTTGTTATCAATATTTTAGCGGAAGAATGTCGGTTCCTTATTGAAACTGTTTAAACGGAATTAACAAGGATATTTTTATGTATTGTAAGTAAACTACAAGACTGTGTGATACTTTCAGATATTGTTATCAAAGGGACTATTTATTCACGCGTTGGTATTAATTCAACCTAACGGCATACCGCTGTGCGCTGATCTAACTGCGCATGACCGTCAAATGTCATCGTCCGCGACATTTTTTGATGCGTTTCAAAATATGTCGCTTACTAAGACCTGAATTGCTAACGCAACCCATGTCAAAAAGTGGTCATGAAATGAATTCTTCGGCAATACCCTGATCTGGTTAGGACAATAATACCCTAGGTGCTTACTTCTGTAAATTTACAATTATGTTGTCTAAAAGATAATTAATTGTATTTTTTAATATTAAACATTTGACAACGTGTATTTATAGACTTAATTACCAACATATAGCGTATTGGTTGTTTACTGTCCACGTGGCAAGAAAAAGGTTATTGCATGAGTTTTATATTTTAAAGAAAAAACAAGTACAACGTAGCAATATTTTACGGTTTTACCATTTCTGTTCAATTTCAGAAAGTCATGGATTGGAACCTTGTTCACTTTGGAACAATTTTTATAGTAAGTTTATTACATCAAGACAATCTTAAACAATCTAGTTATTAGGTTAGGCTAAACCTAAACGATCAAGTATGCCTAACTGTGACTGTTGTAAGATTATTTATTCAGAAAACTACAATACCTTGTAGAATAAAAATCTTCTATTTCAAGAAAGTTCTGATAAAAGTTTTTTTATATGAGAACCAAAACGTTCTATTTACTAAGAACTAACAATCGTAGACCTGTACTGTATTTAAGCAACATATGTGTATGATATTTGACTTCCGGTTAAGCCACCGCGCTAGCTCAAGAGTTCTTGGGTTCGATATCCGAGGGGCCTACTTTCGTGGAGTTTGATCATGAAATGAATTCTTCGGCAACACTCCCCCTACCACTGATTCTTAATCTTATCAGCAAATGGTTTACAGTTTAATCTACAGATTTAGCTTTTCCAGGAACGGTGAGAAGGTTGCCTGGCTCCAATGATATGATCTATACAATGTGGTACAACGGTGTTAAACCCAACACAAAAAGTCTTCTAGGTCATTATAAAAAGTCAATTACTTCATCAAGCAGCTTTATTATATGATTGAGATTATTTGAATTTTGAAGTCCTAGATATTGCCAACGAACATTTTATATCATTTCAGTCATCCATGTATGTAATGATAATGAATTGAATGATCTATTCGGAGTATATATCAGCACTGGAAATACACCTCTGCAACAAGCTATTGAATGTACATGTACTATCTCACCATTAGTTTCATCTGATTATTCATTATATGTCCAGGGTGCTAGTGTATACCATGATGAAAATACAAACTTTACGTTTGCATTTAATGATGTAACTATTAAGAACAACACAAATTTTAAAGACGCTACAAGAGTAGATTTAACAGGAGAAACAGTTCTCAAGTATTCATCACCAAACGATGATACTGTACAAGTATGTTTATATATTTCAGGTAAGTGTAATAGCTAAAAAAATTATGTGAAGGTTTAAAATGAAAAAAAGATGACATGGTGATATAAAATGGACACATTGAAACAATGTTTCCGATAAAAGCATAAATTAAGTATTGTAGTTACAAGATTTTCTAAAAAAACGCTTTGATCATTTCTAAAAATACTTCTAATAAATGTTGATCATCCTATTTTGAAATTGTAATATTAAAATTGTATAATACTGATAGCTAGTAACAAATTTAATTCACTTTATATTATTTAATATACACTGCATATTATTGATATCATGGGTTGGGGATCAATTATTAAAACAATAAAAATGTAAATAACTGTTAAAGTGACCACTACCACATATTACAAATATAATTGTATATATATCTCAGCGTTAACAGAACAGGACACTTTCAATATTATATGCAGTAGGATTCTTGAAACTTCGAAATTAACTATAACCTCAACAACCACAACATCAACAACTGACAAGACTGAAACGAGAATATCACTAACATCAAATAGAAACCACTATACAAAGACTGTTAGTTCAACAGATGGTACTGATATAAACACAGAGTTACAAACAAACAACGACACTATAGAAGACAATTCAACATTGATAGGTACAAACATAAGTTATTTAGTAACGAAGTAATACTTATATATTCTTTACTTTTATTGACATGTACATTGTTTTTTTTGCAATGTATAATAAATCACAATTACATTTTATTCGATGACAATGGCGTTACATAATACATTCTCATCTTGAACAGTTTATTATTTGAATTAAATATGTCATCTATAATAAATATGTTATCTATCTTACATTAAATGAATTAAGATAAAATATCAATATTACATTCTTACTTGCTTTCTATTGATTTCGATTCACACGTGTATCATAGTACTAGTCATATATTATTGTTGTAAGTTGTACATTATATTAATCACTTTCGACTCCGCGTCCTGGTCCCTTAGTACTAAACTAGAAGGATAAATTTCTTGCTCAAGTAAACAACTGTAATGGGTAAGTTTTTTATAGTACTTCAACCGAGGCGAAGCTGGTTATTTCATTGTTTTAAGTTGAACATTATATTACTTTCAGCGGCTGTTATTGGTGCTATTTCTGGCATGGTTTTCACTATTATAGTCGTAGTCACAATATTGTATTGTAAAAGGTACGTCAATTTGTCATTTCTATACTGTTTTGTTAAAGTTAAACATGTATTGAAAATGTATCCTGTATCAAAAATACTACTATTTTTATCATCTCCTTTTAAATGTAACCACGGATTTAAGATTCATATTGCCTTGAAGGCAGTTGTCGAATAAGCGAAATTTTATAAAAGGTTATACAAATCTCCGCCATGTTAGGTTTCCTCAAATTATATTTTGTATATTTTTTTTCATAAACTACTCCTGCATATTTTATAACAAAAATACTATCTAAAAAGGCATTCCTATTTGCTTTCTGTCAGTGTGTGAGGTTCTTACTAATATGTTTTCAAACTCCATTTCATTTTTTAATGTTCACAGTTTGGTCGTTTAATAATAATATTTTATATACGATGATAAATAAAGAACGATTATGTAAGTGCATTTAAATATTTAAAGCAAATAGAAACATCATAATAATAGTTATTCATTTAAGCTCTTAATCAGTAGATAACGATGTATATATATATTTTCATTCAACACATACATGAAGTATACTACGTTTTTAGGAAGAGAAGATCTATGTCAAATGAAGGCTCTCAACCAACCAGTTCTTCTACAGTCAACCTTGGTGACAATCCTGGCATGCAGCAGAATCAAGCTTATGAATATTTAAATGATGTTCAACAAAATCAAACGTTCTATGACACTCTCGTGGTATCTCAGGATACACTAAATGACAATACATCCCCGACTTTAAACTATGAAAATATGAGAGTAGACATTACATGCAACGAAGACAATTCTGAGTCATACTATAACCTTCCTGAACATAACGCAGCACAAAGTGAAGACTTAGAAAACGTTGAATCAGTTGACAATGATGTTATAACATATGAAAATACAGACGTTAGCGCTACAGGCATTGAAGGAAACATCGATAAATAGACGACACTATGAGACTATTCAATATATAACTTTACTATGTCATAAAGAAACGTTCAGTATTGTAAATAGAAAGTCATTTCGACTGATATAGGCAAAATATTTGATTAAACGTATCCTTAGTTGCCGGTAAATAGACTGGAAATAAAGAAAGAGAAACTATGTATATTGAACTTATCATGGGATATTTCATGTGCTGAAAAAAATTGATAAAGACAAACACAATATTCGAGCATGAGTAATGAACTACTTGTATAACTTCGTCAGTGTTCATGTACTCTGTATCTTATTTCTTCTAATTTTATTGTACATATTTTTTTCATGCACATACATGTACATACATTTATAATATTACTAGTTGGACATATCAAGCCACAAATGTGACATTTCTAATGAAAAATTAAATGACTATGTGTTTATTGCCCTGTAAAGTAGCAAATTCACTGTACAATACTGCACACTCTTTTTAATAAAACAGAAAACAGAAATATGTTTTGGGGCTTATAACACTTATTGTAACTAGGGCCAATCATAAAATTTCTGCGCTCTGATTGGTTACCACACAGGGCAATATCAGTTAACATTATTGCATCAAATGGCGGCCATGTTGTTTGTTGATGGAGTTCAAACCCAATTTATAGTTGATTCTTCCCGCAGATATCTGTAGCAGTCATAATGTGCTTCTTAACGAAAAGGTTGGCAAGAACAAATGAGATAGACAAAAACAGGAAAAGTTGCAAGGTGAGTCTTTCCACGTACGTTATTAAGTAAAGTAGTTCAAATGACATTAAATAAAAAGTAAAAAAGAATCTGGTTGTCGCTTTAAATTAGAGATGCATGGATATTTAGCAACTACAAAATGCTGTTGTTAGCCAAAATTATATCATATGATCAATGGTTAGTACGGAGCCCCTAAAGTGACATTTCTAAATACTTTTTTTATTATCCAAATATTTCGTTTAAACGTAATATTATTTCGTTTATTCGAAATACTATTTCGATTTAACGAAATCATATTACGTTTTTTTCATGATAATTTTTTCGATTTAACGAAATAATATTATTTCGTTTTTTCGAAATAATTATTACGTTTTTCGAAATAATTATTTCGTTTTATCGAAATATTATTTCGTTTTTACGAAATAATATTTCGAATTTTCGAAATAACTATTTCGTTTAATCGAAATAATTATTTCGAAAAAACGAAATAATCATTTCGAATAAACGAAATATTATTTTGTTTAATCGAAATAATATTACGTTTAAACGAAATAATATTTTGATAAAACGAAATAATTATTTCGAAAAAACGAAATAATACTATTTCGAACAAACGAAATAATTATTTCGAAAAATCGAAAAATCGAAATAATACATATTCATACGAAATAATATTACGTTTAAACGATATAATATAACGAAATAATATTTCGATAAAATAAAATAATTATTTAAAAAAAACGTAATAATTATTTCGAAAAAACGAAATAATATTGTTTCGTTAAATCGAAATAATTATTTATAAAAAACGTAATATTATTTCGTTTAATCGAAATAATATTTCGAATAAACGAAAAAATATTTCGTTAAAACGAAATAATATTTCGTAAAAACGAAATAATATTACGTTTAAACGAAATAGTTGTGAAAATAAAAAAAAGTATTTCAAAATGTCACTTTAGGGGGAGCGGTTAGCTATTAATTGATGCAAAAATCTCCCTTGAGTATTCGTATCCTAACTGTGCAAAGATTATAAAAACGATATGACAATTTATCAGCTGGTTTGACAGATCACTTACATTATAAGTTGAGAATTTATGAGTTATTTGATATATATTTAACATGATATCATTTTGTATGCTACTAACATAAGCTACATTCATTGACACCATAGGTTTATTAAGATAGACCGGACGCGTTACTTTTAGCCAATGCTCAATTGGCCGCCATATTGAAAGGCACAACTCGACGCGCTTCCTTACTTACGATATGTAAACGTACGGGAAACTGTTAACATTTTATTGTTTTCGATCGCACTTATTGTTGCGCTGTTGTGTTTTTTGTTCAAAAAACTGATTCCTCTGTCTAATATTAGTTGGCAATGATTTATCAATTTAATTTATAGATATTTGGAGAACGTTTAAGAGCTTAGTTTAGCCGTGACATTCCTCTCAAATAAAAACCGATGAGCTTATTGACAAATGGCAAATATTGTTCAGCTTACTTATCATGATTTGATTACTTGATTGAATTTTTTAGTCTTTAAGATGATTTCTTCTTCAACGTATCGGCCTTTTATATCAATATCTAGGTAGCTGTTTGTCGACATGTACGTTGTACTTGCTTTTTAGTCAATTAATGAATACGATTACTCTAAAAAATACTTATGTTCATAAAGGGGTTATTATCGTCGTAATTTCGCTGCATATATGTTATGAGTAAAATTTATCTACGGAAGCTGTGTTGACCTTTTATTTAACCATTGATTATATGCCTGCATGTTCAAGTGGTTATAATTCAGGGGCGGTTTCATGATTTTTTTCCAAGGGGTTCATATTTTTGAAAGGGGGTCCAAACTTAAGAACGAGAACCACATTATACATTTTGTAGATTAATGCAACATATTTATGATAAAAACTACATATCCATTAAATCTGTGTTAAGCACGGAGAAAAACTGCTTCATGCTTTTTTAAATGTCAATAAATACACTAATGGCGGAGAAACAAAAAGACGAAGATACGACAAGCTATGGATTTGTCATGTTTCGTCCTTATCGTTTCTTTCGCCGCGAAGACACGAACATACTACATGACATAAATTAGCCACCATACACATAAGTATTTATACATGCATACCTTCCACAGGACTGACAACTTCTAAATATTTTATCGGTCGTTTGCGTTAAAGCTGGACCCCTAAAATTATGAAATATCTCAATAACTGTCGGATGGAATTTACTAAAATTTTGTATGTGATCATAACTAGCATTTTCCTTCTCAAATCCAAAAATTAAGAATTTTTCTTTATATATGCTATAATTCTGTAATATCTGTAATTCTATAATTACATAACATACTTCCTTTATACATGCAATGCAAATTTTGAAGCCATAAAGCGACTTTTCCTGTATGGGTATGTGGCATAATCAGAACAGCCTCATAACAGTAGATACAAAATAATAGCTAAATATGAGGCCCGGTTAGAAATTTTATTTGATAACAAAGTATAATAGTATAATTATACAAACTCAAATATCATCATCAATGTCGTCTGTATCGTCAAAATCTATACAAATTCTACACGTACGATTTTAAAGACGGGCCTCTGCTTTACAATTCAGTAGACCGCCGAGTGTTTTTTAAGCGACATTTGTATAAGTACACTGGAAGTATGACAATGTAATAATCAGAACAGAATATTTTACCTCCCGCCGGATTTTTGATAAAAAAGTTTCAATTTTTTTCAATTGTACCTCATGGAAAACTTTTTTATTTATCAATTAAAAAATCTGAAAATATTAATCCTAGAAGGAAAATTTGAAATAAGATTGTATTAAAAATTTTAGCAAAATCGCTGTTATAGTTTAAAAGACATTTACGGCAAATAGTGGTCCAGCAGTAACGCAAACGACCTATACCTTATGAATGGATTAAATCAACATTTCGTCTAATGTTCGTACATCTGTTGCAATCGAAACATCCACCTTCAAGTAGTTTAGTATCACAATTAACTAAAGAAGATGCCAATGTTTCCTTTTCATCTTTCAGTTGACTTGCCATTAACTCGATGCTTAAAGGCTAAACATCTGGATTCAGCTGTTAAGTACCAGGGGCACACTTGTGTCATTGACTGACTACTGCCCTACATGATTTAGAATCAGTGAAAGGAACAAGAATGTCTAAGATATTATTTCATGACCAAGCTACTCGAAAGTATGCCCCGTCTGGGAATAGAGCCTATGGCCACTCGATTAGTAGACTTGTGGGCTACTGACTGAGGTAGCTGAAAGGGATTCATTACTATACCTAGCAACCACAGCTTTGTATATTAGCTTATCAGTTTAAGAAGTAAAATTAAAGTGACAATAATGATTATGAATTATTACAGTTTATTTGTTGTTATACTTAAAAGGATATACATACACAAAATCTATTTATAAACAACAGTGTCAAATGTATCCAACATTTAGTGGAGTTCGGTCCTCTCCACAGAATTTTCAAGTACATGTAAATCAGAAATTATGTCATAGGATTACAAACGGATACTTATTGTGTTAACCATCTTTCTCTCCTTTAGAAAGAACACTAAACTAAAACCACATAACTTATGTATCTAAGACTCACAAAAATGTCAGAACAGAATCTTGATAAATTTGTTGAGTCGGCATGTGAAACATTAAGCACTTATTAAAAAATAATTCTAAGAATGCAGTATGACTGTTCTCTTTACAAAATATTTCTGTAATTTGCAAGCGGTATCACTACATCTAGACAGCGGCACAAACATAAGGCAGAAACAAAATGTAAAATATGATATTTTTTTATTGTATTTGCATTTAAAATTTTACTATTCTTCTTTGTTTCTCTGTGTGTTGTTAAGACATTTCATTTTCTGACAAACTGGTTATAGGCCCTACAGGTGTTATGAATGGCTTATGAAAATATATAATGTTGTTAAAGCAAATTATTTTCAATTTTGAGGATATGTAATAAATTATGTCAAGTTTTCAATATTAATCAATATTCATTCAAATCCATACATGCCAATTTGACAAGCATGAATAAAGTGTTTTTTGCATTCAAAATAAAATGTTTATATTTAAGTACTAATCCTTAAGATTTATTTACTACACCATTCATCCAGTATTCATTTAACAAATAACCACTCATAAATTCATTAACATTACATATATACACACACTTCTAACAATATCAAATGTATGAGACCAAGACTGCTCTTCTACACAAAAGACTAAACAGATTTACTATTCAGTTATCAGTATACTAAAACCTAAAGTCTGCCTCCATATTCAGCCATCTTTTAACAATTTGTAAGATCAAAATCATTGAAATCATTCAAGCTGATGGCCCTAGTAGTAAATATTTCCACCTGAATAGAGTGGAATAACTGTAGGTAAATTTCATGCTCAAGGAAATAAGCAGTGCCCCTTGAGGCATTATGATGAAATTAAATAATTCTTCTAATAATTGATTAAAATCTTCTATTTAGACAGTGCAGATGGCCTTGTAATTAGACATCAAACTTTACAAGATATGAAAAATACAATTAATACATAATTTGTACAACAAATGCAACATTCACCTTGCCATAAAATGTTTTATTCTTCCCATACAATAAGTAATCATTACAAAACTAGTACATAATCATTTGTTCTACTTACAACTGTTTTATTTTTCACTCAAAAAGATCATGCAGAAACAACCTGTAAAGAAAAAAAATGTACATCAATTCATGTATAAATTGATCTCAATACTCTTCACTTAACCAAGATTTTCTTGTATTGAGGATTAACTTAGTGTCTACACAGTTCATTTAACAGGTGCCTGGACCCCAACCAGACGCAAATCCTGGAGCTTTACCAACTGTGCCTCAGACCAGCCAAGTGGATACATTGAGAAAAAAACTTATTTCATCATTATTTTCCTAAGATTATAAAGAACAAAATATCAAATTTTCAATGAACAAGAAGCAGATGATTCATATGAATTATCCTTCCTGGGAGATAAGGAAAATAAAGATAACAGAAGATGAAAATAGGAAGACAACCAATAAAATGAAGTTGAAAATAAAATTGAACAGTTCTAAGTAGTTAAAGATAATATGATGTGTTCCCTTATAAAATGTTTGTTTGTTTGTTTGTTTGTTTGTTTGTTTGTTTGTTTGTTTGCACAAAAAGGTAATTTCGATTTAATTTAATTTAATTTAATGCGATTTTACAATAGTTTATCATTTAAATATTTCTAATATATATATATATATATTATTATATATGGGGTCTATCTATTTATATGTCTATGATTGACACAAATTTAAGTATTCAAACATTGGGGTTACAATTCAATGCACGCATTTATTCAATATTGCTCTAGTTAAATCACGGCCATCTTTTTTTTTAAATTTGTTTGTCTTCAACAATCCCAAACAAGCTCATGTAACATCGTACAGTTGGTAAAAAAACACTTTAACCAACCTTTCACCCGACACTGTTGTGTGCTTAAAATCAAAAAACAAAAAAATAGACAAAACTTAAGTGATTATCCAAAGTACATTTAAGTACTATAAAGTATGTAATACACCAATCTTAAAGTTCTAGGATTCACAATACAGTGTCGTTTTAAACGTTTTGTTTCAGATGGGTTATAACTCATATCGACCTAAAATGTAAAGATTCGTGGTGTTATTTCCCTTTGTATAAGAATAGGAGGGGATTTACCTAATAAAACCGGCACATTGAAAAATCGATAGTAGAGGTCAATGTCAAACAAATAAAAATGGCTACCAAAGTGAGTGTCATGTCAGAGGAATATTTTGACTTTATATGTACCCATTGTGACAGCAATGGAAAGATTGTTGAAGCTGTACGTTATTGTGTTGAGTGTTGTGGTTATTGTTGCCAAACATGTACGGATATACACACAACAATCCTGATGTTAAAGGATCACCATCTATTGGATACAAGCCATGGAAACCAAGCAAGTAATCAACCAACAAGGTTACCAGAGTTTTCTACTGAGCGATGTGACCAACATAAAGGGAAAGTTGTTGATATGTACTGCGAGAAACATAATGAAGTGGGATGTTGTATTTGCATATCTGCACATCATAAGTAAGTAAATAAAGTATATTGTTTTATCTACAGTTATCATTTTACTTGCTAAGTATATTTTGTATGTAAATACTTCATTTACTTGAAGTTCTTGGCGTTTAAACGTTCGTCCTAATGTATATTTACAAGTATTTATTATTCATAATTCAGGGGTTAAATAAATTTGCATATTATTTTTCAACTATGACTAGTGTCCATTTTTTCACAACTGTCAAAGTTTGAATAATGTCGCGATGACTGAATACACACCATCGCAATATCACGAGTGTTTGACAAAGAACACTAAATCAACGTGAAATTATTCATGTTTTACCACTTGAGAAAAAAGGACTTTACGTGTACACACACTTTACTTCTTAATCTTCTTTGAGACTTCAAGTTAATTTTCTAAAGATGTATCGAAATCTTTGATACCTTTGTGTTATACAGTTTCTAAAAATAGATACGGGTTTAAAAGCTACGATCAATAAATCAGCTAAGTTCGATAAGTTAAAAGCGTCATAGATATCACATTTAAATGCTATTCAGTACTTTTATGTTTAAATTTATCTTAAGTATCGTCTAAATGTATGATGGCGATGGCTTGCTATCTCCCTTATTATAGAACAATGTTGGTTTTAACAAAGTCAGGAGATGAATATTTTATATTCTTGTATTATATATCTGCACTTTAAAATGATAATGTAAGGGCAAGATCAACACAATCAGACTAAAATGATGACAATTAAGTCACTCAGTTCGACAGCCGAGCAAATGCTGCCAATATTATGTTTTTACGCTTTACCAATTGCTAACAAAAAAAGAATACCCATGCTAGCATGCATTCAGAAAACATTTAAAAAAATGGTAAGGTCACTTTGCACAAACATTGACGCTAATTGCTGATTAATAATACAAATTATATTTTTTTTAATTTCTATATTTGTAGGTCTTGCCCTGAGAAAAGTATATATTCTGTACCAGACCTAATTGACGAGTTGTTTGAACTCGGAGATTGCAAACAGATACAAAGTCGTCTTACAGATGTGATGGTTTCACTAGGTGATCTTGGAAAATCTAAGAATGATAAACTTCAAGCTTTGGAAGTTTCGAAAACAGAAGAAATAGAGAAGGTCATGAATTTCCAGAAAGCTCTTGAGGCCGTGATGAGAAAAGCTGGTGAAGCTTCAAGAAATGAAATTGAAAATAAATACAAAGAATTAGAGAGATAAATTCGTGAAGAGATGTTGCAGGATGTTGAAGATGCTAAGGATAGTCTTAAAGAGTCTGATGATAAATTAAAAAAGGCAGAGAGTAACAGAGCGCAACGGTTTGTTTGTAGCAAGATAGCTGAAAAGAGGATGAAGGAAGCAGACAGGTGTATATCCAAACAGACAAGAAGAACCAATGGAGGACTTGTATTCACACCAAATCACTCACTGATGAAATATCTTAGAGGTTTACAATGTATTTGTATGGTAGGTGTAAATACAGAGAAGAAAACTGACCTGTATAAAATATCAGGAAGTAAAGATATTAATATCAAGCTGATGGAAGATTCCAAACAATGTTATTCTGTTGGCTGTTGTCTAACCTTTGATAATCAACTTTTAGTAACTGATTACAATAACAACAAACTGAAACTGATTGATACACATACAATGACAGTAATAGATAATTGTGAACTACAAAATGTACCGTTTGGTGTATGTTGCATCAGTGACACCGAGGCTGCTGTAGCATGTGGTGGGTCCAGGAAGATTCAGTTTGTTACCTATGATAAGAAGATGACACCTACAACACAGATCCAAACATCTCACTGTTGTTATGGTATTACTACAAAAGATGATCAGCTATATGTGACAGATATTAGATCTTCAGTGCATATCTATGATACTACTGGTAACATGTTGAAAAGTATATCACATGACGCTGCTGGAAAGAAACTACATACTCAAAGTAGTCATCTTACTTTCAATGAGTATAAGGACAGACTGTATGTTAGTACTTGGCTGAAAGGTATTTCAAATTTTAATACGGCAGGAAATTATCACTCAACATTCAATGATAGAGATGTGTCAAATGCAGATGGTATATGTGTTGATGGAAGACAGAACATATTTGTTATTGGACGTCGCTCTTTTAAAGTGGTACAGTTTAATGAAGATGGAGAGATGATTGGTGTCGTCGTAGAACAACATGATGGATTACAGTTTCCACGTTCAGTATGTTTTCATAGTGAACTGAACAGATTGTTTGTTACTATGAAGAACAGTGATGTTGTAAAAATGTTTAAACTGAATTGATAGAATGTATTTAAAACATTTGAATTGACCGATACTAGCAATAAGTTACTACAGCTAAACTGGTAGTGTTGAAGTATATTCTGGCGATGATGGGTTCATTGTGTCGTATTACATTATACTTATGTAATCTGTATGACAATATATTATGATCTACACATGTTATTAGTATCCACAATGATAACAGTTACTAAATTATATTATTATGTTATGCATCTTTAACAAATGTATTAATTATTATAAACAGGTATAATGCTCTCTCTTGTTTTATTTAGTATATAAAAATTACAGTATTGATCAAATATTAATTACAGTGATATTTAACTTGAAAAATTGGTACCGTTTCACTTCTATACATTGGGTCTATTGATTTATTTTTAAGTAAAGAACTTGTCGACATTGTTTAAGTTCAATTTCTCTAAGGTATAGTATGGTTCACAACCAACCACATTATTGTTATTGTTTTGTTAGATGTAAGCATTTTATTCCAGATTTAATTCCAGTTAACAATTTTAGATCAAATTGATTCGTGGTGCAAATATTTTAGATTCAGATTCTCTATTTTTTAAAATCAACTTCTCTCTAAAGAAGACTGTCGAGTCAATTTTTTTATTCTTCAACAAGTCAAACATCGATTATGTTTAATGTGTGATACTTCCATGCGATGTTCACCAAAATTCAAATAGTTGAAATTTGAACTTGTTTAAACAAATACTACTATAAGTCATAGACTTATTACCGCACATGATTGTAGTTTAAATTTACGTAGATAATATTACATATAAAAATATAGTGAATGATACATGCCATTAAATAAGCATAGGCAATATACCAATACTATGAAACTTTACTATTTAAGTTCTCAATGGCATAAAATCGCTTAGTCATATAAAGGAAAGTCGTTTCCACCGATACAGGCGACATGTATGCTCTTCCTTTTACATCTATTCTCAATAAATAGACCGGAAAGAAACAAATCATATATTTGAAAGGTTGACATCATCAATATTAAACTGATTTTATGGAAACTTGTATTTATATCATAAGAATAACCGCAGCAATAATATTCGTGTACATTGTTTTTTTTCTTATTCTTGTTTATATTTGATATTGTATTGTACATATTTTTTCTTTATCTCTATTTATTTATTTTTTTATTGATTATTAAATGATTATCACTATAGTTGGACATTCTAAGTCCCCAGTTTATACAAATTTAAGAAATAAACGTATTGCACTTTGGAATAGATATGCCAGTATAAATATTTTGTTTGGTACATAGTGTTTGAGGGTATTTCAATGAATTATTGTATATTTGTCAATATGTATCTTGAAATATAATTCAATAAATTATACTATAAAACAAAGGTTTTGTCTCGTTTAATTTTTGTAGTTTTTACAAACAGTTATACAATTGAGCACAGACAGTGTGAAACAAAGAAAATGGTTGCCATCCAATAATTTTGAATAATACCGGTTATGATGTATGTCTGCTAAACACATGCGTATTATCAAAACTTTAAAACGCATAAGAAATATATTAAATGGTTTTGAAAGCAATTGACTGTCTGATAAAAGTGCTTAAGGTTTCGAGATGAACCAGAAACAGACTTTAGCATCTACTTGTTACTTTGAAAAATAAGGCTTTGATTTAGCAAATCTCAGACAATAGGCATCACGAAAGATTAAAATTCCATTGCGCCATAATGCATGTGTTCATGTTTTAGTGATTATGTCGATGTAACAAATTCGCTTTATCACATAATTTTTGAATTATTCCTGTGGTTTTCGGACATATTGTCGACTTTCTTACAAGGAATGTGTTTTTCCTGAATGGTGATAACTAGTGATAACGAAGATTCTGGTGCATGAAATGTTCAGTAAAGCTGGCATGTTGAATCAATTGTTATATATATTATACATGATTACTCAGCCTACATTCTTCAATTATAGAAACATTGTAGATAAACATATAATGAAACCAATTTACATGAACATATTTACAAGTCGATTAGGAGAAACATTCTTTTTTAATAATCTATAAAGGGAATTTAAGATATTTTTATTATTAAACGAAACATCTTAAGATGCTTGAGTAAAATGTACAGTTTGTTTTGTCCTAATACGATTTTCTAAATTGAGTCTTAATCAATGTATATAGACCATTCCGAAGAATATAGTGCTAAGCCAATGGTAAAAAGAAATAACGAGTTAAGTTGTTTTTTTTTGTAAAAGATATCATAGACCGAAGTTGACAAGGATATATCAAACTACAAAACTGTAGCGTGTTCAGTAACCTTGAACGTTCCAAAACGTTTCGTAACGGAAGTGTCAGAACAACTCAACCCATAGACGACTCAACCCGAGACAACTCAATCTCCTACTAACGGATTGAGTTGTCCCATCTTTGAGTTAAGTTTTGCACGGGTTGAGTTGTCTCCGGGTTTAGTTCTCCTGTACCCGTAACGTTAGCTAACAGTAGTTACTGAACATGGGGCTGAGCTACTTGTTAACCAAACATAATCACAAGATAAATATTTTTGGAGTGATGATTGCTTATGATGGACGTCATGGCCATCATGGCCCTAAATCGCCCACCTGACCAAGTTTGACATGGATTTGAACAATCTCATTAGAGGTCCAATGGACAAAACTACATAGCAAATACCTAAGTTGTATGACCTAGTGTTTGACCCTAGGTGACCCATGGTCGAACTCATCCAAGCAATTCCCTAGACAAACATCATGACAAAGTTTGATAACAATAACAGAACGTGACATCTAGAATGTTTACAAGGTTTTTCCATTTTGACCCCAGGTTACCCATGCTCAAACTCGTCCAAGCAATTACTTAGACAAACATCCTGACCAAGTTTGAGGACAATTGAGTACAGAATTTGACAACTAGAATGTGCACAAGGTTTTCATATTTAGGTTGTTTGGCCAAGTTTTTGATCCCGGGGGAATTCATCCGAGCAATTACCCAGACAAACATCCAGATCAAGTGTGATGACAATTGAGCAAACACTGCAACCACTGGAGTGTTCAATTTTTTTTTTAATATTTGGGCTGTGGACCTAGTTTTTGATCCCAGGTAATCCATATTTAAACTCAACCGAGCAATTACCTAGACAAACATCCTAACAAAGTTGGATAACAATTGAATGCAGAATATGACAACTAAAGTGTTCACAAGGTGTTTACGTATTTTGGCTGTGTGACCTAGTTTTTGACTCCATGGTGACCCAAGTTGGAACTCATCACAGCAATTACCTAGACAAACATTCTGACCAAGTGTGAGGACAATTGAGTACATAATTTGACTACTAGAATGTTTACAAGGCTTTTTCATTTGGTTTTTTTGGCCTAGTTTTTGATCCCAGGGGACCCATGTTCGAACACATCTGAGCAATTACCTAGACAAACATCCAGACAAAGTGTGACGACAATTCAGCCAAAACTGCAACCACTGGAGTGTTCACAAGGTTTTTATATATTTTGGCTGTGCGACCTAGTTTTTGATCCCAGGTGACTCATATTTGAACTCATCCGAGCAATTATCTAGACAAACATCCTGACCAAGTTTGATAACAATTGAGTACAGAATGTGACAACTAGAGTGTTCACAAGGTGTTTTCGTATTTTGACTGTGTGGCCTAGTTTTTGACCCCAGTTGACCCATGTTTGAACTCCGTGAATTTAAACATCCTCACCAAGTTTGATGACAATTGAGCCAAAACTGCGACCACTAGAGTGATCACAATCAAATGTGGACGGACGGACGGACAGAGGGACGACGGACGGACGCAGGACGGAGGGACGACGGACAAAAGGCGATCACAATAGCTCTATCACTTTGTGACAGGTGAGCTAATAAGAAAACAGCAATACAGGTATATATTTATTTTATATTTACTTAAAAAATAACTTAGTGTAGAGTTATTGAAGCATAAATGATTTAGTTATAGCGTTTTAATTAAAAATTAAAAATGGAAGTTGGTATACAGATGTAACTTGATATTTGTCATCTATTCAAGCATTATCTATTCAAATTATCAAAATGCATATAAATATACTTGTCT
The DNA here is from genome assembly GCA_025267735.1 of Mactra quadrangularis. Classification (NCBI taxonomy): domain Eukaryota; kingdom Metazoa; phylum Mollusca; class Bivalvia; order Venerida; family Mactridae; genus Mactra; species Mactra quadrangularis. The sequence goes on from CM046309.1 coordinate 7,427,167, forward strand.
AACAAGTTTCCAATTTTAAACTTTTACGTGTATACCCACACTGGTAAATGAGGAAGTATGAAATGTAAAAGATTTTTAAAGTTGTTTCCAGTGGACTAGCTTACATTTATAAATATTCAGGATATTAAATGTATATATTATATTATTACAAAGTAGTTTATATCAGAACGTTTACTTAAAATATAAAATGTATATGAGGATTATTGTCAATTTGTTTATTGTTAGTAGCTGGTACATAAAAGGTAATACTTGTTTAATTTAACAATGATTTGTATATAGTATTTAAAAAAAGTTAACATTGATTTAAATATGTATTTTTATCATAATATTATGTGTATATTGTAATAATTGCGTTGACATAACTCATAGATAGATAAAAGGCATTAATATAAAGGTAGAACTTTGGTATAACTTATTTTTATTTTATTAAACTACGCTTGTAAATTTATTGTTAACTATTTTACCAAACTTATGTAAATTGAACATCTATTCGTGAAAACATCATTTTTAATTATATTAAATACTGCATACAATCAGATGTGACAAGATAAAAAAAGATTTAATATGTTGTGGCCTAGTCAAGCATATGTGTAGTAAATAGTGCGTAATCGATATAAACATGTTTATCCTAACATATAAACTTTGTACAAAGCATCTTCGATTGTCACAAGTGCTTTCATTTTAATATAAATTATGTTCAGGTTTGGAGCATGCATCAAAACTTAACTTGTTGCTTTAAAAAAATATGTTTATAAATGTTCATTTTTTTTTCTTTTATCACCTTGAACCTGTGTACCTGTGTATTATAATCTAACTAAGGTATAAATGATATGGACTTATCTATTTTATAATTAATTATCTTCAATAAGTATTTTTATTTACAAGCGAAAATAAAAAAATGATGCCAGATAATGTAAGGATTAAGTGTTGAAACACTAACCTTATAAGTTTTTTTTTACTTTCAGGATGTAACGGTTTTGAACCTTGTCCACCAAACGTTAACGGTAAGCTTTGTTTACTATTTAATTGAATACAAACTCGATATTTAGGTTATAAACCTACATGTTGCGAGATTTTATTATCCTTTATTTACAAAGAAAATTGACAGTAACATTAAGGGATTTAAAAAAATAGAAACAATACATTGTTTGCCGTTTTAATTTAAAAAAGATGCTTATTGGGTCTTAATTTCACTGGTCAAAGTTTATTAGAACAATTAGTTCATAATGGTTATCGGTCTATAATATACAACTTTATTGCCTCCAAGATAGTTGAAGATTTATAGTTTATAGTATAATAGAACATAGCAGATTCAAATAACAATAATAATATATATGTACAGACATTGCCTAACATGAGTAGGTTAATACAATAAGTGAAGATGAACATATATAAAGATATATCTTTATATTATATGAATATTTTTGTGATTGTTTTAACATAGTAAATCGAAAGCGAAATACTAATATGCTTTAATGACAAAAATACCCTATTGTCGAAAATGAATATCAAGTGCCATAATTCAATGCATAAGATATTTGGAGACATTTATGGCATATAAGATCCTGTTCATATGTAGTTTTGCATCATATCGAGGCCAAAAATTTTAAAAGCCCATCAGAATCCGATCTTTCTGTGGCCGATTTTCAAATATAAGATAATCTTAGGTTGACGTGAATTGTTCTGAACATTTTAAAGGCATCACTGCTTTGCATTCGAAAACGCCATCCGATTTGTTCTACAGTTATAAGTGTCTTTCTTACATATCTTTTCCATGCATGTTTACTTGGAATTGTACCATTTGACATAAAAGTATCAATAAGTTAATCAATAAGTTTGTATTTGTCAAGGACACGTATAACGTTGGGTATGAAACCTAACGATGTCGAGCTTAATGTCGTTCTGTAGTGAAAAAGTCGATCAACGAAAACCTTACTTGTTAGCTCGATTGATCTTAGTCTACACTAGGAATAAAAGTTTCTGTAGATTAAAATAAGCTTCGATTGACGTGAGACCTAGCATGCCAGTAATCATGTCTGATTTTGTGCGGGAAGGTAACCTTTGAGCATATTTCAAGCACATGTGGTGAGTTGATTCTAATTTAACTATGTCCGGCCGCGTCAGAGGATTCCGCAACTCACAGACAAACAATGAGCGAGATAGAACACAATTTATATAAAGTCTTGACATAATAGATATGTGGGTTTACACCATCACAACCACTTGTTGAATTTGCTAGAGAAATGTAAGTACCCTGAATAAATTGCCTTTGTCGTATGGGTACCTGCCTCCAGTTAGACAATTACTAGATGTGTATAGTTGGATATCTCTGATGTTTGTATTACCATATAGGAGTGATTTTGGTTCTTCCATACGAGTTTTCTTTCTATCCATGTACATGGATGCACATTTTGACGCGTTGTAGGTATAACGCCATTTGTTAGCGTATTCAAGACAAATACTTAAAAACACTTGTAAATCACTTCTGGTGGTCGATAACAAAACAATGTCGTCTACTTATGTTGAAGCCGTAAGCATTAGTTCGCCTATTTTAAATCCGGACTGAGATTTCTGTAATTTATCTAATAGTTCGTTGATGAATACTGTATTTGAAACGGCTGAGACAAGTGACCCTCTACAAGTACCCTACTGGTTGAGCCACGTAAAGAACAGTATATTATGCGCAGCAATTTACCTTTGACACCCACACTATGAAGTTTGTATATTAACCAAGATATCCAAGATTTGGCGTCGAGAAAACAATACTGTAGAGGTCTTCCACGTTCACGTGACTCTTGTAACAAAAATGAAACCATCTTGGAACTTTCGCCCTCTTGAAAACCATGTTGAATATCTTTTATTATATATTTAAGAGTTTAATACCAGCTTATATTACTTTTTTGAATCATTTTGATATCACTGGAATTAGTGATATGGCTCTGTAACAACTTGGTTCTTTCAATGATTTGCCTTTACCCTTATGTACCGTAACAGTAAATACAAGTCCTTTGCTACAGAAATGCCGACGTATTTGATATGTTAATATGAAATATTGTCTACTGAGGCTCTTTTGTTGTTCGTGGGTTTATTTATTATCTCTATCTCTGTTAATTCTTTTAATGAAATTACCAGTTTGCACTCATTGTTAATCTGATCGTTACAGTCGTAAACATGATTCAAGAACTTGTTTACAGATTCATCGACATAAGTCACATAACATTTAAACTCAATATAAAAGGATTGTTCATTGGAGAATGAATACAAATACATCTGTGAAATAATTGTTTCATCCTGTAATTATTCCGTCAATAGTGGTCTCCCTTTGGCCTTAGAACACAATTTCGCAACCTTTCATTTTACTACCTCGTGATTTTTTTAGTTAATAACCTTCCAGAACCCTTTTCGGTCGATTTGGTGTAGTTTATCGATTCGTTAGAATACATCACGTTCAAATCGACGTGCTGTTGAACGAAGATTACGGCGAAAGTCTTGTTTATGGCGCTTGTACAGTTCAAATACAGAGCCACTTCTAGGTTTACTATTTTAGATCCACGTCGCGTATGCGAGTCTTAGATTTTTATGTAGGCCCCGGAGCACGTTGGACCAGTATGGTTTAAGCATCGGTCTAAACTTTCTTGATGATAGCGACTTCTGTGCTGAAGTAGACAAAACAGAGATTATATAATCGTAGGTCTTGTCGATATCATCGTAGTTAATTACATCGTTTTTAAGTCTTTGTGACCAGGGCTTTATATTTCTGAATTTCAGACGACTTTGTCTACACATATTTCAATTTTATGAATTCCTCTGATATCACATTGTTAGACATTCAGCTCGAGAGTTTTATATGAGCATACTCTGGTAGATGGCGAGAATAAATACATTTGAAAATATATAAATGCATACACATTGTAGCATTAACTGATATGAAAAACATTATCAATCATGTAACTACATTTATAGAGAGATATATTTATTTTCCAATATATAGAAAATGCATGTAAAATTTACATAGAATATTACGCACATAAAGATCATATATATATATACATGTATATATGCTCGTTTAAATTTTCTAAATACGATAATCGGTCAAATATATCATGTTTTGTTCAGCTCAAATCAAATTAATCATTTGTTAGACTTTCTTAAAAGGACATGAAGATGAAACTAGGCTTTGAGAATGAAACAAATACCATATTAATAGTTTCATTTAGAAAAGAATGTTTTACAATGCAACTCAGAATTCGTAGTTTGCATGAAATTTCTAATACTAACATTATAAGTATATCTAGAATCAAAAGGTATTTTTCTATGGTTTCAGCTATTCACATATGTGTTGATGACAAGATGAACGCTGCTTCTAATGCGATATACGTGAGCACAAGATTTGCACCAATACAACAAGCTATTGAATGCACCTGTAATATCAAAGGAGTGTCGGACAATTATACATTATATGTTCAGGGAGCCAGTGCAAAACATGATAACAATACCGAGTTTTCGTTTGCATTTGATGATGTGTCAATTAAGAATAGCACAAATTTTGGTTACCCAACTACAGTGAAATTAACAGGAGAAACAGTTCTCAAATATTTATCACCAAATGATGATACTGTACAAGTGTGTTTATATATTGGAGGTTCGTATTATAATTTATAGTAAGTGATTATTTGATTAACACAGAATAATAGAGGTTATCAACATTCACTATTTCAAGATATGTTTCCTTGGTTATAGAAAATACACACCGCAATTACCTATCTAATATGAACCGAATATTTGTATTGTAATCAAAACATGTAAAATCGACATTGTACCAATTTAGATTTAATTTCAAGGAGCAGTTTGCTTCGTTGTTTTTTAATAGCTTCAATAGGTAAAACTAACTGAAATTCTTATAGTTGGATACAAGCTTAAATACTTTACAAATCTCTTTTTAACTCTCTTTTGACTAATGTATGGGACGATTTGCACATCAGTGCAGTATAAATTATAGTTCATATATCTTTATTGTAGAACTTACACCACTTTGGTAAAAATGAATACACTCGTTTTACTACATTTATATTACCTTGTCGACGGCATTAAGTATACAATTTACCATGTGGTATAACCTAACGTCGATTTCCCAGAATAGTTTGCTGTCAAATTTCGGGTGATATCGGGTCATGTCGACACATTACATAAGCAGTGTTCCATTGTATTGATATAAATGATTTGAGATCAGTTAATATTACACCAAAATTGATAAAACCTGCTAAAATAGCCACTTATATTTGTTATAATGTTTGCTTTATGTATTTACCAGCTAGCGCTGAACATGACATTTTCAATGTAAAATGCAGTAAGGCTCAAATAAATAATTTTGCGGACATGACTACTTCTTCGACAACAACAACATCAAAAACATGGACTACTCAAGTGATTCAAAAATCCATAAATGACAATTCTGTCAAGACAGAACCAACAACATCACAAACATCAACTGAGAGGTTTATATCAGCAGAAAGTACCGTAATGATCACAAAGTCACCAACAAGCAACTACACTACTGAAGACAATAAAATATTGATTGGTAGATACAATTATATTTGTAGTCAAGAGATACTTATTATATATTAAACATTAATTCACAAGTGTTGTGTGTAGAGTTTGAACTTTCACATTTGCATTTAATAATTATCTACACATATCCCGACGAAAATCAATACCACGCATATTCTACACTTCGGCACGTAACGTATTCATTATAAATAATTGATTTACTTTGTGTAATCCTCTCGGCCACTGTTTTATACATACTCATTGTACGCTTTAATATATATTAAAACTTAATCCCTGTGTAATAATACATTCGAGCTTTGACAATATACTCTGATCGGTATCGAGCATTAATTTTACATTCGCATTCAATGTGATGATTATTCTTGCAAAAAGGCCAGCTCGGGGTCAAACTTTACACGCAATACAGTATTTAAGTATAACTCTATGTATATCATAATGTTTTTGTGTGATCAGTTTATGGTGAAATAGTACCTCCTCATATTACACTGTATTGTTATTAACTTTGATTAGAATAAGGATTTACTAACTTGCATCCAAATTATTCAGCTAAATTTTAAATATAAAATGAGTACATGTTGTTTTAATGTACACTGATAAAGTAATGATTGTCTAGATAAACAATACATTCTACAATTTAAAACTACGTTTATATAAGACTCTATATAATTAAACTACAATACAAATGTAAAGAACCTTTTGTTTTCTAGATTTTATTGTTCTGAATAATCATGTCAAGTTTATTATTGATTCATGGTTTGTATACAAAATAAAGAATAAACTTTTATCAATTCTAACACACATGCATATCACGTCACAATTTAAATATTCTTGTTTTAAGTTGTTCGTTTTATTACTTTCAGCGGCCATCGTTGGTGCTATTTCTGGTATTATTCTCATTATTGTAGTCGTGGTTACAATAATATATTGTAGACGGTAAGTTAGTTTTGTCTTTTTATTAATAATTAAAGGGACGACTAAACATGATTGCTCTTAATCATGAATCAACTTATGAAATTTTTACACAATCAGAATTCATTTGAACAGTCTAAAATTTACTTTTAGTAAAGTAAACAATATTTTTTGTACACGTATTATTATCCGCACTATTGATAAGGGCACTCTTATGTTTTCAATTAATACTTCAACATATTGTTGTTTCGAGAGACTGTTAATGTATTGATATCTTGAAAATATGTATCAAGTTAAGTACGTTAAATTAAAAATTGACAGTTCAAATGACTTTCGAACATGATTTTGGCACAAAAATTGATAACACTAGGATACCATTTAAGTTTTAATTCGATAGCTTCAATTATAAATTGACTTTGCACGAATTACCTGATTGAATCGAACAACATGTGTCAATGAATTTCATTAATTTAATTATAACTTTTACTTTATTAAAAAAAATCTAGTTAACTCTTCAATATGATTTTACTCTTGTGAAAGGAAGAACTATATAGTTCGAGAAAAAATGAGTAAGAACGGTAGACGGAGCGAGTTAGTATAAGAGAATAGAATTTAAATTACTAAGTATAAAGTATGTTTTGAAAGTGGAAAGTTTCATTTTAATTATAAAGTTATACAATCACATGTTTTTGTGTTTATTTTGCTATAAAACCATTATGTTGAAATATTAAAGCTGCCCGGCTATCTCAGTTGGTAGCACCTAAGTCTACTGATCGAGGGGTCGTTGGTTCGATTCCCGGGCGGGGCTTACAACAAACGGACAAACAATGAAGTATTAAAATGAAGTATATTATGTTTTCAGAAAGATAAAAGCTATGTCCAATAAAGGATCTCAACAAACCAGATCTTCTATGACCTACCGTGTAGACGATTCCGGCATGCAGCAGAATCAAGCTTATGAATCCTTAAATGATGTCCAGCCAAATCAAACACCTTATGACACTCTCGTGGTATCTCAGGATACAATAAATGACAATACATCCCCGACTTTAAACTATGAAAATATGAAAGTGGACATTACATGCAAGAACGTAAGTGCCGACAATTCTGAGTCATACTATAACCTTCCTAGACATCAAGCCGCTAATAGTGAAGATTTTCAAAACGTTGTATCAGTTGACAAAGATACTGTAACATATGAAAATACGATGGTTAACGTTACATGTCATGAAGAAAACATTAATAAATAGACAACACAATGGAACCCTTCAATATATAACTTTACTATGTCTTAATGAGTCGTTTATTGTTGTAAATGAATCATGTCCAACTTTTAGGCCCATGCATAATCCTAAGTCGATATTCGATTTTCAATAGAAAAGTATAGGGGAAAATACTTTTAACGGTCATAACTCTTTTATTTTTAAAGATATCAATTTTGTGCAAATGATGCAAAAAATTTAAACTGTCTTCTTTCATTTGTTTTTTTTTTGTTGTTGGTTTTTTTTGAAAAATTGTAAAGTTTTGGTCCCTTTTAAGGTTTTATTTGATTACTCACGTTACTATAAACAAAGAATGGAAATAAATACCCATGCTGATATAAGTTGAAAAATAAAGCTTTTCCGATTCTTTGATCAAATTTGGCAAATGACATGAAAACGCCGTATGTTTCTAGTTTTCGGAGCACTTTTTAAATTTAAAATATCTTAATGAAGTTTTGGTCCCATTTGCACTTTTTTCCAAAAATTTGCATTTTTAAAGTATTTTTTTTCTTTAATTTATAGTGTGCGCTATCGGATTTATGGACCCCTGGTGTGATTGTATAATACACTGTGCATAGCACGGCAAGCGGGTACACTTTTATGACAGGATTACCTTCCTGTCTCTGTTTTATTGATAACTATTTGTATAATATATACATGTAGTTGTAACAGTTAAATGATGTTGTAATAAAGTGTTAAGATTCTAAGCAGGTTAGAAAATACAAACATGTAATTTATATATTTATTCAAAGAATTATTGTTTGGGAAGATTTACTCAACTATAAGTATTATTGAAAACAGTTTCATAAACATATTACTTTATTCTTACGACATAAGAATAAATGAAAGACATCAATTGTTTTTAGATTACCTCTACAATTATATTAATTAAAACGTTAATACATGGAAAACTTTTTATTTACTAGTTTGCAAATAATTGTAGAACGATTGTATTAAAAAGGTGAAATGTTGAAATAAATAAAACATTATACAAATTAATGCATGGGTATTTTAGTCCAAGTAAAATAAAGCGGCAGACGAAACAAAGGAAGAGTTATTGGCAGCTTAACGATAATGATGAAGTTTGAATATTGTTTCAAAACTATTCATTTTAATTTAATTCTTTTATTACAATAAATATTAGACATATCTAAATTAACGGATGGGCAATTAATAAATTCAAGTGGTAGATTAGTACATAATTCTCATTTCTAACATAATTTGACCACCAAAAAATTATTTCAATCATCATTCTTGTTTTATCTGACTGTATTGTATACAAAATGTCACCTTAAAAGTTGTGAAACATTTAGGGCCTATAATAATGTTAATTTACACTTGTTGCACAATGGACAATATAAAACATTTGTCTACAACGGATTTAATTAATCCCCTGATATGACTTGAAATCGTGACCTTTGATCCTTATCTCATCGATCACGACATGGGGTCACGGCTTGTTGATTATATCATCGCAAAACAGACGTATCTACAATCAGAGCTATATGGCTGTATTATCAAGCGAAAATCTTGATGGGTCTAAAAGTTGGGTATGAGTCATTTTGACTGATACAGACTACACTTTGATCAAACGTTGATTACGTTGCCGGTAAATAGACGGGAAATAAGAACAAAATGTGTACAAAGAAATAGAAACCATTCATATTGAACTTATTATGGGATGTTTTGCGTATTGAAATCGATAAAGACAAACACAATATTCGAGCATGAATACTGTACTACTTGTATAAATTCGTCAGAGTTCATGTACTCTTTATCTTGTTTCTTCTAATTTTATTGTGCATAATGTTTGTACATGGTAATAAATACATTTATTTGATATTGGCTATTTAATAATTGTCACTAGTTGGACAGATCAAGCCATCAATGTGACATTTCTAATAAAATATTAAATGATATATACCACTCAAAACAATGTTTTGATATTTTTTATTATCAATTTATACTAGTATGCTAAATTTTATTATATTTAGGTAAGACTATAAATTATTTCACAAAGAATTGGATAGTTGCCAAACTATTACAAGAAATAGAATATTAAACCAATATTTTTAAAAACGAGTATTTATTAAGAAACTACCCAGTCTAAAACAAATAAAACGGTTACCAGATCATAATACGGAGTATTTATAAGTTTTAATTAATGTCTGTTTAAACTTGTGTCTCGTATAAGATTTTAGACGTCAACGCAACTAAATTGGATATAGTTCTACGTAGCATCGCCAAAATGCAATGATCTTCACCTCTGTCAAGGTATCTGCAGTTGCTTTCATTGCTTTCATAAATCAAAGCGCTGAAAGCTCTGAAGTTAAGCGCTTTCAAATTTGGGCTTAGCTGCATTTATCAAATAATGTTAAATTTAAATAGTGCAGAGAATCAATCACTAGCAGGTTATTTGTCTGCTTAGCTAAATGTTCGTATGACCCAACATTGAAATTATGAAGAATTATTTTAATGGATATATGTTTGGGTGGCTACACAACAACTTAAATGCAACAAATTCAAGTAAACCACATGAAGCATAGGCAGTTCTCATAGATTAAATGTAAGCTGAAGAAAAGCATTTGCAGCAAGATTTAACATACTAAAAACTAGATTCTTTATAAAGCAACAACATAAGCATTTGTCACTCATGTTTAGTTGGGATGTTTGATTGAATGTTACATGTTTGTTTGTTTGTTTGTTTGGTTTAACGCCGTAGCAACACTTTGTATAGGTCAAATAACTGCGGTCAGTCAACCTACTCACTCTTTTGGAAAGGCTAAATCTCTGGATTTAGCTGTTCACCAACTACTAAGCGCATACTTTCGTCACTGACTGATAACTGTCCTACATAATTAAAAATCATTGGTAGGAGGGAAAACGGCCGTAGGAATAATTTCATGACCAAGCTCCACGAAAGTATGCCCCCCGGGAATCGAATCCACGACCCCTCGAATAGTAGACTTGCTTGCTACCAACTGAGCTAGCCGGGCGACTGAATGTTACATGTAATAGATTAAATGCTTTGTTAAAATTGTGTCTAATTCTCTGTCTAAGAGTTGTCATTTTTATCTTTGAAATCCATAAATACCATTGCCACATGTTAATTTGGGTGGACACATTACCATATTAGATTAACTCTGGATTATAACTATTAATGTACAATTGGGTCCAAAAGTTTCTTTACACTTGTTCAATTTTGATGTTTTAATATATACTTAGTTATTCTTCAAATGTTAGTAGAAAGTAAAGCGGAGTTTCGATATTAATATATGGGGTAAATCTCAAAATAATTATGTTCATGATAAAAAAGTAAACAATAGTTTGTATAAGATTTATTGCCGTCTTTTATTGTATTGTGGCGGTAAATAAAATTAAAGCTTTAATGAAAATATATTAAAATAAATCTTGTAGTTTGCTTACTTCAGGATCTGTCTTAGTGAAGTTGCATTTATAAGTTGTTAGGATATGATGTGTAAAAAAATTTATAATTGCGACATTTTATGTTAGGGGTTGCGACATAATGCGTTAGTCGAAAAATTTGCGACATATTGCGTCAGCGTTGCGACATTTTGCGGGAGACGATTGCGACATAATGCGTCTGAATTGCGATATTTTGCGTCAAGTGCGAAATAATGCGGCGTTGCGACATATTGCGATGGTACATTGTCTATAACTATCTTATTGTTTTATACTGTATCTAAAATTTACTATACACGTACCATGGTCATTTCAGTGTTAAGTTATATGGAATTGCAAAAACACGTAAGAAAATACAAGTTCATTTCTTTTGCTTGGCCTAACGATTTGATTGAAAATTGCTTTGAGAAAATCCCTCCAATTTGTACGTATTCAATCATCCGCTCTCCGTCTTAGCTGTCCGTTTGCACATCTCTTATAAGCCATGCAGACATGATCATACGCTTTAGAATCATTGTAACACTTCTATGATGATATTCAAATCAATCGCGATCGAATGTATGTCGGTCATCTCGTCTAATTACCCTCGATAATTTCAATGTTAATAGAGTTCGACTCTTTCCGGCAACTTCGTTCATCTCCGTGGGTTGAGTGACGTCATAGAAAATAGTTCTATATCCTTGCGCGTATTCATATCAAGGGGCATGTTCCAAAAGGCTATCGCTAGCTAGCGCTTTTTGAAAGCAATTTTGAGTAGCATATTAGCGCTCGCCTTGTGAAACGTGCCCACTATATAAAACGAAAACTTTGGGTCAGCTTGTTTTGAATGATTTTATGTTCCATATGATGCACTTTTGTCTGTTATTTGGTAGAATAGAGACAATTTGTACATAATATGACAGAAAATTGCGTGGTTGTGGTAAAATAGAGGTAGGAAGAACTACTTTGTCATAGACTTGGGTTGGCTAAACCCAAAACGACTGTCGAGATGGTCGTAATAAGTTAAGCGCTTAAAAAGCGCTTAACTTTAAAATGGTCGCATAATTTCAAAACTAACTGTTAAAATGAGGCTTACATTAGGATAACTAGAACATTACCTTAACTTAAGCAGTTAATAAGTTATAAAAGTTAACCAAGACGATTTTCGAACAGCATGTACAGCCGTCTTAGTCTGCATTCATAAAGTGACACAAATTATAATCACTCAAAAAATGGAGTTGTAATTCAATGGACGTATTAATTCAATATTACTCAGCTTAACCACGGCCATCTTTTGAAAATTGTGTTTGTCTTTAGCCTAACATTATAATAAAAGTAAGTTCCCAATAAAGCCTGGAGTTTAGATTATAAAACAAAATATCTTTTACTATAAAAAATCGTTGGACCCAATGAACACAATTATTTACGAATTAGTACATTTTGAAGAAACACCTGTATTACAAAATTGATACAAAGAGAGTTTAAAACATATAAGGAACAACAGTCCAAAACACAGACCTTCCACAAAGTCAGAAAGGAAAGAGGAAGATGATCTTAGATCTATAAACTTTTGTAATAAAATAATCCTAAAAACAAATAACGGAAACATGAAAATAAAGGCTCAAGGGTGTGAGATATGGAACGAGCAGGGGTAAAATATTTTCAACTGGTGGGTTAACTAGGTTATAGGGTGCACCAAACAAGCACTTGCCTAAACAGTCGCATGTAACATCAAACAGTTGGTAAAAACAACTTGAACCAACCATTCACTCGACATTGTTGTGTGCCTAAAATCCACAAACAAAAATTAAAACAAAACGTTAATAGCATTTCAAAAGTAAAATACAAGTACAAAATTTTATATATTGTAACAATTTAAAAATTCTAGGATTCACAATACAGTGATATTTTAAACGTTTTGTTTCAGATGGGAAATAACTCATATCGACCTTAAATGTAAAGCTTTGGGGTGTTATTTCCCTTTGTAATACGATAATACGGGGAATTACCTCGTAAAACCACTAAATCGAAAGCGGAAGTAGAGTTCAATGTCAAACATATAAAATGGCTTCTGAAGAGAATTTCATGTCAGAGGAATATTTTGACTTTATATGTACCAATTGTGACAGCAATGGAAAGATTGTTGAAGCTGTACGTTATTGTGTTGAGTGTTGTGGTTATTGCTGCCAAGCATGCACGGATATACACACAACTGTCCTAATGTTAAAGAATCACAATCTACTGGACACAAGCCATGGAAACGAAGCATGTAATCAATCAACAAGGTTACCAGAGTTTCCTACTGAGCGATGTGACCAACATAAAGGGAAAGTTGTTGATATGTACTGCGAGGACCATAATGAAGTTGGATGTTGTATTTGCATATCTGCACATTATAAGTAAGTAAATAAAGTACATTGTTTTTATATATAGTTATCATTTATACTTGCTTAGTACATTTTGTTTAAAGTGCTTTATTTACTTGAAGGTCTTAGCGTTTAAACGTTCGTTTTAATGTAACTTTAATATATGAGTATTATTCACAATTTAGAAGTCAAATTAAATTTGCATATTGATTTTTAACCATGGATACGTGTACACGCTCTACTTTTTAATCTTCTTTGAGACTTAATTTACAAAATATTTATCGCTATCTTTGATTTCTTTGTATTGTACATATTCTAAAAATAGATACGGATTTATAAGCTACAATCAATGAATCAACTCAAGTTCAATACGTTCTTTAAGGTGTCATAGATATCACAGTTAAATGTTATTCGGTAATTTATGTTTAAATTTATCTGAAGTATCGTATAAATGTATACTAGCGTTAACGTTAATGTTTGTTATCTCTCTTATTAAATAACAATGTGGGTTTTAACACCGTCAGAAAATAAATATGTTTTATTCTTGTATTCATATCTGCACTTTAAAATGATGATGTAAGAGCCAAATCAACACAGTCGGACTAACATGATAACAATTAAGTCACTCTGTTCGAAAGCCGAGCAAAATGTTGCCAATAATATGTTTTACGCTTTACTAATTGCTTACAAAATAAGTATACCCATGCTGGCATGCATTATTTAAAACATTAAAAAAATTGTTAATGTCGATTTGCACAAACATTGACGCTAATTGCTGATTAATAATACATATTATACTTTTTTAATGTTTATTTTTTATATTTGTAGGTCCTGTCCTGAGAAAAGTATATATTCTGTACCAGACCTAATTGACAACTTGTTTAAATTTGGAGATTGCAAAGAGATACAGAGTCGTCTTACAGAAATGATGGTTTCATTAGCAGATGTTGGAAAATCTAAGAATGATAAACTTCAAGCTTTGAAACACTCGAAAACAGAAGAAATACAGAAGGTCATGAATTTCCAGAAAGCTCTTGAGGCCGTGGTAAGAAAAGCTGGTGAAGCTTCAAGAAATGAAATTGAAAATAAATACCAAGAATTAGAGAAAGAAACTCTTGAAGAGATGCAGGATGTTGAAGGTACTGTGGATAGCTTTAAAGAGTCTGATGATAAATTGAAAAAGGCAGAGAGTAACAGAGCGCAACGGTTTGTTTGTAGCAAGGTAGCTGAAAAGAGGATGAAGGAAGCAGACAAGTATATATCCAAACAAACAAGAAGAACCAATGGAGGACTTGTATTCACACCAAATCAGTCATTGATGAAATATCTTTGTGGTTTAAAAGGTATTGGTATGGTAGGTGTTAATACAGAGAAGAAAACCGACCTGTATAGAATTACAGGAAGTAAAGATATCAATATTAGGCTGATGGAAGATTCCAAACAATGTTATTCTGCTGGTTGTTGTCTTACCTTTGATAATCAACTTTTAGTTACTGATTACAATAATTACAAACTAAAACTGATTGATACACATACAATGACAGTTACAGATAACTGTACACTTGTAGGTCAACCATTTGGTGTATGTTGTATCAGTGACCACGAGGCTGCTGTAGCATGTGGTTTAGCCAAAGAGATTCAGTTTGTTACCTACGATAAGAAAATGACACCTTCAAGACATATCAAAACATCTCATTTTTGTTATGGTATTACTTCAAAAGATGATCAGATATATGTGACAGATATTGGATCTTCAGTTCATATCTATGATACGACTGGTAACATGCTTAAAAGTATAACACACGACGCTGCTGGAAATAAACTATTTGCTAATAGTAGACATCTTACTTACAATGAGAATAAAGACAAAATGTATGTTTGTGATCGGCAGAAAGGTATTGTAAGTATGATGAAGGATGGTGAAGGTAATTATCACTCAGCATTCAATGATAGAGGTTTGACACAAGCCGATGGTGTATGTCTTGATGGAAAACAGAACATATTTGTTATTGGACGTGGCTCTCATAATGTGGTACAGTTTACTGAAGACGGTAAGAAGATTGGTGACGTCATAAAACAACAAGATGGATTACATCAATATCCACGTTCAGTATGTTTTCATAATAAACTGAACCGATTGTTTGTTACCATGAACAATTGTGATGTAGTAAAAATGTTTGAACTGAATTGATAGAATATATTTAAAACATTTGAATTGACAGATACTAGCAATAATTTAATATAACTAAACTTGTAGTTTTGAGGTTTAATATGGTGATGATGAGTTTATTGCTCGTATTACAATTATGTACGACAATAAATAATGATTTACACGTGTTATTATTATCCACAATGACAACAGTTACCTAATATTATAATGTTAGGCATCTTTAACAAATTTATTAATTATTGCAAACAGGTACAATGCTCTCTCTTGTTTTATTTAGTATATGATGATAACAGTATTCATTAAATAATAATTACAGTGATATTTAAGTCGAAAAATTGGCGCCGTTTCACGTACTAGACATTGAGTCGTATGATTTTTAAGAACTGGTCGACATTGTTCAAGTTCAATCAATTGAATAGTCGACATTAATGAAGTTGGCAATTAATTTATCTGAGGAATGTTATGGTTCACAACCAACCATATTATTGTTATGGTTTTGTTAGATGTAAGCATTTTATTACAGATTTAATTCCAGTTACTAATTTTAGATAAATAAATTCGCGGTGATAAATTATTTGTTTCAGATTCTCTATTTTTGAAATCGATTTCTCACTGATGAAGACTGTCGAGTCAATTTTATATTATTTTACGAGCCGAACATCGATTCTGTTTGATAGTTGATACCTTCATGCGATTTTCACCTAAATTAAAATGTAGTTGGTCTAATATATACTACTATATAGGTTAATTAGATAAACTGTTAACTATATTACATACTAAAATACGGTGAATAATAGATGCCATTTAATAAGTAAAGGCAATATGCCAATACTATGAAACTTTACAATAAAAGTACTCTATAACATAAAATCGCTTAGTAATATAAAGGAAAGTCGTTTCGACCGAAACAGACGAAACATATGATCTAACTTTCACTTCTGTTTTCAATAAATAGACCGGAAAGAAACAAATCATTTATTTGAAAGGTTGACATCATTAATATTAAACTGATTTTATTTGAACTTGTATATTTTTTCATTAGTATAAGTGTATCAATGTTCGTGTGCATAGTTTCTTTTTTGTTTCTTATTATTGTTAATATATAACATTGTATTGTATTTATTTATTTCTTTATCTACAATTATATATTTTATATTGACTATTAAATGATTATCTCTATCGTTGGAAATACTAAGTCACCAGTTAATACAAATTTAAGAAATAAACAAGTTGCAGCGTATGAAACAGATATACCAGTATAAATATCTTGTTTGGCACATAGTGTTTGAGGATATTTTAATAAAGTATTGTATATTTGTCAAAATGTATCTTTAAATACAATTCAATAAAGTGTACTATACTCGTATATCACAGTTTTTGTCTTGTTTAAATTTATGTAGTCTTTACATTTGAGCACAGGTAATGCCAAATATAAGAAAGAATTGCCATCTATAAATTTTGAGTATAACCGGTTATGATGTATGTCTGCTAAACACATGCGTATCATTGAAACTTTAACACGCATAAGAAACATAAACCAATGTACCAATTATTCTTGAAACCAATTGACTCTCTGGTAAAAGTGCTTAAGATTTCGAGATAAACGAGAAACAGACTTTTGCATCTACTAGTTACTTTGATAAATAATGCTATGATTTAGCCAATCTCAGACAAAAGGCATCACGAAAGATCGAAATTCCATTTCGCCATTGTGCAATGTTTATATTTTGGTGATTGTGTCGATGTAACAAATTTGCTAGGGCATTTGTCAGTCACTGACGAATAGTATGCGCTTAGTAGTTGGTTCACAGCTAAATCCAGAGATTCAGCCTTTTAGGAGGAGTGAGTAGCCTGACTGACCGCCGTTGTACGACCTATAAATTTGTGTTGCTACGGCGTTAAAAGCTACAAAACAAAACAAACAATATTTTGGTATTTTTGTCTATGGAGTAAATTTACTTCATCCGTAATTTTGGAAACAATCCTGTGGTTTCCAAACATATTGTCTACTTTCTTCCATGAAAAGTGTTTTCCCTGAAATGGTGATAACTAGTGATAACGGAGATTTTGGTGCATGAAATGTTCAGTAAAGCTGACATGTTGAATCAATTGTTATATATATATAAACATGATTATTCAGCCTACATTCTTTAATTATAGAACAAAATGTAGATAAACATATAATGAAACTAATTTACACGAACATATTTACAAGTCAAATAGGAGAAAACTTCTTTTCAAATACTCTATAAAGTTTATTTCAGATATATTATTATTAAACGAGAATCTTAAGATGCTTGAGTAAAATGTACAGTTTGTTTGACCCTAATACAGTTTTCTAATTGAGTCTTAATCAATATAAATAGACCATTCCGGAGAATATCCTGTTAGGCCAATGGTAAAAAGAAATCACGATTTAAGTTTTGTTTTGTAAAAAATATCAAAGACCGAAGTTGACACCGATATATCAAAACTACAAAACTGAGCTACGTGTAACCAAAGATAATCACAAGATAATACTTTTTGGAGAGATGATTGCTTATGATGAACGTGATGGCTTTGAAGTGGTCCGAAGCTTTTTACTTTACTTTACCAATACTTAAATGTTAGTTTACCTACTCTGAGTATAGCCTTAAAGGTAAGAATCTACACACAATGATTACTAAACAAGACAAATGAGTTATAATAAAACTAGCATAACAAAATAAAAACTACTGATTCAGTATAAAAACTACGTATTGGTATGCTATAAGTCAGATATACATTGTGCTTTTGACAAGGTTTTACCACATTACACAAAGTAGTTGTTGAAATATGACATTGACATTTTATGTGTGTATATGGACTATAAAATTGAAGTCAACAAAACGCATGATTTTATCACGTAAACAAATACTATCAGTATAATTTCATATTATAACAAACAGTTTAACGTATTTACAAAAACAAGAGGGCCATCATGGCTCTAAATCGCCCACCAGACCAAGTTTGACAAGGATTTGTACAATCTCATTAGAGGTCCAATAGACAAATCTACATAGCAAATACCTAAGTTGTATGACCTAGTTTTGGACCCTAGGTAACCCATACTCGAACCCAGGTGACCCATGTTCCAACTCATCCGAGCAATTACCTTGTCAAACGCACTGACCAAGTTAGATGGCAATTGAGTCAAAACTGAAACCACTAGAGTGTTCACAATGTATTTATATATTTGGGTCTTGTGACCTAGTTTTTAATTCCAGGTGACCCATATTCGAACTCATCCGAGCAATTACCTAGACAAACAACCTGACCAAGTTTGATAGCAAATGAGTACAAAATGTGACAACTAGAGTGTTCACAAGGTTTTTTATATTTGGACTTTGTGACCTAGTTTTTGACCTCAGGTAACCCAAGTTCAAACTCCTCCGAGCAATGACCTAGACAAACATCCTGGCCATGTTTGATGACAATTGAGCACAGAATGTGACTACTAGAGTATTCACAATGTGTTTCCGTATTTTAGCTCAGTGACCTTGTTTTTAATCCCAGGTAACCCAAGTTTGAACTCATCCAAGCAATTACCCAGACAAACATCCTGACAAGGTTTGATGGCAATTGATTGCAGATTGTGACCACTAGAGTGTTCACAAGGTTTTTCCATATTTGGGCTGTTTGACCTAGTTTTTTACCCCGGTGACCCATGTTTGAACTCATCCGTAAAATTATCTAGACAAACATTCTCTCCTAGTTTGATGACAATTGAGCCAAAACTGCGACCACTAGAGTGATCACAAACAAATGTGGACGGACTGACAGAGGGACGACGGACAAAAGGCGATCACAATAATTCACTCTGTCACTTAGTGACAGGTGAGCTTATAAGAAAACAGCAATACTGGTATATATTTATTTTATTATTACTTAAAGATTAACTTTCACAAACGGAAGTTTGTATACAGATGTAACTTGATATTTGTCGTCTATTCAAGCATTATCCATTAAAATTGTCAAAATGCATATAAAATACTTGTCTAACAAGTTTCTAATTTTAGATATTTTTAATTTTATACTCACATTGATAAATGCGGAAGTATGAAATGTGAGAGATTTTTAAAGTTGTCTCCAGTCGACTAGCTTACTTTTATAAAATATTCAGAATATTAAAATATATATATAATATTATTACAAAGTAGTTGATATCAGAACGTATACTTAAAATATAAAATGTATATGAGGATTATTGTGAATTTGTTTATTGTTAGTAGCTGGTACATTAAAGGTAATACTTGTTTAATTTAACAATGATTTGTATATAGTATTAAAAAAAAGTTAACATTGATTTAAATATGTATTTTTATCATAATATTATGTGTATATTGTAATAATTGCGTTGACATAACTCATAGATAGATAAAAGGCATTAATAAAAAGGTAGAACTTTGGTATAACTTATTTTTATTTTATTAAACTACGCTTGTAAATTTATTGTTAACTATTTTACCAAACTTATGTAAATTGAACATCTATTCGTGAAAACATCATTTTTAATTATATTAAATACTGCATACAATCAGATGTGACAAGATAAAAAAAGATTTAATATGTTGTGGCCTAGTCAAGCATATGTGTAGTAAATAGTGCGTAATCGATATAAACATGTTTATCCTAACATATAAACTTTGTACAAAGCATCTTCGATTGTCACGAGTGCTTTCATTTTAATATAAATTATGTTCAGGTTTGGAGCATGCATCAAAACTTAACTTGTTGCTTTAAAAAATTATGTTTATAAATGTTCATTTTTTTTCTTTTATCACCTTGAACCTGTGTACCTGTGTATTATAATCTAACTAAGGTATAAATGATATGGACTTATCTATTTTATAATTAATTATCTTCAATAAGTATTTTTATTTACAAGCGAAAATAAAAAAATGATGCCAGATAATGTAAGGATTAAGTGTTGAAACACTAACCTTATAAGTTTTTTGTTACTTTCAGGATGTAACGGTTTTGAACCTTGTCCACCAAACGTTAACGGTAAGCTTTGTTTACTATTTAATTGAATACAAACTCGATATTTAGGTTATAAACCTACATGTTGCGAGATTTTATTATCCTTTATTTACAAAGAAAATTGACAGTAACATTAAGGGATTTTAAAAAATAGAAACAATACATTGTTTGCCGTTTTAATTTAAAAAAGATGCTTATTGGGTCTTAATTTCACTGGTCAAAGTTTATTAGAACAATTAGTTCATAATGGTTATCGGTCTATAATATACAACTTTATTGCCTCCAAGATAGTTGAAGATTTATAGTTTATAGTATAATAGAACATAGCAGATTCAAATAACAATAATAATATATATGTACAGACATTGACTTACGTGAGTAGGTTAAAACAGTAAGTGAAGATA
This sequence comes from Mactra quadrangularis, assembly GCA_025267735.1. Lineage (NCBI taxonomy): Eukaryota > Metazoa > Mollusca > Bivalvia > Venerida > Mactridae > Mactra > Mactra quadrangularis. The sequence goes on from CM046309.1 coordinate 7,448,249, forward strand.
AACATGATATGTACATGTACAACCGTATAAAGACTATAAATGGACTTAATCAATTAACTTAATTAATATGTATGTCAGTTTCAGATATATCTTTATATTATATGAATATTTTTGTCATTGTTTTAACATAGTCAATAGAAAGCGAAATATTAATGTGGTTTAATAACGAAAATACCCTATTGTTCTAAATGAATATCAAGTGCGCCATAGTTCAATGCAGACAATATTTTGGAGACATTTATGGCATATAATATCTTGTTCATATGTAGTTTTGCATAATATCGAGGCTACAAATTTTAAAAGCCCAACAGAATCCGATCTTTTTGTGGCCGATTTTCAAATATAAGATAATCTTAGGTTGACGTGAATTGTTCTGAACATTTTAAAGGCATCGCTGCTTTGCATTCGAAAACGCCATCCGATTTGTTCTACAGTTAGAAGTGTCTTTCTTACATATCTTTTCCATGCATGTTTACTTGGAATTGTACCATTTGACATAAAAGTATCAATAAGTTAATCAATAAGTTTGTATTTGTCAAGGACACGTATAACGTTGGGTATGAAACCTAACGATGTCGAGCTTAATGTCGTTCTGTTGTGAAAAAGTCGATCAACGAAAACCTTACTTGTTAGCTCGATTGATCTTTGTCTACACTAGGAATAAAAGTTTCTGTATATTAAAATAAGCTTCGATTGACGTGAGACCTAGCATGCCAGTAATCATGTCTGATTTTGTGCGGGAAGGTAACCTTTGAGCATATTTCAAGCACATGTGGTGAGTTGATTCTAATTTAACTATGTCCGGCCGCGTCAGAGGATTCCGCAACTCACAGACAAACAATGAGCGAGACAGAACACAATTCATATAAAGTCTTGACATAATAGATATGTGGGTTACCACCATCACAACCACTATCTGAATTTGCCAGGGAAAAGTAAGTTCCCTGAATAGATTGACGGATGCTGCCTTTGTCGTATGGGTACCTGCCTCCAGTTAGACAATTCCTAGATGTGTATAGTTGGATATCTCTGATATGTTTGTATTACCATATAGGAGTGATTTTGGTTCTTCCATACGAGTTTTCTTTCTATCCATGTACATGGAGGCACATTTTGACGCGTTGTAGGTATAACGCCATTTGTTAGCGTATTCAAGACAAATATTTAAAAACACTTGTAAATCACTTCTGGTGGTCGATAACAAAACAATGTCGTCTACTTGTGTTGAAGCCGTAAGCATTAGTTCGCCTATTTTAAATCCGGACTGAGATTTCTGTAATTTATCTAATAGTTCGTTGATGAATACTGTATTTGAAACGGCTAAGACAAGTGACCCTCGTAAGTGAGCCACGTAAAGAACAGTATATTATGCGCAGCAATTTACCTTTGACACCCACACTATGAAGTTTGTATATTAACCAAGATATCCAAGATTTGGCGTCGAGAAAACAATACTGTAGAGGTCTTCCACGTTCACGTGACTCTTGTAACAAAAATGAAACCATCTTGGAACTTTCGCCCTCTTGAAAACCAAGTTGAATATCATTTATTATATATTTAAGAGTTTAATACCAGCTTATATTACTTTTTTGAATCATTTTGTTATCACTGGAATTAGTGATATGGCTCTGTAACAACTTGGTTCTTTCAATGATTTGCCTTTACCCTTATGTACCGTAACAGTAAATACAAGTCCTTTGCTACAGAAATGCCGACGTATTTGATATGTTAATATGAAATATTGTCTACTGCTCGGCTCTTTTGTTGTTCGTGGGTTTATTTATTATCTCTATTTCTGTTAATTCTTTTAATGAAATTACCAGTTTGCACTCATTGTTAATCTGATCGTTACAGTCGTAAACAGGATTCAAGAACTTGTTTATAGATTCATCGACATAAGTCACATAACATTTAAACTCATTATAAAAGGATTGTTCATTGGAGAATGAATACAAATACATCTGTGAATAAATTGTTTCATCCTGTAATTATTCCGTCAATAGTGGTCTCCCCTTGGCCTTAGAACACAATTTCGCAACCTTTCATTTTACTACCTCGTGATTTTTAGTTAATAACCTTCCAGAACCCTTTTCGGTCGATTTGGTGTAGTTTATCGATTCGTTAGAATACATCACGCTCAAATCGACGTGCTGTTGAACGAAGTTTACGGCGAAAGTCTTGTTTATGGCGCTTGTACAGTTCAAATATAGAGCCACTTCTAGGTTTACTATTTTAGATCCACGTCGCGTATGCGAGTCTTAGATTTTTATGTAGGCCCCGGAGCACGTTGGACCAGTATGGCTTAAGCATCGGACTAAACTTTCTTGATGATAGCGACTTCTGTGCTGAAGTATACAAAACAGAGATTATATAATCGTAGGTCTTGTCGATATCATCGTAGTTAATTACATCGTTTACAAGTCTTTGTGACCAGGGCTTTATAATTCTGCATTTCAGACGACTTTGTCTACACATATTTCAATTTTATGAAATCCTCTGATATCACATTGTTAGACATTCAGCTCGAGAGTTTTATATGAGCATACTCTGGTAGATGGCGAGAATAAATACATTTGAAAATATATACATGTAAATACATACATATTGTAGCATTAACTAACATGAAAAACATTTATAGAGAGATATCGCTTATTTGCCAATACATATAAAATGCATGTAAACATTACATAGAATATTAAGCGCATACAGATCATATATATATATATGTAAATACAATTATCAGTCAAATATATCATGTTTTTGTTAATCTGAAATAAAACGCATTTTTATCATTTGTTAGACTTTCTTAAAAGGAAATGAAGATGAAACTAGGCTTTGAGAACGAAACAAATACCACATTAATAGTTTCATTTACAAAAGTATCTATTACAATGCAACTCGGAAATCGTAGTTCGTACTAACTAAATTTCTGCCATTGTAAGTATATCTAGGATCAAAAGCTATTTTTCTATGATTTCAGTCATCCACATATGTACTAATGACGAAATGGACGCTGCTTCAAATGTGATATACATGAGCACAAGATATGCACCAAAACAACAAGCTATTGAATGCACCTGTACTATCATAGGAGTGTCGGACAACTATACATTAATGGTACAGGGTGCCAGTGTATACCATGATAACAATACTGTATTTTCGTTTGCATTTAATGATGTGGTCATTAAGGATAACACAAATTTTGGTTCATATACTATACTGAATTTAACAGGAGAAACAGTTCTCAAGTATGCAGCACCATACTATGATACTGTTCAAGTTTGTGTACATTTGTCAGGTTAGTAATAGTAATAGTCAGTGGATAATTGGTGATCACATAAAGGTAGGGTGCCATCTTGTAGAAGAGGGTACACATGAATACATTTGATGAACTTTTTTTATAAATAATATAGTATTTTGTCATTTATAATAATTTGAACAAATACATTTATTTTCACATCATGGTAAGTAAAAGGCCATAAACTAATTTTCAATTTATGGCGACATATACACAGAATCATTATTATTATTATACTCTGACCCAAAATGAAAACTTTACACTTGTTATTCATAAATATTTTCTTCAACAAGCAAAATTCCATTCGGACAGTTATACAGTATTATGAGGCTATCAACACACTTCAAGGTTAAGTAACTGAATACTTAGTGTATTGAGTATTTTTAAGATATGTAGCGGATTAACTTTTTTCACATTTAGCACGTGTACAGCACTCGGGTCTCACTTACAAATTTGTGAGTGTCACAGGCTCATTCAGTCTTTACCAGAAATTTGAAAATAAAACACATTTAATACGGAAAAATATTGATAATTAGCAATGCCACGCCTTTCTGAAAATGAAAGAAACCAAGCTATTTGTATGTTTTAGCGGTTCAACAGCAGTAGCTGTCTCAGCTCATTTTGGCAGTTCGGGGCAGACTATTAAAAACTTACAAAGTCGTTATGTTGCAACTAGATCCGTCCATGATCGACAGATGCCCGGCCGCGTACGTGCACAACGCAACAAACTGATCGCACAATTACGTTAACGCATTTGCGTAATCCAATTTTACCTGCACCCGTCACTGTCCGACGTTATGGGGTTCATGCTCAGACCATCATAAATCGTTTAAGGCAAAACCAAGTCCCGATTCGCGCCCGACGACCTTATACTGTTTAAATTTTGACACGTCATCATTGAGCCGTCCGACCTCAATGGGCACGACGTCATATGCGTTTTACGCAGCGGCAATGGAATTCTGTCATCTTTAGTGATGAATCCCGATTTAATTTAAGTCAGGCTGATGGCAGAGTAAGAGTATATAGGTGTAGAAACGAAAGATTAGCAGATTGTTGCATTCAAGAGAGAGACAGGTTTGGTGCGGGTAGTGTAATGGATTGGGGTGGAATAATGGGTGGGCGAAAAAACGATCTTGTTATTATACAGGGAAATCTAAATGTCAAAGGTTTTATCAATGTACTTAACAACACAATGTTGCTTTTTCTGCACCAGAACGGACCTGCTACTTTTCAACATGAAAATGCGAGGCCTCACACGACACGCATTTACCCAGTTCCTTGGTCAAATAACGTAACGTAATGTTTTGCCATGGCCATCAGCATCTCCTGATTTAAACCCAATGGTAAATCTCTGGGATGAACTGGGTAGGAGAACCAGAGCTAACCACGACATTCACAATGTGAATGACCTCCAGAATGCACTTCTGGTAGAGTGGCAACGCATACCGAACGCGTCAGTGCAACGTTAGGTCAACTCAATGAGACGACGTATCAAAACATGCATTCGTAAAAATGGAGGTCGTACAAGGTATTGATGCGATTTAAAACAATTCCACACTTGCAGTTTGGCGCAGCTTCACATAAACTGGTTTAATAATATCCAGTTTCTGTATTCTTCAGTTTCACCCCCTTTCCTCTTAAATGGTGACAAAAACATGGAAAATGTCCACATTTCAAATCTTTCTTCCACTGATACACTACTGATACATTTAGCTTTCACAATTAGCTTACATCAAACTTTTATATAAAATGCATATTGAAATATGGATATTTAAAGCAGGTGTAATGTTTTCATTTTGGGTCAGTGTAGATATAAGTGTTGAAATCAAATTAAGAATATTGAAGTCGACTACATTCATTACCATACATATCATGTTGGGGATCGGTTACTTTAACCAAAAAATGTAAATAACTGCTAAAGTTACTACTTCCACATTTAACAAATATACTTATTTATCCCAGCCATGTCAGATCAGGACAATTTCAATATCGTATGCAGTAGCGGTCTGATTCACAATTCTTCAAAAACAACTTCAACTTCGACAACCAGGACATCATCAACTGGGTTAACTCAAGTGATACAAACATCCAAGAAGGACAATTCTGACATGACTGAAACAAGAATATCACTAACATCAAATAGTAACCACTATACAAAGACTGTTAGTTCAACCGACAGTACTGATATGAACACAGAACCACAAACAGACACCACTGTAAAAGACAATTCAACATTGATAGGTAAAACATAAGTTATTAAGTAACGAAGTAATGCTTTTATATTCTTCAATTTTATTTACGTGTAAATTGTTTTTCTTTTCTATTGCAATGTATATAAATCACAATTGAATGTTATTCGATGGCAATGTCGTTACATAATACATTCTCATGTTGAACAGTTTATCATTTAAATTAAATGTGTCAGAATGTTAACTATCTTACATTAAATGCATTAAGATAAAATATCAGTATTGCAGTCTTACATGCTTTATATTGGTTTCAATTCACACGAGTATCACAGTACTAGTCATATATTATTGTTTTAAGTTGTACATTATATTAATCACTTTCGACTCGGCGTCCTGGTCCCATAGTACTAAACTAGAAGGATAAATTTCTTGCTCAAGTAAACTCAAGCTCAAGTTGTACAATATATATAATGTAATATATTACTTTCAGCGGCTGTTATTGGTGCTATTTCTGGCATGGTTTTCACCTTTCTAGTAGTGGTCACAATAATGTATTGTAAAAGGTACGTCAATTTGTCATTTCTATACTGTTTTGTTAAACATGTATTGAAAATGTATCCTGTATCAAAAATACTAATATTTTTATTATCCCCTTTTAAGTGTAAGCACGGATTTAAGATTCATATCGACTTGAAGACAGTTGTTAAATCAGCGAAATTTTATAACAGTTTATACAAATCTCCGCCATGTTAGGTTTCCTCAATGTATATTTTGTAGATTTTTTTCATAAACTACTCCTGCATATATTAAAACAAAAATACTATCTAAAAAGGCATTCCTATTTGCTTTCTGTCAGTGTGTGAAGTCTGTGTTCTTACTGATATGTTTTCAAACTCTATTTCACTTTTAATGTTTACAGTTTGGTCATTTAATAATAATATTTCATATACGATGATGAATTATAAACGATTTTGTGAGCGCACTCAAATAAAGAAAATAGAAACATCATAATAATGGTTATTTATAATTTCTTCAGCTATTTAGTCGATTATGGTGTATATTAATTTTACATAAGTACACTACGTTTTTAGGAAGAGAAGATCGATGTACAATGAAGGCTCTCAACCAACGAGTTCTTCTACAACCTATCACGGAGGCAATTCTAGCGTACAGCTGAATCAAGCTTATGAATCTTTAAATGAAGTCCAGCCAAATCAAACACCTTATGACACTCTTGTGGTATCTCAGGATACAATAAATGACAATACATCCCCGACTTTAAACTATGAAAATATGGGAGTGGACATTACAAGTGCGGACAATTCTGAGTCATACTTTAACCTTCCTAGACATAAAAGTGCTCATAGTGAAGTTTTAGAAAACGCTGTATCAGTTGACAAAGATACTGTAACATATGAAAATACGAAGGTTGATGCTACATGCCATGAAAAAAACATTGATAAATAGACCACACAATGGCACCCATCAATAAATAACTTCATTATGTCATAAAGAGTCGTTTGATGTTGTAAATGAATAGTTATTTTGACTGATACAGACGACACCTTTGATCAATCATAACCTTAGTTGTCGGTAAATAGACCAAAAATAAAGAACAAACGTGTACAAAGAAGGAAAAATAATTAATGGCTAACTTATCATGATAAGTTTAACGTACTTAACTATTTTAATGACTGACACAACAATCAAACATAAAGATTCCATTACCTGTATAGTTATGTCAATGTACATATACTCTGTATCTTGTTTCTTCTAATTTTATTGTACATATTTTTTGTACATGTACATACATACATCTATTATATATTGGTTATTAAAAATTATCATTTTTCACTAATATGACATATCTGTTAAGATGTATCAGTTGATGAAATTAGAAAAAAACCCATCATGTGGGTGGGATAACTAAATATACTAAAATATCCATTAATTCCGGTTAATATTGATATATTTTGTAAGAGAATCATCAAATGTACAGATATAACAGTGGAAAAATAAAAAACTCAACAAATAAGACATTTAGAATAAAATTAAAACATTTATCACAACCTTGAAATAGCCTTCCTAACGTCAGTCCAAACAGATTAATAAAGTACTTTTTACATAAATCCAAATGTTAATATAGGGGGTCCATGTAACATTTTACATTGTCTTAGGGTGAATCACACGAAAAGTATTTTCAAAATGTAAATATCATAATTTATTACAACACTATCATAACACGATTTAACTCACAGTTTATATCACATGAGCCCGATGAAATTTTTCCTTCTTATTGTGATAAGAAGGAAAAATTGCATCGGACTTCTGTGATAAAAAATGACAGTAAAATCATGTGTGATAGTGATCTGATAAATAATCATTAAAAATTGAACCTATTTACCAATTTTAAATTTGCAGCCGTCTTAGTATATAAGTATGGCTCTAATTGTGAAATAGCCACCTTAAACGTTTGATACAAAAATAAATTAATCATAACTACACACCGAGCATATACTAGCAGTGCTGTTAATTCCTCATACAGATCACTTAACATCGTAAAAAAAATGTTTGTACTTTGTAGTTGGGACTTTTTAAAGTTAATGTTTAGGACAAATTACGTTTAATTAACATAACCCGAAGACAACATTGCATTGAACAGCTGTTATTCATTATGACATGAATACGTTATGGTATGTTTCTAATTATGTCAAATAATTGTTTTCTCTTTAAACATGTTATAAAACAATATTGTAATATTCGGCAGTAAAACCGACATTCTTCCGTATAGAAAATATGTATTTTTATGGAAAAGGTTAGTAAGAACAAAAAGGCGACGGATAAAAAACAAGAAACGTTGCAAGGCAGGTCTCCCAACGAACGTTACTAAGTACAATATTTCAAATGACATTAATAAAAAAAAGAATCTGGTTGCCGCTATAAATTAGAGATTCGTGGATATTTAACAGCTACAAAGTGCTGCTGGTTAGCCAAATTATATCACATGATCAATGGTTAGCAAACTTTGATGCCAAAATCTCCCTGGAGCTTTTGAATCATGACTGTGCAAAGATGATAAAAACGATATGAAAATTAAACAGCTAGATTGCCAGTTCATTTACTTGATACGTTGAGAATTTATGAGCTATGAGTTCTATCTTATGCTAGGTTTACATCTGGCCACGATCTCCCCGATTAGCCAGAGGCTAAAAAATCGGGGAGCTCTACGATTAAATGGTATATCCCACGTTATGTTACGCTTCCTTACGAAATCAGCACGTTTTGTTGCGCTCTACTGCGCTTTGCTACGATCGAGCCCACGATTTGCGTCACGTTCTGTTACGCTTTGTTGCGATCAACACGATTGGCTACCACGCTCCACCACGTTCCGTTACGTCCTGTTAAGATCTCCCACGACAAAGCCGCTTTGTTGCGATCTCCTGCGATTTGACCTACGATTTGAGACAAATGACCACGTTTTACGTCACGATTTGATATTTAAACAAGAAATAATTCTTTCCCAGCGACGCGGAATGAAAAAATGTGTCCACGCTGGTCCCGATCTGTTGCGATTGTATTCCACGTTCTGATAAGTTCTGTTACGCTTCGGTACGTTCCGTTACGTTTTGTTACGAAGGCCACGCTCTGTCACGATTAGAAAATGAATAGGGCCAATCGTGGCAATCGTGGAGAAATATAAGTTTGATTTAAAATCTGTCCCGATGCCCACGATGTCCCCGATTCAACCACGTTCCGTTACGCTCCCCCACGATCGCTCCGATTCTACTCCACGCTCTGTTACGTTCGCCACGATGCTCTGGAATCGGGGACATCGTGGTAATCGTGGCCTGATGTAAACCTAGCATTACAATAATATTATTTTATGTGCTACAGACATTAGCTGCATTCATAAAGTGAGACAAAATTAAACGATCAAAAAATCGAGCAGCAATCCAATATTGATTCAACATTGCTAAGGTTTAACCATGACCATTTAAATTAAAAATAAAGTTTGTCTTTATCCTAACATTTTGTTAAAGTAATTTATCCTATGAAGCATGGATGTTAGAATATAAAATAAAATATTTTTTACTATAAACTTTTCGTTAGACCCAATGAGCGCAATTATTTACGAATTAGTACATTTTAGAAGTAGCACTTATAATATGAAATATATATAAAGTGTAGTTTAAAACATATAAGGAACATCAACAGTTCAAAACACAGACCTTCCACACAATCAGAAAGGAAAGTGGAAGATGATCTTAGATGTATAAACTTTTGTAATAAAGTTACACCACAAACAAATAACGGAAACAAGAAAATAAAGGCTTATGGATGAGCGCAATGGAACACTTTAACAAACAATTCATTCGACATTGATGTGAGTCTAAAATCAAGATTATAATTATCTAACGTATAACAAAGTACTACAATTTATATATTATAACAATTTAAAAGTTTTAGGATTAACAATACAGTGATATTTTAAACGTTTTGTTTCGGATTGGAAATAACTCATATCAAACTAAAATATAACCCATAGCGTAACACCCGTAGGTATTATTTCCCTTTGTAAAACGATAAGAAGAGGGTTTACCACTAAATCGAAAGCGGAAGTAGAGTTCAATGTCAAACATATAAAATGGCTTCTGAAGAAAACTCCATGTCAGAGGAATATTTTGACTTTATATGTACAAATTGTGACAGCAATGGAACGATTGTTGAAGCTGTACGTTATTGTGTTGAGTGTTGTGGTTATTGCTGCCAAGCATGTACGGATATACACACAACTATCCTAATGTTAAAGAATCACAATCTACTGGACACAAGCCATGGAAACCAAGCAAGTAATCAACCAACAAGGTTACCAGAGTTTCCTACTGAGCGATGTGACCAACATAAAGGGAAAGTTGTTGATATGTACTGCGAGGAACATAATGAAGTTGGATGTTGTATCTGCATATCTGCACATTATAAGTAAGTAAATAATGTCTATTGTTTTTATATATAGTTATCATTTATACTTGCTTAGTACATTTTGTTAAAAAGTGCTTCATTTACTTGAAAGTCTTGGCGTTTAAACGTTCGTTGTAATGTTAATTTAATATAAAAGCATTATTTACAAATCAGAAGTCAAATTAAATTTGCATATTGATTTTTAACCATGAATACGTATACACGCTTCACTACTTAATCTTTTTTTAGCCTTAATTTACAAAAGATTTATTTAAATCTTTGTTTTCTTTGTATTCTACAGATTCTAAAAATAGATACGGGTTTCAAAGCTACAATCAATGAATCAACTTAGTTCAATAAGTTCTTTAAAGGCGTCATAGATATCATAGTTAAATGTTATTCGGTACTTTAATGTTTAAAATTATCTTAAGTGTCGTATAAATGCATAACTTGGATAACGTGATGGTTTTTATATTCCTTATTATAGAACAGTGTGTGTTTAACACCGTCAGGAGATGAATAATTTTCATTCTTGTATTATCATATCTGCACTTTTAAATGATGATTTAACAGCCAAATCAACACAGTCAGACTAGCATGATGACAATAAAGTCACTCTGTTTGATAGCTGAGCAAATTGTTGCCAATATTATGTTTGTTTTTAAGTTTTACAAATTGATTACAAAAGAAGTATACCTATGCTGGCATGTATTATTTAAAACATTAACAAAAATTTGTTCAGGTCGATTTGCACAAACATTGACTCTAATTGCTGATTAAAAATACAAATTAGGTTTTTTTTAAATATTTATGTTTGTAGGTCTTGCCCTGAGAAAAGTATATATTCTGTACCAGACCTAATTGACAACTTGTTTAAACTTGGGGATTGCAAGCAGATACAGAGTCGTCTTACAGATATGATGGTTTCATTAGCAGATCTTGGAAAATCTAAGAATGATAAACTTCAAGCTTTAAAAGGCTCTAAAACAGAAGAAATACAGAAGGTCATGAATTTCCAGAAAGCTCTTGAAGCCGTGATAAGAAAAGCTGGTGAAGCTTCAAGAAATGAAATTGAAAATAAATACCAAGAATTAGAGAAAGAAATTCTTGAAGAGATGCAGGATGTTGAAGGTACTGTGGATAGCCTTAAAGAGTCTGATGATAAATTGAAAAAGGCAGAGAGTAACAGAGCGCAACGGTTTGTTTGTAGCAAGACAGCAGAAAAGAGGATAAAGGAAGCAGACAAGCATATATCCAAACAAACAAGAAGAACCAATGGAGGACTTGTATTCACACCAAATCAGGCATTGATGGAATATCTTAGTGGTTTACAAGGTATTGGTATGGTAGGTGTTAAAACAGAGAAGAAAACAGACCTGTATAAAATAACGGCATGTAAAGATATCAATATCAAGCTGATGGAAGATTCTAACCAATGTGGTTCTGCTGGTTGTTGTCTAACCTTTGATAATCAACTTTTAGTTACTGATTACAATAACAACACACTGAAACTGATTGATATAAATACAATGACAATTATAGATAGTTGTACACTAGATAAACAACCATTTGGTGTATGTTGTATCAGTGATCACGAGGCTGCTGTAGCATGTGGTGAGTCCAACAAGATTCAGTTTGTTACCTATGGTAAGAAGATGACAACTACAAAACTAATCAAAACATCTCATTTTTGTTATGGTATTACTACAAAAGATGATCAGCTATATGTGACAGATATTGGATCTTCAGTTCATATCTATGATACGACTGGTAACATGTTGAAAAGTATATCACAGGACACCGCTGGAAATGTACTATTTTCTCATATTAAACATTTGACCTTCAATGAGAGTAAAGACAAACTGTATGTTTGTGATTGGCAAAAAGGCATTGTAAGTTTTGATAGTGCAGGAAATTATCACTCAACATTCAAGGATAGAGATTTGACACAAGCAGATGGTGTATGTGTTGATGGAAGACAGAACATATTTGTTATTGGACGTGGCTCTCATAATGTGTTACAGTTTAATGAAGATGGGGAGATGAGTGGTGTCGTCATAAAACGGCATGATGGATTAAAGCAGTACCCACGTTCAGTATGTTTTCATCAAGACCTGAATAGGTTGTTTATTACCATGAACAATTGCGATGTAGTAAAAATGTTTGAATTGCATTAATCCAATGTATATGTAACACATTTGAAATGATGAATGGCCTAACTAGTGGTTTAAAGGGATATACAGACAAAAGATCAACTTCATATTTCCTGATTTTCAATTATATTTTTATAACTGTGGATGCAACAGACACACTGTTATATTACTTATTTTCTCGTAATATTTATGGTGTTTCTTAACTAGACCCACATGGGCCAGGTTAGCTAAAAATATATAAGTGTTAAAATATGCATTTACTGATGAGAAGATACTAGAGCTTGTTATTGTGCAACATTAGTATAATTCTATTTAAAAAATATCATAACCGCCTAAGAATGTTGAAAAGACAAGAAGCGACCAATGAAAATGTTTAATTTCAGCAATAACGACATATAACAAATCTATAAATAACTTAGTGATTCCCCAAGTATCCTACTTTCGTTTTCAAAAATGTGTATGCCATATGTTCTAACTCGTTCAGCTTAATGTTATAAGTGGCACATGCTATTAGTAAGTAATTTCTTACGTTTTAAATACTATTTTAAAGACTAAACTTGGTTCTATACTTTTTGCACAGATATTTGCCTGTATATCCCTTTAGTCCTCTTTACGATAATGAGTCGTATGACATTGTGTATTGCTTATAGACAATCTGACAATAAATAATGATTAAAAGATCTTATAATTATGTAAAGTGTTTGAACTAAACTATATCTATATATTATGGACATTTTAATTATTCGTCCATCTATTAAATATATAAATTATTACTCATGGGTTTTAAGCTTTCTTGGACATTTTGAGATGAACCCTGTGGATTTCGGAAATTTAATGATGAGTATATTATCTGGAGTGACATTATAGCTTGATTGTAGACTTTTGTAATCTGACTTTCAAGAATGATGAATTTTACCACAACCTTAACTGTTTGTACAAAACTATATTATTGTAGTATGGACACTTTAATTCCGTCTAATATATATATTTCAGTTACTTTCAGGTTTTAAGCTGTGTATGTCATTTAGTAGTGATATAATAAGTCTCCAGTGTATTTTAAAATTCTTAAGAACTGATCAAAAACGTATTGTTCAAGTTGGCAAGCAATGAATCTGAATTACAGTATGGTTAACAACTATTTGTTGTATAATATATCATTATAATCGTGTTTGCTATACGTATTTAATTTATGATAAAATATCGGTCAACAATTTAGATCACTCAGATTTGTGATGCAAAATTATACAAAACAAAAAGTACATTAAGTTAACTTGTCATAATATATTTAAAATATTAAAATCATTAATATCTGTAAAATATTTTTGAAACAAGTATATTTCATCATTTTGTGTGATGGCAATGTTTATAGTCTTTGTTGTTTGTTTGTTTTTTACTCTTTTTAAGTGATTTTTATTGTACATTCTTATTCTACATATTTGATAATGACTATTCAGTAATTAACAAATTTTAGAAAACACAAGTTGCTGCTCTTGATATGGAAATATATTTGTAAATTTTTGCATGGAACATAGTCCTGGGTGTTTGTGGTTTGTATACTTGTCAAAATGTTTCATGAAATTGAGTGAAATAAAATATAATTTACAGCAATTGTTTTAACTCGTTCATGTTTACACTTGTGTTTCATTGAAATTGTAAGACGTCTACGGAACCAAATAATTATACTGATTCTTCTTGAAAAGAATTGACTTCCTTTGTAAAACGAGATTTCAAGATAAGCCAAAGAACAGTTTGTTATTTCGATATAAGCATGTCTGTATATTTTCGGTAATGGGTCAATGATATAAATTCACATTATCACATATTAGATAGTGTGATTTTCGGCAATATTGTAACCGTTCATGAAAAATGTACGTTTAATAGAATGGTAACTTTAAGCGAGAATCCTGGTTAAAAACGAGTTCAAGAAAGCTAGCAAGGTGAATCTATCCCCATTTATTTGTATATACTTTCTTCAGTCTTCATTCTTAAATTATAGAGAAATTATACATAGATATAAGGAAAAAAACACTAACATATTTATAATGCAATTAGAAGGAAATTTCGATACGAAAACCCAAGGTTTCTTGTTGGGTTTATCGCCATAGCAACAAATTGTATAGGTTATATCACGGCGGCCAGTCCACCTACACACTGTTCCGGGAAAGGCTTAATCTCTGGATTTAGCTCTAAACTACTTGGTGCATACTTTCGTCAGTGACTGAATACTGCCCTACATAATTTAGAATTAGTGGTAAGAGGGAGAATGTCCGTAGACATTATTTCATGACCAAAACAACGAAATTTTTCCCTGGCCGGGAATCGAACCCACGGCCCCTCTATTAGTGGACTTGCTAACGGGGCGGGCCTCAAGAAAGTAGTATACGTGTAGTTAAAATGAAATCATTTTAAGATAAACGTAAATGTGATTTACAGAGTAAATTTTACTAAAATATAAAACATTGACGCTAGCTATTTTATACAATCATACAAATGAGTGATACATATTTATACAAAGATGTATAATATGCTTAGCGTTGCATAGATGAAACTGTTTGTAAAGGATATTAACTGAGTGCGAGGGTTTTCTGAGTTAGAACGACCTGGCCGCGGACTTCTCGTGAAAATCCGAAAACGTGAAGCGTTTGAGGGTTTCGAGAAGTCCAAGGCCATGTTGTTTTAACACAGAAAATCCGTAGCACGAGGTTAATATCCGACTTACACAACGATTCGAGTGATTAGTTACACATGTACATCGACTGGGCATGGACTACATTTTTGCAAAAGAATTTGACTTGGGTGCATTTTTTATTCCACGAGCGTTTTAGTGGATCTGAAACTATAAATTAACAGATATAGTGCGTAGTTTAGAATGCTTGTTTAAGAATCCGTGACGGTAAATGATACTTGTTTGTTAACCTAATTAATGCATAAATAAGTTTCTGGATTCATTTATTGTTTAATTTTTATTCAGGCTTGTACTTTGTTCTATTTCAATGCCATTATCTCATTTTCGGTAAATTACGCAATTTTACGCCTATTTTCACGTTATTTCGCATACTTGTTCTCGATCATATCTTATTTGGTAGTAATACCGTAAGTCAATGAGCCTGAGTTTGAAGTATTTTAGGTAGTTAACATCACTACTAACATCATTACGTGAATAAATACTCATATTTCATTACTTAAGTAGAAATCTAAAGTACTGATTATATTTTCGAAACGATTTAAGTTTTGTAATAAACATTTCATGGAAAAAAAAACAATAAGTTTTGTATTTGATACAATATATCAAAATTAAACAGCTCGTGTTTATTTTAAATTCTAAATTTACACATAGACCGAGTTCCATTTATCACACGAATTAAAATATCACGAAGGCAGATATTTCTTTTTCACGTGGCTGGGTCGATATCTAAATATCAACTCGCCCACGTGAAAAAGAACAACTTGCTTGCTTGAAATCTTTTGTTTTACAAGGTATTTCCGAAATATATCAACCCATGTTAGACAAAGGAAGCGGTGTGTAAATTATGGTCATCACAAACTAGGATGTCAAAATGAAACCAGTCTGACTAGTAGCAAATATATAGTCACAGAAATTAGAATCAACATATCGTGTATAATATGAGTGTACACACCTCATTGCCCATTGTGTAAATGTATGAACCCGGGTCGATAGCGCAGTTAGTAGACAAAAATGTCGAATTTCCTCCATTGATTAGATAATATGGAGAAGTTTCCGGCCTTGTGGAAAGGTAGGTGAGTACGGATTTAGATAAGGGTCCAGAAAAGCTAGGTTAGGTGCACTGGACGCCGTAAATTGACCCCAATTATGTCGGCACGGCGTTAAAAGCAGTAAACGAATATATAAAGATTGTATCAGTAAAAATAATAAAATAATTTCTTAATTTCTAATTGTGAAAAGAACCACATTTTACCTAAATTGCTAGACCTTTATTCAGTTTAATTCACAGAGTATAATTATGTGTGTCGAACATTTGGAGTAAAAAGTGATACGCTAATGGTGTAAATAATATAAAAGACCGAAGTTGATACTGATAAATTGGAACAACAAAGTTGAGCTGCTTGTTTATCAAATGTCGGTCGCAAGATCAATCGTTTGTGAGTGTTTGGAGAGTTTTTGATGATAAACGGGATGTCTTTCAATTAGCAAAATATTATATCTTAATGATAGTTTACCTACCTGTTGTATAACCATGAAAGGAAGACCCTACACTCAATTGTAAATAAATAAGACGAATACATTATTATGAAATTAGCATAAATAAATAAGAATGAAGACTGATTAAGTCATAGAAATACATATTGGTTAGCTGAAGGTTATATATGCATTGTACTTTTGACAAATGAGTATCACATTTCAAACAAGTAGGTAATTAGAGATGACAATGTCCATGTTATGTGTGTTAATAAGGTATACAATACGTCTTGCCACCTAGTTGTTTGTTTTTTTGATATGTAGAAACTTAATTTCACAATATATTTGACAAATTAAGCAAATAGTCCAAAGTCTCGGTATAATTTTTTTACAACGTAAGATAAACTTGTTAATGGACAAAAAGAAAACATGAATGCTACACTATATTCATTTAAAGTTTACTTAAAATATCGTTAAGTGTGGAGTTATTGTGGAATGTATCTAAAATGCTTTTCAATACATAATCCAAAGCGGAAGTTTGTATACAGGCGTAATTTGATATTGTGTCATGTATTCAAATATCATCCATTCAAACTTTTCAAAATTAACTTGTCAAACAAGTTTCTAATTATAATATAAAATTCTATTTAACGTTCATCCACAAAACTCAATGCGGAAGTATGGAATTTAAAATACTTTAAGCAGTTGTATTCAGTGAAATTTGCAAAGTTTATAAAATATATAAAAATTAAAGTATATAAATAATAGTATCACTACGTAGCCAATACCAGAGCAAAACAAATAATATAAAATGTATATGAGGATTATTTTCAGTTTGTTTTTTATAAATAGCTGGTGCCTTGAAGGTAAGACTTGTTTGATGTAATCAAATATGTGTATCTTGTGTTTTACCGAATATAAATTGTATAGTATATCTTCCATGTAACACCTTAGTAAAAATGTAATGTATGGGTTTTTTATTATTTTATATCATAAACTTACTAAATTAATCTTAATCTATTGTTCTAGTATCTGATATCAATAATATCATTAATATCTATATAAACAGTTAGCCAATTTACCATTTGGTCATGCACAATTAATTTTGTATTTATGTAATTTGCATTACTTAAAATATTAAAGTTTAAATGAAGTAGGTATTGCCTGACAAAATGAGATTTTCTAGTCCAGTCAAGTTTCTGTTTAGTTCATAATGTTTAATTAATGTTACCCTAACATATTAACTTTTTGTCAAGTAGTTTATGCATAACGATAATAACATGTGTTCTGTTTTGTTATGTGCTGTATTGCATCACTAAACTGAATGGCCCATTTAAAAAGATTATACTGTTGTATAAAGCATTTCCTTTGAATGACGATGGCTTTAATATTTCAGCATAATCCTGAATGAGTTCATGTATTAGTATTTACTAAAGGTAAAAAGAAAACAACGTAAAAAAGTAGAGTTTTTTCAATAGTTACTTTTTAATCGTATATATTTTCTTTTCAGAAAGCTATGGTGAAACTTGTCCATCAAATGTTCAAGGTAAGTGTACCTCATCAAATCAATTTTAAATATTAAAGCCTAGTAATTAGGTAAGAACCGAACGTTATCACAGTAATGTATGCCTAAATGTTATTGTGGTGTGGTTACTTATTCTAAAAACTACAATAATTCTTTGAACTCTCAGAGGTGCTACAAAAGTCATGTTTAACAACCTTGAAGTTGAATCCCCCTAAACAGAGCATGCGAAAAGACTTGTAAGTAAAGTGACATGAGAAACATGTTTTATCTATTGAGCAGTAATAAGCATATATCTGTACTGTATGTAAGCAACATATTTTGTGCTAAATGAGGCTTCTAAGTAATTGAGTATTCTGCGTCTTCGTAAAGCTTTATAAGTATGTGCTTGAACAAATTGAAGTGTTCATTATTACGTTTTAGACATTTTAGTTCAATTATGGTGGCTGATTTATGCCACGTCGCATTGTTGTCCCGCGGGGCGCCACACGAAAACACGAAAGTACGACAAAATGGTCTTTTTGTCGTATCATCGTCCCGCGAGGCGCCATGCAAAAACACAATCATACGACATTTCAATCATTTGTCGTGTTTTCGCCTGTGAAACTTAATGCAACAATGTATTTTTACGACAAAACTTTTACAAAGATACGACACATTTTCGTGTCGTGTTATTGCCTTTATTTTGTCGTATCATTGTGTTTTCGTCTCACAACCCGCGGGACGATGATACGACAAACAGACATTTGTCGTATGATTGTGTTTTCGTGTGGCGTCTCGCGGGACAAAGATACGACAGAGTAGATCTGTCGTATAATTGTATTTTCGCTCTTTCGCCTTCCGCTCACACATGCGCAGAAGACTATTGAAGATGTACACATGTGTGAGAATCAATAGTTTATGAGTATTGAATAGTAATAAACGTAGACTTGTACCGTATTTCAGCAATAGTATATGGTGAGACTTCTAGATTACTATATGTATTAAACGTCTTCCTAAAGCTATAAAATTATGTGAGTGAACGGATTTAAATCCTTATTGTTACATTTCAGAAGTTTAAACATTCACAACAAATTGTTTTATCATTTTAGTCATCCATGTTTGTATTGATAACGAATTAAACGATATAAACAGAGTATATGTCAGCACTGGAAGGACACCTCTACAAGAAGCTGTTCAATGTAAATGTATCATCACACCATCTTTGTCATCAGACAATTATACATTATCAGTTCAGGGTGCCAGTGCTTACCATGATGATAATACGAAGTTTTCGTTTGCATTTAATGATAAGGTCATAAAGAATAACACTAATTTTGGTATAAATACTAATATACATCTAACGGGAGAAACAATTCTAAAATATACATCACCAAATGATGATACTGTCCAAGTATGTTTACATATTGGAGGTAAGTGTCATATTTAGTGATTATATCATAAACATTTAATGAGAGAGGTTAACAACATTCACCAGATAGTAGATACATAAGAATGCTGTTTTTGAAATTATTTATTCGTATATCAAGGAACGTTTTATTGGTAATTTAAAAAAGTACATAATAAAAACGACCTCTCTGATTAGCCCAATGTCTTCAGTGCATCCGTGTCTTTGTTTTAGGGAACGTCTTAGCTTAAGACAGATCTGTAATCAAATTCTACCAAAATTCATTCCAGAACCTGCCACGCTTGCGTTCATCATCGAGTGTTTCGTTGATGAAAGTGATGATTTTTTTGAAAAAAGTATACTCTTGATTTGCCAAATATCAACAATGAAATGTTCATTCCGAACATAAAACATCTTACGGTTTCGGATACCTCTTGAAAAACAGCACACGTCGCCATTTTGTCGGAAAATGTGATGATTTTTTAAATAAGCAATTAAAAAGGTTTGTTTTAATATCGCAATGGTTGTAAGTATGTTGAAATCATTGTTTTGTCAAAACATGTCGAAGATGAGAAAACCTTTATCGTCGGGTTATTTGTAAAGTAAACAAACAGAAACGAATGTGTTATATTCTTGTGAGGATTCGTAACGTGTCTGATCATACACTTTAATGCCACTTCAGATGAAAAGCAAAATATTTAAAAATAAGGCATATATTAATTTTGAGAGTCTTAACTACTGTCTGATATTAAAAGGAAATGGTTTATTAAGCTTCTGTTCTTTTAATAATTTTCTAGGAATATTTGCTTTTATTATAACAAATAAGGGAAATAGTGAAGTTAACTAAATAGAGATGGCTGATTATGTTTATATTCTTTAAATATATCTTTTCACCCTTTGGCTAAGATTTGCGATAACAAACATGTCAGATAAATACCGTATAATCTCTGCAGAGCGGCTCCCTACAGAACAAATCCTTTGCATAACAGCGGCTTTTGATATTTCCCTTAGGTGTTATTTTAAGTGAATTTTACCTCTGCAAATCAACAACCTCAAAACAGCATCACAATTACTTTTAACGTACATATGTATATACTAGTCTGTAAGTTAACCATCATCAAATTCCAATTCCATGGTAACATACACAAAGGATGTTTACATAAGTGTTGACATTAATTTAAAAAGTTTGAGCGGGGCATTTTTTATCGCACACTTCATTATTAATATCATGGATCGAGATCAGTTAATGTAACTCAAAAATATAATTTATTGTTAAAGTTGTCACTACTACATATTACAAATATTGCTAATATTCTCCCCAGCTATAACTTATCAAGACAAGTTCAATATGAAATGCATGAAGAATCCGATCAACGATTCTACAAACAGAACTACAATCCCGATAACTAGAATATCAAAAACAGATTCTACTTCTGTGACCCAAACATCTAAGAAAGACAGCACCATTAATACTGAACCAACTACGCTGTCTACAACAACTAGAAATAATGATTTTAAAAATTCAACAGAAACAATTAGTATGAGTACAAAATCACAAAATAACAACGGCATTAATGAAGACAATAGAGTAATAATAGGTAAAAAGTTTAGTATTTGTAGTAATGAGAAAATAACAAAACATGACTCAATATTATTTAATTCTACAATGTTTTGTTTATACATTTAGTATTGAATTAATCACAGTTATAATTTATTTGACTGAATGAGTGGAAACGGTGATTTATGTACATAAAAAGTATTCAAATGTAATACTGGTATTACATTCCTAAAGGCTACGTAGTCACTTTACAAATACAAAAAGTGTCTATAACATCAGTTTATATTTCAACTACAATACAAGTGTAGACAATCCTAATTTCTATTCATAAGAACCATATAAAAATGTTGATGTAAATTGCGTGTTTGAAATAAAGAAATGATTGTAATTAAGTTAAATACTCGTCTATAGCATGATATTATTTACGATATATTATTATTCGTATATATTAATAATGAAGTAAGTTGTATGGTTTATTACTTTAAGCGGCCATTGTTGGTGCTATCTCTGGTATGGTTCTCACTATTCTTGCAGTGGTTGCAGTAGTTTATTGTAAAAGGTAAGTCAGTAATTTCAATCCCGTTTTATAAAACTTCATGTTACATGTCTTACGCATGGACTAAACATATAAAATGTAAAGTTATAGACCGACAATATTAACCTGAGCTTGACCTTAATGCAAGAATATCTAAAACTCAGTATCTGCGGTCTGTTTTTGTTTTCGTTTGTAAATCGCGCTTAATCGGAAGCTTTCGATAAAATACACGTAATGCGCAATTTATTTTGTTTTCATAAGAGTGAATACTTTGAAACTGTGTCACAATACTGCGCACTTACGTGTTTCCCCAAAAACGAATGAAACAAAAATTAAAAATACAATAACATGTCATGTTTGTAGTCACGTAAGTTGTTTCTAACACGTGTATAATCATATACACTATAGTGCGTACAAAAAAAACAAACGTGTTTTGGTAAACATTAAAAATGAGACAATTCATTTCAAGGATAGGCAGTAATTGAATAAAATTTGTGTAATACATTTTAACAAAATTAGCATGGTTGATAAACCACCACCACTTCATCATGCTTGTAATGGTAGAACGCTTTCCATTACACCAACAACTAATGCACAAGAAAAAAAATTCACAATTGTTTATTTTAAAAGTATTCTGGGCCTTCCTCGTCGTGGGTTAGTTCATTTTATTGTTATTATAAACGGTGGTGTTTTTTTATACGAACTACAATACGGAAACTCACGATTTATTGTAAGTGTAGCGTGTGATTGTTTTGATAAGGTAGTTCAAACTCATGACTATATATCCAAGATATAAATCTACAATTTATCCATGATAACAGATATTATATTGGCAGTTTTACCACATAAACTATCCGCACACCAAATGTTATAAAACTCGTATAATTTAGTTTCAATTATAAACTGAAATGCTAACTTAACTTCAACCTTTATCTTCAATATCTGAAAAGAAGTATGATATTGTTCTTTGGATATAGCTGATAGTAACGACGTCATAATGGTAATATATGATATCAAAGCTATAAATAAATAAATTATATAATGTCTTCAGTGTATACTTTTACACCTACATTTTGTATATTGTGTTTACAGGAAGAGTAAAGCTTTGTCCAGTGAAGCATCTCAACCAACAAGTTTTTCTACAGTCAACCTTGGAGACAATCCTGGTATGCAGCTGAGTCAAGCTTATGAATCTTTAAATGATGTCCAGCCAAATCAAACACCCTATGACACTCTTGTGGTATCACAGGATACATTAAATGACAATACATCCCCGACTTTAAATTATGAAAATATGAAAGTGGACATTACATGCCAGGAAGTAAGTGCCGACAATTCTGAGTCATACTATAACCTTCCTAGACATCAAGCCGCTTATAGTGAAGATTTTCATAACGTTGAATCAGTTGAAAAAGGTACTGTAACATATGAAAACACGAAGGTTGACGCTACGTGGCATAAAGAAAACATTAATAAATAGATGTCACTATGGAACCCTTCAATTCATAACTTCATTATGTCATATCGAGTCTTTTGGTGTCGTACAGTAACATTTTTTGTTTGACTGAGGCATGCGACACATGGCAAACTTTATTTCGTTTTCCGGTATATGAACCAGAATTAAGTGTACAAGTACAAAGAAACAATTATTTTATAAGTAATCATGTTAGGGTTCACGTATGACAAACAATATTTAAAATTGAACATTTCAAAACCTGTATTACTATGTCTTTGTTTGTACTCTGTATTTTTTTTCTTTATTTTATTGTAAATAATTGTTACAACATGTACATTCGTAGACTTTGTTTGATATTGGCTTTTTAATAGTTATCACTTGTTAAATAGACCAAGCCACCAATGAATACATGTTGAAGAAAAATATAGAAAAATACATCACTCAAAACTATGTGTCAGTATTTTTGCATTAATTTGTATGCTAAATACTGTTGTATTTAGGTAAGACTGTAATTTTTACAAAGAACTGGAAAGGGGCCAAACTATTACAAGAAATAGTATTCAACTAAATGTTTCCCTGACAAGAAAAGTTATGACCGGCAAATGTTAGAGTATATAGTTGTAATCTACAACTCGAGCTCTAACAGATAAAACATTTGTCAAACGGTATTACTGGATGTTTTTAAGTTTTAATTGATGGCTTTTAAAATATGTGCCTTACGGAAGATTTTGGGCGCAAACTCAATCAAAGTAGGGTCGGTACCTTACTCGGAGAAAAAACGGAAAAAAAATATGTTCACCGATTATGATAAATTTGGCAGGCAGATACCTTCATGCTTCTTGTTTGTTTTTCTGGTAACCTTACGACGTTGTCGTTTTCTTCACGACATCATGGACGTCACAATGGTTCGCACTATAAACAGGCATGCAAGTACATTAAACCCACATATTTAAAGTATTGAATGACCGAGGCTAATGATAATTATACCAAAACGTTTCTAAAATGTTGTTGCATACAATTATTTTGTTCTGATTATCTAAATATCTTTTAATTAGTAATGTGCGTGAGTCTTCTCATGTACATTACTTATTAAATATTTCAAATGACACTAAATAAAAAGAAACAAATAATCCTGTTACAGTCAGGTCTCGATATAACGACATCGTTCGTTCCAAGAATAAAATGTCGTTATAACCCCTATAAATTAGAGATGCGTGGATATTTAACAGCTACCAAATGCTGCTGGTTTGTCAAAATTATATCACATAATCAATGGTAAGCAAAAATGTGATGCCGAAATCTCACTGAAGCATTTGAATCCTAATTGTGCAAAGATTATAAAAAAGATATGACAATTAAACAGCTAGATTGACAGTTCATTTACTTGATAAGGTGGGAATTTATTAATATTATTCATATGATACAGACATTAGCTGCATTGATAAAGTGAGACAAAATTAATCATTCAAAAATTGAGTTGCAATTCAATTTTGATTCAAAATTGCTCAGGTTAAACCACGGCCATCTTTTTAAAATTGTGTCTGTCTTTATCCTAACATCTTTTTAAAAAGTAAACCTCCCAAATAAGCCTAGAGTTTAGGATATATTACAAAATATTTCTAACAATAAAAAAATTCGTTAGACCCAATGAGCACAATTAATTACGAATTAGTACATTTGGAAGAAACACCTATAGAATAAAATGTATATAAAGAGTAGTTTAGGAACAACAGTCCAAACACAGACCTTCCACAAAGTCAGAAAGGAATGAGGTAGATGATCCTACATCTATAATTTTTTGTAATAAAATTACACTAGAAACAAATAACGGAAAGCATGAAAATATAGGCTCATGTGTGTGAGCTATGGAATGAGCAGGGGTATAATAATTACAACTGGGGGGGGGGGAGTAACTCAGTTATAGGGTGCACCAAACAAGCACTTGCCAAAACAAGCTCATGTAACATCGACCAGTTCGTGAAAAACACTTTAACCAACCTTTTTACTCGACATTGCTGTGCGCCTAAAATCAAGAAACAAAAAATTAAACAAAACCTAAATAAATATAAAAAATACAAGTACTAAAATTAATACATTGTAACAATTGAAAAACATCTAGGATGCACAAACAAAAAAAAACGTTAATAGCATTTCCAAACTAAGATGCAAGTACTAAAATTTATATAATACTACAATTTAAAAGTTCTGGGATGCACAATGCAGTGATATTTCAAACGTATTGTTTCAGATGGGAAATAACTCACATCGACCTTAAATCCAACGCATCGTAGTGTTATGTCCCTTTGTAAAGCGATAATACGGGGAATTACATCGTAAAACCACTAAATCGAAAACGAAAGTAGCGTTCAATGTCAAACGAATAAAATGGCTACCAAAGGGAGTTTCATGTCAGAGGAATATTTTGACTTTATATGTACCAATTGTGACAGCAATGGAAAGATTGTTGAAGCTGTACGTTATTGTGTTGAGTGTTGTGGTTATTGCTGCCAAACATGTTCGGATATACACACAACAATCCTGGTGTTAAAGGATCACAATCTACTGGACACAAGTCATGGAAACCAAGCAAGTAATAAACCAACAAGGTTACCAGAGTTTCCTACTGAGCGATGTGACCAACATAAAGGGAAAGTTGTTGATATGTACTGCGAGGAACATAATGAAGTTGGATGTTATATTTGCATATCTGCACATTATAAGTAAGTAGCTAAAGTATATTGTTTATCCTGAGTTATCATTAATAGTTGCTAAGTAAATTGTGTATATATGTGCTTCATTTACTTGAAGGTCTTTGTGTTTAAACGATCGTTGTGACGTTCACATTAATGTACGCTTCACTTCTAAATTGTCTTTGAGACTTCTGATTTATTTATAAAATTTATATTATTTTTAAACAAAATCCTTGACACCTTGTGTTGTACATATTAAAGTAGGAACGGGTTTAAAAGCATCAAAAGTTGAATAAGCTAAGTTCAGTAATTTCTTAAAGGTGTCATTGGCGTTACAGTAAGATTGTTTATCAGTACTTTTATGTTTAAATTTATCCAAGTGTATTTAAGTGTCGTATAATGTATAACTAGCGATAACGTGATGGTTTTTTATCTACATTATTATAGAACAATGTGGGTTTTAACACCGTCTAAAGATGAATATTTTTATTCTTGTATTATATAACTGCACTTTTAACTGATGATGTAAGAGCCGAATCTACTAAGTCGGACTAACATGATGACAATTAAGTCACTCAGTTCGATAGCCGAGCAAATAGTTGCCAATATTATGTTTGTTTTTACGCTTCACAAATTCATTAAAAAAGAAGTGTACCCATGCTGGCAAAAATTTGCAAAAACATTGACAATTGCTAATAAATAATACAGACTTTTTTATTTTTTTATATTTGTAGGTCTTGTCCTGAGAAAAGTATATATTCTGTACCAGACCTAATTGACAATTTATTTAAGCTCGGAGATTGCAAAGAGATACAGAATCGTCTTACAGAAATGATGGTTTCATTAGCTGATCTTGGAAAATCTAAGAATGATAAACTTCAAGCTTTGAAAGACTCGAAAACAGAAGAAATACAGAAGGTCATGAATTTCCAGAAAGCTCTTGAGGCCATGATAAGAAAATCTGGTGAAGCTACAAGAAATGAAATTGAAAATAAATACCAAGAATTAGAGAAAGTAATTCTTGAAGAGATGAAGGATGTTGAGGGTACTGTGGATAGCCTTAAAGAGTCTGATGATAAATTGAAAAAGGCAGAGAGTAACAGAGCGCAACGGTTTGTTTGTAGCAAGATAGCTGAAAAGAGGATGAAGGAAGCAAACAAGCATATATCCATACAAACAAGAAGAACCACCGGAGGACTTGTATTCACACCAAATCAGTCACTGATGAACTATCTTAGTGGTTTACAAGCTATTAGTATGGTATGTGTTAATACAGAGAAGAAAACAGACCTGTATAAAATAACAGTAAGTAAAGATATTAACATCAAGCTGATGGAAGATTCCAAACAATGTGGTTCTGCTGGATGTTGTCTAACCTTTGATAATCAACTTTTAGTTACTGATTACAATAACAACACACTGAAACTGATTGATATAAATACAATGACAGTTACAGATAACTGTACACTTGTAGATCAACCATTTGGTGTATGTTGTATCAGTGACCACGAGGCTGCTGTAGCATGTGGTGGTGCCAACAAGATTCAGTTTGTTACCTATGGTAAGAAGATGACACCTTCAAGACATATCAAAACTTCTCACTATTGTTATGGTATAACTACAAAAGAGGACCAGCTATACGTAACAGATCGTGTATCTTCACTTTATATCTATGATAAAACTGGTAACATGTTGAAAAACATATCACAGGGCGCTGCTGGAAATAAACTATTTACTAATAATAGTCATCTTAATTTCAATGAGAGTAAAGACAAACTGTATGTTTGTGACTGGCTGAACGGTATTGTAAGTTTGGATGGTGCAGGAAATTATCACTCAACATTCAATGATAGAGATTTGTCATTGGCAGATGGTGTATGTGTTGATGGAAGACAGAACATGTTTGTTATTGGATATGTATCTCGTAATGTGGTACAGTTTACTGAAGACGGTAAGAAGATTGGTGTTGTCATACAACAACAAGATGGATTACAACATCCACGTTCAGTATGTTTTCATAAAGAACTCAACAGATTGTTTGTTACTATGGAGAACAATGATGTAGTAAAAATGTTCGAATTGCATTGAGAGAATGTATTTACAACTTTGAATTGACAGAAACTGGCAATTATTATTATGGCTAAACACATTTAATTGAAGTCTATTTTGTGGTCTCGTGTGACTTTATGTGTTGGTTTTAGACTGATTGACAATCAATACTGATTTACAGATGCTACAATTAAAATGCTAAAAAAGTAATGTTTGTACTAAATATATCTATTAAAGTATGAATATATTTCATCAAATAAATAAATCATTTATTACATACAGGCTTTAAGTTTTCTATTTTGTAAATTATATCATTTTCTCTAAGCAGTCATTTAGTAAGACAAAAATATTCTTACGAATTAAACGACTTATCATTGTTTATGGCACAGTATGGTTCGTAATCATTGGTTGTAAAACTTTGTTTCTGTAATTTGTTTGATGTGGGCGTTTTATTCAATCAGATCATATAAAATCGTGAAACAAAATTAAGTGAGTTATAGATTCAGATGCTCTATATTTAACTCGATACCACACTCATAAAATGTCGTACCGACTCAATTTTTTTAAAATCATGACACATCGTTTATGTTGGATAGTTGATGCCTCCGTGAGATTTCCACCAAATTCAAATATAAAAAATTGCACCAGGTCAAATATATACTACTCTATATCCTAGGCTTAACACCGCACACAATTGTTGATTCAATAAACATAGACAATATAACAAATGTAAATATGGTGGATGATTGTGATAGATATACATTTTATAGTTTGGACTTCTTGCTCTTTCTCCAACACTCGTGATATTAAGATAGTATACTATCATCAATCGTGAAAATATTCAAACTTTGACAGTTGAGAAAAAATGTATCATTATATATATCATTAAATAATTATAGGCAAGATGGCAACTCTAAGAGACATTACAATATAACTTTCCTGTGGCATAGCAAATTGCTTAGTGATGTAAAGAAGAGCTCTTTCGACCAATACAGATGTCACATATGTTGTAATATACTATTTCGATTCCGGTCAATAGACTGGAAAAAGAAACAAAAGGATATAAAGATTTAAATGTAACTGATTATGATATCTTTAACATATTGGAATCATTGATATTAAACTGATATTATGTAAACTTGTGTATTTTATCATTAGTATAACAGTATCAATGTTTGTGTACTTTGTTTCATCTTTTTTCTTGTTATTGTTTATGTCGTATTCAACACATATTTAGGTCATATATACGACGGCCAGCTCTTCCTTCTATAGGTTTTCTGGACACTTTTCTATCATCAGTACTAACTTACCCTACCACGTGGCCGACAACTCATTTATAGGGTATGACCTACCGCGACCGGGCTCGAACCCACAATCTTCGAATTCGAAGTCAGACATGCTAACCGCTATACCACGGCCGCGGCTTGTGATATTGTATCGTAAATATGACTTCTACTTCTTCATTCATATACTTTGTATTGACTATTAAATGATTATAGTTGGGCATGCCATTCCCCCAGTTAATACAAATTTAAGAAAATCAAGTTGCAGCTTTTTGAAAAAGATATACCAGTATAGGTACTGGAGGGTATTTCAAAGAAGTATTGTATATTTGTCAGTATGTATCTTTAAATATAATTCAATAAAGTAAACCATACAACAAAGGTTTTGTCATGCCTAAAGTAATGTTAATTCTATAAAGATTTATACATTTGAGCACAGACAATGTCAAACATAGGAAATGGTTGCCATCCATTAATTTTGAGTTTACCGGTAATAATGCTTGTCTGCTTAACACATAAATATCATCGAAACTTTAACACGCATAAGAAATTATTCTTGAAAGCATTCGACTGTCTGATAAAAATGCTTTAGGTGTCGAGATAAACGGGAAACAGAGCATCTAATACTTGTTACTTTGATAAGTCATGCATTGACAAAAAACATCACGAAATATCGAATTTCCATTGCGCCAAATACACGTCTTCGAGGGGTCTTGGGTTCAATTCAAGGGCGAGAAATACGTTCGTGGATCTTGGTCATGAAATTAATTCTACCCATTCTCTCTCCTACCAATGATTTTAATTATGTAGAGCAGACAGCTGTCAATTTGCGCTTAATATTTGGCTGACAGCTAAATCCAGATATTTAGCCTTTCCAGGAGAAGTGAGTAGGCTGACAGACCGCCGTTGTACGACCTATAAAATGTGTTGGTACGGCGTTAAACGCCACAAAACAAAACAACAATATTTGGTAATTTTGTCGATGGAACTAATTCGCTTCATCACATATTTTTGTAATTAATCCTGTGGTTTTTGGACATACTGTCTGATTTCTTCTAAGGAAAGTGTGTTTTTTTCTGAAATGGGGAAAACTAGTGATAACAAAGATTCTGGTGTATGAAATGTTCAGTAAAGCTGGCATTGTGAATCAATTGTTTTATCTACTAACATGATTTTTTAGCCTACATTCTTCAATTATAGAAAAAATGTAGATAAACATTCTGTGGTGGAGTTCGATAAAATGGTCCCCTAGTTGTACACCACATAGGAAAGGAATATTTAATAAGATATAAGAACACTGATTAAATCCACTTATTTATTATTTAAACACTGTTATTTAATATAATTCCAGAAACTAAAATCCAAAAGAATAAAACATAAAATCCACTATAATTTAACAATAACGACTAGGTGGCGACTGGCAACTGGCAACCAGAAGCCTAGGCAGCTAGCCTATATATAGGGAGGCATCCCGCCAAAATATTAGTTACCCATGAATATAGTGAAATCCGTGCATACCGGAGCACCATTCCATGGGTACAGCAAACCATTTCGTGGCCCGGAGCACTAAACAAATACATATAAAATAAAGCACAAAACAAACGTGCACACCGGAGCACTAACACAACAAAGTGTAAGACAAACGTGCAAACCGGGACACTTAAATAACTCAATAAAGAAAATAAGTGTGCGCACCGGAGCACTAAAATAACATAATAAAGAGACAAGTGTGCGTACCGGAGCACTGAAATAACATAATGAAGAGACAAGCGTGCGTACCGGAGCACTAAATGTTAATATGTAGCACGTGCACACTGGAGCACTCAATTAATCAAATATAAAATACAATAAAAATCGCGTTCTCCGCGACACATACAATGAAACCCATTTACACGAACATATTTACAAGTCAATTTGGAGAAAATATCTTTTCGAATACTCTATAAAGCTGATTTAAGATATATTATCATTAAACGAAAAATCATAAGACGCTTGAGTAATATGTACGGGTTGTTTGGTCCTTATACGGTTTTCGAAATTGAGTCTTAATCAATGTGTATGGACCATCCCGGAGAATATCGTGCTAGGCTTATGGTAAAAAGAAATAACGATTTAAGAATTTTTGTAAAAATTATCAAAGACCGAAGTTGACACGGATATATCAAAACTACAAAACTGTAGCGTGTTCAGTTACCTTGAACATTCCAAATGTTTCGTAACGGAAGTGTCGAAACAACTCAACCCATAGACGACTCAACCCGAGACAACTCAATATCCTACTAACGGATTGAGTTGTCCAAATTTTGAGTTAAGTATTGCAAGGGTTGAGTTGTCTTCGGGTTGAGTTCTCCCGTACCCGTAACGTTAGCTAACAGTAGTTACTGAACACGGGGCTGAGCTACTTGTTAACCAAACATAATCACAAGATAAATATTTTTGGAAAGATAATTGTTTATGATGGACGTGATTGCTTTGAAATGGTCCAAATTATTTTTACTTTACTTTACCAATAATTTAATGTTAGTTTACCTTCTTAAAGGTAAGAATCTACACACTATGATAATTAGATAAGACAAATGAGTTATAATGAAACTAGCATAACAAAAAAAACCTACTAATTCAGTATAAGAAATACTAATTAGTATGCTACAGGCTAAGTATACATTGTACTTTTGACAATGTTTTACCACATTTCACAAAGTAGTTGCTGAAATATGACTATGACATTGTGTGTATATAAACTATAAAATTGAATTCAACAAAGCGCATGATTTTATCACGTTAACAAATACTTTCAGTATAATTTCATATTATAACACACAGTTTAACGCGTTTACAAATACAAGAGGGCCATCCTTGTCCTAAATCGCCCACCTGACCAAGTTTGACAAGGATTTGAACAATCTCATTAGAGGTCCAATTGAAAATCTACATAGCAAATACCCAAGTTGAAAGACCTAGTTTTTGACCCCAGGTGACCCATGTTCAAACTCATCCGAGCAATTACCTAGACAAATATCTTGACCAAGTTTGATGATAATTGATGATCACTGGAGTGTTTATAAAGTTTTTTCCTATTTGGGTTGTATGACCTAGTTATTGGCCCCAGGTGACCCCAGTTGGAACTCGTTCGAGCAATTATCTAGACAAACATCCTAACCAAGTTTGATGACAATTGAGTAAATGATGTGACCACTAGAGTGTTCACATTTTTTTCCATATTTTGGCTATGTAACCTAGTTTTTGACCCCAGGTGACCCATGCTCGAACTCATTCGTGAAATTATCTTGACAAACATCCTCACCGAGTTTGATGACAAATGAACCAAAACTGCGACCACTAGAGTGTTTACCAACAAATGTTGTCGGACGGACCGACGGACGAACGGACGGACGACGGACAAATACAATAGTACAAGTACAATAGCTCAGTCTATCACTTTGTGACAGGTGAGCTTATATTAAACCACAGCTGTGACGTCATTCCATTGTTTTCACAGTACCTTATATTCAATAATGTACAGCTAACCGTCCAATATTAAGATTACTCGTCCATTATCTGGCGTGTTTGGACAATATCTAACGTGTAAGTCTAATATTGGACAACACGCTAGATATTGTCCAAACACACCAGATAATGAACGTGTAACCTTAATAGTGAGCGATTACCTTTTTGATGTACTTCAAGAAAAAAAGCAGACGAACGAGGGGAGATTTTTTTTTCATTTATTGAACAAACGTTTGCAAATAAAATCAAAATTTGGAATTCTTCACTCATTTCTCTTCGAAATGAAGACATTAGTATTAACGGTGTAATTCCTGTTCACAATATGTCAACGTTGCGGTGTCGTTCTGAAAATTAAAAAAGAAATATATAAGTTTGGCATTATACTAAGACACAAACTAGATTTTAACACATTGAACACATTCTCTGTCTAACACTGTTAGCCGTTTCTTGTCCTCAGTTCAACGAATTAAGTTCTGTCCTTCAATATAACAACGTGTGATAAAACAAAATAAAGCTTTTTAGAAATAGTTGCAGAATGGAACATATCATTCGTCATCAGCTCAGAAAAAATATTTTGAATAGAATGGACAGTGTGCTTGGCATGCTGTGACTTAGGCGTTCAGTTAGTGTAATTGAGCAAAAGCATAGACAATATCATAGCAGAACACTGAATTATTCTTGCACTGGACAACAGAAACATGGTAGACATTGCTTTAGCACTCAGTGATGCCAAAATGACATTGACAAGTCGCAAGTTGTCAACGATACAAACTAACTTTCACAATATAAATATATGTACTAAGAACTTTAGGATATTTTAGGTGATTCATGCTTTTTACCAATACTATGAAATTGTTTGCACCGCTTGCGCACGGACGGAAAACGTACAAATTTGAGTTCTGAATTAGGTCTTGCGCAACTGTCTCTCTCCATGATCAAATAATCATAGGTTTGAGCCTTGAATCGAACATAGATTGATATGTGAACAGAAGGGCAGACATGTTGCTTACGAAAGATGCAATATTTACTTGGTGCACACAGGGCTCAGGTTCAGGTCTCAAAGTGGCTATTATTTATATAATATATTTTTCATTTATATATAAACTTACTTATGACTTGTTTCTGCAATATTAGGTTCTCTTCAAGTTTAGTAGAAATCAGCCTTGTGTCAGGCTGTGGCTGATATCGCTTCTTGGACATGGCTGGAATCAGTTGATAATCCACATTTTCTATGCATTGCAACCATTGTAATGTATTTATATCCAAATGAAAGATTTCCGAATGATGAATAGTATATCCATGAAAACAAACACTGTAATTCCAATTGATAATGTAGTTTTTGTCACATGTGTATAATATACCCGACTAAATGAAGAACAGAAACGAAATGAACAACCACTGTCATAAATACTCATTAGTTTACATGTGAATGGATATGCACGAAAATCTCGTGAACAAACGATTCATTAATTTGTCTACAAAAGAGGTGCCATTTGGGAAACAATTAATTTTTTCTATATCTATTTAAATTCTATAAATTTATTACTTTTTGTTGAAGTTGAAATGTATAACTCCTTAATCGTTATTTGTGATACGTGCGTGTAAACTAAAATTCATTTTGTATCACAATATTACACACCGCTTCCTTTGTTTAACATGGGTTAATATATTTCGGAAACACCTAGTAAAACAAAAGATTTCACGTGAGCGAGTTGTTCTTTTTCACGTGAGCGAGTTGATATTTAGATATCAATCTGGCCACGTGAAAAAGAAAAACCTGCCTCGTGAAATTTTAATTAGTGAATTCAATGGAACGCAATCTTCGTGTAAATTTAGAATTTAAAATAAACACGAACTGTTTAATTTTGAAATATTGTTTTTACTAAAAAAACATATTGTATTTCCATGAAATGTTTACTACAGAACTTAAATCATTTCGAAAATATGTACAGAACTTTTGATATCATCAAAATAAATGAAAATGAATATGTTGTATTTATCCTTGTAATGATTTAATAGCGACATTAACCACCTAAAATACTACAAATTCTGGCTCATTGGCTTACGATATTTCAACCAAATTATTTATGATCAAGAATAAGTATGTAAGATAACACTAGCTATGTCCAACATGTAAGACTTAAATTGCGTAATTAATCGAAAATGAGATGATGTCATTGAATAAGAAAAAATATCAGCTTGAATAAAAATGAAACAATACAATATGAATATGAATCCGAAACGTTTTCATGCATTAATTGTTATTTAACAAATAATACTTACCGTCCTGGATCCTAAAACATATAATCAAATCACGCTAGTTATCTGTTCATAAATAGTTTCAGATCAACCAAACGCTCGTGAGAGAAAGATATCCTCAAATCAAATTCGTTTGTAAAAATGTGGTCCATGCCCAATCAATGTGCATGTGTAACTAATCACTCGAATCGTTGTGTAAGTCGGATAATAACCTCGTGCTACGGATTTTCTGTGTTAAAACAACATGGCCTTGGACTTCTCAAAATCCTCAAACGCTTCGCGTTTTCGGATTTTCACGAGATGTCCGCGGCCAGGTTGTTCTAACTCAGAAAACCCTTGCATTCAGTTAATATCCTTTACATAATAATCTGTAGGTAAGCTGTGATTTAAGTAAGATATACCCCTCGAGGTGCCCAATATGTTAGACATTGGATACGCTTCGGCGATAACGCGCCTCAGCTATCCAATATCTAACATATTGGACACCTCTCGTAGTATATCCCTTACAGAATAAAGCAATACTGGTATATATTTGTTTATATTAACGTAAAGAATAACTTAGTGTAGAGTTATTGAAGCATAAATGATTTATTTATAGTGTTTAAATGCAGAATTAAAAACGGAAGTTTGTATACAGATGTAACTTGATATTTGTCGTGTATTCAAGCATTATCCATTAAAATTGTCGAAATGCATATAAAATACTTGGATAACAAGTTTCTAATTTTAAACTATTTTAAGTGTACACCCACATTGATAAATGCGGAAGTATAAAATGTGAAAGATTTTTAAAGTTGTTTCCAGTGGACTAGCTTACTTTTATAAAATATTCAGAATATGAAAATGTACATATAATATTATTACAAAGTAGTTTATATCAGAGCGTATACTTAAAATAAAACATGTATATAAGGATAATCGTCAATTTGTTTATTGTTATTAGCTGGTACATTCAAGGTAAGACTTGATTGATTTAATAATAATTTATATAGAGCATTACTTGATAAACATAGATTTTATTATGTAGTCTTTTCATAATGTAATTATTATATTGTAATGATTGCGTATTATGCAGTGGTATAACTATGGTATATAAAAAAGTTACATATAATGCCTCAACAAAGAGGTAGATGTATGATTGATCTACATGTATCTAAAATGCTTAAACTCCATGTAAATCTATTATTCTTGTGTCAGGCATTTATAAAGAATACTATATGTTGTCAAATATGACATGATAAAAATAAACTTAATACGTTATTTTTTTATTTATTTAGTTTATTTAAGTTAACGCCGTATCAACACAATTCAGGTCATTTCACGGCGTCCAGCGCACCTAACCTAGCTTTTCTGGACCATTGTCTATAACCAGTACTCACCTACCCTTCCACAAGGCCGGAAACTTCTCCATATTATCTAATCAATGGAGGAAAATCGACATTATTGTCAAATTTTCATGGAAGGGTATGACCTCCCCGGGTGGGATTCGAACCCGCACCCCCTCGGGCACGAGTATCCAAATCCCGGCGCGCTACCAACTGCGCTATCGACCCGGGTTAACTTAATACGTATTGTATTCTATAAATAAATAAAGTAAGTTTTGTACATTAATTTTTGGTGAGGAAACAAAAGTCCGAGATATCGTGATGTTTTAATTACAAGTTTCCAACAAAATTCCCTAATCCATTGATTGAATTAAATTGTGAACTTTAGTTGGACTATTTTGCTTGTTTTAAGGGTCTATCATTTGTTGAAATTGAAAAAAATCTATCAAGTGGGTGGGGTAACTAATTATATCAAAATATCCATAAATTCCACTATTTTGTAAGTGATGCATCAACTGTTTAGACGTGACAGTGAAAATATAAAAATAACTCAACAAATAAGACATTTAGAAAAAATGAACGTCAGTCCAAACACATAATAAAAGTTCTTTTTTCATAAATCCAAATGATGTCATAGAATGTCCATGTAACATTTTACAATGTCTTTGAGTGAATCACACAAAAAGTATTTCCAAAATGTAAATTTGATAATTCATCACAACGCTCTCATAGCATGATTTTATTTTTAGTTTTACCGCAGGAGCCCGATGATTTTTCCTTCTTATCACATACATAGAACGTACAATATGAGGGAAAAATTGCACTGGGCTCCTGTGATATAAACTGTAAGTTAAAACGTGAAATGATTTGGATTCATGATAAAAGTACTTTAATTATGTGTTTGGACTGACGTTCGGAAGGCTATTTCAAGGTTAAGTTAAATGTTTTGATTTCTTCTAAATGTCCTATTTGTTGAGTTTTTTTTACATTTCCATTGTCATGTCTATACACTTGAAGTATTACTTACAAAACATATCAAACTTATTTTGGAATTTATGGATATTTTAATATGTTTAGTTACCCCACCCACTTGATAGATTTTCAATTTCAAAACCTGATACACCCTTAATATAGATAATTATAGAACTTTTCCTAATACATTTATTCATTCCTGTTTGTTGTCAGTTGAACTCATACTTTGTAAAGTGGACATGTCGAGTTAAAGATATTATCTATAACTTTACTTGATTCATTTATATGTTTATCATGCTTAATTGCTATAAAAACTATTGTTTACCCTAACATGTTAACGTTGTAAAATGTACTTCAAATATGACAAAACCACACGTGCTTCCGTCAATAAAAAAGTAGAGTTTGGTCATGAAATGAATTCTTCGGCAATACCCTGATCTGGTTAGGACAATAATACCCTATGTGCTTACTTCTGTAAATTTACAATTATGTTGTCTAAAAGACAATTAATTGTATTTATAATATTGAACATTTGACAACGTGTATTTATAGACTTAATTACCAACATATAGCGTATTGGTTGTTTACTGTCCACGTGGCAAGAAATAAGTTATTGCATGAGTTTTATATTTTAAAGAAAAAAAAAACAAGTACAACGTAGCAATATTTTACCGTTTTCACCTGTTTTAATACTTCTGTTTAATTTCAGAAAGTCATGGATTAGAACCTTGTCCATCAAATGTTGATAGTAAGTGTATTATATCAAGTCAATCTTAAACAATCTAGTTATTAAGTTAGGTCGAACGTAAACGATCAAGTACGCCTAACTGTGACTGTTGTAAGATTATTTATTCTGAAAACTACAATACCTTGTAGAATAAAAATCTTCGATTTCAAGAAAGTTCTGATCAAAGTTTTACTACTTTGAATTTGGTTCCTTTCTAAAAACAATGTGTAAAAAAATCTTTTAAGTAAAGTTTTCCTATATGAGAACCAAAATGTTCTATTTACTAAAAACTAGGCATGTACTGTATTTAAGCAACATATGTGTATGATATAAGACTTCCGGTTAAGCCTCCGGACTAGCTCGAGAGGTCGTGGGTTCGATATCCGAGGGACCTACTTTCGTGGAGTTTGATCATTAAATGAATTCTACGGCAATTCTCCCTCAAAGCACTGATTCTTAATCATGTAGAACAGTTGTCGGCCACTGCCAGTATGTACCTAGTAACTAGGTTCCACCCCAATCCAGAGATTAAGTCTTTCTCGGAACAGCGAGTAGGTTGATTTGCCGTCGTGATATGACCTAAATAATGTGATGCTATTACGTTAAAGCCAATACAAAAAAAATCTTCTAGGTCATCAAGCTTCATTATTGATTTGAATTTTAGGGTTCTAGATATTGACAAACAATTTTTTTATAATTTCAGTCATCCATGTATGTTATATTAACAAATTGAATGATCTAAAAACTGTATATGTCAGCACTGGATATACACCTCTACATCAAGCTATTGAATGCACATGTACTATTACACCATTTGTTTCATCTGATTACACTTTAATAGTCGAGGGTGCTAGTGCATACCATGATGAAAATACAAATTTTACGTTTGCATTCAATGATATAACTATTAAGAACAACACAAATTTTAAAGGCATTACTAGAGTAGATTTAACAGGAGAAACAGTTCTCAAGTATTCATCACCATACAATGATACTATCCAAGTATGTTTATATATTTCAGGTAAGTGTAATAGTTAGAAAATTTATGTGGAGGTTTCAAAACAATGAACAAAAAGATGACATAGTGATATAAAATGGACATATTGAAACAATGTTTCTGATAAAAACATAAATAAAGTATTGTAGTAAAACGATTTTCTTTTAAAAGCTTTTTTGAAAAGCTTTATGCAATTCCAAAAATACTTGAACTACAAAATGTTGATCATCCTATTTTGAAATTGTATTATTAAAAATTGTTTTAAACTGATAACTGGTAACAAATTTAATTTACTTTATCCTATTTAATAATATACACTGTATATTATTGATAACATGGGTTGGGGATCAATTATTTAAACAATAAAAATGTAAATAACTGTTAATGTCACCATTTCCACATATTACAAATATGCTTATATAAATCCTAGCCTTAACAGATGAGGACCATTTCAATATATCATGTAGCGATCTGATTCACGACTCTTCAAAAACAACCTCGACAACTACAACATCCACAACTGAGTTAACTCAAGTGATACAAACATCCAAGAAGTACAGTTCTGACATGACTGAAACAAGAATATCACTAACGTCAGATAGAAACCACTATACACAGACTGTTAGTTCAACTGATGGTACTGATATAAACACAGAGTTACAAACAAACAACGACACTATAAAAGACAATTCAACATTGATAGGTAAATACATTAGAAATGTTAGTAACGAAGTAATAATTATATATTCTTCAACTTTATTTACATATACATTGTTTTATATGGCATACATAATATCTCATGTTGGAATGTTTAAAATCTAGATTGAATGTATCAGAATGTTTACTATCTTACAATTACAGAATGGATATGGAATTTCGGTGGAATTCTATTGAAGGCGGAGATGACTAATATATTGATGTAAAGCACGAGCCGTTATCTCGATGATACTCTAATCCATATGAAATATACACGAGGTACACCGCATAACTGTTGGCATTGCGCTACCCTTTCGGCTTTAAACCGTAATATTTTACTCTGCACGCAACCATTTTCTTATACCTATACATAATCTGAAAGCTAAATCATTTATCTACACGACTACCGTAAGCGTTGGCCCTACAAAAGCCCAAATAAAAAATATTTGATCAAGTTTCACCAACGATGTCGTTGATGAAACTAGATTAATTTTTTTATTTGGTCTTTCGTAGACACAAAACTTATGATGGTCGTGTAGATAAGTGATTAAGCCCTAATACTATGTACAGGGATAAGAAAATAGTTGCTTGTAGAAAAATAATGTAACGGTTTAAGTTCGACAGGGTAGCACAAAGCTGACAGTTTTGCTGTATACCTTTTGCTTGTATATATTATATATGAATTAGAGAATCATCGAGCTAACGGCCTGTGATGTAAAGTATTTATTATTTGACTTTCAGCGGCTGTTATTGGTGCTATTTCTGGCATTGTTCTCACTATTCTAGTTGTGCTCACAATAATGTTTTGTAAAAGGTACGCCAATTCGTCATTTCAATCCTGTTATATGTATTAAAAATGTATCCTGTATCAAAAATTATACTTCTTTTTCAACTTCTAAATGTAAACACAGATTCAATATTTATGTCGACTTTAAAAAACTAAGAATTTGTTTCAGTTACAAAATCTCTGCCGTACAATGTATATGATTATAGTTTTTTCACAAACTACTTTTGTTTATAACGAAAATTAAATTACTTAGAAAGATATTTCTCCATGCCTATGTCTGTGTGTGAGGGCTGTATTTTACTGATCTGATTCTCTTCATATGTTTTCACTTTCAATGATTGCAATACAGTCATTCATTAACACTACATTAAATTATGGACGATTATGTTAGTGCATTAAAATAGAGAGGATAGAAAAGGTTATGATAATGGTTATTTATATTATAAAATTAACACGTACATGCATTTTAAATGTATTACATGTATAATTACATTATTTTGTAATTTTCTGCATTCTATGTATCTATATGTATTCATGCTTGTAGATTCATAGGCCAATTGCCTAATATCTTGAAATAAACTATCTAAACTATCATGAAGTATTCTACGTTTTTAGGAAGAGAAGGTCTATGCCCAATGAAGGTTCTCAACCAACCAGTTCTTCTACTGTCAACCTTGGTGACAATTCTGGCATGCAGCAGAATCAAGCTTATGAATCTCTTAATGACATTCAACTAAATCAAACACCTTATGACATTCTCGTGGTATCACAGGATACAATAAATGACAATACAACTCCGACTTTAAACTATGAAAATATGAGAGTGGACATTACATGCCAGGAAGTAGGTGCCGACAATTCTGAGCCATACTATAACCTTTCTAGACATAAAGTCGCTGATAGTGAAGTTTTTGAAAACGTTGTATCAGTTGACAAAGATAC
This sequence comes from Mactra quadrangularis, assembly GCA_025267735.1. Lineage (NCBI taxonomy): Eukaryota > Metazoa > Mollusca > Bivalvia > Venerida > Mactridae > Mactra > Mactra quadrangularis. The sequence continues at coordinate 7,489,699 of CM046309.1, forward strand.
AAGCACATATGTAAATACGAAGGTTAACGCTACATGTCATGAAGAAAACATTGATAAATAGACAACACTATGGAACCCTTCAATATATAACTTTACTATATCTTAATGAGTCGTTTATTGTTGTAAATGAATAGTCATTTTGACTGATACAGACTACACCTTTGATCAAACGTTGATTACGTTGCCGGTAAATAGACGGGAAATAAGAACAAAATGTGTACAAAGAAATAGAAACCATTCATATCGAACTTATCATGGGATGTTTTGCGTTTGAAATCGATAAAGACAAACACAATATGCGAGCATGAATACAGTACTACTTGTATAAATTCGTCAGAGTTCATGTACTCTATATCTTGTTTCTTCTAATTTTATTGTAAATAATGTTTGTACATGTACATAAATCCATTTATTTGATATTGACTATTTAAGTATTAACACTAGTTGGACAGATCAAGCCACCAATGAGACATTTCTAATAAAATATTAAACGATTTACACCACTCAAAACAATGTTTTGATATTTTTATTATTAATTTGTATGCTAAATTGTGTTATATTTAGGTAAGACTATATTGTTCACAAAGAATTGAATAGTGGCCAAACTTTTACAAGAAAGAGAATTAAATAAATGTTTCCATGTTAACAAAAGTAATGTCTGACGAAGGTTAGAGTATTTATTAAGAAACTTTCCAGTCTAAACAAATAGAACAGTTACCAGATCTTAATACTGAATATTTATAAGTTTTAATTAATGTCTGTTTAAATTTGTGTCTCGTATGAGATTTTAGACGTCAACGCAACTAAATTGAATATTGTTCTACGTAGCATCGCCAAAATGCAGTGATCTCTACTTCTGTCAATGTATTTGCTGATATTTTAATTGCTTTAATTCTAAAAATAATCGCATAACTTCAAAACTAACAGTTAAAACGAGGCTAACATTAGGATTACTAGAACATTACATTACCTAAGTTTAAGCAATTAATTAATTATGCAAGTAAGCCAAAGGATTTTCGAACAGCACATGCAGCCGTATGTATATTACGTCTATAAGTAATGCTCTGGTTGTAAAATAGCCACCTTTAACGTTTATGTACAAAAGTAAATTAACGTTTAGGTCCATATTTTTCTGCATAAAATTGCAAATGACCAAACAAAGCAAAGAAAATGCTGTAGAAACTGAATTTTTAACAGCATTTAAAGAACTTAACCCTCTATGTTTTGATGATATAGGGTTGCATCAAAACACCTTCAACTCTGAATTAGGGACCAGGATAGGGGTCATGTTTCTGGTACGGTTATGATGATGTTAAGTTGACAATAGCAGAACAGCTGTAAACTGCTTACCTTTTGACACATTTGCAATGAACTCCGGCAACGAAACAACGAAAATCAACGTCCTTCATAGATTCCACAACATTTCACTTTCGCTTATTTTTGTTCATGGAGGTAGACATTTTCAGGTAAATGTATTTACCGGAAAAGAACCCGGAAACCTCGAATATTCATGAAATAACCGAAAACACTTTTTGGAGTTGTATCTTGAGCTAATAAATTACGTTTTTATTGAAAAATATGTGTTTAAAGGTTTAAAATACTTCGAATCCCATCCGGGGAGGTTATACCCTTCCATCAAAATTTGACAATAATGTCGAGTTTCCTCCATTTATTAGATAATAAGAAGTTTCCGGCCTTGTGGAAGGGTATGTGAGTACTGGTTATAGACAATGGTCCAGGAAAGCTAGGTTAGGTGCGCTGGACGCCGTAAAATGACCTAATATTGTGTTGACACGGCGTTAACTCCAATAAATAAATAATTATTTTGGTAATTTTGTCGATGGAACAAATTCGCTTCATCACATATTTTTATTATCCCTATGGTTTTCGGACATATTTTCTACCTTCTTCCAAGATTACTGTTCTCCCTGAAAAGGTGATAACTAATGATAACACAGATTCTGGTGTATGAAGTGTTCAGTAAAGCTGGCATGGTGAATCAATTGACTCACGAAAGTCACAGAAAATGTATTTACATAAATACTTAACCGTGTGTGGCTATTTCACAAAAAATCATGCGATAAAAATCATCGTATGTCAAAGCAAGAGAGTTCAATATTACCGTCACTTTTTGGCTAAACGATTCCACGCATTATTGAATTATCTAGATTATGCTATACCTTTTGATAATCATATAATATTTATATTTATCCCCTCCTGACTTTGAATTTAAATAATAAATTTGACATACGATATTGTTTTTTGAAAGAATTTTTGTGAAAAGATGTAAAGATATATGTGTAATACACATAATAAAACTGTCCTTGAATATAAGACGAAGACGCTTGCTATTTTAGACAGAAATATGATATGTTATATGGTCTGAATTGTACAGATTAGACCGTATATTGCGATCAAATAGATCTAGGAAGGAGACACTAATTAAGTATTGACTAGTAAAATTAACGTCAAAAAGTCATAGCAAAAACTTCGTACATGGTATAAGAGTACATATATTAAACGAGTATATTACAAAATAAAACGTTTCCCAAGTAAAACGTAATACACAATTGCTTAAGTTCTCATGATAAGAACAATATTTTGATTGTTTGAATTTATACGGTTTTATACATTGTGTATTTATCAATGTTTATAGAACATTCCGGAGAATATCTTGTTAGGTCCATTGTGTACAGAAATAAGGAAAATGGTTTATACTGAGTAAAAATATCAAAAGACCAAAGTCTGCACGGATATATCAAAATACTAAAAATGAGCTACTTGTTAACCAAAACATAATCACAAGATCAATAGTAAGAAAATGCCATGATGGCTACTTTCAAATGGTCTAATATTTTACTTTAATGTCATGTTACTTACTTTGAGTATAGCATAAAGGTAAGACAATACACTCAGTGATAACTAAATAAAGCAAATAAACTTTCATGAAGTTAGCAAAACTAAATAAGAATGACTGATTCAGTAAAAGAATATATTGGTTTGATATAGGTTAAAATATACTATTTATTATTGACAAGTTTTATCCCATTTCACAAAGAAGTTGTTAAAATATGACATTGAACAAATACTATCTAATAACAGTGTAATCTCATGTTAACAAAGGGTCGCCTTGATTTGCCTAGGTGGCTAAAGCCGGCGTACACCGATTCCTGACCGGGCACCGGCAAATCACTATATTTGTTCTGAGATTAGGCCGGAATCATTAGCCGGCGTACGCCGATTAGGTCCTGTGCGTTTGAACGGCGATGCGCAAGCGAGTGACAAATATGGCTGAAAATGGTTCATTCTCATCCTCGTCATCACTCATTATTAATTCGCTATTTTTTGACACAATCACAACCGTAGATATTGAAGTCATTATAGTAAGCCGGAACGCTTTCAAGATTCATTTCACACCAGGGCAAGACGATCGGTAATCGGATAACGCCGGCTCGTAAGCCGCCCTGGCAAACCAAGTGGGCCCAAACAATTTAACGAGTATAAATAATAAAGCAACAATACTGTATATAGCTATTTTATATTTACTTTAATCATACCTTAGTGTAGAGTTATTGAAGCATACATGATTTATTAATAGTATACATATGTAACTTGATATTTGTCGACTATTCAAACATAATCCATTAATATTGTCTAAATGCACATTAAATTAATTTTCTTTATTGTTTATCCCTATTGTTAAATGCGGAAGTATGAAATGTGAGAGATTTTTAAAGTTGTTTCCAGTGGACTAGCTTACTTTTATAAAACATTCAGAATATGAAAATGCATAAATGATATTATTTCAAAGTAGTTTATATCAGAACGTTTACTTAAATATAAAATGTATATAAGGATAATCGTCAATTTGTTTATTGTTAGTAGCTGGTACATTAAAGGTAAGTCTTGATTGATTTAATAATGATTTATATAACCTAGATTTAATTATGTAGTTTTATCGTATTAAAACTAATATATTGTCATGATTGCGTATTATGCAGTGGTATAACGATGGTATATAACAAATTGACAAATAATGCCTCAACAAAACTTAAACTTAAACTTTTTCATTTGATTAAACGCCTATTTCTATGTTACATATTCAATGGCGTTGTACAAAAATGTTATAAAGAAAATAATAATAAATACATGTAAGTAAAAACCCTCCACCATAAAAACATATGTATATACAATAACACAAATAAATAAAAAGCCTTTATAATTCATATTTTTGAACATACATCCTTCACAGTTCATGATTCCACCTAAGTTTACATTTTTATCACTAATTTCTTATTTATTTCTATTTATTTTACATTGAAAATTGGTGTCCTGAACAGTATAACATAATGCTACTGTTAACCGGACATGTCCTGAACAGTGTAACATAATGCCACTGTTAACCAGACAATTCCCCAAAGGTGTCGAAACATCACCTTTAAAGGGCCCTTAATACATCCCCAAAGGTGTCGAAACATCACCTTTAAAGGGACAATTTATTTAGGTTGTCATTGCAGTCATAATGAAACAAGGTATTAAATGACCGAGAGCGAGGCAATCCTCATTCCCATGTCACAATGCACTCACTCAATCACTTAGTATGTTTACCGTAATTGTAAGGTGAGGCATTAGCAAGCCATGTCAGTTTTAGAATAGATCATAGAAAGTAGAGAAATAATGAGTTTTCAATCGTTTTTTGAATACATCCAAAGTAGGTGATAATTTGATATCATCTGGTAGCTTATTCCATAGCATGGGACCAACTGTACTGAAGCTTCTGTCACTGAATGTTTTTTTCTTATTTATTGGTATCAAATAATTGAGGTCTTTGGATTTTGCAGATCTAAGACCAGATCTGCTTTGTACAGGCTTTTGAAGAATTTCAGTCAGGTATGCAGGTGCAGTTCCAGAAAAACAGTTGTACATGAAAGTACATATTTTAAAGTTGATTCTTGCTTTGACTGGTAACCAGTGCAGTGAGTACAAAGCATCCTTTGAACTGTCTGATTTTTTTAGCCTTAATACCAGTTTGGCACACATGTTTTGAATTCGCTGCAATTTGTTAAGATCACATTTTGAGATTCCATACAAGATTAGATTACAGTAATCAATGTGGGACATGACCAAAGATAGGACTAGTGTTTCTGTTGCTTCTTTGTCCAAATATTTTCTAATACTTTTGATACGTAAATAGTTGAACATAGCAGTTCTACTTTTTGTTTTGATGTGATCTTTAAAGCTTAAGTTTTCATCAAGAAAGGCCCCTAAATAGCGAATTGTCTTCACAGATTTTACAGTTTCACCAGCAATATTGATTGACTGGGTTAAGCATTTTTTCAACTGTGCTCTGCTTCCAAACATTATAAACTCCGTCTTTGAGTTGTTCATTTTTAATTTATTTTCATTCATCCACGAATTTATTGTTAGAGCACAATCTTCAAGATCAGAAATGGCATTTGCTTCTTCATTCTGATTATTAGGACAGAATCTTTTATTAGCAGTGTGGTCATCAGCAAAACCATGCACTGATACATCAGATGGTATAACATCAAATAAGGTCCCTGCATAAGTTAGATATAGCCACGGACCTAAACAACTACCTTGTGGAACACTGCAATCTAATGAACGTACAGATGATGAACTAGTATTGACGTTGACTCGACATGCCCGTGGGCGAAGATATGAATCAATCCAGCGGAGTGTACTATTCTGTAGTCCATATTGATTATTAAGTACTTCTAGTAAAATATCATGATCAACAGTGTCAAATGCAGCACTCAGATCAATAGCTATTAATGCAGTTACCTCTAATTTCTCCATACCACACAGTAGATCATTAACCAATCTAAGGAGGGCTGACTCACATGAGTGAAAACGTCTATATGCAGACTGATTTTTTGGAAGAAGATTATTTTTATCAACATGAGTATTCAATCTATTTAAGGCAGCCTTTTCTATTACCTTAGATAAGAAGGACAAATTGCTAACTGGTCTATAATTAGCATATTCCAGATCCAGACCCACCTTCTTAAGAAGAGGCTTAACAATTGCCTCTTTCCACTTGGAAGGGAATACACCATGTTTCAATGATATATTTATTAAATGAGTAATTAGAGGTAATAATTCTTTTAGATAACATTTTAGCACTTTTGTTGGCAATATGTCTAACTCAGACGATTTGGTATTCAAGTCACTTATAAGATCTCTGACCTCTTCTATTGTAAAATTATCAAAATGATCAAGACTAGGTACATCCTTTTGTTGCGGTGAATAAGTTGGAAATTGAGACAAGGATTCCCTAATTTTTGAAATTTTATTTAAGAAATAATCAGCAAAATTTTCAGCTATGGAGTGATCAGAATCGCCTTTCGGCATTGGATTCTCAGATCTTACTCCAGTCATTTCGGCAACAAATTTATACAATTGTTTTGTATCACCTTTAGCAGCAAGAACTTTTTGACTTAGTGATTTGACCTTTTCTTCATTTAATTCATTATGATAACGGTTGCGCATAACCTTGAAAGCTTCTAATTGTTCAGGCTTTCCATATTTTCTCCATAATCTTTCTTGTTTTCTCATTGAACTTTTAAGTAAGACAAGATTATCAGTAAACCATGGTTTTGGAGTTCTTTGAATTTTAATTTTTTCTACTAAAGGAGCATGTTTGTCAAGAGTAGTTTGAAGCTTTGACTCCAAAATATTTACATAAGAGTCAACATCTTCACACTCAATAGTAATGTCTTTCAAATCAGAAGCAAAATTTTCATGGTTGATTTTTTTAAGATTGCGGAATTTTACAGATTTGCTCACAATATTTTCTTTTTCAACATTTATTAGTACCTTAACTACACAATGATCTGATAAAAAAGGTCCCTGATCACATTTCTTAACATGGATACCATTTACTGCTTCAGTAAGTACAAGATCTAACATGTTACCACCAATATGTGTTTTAAAATTTACATGCTGTTCTAAACCAAAGGAATGGATACAATTAAGAAATTCAGACACAGTCGTGGATCTATCTTCAAGATGTAAATTGAAGTCGCCCATAATTAACAGGTTAGAGTAGTTAGGAATTAAATCTTCAATAAATTGATTGAAGTCTTCTACAAACTGAGAAACAGTGGCTAATGCTGGGGGTCTGTAAATTCCAATACAATGAAGGGCAATATTCTTGAAAATTAATTTCCATATACCATATTCAAAGCTCCTTGTACTCCCGCTCTTAATTTTATTAATATCAATTGCAATGCGACTGGCTATAGCTATCCCCCCTCCGACTTTATTTTGTCTATTGGATACTGTTAATCTGTACCCATTTTGGTTTAAATCAGAGGTATCAATTAAATGTTTTTTATCATCTGAAAACCAAGTTTCTGTTAGTAAGGCAAAATCTATTCTTTCTTCCCTCAAATATTGACCTATTACAAAATCTTTATTTACAGCGGATCTACAGTTTAAAGTCAAGCAATTCACATTTTCACTAATCTGACTTACAGTGTTACATATTTTAGGGTATATTAAGTTGCTTTTATTAATGCCCTGAGGGGTTTTAACTGTACTTTTCACAACACTTCTATTTTTTCTTTGTGACCGGTAAGGAGCTAATTTGAGTGAATTAATAACACTTAGCGTAGCGGTATCAACTTTGTATAAACAAGGATTGTTGTAAACATTTAAGCCTAAATCCAATAATTGGTCACGGTCATATTTCAATGAACAACATGAATTTGGTAAAAGGTGTGATTTTTGATGATAAAAATTATCAAAATTTTGAATATTGTTTTTAAGAATAACTAAACCCATGATTGAAAAAATAAAAATATAATTAAAGATGCACTTAGCTGAAGTGTTCATGAACATGCACATCCAAAAATATTCACAAAACTCTGTTGTTAACTTGAATAAATATCCAAAAACATCAGAGCAAATAAAGTGTGTATGGTCTCAGACGACCTTCACCAACAAAGTGGTAGAGGTATGATTGATCTATTTATAATAATTAAACTCCTTGTAAATCTATTATTCTTGTGTCAGGCATTTATAAAGAACACTATATCTCGCCCTATATGACATGATAAAAATAAATTTAATACGTATTGTATTCTATAAATAAATTATGTAAACCTTGCATGTTTGTATATTTAATTTTTGGTGAAAATATAAAAGTCCGAGATATCGTTATGTTTCAATTACAAGTTTCCAACAAAATTCCTTGATCCATTGATTGAATTAAATTATGAACTATAGTTGGACTATTTTGTTTGTTTTAATATAGATAATAATTGAACCTGTCCTTATATTCATTCATTCCTGTTTGTTGTCAGTTTAACTCATATTTTGTAAAGTGGACATGTCGAGTTAAAGATATTACCTGTACCTTTACTTGATTCATTTATATGTTTATCATGCTTAATTGCTTTAAAAAAACTATTGTTTACCCTCACATATTCTGGTTGCAACTGTACTTCATATATGACAAAACTACACGTGCTTCCGTCAATAAAAAATATGTTCTGATCTGGTTAGGACCATGCATAAATAATAAACGAAGTGCTTACTTCTGTATGTATACAATTATGTTGTCTAAAAGACAATACATTGAATCTATAATATTGAACATTTGACAACGTATATTTATAGACTTCATTACCAACACATAGCGTATTGGCTGTTTGCAGTCCATGTGACCAGAAATAAGCTATTGCAAATAAACCTTTAAAATTGCATGGGTTTATATTTTTACTATGCAAAGAATAATTAAGTACAACATAGCAATATTTTACCGTTTTCATCTGTTTCTATTCCTGTTTAATTTCAGAAAGTCATGGATTGGAACCGTGTCCTTCAAATGTTAATAGTAAGTTTATAAAATAAAGTCAATTTTAAACAATTTAGTTATTAGATTAGGCCGAACATAAACGATCAAGTATGCCTAATTGTGACTGTACAATCTCTGTACTCTACAATATATTGTTGAATGAAAATATTCGAGTTTAAAGAGAGTTTGAAAGTTGTACTCATTTCCATTCTAAAAACAATGTGTGAAAACATCTTTTAAGTAAAGTTTCCTATATGAAAAGCAAAACGTTCTGTATATTAAGAAGTAATAATCGTAGACCTGTACTGTATTAAGCAACATATGTGTACGATAAGACTTCTAGATAAGCCACCGGACTAGCTTGAGGGGTCGTGGGTTCGATATCCCGGGGCATACTTTCGTAGAGTTTGGTCATGAAAGGAATTCTACGGCAATTTTTCATCCAAGCACCGATTCTTAATCATGTAGATCAGTTGTCACTGACATACCTAGTAACTGGTTTACACCTAAATCCGGAGATTAGGTCTTTCTTGGAACAGCGAGTAGGTTGATTTGCCGTCGTTATATGACCTAAATTATGTGATGCTATCACGTTAAAGCCAATACAAAAAAATCTTGTAGGTTATCAAGCTGTATTATTGATTTGAATTTTAGGGTTCTAGATATTGACAAACAATTTTTTATCATTTCAGTCATCCACGTATGTATTTATAACAAAATGAATTATCTAACCAATGTATATGTCAGCACTGGACGGGCACATCTACAACAAGCTATTGAATGTACATGTACTATTACACCATTAGTTGCATCTAATTACTCATTAGCAGTCGAGGTTGCCAGTGCATACCATGATGAAAATATAATTTTTACGTTTGCATTTAATGATGTAACTATTAAGGACAACAAAAGTTTTAAAGGCGCTACAACATTGAATTTAACAGGAGAAGCAGTTTTCAAGTATTCAACACCAAGCGATGATACTATCCTAGTATGTTTATATATTGCAGGTTAGTAAAATATTAATTATATAATTAGCTTAAGTTTTATAATAAGTATATGTAAGGAACGCTAATACATAAAAACAGATCTGGTGTTATAAAATTGACGTTATAAAATGACCTTTCCAATTAAAAATAATTAATGTGTTGTAATCATAACATTGTCTCTAAAACGTTTCCTACCATTTTGACAAAATTTGTAAGGTATGCTACCCATGCCATTTTGATAATAGATAATACTTAAAGCTGGAAACACAGGTGCCACAGCAACCATTTCCTTATAGTATTTATAACGAAAAGGTTTCTAACGCCTGTTCAACGGCTGTATATTTCAATCGTCACCAAGCTCATAAAACCTTCTGATCGCCAAGTCCTTTTCACTATCCGTCTAGAAAGGATTTGACATCGGGAGAATATTAGGGCTTACGGGAGATATATGGGACCATTCTATTATATTTATCAATTTTCGTCAAATAAAAAGTATTTTTATGCAGAATAATCCTTTCTTAAACAGATAGTAAAAAGATTTGATGATCAGGATGTCTTTGTGAGCTGATTGGGGATTTAAAATCTGCGACCGGTAGAGCGGTAGAGACCTTTTCTCTATAATTATATGCTAAGTTAATTTGGATCTGGTACCTATGGCTGGAAACAAATTTAATATACTTTAACATTTATTTTTAATGCTCCTTCGGTTTAGATCTCCGATGATATGCCCATATGTGTAATATAATGTGAAGATCATCTACAATTATTCTGAAAATTACATCACTGGGGTAAAATAAATACATCCGATGTAAATTCTTTAGATTCACATGAGTGAGCTAACGAGGTAAAAAATGTACAATCGCCGGTAAAAAGTTATTTTTTAATTAATATTCTAATATGTAAACAAGAGCACCGCTAGGCGGAGCATTATATGCCCGAAAGTGTTTTTTTTTAATGAAATCGGGAGGGGGATATAGTTTTGGCGTTGTCCGTCTGTCCGTCCGTCCGTCCATCCGTCCGTCCGTCCGAATTTCGTTTCCGGAGTAGTTCTCTGCAACTAATGGCTGGAATTCAACGAAACTTTTTGGGAATCATCAATATCAAGAGGAGATGCGCATATCGTCAGCTTGTTCCGGTCAGACCCTTTAACTCAGAGTTATGGCCCTTGATTAGTTATGTAGTATGCATATAGAGTTAAAGTCGTTTCCGCTCTACTTCTTTGCAACCAATGGCTGGAATTGAACGAAACTTTATTGGAACCTTCAATACTAAGAGGAGATGTGGATATCGTCAGCTTGTTTCGGTCAGACCCTTTAACTCAGAGCTCTTAAATACTACTTAGGACGATTTTTAACTTTACTCCTTTACTTATAAGCTCTTAAGTGTACATTGAATTAGTGTAAATAGATGGTGATGGATTATTTTCAACAATTGTTATGGTGGTGAAGGGGATTCATTCTTACATCTAGTGTATTAATAGAGGATATTTTTTAACAAGACACAACTTTGAAAGAAGACGTCTGAAGACGGTTCTCCTAGATAGGAGGTATTGATCCGAAGATAACCAGATATGGCCCTTAATTAGTTATGTTGTATGCATATAGAGTAAAAGTCGTTTCCGCACTACTGCTCTGCAACTACTGGCTGGATATCAACGAAACTTTATGGGAATCTTCAATACGAAGAGGAGATGCGCATAAATAAGAGGAGATGCGCATATCGTCAGCTTGTTCCGGTCAGACCCTTTAACTCAGAGTTATGGCCCTTAATTTCTTATGTTATATGCATATAGAGTAAAAGTCGTTTCCGCACTACTTCTCTGCAACTACTGGCTTGAATTCAACGGAACTTTATGGGAATCTTCAATACAAAGAGGAGATGGGCATATCGTTGCCTTGTTCTTGTCAGACACTTTAACTCAGAGTTATGGCCCTTGATTAGTTATAGAGGAAAAATTGTTTCCGTGCTTCTTCTCTGCAAGTAATGACTGGAATTCAACGAAACTTTATGGGAATCATCAATATCTAGAGGAGACGCGCATATCGTCTTCTTGTTCCGGTCAGACCTTTCAGCACAGAGGTATTGCCCTTGACTAATTGTGCAGTGTTCATATAGAGAAATATTGCTATTTCTTTGCAACAGCTGGATTGATTTCAACAAGATTTTATGAAAACCATCAGAAAACACAGAAAAGAAATTTGCTTCTCATTGGCATGTCCTGATAATTTTATTTAACATGGAGTTATTTATGGTCCCTGTTATGGTTTTATGGATTTTATATTTATTAATAAAGCCTTATGTCTCCAGTTGTTGCGTTAGTAAAAGCAAGTACTCGGCGGGGGATATAAATTCAACGAATTTGCTAGTTTTTTTAGTTAGAATGAAGCATTTGTAAGACATGAGAATATTTCATATGAATATCATATAAGGAATAATTGCGGAAAACAAAGTAGAGAAAAAGATCTGTTTTCAGTTTTAAGACAATAGTTACCGTGACCTTTAACCTTGTGACCCTAAAATCAATAGGGGTCTTCTACCCGATATGGACAATCATCTAATGAAGTTTGAATATTGTGGACAAATTGAAATTTAAGTTTTGCTCCGGAAACTGTTTTCAGTTTTAGCTAATAGTGACCTTAACCTTTAACCTTGCAACCCCAAAATCAATAGATGTCTCCTACCCAATACGGACAATCATCTAATGAAGTTTGAATATTGTGGACCAAATGGAACTTAAGTTATGCTCCGGAAACTGTTTTCAGTTTTAAGGTTATAGTGACCTTGACCTTTGACCTTGTGACCCCAAAATCAGTAGGTTCCTTCTACCCGATATGGACAATTATCTTATGAAGTTTGAATATTGTGGACCAAATGAAACTTAAGTTATGCTCCGGAAACTGTTATTAGTTTTAAGGTAATAGTGACCTTGACCTTTGACCTTGTGACCCCCAAAATCATTAGGAGTCTTCTACCCGATATAGGCAATCATCCTATGAGGTTTGAATATTGTGGGCCAAATGGAACTTAAGTTATGCTTCGGAAACCAAATTGCTAACGAACAGACAGACGGAATTCAGGGGGTATAACATAGTATGTCCGAAATTCTTTCGGGCATATGATTGTCAGTGCATGATATCGATAGTTGTGAATATTTGTTCGAGTAAAACCACTTACATATGATAATTTTGTCAATGTATTTAACAGCTGTTACCGATCAGGACAATTTTAAAATGGAATGCAAGGCGACTCAGAAAGAAGGAACTCCATCAGAATTTACGAACACGACTACCACATCGACAATCTCAACATCACTAACAGTGTCTACTCGAGTGGCACAAACATCCAAGAAGGATGGTTCCATCAATACTGAACCGATAACAGCATCTACATCAAATAGTAACATTAGTATCTCTGATAGTGGCAATAATACTGAGACTACTAAATCAACAGAACGTTCTGATATGAGTACAAAGCCACAAACAAACATCACTACCAATGAAGACCAAACAATATTAATTGGTAAATAATACTGATTATATTTACTGCATTTTTTATATTTTATACTAGTATTCTAAATACTCTTTGTTTTGTATGGTGCGCAATTAACGTTTGTTCGAAGAGCTAATGGTGACTTGGTAGCTTCTATTTTTGAACTGTATGTACATGTATGTATGTTAATTTAATGTGTGGGAATGTTGCAAACCTGAAGAAAATCATTGATGCGTATTTCAGTTATTGCATGTCGTGTAATAGTTAGTTAGGATGTAATGTTGTAATTAACATGAGTTAATACGATACATGTACATGTACATTGTATATGAAAAGCAAAGACGTAAAAAATCAAAATAAACCAAGCGCTATGGATCTATTAGGCACTAATACTATATATTTAAACCACAACACTAGTGTAAAACTCTTGTTGTAATTGTCAAAACACTTTTAAATGGAATGTGCGTTGAGTCGTTGCCTAGGTACATAACAATTACTTTCTGTTTATCATAGTTGGATAATATTTTTTATGATATGGTTGTTGCTTAATATTGCAATCTCATGTATTATATTCTGCAAATCTCTGTAGGTAGTATTAAACACTAATATTTCTCTTTTAATTGGTGTTTATTTTCAGCGGCTGCAGGTGGCGGTGGTGGTGTTGCTCTCATTATTATAATTGTGATTGTGATAGTTTGTTGTAAAAGGTAGGTTTGTTCTTTCTTATGATATTTTTCCCTTGTCAGCGAAAGTGTTAAATCTCATTATTGCATGATTCAATGCGAAAGAAATACATGTACATGTATTGTCTTTTTCCAAGCTCACGTTTTATCAAAGCAAGTCCATGGTTACTTTATAGAAGGTTTCTAAACTCAAAGTATTGTCATAAAAGCAAGTAAATTTTGATTAATTATACATGATAAGGCTATTCATAATGCTCCTGTTATAGAAATTGTCATTCGAAATATTTTTGTGAAGTAAAGGACATGAAAATTGCACAGTTGCAGTACAATATTGTTGACGTATAACTTAGGGACGTTCTCAGAAATTTCTTACCACTTAATCTTCGATTGTCCATAACCATGGTCTAGAGATTGTCTAGGAGTAGGAGAATTAAATCGTCGCGGTTAATGCGGGTTAACCTTTGCTATCAGACAATGTCAAAACCTATTTCGTGAGCATGAGTTAGGAATTTTTCGCGGGGAAGGGACGCATTTTATTGTGCAACGGAGATGCCTTACATGTAAAGCAAGCCCTGAGCATTTGTTGTGCAATTTTTTTTACTAGCTTTATCGCCGTGTCAACACAATTTAGGTCATTTTACGGCTTCAAGCGCACCTAACCTAGCTTTCCTTGACCCTTGTCTATAACCAGTACTTACCTACCCTTCCACAAGGCCGGAAACTTCTCCATATTATCTAATCAATGGAGGGAAATTGACATTATTGTCAAACTTTCATGAAAGGATATAACCTCCCCGGGTGGGATTCGAACCCGTACCCCTTCGGGACACGAGATTCCAAATCCCGGCGCGCTATCAACTGCACTATCGACCCGTAACCACATTTTATGATCTCTGACAACAATGAGTTGTTGCTCAAGCTGTCGATAGAAAAAATAGGCATTATGAACACCCGCATTTTGTGTAAATACTTAATATGCAAAAACATAATATTGTATTTGTACGTGACTAGATTTCAAAATGGCATTTAAGTTGAATAAAATATTGTTTTCTATGTAATTTATTTTATGCATTTTTCTTTGATAAAGTACTCTTTTTCCAGGAAGAGAAAATCTCCACCAAAGGAAGCCTCGTCAAATGAAGCCACATCACGGGCAGACGCTCGACCAGCCAGTTTTTGTGATGGGTCTGATGATGATGATTATGGTATGGTACTAAATCCATCTTATCAACCTTTCCATGAAGTCCTGCCAAATCAACCACCAGCGAATACTGACACTGTGGAAACAAACTTAACAACCGGTGAAACATCCACACAAGCACCAGTCTATGCCACCCCCACTAAAACGTAAAGTATCACAAGATACAGCGAATGGCATAACTACAACGGTACCAAGCAATGACAACACAATGAAGGGTGCTACACGTCGATCAGAGGACGCAGACGATCCCGCCTCACACTATGACTACCCTAGACGCCAAGCTACACAAGTTATAACTTCTGACATTGACGACACTTATGATCATACTTTTGCTTCCGCTTCCGGTAAATGGACCGGAAATGAGTATAATCGTGTACCAATAAGAAGAAATGAGGAATCGAATGTTCCTGATAATGATACGTATAACGTATTAAAATTATAAATTACCAAACATTCTGTACAAGTTCTTAACTTTCAAAACCTGTAAACATTGTTACTGTGTCTCATAACTTTCTTGTTTATTTTATGATTGTGTATAGTGTAAATAATCATTCACATGAATAGTGTTTCATATGTTGTCTGTCAGAATGATACGTATAACGTACTGAAATTATTAATAACCAAACATACTTTATTCACATGAACAGTGTTTCCTGTGTTGTCTTCCGGAAGACAGTATAATACATGTACTAAACAACTGAACTAGTGTTTAATAGTATGGCACGCCGTATATCTCTGTGAATTGTTTTATATTTCAAACATAAAAGTGTTTTTGATAATTAATTATTAATTTCAAAGTATCCCCGTTTTGATTCTCAACTGTAACATTCTTCGAAATAAGCGATTTGACTGATTTAACAGAAATCGCATATGCATATCGCAAGTAGCTCTACTTTTTTAAGCATATGCATGTAACATTGTTCGAATCATGTGTTAATAAACTTATTAATGTTACTTTATTTTGATTTTTAAGTCGAGATTTTGTCCAACGACATTTGAATGACAAATTGAATGGTGATGTTGTCCTTCGCAGGCGAAGATAACCATACTGCATGTGTATTGCTGGCTGCAAAAGATTTCTATTACAACAAAATAATACTAGAATCCGTGGACAATCCAAAACAGCTGTATAATGTAATGTCTGATGTGATGGGTCGAGCACATGAAAATCCGCTGCCACCCTGTTCAGGAGACAAAACTCTTGCAAATAACTTTCTTGATTATTTTAGTTCTAAAGTTTTAAAAATAAGACAAGAGCTTGATAGTAATCAATCTTCTTATGAATTGTATATTCCAAAATCTGATTGTATTAACTCCATGGATAGTTTTAAGTCGATTAGTGAGTCTGAGGTTAGGAAAATCATCATGAGTTCTAAATCAACAACATGTCAGTCGGATATCATTCCTACATCAACATTAAAATCTCTTCTTGATCACTTTCTTCTAGTGATAACTTCTATTATTAACTGTTCTCTTAAGACCGGCGTTTTCCCACAATCTTGGAAAATGCTATTGTTAAGCCCCTATTAAAAAAGAAAGGGCTACCTTTGGCATAAAAAAATTGTCGTCCTGTATAAAATCTATCGTTCCTTTCTAAAATCTAGGAAAAGGCCGCACTTCAACAGGTTTTTGATTTTGTCGAAGGCAATGCTCTTCTCCCTTCATACCAAAGTGCATATCGTAAAAATTATGGCGTGGAGACAACGATGCTTAAAATGTACAATGATCTGTTGAATGCAGCTGATAATAAATTTGTTACAATGGTTGTCATGATTGACCTTAGTGCAGATTTGACACGGTAGATATTTCTATTCTTTTATCAATTATGGAATCGTGATTTAACATTAAAAGTGTTCCTCTTAATTGGTTTAAATCATATCTTACAAATAGATCTTTGACAGTTTCTACTCATAATACTTTTTCTAAATCAGAAACTCTTAATTATGGTGTTCCACAGGGTTCTTGTGCTGGCCCTGTGGTTTTCACATTATATGTTGCTGCCCTTGATATCATCATTCAGTCTGATTTTCCCAATGTAAACTTCTATGGTTATGCCGATGATCACAAACTTGCTTTAATGTAACATGCTGGAAAAAACGAGAGTGAATTATTATCTAAAACTGTTATGGAAAATTGTTTAAACAATGTTATTACGTGGATGGAAGAACATTAATTAAAAATGAAAACTGTAAAACAGAAGTTAATATATATGGAACACAGCAACAACTTTTAAATTCCTCAATTACAGAGTTAAATGTCGGTAATGCCACTGTGAAATGTGTCTCTTCTGTTCGTAATCTTGGTGTATTCCTAAAAAATAATTTAAGTTGTGATCTTCACATTCGTAAGAAATGCAAAACAGCCAGTAACCATTTACATAATATAAGATCTTTACGAAAATATTTATCACAGGAAGCTACAGAGACTTTGGTTCATGGCTTTATTTATTCTTATTTGGATTTCTGTAACAGTTTATTTGCTAATATACCAGAATATCAATTAACTCGTCTTCAGACAATACAAAACCGAGCGGCAAAATTAGTGGCTAATGTACCCTATGATCACCCATAAACTCCTATCATGAAATCCTTACATTGGCTGTCGGTTCGAGCCCGTATTCAATTCAAAATTTTAGTAACTGTATTTAAATGTCTAAATGAAAGTGCTCCGACATATTTACAAGAGTAATTCAGCATAAAGAATCATAGGTATTACTCCGAATCATCAACCACTTTAACATTAAAAAGAACAAATTCAAAACTGGCAGGTCGATCGTTTGATGTTGAGCCTAAATTGTGGAGTGCACTACCTTTCGAAATCAGAAGTCTAACAAGTGAGACTGAGTTCAGGCGCAACCTTAATACGTATCTTTTTAAAAAGTTTTATGTGTAATTACCAATTTATAAGATTTTTAGTATCTGATATTTAATTTTTTGTTTATTTATAAATTTATATATAACTTTTTATTATTGTAAAGCGCAGCAGACTATTGTATTTTAATAGTTTGCGCTATATACATGTATAATAAATGTTCTTATGTTCTTTTGTAGGTACATGTAAGCGAATCAGACCAATTATTGCCCTTAAGAGTCGACTTCATACTTGACATGTGTGAGATGGCGCTGCCAAGTCAATAGAGACTGCTCTGAATTTACGCTCTGTTCGTTTTCTCTTTACCTGCGCAACTCTTTTTGCTTCGGCGGCATGCGAGCCAATGACAATCTGTCGACGCCATAATGATCTAACAGGTGCATCTATTTCCTAGGTGGGCTGATCAAAGCCTTGTTTCTTTAGTGAGGTTTTGAGGATGTCTTTGAAGCGTTTTTTTCTGCTCGCCAACAGATCTTTTACCCTCAAAAAAGTTCACCATACATTATTTGTTTGGGTAATCTGTCATCAGGCATACGGACTATATGCCCAGCCCATCTTGCTTGAGACCTCTTCAAAAGGGTATGGAGCTTTGGAATCCAGCACGCTCAAGAACTTCGGGGTCTGGTACCTTGTCTTGCCATTTGATGTGACGTAACTTGGGCAGAAAACTGAGGTGGAGGTAGTAGACTTGTTTTGCATGTCTACTGTAAACTGTCCATGTCTCCTTGGCATAAAGAAGGGTAGTCAGAACTACAGCTTTGTACACTTTTGTCTTAGTAGCTAGACTGAGACCTTGTCTTTTCCATACCATCTCTCGGAGACTTCCAAACGATGAGCTGGATTTAGCTATCCCATTGATGATTTCAGCATCAATGATTTTAGTGTTTGTAAGGGTACTGCTAAGGTTAGTAAAGTTGTATATTGCCGTGAGACGCTCTTATTTCATTGTGATAAAAGGCTCTATGTATGTGTCACCTTGTGCTGGGTGGTACATAACATCAGTCTACTTTGTACTGATACTAAGTCCAAAATTGTCGCAGGCATCTGAAAAACGGTTCATTTCAGCTTGCATTTTATGGTTCATTGCTGGCACTAAGTGTGCAGTTATTAGCAAAGATAAAGTCTCTGATGACAATTTCTTTCACCTTTGACACAGCCAGCAGTTGTCTGCGATTGAATGGTTTACCATCAGTCCTATATCTGAGATGATTGTCATCTGCATCGTCCTTAATGCATCTGCTAGCAAAGCAGAAAGTACCATAATTGAACAGAGTTGGTGCAAGAACACAACCCTGTTTCCCGCCATTTGTCACAGGGAAGGCGGATATTTCATCACCATCATCCATTACCTTTACCATCACGCCATCGTGAAACTGACGTACTATGGATATTAACCAAATCTGTCTATGAATTTCCACAAGCCGTTTCTGCTGACATGACGTAACGTCAACAAAAGTGATGTAGAGCTCTCTATGCTCTCTATGTAAAACTTGTTTATTACCTGAAAACAGGTGGCAATGTTTACATTCTAATAATTACCCACTTCAAGTATACTGAACAGATAGAGTATAGTTCTGTTTTATTAAACTGTCACAATTTGAATAATTACACGGTCACTGATTTTTTTTTTTTATTTCTTTGGAAATTTTATTTCCCGATATTCAAATTCGCTGAATATAAAGTTAGATCATCAATAATTGATATGGATCAGAAGCTCAATGGTTAAAAAGTAGTTATATAATAACACTTTTAGTGACCGTGTAATTATTCAAGTTGTAACAGTTTAATGCAACAGAACTATACGTATTTTGTGTCTACTCAATAAAATTTAACTATTCAACCAACTATCCTCATTAAATTTAACTTTTTAACCGGTAGTTAAACCCCCATTCTAACATGTATACATCTGTCATTATTTACACAGACATTTGGAATCGAAAGTTGCGTACACGATTTAACTATGCATCTGTAGGTTTAAAAGTACTTTGTATCTATGGATTAATATTCCTGTAGTTATAAGTGATCATTATATTACATTTTACAATGATTTTGACAACAACAAAAACGAAAATATCCAACGATTGTGTCTTCATGTGCCGCACAATATTCTGTTGCGTACCAAATCGCCGATTCTTGGAAGCGTTGTGCGTCTTAGTATAGAGGTGATATCTTCACCTTCTATAGGTAGAATGTCATTTATCTTGTATATGTGAACGAGTGAAAAGATTGTCACATTAAAAAAAGCTGATTAAAGATGTCATTTTCCATTTCTTGTGAGTATATTTACAATAAATACGTAGCCACCTGATGGTGAGGACATAGGATATGTAAACTTTTAACTTTTTGCGTGATATATTAAACTAATATTATATATTCTTTGTATAGTTTTATAACAAAACGATTACCGTGTTCGAAACAAAAACATAAATACTAAAATATATGTATTTTATGTTTACTTAGAGTATTGTTAAATGTGGAGTTGCTGAAGCATAAATATTTTATTTTAAGGTTTCAAATGCATACTCAAAAGCGGAAGTTAGAGGCGTTACTTGATAAGTTGTCTTCTTATCCATTTAATTCAAATTGTTGAAATGTTTTCATGAAAAATACTTGTCTAACAAGAATCTATTTTACATTTTCTTAATTGTTCATCCGCGAAGTAAATGCGGAAGTATAAAATGAAAAAGATTTTTAGAGTTGTTTTCTGTGGATAAGTTAAATTTGATATGATATACAGATAATTGAAATGTATAAATTATTACTAACTTGCTAATATTAGAGCAACTACCAATATTATAAAATGACAATGTATATAAGGATTATTGTTAGTGTGTTTATCATTAGTCGCTGGTACGTTCAAGGTAAAATTTGTTTAATTCAATAATAATTTGAAATTCGGTTGGACAGTTGTCAGTCACTGACAAAAGTATGTGCTTAAAAGTTGGTCAACAGCTAAATCAAGAGATTTAGCCTTTCTAGGAACAGTAAATAGTTTGACTGACAGCCGTTATTTAACCTAAACAATGTGTTGCTACGGCGTTAAACCCAACAAAACAAACAAACAATAATTTGTATCTTTTATTTTAGTATAATATAAATTGTACTTTATGATAATTGTGGATATTATTAATAGTATATATAATATCGACTATATAATGTAAAGGTATTTTTGTCTAACTTATTTTATATCATTAATCTACAGTGAATTTTGTAATTCATATGTCTTGTATCCGATATATTTATCAAATAAACACTTGCATTAAACTTTTGTCAATATAACATTTAGTCATAGTCTAGATAATTATTATTGTACTTATGTTAAATGCATTACTTAAAATATTAGAGTATAAATGCAGTAGGTATATCCTGACAAAAGCAGATAAGATCAATATTCTAATCTAGTCAGTCGTATGTTTAGTAATGCTTAATTAATGTTATCCTTACATATAAACTTTTTGTCAAGGTCAAGTATTTTATGTGTATCGATAATAACATCTGTTCGGTTCTGTATTTTTTTGCTGTACATCATAAATGAACTGAATAACTCATTTCTGTAAATAAACGATAAGGTTGTCTAAAACATTTCTTGGAATGACGGTGGCTTAACTATTTAAACATAATCCTGAATGAGTTCATGAACTAATATTTTGCAAAGACAATAAGAGGAATATAGTCACATGTTCAAGTGATTAGTTTTAAACCTGTTTGTTTTATTTGCCTTCATCATATTCATCATTATATTTTCCTTTTCAGAAAGTCACGGTTTTGAACCTTGTCCACCAAATGTACAGGGTAAGAGTGTGATTATTTGTTGAATCTTAAACCATTTAAATCTAGCAAATTGGTAATTCGTAAGTAAGATATTGTTGGTCTAACTATAACTGGTGTGTAGTTACTTATTACAAGAACTACAATATTTTATTGCACAAACATATCGAAGTTGGAAAAAAGTCTCAAAAGTTCAAAATTATCCAATATTTTATTCAAATTCTTGTTTAATGTAGCATGACAATAAGACTTGTAAGTAAAATTTTCTGATGTAAGAAGTAAAACGTTCAATTTATTTAGCAACAACCCGCATAGATTTGTACTGTATTTAAACAACATATGTGTATAATGAGACGTCTAGGTCATAATTTATCTTCATAATTATGTGATTGAACTGATTTAATATTTGACTGATTACTATCACGTTTCAGAAGTCCTTAACAGTAACAACAAAATGTTTTTATTATTTCAGTAACCCATGTTTGTATTGATAACAAATTAAACGATCTGACAAATGTATATGTCAGCACTCGACTGGCACCAATACAACAAGCTGTTGAATGTACATGTATTATTTCGCCGTCTGATTCATCAAACAATTATATATTAGGTGTTCAGGGTGCCAGTGCATTCCATGATGACAATACCAACTTTTCGTTCTCTTTTAATGATGTGGTCATTAGGGATAGCACAAATTTTGGTCACTATACTTCTATGAATTTAACAGGAGAAACAGTACTCAAGTATACATCACCAAACGATGATACTGTCCAAGTATGTGTTTATATTGGAGGTAAGTATACTAGTCTGTGGTTACTTGATTAACATTCAATGATAGTAGTTATAAACAATCACCAGCTAGTAGAAACATAGGGCTGCTGCTTTAAAATTATTTGTTCCTGTATCAAGATGCGTTTTATTGGTTATCTAATAAATACATATCCAAATGACCTCTCTGATAAGTATCTTTCTTTTATTGAACGTCTACTCTGACGACAGATCTGTAATCAAATTCTACCAAAAATCGTGCCAGAACCTGCCTCGCTTACGTTCACCAATCGAGTGTTTCGTGGATGAAGTGGTGAAATTTTTGATAAAATAAGGTACAGTTGTATACTTTTATTGAATATCAGTAATGAAATGTTCATTCCGAACATAAAACATCTTACGGTTTCGGATACCCCTTGAAACTAGCATCCGTCGCCATTTTGTCGGAAAATGTAATGTTTTTTTTTGTCAAAAAAGGCATTACAAAAGTTTGTTTAAATAACGCAATTGTTGTAATAATGTTAAAGTCATTGTTTTGTCGAGAAATGTCGAAGCTAAGAATACTTTGACGTTGGGTTATTTGAGAATTAAACAAACAGAAACGAATGTGTTATATATTTGTGAGGATTCGTAACGTGTCTGATTTCAAGGAAGTTTGTTTTTACGATAAAAAAATAACTGAAATAGTAAAGTTAACTCAAATACAGATTGCTGATTTTATTTATAATACTTAAACATCTTTTTCAAACCCTGTGGCTCAGATCTTCGATAATAAGCATGTCCGAAAAGTATAATCAAAAGTTCATGTACCTATATTCTGAAAACTACATCACTAGGGTTAAAAATGAACACAAACGAGGGACCATAGTTTAATGACTTGTTTGAGGCATGACTAAAACAATTTGCCATTTAGACCTGCACATAATGTGCTGTAAATTAACCATCATCCAATTTCTAATTTCATGGCAACTAATTATTTATATAAGTGTTGACATTAACTTTAAAAAGTTTGAGTGGGGCATACTTTTTAAAGCACACTTCATTATTATGGATGGGGTCAGTTATTATAAAATTATTGTAAAAACTCAAAAATATAATTTACTGTTTAAGTAGCCACAATTACATATTATAAATATTGCTTGTGTTCTCCCCAGCTTTTGCTGAGCAAGACAAGTTCAATATTGAATGCATGAAGAATCCGGTCTATCCTTCTACGGACAAGACTACTATCTCGACGACTAGAACATCAAAAGCAGATTCTACTTCTGTGACAACGCAAACATTTAAGAAAGACATTTCCATCACAACGAAACCCTCTACATTGTCTATATCAACTAGTAATTACGATATTAAGAGTTCAACAGAAACTATTGATAGGAGTACAAATTCACAAATAAACAACAACAATAATGAAGACAATAAAGTACTGATCGGTAAAACTCTTAGTATTTGTAGTAATGAGGAAATAACAATATATGGTTCAATATAATTTAAATCTTTACACTTTTAGATTTTATAGATAATTGCAATAACATTTTATTTGATTAAATGTGTAAGAACGCTGGATTTAAGTACATTAAAAGTATTCAAATGTAACACTGGTAATACATTCCTACATGCTATATACTGAATTTACAAATACAAAAAAAATCTGTTTATAACACCAATTTATATTGCAACTAGAAGACAAGTGTAACAATCCTAATTTCTTGTTTTTACAGTTCATAAGAACCATATAGAAATGTTGATATAAACTGAATGATTAAGATAAAGAATACAGTTTTATGAATTAAATACGCGTGTATAGCACGGCATTGTTCATGTATCAATGAAGTAAGTTTTATGGCTTTTTGTTTTCAGCTGTCATTGTTGGTGCTATTTCTGGTATGGTTCTCACTATTTTTGCAGTGATCGCAATAGTTTATTGTAGAAGGTAAATATTTTTGTCACTTAAATTCCGTGTTACAAACTAAAAATTATAGGGCTTTTCATTATGGCCTAAACTTATAAAATGTAAAGTTACATTCAAAATTAATATTTGAAATATACACTTGTACAGTTTTATGAGGAAAGTTTTACTAATGATAAAATACAGAAATTATCCGCACGCCATTTCTTTTATGCGTATATTTTAGTTTCAATCATTAACTGCAATGATTATTTCACTTCAATGTTTATAATTTGGCTTATCTTCAATATGTAAAAAGAAGTATGTTATCTGTGGAGTAAGCTGACAGAAACGACGTCATAATAATATTATATGATATCAAAGCTACAGATCAATGAATTATATAACATTTTGATTCATGCGTTACACCTACATTAAGTGTATAATATTTACAGGAAGAGTAAAGCTATGTCTAATGAAGGCTCTCAACAAATCAGACCTTCTACAATCAACCTTAGAGACAATCCTGGTATGCAACAGAATCAAGCTTATGAATCATTAAATGATGTCCAGCCAAATCAAACACCCTATGACACTCTCGTGGTATCTCAGGAGACACTAAATGACAATACAGCCCCGACTTTAAATTATGAAAATATGAGAGTAGACATTACATGTCAGAACGTAAGTGCCGACAATTCTGAGTCATACTATAACCTTCCTAGACATGAAGCCACTCATAGTGAAGTTTTTGAAAACATTGTATTAGTTGACAAAGATACTGTAACATATGAAAATACGAAGGTTGATGCTACATGTCATGAAGAAAACATTGATAAATAGATGTCACTATGGAACCCTTCAATATATAACTTCATTATGTCATAACAAGTCATTTAGTGCCGTAAAGGAATAATGACTTTGCTTGACTGATGCATGCGCCATATATTATCAAAAGTTTCCGGTATATAAACCAGCTTTAAGTGTACAATTATAAAGAACGTTAAAAATTATTTTATAAGTAATCATGTTAGGGTTCACGTATGGCAAACAATAATTAAAATTGAACATTTCATAACCTGTATTACTATGTCTTTGTTTGTACTCTGTATTTTGTTTCTTTATTTTATTGTAAATAATTGTTACAACATGTACATTCGTAGACTTTGTTTGATATTTGCTTTTTAATAGTTATCACTTGTTAAATAGACCAAGCCACCAATGAATACATATTTAAGAAAAATATAGAAAAAATACATCACTCAAAACTATGTGTCAGTATGTTTGCATTCATTTGTATGCTAAATACTGTTGTATTTAGGTAAGACTGTATTTTTCACAAAGAATTGGATAGGGGCCAAACTATTACAAGAAATAGTATTCAACTAAATGTTTCCTTGACAACAAAAGTTATGACTGGCGAATGTTACAGTATATTATATAGTTGAAAACTACAACTCGAGCCTTAACAAATAAAACATTTGTCAAACGGTAATACTGAATGTATTTAAGTTTTATCAAATGGCTTTTAAAATATGTGCCTCACGGAAGATTTTAGACGCCAACGCAACTTAATTAGATATCCCTTATTCTTGAAAAAATAAATATCCAATAACTTTACATTCTTCTTTGCGCAAACTCAATTTCACTTTCAATGGTTGTAATTAAGTCATTACATAATTTTATGTTGAATAATGAACGATTAGTTAAGTGCATTTTAATGCAAAACAGAAATAAACACTTAATGAATGATTATAAATCGTCAGACTCAATTCCAATTCTAAGATGACATCACGAAGGCAAAGATGAATTCTTTTTTACTGATGAAGAAAAGGCTAATTGCTTAAATGATTACTTTACTTCTGTATCAAAGCTAGATGAATCCAATGCTGTTTTACCCCTTTCACATTACTTACGCATGACACTCTACTAAACATCAA
This sequence comes from Mactra quadrangularis, assembly GCA_025267735.1. Taxonomy (NCBI): domain Eukaryota; kingdom Metazoa; phylum Mollusca; class Bivalvia; order Venerida; family Mactridae; genus Mactra; species Mactra quadrangularis. The sequence continues at coordinate 7,516,120 of CM046309.1, forward strand.
TATTCGAGAAGATGAAATAATTAATATAATAAGTAATCTAGACTCTAACAAAGCTGTCGGACCAGATCTTTTTTCCCATAAAGTTCTAACAAATGTCAAATTTACTCTCTCTAAACCTTTGTGTAAGCTCTTCAATAAATCCCTTCGTGTTTGTCATTTTCCGTCTCAATGGAAGTCTGCTTTAGTTCTACCATTATACAAAAAGGGAGATAAAAATTGTCCATGTAACTACCGTCCAATATCACTTTTAAGTTGCGTAGGTAAACTTATGGAACGATGCGTATACAAACACATGTACAGTTTTTTCATTTATAATCATCTAATATACAATAAACAAGCAGGCTTTTTGTCAGGACATTCTACAGTGCATCAACTTATTGACTTATATAACCAAATAGCCGAATCATTCGAAAAGAAATCACACACATGTATCGTTTTGTGTGACATATCGAAGGCATTCGACCGTGTTAGGCACATAGGATTAATTCACAAACTAAAACAAAACGGTATAGATGGGCAATTATTAAATTGAATTTCCGACTTCCTCACAAATAGATGCCAGCGAGTTATAATCGGATAATCGTATTCAAGTTTTAAACCTGTTAGTGCTGGTGTGCCTCAACGATCGGTTTTAGGCCCCTTATTATTCTTAATTTACGTAAACGATATAGTTCATAATCTTCTTAGTATAACTAGAGTATTCGCGGACGATACATCTTTAGCTTGCACAGGCTCTTCTACTCCTGAGCTTCAGCATATTTTAAACCACGATTTAAAATTAATTTCCGACTGGTCAAAACAATGGTTAGTCACATTAAATCCAACAAAAACAGAAGTATTTTATCTTGGTAATGAACCACCACCTAGTCTTATTTTTTATGATGTTACACTAACTATAACAAAAACACACCAACACCTCGGCGTAACCTTAAGCGATGACTGCAAATGGCATGCACTGCTTATAAACTTCTTGGCGTTATGCGCAAATTAAAATTTACTGTTCGACATAAAACGCTCAATCAAATATATATTTCTTTTTAAGACCAATTTTAGAATGTGCATCGATAGTGTAGGATAATTGCACTATATATAAAAAAGACAAGCTAGAAAAAATCCAGATTGAAGCAGCCGAATAGTAACTGGAATTACTCGCTCCATTAGTTTAAATAATTTGTACCGTGAAATCGGATGGTTGACACTTAACGAAAGAAGACAGTATCAAAAATTAATTCTAGCTTTTAAGATTAAAAACTCAATGGTCCCACAATATCTTAACGACATTTTTCCAAGAAGTAATCCTGAGAACTTACGTTATAACTTACGAAATATAGATGATTTCCTTAATATTCCAAGAAGAACTGTCCTATCTGAAAACTCATTTGTACCTTCAACTATTAAAAACTGGAACGCTCTCCCAGTCGATATAAGGAATATACAAATTCTGGGTGCTTTTAAGCGTGAAATTTTATCAACTTTGTTTACAACTACAGATGTTCCATCGCACTTCTTAGTGGGTAATCGATTTTTCTCATTAATCCATACACGTAAACGAAACGGTTGCAGCAATCTTAATGATATTTTCACTGATAGACCATACCCATCTTTATTCTACTTTTACCTGGGTCGATAGCGCAGTTGGTAGCGCGCCGGGATTTGGATACTCGTGCCCGAGGGGGTGCGGGTTCGAATCCCACCCGGGGAGGTTATACCCTTCCATGAAAATTTGACAATAATGTCGATTTTCCTCCATTGGTTAGATAATATGGAGAAGTTTCCGGCCTTGTGGAAGGGTAGGTGAGTACTGGTTATAGACAATGGTCCAGGAAAGCTAGGTTAGGTGCGCTGGACGCCGTGAAATGACCTAAATTGTGTTGATACGGCGTTAACTCCAATAAATAAATAAAATATTATTCTACTTTCACGATCTTAAGTCACTTTTTTGTTCCTTTGTTATATATCTATTCTTTTATTCAATATTTTTTTTATTATCCATGTTATTCAATCTTGAAACCACTCCTATTACCCGACTACTTTATTTTTTTTGCAGGTGTTTATTTATATACCTTAAAGGGAGAGCCGTAACTAAGTTACAGAACTTATGACTCAACCCGATTGCTGTATATACATATAGTTATTTGCTATTATTATATTTGTTGTATTTCTGTAATTGTAAAAATGTATTACGGCCAATAAAAAAAGTTTAAGCTAAACTAACATGTTTAATAAGTAATCCTCACAATGAAGCCCAGAGTTTAGGACATAAAACAAAATATTTCGACCATAAAATTTTCGTTAAACACAATGAGCACAATTATTTACGCATTAGTACATTTTAGAAGAAACACCTATAATATGAAATGTATATATAGAGGAGTTTAAAACATATAAGGAACAACAACAGTCCAAAACACAGACCTTCCACAAAGTCAGAAAGGAAAGAGGAAGATGAACTTAGAATTATAAACTTTTGTAATAAAATTACACTAGAAACAAATAACAGAAACTAGAAAATAAAGGCTCAAGGGTGTGAGATATGGAACGAGCAGGGGTAAAATATTTACAACTGGTGGGCTAACTAGGTTATAGGGTACACCAAACAAGCACTTGCCAAAACAGACTCATGTAACATCAAACAGTCGGTGAAAACAACTTTAAACAACCATTCACTCGACATTGTTGTGTGCCTAAAATCCACAAACAAAAATTAAAACAAAACGTTAATAGCATTTCAAAAGTAAAATACAAGTACAAAATTTTATATATTGTAACAATTAAAAAATTCTAGGATTCACAAAACAGTGATATTTTAAACGTTTTGTTTCAGATGGGAAATTACTCATATCGACCTTAAATGTAAAGCTTTGTGATGTTATTTCCCTTTGTAATACGATAATACGGAGAATTACCTCGTAAAACCGCTAAATCGAAAGCGGAAGTAGAGTTCAATGTCAAACATATAAAATGGCTACTGAAGAGAATTTCACGTCAGAGGAATATTTTGACTTTATATGTGCCAATTGTGACAGCAATGGAAAGTTTGTTGAAGCTGTACGTTATTGTGTTGAGTGTTGTGGTTATTGCTGCCAAGCATGCACGGATATACACACAACTATCCTAATGTTAAAGAATCACAATCTACTGGACACAAGCCATGGAAACGAAGCAAGTAATCAATCAACAAGGTTACCAGAGTTTCCTACTGAGCGATGTGACCAACATAAAGGGAAAGTTGTTGATATGTACTGCGAGGAACATAATGAAGTTGGATGTTGTATTTGCATATCTGCACATTATAAGTAAGTAAATAAAGTATATTGTTTTTATATATAGTTATCATTTATACTTGCTTAGTACATTTTGTTTAAAAGTGCTTTATTTACTTGAAGGTCTTGGCGTTTAAACGTTCGTTTTAATGTAAATTTAATATATAAGTATTATTCACAATTTAGAAGTCAAATTAAATTTGCATATTGATTTTTAACCATGAATACGTGTACACACGCTTTACTTTTTAATCTTCTTTGAGACTTAATTTACAAAATATTTATCGAAATCTTTGATTTCTTTGTATTGCACATATTCTAAAAATAGATACGGATTTATAAGCTACAATCAATGAATCAGCTCAAGTTCAATACGTTCTTTAAGGCGTCATATATATCACAGTTAAATGTTATTCGGTAATTTACGTTTAAATTTATCTGAAGTATCGTATAAATGTATACTAGCGATAACGTTATGGTTTGTTATCTCTCTTATTATATAACAATGTGGGTTTTAACACCATCAGAAGATGAATATTTTTTATTCTTGTATTCATATCTGCACTTTAAAATGATGATGTAAGAGCCAAATCAACACAGTCGGACTAACATGATAACAATTAAGTCACTCTGATCAAAAGCCGAGCAAAATGTTGCCAATATTATGTTTTACGCTTTACTAATTGCTTACAAAATAAATATACCCATGCTGGCATGCATTATTTAAAACATTAAAACAATTGTTAATGTCGATATGCACAAACATTGACGCTAATTGCTGATTAATAATACATATTATACTTTTTTAATGTTTATTTTTTATATTTGTAGGTCTTGTCCTGAGAAAAGTATATATTCTGTACCAGACCTAATAGACAATTTAATTAAGCTCGGAGATTGCAAAGAGATACAAAGTCGTCTCACATATATGATGGTTTCATTAGCAGAATTTGGAAAGTCTAAGAATGATAAACTTCAAGCTTTGAAAGACTCGAAAACAGAAGAAATACAGAAGGTCATGAATTTCCAGAAAGCTCTTGAGGCCGTGATAAGAAAAGCTGGTGAAGCTTCAAGAAATGAAATTGAAAATAAATACCAAGAATTGAAGAAAGAAATTCTTGAAGAGATGCAGGATGTAGAAGGTACTGTGGATAGCCTTAAAGAGTCTGATGAGAAATTGAAAAAGGCAGAGAGTAACAGAGCGCAACGGTTTGTTTGTAGCAAGACAGCAGAAAAGAGGATAAAGGAAGCAGACAAGCATATATCCAAACAAACAAGAAGAACTAATGGAGGACTTGTATTCACACCAAATCAGTCACTGATGGAATATATTAGTGGTTTACAATGTATTGGTGTGGTAGGTGTTAAAACAGAGAAGAAAACAGACCTGTATAAAATTACAGGAAGTAAAGATATCAATATCAAGCTAATGAAAGATTCCAAAAAATGTGGTTCTGCTGGTTGTTGTCTAACCTTTAATAATCAACTTTTAGTTAGTGATTACAATTACTACAAACTGAAACTGATTGATACACATACAATGACAGTTATAGATAACTGTACACTCTTAGGTCAACCATTTGGTGTATGTTGTATCAGTGGCCTCGAGGCTGCTGTAGCATGTGGTGGTGCCAAGAAGATTCAGTTTGTTATCTATGGTAAAAAGATGACACCTACAAGACAAATCAAAACGTCTCATTATTGTTATGGTATTACTACAAAAGATGATCAGCTATATGTAACAAATCTTCAATCTTCAGTATATATCTATGATACGACTGGTAACATGTTGAAAAGTATATCACAAGACACTGCTGGAAATGCACTTTTTTCTAATAGTAGACATCTTATTTTCAATAAGAGTAAAGACAAATTCTATATTTGTGATTCGCAGAAAGGTATTGTAAGTTTGGATGGTGCAGGACATTATCACTCAACATTCAATGATATAGATATGACATGGCCAGTTGGTATATGTGTTGATGGAAGACAGAACATATTTGTTATTGGATATGTATCTCACAATGTGGTACAGTTTAATGAAGACGGTAAGAAGATTGGTGTCGTCATAAAACAACATGATGGATTACAACAGCAACCACGTTCAGTATGTTTTCATGATAAACTGAACAGATTGTTTGTAACTATGGACAACAGTAATGTGGTAAAAATGTTTAAACTGCATTGAGGAAATGTATTAACAACTTTTAATTGACAGAAAAAGGCAATACATTTTTTGGCTAAGCACATTTAATTGAAGTCTATTTTTGTGGTCTCGTATGACATTTTGTGTTTGTTATAGACTGTTTGACAATCAATACTGATTTACAGATGCTACAATTAAAATGCTGAAATGAAATGTTTGTACTAAATATATCTATTAAAGTATGAATATGTTTTATTCCTTCAAATAAATAAAAAAATTATTACTTACAGGATTTAAGTTTTCTTTTTTGTAAATAAAATCATTTTCTCTAAGCAGTCATTTATTAAGACATAGAAATATTCTTAAGAACTGAACGATTTAGCATTGTTCATGGTAAAGTATGATTCGTAATCATGTTTTGTAAAACGTTGTTTAAGTGATTTGTTTGATATGAGCATTTTATTCAATAAGATCATTTTAAATCGTGATACAAAATTATGTGAGTTATAGATATTATATATATAATATATATATATAACAGATGCTCTATTTTAACTCGATACCACACTCTAATAAAATGTCGAACCGATTAAATTCTTTTTAAATGATGACACATCGTTTATGTTAAATAGTTGATATGTCCGTGTGATTTCCACCAAATTCGATAATAGAAATTTGCACAAGGTTGTTGTTACAATTAACATAGAAAATATAACAAATGTAAATATGGTGGATGATTGTGATAGATGTACATCTTGTAAATGTCATTAAATAAATATAGGAGAGATGACACCTCTAAGAGATATTACAGTTCCTTTGAACACTCCAGATCATTGAATAATGATCTATAAACAACAAAAACAAGACTTTTGTATAACGTGTATTTTAGCACTTGGGCTAGTGGCTATACTAAACTATATATATATTACAAACTATTATATAAGTTGACAATTCCATGTGTTCAACAATATACTTCGTACAATACTTCAAATTGATAAGACGTATGGTAAACCGTTCAAATTAGACATATACATCTCTTTCAATTAACACCTCACGACAAATTTGAAACCTTGTGTCTTAAAAACAAAAATAAAAAATTTGTGAGTGTTCAGTACAGCCGCCCAAAGCTGAATGTCCTTTCAAATACTTTAGAATCGCACGATAATTTGTGCGATGAAACACGATGTTTCATTGGTTTATACTATACATAACAACTTTGAATTAACCAATCAAAGATCTTAACATGATATCAAAGGAAAATATTTTCCGCCTAATTCGCTTCGCTTAACCGGCAGAAAATACATTTCCTTTGAACACTCCAGATCATTGAATAATGATCTATAAACAACAAAAACAAGACTTTTGTATAACGTGTATTTTAGCACTTGGGCTAGTGGCTATACTGAACTTAAAAGAACGGGCAACCATACATCTATACGTTCGTACATAAAAATGCATATACTGTACTAAATTCAAAAATCATCCAATTATTATAAACCTATATTTTGTGATACGCTGAGAAGTTCTGATAAACGATCTTTAATATAACCGTCTTTAGCGTTTTCACTACGCCACCTGCCGTGTCTTTTGAAAAGTCTATCTTTAATGCCATTATTTGCTGCAGCAGTGGCGCCTCCAGATCTTAATGAATGCAAACCAAATTTTGAAATATCAGTCACATGATCTTTAAATGCATCAATGAATAATTCTCTCATCGTAGTATAAGATATAGGTTTATTCAATTCTTTTAATTTATACCCCTTTTTACATTTTGAGATACCACAAAAAATATATACATCAGAATCTGGGTCAATACCAGACCAAGTTAAATATCTTTCTAAGTTTAAAACTGGGCATAGTATAGTACCCGTACGAGATATAGTTAACCAATGCCCGTCCCTATAAATGTCTGTTTTGCTAGATTCAATAAAGATATTCAAGTAAGTTGAGTGAAATACAATGTCTGATCGTCTTATATGTAATAATTCATCACTTCTCAAAAAACCTGCGTACGCTAGAAGGCAGGCACATATGGTTCTTTGGTTCTTAATGTTATTTTCAGTATATAATGAATTAAACATTTTAGTCAACATTTCTACAGTCACTGGTTCTTTCTTAACAACACTCTTAGAAAGTTTGCGTTTCGAGGCTTCTAATATATTTTTAACTAGTGTAGAGTCAGTAGGAGATTTCATACCGTACAAATCATGTAACCATTTAACACTATAATAACATTTTGACACAACACTGTACGAATTTGTAGATTGTACTATAGAACATAAATATATACCAAACAAGAATGAATTAGCCGGGAAGATGTCCTTTTCACCAACAGAATTACTCAGGGCCCACTTTTTCCACCTCATGAAGCTTCTTTGATAACTTTTGGTGGTGCTGTCAGCACGTGCGTCCTTTAGTATTTCCGGGATCAAGGTCACCTTGCTGACCAATACATCAGGTAAACTTTCAATTTCATCTGAGTAACACTGAAAAAATACATTTGTAAAACAAAGATACGTTATTATATTCAATTGTCTTTGATATTATTAATACAACTACATGTATTCTATGTAAAACAAGTTTAATTGTATTAAGCAAATACATAAATATAATCTACATTATAGCGTATTTTCTAAAAGTTCCGTGTTCTCACTCAACACGTGACTATTATCAAGGCAGTCATGCCTGTGCATACAATAAATTAATTTCGAAGTTATTTTCCAAAATGCACGTGTTCTCACTCAACACGTGACTATTATCAAGGCAGTCATGCCTGTGCATACAATAAGTTAATTTCGAAGTTATTTTCCAAAATTTCCGTGTTCTCACTCAACACGTGACTATTATCAAGGCAGTCATGCCTATACAATACAATAAGTTAATTTCGAAGTTATTTTCCAAAATGCACGTGTTCTCACTCAACACGTGACTATTATCAAGGCAGTCATGCCTATACAATACAATAAGTTAATTTCGAAGTTATTTTCCAAAATTTCCGTGTTCTCACTCAACACGTGACTATTATCAAGGCAGTCATGCCTATAAAATACAATAAGTTAATTTCGAAGTTATTTTCCAAAATGCATGTGTTCTCACTCAACACGTGACTATTATCAAGGCAGTCATGCCTATACAATAAAATAAGTTAATTTCGAAGTTATTTTCCAAAATTTCCGTGTTCTCACTCAACACGTGACTATTATCAAGGCAGTCATGCCTATACAATACAATAAGTTAATTTCGAAGTTATTTTCCAAAATACACGTGTTCTCACTCAACACGTGACTATTATCAAGGCAGTCATGCCTATACAATACAATAAGTTAATTTCGAAGTTATTTTCCAAAATTTCCGTGTTCTCACTCAACACGTGACTATTATCAAGGCAGTCATGCCTATAAAATACAATAAGTTAATTTCGAAGTTATTTTCCAAAATGCATGTGTTCTCACTCAACACGTGACTATTATCAAGGCAGTCATGCATATACAATAAAATAAGTTAATTTCGAAGTTTATTTCCAAAATTTCCGTGTTCTCACTCAACACATGAGTATTATAAAGGCAGTCATGCCTATGCAATACCATTAGTTAATTTCTAAGTTATTTTTCAATTTATACGTTTTCTCTCAACACGTGACCATTATAACGACGGTCATGCCTATTTTCTTTATACCGTTCAAATCAAATTTGTATTGATTTAAATTAAAATTGTATGCTTAATGCAAGCATTCTAAATTTTAAATTTTCGTTACCAAACATCCCTGCACCATTTTGGCATGGAACACAATATTCCTGTTCTGTTGGGAGGTCAATCCAGTCTACTATGAATGAAACAAAAGTACCTCTTTTACATAAAAAGGGCCAAAAATTTGCAGTTTCCCAAAGTGGAACGATCAATACGCCACTTGCTTTGTCCAGCATTATCTTTTTTACAACTCTTGTAACTAATGAAATAGGGGGCACAAATAAGCCTGACCTATCACCCCAATATTCAGTAAAAGCATCTACTCCCGAACATGATTCATTCCAAAATTTTGAATAAAACACAGGCAACTTATTATTATAGTTGGATGCAAACCAATCAATTTCCAAATTACCCCATCTATTTTGTATTAAGTTCATAATATAGAACGATAAGCCCCAGTCATCCCTGTCAATTATTTTTGATAAATAATCGGCCCTATCATTTAATTCCCGTGGAATCCATTCAATGTCTATAATAATGCTATTAGTCATGCAAAATTTAAAAATATCTATTGCAATATCTTGTAATGAATTGTTCATAGACCCCTTTTTTACAATTATGCTGATAGCTTGATTATCTGTGAACCATTTGACCTTATGACCTTTCAATTCATGTCTCAACGATAAAAGAACTCTATATACTGTCTTTAACTCTCTCCAAGTAGACGACTTTAACATTTCATGTTGTAACCACTGACCGTGGGCAACACCCATTATTGTTTTAACTTCGTACCCAGCAAATCCGGTTCTACTGGCATCACTATTGCATATTTTCGTACAATTATCTTCAACTTTGATTCTATTAGAATTAAGCAATAACACATTTTCTTTCCAAAAGTCAAGTTGGTCAGTACTATCTTTACTTAAGCAAATATAAGCGTTCCATGACCTAGCCTGTACGATATCTATACTAATATACTTAGTCATAATTAAAGCTATGTCACCTAAAACTAAAGACATTGATATAATTTGTCCAACGAAACTTGCAACAGTTCTAACGTATACCCTCCTGTGCTTCTTAATCGATGTATGTATACATGATAAAGTGTCTATCACTTTTTGAATACGTCTATCTGGTATAGTTATACTATTTGTAATGGAATCTAACCATGTACCTAAAAATTCTATTTGTTGAGAAGGAACCCATAGACATTTCTCTGCTTTAGGAACCAATCCCGAATTAATTAAATCTGTTTTTACTGAAATTGAAACTTTTAAGCATTCATCAAAATTTCTTTCACAACCAAAACCATCGTCTAAGAATGTTAAAACTCTTTTTCCTTCGCCTCTCCATTTACCAATAAGAGGCCTCATAAGCTTAGTAAAAATATAACAGGCCGAACTAAGCCCAAACGGAAGGCATAAAAACTTGTAATAAACAATTTGTCCAGAATCATTACTCCACGAGAACCCTAAATATTCAGTATGAGGTTGGTGTATAGATACAAAATGATATGCAGAGTGTATATCAAATTTAAACATGTAACAACCTGGTTCAAAATAATTAAGTGCTACTTTGATATCATCATATTTTACAGACTGTTTCCACAAATGCAAATTTACATGTCTCAAATCAAGAATAAGTCTTTTCTTGCCATTAGATTGAATTGATACAGTCAACGGATTTACAACAGTAGGAATTCTATCACACTTTTCTACAAGTCCTCTTAATAATAAGTCTGTTATGGCATCAGAAACAAATTTACCCTCACTAATCGCCGATCGATTATTTTTCAATACACAAGAAGGAGGCAAAGTCATAAATGGAATTTTATATCCGTGCTCTATAACGTCTAATATATAACTACAAGAACCTATATTTTTCCAAAATTCTAAATTTTGTTTCAATCTGTCTTTCACAATAATAGATTTTTGTCCTTGCTCGTACTCAAAATAATCGTGCGTAAAGTCTTTACCATGTGATTCAAAACATAAACAAGTTTCAATAATATTATTATACTCATCTTTTAATCCGGCTTGCTCATTTTCTGTTGGGGGTGTCAACTGTTGACTGGTTTGGTTTGCTGGACACGTGTGGACAATTTCTCCTAAAATGGGTGAATTCACCGCAGGCGAAACAGCTTCCTTGTTGTTTCTTGAAGGGACGAAAAGTAGATGTCCCTGGTTGTGGATAAGCTAATGGATGTAACAAATGTTGACTTCCCCATGGATATTGTGGTACTTTCCCTGTAGTAAAACTGCATGTTGAAATACCGGTAGTATTTTTCACTGGCGGAGTAGTAGTTTTCTTCTGTTGAGTACGTTTGCGCTTACGTAGAGCTTTATTTTCTGCCTTGGATATCTTATGCTCATCTTCGCTGTCACTAGCTACTGGGTTGGTTTCATATTGTCGTACCGTTTCCCAACCGCACTCTGAAGTATCGGCTATGCGTATAAGTTTATTCCTTTTATGAATTTTACCACCTGCTTCGTTTAATAGTTCATTCACATAGTCCATTTTATGGTTTTCAATTCCCCATTTAATTTGACTCAAAATGTCAGAAATTTCAGAGTTGAAATTGAATTGCACTTTATTACCTTCGTACTTCCAATGAATCTCTTTTTCTTTCAATTTCTTCACTTCGGACTTCACATTGAAGTTATTTCCTTTCACATCCTCTCTTAGTGAATTCAGTTCATGCCGTTGATGCGACAATTGTTCTAAAACCTGCTCAAGTTTAGCATTTACATCGTTGTCCATCGTGAAAATAAAAAATTTGTGAGTGTTCAGTACAGCCGCCCAAAGCTGAATGTCCTTTCAAATACTTTAGAATCGCACGATAATTTGTGCGATGAAACACGATGTTTCATTGGTTTATACTCTACATAACAACTTTGAATTAACCAATCAAAGATCTTAACATGATATCAAAGGAAAATATTTTCCGCCTAATTCGCTTCGCTTAACCGGCAGAAAATACATTATAACATTCTTGTTGCGTAGCAAATCGCTTAGTGCCCTAAAGAAAAGCTATTTCGACCAATACAGATGGCACATATGATCTAATTTACTATTTCGATTCCGGTAAATAGACTAGAAAAAAACCAAAAGGATATTTATAAAAGTTTAAATGTAACTGATTATGATATCTTTAAGATATTGAAATTGTTACTATTAATCTGATATTATGTAAACTTGTATATTTTATCATTAGTATAACAGTATCAATGTTCGTGTACAAATTTCCTTTTTTGTTTCTTATTCTTGTTTATATATGTCATCGTATTGTAAATATTTATTTCTTTATCTCTATTCATATATTTTATATTGACTATATGATTATCTCTATAGTTGGACATACTAAGTCACCAGTTAATACAAATTCAAGAAAACAAGTTGCAGCTTTTGAAACAGATATACCAGTATAAATATTTTGTTTGATACAAAGTACTGGAAGATATTTTGTATATTTGTCAGTATGTATTTTGCAATATAATTCAATGAAGTACACTATACAAAGAAGTTTTGTCTCGTTTAAAGTCATGTAGTTTTTATATAAAATTATACATTTGAGCACAGACAATGCCAAACATAGGAAATAATTGCTATCCATTACCGGTTATGATGTATGTCTGCTAAACACATGCGTATCATCGAAACTTATACATAAACCAATGTATCAATATTCTTGAAAGCAATTGACTGTCTGATAAAAATGCTTGAGGTGTCGATATAAACGAGAAACAAAGCATCTTATACTTGTTACATTGATAAATCATGCTTTGATTTAATAAATCTCAGACAAAAAGCATCACGAAAGATCAATTTTCGACTGCGCCATTATGCATGCGTTTATATTTTGGTGATTATGTCGATGTAACTAAATAGCTCCCATCACATATTCTGGTAATAATTCCTGTGGTTTTTGTACATAGTGTCGACTTTCTTACAAGATAAGTGTTCTCCCTAAAAAGGTGATACCAAAGATTTTGGTATATAAAATGTTCAGTTAAGCTGTCAAGGTGAATCAATTTTCATATATACATTTACATGATTATTCGGCCTACATTCTTTAATTATAGAGAAAATGCAAACCAATTTACATGAACAGAAGTACAAATCAATTATAACTGAATTTCATTACCTAGACTCACGAAATTAGAAGAGAATGTTGATAAATAAATAATTAAACATTAGTGGCGCTTTTTACAAAAAAATCATACGATAATAATCATCGTATGTCAAAGCAAGAAACATTAATATTACTGTCATTTTTGGTCAAACAATTCCAAGTGAATTATGTAGATTATTGTATACCTTTTCAACATCATATTATAATATTCATGTTTATTATCCTTCTGATTTGGAATTGCAAAATTATGAATTTGACTTACGATAACTTTTTTCGTAAAAAATTTGTGAAAAGACGTAAATATATAAAACATAAAATATAGTACTAGAATATAAAACGAAGACGCTTGCTGATTTCCGACAGAAATATGATATGGTCTGAGTTGTTAAGATGAGACTGTATATTATTTTCATATCGAACTAGAAAGGAGATACTAAACAAGCATTGACAAATAGCAAATATCAGTAAAAAAGGGCACGATTAAATAGTTCGCGTATAGTATGAGGGTACACACCACGTGCTTATTACAATATAACGTTTGCATCAGTAAAACATACTAGACAAATGCTTAATTTTTCATTGTAAAAAGGAACAATATTTTGATTGCTTTTTGGGGTTTTTGTACATTGTGTCTTTAACAACGTTTATAACACATTCCGGATAATATCGTGCTAGACCCACCATGTACAGAAATAACAAAATATGTTAATTATGTAAAGAATGAATACCAAAGACCAAAGTTGGCACTGTAAAAACTATTATGTGTTGCTTATTAACCCAAACAGTATTACAAGGTCAATAGTATAAATATTTTGGAGAGATTGCCGATGATGGGCGTGATATGACAAATGAATTATTATGAAACAATCATATCTTAACTAAGAATTACAAATTCAGTATAGAAATACATATTGGTTTGATATAAATAAATATATTCATTATATTTTGAAATGTTTTTACCACATTTCACAAAGCAGTTGTTGAAATATTGGTTGGAGTTAAGACATGTAAGTTAAATTGAATTTAACAAAACGCTAGGTTTTATCACATAAACAAATACTATCTAAAACAGTATAATACGTTTGAGCGGCTTAAGTCGCTATTATTTGTGACAAAACCACAACTTTAGCTATTGAAGCCATTTTAGTAAGCCGGACCGCTTGATTGATTTCACACCGGGGCAAGATGATCGGTGGTCGGTTAACGCTGGTACGTAAGCCATCCTGGTAAATCAAGTCGGCCCAAACAGTTTAACGCGTATATATAATAAAAACAACAATACTGTTTATATTAATTTTATATTTACTTAAGGCATACCTTACTGTAGAGTTATTGAAGCTTTAATGATTTATTTATAGTGTTTTAAATACAGAATTAAAAGCGGGAGTTGGTATACAGATGTAACTTGATATTTTGTCGTCTTTTCAAACATTATCCATTCTTAAACCACAGCTGTGACGTCATCCCATTGTATTCATAGTACCGTTTATCTAATAATGTACAGGTAACCGTCCAATATTAAGATTACTCGTCCATTATCTGACGTGTTTAGACAATATCTAACGTGTAAGTCTAATATTGGACTACACGCTAAATATTGTCCAAACACACCAGATAATGAACGTGTAACCTCGATAGCGAACGATTACCTTTTCAATGTATTTCATAAAAAAGCAAAGAAATGAATGAAGTTGTTTTTTATTTATTAAACAAAAATTTACAAATATACTAAAAATTGCATTTTTTTACTTTGCCCCTTCGAATGAAGACATCAATTTCAACCATGTAATTCCTATATACATTTGTCAACGTTGTGCTGTCGTTTCCTGAAAATTGAGAAGAAATACCTAAGTTTAGCATGATTATACTTAGACCAGAACTAGATTTTAACAACCTTTTAATACATAATCAGTCCAACACTGTAAGCCATTCCTTGCCAATGGTTCAACATATAAAGTTTTGTCTTCTTATATAAGAACGCGTGATAAGAACAAAATATAGGGTTATTTAAAATAATTGCTGAACGAAATTCGTCATCAGGCCAAAAATGTTTAAAAAATAGTTTAAATAAAAGTTACATTGCATTTAGTATGCTGTGATCCTGGCGTCCCCTTTGTGTCTTATTGAGCAATGCCACAGACAATATCATGGCAGAGATAGGTAATTCTTGTACTAGACCACAGAAACATTGAAGCCAATGCCTAAACTTCCAGCGTTACCAAAATGACATTAAAACATCACCTACCATCAATAATATGAAATTATTACTGTCGGAAATAATGACCATTTGCGTAACGACCTCTCCCCGTGATAAAACGATCATGGGTTTGAGCCACGAACCGAACATAAATTGATACGTAAAAAGAAAGACACACGTTTTGCATACGAAGGATGTATGAATAAACAGAGAACTTTAACGTTGCGTCAGTATTTATTTATTTATTTATATTGGATTTAACGCCGTATTAACACAATTTAGGTCATTTCACGGCGTCCAGCGCACCTAACCTAGCTTTCCTGGACCATTGTCTATAACCAGTACTCACCTACCCTTCCACAAGGCCGGAAACTTCTCCATATTATCTAATCAATGGAGGAAAATCGACATATATGTCAAATTTTCATGGAAGGGTATAACCTCCCCGGGTGGGATTCGAACCCGCACCCCCTCGGGCACGAGTATCCAAATCCCGGCGCGCTACCAACTGCGCTATCGACCCGGGTTACGTTGCGTCAGAGCAACGCTAATTATTTGATGCACGCATGGCCCAGGATCTCCATTTGGCTTCACTATAATTGTTAACCTAATATAAATTTGCATTGATATTTCTAACTTACCATTACCCTGTTCCTCTAAAATAAGTTTCTCATCAAGTTCATTAGAAATCAGCCATGTGTCAGGCCGTTGCTAATATCGTTTCTTGGACATGACTGGAATCAGTTGATAATCCTCCTTAAACACCACATTTTGTATACATTGCAACCATTTTAATGTATGTATCTCCGAACGAATGTATTCCGAGGTATAAACAGTATATCCAAAAGAAAACACCAACTTTAATTCCAAAGATAATTTAGATCTTTCAAACATATTACAGGTTTATAAACTAAAAATATCCGACTAAACGAAGAACTGAAACGACCACCGTCTTAACTACACTTAATTTTTTATGTGAAAGATTCTGCACGAAAATCTCGTGAACAAACATTCGTTAAATTGTCGGACTAGAGGGGCACCATATGGGAAACAATTAATATTTTCTATATTTATTCAAATTTGATAAACATATGATTTAAATGTATAAGTCTGAAATAGTTATCTGCAATAGGTGTAAAGTAAAAATGGTTTTGTATTATTATAATTATTATGTTGGTGAGCTGTGCTTTAAGTAAGATATACCCCTCGAGCAGCCAATATGTTAGACATTGGATACGCTTCGGCGCTAACGCGCCTCAGCTATCCAATATCTAACATATTGGACAGCTCTCGTGGTATATCCCTTACATAGTTGTCACAATACATGTAAAATACTTGTCTAGCAAGTTTCTAATTCTAAATTTAATTTCTTAATTGTATACACCTATTGATAAAAGCGGAAGTATAAAATGTAAAAGATTTTTAAAGTTGTTTCTAGTGGACTAGCTTACTTTTATAAAATATTCAGAATATGAAAATGTATAAACAATATCATAACAAAGCAGTTTATATCAGAACGTATACTTAAAATATAAAATGTATATGAGGATTATTGTGAATTTGTTTATTGTTAGTAGCTGGAACGTTAAAGGTAATACTTGTTTTTTAATAATGCCTTTATGACAAAATTACTTGATAAGTTAACATCGAATTTATTATGTATTTTTTATCATGATATTTCTACTTTTGTAATTATTTTGTATAATCTATATTGACAAATAACGCCTCAGTAAAGAAGTAGAGGTTTGGTTTATCTATTTATAATAATTAAACTTGTAAACTTATTATAAATGTATCAGGAATTCATATTAGTACTTAATGCTGTCAGGTATGATATGATATAATAAAATTAATTTATATTTTTATACATCAATTATGTGAACCGGGCATGTTTTAAACTTTTATTTTTTTTGGAGGAAGTCAGAGTCATCCTGATGTTTCAATAACAAGTTTCCAACATAAACCCTTGAGTCATTGATTGAATTAAATTGATAGCTTACCCTAACATATAGACATTGTAAATTTTACTTTATATAAGTTTAAATCACATGCACTTCCGTCAATAAAATAGATGTTCTGATCTGCGTAGGACCATGCATCAATAATAAACTGAGCTTACTTCTGTACATCAGGGATTCTATATAACAGGGATTTGTAACGAAAATCTTTTTTGATTTTTTTTCGGTCGTCACTGTCTATAACTGGCTAAGCAGGCTGTTCCAGAGTTCGGAAACTTGATTTATGTTTTTGTACATGTCCTCCATGCAACTTGTGATTATTTTGAAGTTTTTGATAACAAATTGTTGCAATTATGACTGAAAATATGGCTTTAGGTGATGTAAAATAGAGCTAAATGACAGATCGGCGCGAATGCATTATTTTGTGAAACAGTCTGTGAGCGTAATTAACCTCAAAATCATCTAGAAACACAATTTTTCTAACATTTATGCCAATTTGAATGGTACTGCTACAAAATTTCACGTGAATACCTTTATTTAAATTTGTTATACTTGTTATCCATATGGGCCGAAATAATAGCGACTACAGTGAAATTTGATGAAAATCTATTAAATTTACTTATCGTTACAAATCTCTGTTATATAAAATCCCTGTGTAAATTAACTGTATTTATAGCACCCGGCTAGCTCAGTTGGTATCACGCAAGTCTACTGATCGGTGTCGTGGGATCGATTCTCGGATAGAGTATACTTTCGTCGAGTTTGGTCATGAAATTATTTCTATGGCCATTCTCCCTTATACCAATGAGTTTTAATTATGCATTTTTCAATCCCTGACTACAGTATGCGCTTAGTAGTTGGTTAACAGCTAATTCCAGAGATTTAGTCTGTACAGGAGGAGTAAGTAGGTTGAATGACCGCCCTTAAATGACATATACAGTGTGTTGCTAAGTCTGAGCAGCAGAACAAAAACAACGTATATTTATAGACTTAATCACCAACATTTAGCGTATTGGCTGTTTACTGACCACATGACAAGAAATAAGCTATTTCAAATGAATATTTAAACTTGCATGAGTGTAAGGTTATTTACTATGCGAAGAAAAAATCAAGTGAAGTGTTAAGTTGTTAAGCTTTTTCAATTATTTACCATTTATGTTAAATTTCAGAAAGTCATGGATTGGAACCTTGTCCATCAAATGTTAAAAGTAAGTGTACTACATCAAGTTAATCTAAACTGATCTAAACATTGAAATTGGTTCTTTTATCAAACAGTATGCGAACTTGTAAGTAAAGATTATTGATTTTAGAAGCACCACGACTGCGCTATTTATTGAACAGTAATAAGCGCCGACCTGTACTGTGTGTAAGCAACATATGTGTAAAATGACACTTCTAGAATCTAGATAATTATAAACATTCAACATATTCATCAAGCTAAACAATTATGAGATTGAACTAGTTAGGATATTTATCATTATGTTTAACAATCCTAGATATTGACAAACGATAAAATATTTTGTATCATTACAGTTCTCTTCATATGTACTGATGACAAATTGAATGATCTAACCAGTGTATATGTCAGCACTAGACATGCACCTCTACAACAAGCTATTGAATGTACATGTACTATATCGCCATTAGTTTCATCTGATTATTCATTACATGTCGAGGGAGGTTCTGCATACCATGATGAAAACACAAATTTTACGTTTGAATTTAATGGTGTAACTATTAAGGACAACACAAATTTTAAAGGCGCTACAATAGTAGATTTAACAGGAGAAACAGTTCTCAAGTATTCAGTACCAATCGATGATACTATCTCAGTTTGTTTATATATTGGAGGTAAGTATAATAGTTAAAAGTTTTATGCGGATGTTTATTATGAAGAAAAGCACGTATATGAAAATGACATGGTGATATAAAATGGACATATTAAAACAACGTTTCTGATAAAAGCATAAATAAAGTATTGTAGTAACAAGATTTTCTAAAACATTCTAAAAATACTTCTACTACAAAATGTTGATCATCCTATTTTGAAAATTGTTATATTAAAAATTGTTTAATACTGATAGCTGGTAACAAATTAAAATACTTTATATTATTTAATATACACTGCATATTATTGATATCATAGGTTGGGAATCAATTATTAAAGCAATAAAAATGTTAATAACTGTCAAAGTCACCACTACCATATATTACAGATATACTTATATATATCTCAGCCTTTACAGATCAGGACAATTTTAATATCGCATGCAGAAGTGATCTGATTCTTGAAACTTCAAAAACAACTTCAACATCGACAACCAGAGCATCAACAACTGGGTTTATTGAAGTGATACAAACATCCAAGAAGGACAGTTCTGACATGACTGGAACAAGAACATCACTAACATCAAATAGTAACCACTATACAAAGCCTGTTATTTCAACAGATGGTATTGATACAAACACAAAGTCACAAACAAACAACAACAACACTGTAGAAGACAATTCAACATTGATTGGTAATTACATAAGTAATTTTAGTAACGAAGTAATACTTTTATAGTCTTCAATTTTATTTACATGTAAATTATTTTCTATTGCAATGTATATAAATTACAATTGCAGTTTATTCGATGACAATGTCGTTTCATAATACATTCTCATGTTGAACAGTTTATCATTTAAATTAAAAGTGTCAAAATGTTAACTATCTTACATTAAATGAATTAAGTTAAATATCAGTATTGCATTCTTACATGCTTTCTATTGATTTCATTTCACACAAGTATCACAGTAAAGCTACTAGTCATATATTATTGTTGTAAGTTGTACATTATACTAATCACTTTCGACTCCGCGTCCTGGTCCCTTAGTACTTAACTAGAATAAATTTCTTGCTCAAGTAAACAACCGTTATGGGTAAGTTTTTTATGGTACTTGAACCAAGGCGGAGCTGGTTATTTTATTGTTGTAAGTTGTACTTTATATTACTTTCAGCGGCTGTTATTGGCGCTATTTCTGGCACGGTTTTCACTATTCTAGTAGTGGTCACAATAGTGTATTGTAAAAGGTACGTCAATTTGTCATGTCTATACTGTTTTGTTAAAGTTAAACATGTATTGAAAATGTATCCTGTATCAAAAATACTACTATTTTTATCATCTCCTTTTAAATGTAACCACGGATTTAAGATTCATATTGACTTGAAGGCAGTTGTCGAATAAGCGAAATTTTATAAAAGGTTATACAAATCTCCGCCATGTTAGGTTTCCTCAAATTATATTTTGTATATTTTTTTTCATAAACTACTCCTGCATATTTTATAACAAAAATACTATCTAAAAAGGCATTCCTATTTGCTTTCTGTCAGTGTGTGAGGTTCTTACTAATATGTTTTCAAACTCCATTTCATTTTTTAATGTTCACAGTTTGGTCGTTTAATAATAATATTTTATATACGATGATAAATAAAGAACGATTATGCAAGTGCATTTAGATATTTAAAGCAAATAGAAACATCATAATAATAGTTATTCATTTAAGCTCTTAATCAGTAGATAATGATGTATAAAATTTTTAATTAAACACATACATGAATTATAGTACGTTTTTAGGAAGAGAAGATCTATGTCAAATGAAGGCTCTCAACCAACCAGTTCTTCTACAGTCAACCTTGGTGACAATCCTGGCATGCAGCAGAATCAAGCTTATGAATATTTAAATGATGTTCAACAAAATCAAACGCCCTATGACACTCTCGTGGTATCTCAGGATACACTAAATGACAATACATCCCCGACTTTAAACTATGAAAATATGAGAGTAGACATTACATGCCAGAACGTAAGTGCCGACAATTCTGAGTCATACTACAACCTTCCTAGACATCAAACCGCTCATAGTAAAGACTTAGAAAACGTTGAATCAGTTGACAATGATGTTATAACATATGAAAATACAGACGTTGGTGCTACAGGCATTGAAGGAAACATCGATAGATAGACGACACGATGAGACCATTCCATATATAACTTTACTATGTCATAAATAGACGTTCGGTATTGTAAATAGACTGAAAATAAAGGAAGAGAAACCATGTATATTGAACTTATCATGGGATGTTTCATGTACTGAAATCGATAAAGACAAACACAATATTCAAGCAAGAATATTGAACTAATTGTATAAATTCGTCAGTGTTCATTACTCTGTATCTTGTTTCTTCTAATTTTATTGCACATATATTTTCATGCACATGCATGTACATACATTTGTTATATATTGACTACTTAATAATTATCACTAGTTGGACAGGTCAAGACACCTATGTGACATATCTAATAAAATATTTAACAACTATGTATTATTTGCCCTGTAAAGTGGCAAATTCACTGCACAATACTGCACCATCTATTTAATAAAACAGAGAAACAACATCTGTATATAACACTTATTGGAACTATGGCCAATACCAAATTTCTGCGCTCTTATTGGTTACCAAAACAGGGCAATATCAGTTACAATTATCGCATAAAATGACGGCCATGTAGTTTGTTGATGGAGTTCAAACCCAATTTATAGTTGTTTATTCCCGCAGAGACCAGTAGCAGTCATATATTTGACATAGTGGAGTCGGCAGTACAACCGACCCCTTCCATAAAGAACAAAAATGTGCTTCTTATGGAAAAAGTTGGCAAGAACAAATGAGATAGACAAAAACAGGAAAAGTTGCAAGCTGAGTCTTTCCACGTACGTTTCTAAGTAAAATATTTCAAATGACATTAAATAAAAAGAAAAAGAAGAATCTGGTTGCCGCTATTTGATCTCAAAATCTCCCTGGAGTATTAAAATCCTAACTGTGCTAAGATTATAAAACGATATGACAATTTATCAGCTGGTTTGACAGATCACTTACTTTATAAGTTGAGAGTTTATTTGTTATACCTTACACATGATATTATTTTATATGCTACACACATAAGCTGCATTCATTGAGACAAAATTTAATTATTCAAAAATTAGTTACAATTCAATGTACGTATTTATTCAATATTGCTCAGGTAAAACCACGACCATCTTTTTTTAAAATTTGCTTGTCTTTATCCAAACAATTTTTATAAGAAATTCTCCTAATGATGCATGAAGTTTAGAATATAAAACAAATTATTTCTTACTATAAAACGTTTCGTTAGACCCAATGAGCACAACTATTTACGAAGTAGTACATTTTAGAAGAAGCACCTATAATATAAAATGTATATAAAGAGGAGTTTAAAACATATATGGAACAACAACGTTCCAAAAACATACCTTCTATACTGTCAGAAAGGAAAGGGGAAGATGATGGTGTGTGTCTAAAATCCGCTAAAAAAATAAAACAAAACGTAGTTATCATGTCTTAAGTAAAATGCAAGTAATAAAAATGTATATAATACTCCAATTTAATCAAAGCACTGAAAGTGCTGTAGGAACGATTCTTGAAAGCGTGTAGGAACTTTGTCTAAGATATAATTTAATAATTATCACAAATAATTAGTTGTTAGATCAAGAGCATAATATTATCAAAAATCTTGCAAATTTAAAGGTATTGAAAGTAAAATACACAACAAAATTATACACTTAAAATTTAGTAATTGTCTTTTCGTGCTGTGACTAGTTAGCTCTTCTGTAGAACTTTGAGGTAGATTCTCTGCAAACTTTTATCTTGATGCTGCTAAGTAATGTTGAACTTCTAGCAAATACTTACATGGATGATATAGGTTTTGGGGAATTAAAGTCAAAGATTTGCTGAAAGTCGAGCACGAAATTATTTGCATGAATTTATATATCAAAATGAAAGCGACTAACAGATAAAGACATGAATGAGGGGGCGTGACGTTTGCATTATTTACATGATGTTATTTTCGCATCTTTTCCATTCCATTCGTCATATTTAAGTCGATATTGAGATCTTTAATCTGATTACACAAATTACCCATATTTATCACTAGAAAGTGTCTGGTGTCCACATTTAAGGTGCTTTGTAATTATTAAGTGTGTGTATGTCATTGACAATGTTTTCCTATAGAACAGTGAAAATAGTAATGAATACACCGTGTTTTGGTCACAAAAACTGATTACAAGGGGAGCGTATGGTTTAAGGTACCTAACACTCCTGGGCCATGCCTTAATTTGACATTAAAAATGAACATCAATTTGTGTGAAAAAGTCACATGCTCTGATAATCAGTGGTATCGGCTCAAATGCTGTTTATATTTAGGTAGTCTATTTTGATTAATGAAATAGCGCATATTTTTGTAAGCCATTAGTCTTTCATTTGAGGAATTCATTTATAGGGTGCGAACAAAATTGTCTGTGGCTTAAAGTAAAAATGTTATCTGCAAAGTGGACCATTTTAGAAGTTTATAACCTAGTACATCACGCAGTTATTAACAGAATCCCCAGCACATGTCATTTTGACGCCAGAAAGGCAATTTTGTCTGACACAGATTCTCCGGGGGTGTTTGAGCCTAAACATATGAAAAAAATATTTTGGTGATTTTTTTACTTTTTGGTCACTTTTACACTAAGATTTAGTGATTGATACCATCAATTTATAAATGTGAAAAATTAACAATTTTAATGAAACAAAATTTTCCAAAATTGCTGAAAAAGTGGCACTTTTTTGAGAATCAGTGGTATCGCCAAAATGATGAATATTTTAGGTAGTCCATATTGTTTCATGAAATTGCGCATATTACTTAAAAGTCATTAGTCCTTCATTTCACGCATAGATTTGGTGGTGTGAAACAACATTTTGTACCTTTTAGGTTACAATGGAAGGGATCGGTACAACTCAAACCGAATCCAACTCAACCCGAGACAACTCAACCCGTAAGCCGAGACAACTCAACCCGTGGACAACTCAACCCGTGGACAACTCAACCTGTATGATATATATAATTAGTTATTCATCATAAATGATGAGTGATCAACAATATTGCTATTTAAATTCTTTAATCTTGTTATAAGTCGAATGGTTTCGGCACACTTCAATCATAATTATATCTTCAAGAAGTTTATTTTGACGGTTCGACATACTAGTTATACGAGTACAAGTATGATTAATTGCATTTACAATTACAATGTATCAATAATCACTTTCTAATTAATTCAACATAACAACTTCGCGCTTTAAAAACATTACAATAAAGACGTTCAATTCTATTTTGTTTATCTCACATCACACAATTTTTACAGTCAATTTGAAGATTAATTTCAAAATAATGTTCAATAATCGGTTAAACATGTGCTGAGTCTTACAGTATATGAGTACTACATTTTTTGTATACAATACATACAATTCAATTGACACAATACTTATGCAATCTCTAAGTACCATTACTGCACTTTATCCACAAATATCTTCAATTCTTGATAGAAATATATTCATTTTCACTCTTTATTGTTAATACAAAATAACCAACTAGATTATATATCAAACTATCATAATATATTTTACGGGTTGAGTTGGCCACAATTAAAGTATGAATATATTTCATTCCATCAAATAAATAAATCATTTATTACTAACAGGATTTGAGTTTTCTTTTTTGTAAGTCTCTAAGCAGTCATTTATTAAGTTGTAGAAATATTCTTTAGAACAGATCGACCTATCATTGTTTATGGTACAGTATGATTCGCAATCACTTGGTATAAAACTTAGTTCTTGTGATTTATTTGATATGAGCATTTTATTCAATAAGATCATATAAAATATTGATACAAAATTAAGTGAGATTTAGATGCTTTATTTTTAACTCCATAACTCTAATAAAATGTCGAACCGATTCAATTCTTTTGAATTGATGACAAATCGATAGTTGATACCTCCGTGTGAATTCCACGTTAATTCAAAAATGAAATTTGCACAAGGTTGTTGTTACAGTTGACATTGATAATATAACAACTGTAAATATGGTGGATAATTATGATTGAAGTACATATTGTTTATGTCATTGAATAAGTAAAGCGAGATGACAACTCTAAGAGACATTACAATATAACTATTCTGTGACATAACAAATCGCTTAGTGACGTAAAGAAAAGCTATTTCGACCAATACAGATGTCACATATGATCTAATTTACTATTTCGATTCCGGAAAATAGACTAGAAAAAGAAACAAAAGGATATAAAGGTTTAAATGTAACTGATTATCATATCTTAAGATATTGAAATTATTACAATTAAACTGATATTACGTAAACTTGTATATGTTATCATTAGTACAACTGTATCAATGTTCGTGTGCATAGTTTTTTTGTTTCTTATTCTTGTCTATATTTGACATCGTATTGTAAATAATTATTTCTTTATCTACATTCATATATTTATATTGACTATATGATAATCTCTTTAGTTGGAAACCCGGGTCGATAGCGCAGATGGTAGCGCGCCGGGATTTGGATACTCGTGCCCGAGGGGGTGCGGGAGGTTATACCCTTCCATGAAAATTTGACAATAATGTCAATTTTCCTCCATTGATTAGATAATATGGAGAAGTTTCCGGCATTGTGGAAGGGTAGGTGAGTATTGGTTATAGACAATGGTCCAGGAAAGCTAGGTTAGGTGCGCTGAACGCCGTCAAATGACCTAAATTGTGTTGATACGGCTTTAACTCCAATAAATAAAAAAATAAAAAATAAATTAATAGGACATACTAAGCTACCAGCTAATACAAATTCAAGAAAACAAGTTGCACTTTTATATACCAGTATAAATATTTTGTTTGGTACATAGTACTGGAGGGTATTTCAAAGAAGTATTGTATATTTGTCAATATGTATCTTGAAATATAATTCAATAAAGTATACTATACAACAAAGGTTTTGTCTCGTTTAAAGTTATGTAGTTTTCATAAACACATTTGAGCACAGGCAAAGTCAAACAAAGGAATGTCTTTATATTTTGTTTTTTTTTGTCGATGAAACAAATTCGCTTCATCACATATTTTTTATTATTCCTGTGGTTTTCGGACATATTGTCTACCTTCTTCCAAGATTACTGTTCTCGCTGAAAAGGTGATAACTAGTGATAACAAAGATTCTGGTGTATGAAGTGTTCAGTACAGCTGGCATGGTGAATCAATTGACTCATGAAAGTAGCAGCAAATGTGTATACATAAATAATATACCATAAGTGGTATTTTCACAAGAATCTTACAAAAAAAATAATCGTATGTCAAAGCAAGAGAGATCAGTATTAACGTCATTGTTTGGCTAATTCCACGCATTATTGAATTATGTAAATCATTGTATTCCTTTTGAGCATCATATAAAATTTTATGATTATTACCCTTCTGACTTTGAATTAAAATAATAAATTTGACTTATGATGACTTTTTCGAAAGAATTTTTGTGAAAGATGTAAATATACTCAGCAAAAATAAAAACTTTACATACTAAATTTCCCATTTTGACAGGTTATTCTTCTCAAAGATTCACACATATTGATTGGCCTGTCAATACACTCCCAGTTTTGATAATCCCATCCTGGCACACCTCGCTCGCTTTGCAGGATTTTACATTTCCGGTTTTCAACACTAACCACGTGTTGTCACCTCATTGTGTGTTTCAAGTAAAATCACTTACAGAGAAACATTAACGGTTGCTCACAAACAAGAAATATAAACATTTTTGGAATTTTCATTATTCTTAATTATGCCACGGCTCTCTGAAAATTAGAGAAATCAGGCTTTTGGCATGCTGAATGCCGGTGCTATGGTAAATGATGTTGCGCAGCAATTTGATTGCTCGAGTCAAACCATACACAACCTTGTTAGTCGCTATACAGCTACTGGCTCCTTACGTGACCGCCAAAGACCAGGCAGGGAGCGTGCGACGTCACTTAGAGCCGACCGCGCGATTACGTTAGCTCACTTACGTAATCGTTTTTGCCAGCTACAGTTACTGCTCGGCAGATAGGGGTCTCTGCTCAGACTATCCGAAACCGTCTGAGGAAATCACACTTTCCACTTCGGGCTCGCAGACCTTAAACTGAACCGCTTCTAACGGCACGTCATAGGGCTCAAAGACTGGCCTGGTGTAGATGGCATTGCCTTTGGAGGCGAGCCCAATGGAACAATGTGATTTTCTCAGATGAGTCTCACTTCAGGGTTAGCTTTGCAGACGGTAGAGTGAGAATATACCGTCGCAAAAATGAAAGATTTGCCCAATGCTGCGTCAGGGAAGCAGGCAAGTTCGGTGGCGGCAGCGTCAGGGTCTGGGGAGGAATCATGGGTAACCAAAAGACAGAACTTGTGGTTGTTCAGGTACATGTCAATGCGCAAGGCTAAAACGATTTTCTCCGCAATTATTTGCTCCCATTTATGCAGAACCATGGACCTCAGACAATCTTTCAACATGATAATGCTAAACCCCATACTGCCCGAGTAACCACAGCCTTCTTGGCAAACAATAATGTGAACGTCTTACCCTGGCCAGCATTCTCCCCGGATCTTAACCCCATTGAACACATATGGGATGAACTCGGGCGCAGGGCACGAAAGAATCACCAAATCAACAACACTCATGACCTGAGACAGGCTTTGCTGTTAGAATGGCAGGCAATTCCGAATGACGTCATTAGACATTACGTCAACTCTATGAGAAGCAGAATATTGGCTTACATCAACAGCAATGGTAGTCATACACGCTACTGACAAGCTCCTGTTGACATTGTCTTTTAAATCTCAAATTTAATACCGAAAATCACACAAGGTCCAAGTTTTACCACTTTCGATATTTTTTTAATTGACCCTACCTCAGTTGACTTCACATTTCAAATTACTCTGTGGGAGAATAGTAATGAAATTCACAAAACTGTTGGCTAATTGATCAATGTAAAACACGCTGTTAGTAGTTTTATGGTGCATTTAACCAAAGCAAAAATATTCCGTTTCCAATTCCATGTAAAGTTTTAATTTTTGCTCAGTATATATATGTGTAATATACATAAAAAACTGTACTACAATAGAAACGAAAACGCTTGCTATTTTAAACAGAAATATGATATGGTATATGGTCTGAGTTGTATAGATGAGACCGAATATCACGGTCATATAGAACTAGGGAGCAGACACTTATCAAGTATTGACTATCAAAATTTACGTCAATAAGGCACGACTATATAGTTCACGTAAAGTAAAACTTAATACACAATTGCTTAACTTCTCATAGTAAAAAACAATATTTTGATTGTTTGAATTTATAAATTGTGCATTTATCAATGTTTATAAAACATACCGGAGAATATCTTGCTTGGTCCATTGTGTACAGAAATAAGTAAAACGGTTTATATTTTGTAAACAATATCAAAATACCAAAGTTGGCACGGATATATCAAAATACTAAACTGAGCTACTTGTTAACCAAAACATAAACACAAGATCAATAGCAAGAACATTTTTGGAGAGATTGCTGAGAATGCCATGATGACTGCTTTCAAATGGTCTAAAATTTTTACTTTAATGTCATTTTACCTACTTTGAGTATTGCATAAAGGTAAGACAATACACTCAGTGATAACTAAATAAAGCAAATAAACTTGCATGAAGTTAGCAAAACTAAATAAGAATGACTGATTCAGTAAAAGAATATATTGGTTTGATATAGGTTAAAATATACTATTTATTATTGACAAGTTTTTATCTTATTTCACAAAGAAACATTGTTCATTTTATATGTGTAAATGAACTATAAAATGAATGTAGCTACCTAATGGTTGAGAGTTAAGACATGTATGTAAAATTGAATTTAACAAAACGCATGATTTTATCACGTAAACAAATACTATCTAATAACAGTGTAATCTCAGGTTAACAAAGGGCCGCCTTGATTTGCCTAGGTGGCTAAAGCCGGCGTACACCGATTCCTGACCGGGCACCGGCAAATCACTTTATTTGTTCTGAGATTAGGCCGAAACCATTAGCCGGCGTACGCCGATTAGGTCCTGTACGTTTGAGCTGCGATGCGCAAGCGAGTGACAAATATGGCTGAAAATGGCTCATTCTCATCCTCGTCATCACTCATTATTAATTCGCTATTTTTTGACACAATCACAACCGTAGCTATTGAAGTCATTATAGTGAGCCGGAACGCTTTCAAGATTCACTTCACACGAGGGCAAGACGATCGGTAATCAGATAACGCCGGCTCGAAAGCCGCCCTGGCAAACCAAGTGGGCCCAAACAATTTAACGAGTATATATAGCTATTTTATATTTACTTTAAAGCATACCTTAGTGTATAGTTATTGAAGCATACATGATTTATTTATAATGTTTTAAATACAGAATTAAAAGCGGGAGTTAGTATACAGATGTAACTTGATATTTTCTCGTCTATTCAAACATTATCCGTTCAAATTGTACAAAATGCATGTAAAATACTTGTCTAACAAGTTTCTAATTTTAAATTTTGTATACTCCTATTATTAAATGCGAATGTACAAAATATAAAATATTTTTAAAGTTGTTTCCAATGAATTAGCTTACTTTAATAAAATATTCAGAATATGAAAATGTATATATAACATAATTACAAAGTAGTTTATATCAAAACGTTTATAATGTATATAAGGATAATCGTCAATTTGTTTATTGTTAGTAGCTGGTACATTAAAGGTAAGACTTGATAAATTTAATAATGATTTATACATTTGTATATTGCAGTACTTGATAAACATATATTTTATTATCTAGTTTTATCATAATATAACTATAATATTGTAATGATTGCGTATTGTTAATGGTCTAACTATTGTATATTACATACTGACAAATAACACATAAATAAAGTGGTAGTGGTTTGATTAATCTATTTAAAATAATTAAACCCCATGTAAATCTATTGTTGGTGTGTTAATTTAAATACTACATGTTGTCAGATATGGCATAATAAAAATATAATTAGTACATATTGTATTTTATAAATCAATTATGTGAACCTGACATGCATCAGTTTTGGACTATACAATCAATATTTGAACATTAAGGACTTACTTCTTTACATAAACAATAATGTTGCCGAAAGGAAAATGAATTTAAACGTGTATGTTTCAACTGTAATTCTTCAAATGAAGTTTGTAACATACTACATTTGTATTATTTTATGATTTAGTTAATTATAGATTTGATCACAAACATTTTTTAGAATGTTGGCTGTCCAGATGTTTCCTTTGAATGACATTATTTAGCCTACATGCATTAAGTAAACGTTTAACCTTGATTGTGTGTATTTTATGTAGGCTACAATGCAAAGAAAACAAGTAAAAACATAGTCAGACTTCACTGGTGTTTAGTGTTGTGTTGCTTACCTCACTTAAACCATATATTTTCAGTTTCAGAAACTAATGGTTCAGAACCTTGTCCAACAAATGTAAATAGTAAGTGAATTACG
Organism: Mactra quadrangularis; assembly: GCA_025267735.1. NCBI lineage: Eukaryota > Metazoa > Mollusca > Bivalvia > Venerida > Mactridae > Mactra > Mactra quadrangularis. The sequence continues at coordinate 7,546,944 of CM046309.1, forward strand.
ACAAGTATATATCTTAACTATTCATGTATAGTGCGGACATATTGACCCCGACCTTACCTTTCTCATTTGCATCTTATTATCAGATACACATATCCCGGCGAAAATCAATACCACGCCTAATCTACACATCGGCTCGTTACGTATTTAAAATAAGCAGTCGATTTACATTGATTGTAAATAGCATCGGCGGGTACTTAGCAGGGCTGCATGGGGCTTGTAGGTTTTGAGGGTGTAATGTCGGCTATGGCTTATATTATAAGTTTAACAAGACATGTATAGAGTATATATGTGCATTCAAACGTGAAACTTGTTTTCTTACATTTGTAATTACAAATTATAATAAAATGGGCGGGGATGGCGGTTGCACGGGGCTAAAACCTACAACCTTTGAATTGGTAGCTAGCCTCATCGTATAATATTCTGGTCCGGCCTATGTGTAATAGAGACTCATTGTACACTTTAAATGTACTTTAAAAGTAAGCCCTGTGTTATTATTACATTCGAGCCTTGACGGTATAATCCGATTGTTTTCGAACATTAATACTACCTTCGTATTCAATATAATGAATATTCTTGCACAAAGGTCAGGCCGGGGTCAATGTGTCCGCACTATACTTACTTTTCATGTTACTTATTTTTCAAAATTTCAAACAACTGTAACGCAAGAGAATATATATAAAGAAAAGAAATGTAGAAGTTTATAGAAATATTTCGACATGATTAGAAATGTATAGTTAAATGTTATAGAGCTTGCATACGTAAACCAGCTTATCAGCTATTCGCCTAGGTCATTTGACTACTTGTATAGACAGTTTTTTCTCAACTGTCAAAGCTTGAATAATTTCACGGTGATTGAACGCATTGTTTTTGAACTGGGGGCCTATTGTTATTAAAAATATCTTGACTAAAACATATCATACGGCTTAAGAAGCTTTACTCAATCATAATACACACTTTCGGAAACCCATGGATGTATCACGACATTAATTTTAACAAACGCATTCTCTGTGAAATGATTCATGCTATGACAGTTGAGAAAAAAACGAATATAACGAAAAAAATATATATATCTATCAAATGTATATTTCAACATCACACAATTGATCTATGGAACAATATTTCAATTAAAGGTACCGGTTAGCCGTTTCGTGAAGTGAAGCAATTGCAAACATATTTCTTGTGCAAGTAAATTAGCAATGCGCCTAGTAGGCTTGAGACAGGGATCTCTCTATCTCTTAGTGCATGGACCTTTGCTCCATTATTGGTTTAAAGATTTAGTTAACCAATGCCACATCTGAAACAAATGTTGAACTGAATGATCTAATGGATACTTAAGTTAATATGTGTTTATGGCTGGATTGTATTTAATACTTGTATTCCATTATAGCAGATTATGATATTACTACATATCTAATTTTGCTTCTATACCTTGATTTCTACCATTTTAATTTTTCCGCCACATTTGTTTGCTTAATTGTGTTGTTGACTTTTTATTAAAAGTAAATCACCTTACTGCACTTATTAATAAAAATACAGTAGGCCACGAAACAATTTATTACAAAAGATAAACAAATGGTTATTTTTTTAGAAAACATAATAATGCTCAACCGCGTTATTTGGTATTTTTTCTATAACCCTTACATAAAAAGATAACGTACCCCCCCCCCCTCCCGATCAGGTATGCCTATTTTTCAATCTTTTATGGTCACTTGATACCAACAATACACATGATACTAATCTGAGTGTTGGACGTTTCTGAATTTATCACAAAATTTGTAAATAAAGATTATTAAAAAAGAGTAAAATCTTCCACCATATCAATGAGTATTCAATGTCTTCACCAAGATTTATGATAGTGAGTCGGAAATTACTTGTAGGAGCAGTGGTCCAGCATCTCTAGTGGAAGGACGTTCGCTTAGAGATCGAGAGGTCCCTGGTTCAAACCCCGCTACGAACACTGCTAATTTCATTAAGCAAGAAATTTATATACAGTTGTTCCAATTCTCCAAAGTGTAAATGGATACAGTGAGAAGGTGATATCAATGATGAGGGATTACTGTGCAAAATTGTCAAGTCGCATGAACATGGAAGCAGACCTTAAACAGCTCTTTAACTTCTTTAACTTTTACTATTGTTTGTTTGTTTGTTGGCTTTAACGCCGTAGCAACAGAATGTATAGGTCATATAACGGCGGTCAGTCAACCTACTCACTCCACCTGGAAAGGCTAAATCTCTAGTTTTAGCTGTAAATTAACTACTAAGCGCATAATGTGTAAGTGACTGACAACTGCCATACATAATTGAAGATCATTGGTAGGAGGGAGAAGTGCCGTAGAAATAATTTCATGACCAAGCTCCACGAAAGTATGCCCCTCTCGAACCCACGACCCCTCGACCAGTAGACTTGCGTGCTACCAACTGAGCTAGACGGGCGGCTAAATTTTACTATGATTTGAATGTTTGTTATTATGTTTAAGAGTTTTAGAGACTGACAAGAAGTACTAAAAATATGTTACATGCAAATTGTAAATTTAGACAATTTGTAAAATGTCTGAATTTGTTTTGGTATTTTGTAATTTGCCAGGCCATTTTAGGCATGTTTGCAAATCGATTTAATTTCCTAAGCAATTTTCAAAATGACTGAAAAATTAGCTCAATATTTTAAAGATTTAGGTTTGAGGATTGCATTTCTTTTTTAACCAAACAGTATTTACAGTCATTTCTTCCTTTTAACCTCAAAAAGATTGTCTATGGTAGTCTCAATTACTTTCAGCAGCCAATGGCAAAGATATCAAATGGAAAGTAAATTATTAAATAAGATTATTTACATGTTATTGTATGTTTTTGTTTAACGCCATAGCAACACATTGTATAGGTTATATCACGGAGATCAGTCCACCTACTCACTGTTCCTGGAAATGCTAAATCTCTAGATTTAATTGATAACCAACTACAAGTTAGCGTGTTAAATGTTGTATTTTTCATTCACAGAACATTGTAGCTTCGTCTGATTGAAACTTGTAGATTTAAAACAATGTATGGCGATGGTGTGGCAATTTAACTGTGTATTGTGTTTACTGTAATACCAAGAAATTGTTATGTTTACCATGCACAAGGTCAATATCAGGCTATCCACAAAATGGTATTTCGGTGTGCTCAAATTAAAATGTGTGACTTTGTTGGAAACATTTCCTATTTTAGCCAATATAAGTTGTATAAAAGTAATGTTCAACCGTTCTTATGCATAAAGATTTACATATATCAATTCAAATATCTTTTCCTGACACGTTTATGCAATTTGTAAAAAAGCCCTTGAAATTTCAGTCTTTTTGTATATTTTCGGCATTTTACAAAATGTCTGGCACATTTAGGCATTTACAAAATGCCTAAATTTTTACGCATTTAACATCTTGCCTAAATTAACAAATTGCCTGTAACATATACATGTATATACTATTAATATCTGTAATTAGAATACCCTAATTTAATTTCAGTAATCCACGTATGTATTGATAACGAAAGTATCGATCTTATAGGTGTTTATGTCAGCACTGGACGGGCACCTATACATCAAGCTAATGAATGTACATGTATCATCACACCATCAGTTTCATCCGGAAATTATACATTATCAGTTCAGGGTAACAGTACATTCCATGATGCGAATACAAAATTTACATTCGCTTTTAATGATGTGGCAATTATAAACAGCACACATTTTAGTGCTTTTTCAAAAGTAAATTTATCAGGAGAAGCAATCCTCAAATATTCATCTCCCAATGATGAAACTGTCCGAGCGTGTTTATCTATTGGAGGTAAGTATAGAAATAAAAGCTTATTTAAGAATATTTCATTTACACTGTCAATATAAGTAAGCTAGCAGATAAAACGATTTGATGTTTTGAAATTCATAGCTTAATGGTTCATTGGTCATAAAAAGTAAACATTTAAATTGATTATCCTGATATGATAGTAAAAACTTATACAATTAAATCAAGCGTTTTCAGCTTGATTCCATTAAAACGAAATTATCAATGTTTATTTCAAACTGCATAGAAATGTAACTTTGATAACCTTATAAAAATGTTAGAAATCTAAATAGTGAAAGTTTAGGAAACCAAGATAGATTTATTCAGTAGGTTTAAACCAGGACTCATGAAAGACCAGAAAATGGTGGTGACAACATTCCGTTGCAAACATAAACTGTGTTACACCATGGTTTACCTTAAACTCGCATTAGACGCATCGCTAGAAGTATTAGGAGGACATTAAGGCTGTCATACGGGCGCGCGGCGGTTACATATTTTATTGAAGTTTGGTTACATTTAGTGATATTAATAATGACGTTAAAGGTTACGAATTTTTCATTATTCATCCAAAATAATCACCAGAAAATGTTTTGTAAAGGCTCCAACACTATACTTATGAACACTGTTGTGGTAAAAATCAACCCCTTTTATGTTCCCATATTTTGGCCAAGAATAAACTTAACATACAAATTTACTGGTTTATGATTACTTAATTGGTATCGCTACTTATCAAATTACTATTTATTTGATCAGTTTAGTCGCCACCTCATGGCTGTGCTTTTAATCATAACAATATTTAATATATTTCCAGGCGTAATTATTCTGATTTGTGTTCTGGAAGTAAAACTGACCCATGCTACTTATGATATTTATATTGACTAAATTGACTAAACCTGTACAAATATAGTTCTATGTAATTGGACGAGAAAATTAAACACTAAACATTTCTTTGTGACATATTTAAATGTTTTTATAATTACAAAAGTTTACTTTAACAGAAATTATGTAATTCATATAATTTTATGATGGATTATAACTTAACAAAAATAGTTATTTACGTACTGATTAGAATCGTTGTGATGGCAAATTGACATCGATATTAACAAACACACTTTTTATTGTACAAGAATATGTTGTGTCTTTATATTTCTCAGCTATCAATTACCAGGACAAATTCAATATCAATTGCACGAAGAATCAGATCGAGCAATCTACGGACCAGACTACAAACTCGGCATCAAAAACAATGTATAGTTCTACTTCTGTGACGCAAACATCTAAGAAAGAGGGTGCCATCAAAACTAAACCATCAACATTATTTACATCAACTAGTGACCTTGATACATCTGATAGTTACAGTAATACTGAGATTTCATCAACGGAAAATATGTCAGCGAATACAGAGCCACAAACAATCAACAACTCGAATAAAGACAATACAATATTAATTGGTATATTTATATTTTTATTTTCTACATTGTTGTATGGAGCACAATTTAAGTTCGTTTGACAAGCTTGTGGTGGGATGGTAGCATCATTATAAATATTTATATTGAAACCGTTCGGGTTTAAATATGTTATTATAAAAATGTCCATTTAGATGATGTCGTTTCATATATTTTATATATATACATAATTTTATTTTCCTATATATGTACTTATATTATGAATATATATGTTATTTTCAGCGGCTGCTGCTGGCGGTGGTGGTGTTGCCCTCATCATTATGATTGTGATTGTAATAATTTGTTGTAAAAGGTTAGTTTATGTTTATCTCTTTATTGTTAAAGCAACCAAGATATCTTAACTATACAACAAACTCTAATGATTTGTTTTGCCATACATAAATGAATTCAAATTGTCCTTGTTTGTTGCATGTTATTTAACAACATTTGATGATCTGTAATAGCAGCTAGTGCAGGTGTCGCTCGAGCTATCAATGGTGTAAATGGACAAGGTTCAGCATTATGTAATTATTTCTGGAGCACAGTCAAAAAGTTATATTATGCATATTACTTTATTATAAGATCTTTTTCAGGAAGAAATCTCCACCAAAGGATGGCACGTCAAATGAAGCCACGTCTAGGGCAGACGCTCGACCAGCCAGTTTTTGTGATGGCTCTGATGATGATGATTATGATATGGTGCTAAATCCATCTTATCAACCTTTCCATGAAGTCCTGCCAAACCAACCACCACAGAATACTAACACTGTGGAAACAAACTTAACGACCAGAGACACGACCACATCAGCGCCAGTCTATGCCACCCCACTAAAACGTAAAGCATCACAAGATACAGCGAATGGCATAACTACAACGGTACCAAGCAATGACAACACAAAGAAGGGTGTTACACGTCAACCAGGGGACACAAACAATCCAGCCTCACACTATGACATCCTAAGACACCAAGCTGCACAAGTCGTAACTTCTGACATAGACGACACGTATGATCATACTTTTACTTCCGCTTCCGGAAAATGGACCGGAAATGAGTATAATCGTGTACAGATGAGAAGAAATGAGGAATCGAATGTTCCTGATAATGATACGTATAACGTATTGAAATTATAAATGACCAAACATACTGTACAAGTTTTCAACTTTCAAAACCTGTAAATATTGTTACTGTGTCTCTTTAATTTTTTGTTTATTTTTGTAATGTGTATATTGTAAATAGTTATTCACATGAATAGTGGTCCTTATTTTGTCAGTCAGAATGATCCGTATAACGTATTGAAATCATGAATGACCAAACAGACATTGTTTTAACAATAAAAAATTGTGACCATTGTCACTGCGTCTCGATTGTTTCTTGTTATATATTAGGAATATGTATATTGTAAACAGTTTATTCCCATGAATAGTTTTTCATATGTTGTCTTCCGGAAGACAATGTAATACACGTACTTAACAACTGAACTTGTGTTCAATAGTATGTCACGCCGTATATGTCTGTAATTACTTTTACATTTCAAACATAAAATTGCTAATTATGAATTTCAAAATATCCCCTTATTGATTCTCAACTGTAACAACTGTAAAAAAGCTATTTGAGTTATTTTACAGAAATCGCATATGCATTTAGCTCAACTATTTTTAAGCATATTCATGTAGCATGGTTTGACTCATATGTTAATAAACGTATTAATGTAATTCATTTTGATTTTTAAGTCGAGATTTAGTCCAACGACATTTAAATGACAAATTGAATGGTGATGTTTCTCCTTCGCTGGTGAAGATGACCATACTGCATGTGTCTTGATTGGTTGTAGGTCCATGTTAGCTATCACCTATCCTACAGACTCTCTTCCAAAAATCTCTTGAGGAAGGCTCCCTACCATCAGACTGGAAAAACGCAAATGTGGCCCCCATTTTCAAAAAGGGTGAGAGGTCAAACCCTGCGAATTATCGGCCGATCTCTCTGACCTGTGTACTTTGCAAGGTGCTGGAGCATGTTGTATCATCTTCCATTGTACAACACTTTACTGACCATGACATTTTGTACCACCTCCAGCACGGGTTTCGCGAAAAAAGATCATGCGTCACCCAGTTTATAATGCTAGTAAACGATCTGATCACTTCAATTCATGATAAGAAACAAGTAGATTTAATTTTATTAGACTTTAGCAAAGCATTTGACAAAGTAGGCCATGAAAAGATCATTCAAAAGTTACATGGCTATGGGGTTCGAGGACAGACTCTGAGGTGGATTAAATGCTTCCTAGACAACAGGTACCAAACAGTCATCCTCAATGGAAGTAACTCCGATGCAATACCTGTTTCATCTGGAGTCCCCCAGGGTTCTGTCCTTGGTCCCCTACTATTTCTTGTTTATATTAACGATTTGCCAAATAACATCAAGTCGCAGGTCAGATTGTTCGCCGATGATACCGCCATCTACATGTCCCTTACTTCTCAAAACGACATGACAGTATTACAAAAGGACCTTGACCGACTCCAAGACTGGGAACGGCTCTGGGACATGGAATTTAATCCCTCAAAATGCCAAGTCATACATGTCACAAAACGCAAGCATCACATTCCCTCACAATACTTCTTACATGGTCAAAAACTTACCTCAGTAACCTCAGCAAAATATTTAGGTGTTGAAATCTCTGAAGACATGTCATGGGAAACACACATAAACAGGTCAACACAAAAAGCAAACCAGACTCTAGGCTTTTTCAAACGCAACATCCAGGTTAAATCGCAAAAAATTAGACTCCTTTCATACAAAACATTGGTCAGGCCTCAATTAGAATATGCCTCAGAAGTATGGTCACCACACAACAAAAATCAAATAGGTCAATTAGAGGCTATACAACGACGTGCTGCTCGTTGGATCAAACATGACTACGGACGTGACTCGAGTGTCTCAGAGATGCTAACGGACCTTGACCTACGCAGACTAGATCTCAGACGAATAGATTCCAGACTAACCATGCTATATAAAATTACAAACAAATTAGTATCTATCCCATCCCATGATTACTTAATTCCCTTATCACGTAGATCTCGACATTATCACTCCTTGAGCTACAGGTTGATACCAGCTAATATTGACTATTTGAAATTTTCATTTTTTCCTAGGACTATTTTCCATTGGAACAATCTACCATCACATGTTCCTATCTTATCATCCGTGGATATGTTCAGTGCTGCTGTCAGTAGCATTGAACATGTTTCACCCTAAATCTACTGTCATTGCTTTTATCTTTTAACCAAACCTATTTTTATCATTCTTTTATCTTTCTTTTACTCTTATTTTATCTCTGTTATTAATATACTTTGGCGGTTTGACGCGCACCTGTCTACGTCCCCGTGAGGGGTTATGACAGTATTGGAAGATAGATAGATAGATAGCTAATCAGACCAATTTTTGCCCTTAAGAGTCGACTTCATACTTGACATGGGTGAGATGGCGCTGCCAAATCAATAGAGACTTCTCTGGATTAACGTTCTGTTCGTTTTCTCTTGGCCTGTGCAACTCTTTTTGCTTTGGCAGCATGAGAGCCAATGGCAATGTGTATACGCCATGAGGATCTGTCAGGTGCATCTATTTCCTAGGTGGGTTGGTCAAAGCCTTGGTTCTTTAGTGAGGTTTTGAGGCTGTTTTTGAAGCGTTTTTTTTCTGCTCGCCAACAAATATTTTACCCTCAAAAAGTTCACCATACATTATTTGTTTGGATAATCTGTCATCAGGCATACAGACAACATGCCCAGCCCATCTTGCTTGAGACCTCTTTAAAAGGTTATGGAGCTTTGGAATCCAGCACGCTAAAGAACTTCGGTGTCTGGAACCTTGTCTTGCCATTTGTTGTGAAGTAAGTTGCGAACGGGACTGAGGTTAAAGTGGTTGATTTGTTTTACATATCTAGTGTAAACTGTCATTGTCACACTGGCATATAGAAGGGTTGTCAGAACCACAGCTTTGTACACTTTTATCTTAGTAGCTAGACTGAGGCCTCGTCTCTTCCATACCTTCTCTCTGAGACTCCAAACGAAGAGCTGGCTTTAGCTATCCTATTGATGATTTCAGCATCAATAATTTTAGTGTTTGTAAGGGTACCGCCAAGGTAAGTAAAGCTGTCTATTACCTTGAGACGCTCTAATTTCATTGTGATAAAATGCTGTTTTTGTGTGTCATCTTGTGCTGGGTGGTACATAACCTCAGTCTAATTTGTACTGATAGTAAGTCCAAAGTTGTCGCAGGCATCAGAGGACAGGTTCATTTCAGCTAGTATTTTTGTTCATTGTTGGCATTGAGTGCGCAGTCATCAGCAAGGAGAAAGTCTCTAATGACAGTTGCTTTCACCTTTGTCACAGCCTGTAGTCGTCTGAAATTGAATAGTTTACCATCAGTCCTATATCTAAGATGATTGTCATCTGCATCGTCCTTAAATGCTTCTGCTAGCAAACCAAAAAAACATTTTAACAGAGTTGGTGCAAGAACACAACCCTTTTTGGTGCCATTTGTCACTGGGAAGGCGGATGATTCATCACCATCATCCATTACCTTTACCATCATGAAACTGACGTACAATGGATATGAAGTTGTCTTGACAACCAATTTTTTCTATGATTTTCCACAAGCCGTTTCTGTTGGCAGTGTCAAAAGCCTTCAAAAAAGTGATGTAGAGCTTTCAATACTTACTTTTCTTGCAATTGACCGTCTGCGAATATCATATCCGCTGTTCCACGTTCAGCACGGAAGTGAAAAGCTTATCACATTAGAAAATTAGCTGATTATAGATTTAATTTTCCATTTCTTGTGAGTAAATGAACTCTAAATACGTCTAACCACCTAATAGAATGGACTTACGATATATCAAATTTTAACTTGGTTATATGCGTGATGTATTAAACAAATATTATTTTGTCGTAGTATAGTTTCAAAACGAAACGATTTACGTGTACCGATAAGAAAACTAAAATACTAAAATATATTTATTTAATATTTACTCATTGTTAAATATGGAGTTACTGAAGCATAAACGGTTTATTTGGATAATTTTAAACACATAATTGAATGCGGAAGTTGGTATTCAGACCTTATATAAATTTGTCTTCTTTACTAACATTACCCATTCAAATTGTCAAAATGCTCGAAAATACTTGTCTAACAAGTTACTAATTTTAAATTTTCTTTAGTATACACCTACATTAATAAATGCGGAAGAATAAAACATATTGATTTTATAAACTTGTTTGCGTGAATCAGCTAAATTTCAGGACATATGCAGAATAATTACTAAGTTGTTAATATCATAACAACTGCTAATATCATAAAATGAATATAAGGATTAATGTTACTTTGTTTATTATTGTTTGCTGGTACATTAAAGGTAAGACTTGTTAATTCAAAACTTAATTTGTATCTTGTATTTTACTATAATATAAATTGTATTATATAATAATTGTGTGTATTACCAGTAGTATATATAATATATCGACTATGTAACGCCTCAATACATCTTTTTTGAATTAGTTTTAATGTCGTATTCAACACATATTAAGGTTATATATACGACGGCCAGCTCTTACTACTATAAGTTCCCTCGACACTTTTCTATCACCAGTACTAACTTACCCTACCACAAGACCGTAGGGTATGACCTACCGCGACCGGACTCGAACCTGCGATCTCCGGATTTGAAGTCAGACATGCTAACCACTTCGCCACGGCTGCGGCTTGCCTCAATACAAAGGTAAATGTTTGTTAAACTTATTTTATATCATTAAACTACTTGGTAATTCAATGGTCTTGCATCAGATATCTAATAAATGAACATTAATATTAAACTTTTGTCAATTTTACATTTAGTCATAGATAAATGGTCTTTTATTTATGTAATATACATATTATGTAAAATTTTACATGGAGTTAATCAGTATGGCCTGACAAAAGTAGATTGATAAATATACTAATCTAGTCAATCGTACGTTTAATTCATCATATTTAAATACTATCTATATCTTTCCTTAACTTTTTATTAAAGGAATTAGTAGTTCAACTTCATATTTCCTGATTTTGGAATTAAATTCTTTATAACTGTGTATGCAACAGACATACTGTTATATTACTTGGCAAAATATTTCTTTATTTTCTCCCATTATTTGGGGGTGTTTCCTGACTAGACCCGCGTGGGTCAGGTTAGCTAAAAATAGATTTGTGTTAAAATATGCATTTACTGATGAGAAGATACTAGAGCTTGTTATTGTGCAACATTAGTATAATTCTATTAAAAAGATATCCTAACCGCCTAGGAATGTTGAAAAGACAATAAGCGGCCAATGAAAATGTTTAATTTTAGCAAGAACGACATATAACAAATCTATAAATAGCTTGGTGATTCCCTCAGTAACATAGTTTCGTTTTCAACAATGTGTATGCCACATGTTTTAATTCGTTCAGTTGAATGTTATAGGTGACAAATGTTATTAGTAATTGATTTCTTACTACTGTTTTAAAGACTAAACTTGGTTTTATACGTTTGGCACAGTCACTTGCCTGTATATCCCTTTAAGTATTGTAAGTATATCGATAATAATATATGTTCTGTTATGTTTTGTTCTATATATCATACATGAACTGAATAACTCATTTCTGTAAATAAACAATAAGGTTGTCATAACAATTTCTTGTGAATAACGGTGGCTTATATATTTCAACTTAATCTTGAATGCGTTAATGTACTAATATTAACTAATAGTAATATTATGCAAAGAAAAAATAGAGAAATACATATAGTAATATGTTAAAGTGATTAGTTTTAAACCTGTTTGTTTTGTTTTGCCTTCACCATATATTTTCCCTTTCAGAAAGTCGTGGTTTTGAACCTTGTCCACTAAGTGTACAGGGTAAGTGTGTGATTATTTGTTGAATCTTCAACCATTTAAATCTGGCAATTGGATTATACCAAACGTAAGGAAGATAATATGGGTCTTATTATAAATGGTGTGTAGTTACTTATTACAAGAACTACAATATTTCATTGAACAAACATCAAAGTTGGAAAAAAAGTCATGCTTCAAAATTACACATTTTATTCAAATTCTTGTTTAATGTAGCATGACAATAAAACGTGTAAGTAAGTTTTCTGATGTGAGAAGAAAAGCGATTAATTTATTTAGCAACAACACACACTCGTGTGTAATGTGACGTCTAAGTCATATCTTCATAATTATGTGATTGAACTGATTTGAATCTTACTATCAAGTTTTAGAAGTCCTTAACATTAACAACAAAATGTTTTTATTATTTCAGTAATCCATGTTTGTATTGATAACGAATTAAACGATCTAACAAAAGTATATGTCAGCACTGGACGGACACCAATACATCAAGCTATTGAATGTACTTGTATCATCACACCGTCAGTTTCATCCGAAAATTATACATTACAAGTTCAGAGTGCCAGTGCATACCCTGATGACAATACCAATTTTACGTTCGCATTCAATGATGTGGTAATGAAAGATAAAGACAGTTTTGGTATCTATACTACAACAAATTTAACAGGAGAAACAGTTCTCAAGTATTCATCACCAAACGATGATACTGTCCAAGTATGTGTATTGATTGCAGGTAAGTATAATAGTCAGTGATTACTTGATTAACATTTAATGATAGAGGTTATAAACAATCACCAGCTAGTAAATACATTGTAACATAGGGCTGCTGTTTTAAATTATTAGTTCGTATATCAACATATGCGTTTTATTTGTTATCTAAAAAAATCATATCAAAATGACCTCTCAGATAAGTACCTTTGTTTTAGTGAAAGTCTACTCTGACGACAGATCTGTAATCAAATTTTACTAAAAGTCATGCCAGAACCTGCCACGCTTGCGTTCACTAATCGAGTGTTTCAGGGATGAAAGTGATGAAATGTCTGATAAAATAATGTATACTTTGGTTGAATATCAGCAATGAAAAGTTCATTCCGAACATAAAACATCTTACGGTTTCGGATACCTCTTGAAAAACAGCACCCGTCGCCATTTTGTCGGAAAATGTGACGGTTTTTTTTAAATAAGCAATTACAAAAGTTTGTTTTAATATCGTTGTAAGTATGTTGAAATCATTGTTTTGTCAAAAAATGTCGAAGATAAGAATACTTTGTCGTTGGGTTATCTGTGAAGTAAACAAACAGAAACGAATGTGTTCTATTCTTGTGAGAATTCGTAACGTGTCTGTTCCTACACTTTAATGCCACTTCAGATGAAAAGCAAAATATTTAAAAATAAGGCATATATTAATTTTGAGAGTCTTAACTACTCTCTGATATAAAAAGGAAATGGTTCATTAAGCTTTTGTTCGTTTTGATAATTCTCTAAGAATATTTGCTTTTATTATCACAAATAAGGGAAATAGTAAAGTTAACTAAATAGAGATGTCTGATTATGTTTATATTCTTTAAATATATCTTTACACCCTTTGGCTAAGATTTGCGATAACAAACATGTCAGATAAATACAGTATAATCATTGCAGAGCGGCTCCCTACAGAACAAATCTTTTGCATAACAGCGGCTTTTGATATTTCCCTTAGGTGTCATTTTAAGTGAATTTTACCTCTGCAGATCAACAACCTCTGAACAGCAGCACAATTACTTTTAAGGTACACATGTATATACTAGGCTGTAAGTTACCATCATCAAATTTCCAATTCCATGGCAACATACATAAAGGATGTTTACATAAGTGTTGACATTAACTTAAAAAGTTTGTGTGGGGCGTTTTTATCGCCCATTTCATTATTAATATCATGGATCGAGATCAGTTAAAATAACTCAAAAATATATTTTAATGTTAAAGTAGCCACAACTGCATATTACAAATATTTCTAATGTTCTCCCAAGCTAAAACTGATCAAGACAAGTTCAATATAGAATGCTTGACGAATCAGATCTACCATTCTACGGACAGTACTACAATCCCGACAACTAGAATATCAAAAACAGATTCTACTTCTGTGAGCCAAACATCTAAGAAAGACATCACCATTAATACTGAACCAACAACGTTGTCTACAACAACTAGAAATCATGATGTTACAAATTTAACAGAAACAATTAATATGACTACAAAATCACAAAATAACAACGGCATTAGTGAAGACAATACAGTAATAATAGGTAAAAATCTTAGTATTTGTAGTAATGAGAAAATAACAATACATGACTCAATATTATTTAATTCTACAATGTTTTGTTTATACATGTAGTATTGAATTAATCACAGTTATAATTTATTTGACTGAATGAGTGGAAACGGTGATTTATGTACATAAAAAGTATTCAAATGTAATACTTGTATTACAGTCCTAAAGGCTACGTAGTTAATTTACAAGTACAAAAAGTGTCTATAACATCAGTTTATATTGCAACTACAATACAAGTGTAGACAATCCTTATTTCTAGTTTTTTTACAGTTCATTAGAACCATATAAAATGTTTATGTAAATTGCGTGTTTGAAATAAAGAAATGATTGTAATTAAGTTAAATACTTGTCTATAGCATGACATTATTTACGATATATTATTATTCGTATATATTAATTATGAAGTAAGTTGTATGGTTTATTACTTTAAGCGGCCATTGTTGGTGCTATCTCTGGCATGGTTTTCACTATTCTTGCAGTGGTTGCAGTAGTTTATTGTATAAGGTAAGTCATTTTGTCATTTCAATCCAGTTTTACAAAACTTAAAGTTATATGTCTTAGTCATGGACTAAACATATAAGATGTAAAGTTATAGTCCGGCAATATTAACCTGAGCTTGACCTTATTGTAGGAATATCTAAAACTCAGTATCTACAGTCTGTTTTCGTTTTCGGTTGTTAATCGCGCTTAACCGGAAGCTTTTGGTAAAATACCGGTAATGTACAATTTATTTTGTTTTCATAAGAATTAATATTTTGAAACTGTGCCACAATATTGTGGACTAACGTATTTCCCCAAAAACAAATGAATAAAAAGTACAATAACACGCCATGTTTACAAAAATGATTTACAGTCACGTAGGTTGTTATTAACACGTTAATAATCATTTACATTTACACTGAAACTGAAACTGATAATAATCATTTACACTAATTTATTGTAAGTGCAGCGAGTGATTATTATAATAAGGCAGTTCAAGCTAAGGACTATATATCCAAGATATATATCTGAAATTTATCCGTGATAACAGATATTTTATGGGTAGTTTTACCACTGAAAAATTACAAAAATCATCCGCACACCAAATGTTATATAACTCGTATATATTAGTTTCAGTCATAAACTGCGATGATAACTTAACTTCAACGTCAATCTTCGAAATCTAAAAGGATGTAAGTTTTTGTTCTCTGGATAGAGCTGATAGTAATGACGTCATAATGGTATTATATGATATCAAAGCTATAAGTAAATTAATTTCACGGCGTCTCAACGCCGTGATATTGTGGTGGGTAGATTTTGATAGCAATGGGCAAAAGTCACGTGATAAAAAATGATAAAAATCCTTTCGATTTCCACTGCCGACAAATTTATTGTTTTTACTGCAGTCATAGTACAGCCCATTTCCGTTAAAAGTTAAATAGAAAAATCATTTTTGGGGGAATCCATATAAACAATTTTTCTTGCAACAATGCAACACACGAAAAATCAGCGTTTTATATCAACACATTTCCGCAAATCCTTTCGAATCACACGAAAAGGGGTAGGTATAAATCGCGAACCAACCGGACCAGGAGACCAGTTTAGTATACGGATACAGTTTAACAAATATGCGTATCATAATGTGTGTATAGTACATATATTATTGATATTTGCCAATATTTTATTTGAAAAGATAAGACACCAATATCGACATTATATTTTTAAGAAATAACTTTGCAGACTTTAACTATTAAAAGAATCGTCGACTGCTTCATCACATATTGTTGTAAATATTATATATGTCAACTGTTAGAGCATTTATCATTTGAAAACTAATTTGATATGATTCATATATTTTAATAATATACCTTTTTTTCTTATTAGCCGACTGTATAAATAAAGAAGCGTAATCGTGTAACATTGACTGTTAATTCTTACTCTTACTGAGCTCTATTGGCGATCTTTTCTATCTATGATTAAGTGCAGCGGACCAGTTAATTTTAAGAGCATAAGAGTGGTTGAGTTCAGTAACTGCGAACGTTATAGAACGTTCCGCAACGATACATTCGGAAGTCCTCGTCCATTTGCTGCGAATAATCTCGGACATATTTGGACGCTATTTTGAAATGTCCGGCGTTAAAGTAAACAAATGTATGACCGAGGAGTTCCGAATGCATCGTTATGTAACGTACTGTAGCGTTTTGTGTAATTGAACTTGCTTCTGGTTATAGATCGAGCAGATGTAAGATTATTTTTGCAGACTATTTTTAATTATGAAAAGTTTGGTACTATATTGACGGACTATTGACCAGACGGACCAGGTAATTTTAAGAGAGTTAAAATGACGGACATTTACACCTAGGTGAAAAGCTCGCCAGTTTTTAATTTGTTCGAATGGAGTATGTTTTCTCGAGTCCGAGTGAATTCATTATTAAGAAAAATGATTTCTATTCGAAATAGCTTGCCTTTTGTATTTAAGTGCATCTTTTCGGAATTAAAATACATGTTAAATCCTTTCGTGTATCCGGCAACAAAATTCTTCCGTAACAAGTAAAGGTATGACTACTCTCTAATACACTGGTTTGAAAGATTCAATCGCTGACTCTCTACCTCTGCTTAAATACTATGCGCAAACTGATATTTCTATTTTAAGGCAAAGACACACACATTTAGATTGCATGACTGTCTCGTGATTAAAAAATAAATGCAATAAATGCAACAAATGTTCACGCCTGTAAAATCAAAATGTCGAAATTCAAAGATGCTGGACAGTTATGTATTAGTTAGATGATTGGTTACACGGATTGGTAAGAACAGATCCGCAATGTGAGGAGCACTTGACTAAACAGAAGCGATAAGTCATGTAAATAGCTTCTGTTCTGAAGAACTATGTTTTCCCTTCTGCCGATCTTTTTAAGCGTTATGCAAATATGAATTACTGGAAATAAATCCAACTAAAACCAAACATCCTATCGGCATAAAGATGGTGTCTAGATCCAGACCATTCGCGTACTCCAAATTTGTCAAGATTCTCAATCTAACTAGTATCGAGAATCTTACTAGGCTTTTGGAACGAGATTGTTACATTTGAACAGAAAAACGTTTTATGACAAGTTACCTTTTAATTACTGAAAAACCTTAACATGACAATTCAATATAATGCTCTTTTGAGTTACCTTTAGATTATACTTAATCATTCTTTTTTGTTTGCCGTGACAATCCCTTTGCTGCATTTAGCAGCAATTTTTTACTTGTTATATAATGTCTTCAGAGTATATTTTTACACCTACATTATGTATACTATGTTTACAGGAAGAGAAGATCTATGTCCAATGAAGCATCTCAACAAACCAGTTCTTCTACAACCTATCACGGAGACAATCCTGGCATACAGCTGAATCAAGCTTATGAATCTTTAAATGATGACCAGCCAAATCAAACACCCTATGACACACTTGTGGTATCACAGGATACATTAAATGACAATACATCCCCGACTTTAAATTATGAAAATATGAAAGTGGACATTACATGCCAGGAAGTAAGTGCCGACAATTCTGAGTCATACTATAACCTTCCTAGACATCAAGCCGCTCATAGTGAAGATTTTCATAACGTTGTATCAGTTGACAAAGGTACTGTATATATAAACACGAAGGTTGACGCTACGTGGCATGAAGAAAACATTAATAAATAGATGTCACTATGGAACCCTTCAATAAATAACTTTATTATGTCATATCGAGTCGTTTGGTGTCGTACAGTAATATGTTTTTGTTTGACTGAGACATGCGACACATATGGTCAAACTTTATTTCAGTTTCCGGTATATGAATCAGAATTAAGTGTATAATTACAAAGAAACAATTATTTTATAAGTAATCATGTTAGGGTTCACGTATGGCAAACAATATTTAAAATGGAACATTTCATAACCTGTATTACTATGTCTTTGTTTGTATTTTGTTTCTTTATTTTATTGTAAATAATTGTTACAACATGTACATTCGTAGACTTTGTTTGATATTTGCACTCAAAACTATGTGTCAGTATGTTTGTATTAATTTGTATGCTAAATACTGTTGTATTTAGGTAAGACTGTATTTTTCACAAAGAATTGGATAGGGGCCAAACTATTACAAGAAATAGTATTCAACTAAATGTTTCCTTGACAACAAAAATTATGACTGGCGAATGTTACAGTATATAGTTGAAAACTGCAACTCAAGCCTTAACAGATAAAACATTTGTCAAAAGGTAATACTGAATGTATTTTAGTTTTAATTAATGGCTTTTAAAATATGTGCCTCACGGAAGATTTTAGACGCCAACGCAACTTAATTAAATATCCCTTATTCTTGATAAAATAAATATCTAATAACTTTACATTCTTCTTTGCGCAAACTCAATTTCACTTTCAATGGTTGTAATTAAGTCATTACATAATTTTATGTTAAATAATGAACGATTAGTTCAGTGCATTTAAATGCAAACAGAAATAAACACTTAATGAAATATTATAAATCGTCAGACTCAATTCCAATTCTAAGATCACATCACGATGGCCAAGATGAATTCTTCTTTACTGATGAAGAAAAGGCTAATTGCTTAAATGATTTCTTTACTTCTGTATCCAAGCTAGATGAATCCAATGCTGTTTTACCCCCTTTCACATTACTTGTAAACACATGACACTCTAATCAACATCAATATTCGAGAAGATGAAATAATTAATATCATAAGTAATCTAGATTCTAACAAAGCTGTAGGACCAGATCTTTTTTCTCATAAAGTTCTAAAAAATGTCAAATTTACTCTCTCTAAACCTTTGTGTAAGCTCTTCAATAAATCCCTTCGTGTTTGTCATTTTCTGTCTCGATGGAAGTCTGCTTTATTTCTACCATTATACAAAAAGGGAGATAAAAATTGTCCAGGTAACTACTGTCCAATATCACATTAAAGTTGCATAGGTAAACTTATGGAACGATGCGTATACAAACACATGTACATTTTTTTCATTTATAATCATCCAATATACAATAAACAAGCAGGCTTTTTGTCAGGACATTCTACAGTGCATCAACTTATTGACTTATATAACCACATAGCTGAATCATTCGAAAAGAAAACACACACATGTATCGTTTTGTGTGACATATCGAAGGCATTCGACCGTGTTAGGCACACAGGATTAATTCACAAACTAAAACAAAACGGTATAGATGGGCAATTATTAAATTGAATTTCCGACTACCTTACAAATAGATGCCAGCGAGTTATAATCGGACAATCGTATTCATGTTTTAAACATGTTACTGCTAGTGTGCCTCAAGGATCGGTTTTAGGTCCTTTATTATTCTTAATTTACGTAAACGATTTAGTTTATAATCTTATTTATTTATTTATTGGATTTAATGCCGTATGCCGTATCAACGCATTTTAGGTCATTTCACGGCGTCCAGCGCACCTAACCTAGCTTTCCTGGACCTTTGTCTATAACCAGTACTCACCTACCCTTCCACAAGGCCGGAAACTTCTCCATATTATCTAATCAATGGAGGAAAATTGACATTATTGTCTAATTTTCATGGAAGGGTATAACCTCCCCGGTAGGATTCGAACCCGTACCCCCTTCGGGACACGAGATTCCGAATCCCGGCGCGCTACCAATTGCGCTATCGACCCGGGTTAGTTCATAATCTTCTTAGTATAACTAGATTATTCGCGGACGATACATTTTTAACTTGCACAGCCTCTTCTACTCCTGAGAACCCGGGTCCGTAGCGCAATTGGTAGCGCGCCGGGATTTGGATACTCGTGCCTGAGGGGGTGCGGGTTAGAATCCCACCCGGAGAGGTCATACCATTCCATGAAAATGCTGAAGATTTCTTCTTTCGATGTACTTTATACACATTAGAACGACTACGACTGTTTCAAGACACACGCAATTTCCACCCTATAAATTGTAATTCTTTACTATTCGACAGAGCAAATCTATCAAGTGATGACAATGAATATATATTTTTTGCTGTTCAATAATTCATAAAAAATACAAGACGTTTTAGCGACCATTAAATATTGTATCTATAAATTTCACTGATAGAAAATACCCATATGTATTCTACTTTCACGCTCTTATGTTACTTTTTTGATCCTTTGTTATATATCTATTTTTTATTCAATATTTCTTTTTATTATCCATGTAATAAGGAACTTTAGTCAGTTATTTCCCCTTGTATACTCTTCAAAATAGGTAGGTCTAGTTAGTTGGATTACTCGGATTTTACCCTTACTTTTCAATGTTAATTTGCCAGATTTAATCTTAAATAACTTTTTTGTTTATCATTTAATTTGTTTGAAATTCAAGCTAATTATCTTTAAGTTAAAGAACTATCTAAGTTCTATCACTTCTGTTAATATCTTCTTTAACAAGAAAGATACTAGATGAAATATTTTGTTAACCTTACATAGGAATTCAATGATAAAATCCAAGGATTCCAACTGTAAGGACCTACTTACCAATTGGATTGCTTCAGATTTTATCAGGGAAAGATAACTGACTAAAGTCCCTAATTCAATCTTGAAACCACTCTTATTGCCCGACTACTTTATTTTTTTGGAGATGTTTATTTATATACCTTAAAGGGAGAGCCGTAACTAAGTTACAGAACTTATGACTCAACCCGATTGCTGTTTGTACATGTAGTTATCTGCTATTATTATTGTATTTCTGTAATTGTAAATATGTATTACGGGCAATAAAAAAAGTTTAAACTAAACTAACATTTTTAATAAGTAATTCTCACAATGAAGCCAAGAGTTTAGGACATTAAACAATATATTAAACGACCATAAAAAATTTTCGTTAAACACAATGAGCACATTTATTTACGCATCAGTACATTTTAGAAGAAAACCTATAATAGGAAATGTAGAGGAGTTTAAAACATATAAGGAACAACAACAGTTCAAAACACAGACCTTCTACAAGTTAAAATGGAAAGAGGCAGATGATCCTAAATCTATAAACTTTTGTAATAAGATAACAACACAAACAAATAACGGAAACAAAAAAATAAATGCTAATGGGTGTGTGCAATGGAACGAGCAGGGATAAAATAATTACAACTGTGGGGTTAACTAGGTTCTAGGGTGCACCAAAAGGCACTTGCCCAAACAGGATCATGTAACATCAAACAGTTGGTGAAAACAATCTTAACCAACCATTCGCTCGATTTGTGCCTAAAATCCACAAACAAAAATTAAAACAAAACGTTAATAGCATTTCAAAAGTAAATTACAAGTACGAAATTTTATTTATTATAACAATTTAAAAATTCTAGGATTCACAATCCAGTGATATTTTAAACGTTTTGTTTCGGATGGGAGATAACTCATATCGAACTTAAATTTAACGCATCGTAGTGTTATTTCCCTTTGTAAAGCGATAAGAAGGGGATTTACCTTGTAAAACCACTAAATCGAAAACGAAAGTAGGGTTCAAAGTCAAACAAATAAAATGGCTACCGAAAGAAGTTTGATGTCAGAGGAATGTTTTGACTTTATATGTACCAATTGTGATAGCAATGGAAAGATTGTTGAAGCTGTACGTTATTGTGTGGAGTGTTGTGGTTATTGTTGCCAAACATGTACGGATATACACACAACAATACTGATGTTAAAGAATCACAATCTACTGGACACAAGTCATGGAAACCAAGCAAGTAATAAACCAACAAGGCTACCAGAGTTTCCTACTGAGCGATGTGACCAACATAAAGGGAAAGTTGTTGATATGTACTGCGAGGAACATAATGAAGTTGGATGTTGTATTTGCATATCTGCACATTATAAGTAAGTAAATAAAGTATATTGTTTTTATATATAGTTATCATTTATACTTGCTAAGTACATTTTGTTTAAAAGTGCTTCATTTACTTGAAAGTCGTGGCGTTTAAACGTTCGTTGTAATGTAAATTTAATATATAAGTATTATTCACAATTCAGAAGTCAAATTAAGGTTCTGGAACTGTAATGGTGACCTTCAACAATCTTTATTGTGATATTGTTTCTTGAATCTATACTATTAAAGACATTGTATGGTGAATTTTTAGGGAAGTTTACCGTTCGTAACTTAAGTTATGTGCATTTTTATAACGTGACCCTTAATTTTCGAAGAGACGTAAATTAAGCTGTGACAAAAAATGAAAAAAAACATTGTTTTTCAAATTCTGCAGTTTTATATTCACATTTTCATCAATATTCCTGTTACACAATCATTTCATGATAATCCAGAACAATCAGATTACACTTTGGACAAATACTTACAAAAATATAGTGCTTAGTATATTTGTACCCCAAGCAAAAATCCGAGTTTTTGAGAGTGTTCAAAAAATTACTCTATCATTAAAAGCTAATATCTCAAGTTTAAAGTTAGTTTGACACATGCAACCAGTTTTAAAATTTTCTGCAGTCTTTTCTGCTGATGATATAAAATATTAAAGAAATTTTACCGTTTCTAATTTTTTTATAAGAATCTGTATAAGATTACTATATATAATGAAACTGCAAGAGAATTTATAGCGAAAAATTACGTCAAAATGGTAAATTACAGATAGTACTCTTTCATTGAAATATATCATCTAAATTGGTACTTGATATAGAAATATGAATGTAGAACACTGCATTATCATATGAAAATCTTCTTTTTACTGATTTTGGCTGGTTTGAGGGAAATATTAGAAACTTACAACTTATCACGTTTTTTCGTAAAACATTCTGACTAGTTAGGCATAACGGAGTAAAACATTTTTTGTATTAGAGACTCTTGGTTAACTATCACAGTTTTGACTCATAAATACATTTAAAAGACCATTCTGACCACCCAGATAAATATCAGAGGAAGTTGAGCAGGCGTGTTAAACCTTATCCTGCCTGTTTTCTCCCAATAGTTTTGCATATACATTTTGACACCAGACTTAGTAATGTTAGCGTATTTGTAGCCTTAGCTTTCTAATAATGCTGATTATTGTATCATTTACTTTTGAAAAGACAGAAAAGTAAAACGATATTGTCTTCATTTAGTTATGATCTTATACGACGTAACATTGTTTTGTCGATAAACCATTACTTTTACCATAAAGACCTCGACGATCACGCTGTCTAGCTTCTGGTTTCGCCATTTTCGGAAAATGTGTTACGCTTTGTCGTCATGGAAAAACCGGGTCGCGAGGTGAAAATTATTAAAAATAGCAAGTACGGAACTTGACGACGATAGCTTTTCGATTACCTTATCCTGCCTGTTTTCTCCCAATAGTTTTGCATATACATTTTGACACCAGACTTAGTAATGTTAGCGTATTTGTAGCCTTAGCTTTCTAATAATGCTGATTATTGTATCATTTACTTTTGAAAAGACAGAAAAGTAAAACGATATTGTCTTCATTTGCCTCACATGGGTGGTTCCAGCGGGGGGGGGGGGGTTGAAAGGTCTGCCCCCCCCCCTAGAATATAGAAAAGGTACATGTCCATAAGTGTATTTCTTGCTTGAAAGTAATTTTTCTCGGTGCTTAACGTATATTTAATGGTTATGTAGTTTTTATTATCAATATGTGGCATTTTTTCTGCAAAATGTGTGTAATGTGGTTGTG
This sequence comes from Mactra quadrangularis, assembly GCA_025267735.1. Lineage (NCBI taxonomy): Eukaryota > Metazoa > Mollusca > Bivalvia > Venerida > Mactridae > Mactra > Mactra quadrangularis. The sequence continues at coordinate 7,571,053 of CM046309.1, forward strand.
GTTCGAGGTTTTGAACGCACCTCCCCCTAGAAAAGTTCGGACCCCTAGAAAAAATCTTGGATCCACCCCTGCCTCACTATATTTAAACACATACCAAATTGCTGAATATGGCGATGTGTTGTGCGTCATAGTATTTGTATTTGAGGTGATATCTTCTAGCAGTTGTGATGACGAATTTAAATCACAGTGCATTTTACTCCTGCATATACAGAATTAATCCAATAGTTATGATCTTATACGACGTAACATTGTTTTGTCGATAAACCATTACTTTTACCATAAAGACCTCGACGATCACGCTGTCTAGCTTCTTGTTTCGCCATTTTCGGAAAATGTGTTACGCTTTGTCGTCATGGAAAAACCGGGTCGCGAGGTGAAAATTATTAAAAATAGCAAGTACGGAACTTGACGACGATAGCTTTTCGGGTAAAACCGGCTTATACCGAGTGTCGAAGTTTACCGAAGATAGTTACAGTTCCAGAACCTTAAATTTGCATATTGATTTTTAACCATGAATACGTGTACACACACTTCACTTCTTAATCTTTTTTGAGCATTAATTTACAAAAGATTTATCGAAATCTTTATTTTCTTTGTATTCTAAAGATTCTAAAAATAGATATGGGTTTAAAAGCTAAAATCAATGAATCTAGTTCAATAAGTTCTTTAAAGGCGTCATAGATATCATAGTTAAATGTTATTCGGTACTTTAATGTTTAAAATTACCTTAAGTGTCGTATAAATGCGTAACTTGGATAACGTGATGGTTTTTATATCCCTTATTATAGAACAGTGTGGGTTTTAACACCGTCAGGAGATGAATATTTTTCATTCTAGTATTATCATATCTGCAATTGTAAATGATGATTTAACAGCCAAATCAACACCGTCAGACTAGCATGATGAAGATAAAGTCACTCTGTTTGATAGCCGAGCAAATTGTTGCCAATACTATGTTTGTTTTTAAGATTTACAAATTGATTACAAAAGAAGTATACCTATGCTGGCATGTATTATTTAAAAACATTAACACAACTTTGTTACGGTCGATTTGCACAAATATGGACGCTAATTGCTGATTAATAATACAAATTATACTTTTTTAATATTCATGTTTGTAGGTCTTGCCATGAGAAAAGTATATATTCTGTACCAGACCTAATTGACAACTTGTTTAAACTTGGGGATTGCAAACAGATACAGAGTCGTCTTACAGATATGATGGTTTTATTAGCAGATCTTAGAAAATCTAAGAATGATAAACTTCAAGCTTTAAAAGGCTCGAAAACAGAAGAAATACAGAAAGTCATGAATTTCCAGAAATCTCTTGAGGCCGTGATAAAAAAAGCTGGTGAAGCTTCAAGAAATGAAATTGAAAATAAATACCAAGAATTAGAGAAAGAAATTCTTGAAGAGATGCAGGATGTTGAAGGTACTGTGGATAGCCTTAAAGAGTCTGATGATAAATTGAAAAAGGCAGAGAGAAACAGAGCGCAACGGTTTGTTTGTAGCAAGATAGCCGAAAAGAGGATGAAGGAAGCAAACAGGCATATATCCAAACAAACAAGAAGAACCAATGGAGGACTTGTATTCACACCAAATCAGTCACTGATGAAATATCTTAGTGGTTTACAAGGTATTGGCGCGGTAGGTGTTAAAGCAGGGAAGAAAACAGACCTGTATAAAATGACAGCAAGTAAAGATATCAACATCAAGCTGATGGAAGATTCCAAACAATGTTATTCAGCTGGTTGTTGTCTAACCTTTGATAATCAACTTTTAGTTACTGATTACAATAACAAGAAACTAAAACTGATCGATACACATACAATGACAGTTATAGATAGTTGTACACTAGATAAACAACCTTTTGGTGTTTGTTGTATCAGTGACCACGAGGCTGCTGTAGCATGTGGTGCTGCCAACAAGATTCAGTTTGTTTCCTATGGTAAGAAGATGACACCTACAAAACTAATCAAAACATCTCATTTTTGTTATGGTATTACAACAAAAGATGATCAGCTATATGTGACAGATATTGGATCTTTAGTTCATATCTATGATACGACTGGTAACATGTTGAAAAGTATATCACAGGACACCGCTGGAAATGTACTATTTTCTTATATTAAACATCTGACCTTCAATGAGAGTAAAGACGAAATGTATGTTTGTGATTGGCAAAAAGGTATTGTAAGTTTTGATAGTGCAGGACATTATCACTCAACATTCAATGATAGAGATTTGACATGGGCAGATGGTATATGTGTTGATGGTAGACAGAACATATTTGTTATTGGACGTGACTCTCGCAATGTGGTACAGTTTAATAAAGATGGTAAGAAAATTGGTATTGTCATAAAACAACAAGATGGATTACATCAATATCCACGTTCAGTATGTTTTCATAATGAACTAAAGAGATTGTTCGTTACTATGGAGAACACTGATGCAGTAAAAATGTTTGAACTGTATTGATGGGATGTATTTAAAACATTTGATTTGACAATACTAACAATAGTTAATTATAGCTAAACTGATAGAATAGATGTATTTGGTGATGATAAGTATATTGTCAAGAACGGCATTATATGTTCTTACAGACTGATTGACAATAATGATTTACAGATCTTACAACTTTATACATTGCTTTTACTAAATCATATTATTAGAATATGTATATATTTCATTCCTTCTCATAAATATATCAATTACTACTTACAGGTTTTAAGTTGTATTATCTATTTTGTATATAATATCATTTTCTCTTAGCAGTGAGGTAATCATGCTTTAGACTGTGGAAATATTCTAAAGAAATGACCGACTAATCATTGTGTAAGTTGGCAACACATGTATCTGAGGTACAGTATGGTTATGAACCATTTATTGTAAAGCATTTTTTTATTATGAATTTTTTGTTGTGAGGAATTTCTGTATCATATTGAATCATGTTACAAAATTAAGTAATCCATCGATATTCTTTGACATGTCAAGCATCGATTATATTTGATAGTTGATACCTCTGTGTGATTTCCAACATAATTCAGTTGTAGAAATATGTGCTTGGTCGAATATATCATAACAGCTTAATGCCGCATATGATTGTTGTTTTAATTAATATAGATCATATAACTTATTAAATACGGTGAATCATACATGCCATTAAATAAGCATGGGTAATACGACTTAACAATATAACATTCATTGTGACATTACGAATCGCTCAGTTATATCAAAGAAAAGGCATTATGACCGATAAAGACGACAAGTTAATACAAATTTATGAAAAAAGCAAGTCGCAGTTTTTGCAATTATTATATCAGTATAGATATATTGTATGGCACATCGTGCTGGAGGGTTTTCAATGAAGTATTGTATATTTGTCAAAATATATCTTGAATTTATTTTTTAATATACCAGACTACAAAGCCTTTGTCTCGTTTAAATTTATGTAGTTTTTATAAAGAGTTATAAATTTGAGCCCACGCAATGCCAAACATAGAACATAATTTCCATTTATCAATTTAATAGTTATCTAAGTTTGCTAAATACATTCGCCTCATTCAAAATGTAAGACGTATACTAAACTAAAAATTAACGTTCCCATTTTTCTTGGAAAGAACTTAGTGAAACTAGAGTATAAGGTAATGAGCCAGGTACAGAATTTGCATCTAGTGGTTGTAACTTTTGTAAAATCACGTTTGATAAATCTTGCGGTATTTTAGCAAATGTAAGACAAATAGCATCAGGCAAGATAATGTTTTCATTTCGACATAATTATGCATGTCTTTATATTTTAGCAGTTATGTCATGGTATAAATTCATTTTAGAGTGGTTAGAGAGTCATTTAAAGCCTTATTGTTCCAATTCTTTAATTATAGAGAAACTATAGATATTCATGTTACAAAAAAACAACAATTACACTAACACATTTACAAATTAATTATGAGAAACTTTTTATACAAAGACTTAAGTTTATTTTAGTAAAGTAGAGAAGTAATAGTTAAAGAATAGTAAAGAATTATGGGTCACATTCGTAATAATTAGAACAAGTTTAACTAGGTTATAACATGTAGAACTTGGTCTAAGTTTGATAGAATAGCCTGTATATTATGGTCATAACAATTGACAATATGGAAGAAACACTTTACCAGTCTTGATTAGTTGCAAATATTACTAAGAAAATCACGACCAAACATTTCGTGTATGGTATGAGTGTTTAAAAACTAAAAAACTGAACTGATTGTTAACCTAAACACAATCACAATAGAGGACTGTCTGAAGAGATTGTTGATGATGAACGTGATGTCTTTCTAGTGGCCAATAATAAATTTACCTCCTACTACAGAATAGGCATGAAGGTTAGACCAACACAAATATAATCGTGACAAGACAACTAGATTATAATAAAAGTTACTTCTAAATAAGACTAAGTAATAGGATTACCTATTTGTTTGCTTTATGTTACAATATGCATTATAACTATGTCAATTGAACTAATGGTCATACAATGTATTTAAAAATAAGTGGGTAATCTAAGATGAAAGTGTTCATTTTATGTTCATTTTATGGGTGTAACTATAATACGTCTAGTAACTAAATGGTTTGGAATTAGGACATGTAGAAATTTAATTTGACAGTGTGTTTCACATATTGAACAATAGTACCCTGTCTCAATATAATTTCATATTAAAACATTTAACGCGTATAAATTAAAACTCATGAATACTTGAAAGTAATGACTTTATTTACCGCCTGCTTGAAGGCCGGTGATATATTGGAGTCGTCAGAATCTGATTACCATGGTAGGAGCAGTTCATGATTTCTTTTACTGGCGTCCTCCTTTTTCATTTACTAATGTTGACAGTGCTAAATTGTATTATTTTTTGTTTTATAGTACTGCAATGAAATTTTGTGCTTTTTGGGGGCATTTTAAAGAACATTTTATCCTTAATTTATATTTTAAGACATTGTAAAATATCTGCTCCCCTAAATTGAGGTTCAGGCTAAAAAACACATACCGTACGTATTTCACGCACGTCTCCGTGAACAGATTTGTTACAGTCTCGCATTTATCGTATACGAAGCCCTAATATCATGATGAAAATGTTAATTATTAATTATGTACCGTCTGTAACTGTCAATTACTGGCTTACTCACTTTCTCATTGAGGCCACCATTAAGTCAAAATATGTTTGGAAAAAAACGGCAGGACAAGAAGTATTAGATTACTGAATTGTTAAATCTGGCGTGTTTTTGTATACATTTTATTTATTCTGTAAAGCATTTGTATATCATGTTTAAAAGGAGTTTCCCCCAAGAAATTACTAATTATCTTCTCTTCTAAACCCTGCAGCGTGTTCAGTAACGACTGTTAGCGAACGTAATGGATACAGGACAACACAACCCGAAGACAACTCAACCCGTGCATAACTTAACTCAAAGTTGGGACAACTCAGTCCGTTAGTAGGGGATTAAGTTGTCTCGGGTTGAGTTGTCTTTGGGTTCCGTTACGGAACGTTTTAGAACGTTCGGGATAATTGAACAGGCTACTGGTTTTCACTATCCGGCGGTATTTAATGCTTTGCATTAATCTTTTCTTGTATATATTCTTATTGTATCATTAAGTGTAGAGTAATTGCCGCATAAATAGTTTATTACAAAAAAATACAAAATAAATATTTTAAAGTGGAAGTTGGTTTTCATGTGTAACTTAATACATTTGTTTTCAATTCAAACAGTATGAATTCAAACTTTATAAAGTGCATGTATATAAACTTGTTCAACATATTTCTAATTTCAAAGTTGTATTTACACCCAAACTGACTAATGCGGAAGTATGAAACATAAAATATTTTTAGTATTTGTGTTCAGTAGTTTTGTTGAATTTTATACAAAATAATGAAAAAAAATAAAAATGTATTAGTAATAGAATTATTACCTATCGAGTTTTTTTCTCTTTTTTATTCGGATTAACGCCATAACAACACCTTTTATAGGCCATTTCATGGCGGTCAGTCAACCTACTTCCCGTTCCTGAAAAAGCCTAATCCCTGGATGTAGCTGTTAACCAGTTTCTAGGCACATACAACCACAAGATACTAAAAACTGCCCTGTATATTACAGAATCATCGATGGGAGTGAGAATGGCAGTAAAGGACCAAACTTCGCGAAAATATGTCAAGCCCGGAAATCTTACCCACGACCCCTTAATATGTATACTTACGTGTTACCAACTGAGCAAGCCGAGCAAATTGGGTTTGAAAAGCTACGTTTTTAACTTGTAAAATCTTGAAGCCAGATCCTTTCTTAAGTAGAATAAGAATAAAGAATGAAGTCATCTGATATAAGAAGCAATACATAATATGTATTGAAAGGTAATTACCATTGACATGTACAACTGTATGTATTAAAAGGTACTAATCGTAGACATGTACAACTGTTTACAATATACTTTATATGTATTGAAAGGTAATAATCATAGACATGTACAAATGTTTACAATATACGTTATATGTATTGAAAGGTAATAATCGTAGACATGTAAAACTGTTTACAATGTGACGTCTAGGTCATTGAGTATTAAGTGTCTTCATCATGCCGTGTCAAATGACAAATGTACTGCGCAATACTGCATAACATGTGATTATCAAACCAAAAATAGGGCCAAGATCTGTTATAGGGCCATTAACGTTTGATGACCCTGTTCCAATAACAAATATATTTGGTCTAATTGGTTTTAATAAATCAGGGCAAATATTAGTTACGACCATCGCATAAATAGAGGCCATTTTGTTTTTGAATGCATCCAGTTTTTTACAATTAATTCCCCTCTTCTGAGACCGATAGCAAGCATTTACATCTTCAACACAGTTGAGTCTCTTACATAACGTTACGTTCCAGGCATGGGTCATTGTTTAATATCTGTTATTAGCTATTTAATTTAATTGTAATGAAATAAGTGATTTAAATTAAGCCATGTTATTTTTTCTCGGAACATATCAAAACAACATAGCTGAGCAATTTGTTAACTAAAACAAGATCACAAAATCCATAGTAAGAAAGGTTTTGGAGAGATTGCTGATAATGGACGTGCTGGTTTTAAGAGACTCTGATAATTTGCTTCAAAGTTAGTTTATCTACTTAGAGTTTAGCCGTGATGGTAAGACCATACACTGAGTGTTAACTAAGTAAAACAAATAAATAATAATGACATTAGCATAACTAGATATCAATTATTGATTCATTAAAATGGCATATTGGTTTGCTATAATTATGTAAACATACTTTGTATTTGTGACAAGTGGTGAGATAATCATATTTACAAAAGTAGCATATATAATTGTCCATGTTTTGTGTGTAAATAAACAATAAAATCCTAGTAATTTAGACTAAGAACATGTATAATTTAACTTGACTGTATGCGTAACATATAAAACAAGTCTCAGTACAGTTTAACATTTACAACAATATTTAAAGACTTTTAAGTGCTTGAATAAAAAACATGAAAACTAGAATATATATGTATTTCACTTTAACTTAGGGTATCGTTAAGTATGTGTTTATGAAGATTTTAAAACGGAAGTAAGTATAAAGATGAAAATTGATATTTTTTCGTCTAGTATTCAAACATTTCCCTATTCAAAGCGCAGTTTTATACAAGACTAACAAACAAATTTTAAATTCATATTTAAAGTACACCGACCTCAATGCGGAAGTTTAAAATGTAAAATATTTTAAGTTGCTTTCATGGAATGGCTCAATTTTATAAATTATGCAGAAAATTAAAATGTATACATAATATCATCACTAAATAGCTTAATTCAGAAGTATTTTTCGGTGAGCAAATTACGATCTATAAAGATCCTGCTCAATATTGGAAGAAGAAGAAGAAGAAGGAGTAAAATGTGTGTAATAATAATTGTGAATTTGTTTATTATTGTCAGTAGCTGGTACATTGAAGGTAAGACTTGATTAATTTAGAAATGACTTATATCTTGTATTTTTACCAAAATATGATTTTATATTGTAATAATTGCATATTGTCTTAAGTATATAACTAATTGACAAAAGGCCAAAAATAAGAAGGAAGATCTTTGGCTTATTTTTTCATATTATTTAACAGTTTGTTAATGAATCGGGTTTTTTTGTCTGACAATATTTATAAATGAATATTTGAATAAAACTTGATTTTACAACTAATCATGTACAATTAATTTCAATATTATTTAACATGAATTAATCAATGTAGTAGATACTGCATACATTTAGATATGGCATTATAAAAATACATTTTATGTATTGAAGTCTTATCAAGCATAGATGTTACGATTCGTTCAAGACTATGCATCAAAAGTAAACTTCTGCAACCAAGCAATGATATTGTCTTAAATATATTTGAAAGTGTTTATAAATGTTCATGTTTTTCCCTTAGCTTGAACACGTGTATTTGTATTATAATTTGACAATGCTGTTATGTGGCTGATTGTCGATCAAATTCATGTGAATGATATGGACTTGAATATTTTAATAAACACATTTATGATCTTGAATGGGTAGACTTATTTACAATACAAGAGCAAAATGGTGTCAGACAATATACGGGCAAAGTGTTTGTAATGATTTTCTTAAGTTTGTCATTTACTTTCAGGATGTAATGGTTTTGAACCTTGTCCACAAAATGTAAATAGTAAGTTAAATAATTTGTAAGTTATTTATTTAATACAAACTTAATATAAATCTACATTATGAAATATTAATTAACTTTGACTTACAGGATTTAAGAAAAGGAAACAATACGTAATAAATTTGTTACTTTTAAACATTTGTTCATTGAGTCTAAATATCGCGGGTCAATGTTTATTCGAACAACTAGAAAATAATTGCCACCGCCCTATATTATATTTGATATTATATTAAAAATATAAATATATTTACATTTAATATGAACTAATATTATAAACATTATTAACCATGTAAATGTACTATTATTGATAAACATAACTAGTCTACATACTATCATCAGTCATATAGACATGTACTAAACGCGATTTTTAGCATTTAATAACCTATATCAAAAAGGGCAAAAAGAGACTGGGCTTCTAGAACGAAACAAATACTCAGTGATAGTTTTATTTACAAAATATAAGTTTACTATGGAACTCAAATTTCATAGTTTTAAAATCGTATCAAGCTTTTCCAATGCAAATATTTGAAGCATATCTCGAATTAAACTGTACTCTTTTATTGTTTCAGTTATTCACGTATGCGTTGATAACAATATGAATTATGTTTCTCATATATACGTGAGTACAAGATTAGCACCAATACAACAAGCTGTTGAATGCACATGTACTATCAAAGGAGTGTCGGAACATTATACATTATATGTTCAGGGGGGCAGTGAACACCTTGATAACAATACTTTATTTTCGTTTGCATTTAATGATGTGGCAATAAAGGATAACACAAATTTTGGTGTCTTGACTACAATGAATTTGACAGGAGAAACAGTTCTCAAATATACATCACCAAACGATGATACTGTCCAAGTATGTTTATATATTGGAGGTAAGTATAATAGTCAGTGGTTAATTAGTGTGCATTTAATAATGCAGGTTGTAATCTGGTAGATACAAAGACTGGCTGTAATAATATTCTTAAATAGCATATCAGGCTGATCCGATTTATTGATTTTATAAAAATGGATGTGTCAATTTATCTTTCTGATATGCACCAATTAGTCACGGATTTTCTCGTTAATTAATGATTACTATATTTCAGGAGCACGAGTCGGCAGTTCGACAGGTCGAATTTTCTTCGAAATCTATCTTATGACTTACCTTCATTTCGTACTTGTTAACTACCTTCTGGTTGATACATTTTGTTCACATGTTTTGGCATTGTCGTTGATTCTAATAGCAAATTAAGTTGTTTATACGTTTGTATTATATTAAATGTTCGTATAAATTGTGTAAGGTAAGTAAAAATATTTAATTTAATGTTGCGATAGTGTGGGTAGCAAAACGTACGACATTCGATCGAAATTATCGATCACGCGATTTAGTTTTGTATGATAGAATTCTAAACCATGCATAATAAACTTATGAATGGAAATTTCTAATGTAAAAAGTTATGTACAAAATCAAGAACATTTTGCTTCGAAGATATTAAGTTAAATGAAATAGTAATATTTACAAAAGTTTCAATGGCTGACAACAAGTTTAAACTCCTATTTGCCTAAGTTATGTGATGATTTTCACATGCATGCAGTATAAAATAGAGTTTATAGACCCCTTATTCAGAAAAGTACACGTATGGGGTTAAGATAAATACACCAAAGACATCGTCTTTAAATGTAGCCTTGTATGAGGCATAAAGTTAATGTAGCATCACCTGTACAAAAATATTTAATTTATATCATGGGATATAAAAGATCATCAACAAATTTGGTATAGCTACATAAAAAGAGAATCCCTTTATTATTACAGATATAAGTGTTGCTATAATACCACACTACATATTTTTCATATCATGTATTTAGGATCAGTTATTGTAACAAAAAATTGTAAAAAACTGCTTATTTTACCTGTTTAACTATGTTTCAAAGTATGATTACATATATCTCAGCTATAACGCCACGGGACCAATTCAATATCGCATGCAGTAAGAATCAGAGGCGTGATGCTTCGAAAACGACTACAACCCCGACAACCAGGGCATCAACAACAGTGTTCACTCAAGTGATACAAACATCCAAGAAGGACGATTCTGTCTTGACTGAAACGAGTATTTCACTTACACCAACTAGTAACCACTGTACTAAGACTATCAGTGCAACAGACGGTACTGATATAGATACAGAGTCGCAAACAAAGAACGACACTACAGAAGACAATTCAACATTGATTGGTAAATATATCTTTAATTTAAGTCACGACATGCAAAACAATTACCATGTATAATAAAAATATAAAAATATAATTTTCGGTATTACGTTGTACACGCTTCCTATTAATCTAATACACGTGACCACTGTTCTTTTAAGATTTTATTGTAGTTAGTTGTGCCTAGTTCTAATAACTTAGATAAATTACTATTGAGTCCGCATACAGGTCCCCCAGTACTGAGTTATTAGGATAAATGTCTTGATCAATGACCAATATTGTAAGTTTTTGATGGTATTTGAACCAATGCAGAGCTGGCTATATTATTATTTTAATGTGTACATCATATTACTTTCAGCGGCTGTTATTGGTGCTATTTCTGGCATGGTTTTCACTATTCTAGTTGTGATCACAATAATGTGTTGTAAAAGGTACGCCAATATGTCATTTCAATCTTGTTTTATAAACATGTATTGAACATTTATCTTGTTTCAAAAATGATACCTTTTCAACTTTTGAATGTAAACACGACTTATTATGTGTTCGACTTTAACAAACAAAGACTTTGTTTCACTTTTTATGAGCAAACTTATATTAAAAAAACTTATATTTACAAAATTTCTGCCACATTAGGTTTCCTCAATGTATATACATTTACATGTTTATGTTGTAGAATTTCTTCACAAACCACTTTTGTTTATAACGAAAACTTAATTATCTAAAAAGACATTCATCTTTGCTTTTTTGTCAGTGTGTGAAGTTTATGTTTTTCTGATATGATTTTCTTGATATGTTTTTAAACTTAATTTCATTTCCAATGTTTATAATAAAGTCACTACATAATATTATGTTAAATAATAAACGATTAGTTAAGTGCATTCAAATAGAGAAAAAAAACGTCATCATAATGGTTATTCATAATTTCTTAAGTTCTTGATCGGTAGATTATGATGTATTTAAATTGTGAATATTAAACACATACATGTAATATACTACGTTTTTAGGAAGAGAAGAACTATGTAAAATGAAGGCTCTCAACCAATCAGTTCTTCTACAGTCAACCTTGGTGACAATCCTGGCATGCAGCAGAATCAAGCTTATGAATCTTTAAATGATGTTCAACAAAATCAAACACCCTATGACACTCTTGTGGTATCACATGATACAATTGATGAGAACACCTCTCCGACTATAAATTATGAAAATATTAGAGTAGACATTACATGCAAGAATGTAAGTGACGACAATTCTGAGTCATACTATAACCTTCCTAGACATTAAGCCGCTCATAGTGAAGTTTTTGAAAACGTTGTATAAGTTGACAAAGATACTGTAACATATGAAAATACGAAGGTTGACGCTACGTGTCATGAAGAAAACATTGATAAATAAGCAACACAATGGCACCGTTCAATATATAATTTCATTATGTTTTAATGAGTCGTTTGATGTTGTAAATGAATTGTTATTTCGACTGACACAGACGACACCTTTGATCAAACGTTGATTAAGTTGCCGGGAAATAAGAACAAAACGTGTAAGAGAAACCATTTTTATTGAACTTATCATGGTATGTTTCACGTATTGAAATCGATAAGGACAAACACAATATTCGAGCATGAATATTGTACTACTTGTATTACTTCGTCAGTGTTCATGTATTCTACATCTCGTTTCTTCTATTTTATTGTACATAATGTACATGTACATAAATACATTTATTTGATATTGACTATTCGCTAGAAGGAAAGATTAAGCCACCAATGTGACATTTCTAATAAAATATTAAACGATTTACACCACTCAAAACAATGTTTTGGAAATTTTATTATTGATTTTACGCTAAATTGTGTTATATTTAGGTAAGACTATATATTTCACAAAGAATTGGATAGTGGCCAAACTATTACAAGTAATAGAATTAAACCAAGTTTTTACAACGAGTATTTATTAGTCTAAGACAAATAAAACAATTTCCAGATCTTAGTACTGAGTATTTATAAGTTTTAATTAATGTCTGTTTAAACTTGTGTCTCGTATAAGATTTTAGACGTCAACGCAACTTAATTGAATATTGTTCTACGTAGCATCGCCAAAATGCAGTGATCTTCACTTCTGTCAATGTATCTGCAGATGCTTTCATTGCTTTCATAAAAGAATGGTCGCATAATTTCAAAACTAACTGTTAAAATGATGCCTACATTAGGATAACTAGAACATTACCTTAGCTAAAGCAGTTAATTTATTAAACAAATTATTCAAGAATATTTTAGAACAGCAAATGAAGCCGTCCCAGTCTGCTGCAGACATTAGCTGCATTCATAAAAAGAGACAAAAATTAATCATTAAAAAATGGAGTTGCAATTCAATGGACGTATTTATTCAATAGTACTCACGGCAATCTTTTGAAAATTGTGTTTGTCTTTAGCCTAACATTTAAAAAAGTAATTCTCCCAATGAAACATAGAGTTTAGGATATAGAACAAATTATTTATTACCATAAAACTTTCCGTTTTTTTTTAAATTTTATTTATGAATTAGTACAGTTTTGAAGAAACACCTGTTTTACAAAATTAATACAAAGAAGGGTTTAAAACATAAAAGGAAAAACAACAGTTAAAACAAACAGACCTTCCAAAAAGTCAGAATGGAAAGAGGAAGATGATCTTAGATTTATAAACTTTTGTAATAAAATAATCCTACAAACAAATAACGGAAACAATAAAATAAAGGCTCACGGGTGTGCGCTGTGGAATGAGCAGGGGTAAAATAATTACAACTGGGGGGGGGGGTTAACTAGGTTATAGGGTGCTCCAAACAAGCACTTGCCTAAATAGACTCATGTAACATCAAACAGTTGGTGAAAAACACTTCAACCAACCTTTCACTCAACATTGTTGTGTGCCTAAAATTCAGAAACAAAACATTAAACAAAACTTAAATATTTATCCAAAATTAAATACAAGTACTAAACTGTGTATATTTTAACAATTTGAAAATTCTAGAATTAACAATACAGTGATATTTTAAACGTTACGTTTTGTTTTTAATGGGAAACAACTCATATCGAAATTAAGTGTAACCCATAGTGGTGTTATTTTCCTTTGTAATACGATAAGAAGGGGATCTACCTCTAAAAACCCCTTAATCGAAAGCGGAAGAAGAGTTCAATATCAAGCATAAAATGGCTACTGAAGGGGATTTCATGTCAGAGGAATATTTTGATTTTATATGTACCAATTGTGACAGCAATGGAAAGATTGTTGAAGCTGTACGTTATTGTGTTGAGTGTTGTGGTTATTGCTGCCAAGCATGTACGGGTATACACACAACAATACTGATGTTAAAGAATCACAATCTACTGGACACAAGCCATGGAAACCAAGCAAGTAATCAACCAACAAGGTTACCAGAGTTTCCTACTGAGCGATGTGACCAACATAAAGGGAAAGTTGTTGATATATACTGCTTGGAACATAATGAAGTTGGATGTTGTATTTGCATATATGCACATTATAAGTAAGTAAATAATGTCTATTGTTTGTATATATAGTTATCATTTATACTTGCTTAGTACATTTTGTTTAAAAGTGCTTTATTTACTTGAAGGTCTTGGCGTTTAAACGTTCGTTTTAATGTAAATTTAATATATAAGTATTATTCACAATTTAGAAGTCAAATTAAATTTGCATATTGTTTTTAACCATGAATACGTGTACACACACTTTACTTGTTAATCTTCTTTGAGACTTAATTTACAAAATATTTATCGAAATCTTTGATTTCTTTGTATTGTACATATTCTAAAAATAGATACGGATTTATAAGCTACAATCAATGAATCAGCTCAAGTTCAATACGTTCTTTAAGGCGTCATAGATATCACAGTTAAATGTTATTCGGTAATTTATGTTTAAATTTATCTGAAGTATCGTATAAATGTATACTAGCGATAACGTTTTGGTTTGTTATCTCTCTTATTATATAACAATGTGGGTTTTAACACCGTCAGAAGATGAATATTTTTTATTTTTGTATTCATATCTGCACTTTAAAATGATGATGTAAGAGCCAAATCAACACAGTCGGACTAACATGATAACACTTAAGTCACTTTGTTTGAAAGCCGAGCAAAATGTTGCCAATATTATGTTTTACGCTTTACTAATTGCTTACAAAATAAATATACCCATGCTGGCATGCATTATTTAAAACATTAAAACAATTGTTAATGTCGATTTGCACAAACATTGACGCTAATTGCTGATTAATAATACATATTATACTTTTTTAATGTTTATTTTTTATATTTGTAGGTCCTGTCCTGAGAAAAGTATATATTCTGTACCAGACATAATAGACAATTTAATTAAGCTCGGAGATTGCAAAGAGATACAGAGTCGTCTCACATATATGATGGTTTCATTAGCAGAATTTGGAAAGTCTAAGAATGATAAACTTCAAGCTTTGAAAGACTCGAAAACAGAAGAAATACAGAAGGTCATGAATTTCCAGAAAGCTCTTGAGGCGGTGATAAGAAAAGCTGGTGAAGCTTCAAGAAATGAAATTGAAAATAAATACCAAGAATTGAAGAAAGAAATTCTTGAAGAGATGCAGGATGTAGAAGGTACTGTGGATAGCCTTAAAGAGTCTGATGAGAAATTGAAAAAGGCAGAGAGTAACAGAGCGCAACGGTTTGTTTGTAGCAAGATAGCTGAAAAGAGGGTGAAGGAAGCAGACAAGCATATATCCAAACAAACAAGAAGAACCAATGGAGGACTTGTATTCACACCAAATCTGTCACTGATGGAATATCTTAGTGGTTTACAATGTATTGGTGTGGTAGGTGTTAAAACAGAGAAGAAAACAGACCTGTATAAAATAACGGCAAGTAAAGATATCAATATCAAGCTGATGGAAGATTCTAACCAATGTGGTTCTGCTGGTTGTTGTCTAACCTTTGGTAATCAACTTTTAGTTACTGATTACAATAACAACACACTGAAACTGATTAATACACATACAATGACAGTTATAGATAGTTGTACACTAGATATACAACCATTTGGTGTTTGTTGTATCAGTGACCACGAGGCTGCTGTAGCATGTGGTGGTTACAACATGATTCAGTTTGTAACCTATGGTAAGAAGATGACACCTACAAGACAGATCGAAACGTCTCACGTGTGTTATGGTATTACTACAAAAGATGATCAGCTATATGTAACAATTCTTGGATCTTCAGTTCATATCTATGATATTACTGGTAACATGTTGACAAAGATATCACAGGACACTGCGGGAAATAAACTATTTGCTGATAGTAGACATCTTACTTACAATGAGAATGAAGACAAAATGTATGTTTGTGATTTTCAGAAAGGTATTGTTGTAAGTTTAGATGGTGAAGGAAATTATCACTCAACATTCAAGGATAGAGATTTGACACAAGCAAATGGCATATGTGTTGATGGAAGACATAACATATTTGTTATTTGATGTGGCTCTCAAATAGCGGTACAGTTTAATTAAGATGGTAAGAAGATTGGTGTCATAAAACAACTAGATGGATTACAACAGCGACCATGTTCAGCATGTTTTCATAATGAACTGAATAGATTGTTTGTTACTATGAACAACAGTGATGTAGTAAAAATGTTTGAACTGCATTGATTGAATGTATTGAACACATTTGAATTGACAGAAAATGGCAATAGTTTATTATGGCTAAACACATATAATTGAAGTCTATTTTGTGGTCTCGTATGACATTATGTGTTGGTTATAGACAGTTTGACAATTAATACTGATTTACAGATGCTACAATTAAAATGCTGAAATGAAATGTTTGTACTAAATATATCTATTAAAGTATGAATATGTTTCATTCCTTCAAATAAATAAATCATTTATTACTTACAGGTTTTAAATTTTTCATTTTGTAAATAATATCATATTTTCTAAGCAGTCATTTAATAAGACATAGAAATATTCTTAAGAACTGAACGACTTATTATCATTTATGGCACAGCATGGTTCATAATCATTGGTTGTAAAACTATGTTTCTGTGATTTGTTTAATGTGATGATTTTATTTTATAAGATCATATAAAATCGTGATACAAAATTAAGTGAGTTATAGATTTAGATGTTCTATTTTTAACTCCATACCGCACTCTAATAAAATGTCGAACGGATTCAATTCTTTTAAAATGATGACACATCGTTTATACTGGATAGTTGTGACCTCCGGATGATTTCCACAAAATTCAAATAATAAATATACAAATTTGCACCAGGTCGAATATACACTACTCTTTATCCTAGGGTTACTACCTCAAATAATTCTTGTTTCAATTAACAAAGAAAATATAACAAATGTAAAATATGGTGGATGATTGTGATATATGTATTGTGCGATTATATTGAACTATCCGATTGCATAAATTAAAACGTCACATAACACGGAATATTTAATCCTCGGATAAATTTCGGTAGTTCACGTGGAATGTATCATTAGCAGATAACAGCGATGTATTACATCTTATTAGCAATGAGTATCGAAGTTTGTGTGGCCGAGTGGTAAGGCGGTGGGACTGCCAACCTTTTAGTCGTGGGTTCGAATCCCGATAGAAACATATTTTATCTTTTATTTTCGTAAAATACAATGTCTTTATGCATCATAGAAATTATGATTGTCTTTGTTAGTTTTTACCGCTAAACTCGACACTATAAAATAAGAACGCCCAGTAGCGCAAACGACACAGCTTGTGAAACTGAATTATATTTGAGATAGTTTGTTTTGTAGTGTTTTATTCTTATTTCAAAAAATGATGCTGAATAAAATAAAACAAAAAGTATTCAGAAAATAAAAATGCTAACTATACAAAGAGTAAAAATGGCATCTTTAGAGTTCAAACTCGCACCCCTTTTAAAAATAGATGTTCTGAAGCATTTCACTTTAACCGTACGACTATTCAGTCAGACGAGATAATGTCACCAATTTAACCTACGCATTGTATTTTCTATTGCAAAATTCTATATATAGAACGCGGAAAATAATATATACAGTGTGCGATAACCGTGTAATTATGCAATCGGACAGTTCAATATAATCGTAACAATACATATTGTATATGCCATTAATAAGTATAGGCAAGATAACAACTCTAAGAGACATTACAATATAACTTTTCTTTGACATAGCAAATCGCTTAGTGACGTAAAGGAAAGCTATTTCGACCAATACAGATTTCACATATGATCTAATTTACTATTTCGATTCCGGAAAATAGACTAGAAAAAAAATAAAAGGATATAAAGGTTTAAATGTAACTGATTATGATATCTCAAGATATTGAAATTATTACTATTAAACTGATATTACGTAAACTTTTATATGTTATCATTAGTACAACTGTATCAATGTTCGTGTGCATAGTTTTTTTGTTTCTTATTCTTGTCTATATTTGACATCGTATTGTAAATAATTATTTCTTTATCTACATTCATATATTTATATTGACTATATGATAATCTCTTTAGTTGGAAACCCGGGTCGATAGCGCAGATGGTAGCGCGCCGGGAGTTGGATACTCGTGCCCGAGGGGGTGCGGGAGGTAACACCCTTTCAAGAAAAATTTGACAATAATGTCAATTTTCCCCCATTGATTAGATAATATGGAGAAGTTTCCGGCCTTGTGGAAGGGTAGGTGAGTACTGGTTATAGACAATGGTCCAGGAAAGCTGGTTTAGGTGCGCTGAACGCCGTGAAATGACCTAAATTGTGTTGATACGGCTTTAACTCCAATAAATAAAAAATAAAAAAAATTAGTTGGACATACTAAGCCACCAGCTAATACAAATTCAAGAAAACAAGTTGCACTTTTGAAACAGATATACCAGTATAAATATTTTGTTTGGCACATAGTACTGGAGGGTATTTCAAAGAAGTATTGTTTTTGTCAATATGTATCTTGAAATATAATTCAATAAAGTATACTATACAACAAAGGTTTTGTCTCGTTTAAAGTTATGTAGTTTTTATAAACAGTTACACATTTGAGCACAGGAAATGTCAAACATAGGAAATGGTTGCCATCCATTAATTTTGAGTATTACCGGTTATGATGTATGTCTGCTAAACACATGCGTATCATCGAAACTTTTTGACGTCTAAGAAACATAAATTTATGTGTCAATTATTGTTGGAAACAATTGTTCTTCTTATATAGATACTTGAGTTTTTGAGAAACTGACTTTTGTTACTTTGATAAATTATGCGATGACAAAAAGTATCACGAAATATCAAATTTCCATTACGCCATTATGCATGTCTTTATATTTTGGTTATTTTGTCGATGGAACAAATTCGCTTCATCACATATTTTTTATTATTCCTGTGGTTTTCGGACATATTGTCTACCTTCTTCCAAGATTATTGTTCTCGCTGAAAAGGTGATAACTAGTGATAACAAAGATTCTGGTGTATGAAGTGTTCAGTAAAGCTTGGATGGTGAATTAATTGACTCATGAAAGTGGCAGCAAATGTGTATACATGAATAATATACCATAAGTGGCTTTTTCACAAAGAATCTTACAAAAAAATCATCGTATGTCAAAGCAAGAGAGATCAATATTACCGTCATTGTTTGGCTAAACGATTCCACGCATTATTGAATTATGTAAATCATTGTATTCCTTTTGAGCATCATATAAAAAATTTATGATTATTACCCTTCTGACTTTGAATTAAAATAATAAATTTGCCATACGATGACTTTTCGAAAGAATTTTTGTGAAAAGATGTAATATACTCAGCAAAAATGAAAACTTTACATACTAAATTTCCCATTTTGACAGGTTATTCTTCTCAAAGATTCACTTTCACTACACATATTGATTGGCCTGTCAATACACTCCCAGTTTTGATAATCCCATCCTGGCACACCTCGCTCGCTTTGCAGGATTTTACATTTCCGATTTTCAACACTAACCACGTGTTGTCACCTCATTGAGTGTTTCAAGTAAAATCACTTACAGAGAAACATTAACGGTTGCTCACAAACAAGAAAAATAATCATTTTCGGAATTTTCATTATTCTTAATTATGCCACGGCTCTCTGAAGATAATGGAAATCAGGCTTTTGGCATGCTGAATGCCGATGCTATGGTAAATGATGTTGGGCAGCAATTTGATTGCTCGAGTCAAACCATACACAACCTTGTTATACAGCTACTGGCTCCTTACGCGACCGCCAAAGACCAGACAAGGAGCGTGCGACGTCCCTTAGAGCCGACCGCGCGATTACGTGAGCTCACTTACGTAATCGTTTTTGCCAGCAACAGTTACTGCTCGGCAGATAGGGGTCTCTACTCAGACTATCCGAAACCGTCTGAGGAAATCACACTTCCCACTTCGGGCTCGCAGACCTTAAACTGGACCGCTTATAACGGCATGTCATAGGGCTCAAAGACTGGCCTGGTGTAGATGGCATTGCCTTTGGAGGCGAGCCCAATGGAACAATGTGATTTTCTCAGACGAGTCTCGCTTCAGGGTTAGCTTTGCAGACGGTAGAGTGAGAATTTACCGTCGCAAAAATGACAGATTTGCCCGATGTTGCGTCAGGGAAGCGGGCAAGTTCGGTGGCGGCAGCGTCAGGGTCTGGGGAGGAATCATGGGTAACCAAAAGACAGAACTTGTGGTTGTTCAGGTACATGTCAATGCGCAAGGCTAAAACGATTTTCTCCGCAATTATTTGCTCCCATTTATGCAGAACCATGGACCTCAGACAATCTTTCAACATGATAATGCTAAACCCCATACTGCCCGAGTAACCACAGCCTTCTTGGCAAACAATAATGTGGACGTCTTACCCTGGCCAGCACTCTCCCCGGATCTTAACCCCATTGAACACATATGGGATGAACTCGGGCGCAGGGCACGAAAGAATCACCAAATCAACAACATTCATGACCTGAGACAGGCTTTGCTGTTAGAATGGCAGGCAATTCAGAATGACGTCATTAGACGTTTCGTCAACTCCACGAGAAGCAGAATATTGGCTTGCATCAACAGCAATGGTAGTCATACACGCTACTGACAAGCTCCTGTTGACATTGTCTTTTAAATCTCAAATTCAATACAGAAAATCACACAAGGTCCAAGTTTTACCACTTTCGATATTTTTTTAATTGACCCTACCTCAGTTGACTTTACATTTAAAATTACTCTGTGGGAGAATAGTATTGAAATTCACAAAACTGTCGGCTAATTGATCAAGGAAAAACCTGCTGTTAGTAGTTTTATGGTGCATTTAACCAAAGCAAAAATATTCCGTTTCAAATTCCATAGAAAAGTAAAGTTTTCATTTTTGCTCAGTATATATGTGTTATACACATAAAAACTGTACTACAATAAAAACGAAAACGCTTGCTATTTTAAACAGAAATATGATATGGTATATGGTCTGAGTTGTATAGATGAGACCGTATATTACGGTAATATAGAACTAGGAAGCAGACACTAATCAAGTATTGACTATCAAAATTTACGTCAAAAAGGCACGACTAAATAGTTCACGTCATAAGTAAAACTTAATACACAATTGCTTAAGTTCTCATAGTAAAAAACAATATTTTAATTGTTTGAATTTATAAATTGTGCATTTATAAATGTTTATAAAATATTCCGGAGAATATCTTGCTAGGCCCGTTGTGTACAGAAATAAGAGAAACGGTTTATATTGTGTAAAGAATATCAAAAGACCAAAGTTGGCACGGATATATCAAAATACTAAACTGAGCTACTTGTTAACCAAAACATAATCACAAGATCAATAGTTAGAAAATTTTTGGAGAGATTGCTGAGAATGCCATGATGGCTGCTTTCAAATGGTCTAATATTTTACTTTAATGTCATTTTACCTACTTTGAGTATAGCATGAAGGTAAGACAATACACTCAGTGATAACTGAATAAAGCAAATAAACTTTCATGAAGTTAGCAAAACTAAATGAGAATGACTGATTCAGTAAAAGAATATATTGGTTTGATATAGGTTAAAATATACGATTGATTTTTGACAAGTTTTTATCCCATTTCACAAAGAAGTTGTTAAAATATATATTTAATATGACATTGTTCATTTTATATGTGTAAATGAACTATAAAATGAATGTAGCTACCTAATGGTTGAGAGTTAAGACATGTATGTAAAATTGAATTTAACAAAACGCATGATTTTATCACGTATACAAATACTATCTAATAACAGTGTAATCTCATGTTAACAAAGGGCCGCCTTGATTTGCCTAGGTGGCTAAAGCGGGCGTACACCGATTCCCGACCGGGCACCGGCAAATCACTTTATTTGTTCTGAGATTAGGCCGGAGCCATTAGCCGGCGTACGCCGATTAGGTCCTGTACGTTTGAGCGGCGATGCGCATGCGAGTGACAAATATGGCTGAAAATGGCTCATTCTCATCCTCGTCATCACTCATTATTAATTCGCTATTTTTGACACAATCACAACCGCAGATATTGAAGTCATTATAGTAAGCCGGAACGCTTTCAAGATTCATTTCACACCAGGGCAAGACGATCGGTAATCGGATAACAACGGTTCGTTAGCGGCCCTGGCAAACCAAGTGGGCCCAAACAATTTAACGAGTATAAATAATAAAACAACACTACTGTATATATCTATTTTATATTTACTTTAAGCATACCTTAGTGTAGAGTTATTGAAGCATAAATGATTTGTTTATAGTGTTTTAAATACAGAATTAAAAGCGGGAGTTAGTATACAGATGTAACTTGATATTTTCTCGTCTATTCAAACATCATCCATTCAAAATATCAAAATGCATGTTAAATACTTGTCTAACAAGTTTCTAATTTTAAATTTTGTATACCCCTATTATTAAATGCGAATGTGCAAAATATAAAATATTTTTAAAGTTGTTTCCAATGAATTAGATTACTTTAATAAAATATTCAGAATATGAAAATGTATATATAATATAATTACAAAGTAGTTTATATCAGAACGTTTATAATGTATATAAGGATAATCGTCAATTTGTTTATTGTTAGTAGCTGGTACATTCAAGGTAAGACTTGATAAATTTAATAATGATTTATACATTTGTATATTGCAGTACTTGATAAACATATATTTTATTATTTAGTTTTATCATAATATAACTATAATATTGTAATGATTGCGTATTGTTAATGGTCTAACTATTGTATATTACATACTGACAAATAACACATAAATAAAGTGGTAGTGGTTTGATTAATCTATTTAAAATAATTAAACCCCATGTTAATCTATTATTGGTGTGTTAATTTAAATACTATAGTGCGTACAAAAAAACAAAACACTGTTTATAATAACAATACAATGAACTAACCGTCGACGAGGGATGCCCGGGATGACTTTAAAATAAACAATTGTGATATGTTTTACTTGTGTCTTAATTGTTGGTGTAATGGAAAGCGTTCTACCATAACAAGCATGATTTAAGTGGTGGTGGTTTATCAACCATGCTAATTTTGTTAAAATGAATTACACAAATTTTATTTTCAATACTGCCTACCCCTGAAATGAATTGTCTCAATTTTAATGTTTACCAAAACACTTTTTGTTTTTTTGTACGCACTATACATGTTGTCAGATATGGCATAATAAAAATAGAATTAGTACATATTGTATTTTATAAATCAATTATATGAACCTGACATGCTTCAGTTTTGGACTATACAATCAACATTAAGGACTTACTTCTTTACATAAACAATAATGTTGCCGAAAGGAAAATGAATTTAAACGTGTATGTTTCAACTGTAATTCTTCAAATGAAGTTTGTAACATACTACATTTGTATTATTTTATGATTTAGTTAATTATAGATTTGATCACAAACATTTTTTAGAATGTTGGCTGTCCAGATGTTTCCTTTGAATGACATTATTTAGCCTACATGCATTAAGTAAACGTTTAACCTTGATTGTGTGTATTTTATGTAGGCTACAATGCAAAGAAAACAAGTAAAAACATAGTCAGACTTCACTGGTGTTTAGTGTTGTGTTGCTTACCTCACTTAAACCATATATTTTCAGTTTCAGAAACTAATGGTTCAGAACCTTGTCCAACAAATGTAAATAGTAAGTGAATTACGACAAGTATATATCTTAACTATTCATGTATAGTGCGGACATATTGACCCCGACCTTACCTTTCTCATTTGCATCTTATTATCAGATACACATATCACGGCGAAAATCAATACCACGCCTAATCTACACTTCGGCTCGTTACGTATTTAAAATAAGCAGTCGATTTACATTGATTGTAAATAGCATCGGCGGGTACTTAGCAGGGCTGCATGGGGCTTGTAGGTTTTGAGGGTGTAATGTCGGCTATGGCTTATATTATAAGTTTAACAAGACATGTATAGAGTATATATGTGCATTCAAACGTGAAACTTGTTTTCTTACATTTGTAATTACAAATTATAATAAAATGGGCGGGGATGGCGGTTGCACGGGGCTAAAACCTACAACCTTTGAATTGGTAGCTAGCCTCATGGTATAATATTCTGGTCCGGCCTATGTGTAATAGAGACTCATTGTACACTTTAAATGTACTTTAAAAGTAAGCCCTGTGTTAAAATTACATTCGAGCCTTGACGGTATAATCCGATTGTTTTCGAACATTAATACTACCTTCGTATTCAATATAATGAATATTCTTACACAAAGGTCAGGTCGGGGCCAATGTGTCCGCACTATACTTACTTTTCATGTTACTTATTTTTCAAAATTTCAAACAACTGTAACGCAAGAGAATATATATAAAGAAAAGAAATGTAGAAGTTTATAGAAATATTTCGACATGATTAGAAATGTATAGTTAAATGTTATAGAGCTTGCATACGTAAACCAGCTTATCAGCTATTCGCCTTGGTCATTTGACTACTTGTATAGTCAGTTTTTTCTCAACTGTCAAAGCTTGAATAATTTCACGGTGATTGAACGCATTGTTTTTGAACTGGGGGCCTATTGTTATTAAAAATATCTTGACTAAAACATATCATACGGCTTAAGAAGCTTTATCAATCATAATACACACTTTCGGAAACCCATGGATGTATTACGACATTAATTTTAACAAACGCATTCTCTGTGAAATGATTCATGCTATGACAGTTGAGAAAAAAACGAATATAACGAAAAAAATATATATATCTATCAAATGTATATTTCAACATCACACAATTGATCTATGGAACAATATTTCAATTAAAGGTACCGGTTAGCCGTTTCGTGAAGTGAAGCAATTGCAAACATATTTCTTGTGCAAGTAAATTGGCAATGCGCCTAGTAGGCTTGAGACAGGGATCTCTCTATCTCTTAGTGCGTGGACCTTTGCTCCATTATTGGTTTAAAGATTTAGTTAACCAATGCCACATCTGAAACAAATGTTGAACTGAATGATCTAATGGATCCTTAAGTTAATATGTGTTTATGGATGGATTGTATTTAATACTTGTATTCCATTATAGCAGATTATGATATTACTACATATCTAATTTTGCTTCTATACCTTGATTTCTACCATTTTAATTTTTCCGCCACATTTGTTTGCTTAATTGTGTTGTTGACTTTTTATTAAAAGTAAATCACCTTACTGCACTTATTAATTAAAATACAGTAGGCCACGAAACAATTTATTACAAAAGATAAACAAATGGTTATTTTTTTAGAAAACATAATAATGCTCAACCGCGTTATTTGGTATTTTTTCTATAACCCTTACATAAAAAGATAACGTACCCCCCCCCCCCCGATCAGGTATGCCTATTTTTCAATCTTTTATGGTCACTTGATACCAACAATACACATGATACTAATCTGAGTGTTGGACGTTTCTGAATTTATCACAAAATTTGTAAATAAAGATTATTAAAAAAAGTAAAATCTTCCACCATATCAATGAGTATTCAATGTCTTCACCAAGATTTATGATAGTGAGTCGGAAATTACTTGTAGGAGCAGTGGTCCAGCTTCTCTAGTGGAAGGACGTTCGCTTAGAGATCGAGAGGTCCCTGGTTCAAACCCCGCTACGAACACTGCTAATTTCATTAAGCAAGAAATTTATATACAGTTGTTCCAATTCTCCAAAGTGTAAATGGATACAGTGAGAAGGTGATATCAATGATGAGGGATTACTGTGCAAAATTGTCAAGTCGCATGAACATGGAAGCAGACCTTAAACAGCTCTTTAACTTTTTTAACTTTTACTATTGTTTGTTTGTTTGTTGGCTTTAACGCCGTAGCAACAGAATGTATAGGTCATATAACGGCGGTCAGTCAACCTACTCACTCCACCTGGAAAGGCTAAATCTCTAGTTTTAGCTGTAAATTAACTACTAAGCGCATAATTTGTAAGTGACTGACAACTGCCATACATAATTGAAGATCATTGGTAGGAGGGAGAAGTGCCGTAGAAATAATTTCATGACCAAGCTCCACGAAAGTATGCCCCTCTCGAACCCACGACCCCTCGACCAGTAGACTTGCGTGCTACCAACTGTGCTAGACGGGCGGCTAACTTTTACTATGATTTGAATGTTTGTTATTATGTTTAAGAGTTTTAGACACTGACAAGAAGTACTTATAATATATTACATGCAAATTGTAAATTTAGACAATTTGTAAAATGTCTGAATTTGTTTTGGTATTTTGTAATTTGCCTGGCCATTTTAGGCATGTTGCAAATTTAATTTCCTAAGCAATTTTCAAAATGGCTGAAAAATTAGCTCAATATTTTACAGATTTAGGTTTGAGGATTGCATTTCTTTTTTAACCAAACAGTATTTACAGTCATTTCTTCCTTTTAACCTCAAAAAGATTGTCTATGGTAGTCTCAATTACTTTCAGCAGCCAATGGCAAAGATATCAAATGGAAACTAAATTATTAAATAAGATTATTTACATGTTATTGTATGTTTTTGTTTAACGCCATAGCAACACATTGTATAGGTTATATCATGGAGGTCAGTCCACCTACTCACTGTTCCTGGAAAGGCTAAATCTCTGGATTTAATTGATAACCAACTACAAGTTAGCATGTTAAATGTTGTATCTTTACATTCACAGAATATTGTAGCTTCGTCTGATTGAAACTTGTAGATTAAAAAATTGTATGGCGATGGTGTGGCAATTGAACGGGGTATTGTGTTTACTGTAATACCAAGAAATTGTTATGTTTACCATGCACAAGGTCAATATCAGGCTATCCACAAAATGGTATTTCGGTGTGCTCAAATTAAAATGTGTGACTTTGTTGAAAACATTTCCTATTTTAGCCAATATAAGTTGTATAAAAGTAATGTTCAACCGTGTTTATGCATAAAGATTTACATATATCAATTCAAATATCTTTTCTTGACACGTTCATGCAATTTGTAAAAAAGCCCTTGAAATTTCAGTCTTTTTGTATATTTTCGGCATTTTACAAAATGTCTGGCACATTTAGGCATTTACAAAATGCCTGAATTTTTACGCATTTAACATCTTGCCTAAATTAACAAATTGCCTGTAACATATACATGTATATACTATTAATATCTGTAATTAGAATACCCTAATTTAATTTCAGTAATCCACGTATGTATTGATAACAAAAGTAGCGATCTTAAAGGTGTTTATGTCAGCACTGGACGGGCACCTATACGTCAAGCTAATGAATGTACATGTATCATCACACCATCAGTTTCATCAGGAAATTATACATTATCAGTTCAGGGTAACAGTACTTTCCATGATGCGAATACAACATTTACATTCGCTTTTAATGATGTGGCAATTACAAACAGCACACATTTTAGTGCTTTTTCAAAAGTAAATTTATCAGGAGAAGCCATCCTCAAATATTCATCTCCCAATGATAAGACTATCCAAGCGTGTTTATATATTGGAGGTAAGTATAGATATAAAAGTATTTAAGAATATTTCATTGACACTGTCAACATAAGTAAGCTAGCAGATAAAACGATTTGATGTTTTAAAATTCATTGTTAGCACAATGGTTCATTGGTCTGGTCATTAAAAGTAAACAAATGAATTAACTATCCTAATATGATAGTAAAAACTTATACAATGAAATCAAGCGATTATAGCTTGATTTCATTAAAACGAAATTATCAATGTTTATTTCAAACTTCATGGAAATGTAACTTTGATAACCTTATAAAACATCTAAATACTGAAAGTTTAGGAAACCAAGATAGATATATTCAGTAGGTTTAAATCAGGACTCATGACAGACCAGGGAATTGTGGTGACAACATTCCGTTGCAAACATAAACTGGTTACACCATGGTGTACCTTAAACCCGCATTAGACGCATCGCTAGAAGTATTAGGAGGCATTAAGGCTGCCATACGGGCGCGCGGCGGTTACATAATTTATTGAAATTTGGTTACATTTAGTGATATTAATAATGACGTTAAAGGTTACGAATTTTTCATTATTCATCGAAAATAATCACCAGAAAATGTTTTGTAAAGGCTCCAACACTATACTTATGAACACTGTTGTGGTAAAAATCAACCCCTTTTATGTTCCCATATTTTGGCCAAGAATAAACTTAACATACAAATTTACTGGTTTATGATTACTTAATTGGTATCGCTACTTATCAAATTACTATTTATTTGATCAGTTTAGTCGCCACCTCATGGCAGTGCTTTTAATCATAACAATATTTAATATATTTCCAGGCGTAATTATTCTGATTTGTGTCCTGTAAGTAAAACTGACCCATGCTACTTATGATATTTATATTGACTAAATTGACTAAACCTGTACAAATATATTTCTATGTAATTGGACGAGAAAATTAAACACTAAACATTTCTTTGTGACATATTTAAATGTTTTTTATAATTACAAAAGTTTACTTTAACAGAAATTATGTAATTCATATAATTTTATGATGGATTATAACTTAACAAAAATAGTTATTTACGTACTGATTAGAATCGTTGTGATGGCAAATTGACATCGATATTAGCAAACACACTTTTTATTGTACAAGAATATGTTGTGTCTTTATATTTCTCAGCTATCAATTACCAGGACAAATTCAATATCAATTGCACGAAGAATCAGATCGAGCAATCTACGGACCAGACTACAAACTCGACATCAAAAACAATGTCTAGTTCTACTTCTGTGACGCAAACATCTAAGAAAGAGGGTGCCATCAAAACTAAACCATCAACATTATTTACATCAACTAGTAACCTTGATACATCTGATAGTTACAGTAATACTGAGATTTCATCAACGGAAAATATGTCAGCGAATACAGAGCCACAAACAATCAACAACTCGAATAAAGACAATACAATAGTGATTGGTAAATTTATATTTTATACATTGTTGTATGGAGCACAATTTAAGTTCGTTTGACAAGCTTGTGGTGGGATGGTAGCATCATTTTAAAATATTTATATTGAAACCGGTCGGGTTTAAATATGTTATTATAAGAATGTCCATTAAGACGATGTCGTTTCATATATTTTATATATATACATAATTTTATTTTCCTATATATGTACTTATATTATGAATATATATGTTATTTTCAGCGGCTGCTGCTGGCGGTGGTGGTGTTGCCCTCATCATTATGATTGTGATTGTAATAGTTTGTTGTAAAAGGTAAGTTTATGTTTTTCTCTTTATTGTTAAAGCAACCAAGATATCGTAACTATACAACAAACTCTAATGATTTGTTTTGCCATACATTAATGAATTCAAATTGTCCTTGTTTGTTGCATGTTATTTAACAACATTTGATGCTCTTTAATAGCAGCTAGTGCAGGTGTCGCTCGAGCTATCAATCGTGTAAATGGACAAGGTTTAGCATTATGTAATTATTTCTGGAGCACAGTCAAAAAGTTATATTATGCATATTACTTTATTATAAGATCTTTTTCAGGAAGAAATCTCCACCAAAGGATGGCACGTCAAATGAAGCCACGTCTAGGGCAGACGCTCGACCAGCCAGTTTTTGTGATGGCTCTGATGATGATGATTATGATATGGTGCTAAATCCAGACTATCAACCTTTCCATGAAGTCCTGCCAAACCAACCACCACAGAATACTAACACTGTGGAAACAAACTTAACGATTGGAGACACGACCACATCAGCGCCAGTCTATGCCACCCCACTAAAACGTAAAGCATCACAAGATACAGCGAATGGCATAACTACAACGGTACCAAGCAATGACAACACAAAGAAGGGTGTTACACGTCAACCAGGGGACACAAACAATCCAGCCTCACACTATGACATCCTAAGACACCAAGCTGCACAAGTCGTAACTTCTGACATAGACGACACGTATGATCATACCTTTACTTCCGCTTCCGGTAAATGGACCGGAAATGAGTATAATCGAGTACCGATGAGAAGAAATGAGGAATCGAATGTTCCTAATAATGATACGTATAACGTATTGAAATTATAAATTACCAAACATTCTGTACATGTTCTTAACTTTCAAAATTTTTAAACTTTGTTTTTTACTGTGTATCATTTATCTCTTGTTTATTTTATGATTGTGTATAGTGTAAATAATTATTCACATGAATAGTGCTCCATATGTTGTCAGTAAGAATGATACGTACAACGTATTGAAACTATGAATGACCAAACTGACTTTATTTTAACAACGATAAATTGTGAACACAGTTACTAAGTCTCAATTGTTTCTTGTTTATGTCGCAGATTATGATGAATATGAAGTCTGCAAGTGAGTTGTAGTCGAGAAAGCTGACAGCAAGTATGGCAAAAGCCTGCAAATACACGTAGAATGCACAAATTAAGAAATAAAGACGAGAAGAACGTTCGCACGTTTCAGTGTCTATGGCGAAGTGCGCATACCTTTTATTGCAAAAGATAAGAAAAATACAAAATGACAACAATAATGAGAGAATGCTAAATGAAGAATGAACATATGCGACATAAATACATATCATAAATACCTGCAAATACACGTAGAATGCACAAATTAAGAAATAAAGACGAGAAGAACGTTCGCACGTTTCAGTGTCTATGGCGAAGTGCGCATGCGTGCGGAAAGTGCAAGTGGACAACGAATACTTACAGCATCGTTGTCGTCACATATGAAGATAATGTAGATGTGAGTATGAGATGGTTAGAATGAAAATGAATTTATAAAGGATAAAGATGATAATAAGAAGCTAAACAGATATATATAACATAATCATACACTCATACAGAAGACACACTCATCACACTCATCCATCAGGAATGGTGTCTAATGACCCGGTGACATACTCCCCCACAAAGTAAAATGTCGTCCCGACATTTCATAACTTATCAGTAAACTATAGACTTTACATCTACACTACCTACTGGATAATTTCTATCAACTACTAAGCTGAAATTGAACTTTAAAGTACACCAATGTATATTAGACATTAATGTATTAAACATGAGTACAAACACATAAAACAATTTTCAATGATACAATACTTAGTCATCATTAAAGACTTATTTTATGTAAAATAATAAATACCTAATGTTTATAATAAACATATGAAAAAGTAAATAATCTTGTTCATTTTTGAAAACAAGACAAGTATAAAAACTTGTATACTACAGCAACATTATCAATCTAAAGATAAAAATGCTTAAACACAACACTGCTGCACAAAGTAAGTGGAAAATAAGTATCATGTGGAATTCAGAGCTCATTAAAATTAAACTGTAAAAACAAATACTCAACAATGATATAAAACACTGGTATTAAACAATCCAGTCTTTAGATAACCAAGCCGGTTTGGTTCTGGTTCTACTTGTTCTCCAAGGAACAAAATCATGTACAGTAGGGTCCAATTCAGGAGTTCTTCTTTGAGGGATAACATACCTTTTAGGGCTAACTGGAGTGGATGTTGAACTGGTTAAAGGGAGAGACGGACCAGAGTGATTAACAATGCCACTGGGTTCTGTCTGCACAGAAGGACCCAGACCAGTCTGAATCGTATCTTCTACACTCTCACCTTTACCTCTCAACTGTTCCTTACGCACTGGTAAACCCATAATGGGGAGCAGAAGATTTCTGCGAAGGGTCTTAATACCACTTCTTCCATGCTCTCTGCGTACCTGAAAAACAGGAATTAAAGAGTTGGGCTGAGATAGCACAATGTAAACATCCCTATTCCAGCGATCTGACAATTTATGTTTTCCCTTCAAACCAACATTTCTAATTAATACTTTGTCTCCAGGTAGTAACTTTGCTTCCCTGACTCTCAAGTCATATCTACCCTTATGGCGCTGAGACTGACGCCTCGACTCACTATTTACAACTTTGTAAGCAAAGTGAAGACGCTTCTTCAGGTTAGATACATACTCGGCCTTGTTAGAAGAGGAAAAGTCAGGTTCAATACCCAGGAAGGCATCAATATATAATCTTGGATGTCTACCAAACATTAAATAATGGGGGGTTAAACCTGTACTCTCATGGCGGGTAGAATTGTAGGCATGTTCTAAGGTTGGAATATGTGCCTTCCAATTCTTTTTCTGGTTTTCTTCCAGGGTACCCAACATATTTAACAATGTCTGGTTGAAACGTTCAGCCATTCCGTTACACTGCGGATGATATGGAGTAGTGCGAGTTTTGTCAACATTGGCAATCTCACACAACTCCGAGATCACCATACTCTCAAAGTTACGACCCTGGTCACTATGTAGCCTGGCAGGAAACCCATAATGGCAAATAAATTGCTCAAACAACACTTTTGCAGTAGTGCGAGCAGTCTGGTTCTTAGTAGGAATAGCCTGTGCGAACCTTGTAAAATGATCAGTGATCACTAAAATATTTTCATATCCTCCTGCAGACATTTCTAAGGACAAGAAGTCCATACAAACAATTTCCAAGGGATATGAAGATACAATAGGCACTAACGGGGCAGAGACTTGACTGTGAGTCTTCCTACATATACATCTTGAGCATTTCTTAATGTGGGTTTCCACAAAATTATCAATATTAGGCCAGAAGAACCTGGATTTAATCAAACTACAAGTTCGATCTCTTCCCTGATGGCCAGCTTCATCATGAAGACCATTAAATACAACGTCCCTGTAAACATCAGGAAGTAACAACTGGATAACATCAGAACCAGAAACAAAACCTTTCCTATAAAGTATACCATTTTTAAGAAAAATATTGGACCATTCCCTAAGATACTGTCTAACCATAGGAGTTTCCAAACTACTAAGTCTTTTAGTCGGTCTATGACCAATTGAAACAAGTTCCATTAAACGGGATAAAGTAGGGTCATTCTTTTGTTCTGTAGACCAGTTGATATCACTCAAACTGGTTACAATTAAATCATTCCCAGTGTCTTGTAATACAGAGTTGGATAAAGAAATACATTCAAAACTAGGCATCTCTTGGGGTGTAACTAGACCACCAAGACAAATACCCTTAACAACGTCTGAGAACACAACAGACTCCTTTATTGACGGCAGACGACTTAATGTGTCCGCGTCAACATTGGACAACCCCGACCTATAACTAATGTCAAAATTGAAATTAGCTAACGATGCAAGCCAACGATGAGACGTTGCATCTAATTTCGCAGTTGACAAAACATAGGTCAGAGGGTTGTTGTCTGTGCGAACTTTAAAAGTATTTCCATACAAGTAATCTTTAAATTTGTCTGTCACAGCCCATTTCAGGGCAAGGAACTCTAACTTATGAGCCGGGTAATTCCTTTCACTAGGTTTTAACCCACGGCTAGCATAAGCAATAACCCGTTCCTTGCCATCCTGAAGCTGGTACAAAACACTACCAAGTCCAACACCACTAGCATCCACATTCAATATAAAAGGCTTGCTAAAATCTGCATAAGCTAATACTGGAGGAGTTGACAAACACTTGATCAAGGTATCAAATGCCTGTTGCTGGTCAGGACCCCAAGTCCAAGCAGAGCCCTTCTTTTTGGACTTGCTAGACTTAGAGGTAGCATGACCAATTAGCAACTCATTCAACGGCTTAGCAATTTGTGAAAAACCTTTGACAAATTTCCTATAGTACCCAGCAAAACCAAGGAAAGACCTTAAACTGTTAAGTGATGTAGGCACAGGCCAAGACTTTAAAATACTTATTTTATCTGGGTCTGTTTCAACCCCCTTTTTACTGACAACATGTCCAAGATACTTAACACTTGTACAGAAAAAATAACATTTTGAACCTTTTAATTTCAAACCAGCACTTTCTAATTTTTGAAACACAGAATTAAGTCTATTGAAATGCTCTTCTTTAGTTTTTGAAAATACAATAATATCATTCAAATAAATTAAACATTCACTGAGGTTTAAATCACCCATGGCTCTTTCCATTAAACGTTGGAAAGTGGCGGGGGCATTTGTGAGACCAAATCCCATACGATTACATTCATAAAAGCCCAAAGGCCCTACAGTAAAAGCTGTAAATTGGATACTGGACTCAGACATACCCACTTGCCAGTAGCCTGCCCTCAAATCTAACTTTGAAAAGTACTTGGCCCCAATCAAGCTATCTATGGTTTCTTCAATACGGGGAAGTGCATAAGCATCCTTAACTGTACGACTATTTAACTTACGATAGTCAATACAGAACCGTAAAGAACCATCTTTCTTGCGAACAAGAACCACATTAGAAGAAAAAGGACTTTTGGATGGGCGAATAGCACCAGCATCCAACATTTCCTTCAAATGTTCTCTAACCTCCTCATACAATCCAGGTGGGATGCGCCTATAATGTTCTTTGAACGGTGTAGGATCACTTAAATTGATCTTATGTTCAACAACATTGGTGCGTCCCAAATCAGTAGGACCTGATGAGAAGACATGTTTCCAACCAGAGAAAAATTCCTTGGCCTTGGCATGCTCATCTACAGTTAAAACGTCTGTAGGTATACTGATGCCAAGGTCCGCAAGAGACTTCTCACCAGTGGAAGACTGAGAACATCCTTCCAAAGGATCAATATTCCTAACAACATCAACATTTTGAAGCCTACAAATGACAGAATTAGGCTTTATAACAACATAGGAAGTAGACATGTTATACATTTTAACAATTATCCTATTGAATGAACTACTTCTAAGGTTAACCAAGTGAGGATAAACAGCAACGTCTGCTGAATTATCCATACTCTCAGTTACACCAGTTTTCATGGTACCAACATTTCGTACTTTCCCATTAACAACTTTCGAAGAGAAAGGGGGAATACTTATGCTGGCATCACTTAAACTGCGAACTGAAAAAGTATTCACACAAGGCATACAGAATAAAACATCATTCCATTCAGATGGAAAACAATCAACATTAATACAAGATTTAAAACAATTCAACACATTTGTTCCAATGATAATGGGTACTGAACTAGAATAGTTCGTAGCCTTGACAACTAGGATTGGAACTGAGAGACTATTCATAGTAACATTAGGAATTTTAATATCCACAAGTACATAACCAATATAAGGAACAGATTGTCCATTAGCACCTGAGATGTTCAAACTAATATCAGACAACTGTAAAATATCAGGTCTAGGTACTAAAGAATTAACAAGGGAGTCACTCACAGAAGAGATCATACTCCCAGTATCTAACAAACATTTCTTTAAACAATTATTCAATAACAAATCAACCTCATTTTCTGAACCAACAAGAGGTGCAATGATTGGGCACTTAAACTGTTGACCTACTACTGGCCCATCAGGGAAGGTCGAACCTAGTTTAACGGCTTCTTTGAGTTTGAGGGATTGGGACGGTCACTTACCTGTTTCTCCAAGGTACTGACACGACTAACCAGTTGACTCATCTGTTGAGTCAGCTCCTGGAGCTGTTGAAGCATCTTACTTTCAACAGAAGTCATGTTTGAATTAACTGGTATTGGTTCAGGTTTGACTGAGGGGTTTGGATTTGGAACATTTGGTACAGTCCGCATGTCCATTTCCATCTGTCTTAACTCTTTTCTTAAAACACTATAGTCACTTATACTTTCATATTTATAGCGAGATAAATTTTTAAATTCTGCTGACTGCAAACCAGACCAGAGTCTACTACATAACATACTGTTTTTAGTCTTAGGGTCAAATGGGAAATTTGCCTTCATAAAAAGTTGTTCCAATCTTAAGCTGTAATCAGCAATAGACTCATTTTTGTTCTGTTGTGTGGTATAAAATTTTTCTTTCAACTTTTCATTGCTAGCAACATTACCATATATACCTTCGAGTTGGTGAATTAAGTCAAAGACAGAACCACCCTCTGTCAAATTCAATAAAACAGACCTAGCCTTTCCCTTGAGACTGTTTCGAACTGATTCGAAGATCAGGTGCTCCGGATAGTTACCGTTTCTAATGAGGCACCTAACCTCGAACAGCCACAGTTCGAATGCAGACTCACTATTCTCATTTCCCTGAAATGTTGAGAGTTTTGGCACTCTTTGAGAATAATTGCTCTGTTCATAAACAGGTTGCCTAACTGGTGGCGCAGTATAATGAACAGGGTAAGGTGGGAGGGGTGTTTGGGCGGGATAAGGTGCAACAGGGGTAGGAGTATATTCATTTATTAACTGATTACGATCCATAGATCTGCTATGCCTGTCAATATACTCCTGTTCTGGTGTGTTAAAGCTTAGGACTGGGGGTGCAGGAGTATCAGCCCTATCATGAGGCGTACTGGTAACAGTACGGGTCGTCTTATAACGCCCAGATTTGTCTAAAATATCAGCATAGTAATCCAACAATTTATCTGACATATTACTAGCCATCTTGGAAATATGCTGACAAAATATAAACAAATAAATGAATCACTTTTACACTGAGCAAGTGAATAAAGTATAAATATAACTTAAATATAGTACTCAACAATTGAGTATACACAAAGCAGTTGTAATATACAAAACAGAATAGTAAAATGCACCTAAGAACAACACCAGACAGAAGACATATGACAACCAGGAGGACTAAGGAAAACAATCAAAATGTAACTAATAAAACAATTACCTTTTAACTTCTTCTTTAGATGTCTTCACTTTTACATATATATACCAATATCTAATAAATATCACATCCCAAATTCACTGATTTAACTTCACTGAAAATAAACTTATTAAGGGCATAGCAACATGTGAACAAGATATTTAAATGTGATTGTCAATGACTATAATTACTTTACAAACATAATACTACTATAAGTAAATAACTACAGATTTACTAATTACTACACTATACAAGAAAG
This sequence comes from Mactra quadrangularis, assembly GCA_025267735.1. Lineage (NCBI taxonomy): Eukaryota > Metazoa > Mollusca > Bivalvia > Venerida > Mactridae > Mactra > Mactra quadrangularis. The sequence continues at coordinate 7,608,281 of CM046309.1, forward strand.
TCGGGATGACTATTCACTTTAGACTTAAAGACAGTATAGGAAGTAAAATAGAAGACGGGATGTAAAATGTAACTAGGAGACAGGATGGAAAAATCACATCTAAGATGGGATTATCTTTTTTTTTTTTTTATACACTCACACTTTCACACTGGTATATAAAGATGCAATAATATAAATACCATAAATATATAATATGAAAATGAATGATGATTAAAGTATATTATTAGTAAAGATAAAGATTAAGGTTAGATAATGATGTTAGTATAAGCAAACCTGTTAATATGTTATACTTGTATTACTGTGCTGTGCAGTGTTCCACCAATATTCAAGATCAATCTCAAAAATCAAAAATCTAAATTAACCATTTCCTAAATTCCTAAAAAAAACAATAATAAAATACAATTATCAAACATACACAGTAATAATAATCAAAAACATTCAAAAATCATATAATATATTCAATGTGAAATACAACATTAAAGTCCAAAACAAAATAATTAAATAGTTCAAATCCATGGACACATAATTAACAGTTCCACTGTAGTCTGTAGATCCAACGAAATGTAAACAAACACGATCACAAGGTCACAAATCTCCAAAATAAAGATAAATTCAGCTGATTAAAACTCCTCTGATCCTCACCCGTAATATGATGATTCAGTTTCACAAGAAAACTTAAAATAAATAACTGTTAGAGCTCATAATTTCATAAATGAAATGATAAAGATGACAAACCACACGATACTAAACAGAATTCCAACAAGATGATCAAGAAGGTATTTTCCACAACGGTGCAATCTGATTGGCTGTGACGTCATTAAACTTGAAGTGTAAAAACCATGCCGTCCGTTCCGATTCTGTACCACGGAAACTTGACAATCTTAAACCACGTTGGGCGCCAAATGTCGCAGATTATGATGAATATGAAGTCTGCAAGTGAGTTGTAGTCGAGAAAGCTGACAGCAAGTATGGCAAAAGCCTGCAAATACACGTAGAATGCACAAATTAAGAAATAAAGACGAGAAGAACGTTCGCACGTTTCAGTGTCTATGGCGAAGTGCGCATACCTTTTATTGCAAAAGATAAGAAAAATACAAAATGACAACAATAATGAGAGAATGCTAAATGAAGAATGAACATATGCGACATAAATACATATCATAAATACCTGCAAATACACGTAGAATGCACAAATTAAGAAATAAAGACGAGAAGAACGTTCGCACGTTTCAGTGTCTATGGCGAAGTGCGCATGCGTGCGGAAAGTGCAGGTGGACAACGAATACTTACAGCATCGTTGTCGTCACATATGAAGATAATGTAGATGTGAGTATGAGATGGTTAGAATGAAAATGAATTTATAAAGGATAAAGATGATAATAAGAAGCTAAACAGATATATATAACATAATCATACACTCATACAGAAGACACACTCATCACACTCATCCATCAGGAATGGTGTCTAATGACCCGGTGACATTTATATTAGGAGTATGTTCATTGTTAATAGTTTATTTACATGAACAGTGTTTCCTGTGTTGTCTTCCGGAAGACAGTATAATACATGTATAGTTCTGTTATATTAACCTGTCACAACTTAAATAATTACACGGTCACTGAATTTGTTCTTAAGTTATTTTGAACTTGTTTTTTAACGATATTCAAAATTGCTACATATATAGTTAAATCATCAATAATTATTATGGATCGGTAACCCAATGGTTTAAAAGAAGATAAATACTAACACATTCAGTGACCGTGTAATTATTCAAGTTGTGACATGTTAATGTAATAGAACTATACTAAACAACTGAACTAGTGTTTAATATTATGGCACGCCGTATATTTCTGTGATTTATTTTATATTTCAAACATAGAATTGTTTTTGATAATTAATTATTAATTTCAAAATATCCCTTTTTTTTATTCTCAACTGTAACGAAATAAGCGATTTGACTGATTTAACAGAAACTGCCTAGAATATCGCAAGTAGCTCTACTTTTTTAAGCATATTCATGTAACATGGTTCGAATCATGTGTTAATAAACTTTATAATGTAATTCATTTTGATTTTCAAGTCGAGATTTTGTCCAACGACATTTGAATGACAAATTGAATGGTGATGTTGTCCTTCGCTAGTGAAGATGACCATACTGCATGTGTCTTGCTGGCTGCGAAAGATTTCTAATACAACAAAATAATACTAGAATCCGTGGACAGTCCAAAACATATCTCTTGCAAATAACTTTCTTGATTATTTTAGTTCTAAAGTTTAAAAAAAAAGACAAGAGCTTGATAAAAATCAATCTTCTTTTGAATTGTATATTCCAAAATCTGATTGTATTAACTCCATGGATAGTTTTAAGTCGATTAGTGAGTCTGAGGTTAGGAAAATCATTATGAGTTTTAAATCAACAACATGTCAGTCGGATATCATTCCTACATCAACATTAAAATCTCTTCTTGATCACTTTCTTCCAGTCATAACTTCTATTATTATCTGTTTTCTTAAGACCGGCGTTTTCCCACAATCTTGAAAAAATGCTATTGTTTAGCCCCTATTAAAAAAGAAAGGGCTACCTTTGGAATTTAAAAATTGTCGTCCTGTATAAAATCTATCGTTTATTTTTAAAAACTTGGAAAAGGCTGCACTTCAACAGGTTGTTGATTTTGTCGAAGGCAATGCTCTTCTCCCTTCATACCAAAGTGCATATCATAAAAATTATGGCGTGGAGACAACGATGCTTAAAATGTACAATGATCTGTTGAATGCAGCTGATAATAAATTTGTTACAATGGTTGTCATGATTGACCTTAGTGCAGATTTGACACGGTAGATATTTCTATTATTTTATCAATTATGGAATCGTTATTTAACATTAAAAGTGTTCCTCTTAATTGGTTTAAATCATATCTTACAAATAGATCTATAACAGTTTCTACACATAATACTTTTTCTAAAACAGAAACTCTTAATTATGGTGTTCCACAGGGTCCTTGTGCTGGCCCTGTGGTTTTCACATTATATGTTGCTGCTCTAGATATCATCATTCAGTCTGATTTTCCCAATGTAAACTTCTATGGTTATGCCGATGAACACAAACTTGCTTTAAGGTATCATGCTGGAAAAAACGAGAGTGAATTACTGTATTATCTAAAACTGTTATGGAAAATTGTTTTAACAAGGTTATTACGTGGATTGGAGAACATTAATTAAAATTAAACAGTAAAACAGAAGTTATTATACATGGAACAGAGCAACAATTTTTAAATTCCACAATTACAGAGTTAAATGTCGGTGATGATACTGTGAATGTGTCTCTTCTGTTCGTAATCTTGGTGTATTCATGGAAAATAATTTAAGTTTTTGATCTTCACATACGTAAGAAATGCAAAACAGCCAGTAACCATTTACATAATATAAGATATGTACGAAAATATTTATCACAGAAAGCTACAGAGACTTTGGTTCATGGCTTTATTCATTCTCATTTGGATTTCTGTAACAGTTTATTTGCTAATATACCAGAATATCAATTAACTCGTCTTCAGACAATACAAAACCGAGCGGCAAAATTAGTGGCTAATGTAACATATGATCACCCATCAACTCCTATCTTGAAATCCTTACATTGGCTGTCGGTTCGAGCCCGTATTCAATTCAAAATTTTAGTAACTGTATTTAAATGTCTAAATGAAAGTGCTCTGACATATTTAAAAGAATTAATCAGCATAAAGAATCATAGGTATTACTCCAGATCATCAACCACTTTAACATTAAAAGAAAAAAGAACAAATTCAAAACTGGCAGGTCGATCGTTTGATATTGTTGGGTCTAAATTGTGGAGTGCACTACCTTTCGAAATCAGAAGTCTAACAAGTGAGACTGAGTTCAATCGCAGCCTTAATACGCATCTTTTTAAAAAGTTTCATGTGTTATTACCAATTTATAAGATTTTTAGTATCTGATATTAATTTTTTTTATTTTATAAATTTATATATAACTTTTGTATTATTGTAAAGCGAAGCAGACTATTGTATTTTAATAGTTTGCGCTATATACATGTGTAATAAATGTTCTTATGTTCTTTTGTATGTACATGTAAGCTAATCAGACCAATTATTGCCCTTAAGAGTCGACTTCATACTTGACATGTGTGAGATGGAGCTGCCAAGTCAATAGAGACTGCTCTGGATTTACGCGCTGTTCGTTTTCTCTTGGCCTGCGCAACTCTTTTTGCTTCGGCAGCGTGCGAGCCAATGACAACATGTCGACGCCATGATGATATGTCAGGTGCATCTATTTCCTAGGTGAGTTGGTCAAAGCCTTGGTTCTTTAGTGAGGTTTTGAGGCTGTCTTTGAAGCGTTTTTTTTCTGCTCGGCAACTGATCTTTTACCCTCTAAAAGTTCACCATACAGTATTTGTTTGGGTAATCTGTCATCAGGCATACGGACAACATGCCAAGCCCATCTTGCTTGAGACCTTTTCAAAAGGGTATGGAACTTTGGAATCCAGCACAATTAAGAACTTCGGTGTCTGGTACCTTGTCTTGCCATTTGATGTGACGTAACTTGGGTATGAGACTGAGGTGGAAGTGGTAGACTTGTTTTGCGTGTCTACTGTAAACTGTATTTGTCTCCTTGGCATAGAGAAGGGTAGTCAGAACCACAGCTTTGTACACTTTTATCTTAGTAGCTAGACTGAGACCTTGTCTTTCCCATACCATCTCTCGGAGACTTCTAAACAATGAGCTAGATTTAGCTATCCCATTGATGATTTCAGCATCAATGAATGTGGTGTTTGTAAGGGTACTCCCAAGGTAAGTAAAGCTGTCTTTTGCCTTGAGACGCTCTTCTTTAATTGTGATACAAGGCTCTATGTATGTGTCACCTTGTGCTGGGTGGTACATAACCTCAGTCTACTTTGTACTGAGAGTAAGTTCAAAATTGTCATCTGAGAAACGTTTTATTTCAGCTTGCTTTTATGGTTTAGTGTTGGCATTGAGTGCGCAGTCATCAGCAAAGACAAAATCTATGATGACAATTTCTTTCACCCTTGTCACAGCCTGTAGGCGTCTGAGGTTGAATAGTTTACTCTCAGTTCTATATCTGAGATGAATGCCATCGGCATCGACTTTAAATGCATCTGTTAGCATAGCAGAGAAGACCATACTGGACAGAGTTGGTGCGAGAACACAACCTTGTTTCGCGCCATTTGTCCTTAGGAAAGCGGTGGACTCATCACCATCACCCATTACCTTTACCATCATGCCATCGTGAAACTGACGTACATTGGATATGAACATGTCCGGGCAACCAAATGTTTCTATGATTTCGACAAGCCGTTTCTGTTGACAGTGTCAAAAGCCTTCTTAAGATGTACAGCTCTCTTTGCTGCCCGTGTGACTTTTCTTGCAATTGACGGGTTGCGAACATCATGTCTGCTGTTCCTCGTTCAGCACAGAAACCACACTGACTCTCTGGAAGGAGGTTTTGTTCTAGGTGTGCCAAGAGCCTGTTAAGCATCAGTCTGGCAAGTATCTTTCCAGCTATTGAAAGAAGTAATGTCACGATATTTGTCAGATATCTGCTTGTTACCATTTCTCTAGTTCTGTACACAAACGGTCTAACTGACCTTTGTTCGGAGACGCCGAGCATCTTGGGTAAAACTTGTTTATTACCTGAAAACACGTGGCAATGTTTACATTCTAATAATTCCCCCCTTCAAGTATACTGAACAAATATAGTATGTATTTTGTGTCTACTCAATAAAATTTAACTATACAGCCAACTATCCTCATTAAATTAAACATTTTAACCTATAGTTAAACCACCATCCTAACGTGTTTACATCTGTCATTCTTTACAAAGACACTTAGAATCGAAATCAGAGTACACGATTTAACTATGCATCTGTACCTTTACAGGTTTAAAAGTACTTTGTATCTATGGATTAATATTCCTGTAGTTATAAGTGATCATTTATATTACATTTTACCACGATTTTGACAAAAAAAACCCGAAAATATCCAACGATTGTGTCTTCATGCGCCGCACTATACTCTGTTGCGTACCAAATCGCCGAATTCTAAGAAGCGTTGTGCGTCTTAATATAGAGGTGATATCTTCACCTTCTATATATAGAATGCCATTTCTCCTGTATATGTGAACGAGTGAAAAGATTGTCACATTAAAAATATAGCTGATTAAAGATGTCATTTTCCATTTCTTGTGAGTATATGAACTATAAATACGTCTAGCCACCTAATGGTGTGGACATAGGATATGTAAAATTTTAACTTGACAATATGCGTGATAGATTAAACTAATATTATATATTCTTTGTAAAGTTTTATAAAAAAAACGATTAACGTGCACGAATAAAAAACATAAATACTAAAATATATGTATTTTATGTTTACTTAGAGTATTGTTAAATGTGGAGTTGCTGAAGCATGAATATTTTATTTTAATGTTTCAAATACATAATCAAAAGCGGAAGTTAGAGGCGTTACAGGATAAATTGTCTTCTTATCCATTTAACTCTAACAAGTTTCTATTTTAAATTTTCTTAACTGTTCACCCTCGAAGATAAATGCGGAAGTATAAAATGAAAAATATGTTAGAGTTGTTTTCTGTGGATAAGTTAAATTTGATGAGATATACAGATAATTTAAATGTATAAATGATTACTAACTTGCTAATATTAGAGCAACTACCAATATTATAAAAATGACAATGTATATATGGATTATTGTTAGTGTGTTTATCATTTGTCGCTGGTACGTTCAAGGTAAAATTTGTTTTATTCAATAATAATTTGTAATTCTATAGGACAGTTGTCAGTCACTGACGACAGTATGTGCTTAATAGTAGGTCAACAGCTAAATCAAGAGATTTAGCCTTTCTAGTAACAGTGAGTAGTTTTACTGACCGCCGTTATTTAACCTAAACAATGTGTTGCTACGGCGTTAAACCCAACAAAACAAACAAACAATAATTTGCATCTTTTATTTCAGTATAATATAAATTGTACTTTATGATAATTGTGGATATTATTAATAGTATATATATAATATCGACTATGCAACGCCTCAATGTAAAGGAATTTTGTAATTCATAGGTCTTGTATCCGATATCTTTATCAAATAAACACTTACATTAAACTTTTGTCAATTTAACATTTAGTCATAGTCAAGATAATTATTTTTGTTATATGCATTACTTAAAATATTAGAGTATAAATGAAGTAGGTATATCCTGGTAAAAGCAGGTAAGATCAATATTCTAGTCTAGTCAATCGTATGTTTAGAAATGCTTAATTAATGTTATCCTTACATGTAAACTTTTTGTCGAGGTCAAATATTTTATGTGTATCGACAATAACATCTGTTCGATTCTGTTTATTTTTGCTGTACATCATAAATGAACTGAATAACTCATTTCTGTAAATAAACGATAAGGTTGTCTAAACCATTTCTTGGAATGACGGTGGCTTAACTATTTAAACATAATCCTGAATGAGTTCATGTACTATTATATTTCATTGACTAATAGTAATAATTATTATGCAAAGAAAATAAGAGAAATATAGTCACATGTTCAAGTGATTAGTTTTGAACCTGTTTGTTTTGTTTTGCCTTCATACATTTTCCTTTTCAGAAAGTCACGGCTTTGAACCTTGTTCACCAAATGTACAGGGTAAGAGTGTGATTATTTGTTGAATCTTAGACCATTCAAATCTAGCAATTTGGTAATTCCTAACGTAAGTAAGATAACGTTGGTCTAATTATAACTGGAGTGTAGTTACTTATTACAAGAACTACAATATTTTATTGCACAAACATATCGAAGTTGGAAAAAAGTCTCAAAAGTTCAAAATTATCCAATATTTTATTCAAATTCTTGTTTAATGTAGCATGACAATAAAACTTGTAAGTAAAATTTTCTGATGTAAGAAGTAAAACGTTCAATTTATTTAGCAACAACACGCATAGATTTGTACTGTATTTAAACAATATACATGTGTATAATGAGACGTCTAGGTCATAATTTATCTTCAAAATTATGTGATTGAACTGATTTGATATCTGACTGATTACCATCACGTTTCAGAAGTCCTTAACAGTAACAACAAAATGTTTTTATTATTTCAGTAACCCATGTTTGTATTGATAACAAATTAAACAATCTAACAAATGTATATGTCAACACTGGACGGATACCAATACAACAAGCTGTTGAATGTAAATGTCTTATCACACCAACAGTGTCATCTAAAAATTATACATTAGCAGTTCAGGGTGCCAGTATATACCATGATGACAATACCAATTTTTCGTTTGCATTCAATGATGTGGTAATAAAAGATAAAGACAGTTTTAGTATCTTTACTACAACAACTTTAACGGGAGAAACAGTTCTCAAGTATACATCACCAAACGATGATACTGTCAAAGTGTGTGTAATGATTGCAGGTAAGTATACTAGTCAGTGATTACTTAGTTAACATATAATGATAGAGGTTATAAACAATCACCGGCTAGTAGAAACATAGGGCTGCTGCTTTAGAATTAATTGTTCGTGTATCAAGGTGCATTTTATTAGTAATCTAAAAAATACATAATCAAAATGACCTCTGACAAAGTCCAATGTCCGCAGCCTATCCTAACCTATGTTTTAGTAAACTGACGACAGATCTGTAATTAAATTCTATTATTCTTGCGATCATTCTTCAAGCCTCTGCCATTTGTTTTATAATTGTTTAGAAATATTTGCTTTTATTATCACAAATAAGGGAAAAAGTGAAGTTAATTCAAATACAGATGGCTAATTATGTTAATGTTCTTTAGATATCTTTTTTCAAACCCTGTGGCTAAGATCTGCGATAACAAACATGTCAGATAAGTACATTATTACCTCTGCAGAGCGGCCTCCTGCAGAACAAATCCTATGCATAACAACAACATTTGATATTTCCCTTCTAAACATGTGTAATTTTAAGTGAAGTTTACCTCTGCAATCAACAACCTCTGAACAGCAACACAATTACTTGTAATGAATATTCTTATCTGTAAATAAACCTTCATCAAATGTCCAATATCATGGCAAGTGTTGACATAAACTTTAAAAAGTTTAAATGGGGATAGTTTTTATAGGACACTACATTATTAATATCATGGATTGAAATCAGCTAATGTATTACAAATATTGCTAATGTACTCCACAGCCATAACTGATCAAGACGAGTTCAATATAGAATGCATAAAGAAGCAGACTTATCAATCTATGGACAAGACTACAATCCTGACAACTAGAATATCAAAAACAGATTCTACTTCTGTGACCCAAACATCTGAGAAAGACATCACCATCAATTCTGAACCAATAACGTTGTCTAAAACAAGTTCAACAGAAACTATTGATATGAGTAAAAAGTCACAAACAAACAACGGCATTAATGAAGACAATAAAGCAATAATAGGTAAAAATCTTAGTATTTGTAGAAATGAGAAAATAATAATACATTGTATATGATTCAATATTATTTAATTCTACAATGTTTTGTATATAGAATTGAATTAATCACAGTTATAATTTATTTGACTAAATGTGTGAAAACGGTGATTTATGTACATAAAAGTATTCAAATGTTATACTGGCATTACATTCCTACATGCTGCGTAGTCAATTCACAAGAACAAAAATGTTTATAACTTCAGTTTTATATTGCAACTACAATATAAGTGTAGACAAACCTAAATTCTCGTTTTTTTACAGTTCATAAGAACCATATAAAATGTTGATGTAAATTACGTTTTTGAAATAAAGAAATGATTTTAATTAAGTGAAATACTCGTCTATAGCATGACATTATTTACGATATATTAATTTTAATATATATTAATGAAGTAAGTTGTATAGTTTATTACTTTAAGCGGCCATTGTTGGTGCTCTTTCTGGCATGGTTCTCACTATTCTTGCAGTGGTTGCAGTAGTTTATTGTAAAAGGTAAGTCATTTTGTCATTTCAAACCCGTTTTACAAAACTTAAAGTTATAAGTCTTAAGCATAAACTAATAATAAGTAATAGTCCGACAATATTAACCTTAGATGAGCTTGACCTTAATGCAAAAATATCTAAAACTCAGTATCTGCGGTCAGTTACTGTTTTCGTTTGTTAATCGCGCTCAATCGGAAAGCTTTCGGTGAATTTCACGTAATGTACAATTAATTTTGTTTTCATAAAAATAATTACTTGAAACTGTGCCACAATATTGTGGAATTACGTGATTTCCAAAAAATCGAATGAATCAAATATTAAAAGTACATTAACATGCCACGTTTACAAAATTTATTTATATTCACTAATGTTGTTATTAACACGTGTATAATCATATACACGCATACGAAAACTCGCGATTTATTGTAAGTGCAGTGAGTGATTATTATAATAAGGCAGTTCAAGCTAAGGACTATATATCTAAGACATATATCTGAAATTTATCCATGATAACAGATATTATATTGGCAGTTTTACCACTGAAACATTACAGAAATTATCCGCACACCAAATGTTATAAAAATTGTATATATTAGTTTCAATCATAAACTGCGATGATAACTTAACTTCAAGGTCAATCTTCGATATCTAAAAGGAGGTATGTTTTTGTTCTCTGGATAGAGCTGATAGTAATGACGTCATAATGGTATTATATGATATCAAAGCTATAAATAAATAGATTATATAATGTCTTCAGAGTACAAATGTATATTTTTAAACCTACATTATGTATATTATGTTTACAGGAAGAGAAGATCTATGTCCAATGAAGCACCCCAACCAACCAGTTCTTCTACAACCTGTCACGGAGACAATCCTGGCATACAGCTGAATCAAGCTTATGAATCTTTAAATGATGACCAGCCAAATCAAACACCCTATGACACTCTTGTGGTATCACAGGATACATTAAATTGCAATACATCCCCGACTTTAAATTATGAAAATATGAAAGTGGACATTACATGCCAGGAAGTAAGTGCCGACAATTCTGAGTCATACTATAACCTTCCTAAACATCAAGCCGCTCATAGTGAAGATTTTCATAACGTTGTATCACTTGACAAAGGTACTGTAACATATGAAAATACGAAGGATGACGCTACGTGACATGAAGAAAACATTAATTAATGATTGAGACATGCGACACATATGGTCAAACTTTATTTCAATTTCCGGTATGTGAACCAGAATTAAGTGTACAAGTACAAAGAAACAATTATTTTATAAGTAATCATGTTAGGGTTCACGTATGGCAAACAATATTTAAAATGGAACATTTCATAACCTGTATTACTATGTCTTTGTTTGTACTCTGTATTTCGTATCTTTATTTTATTGTAAATAATTGTTACAACATGTACATTCGTAGACTTTGTTTGATATTTGCTTTTTAATAGTTATCACTTGTTAAATAGACCAAGCCACCAATGAATACATGTTTAAGAAAAATATAGAAAAAATACATCACTCAAAACTATGTGTCAGTATGTTTGCATTAATTTGTATGCTAAATACTGTTGTATTTAGGTAAGACTGTATTTTTTTACAAAGAATTGGATAGGGGCCAAACTATTACAAGAAATAGTATTCAACTAAATGTTTCCTTGACAAATAAGTTATGACTGGCGAATGTTACAGTATATAGTTGAAAACTACAACTCGAGCCTTAACAGATAAAACATTTGTCAAACGGTAATACTGAATGTATTTTAGTTTTAATTAATGGCTTTTAAAATATGTGCCTCGCGGAAGATTTTAGACGCCAACGCAACTTAATTGAATATACCTTATTCTTGAAAAAATAAATATCTAATAACTTTACATTCTTCTTTGCGCAAACTCAATTTCACTTTCAATGGTTATAATTAAGTCATTACATAATTTTATGTTAAATAATGAACGATTAGTTCAGTGCATTTAAATGCAAACAGAAATAAACATTTAATGAAATATTATAAATCGTCAGACTCAATTCCAATTCTAAGATCACATCACGATGGCCAAGATGAATTCTTCTTTACTGATGAAGAAAAGGCTAATTGCTTAAATGATTTCTTTACTTCTGTATCCAAGCTAGATGAATCCAATGCTGTTTTACCCCCTTTCACATTACTTGTAAACACATGACACTCTACTCAACATCAATATTCGAGAAGATGAAATAATTAATATCATAAGTAATCTAGATTCTAACAAAGCTGTCGGACCAGATCTTTTTTCTCATAAAGTTCTAAAAAATGTCAAATTTACTCTCTCTAAACCTTTGTGTAAGCTCTTCAATAAATCCCTTCGTGTTTGTCATTTTCTGTCTCAATGGAAGTCTGCTTTATTTCTACCATTATACAAAAAGAGAGATAAAAATTGTCCAGGTAACTACCGTCCAATATCACATTTAAGTTGCGTAGGTAAACTTATGGAACAATGCGTATACAAACACATGTACAATTTTTTCATTTATAATCATCTAATATACAATAAACAAGCAGGCTTTTTGTCAGGACATTCTACAGTGCATCAACTTATTGACTTATATAACCAAATAGCTGAATCATTCGAAAAGAAAACACACACATGTATCGTTTTGTGTGACATATCGAAGGCATTCGACCGTGTTAGGCACATAGAATTTATTCACAACTTAAAACAAAACGGTATAGATGGGCAATTATTAAATTGAATTTCCGACTACCTTACAAATAGATGCCAGCGAGTTATAATAGGACAATCGTATTCAAGTTTTAAACATGTTACTGCTGGTGTGCCTCAAGGATCGGTTTTAGGTCCCTTATTATCCTTAATTTACGTAAACGATATAGTTCATAATCTTCTTAGTATAACTAGATTATTCGCGGACGATACATTTTTAACTTGCACAGCCTCTTCTACTCCTGAGAACCCGGGTCGATAGCGCAATTGGTAGCGCGCCGGGATTTGGATACACGTGCCCGAGGGGGTGCGGGTTAGAATCCCACCCGGGGAGGTCATACCCTTCCATGAAAATTTGACAATAATGTCGATTTTCCTCCACTGATTAGATAATATGGAGAAGTTTCCGGCTTTGTGGAAGGGTAGGTGAGTACTGGTTATAGACAATGGTCCAGGAAAGCTAGGTTAGGTGTGCTGGACGCCGTGAAATAACCAAAATTGTGTTGATACGGCGTTAACTTCAATAAATAAATAAATAAATTAATCTACTCCTGAGCTTCAGCATATTTTAACCACGATTTAAAGTTATTTTCGACTGGTAAAAGCAATGGATAGTCACATTCAATCCAACAAAAACAGAAGTATTATATTTTGGTAAAGAATCACTACCTATCTTATTTTTTATGATGTTACACTAACTACATCAAAAACACACCAACACCTCTACGTAAACTGCAAATGGCATGAACACATTGATAATATAACTTCCTCTGCTTATAAACTTCTTGGTGTTATGCGCAAATTTAAATTTACTGTTCGACAAAAAACGCTCAATCAAATATATATTTCTTTTTAAGACCAATTTTAAAATAAGCATGGATAGTGTAGGATAATTGCACTTTATATAAAAAAGACAAGCTAGAGAAAATCCAGATTGAAGCAGCCAGAATAGTAACTGAAATTACTCGCTCCATTAGTTTAAATAATTTGTACCGTGAAAACGGATGGTTGACGAAAGAAGACAGTATCAAAAATTAATTCAAGCTTTTAAGATTAAAAACTCAATGGTCCCACAATATCTTAACGATATTTTTCCAAGTTATAACTTACGAAATATAGATGATTTCCTTAATATTCCAAGAAGAACTGCCCTATTTGAAAACTCATTTGTACCTTCAATTATTAAAAACTGGAACGCTCTCCCAGTTGATATAAGGAATATACAAACTCTGGTAACTTTTAAGCGTAAAATATAGTGTATCAACGCTTAACTTTGAAATTAAAACACCAGTACGCTCTATGAGACAAAATACAAGTATAAATATTGATTCACCTATACAGACAACCCCTGTATCATTAGCTAGACCAGTGCTCGACAAAACTAACTCTTGTAACTGTATAAATGAGTTAAAATTACTAAGAGATACCATGAGTTCATTACAAAGTGAAATAGTTATGATAAAACAGTCAAATATTGCCACTGAACAACTTAGATGTAAACAAATCGCTGAGATAAAGAACACATTGTCAGCTGTCAAAGACGATATAATCCTATGTCGGGATAGCATCCTTAAGGACATGACAACATTAAACAATGCATCTTCAGCATTAAACGGAAGTTACTCACATAAACTTAACAATCTGTGTAAAAAAGTGCATGATCTGGAAACATTTATCGATACAAATTCCGTAGTAGCCATTCACAAAATTCCTTCAGTTGATAATACATGTCCAAACAGTATAACTGATGATGGATCCAATCAAGCAAGTGTCTTACTAGATAAATCAGTGACTCAGTGTTATAATGATGATCAGCACCATAAACACCACGTAGATACAGTTGATATCGGTGTTCAATGTGACTTACTCACACCTGTTGAACCTCAGTACACCTTGAATAGATCCACGGCTATACAAAAAGATCGATTAAAAAATACCGACTCAAACAAACTGTACTGCAATAATGGTCTCAACGAGATACATTCATCTGACCTGAACGAAATTCCTGTCAGAATCTCCTCTCGTTCTATCAACGAAGATACTGAAGACGAAGAATTCACTACATATGTTAAACGTAAAACGAAACGTTTCTTTGTAAATGGTTTCAAACAGACAATTACTGAAGATAAAATACGGAAATATGTGTCGCGTAGGGGACCAAAAGTTTCAACTATCCGCATATTTCCAAAAAAGCGCTCTGAAGACGAAGTGATTATTCGTTTGAATGTGGAGCCAGACGCAAACTGTGATAAACTACTCGATGTTAGTTTCTGGCCAACTGATGTATACTGCACAGAATGGCTATCACGTAGACAGCTATCTAACAGACATAACAATCACTCTACTAACTATGACGCCCCACCACGTATGCGACACTCACACATGTATGATACTAAGAAAAAGGATAATAACCATAGGTCGACCAATGGATGGGGGAACATGTTCGATCAACTAGAATCTTGGGATCAAATAGAGTAACTATTTACAACTGAACTGTACGATTCAATATGGAACCTTATATAATTCTCATTCTAATTTTCGTAATGTTATTTAACTGTAACTTATTTACTTGGAATACTACAGGTTTTATGACCAGTTGTGGCTACCTGTGTGACGCACTTGATTTGTATAAAATTGACTTTGTAGGTATATCCGAGCACTGGTTGTATGAACATGATATGTATATTTTAAACTCTATCCATAGTGATTTTAAAGCGTATGGTGTATCTGATAAATCGCTATCAATGCCAAGCAATAGACGTGTAGGTAAAGGTGGTGTGGCCATCATGTGGCATATTAGACATGACAATTTTGTTACACCTATTCCGATCGATGATGATCGTATTATAGGTATACAATTCCAGTATGCTAAGAATCAATATATGTTTGTATTTCAGGTTTATCTCCCTTGTAGTAACCACTCTGTTTATGTGTATAAAGACTATATTGATAAACTCTATAATTTATGGTGCCAATATCATGAGCAAGGAATTGTTATTTTCATGGGAGACTTTAACTCTAAACATGTATCTGTAAAGAAGTCATCTAGAGACAAGCATTTTACTGATTTCATAGAAGACACTGGTTTATCTCCAATCAATAATCTTGATATCTGTTTAGGTGCCAGTGACACATTTGTATCATATGACAATAAGGTTCATTCATGTATCGACTATATTCTAATACCCACTGAAAATACATCATATGTTTCATTAGTTGAAGTCATCGATGACGACTCATTAAATGTCTCACGTCATCGACCGATAAGATGTGAGTTGACCTTACGAGGAAACATAAATCGGACAGACAACACGACAGCGCCACCGTTTATTAATTGGAGCAAAGTTAGTGATCACGAAATTAAATGGTACAAAAATATTCTTGACAATGACAGTGACCTAAAACACATGACCAATGTTGAATTACAAAGTACCATGGACATTGATATATACTATCATAATCTTGTTCGTTGCTTACAGAACGGCACATCAAAAAGTATCCGTAAACGTAAATTTAAACATCACTTGAAACCCTATTGGTGTGACGAACTTACAGAGCTGAGCAAAGAATTGAAACGCCTGCATTCTGTATGGACCATTTGCGGTCGACCTCGCAACTATGGTCATTCGTCGTTTTCTAATTACAAACGGGCAAAACGCCATTTTAGAAAGTGCCACAGACGCCACGTAGCGAACTTTATGAAACAACAGGATGACAAAATTGACCACGTGGCAGAAACAGACATCAATCAATTCTGGAACTTAGTAAACAGGCGTAGAAATAATCAATGCAACAAGCAGGGATCTGAGATGGTGTTTGACAATATTACATACAGAGACACTGACTCTATAACCAATCAGTGGAAGCTTTATTTTGAGAAGCTGTATACTCCACAGAACAATAATTCATTCGATGATTCCTGGAAAACGACAGTGGAGAATTTTGTGTCAACATTTGACTTACAAATTGAAAATAATTTAAGTTCTTGTGTGCAATTAACTTTAGACAATATTAAACATTCTTTATCTAAATGCAAACGCAATAAAAGCTGTGGTACAGACGCCATATACTATGAACATATAATTTTCGCGAATGACTTGACTCATCAAGCTTTATGTAACTTATTTAATAAAATGTTACGTTACGGATATGTGCCCACAGAAATGAACAAAGCGGATATTGTTACCATTCATAAAGGCCACAACAAACGGCGCGATGATCCGAACAGCTACAGGGCCATTTCGTTGTCATCATGTGTGCTCAAATTGTTTGAAATGGTACTGCTTGATAAAATGGAAACGCAAATACTGTATAATATCAATACCCAACAAGGCGGGTTTCAGAAAGAGCTAGGTTGCCTCATGTCGTCCTTCGTATTGAAAGAGAGTATTCTATATGGACGTGAAAATAAAAGCAAAGTATTTGTAGCTTTCCTTGACGCTCGACAGGCTTTTGATCGAGTCTGGCATAGCGGACTCATGTATAAACTCATTAAAGCCGATATTAAACCTCATTTCTACAAAGTTATTCGTCACATGTATTCCACTATGACAAGCCGTGTACGAAACCAAGGTTTTATCTCGGACTGGTTTCCTATCCTTCAGGGTACCAGGCAAGGCGGATGCAGTTCCCCCATATTATATCTATTGTACATCAATGAACTTATTAATAAATTACAATCAAGTAATTTAGGCATCTGTGTTTATGACCAAAATATATCAAGTCCAACAGTCGCCGATGACATGCTGCTGATATCGTTTTCTAAGTCTGGTCTTCAGACAATGTTAAATATGTGTGACCAGTACTCAAAACAATGGCGGTATTTGTACAACCCGTCAAAGTGCTCTGTAGTGGTTTTTAACGAGACAGAGCATGAATACAACAAACAATGTAGACAATGGTATCTGGGTGACAACCTTATAAATGAAACTGAAAATTATGTGCATCTAGGAATACACTTAGATAAATATATGAATAACATAACAAACATAAACGAATCGAGTAAAAAACTGCGATGTACTTTATTGAGTGTTATGAGTAATACATTTTATAGTACAAGTCTTAGTCCAGCAACCTGGAGAACTATTTATAAGAATATAGTATTACCAAAATCTTTGTATGGATGTCCACTATGGAATAATGTACCCAGCTCGAGCATGGTGACTTTAGAACGATCACATCGATATTGTGTTAAGCTTATGCAAAGACTCCCAAGTTATACAGACACTGATCTATCATTGTGCTTACTGGGGGTATCAAATATAGAAACTGAGATCAATCATCAAAAACTCCAATTTCTGGGGCAACTTTGTCGCCTTCCAACCAAATACCTGGCGAAGAAAATCTTTCTTAATAGACTAACTCATTATATCAACGACGAGAGGCAAGTCCTTGGTTTTATCCCAGATATTATGAGGTTATTAAATATATATGACTTAACTGAATACCTAAACCTATACATTAAAACCGGATCATTCCCATCAAAATATCAATGGAAACATATTTTAGCCAGACATGTTTTGAATATTAATACTCGTGAACAATTGAACAGAATTCACAATAAACAACCGGAAATGTCCAGTATTTTACGTGAAAATCGACCCTGTATTTTTTGGACAAAAATTAGGACGGCTCCAGAGAAAAGACATTTTTATATGTGCGCAGTTAATACACTCGCAAAATTGATGTCATGTAGTATACCTGCACTGTGCTCAAAATGTAAACTAATGACTGATGACATTATTGTACATAATATATATCACTGTACTTCATACAACACTTACAGACTTAAAATGTGGACTGACCTATTGGACAGAATGGGTATCATTGATTACTCTATATTAATACATAAATCTATGAAAAGTCAATGTATGGAACTCATTACCGGACACAGTATGGACGTTGACAGTATATCAGAGGCTCAACAAATATTTATATTATACTTACAGCGATTAACATGAGCTCAATACAAAATGTAATTCGTTGTATTTATATAAACAGTAGTATTTATCAGTTTGTAAAAATTATCTTGTTCTGTTTTGTTTAGCTGTATGGGATGCATGCACCAACCCCGCTGATGTACATGAATATGACAATCTATCCTTTATTGTCCATGAGTACTAAAGTATCGTTATGTTTGAATTACTTTTTAAAATCATTGAGGATGATGTATGCATTGATTACAGATGTATAAAGCCGAACAATACATTTATGTACATTCCTATTTTTGTAATTTTGTATATATGCCATTGTATTGTATGTTGGTTTTTTTTCATTTAATGTAATTGATTAATATGTACATGTTCTTTGCTCTCCGATCTCGGAGGTAATAAAAGTATAATTTAAAATCACATTTCTGATAATAGATTATGCAATGACTGTAAAAATTGCGAGGATGCTGAAGATTTCTTCTTTCGATGTACTTTATACACATTAGAACGACTAAGACTGTTTCAAGACACACGCAATTTCCACCCTATAAACTGTAATTCTTCACTATTCGACAGAGCAAATCTATCAAGTGATAACAATGAACGTATATTTCTTTCTGTTCAATAATTCATAAAAAATACAAGATGTTTTAGCGACCATTAAATATTGTATCTATAAATTTCACTGATAGAAAATACCCATATGTATTCTACTTTCACGCCCTTATGTTACTTTTTTGATCCTTTGTTATATATCTATTTTTTATTCAATATTTCCTTTTATTATCCATGTAATAAGGGACTTTAGTCAGTTATTTCCCCTTGTATACTCTTCAAAATAGGTAGGTCTAGTTAGTTGGATTACTCGGATTTTACCCTTACTTTTCAATGTTAATTTGCCAAATTTAATCTTAAATAACTTTTTTGTTTATCATTTAATTTGTTTGAAATTCGAGCTAGGTATTTTGAGGGAAAAGATCTATCTAAATTGTATCACTTCTGTTAATATCTTCATTAACAAGAAAGATACTAGATGAAATATTTTGTTAACCTTACATAGGAATTCAATGATAAAATCCAAGGATTCCAACTGTAAGGACCTACTTACCAATTGGATTGCTTCAAATTTTACCAGGGAAAGATAACTGACTAAAGTCCCTAATTCAATCTTGAAACCACTCTTATTGCCCGACTACTTTATTTTTTTGCAGATTTTTATTTATATACCTTAAAGGGAGAGCCGTAACTAAGTTACAGAACTTATGACTCAACCCGATTGCTGTTTGTACATGTAGTTATCTGTTATTATTATATTTGTTGTATTTCTGTAATTGTAAATATGTATTACGGGCAATAAAAACAGTTTAAACTAAACTAACATTTTTAATAAGTAATTCTCACAATGAAGCCAAGAGTTTAGGACATTAAACAATATATTTCGACCATAAAAAATTTTCGTTAAACACAATGAGCACATTTATTTACGCATCAGTACATTTTAGAAGAAAACCTATAATAGGAAATGTAGAGGAGTTTAAAACATATAAGGAACAACAACAGTTCAAAACACAGACCTTCTACAAGTTCAAATGGAAAGAGGCAGATGATCCTAAATCTATAAACTTTTGTAATAAGATAACAACACAAACAAATAACGGAAACAAAAAAAATAAATGCTAATGGGTGTGTGCAATGGAACGAGCAGGGATAAAATAATTACAACTGTGGGGTTAACTAGGTTCTAGGGTGCACCAACAAGCACTTGCCCAAACAGGATCATGTAACATCAAACAGTTGGTGAAAACAATCTTAACCAACCATTCGCTCGATTTGTGCCTAAAATCCACAAACAAAAATTAAAACAAAACGTTAATAGCATTTCAAAAGTAAATTACAAGTACGAAATTTTATTTATTATAACAATTTAAAAATTCTAGGATTCACAATCCAGTGATATTTTAAACGTTTTGTTTCGGATGGGAGATAACTCATATCGAACTTAAATTTAACGCATCGTAGTGTTATTTCCCTTTGTAAAGCGATAAGAAGGGGATTTACCTTGTAAAACCACTAAATCGAAAACGAAAGTAGGGTTCAAAGTCAAACAAATAAAATGGCTACCGAAAGAAGTTTGATGTCAGAGGAATGTTTTGACTTTATATGTACCAATTGTGATAGCAATGGAAAGATTGTTGAAGCTGTACGTTATTGTGTGGAGTGTTGTGGTTATTGCTGCCAAACATGTACGGATATACACACAACAATACTGATGTTAAAGAATCACAATCTACTGGACACAAGTCATGGAAACCAAGCAAGTAATAAACCAACAAGGCTACCAGAGTTTCCTACTGAGCGATGTGACCAACATAAAGGGAAAGTTGTTGATATGTACTGCGAGGAACATAATGAAGTTGGATGTTGTATTTGCATATCTGCACATTATAAGTAAGTAAATAAAGTATATTGTTTTTATATATAGTTATCATTTATACTTGTTTAGTACATTTTGTTTAAAAGTGATTCATTTACTTGAAAGTCGTGGCGTTTAAACGTTCGTTGTAATGTAAATTTAATATATAAGTAATATTCACAATTCAGAAGTCAAATTAAGGTTCTGGAACTGTAATGGTGACCTTCAACAATCTTTATTGTGATAATGTTTCTTGAATCTATACTATTAAAGACATTGTATGGTGAATTTTTAGGGAAGTTTACCGTTCGTAACTTAAGTTATGTGCATTTTTATAACGTGACCCTTAATTTTCGAAGAGACGTAAATTAAGCTGTGACAAAAAATGAAAAAAACATTGTTTTTCAAATTCTGCAGTTTTATATTCATATTTTCATCAATATTACTGTTACACAATCATTTCATGATAATCCAGAACAATCAGATTACACTTTGGACAAATACTTACAAAAATATAGTGCTTAGTATATTTGTACCCCAAGCAAAAATCCGAGTTTTTGAGAGTGTTCAAAAAATTACTCTATCATTAAAAGCTAATATCTCAAGTTTAAAGTTAGTTAGACACATGCAACCAGTTTTAAAATTTTCTGCAGTCTTTTCTGCTGATGATATAAAATATTAAAGAAATTTTACCGTTTCTAATTTTTTTATAAGAATCTGTATAAGATTACTATATATAATGAAACTGCAAGAGAATTTATAGCGAAAAATTACGTCAAAATGGTAAATTACAGATAGTACTCTTTCATTGAAATATATCATCTAAATTGGTACTTGATATAGAAATATGAATGTAGAACACTGCATTATCATATGAAAATCTTCTTTTTACTGATTTTGGCTGGTTTGAGGGAAATATTAGAAACTTACAACTTATCACGTTTTTTCGTAAAACATTCTGACTAGTTAGGCATAACGGAGTAAAACATTTTTTGTATTAGAGACTCTTGGTTAACTATCACAGTTTTGACTCATAAATACATTTAAAAGACCATTCTGACCAGCCAGAGAAATATCAGAGGAAGTTGAGCAGGCGTGTTAAACCTTATCCTGCATGTTTTCTGCAATAGTTTTGCATATACATTTTGACACCAGACTTAGTAATGTTAGCGTATTTGTAGCCTTAGCTTTCTAATAATGCTGATTATTGTATCATTTACTTTTGAAAAGACAGAAAAGTAAAACGATATTGTCTTCATTTGCCTCACATGGGTGGTTCCAGCGGGGGGGGGGGGGGTTGAAAGGTCTGCCCCCCCCCCCTAGAATAAAAAGGTACATGTCCATAAGTGTATTTCTTGCTTGAAAGTAATTTTTCTCGGTGCTTAACGTATATTTAATGGTTATGTAGTTTTTATTATCAATATGTGGCATTTTTTCTGCAAAATGTGTGTAATGTGGTTGTGGTTCGAGGTTTTGAATGCACCTCCCCCTAGAAAAGTTCGGACCCCTAGAAAAAATCTTGGATCCGCCCCTGCCTCACTATATTTAAACACATACCAAATTGCTGAATATGGCGATGTGTTGTGCGTCATAGTATTTGTATTTGAGGTGATATCTTCTAGCAGTTGTGATAACAAATTTAAATCACAGTGCATTTTACTCCTGCATATACAGAATTAATCCAATAGTTATGATCTTATACGACGTAACATTGTTTTGTCGATAAACCATTACTTTTACCATAAAGACCTCGACGATCACGCTGTCTAGCTTCTGGTTTCGCCATTTTCGGAAAATGAGTTACGCTTTGACGTCATGGAAAAACCGGGTCGCGAGGTGAAAATTATTAAAAATAGCAAGTACGGAACTTGACGACGATAGCTTTTCGGGTAAAACCGGCTTATACCGAGTGTCGAAGTTTACCGAAGATAGTTACAGTTCCAGAACCTTAAATTTGCATATTGATTTATAACCATGAATACGTGTACACACACTTCACTTCTTAATCTTCTTTGAGCATTAATTTACAAAAGATTTATCGAAATCTTTATTTTCTTTGTATTCTAAAGATTCTAAAAATAGATATGGGTTTAAAAGCTAAAATCAATGAATCTAGTTCAATAAGTTCTTTAAATGCGTCATAGATATCATAGTTAAATGTTATTCGGTACTTTAATGTTTAAAATTACCTTAAGTGTCGTATAAATGCGTAACTTGGATAACGTGATGGTTTTTATATCCCTTATTATAGAACAGTGTGGGTTTTAACACCGTCAGGAGATGAATATTTTTCATTCTTGTATTATCATATCTGCACTTGTAAATGATGATTTAACAGCCAAATCAACACCGTCAGACTAGCATGATGAAGATAAAGTCACTCTGTTTGATAGCCGAGCAAATTGTTGCCAATATTATGTTTGTTTTTAAGATTTACAAATTGATTACAAAAGAAGTATACCTATGCTGGCATGTATTATTTAAAAACATTAACACAACTTTGTTACGGTCGATTTGCACAAATATGGACGCTAATTGCTGATTAATAATACAAATTATACTTTTTTAATATTCATGTTTGTAGGTCTTGCCCTGAGAAAAGTATATATTCTGTACCAGACCTAATTGACAACTTGTTTAAACTTGGGGATTGCAAACAGATACAGAGTCGTCTTACAGATATGATGGTTTTATTAGCAGATCTTAGAAAATCTAAGAATGATAAACTTCAAGCTTTAAAAGGCTCGAAAACAGAAGAAATACAGAAAGTCATGAATTTCCAGAAATCTCTTGAGGCCGTGATAAAAAAAGCTGGTGAAGCTTCAAGAAATGAAATTGAAAATAAATACCAAGAATTAGAGAAAGAAATTCTTGAAGAGATGCAGGATGTTGAAGGTACTGTGGATAGCCTTAAAGAGCCTGATGATAAATTGAAAAAGGCAGAGAGTAACAGAGCGCAACGGTTTGTTTGTAGCAAGATAGCCGAAAAGAGGATGAAGGAAGCAAACAGGCATATATCCAAACAAACAAGAACAACCAATGGAGGACTTTTATTCACTCCAAATCAGGCATTGATGAAATATCTTAGTGCTTTACAAGGTATTGGCGCGGTAGGTGTTAAAACAGAGAAGAAAACAGACCTGTATAAAATTACAGGAAGTAAAGATATCAATATTAGGCTGATGGAAGATTTCAAACAATGTGGTTCTGCTGGTTGTTGTCTAACCTTTGATAATCAACTTTTAGTTACTGATTGCAATAACAAGAAACTGAAACTGATTGATATAAATACAATGACAGTTATAGATAGTTGTACACTAGATAAACAACCATTTGGTGTTTGTTGTATCAGTGACCACGAGGCTGCTGTAGCATGTGGTGGTTACAACATGATTCAGTTTGTTTCCTATGGTAAGAAGATGACACCTACAAGACAAATCAAAACGTCTCACGGGTGTTATGGTATTACTTCAAAAGATGATCAGCTATGTGTAACAAATCTTGGATCTTCAGTTCATGTCTATGATATAACTGGTAACTTGCTGAAAGATATATCACACGACACAGCTGGAAATAAACTATTTTCTAATAGTAGTCATCTTACTTTCAATGTGAGTAAAGACAAACTGTATGTTTGTGATTGGCAGAAAGGTATTGTAAGTTTAGACGGTGACGGAAATTATCACTCAACAATCAAGGACAGAGATTTGACACAAGCAGATAGTGTATGTGTTGATGGAAGACAGAACATATTTGTTATTGGATGTGGCTCTCACAATGTGGTACAGTTTACTGAGGACGGTAAGAAGATTGGTGACGTCATAAAACAACAAGATGGATTACAGTATCCACGTTCAGTATGTTTTCACAATGAACTGAACCGATTGTTTGTTACTATGGAGAACAGTGATGTTGTAAAAATGTTTGAATTGCATTAATGGAATGTATATGTAACACATTTGAATTGACCTTTTTCATGATGACGAGTCGATTTTCTTGTAATACATTGTGTGTTGCTTATAGACAGTCTGACAATAAATAATGTTTAAAAGATGTAAAGTGTTTGTACTAAACTATATTTATTTATTATGGACATTTCAATTAATCTTCCTTCTATTAAATAGACGAGGTATGATCCAGAAATAAGCGGACTGGTAACCCCGAGACAACAATATTTACCGCACGTATATAAGTTATGAACCAAAGAAAGAGCATACACTCTCCATCCAATGGGAGAAATATAACACACAAATCTTAATCCAGTCCTTAAATCCGGGTCGATAGCGCAGTTGGTAGCGCGCCGGGATTTGGATACTCGTGCCCGAGCGGGTGCGGGAAGGTTATACCCTTCCATGAAAATTTGACAATAATGTCAATTTTCCTCCATTGATTAGATAATATGGAGAAGTTTCCGGCCATGTGGAAGGGTAGGTGAGTACTGGTTATAGACAATTGTCCAGGAAAGCTGTTAGGTGCGCTGGACGCCGTAAATTACCTAAAATTGTGTTGGCACTGCGTTAACTCCATTAAAAATAATACACTACTTTTTGAGTGGCTCAAATTGTTTTCAAAGGAATAGAGCCCGCTTAATTTTGGGGTTCGGTCTTGTTAAATAAAGGATGAACAAACGGTGTTAACGTCGAACGCGTTTGGCGTTCTAGAAAAAGACGGAAGAGTGACAATGTGCGGAGATAATTCATTCGTATTATGGGACAATTCAGAGATTTCTTAAACAAGAAATACACATATCAAATGTTAAACTCCCCGCAGCGGTTATATCCCTTTATTAAAGTTGCAACGCGTGACGTAACCGCTGTGAGGAGTTCGGTCAAATGTGTGTAGTGACTAGTCTCATATACTTACTTATTTCGAGGTAACATTAATGGACAAAATTTAAATATAACTGATGAAAAACAGCTTATCGTTAGGGCATAAACTATGACTTCTTGTTGCAATTAATGACGTTGATGACGTCGTCGTATAAAATTTGGCTTCCGCCGCAAGCGCCTACCTTGTATTGTATTTTTATGTATTGTGCTGGTAATATACTTGATAGAAATATAATTTTATAGCATTGCATTGCTAAATAAATGCCCTTTCTTGTGGTGTATATTTTAAGTATGTGCAGTAAAATTAGTTGACGTTGCATCAACAGTCTGGTTATTTCTGGATCATCCCTCGTATCAATTATTACTCATGGGTTTTAAGATTTCTTGGACAATTTGAAATTAATCCTATGGAATTTTGGCAATATAATGACGAGTGTATTATCTGGTGTGACATTATAGGTTGATTGTAGACTTTTGTAATCTGACTATCAAGAATGATTTACCGATTTTACCACAACGTTTAATGTTTGTACAAAACTATATTATTACAGTACGGACATTTTAATTTCTTCTAATATATATATTTTAGTTACTTTCAGGTTTGAAGCTTTCTTGGTCTATTTAGTAAATTATATTATCAAATCGTAACAGTCATGTAATAAGTATCCGGTGTGTTTTAATATTCATAGTAACTGATCACAAACCCATTGTTCAAGTTGGCAAGCAATGAATCCTAATAACAGTAGGGTTAACAACTATTTGTTGTGTAACATATTATAATCGTGTTTGCTGTAAGTATTTAATTTATGACAAAATATCGGTTAACAATTTAGATCACGTGGATTTGTGATGAAAAATTGAACAAAAAGAAATAGTAAATTAAGTTAACTGATCATGATATATTCAAAATGTTAAAATCATTAATATCTGACAAAAAGTTTTGAACAAGTATATTTCATCATTTGTGTGTGATGGCAATGTTTAAGGTATTTGTTTTTTGTTTGTTTTTTTACTCTTTTTTATGTGATTTTTATTGTAAATACTTATTCTACATATATATTTGATATTGACTGTTCAGCAATGAACAATATTAGAAAACACAAGTTGCTGCTCTTGACATGGAAATATATGTGTATGTTTTGTTTGAAGCATAGTATTCGGTGTTTGTTTATTAGTATTATTGTCAAAATGTATCATGAAATTGAATGAAATAAAATAGCATGTACAGCAATTCATTCATGTTTATGTATTAAGCAGCATGTTACACCTTTGAGTACAAGTTTGACCAACAAAGGACCTATTGTCAATCGTTTCAAACTAGTCGTCGGCCATTTAGTCTTCGCTTCGATGAAAGTTTTCCAGGTTAGTAAACGAATGTACCCCTTATACGAATTAAAATCCATTAACTTACATTACTTTGCATTATTGACTTTGTTATGAAATCAAAACCTGGAAAACTTGCATCCTAGCGAAGACCAAATGGCCGACGACCAGTTTATAAGACCTGTTAACGAACAAGATTATTCCGCACTATAATGCATTCGGCTCAAGATTACGCACTTAAATATAGTTCTTGATATTAACGCAATAAATAATGGTTCAGTCGACAAATTTCGCCCAGAGGTCAAATTTATAGAAACTGACTTTCATCTAAAAATAAATGTCGTTTTGGTAATAGCGAACTTGAGCATAAAGGCCTTCGGTCATATCCCGGCGGGCAGTCCACACTGTTCCTGGCAAGGCTTAATCTCTGGATTTAGCTCTAAACCAACTACTGGGCGCATACTTCCGTAAGTGACTGACTACTGCCATACATAATATAGAATCAGTGATAAGAGGGGGAATGTCCGTAGACATTATTTCATGACCAACTCAACGAAATTATTTCCCGGCCGGGAATCGAACCCACGGTCCCTCGATCAGAAGACTTGCTAACGGGGTTGGCCTCAAGAAAGTACTAGGCGCATACTTTAAGCAGTGACTGACTACTGCCCAATATAATGTAGAATCAGTGGTAGAGAGAATGGTCGTAGAATTTTTTTCATTACCAAGCTATACGAAAGTATGTCCCGCCCGGGAATCTAACCCACGCCCTCTCAATCTGTGGACTAGTGCGCGTTTTACTAAGCTAGCCGGATGAGCCTCAAGAAAGAAGTTTACATGTAGATAAAAGGAAATCATAAGATAAACGTAAATGTTATATAAAGAGTAAATTTTTCTAAAATATATATCATAGAAGCTAGTTATTTTAGACAGTTATTTCCATGAGTGATCCATATTTATACAAAGATGTATAATATGCTCTGCTTTGCATAGATGAGACAGTATATTATGGTCATAACAAACTAGGATGTAAAAATGAAACCAGTCTGACCAGTAAGCAAATATATAGTCACAGAAATTAGATTCAACATTTCGTGTATAGTATGAGTGTACACACATCATTGTCCATTGTGTAAATTTGTGAACCCGGGTCGAAAGTGCAGTTAGTAGACAATAATGTCGATTTTCCTCCATTGATTAGATAATATGGAGAAGTTTCCAGCCTTGTGGAAAGATAGGCGAGTATGGATATAGACAAGGGTCCAGAAAAGCTAGGTTAGGTGCACTGGACGCCGTAAATTGACCTCAATTATGTTGACACGGCGTTAAAAGCAGTAAAATAATATATAAAGTTTGTAACAGTGAAAGTAAGCAGTTGTTTGGAGTAAGGATGTGTGGAAATTAAATCTCACAATATATTTAACAAATTAAGCAGATAGTACAGAGTATTGGTAAAGAATTTTTACAACGTAAGATACACTTGTTAATGGACAAAAAAGAAAACAGGAATGCTACACTATATTCATTTAAAGTTTACATATATATTGTTTAGTGTGGAGTTATTTAAAAAAAATGCTTTTCAATACAGAATCCAAAGAGGAAGATGGTATACAGGCGTAACTTGATATTGTGTCATGTATTCAAATATCATCCATTCAAACATTTCAAAATTAACTTGTCTAACAAGTGTTTAATTATAAAATCTACAATATTCAATGCGGAAGTATGAAATTTTAAACACTTTAAGTACAAATGTAGTTGTTTTCAGTGAAATTGTTTAAGTTTATAAAATATATAGAAATTAAAATATATAAATAATAGTATTACTACGTAGCCAATATCAGAGCAAAACAAATAATATATAATGTATATGAGGATTATTTTCAGTTTGTTTATTGTAAATAGCTGGTACATTGAAGGTAAGACATGTATAAATTGTTTTATATAATATAAATATGTGTATTATCTGAAGTATATATTATATCGTTATGTAACGCCTCAGTAAAAATGTAGTGTTTTGGCTTTTATTATCTTATATCATAAAATTACTTAAAATAAATATCGTAATTCATTGTTCTGGTATTAGATATCAATAATATCATCAATAATTAGTCGGTGTATTATCTCGAAAATTTGTTCGTATTGGTTAAGTTAACCAGTTGTATCTTTTGAAAAAAACACCTTTAAATGCGTTTGAAGTAATGAAACCCTTCTCTTATTTTGTTTATGTTATGTAGACTTAATTCGTATCCAACTGGAGATTTTTTCTGCTGTTGTCATTACGGTGTATCCTCTTATATGGTAAACTAGCAATCAGACTAGAGTGTTTAAAGCATTTGTTTAACTACCTATGAACAATAACATAGTAGTATATGTTGTATAAACTAGTATAGTCATTCGTGATACGATTAGTTAATAATAGAATAAATATTGCATACGTAACCAAGCTAGTTTTATTTACCCACGAAAATCTACCATATGAATATTCTAACTTTTATGAAATAAAATTATCGATGGCTTCCACGCGTATTGAGTTCTCTTTGCAATATACACACAGACAATGACATTATACATAATCAATAACATACAGTTGAAAAAGAGAGAACATTAGAGAAAAATGTACACTTAAATATGCATATGCAGTATAGTACTTTTGTATAATGCTATAAGGGTAAATTTTGTTGATGATAATTCAATCGAAACACAAGCAAGTGTCACAGTTGACAAGGGTTAAAAGTGTTATATATTAAATATTATAAATTATATCAAACTATTTAAGACAGATACGCAGGAGAAGGTGACTTTTACTAGTATTGTAGATAGAGAGAAAAGCAATATACGCGATATATGCGATAACTTAAACGTGGTAAAAATAGCATTGAACAATTAAAAGTGTTTCGTCTTGATGAAATCCATAAACTGATTAGTCAACACAAAAGTCATCTGTACGTGGCCTCCTCTACAATGTCGGAAGATCTTATTACAGTGGTATTCAGAATATTTGTTTTCGTAGTTTGCTATATAGATTGTGAGCAAATAGTACCCGGAGGTGAGAGAACATGGTTAATGGTACATTAGACATTTACAACATAATCTACGATGAAAAAATAAATTTAAAAAAACTCGTAAATTAAAAGGGGTTATTAATAGGATACCCAAAATATCTAGATTGACTGATATGTTACGGGATAAGCTTATCCAGCTGATTTGTGTAATCTGTTGATAATCAATGTTCTACTAAAACGAAACGTGAACAGTACCCTCAAAAAGTTACTGGACCATTGAGACTTTGAAAACTGATCATGTCTACAGCAAGTACTTTTACAATGATTAAAGCTTATTCGTGCAATATCGTTAAAATCATATGACGATTTTGACTTTATTTTTTGGGGGGGGGGGCGTAAATGTGAATATGATTATTCTGTAATAAGATTTTTGCCAAGGACTTTTTGAGGGCATTTTATTGTATTGATTCTAATGGAGTCTCCTCTGTACTTCATGCAATCAAAATTGGCACAACAGTAGACAATATTTAACCTTTCTAAGAACTTATATCCGACTTGCATGAGTAACTGCTCTTTATGAGTTAAAAGGTTACTTGATATTCAATGCATATATATTTTTCTCTCTGGCGGCGGTTTCCTTGTGGCGGTTTGGCCGTCCAGATTTGTCATTCGGTAGAAATACTATGAATAGTTTATTGGCATATGCGTTATGGCATTAATATAAATGCGCTTACAAATCAATCATAATTTGCGCTTTGTTATACCTGATTCCATACAAGTTCAGTCCAGCATGTGTTCTTTGAGAATATTTAGGGAATACATAAACATATTTACAATTTATCATGTATCGTGTATTTTATTAAATATTACTTTCCTAATGTTTTATATTGTATTATAGACATCAAGTGTCAGGATTTCTGCCCATCGGAATCTGAATCAGGTAGGTCTATATATACATTTGTTAATCTGAGAAATCAGGTCATATTTGGCATCAGACAATAACTTTCTTGGGTTACATTGTACGTCATTTTCATCTTAGAACTAAGGTATGATTTACTAAATTTACACTTGAATCAGTAAATTAACCGTTGACATGAGTATGTCTTCATTTAGGATAAACAAAAAAAACATTTATGTCAAGCGCTTTTAAATTGTGAGACGCCAGTTGATTAAGGGTTGACACCGTTAAATTCATTCTTGTACCACGAGGCTGTCAAAATTATCTATCTTAAATGGAGAATCTTAATAACCTCAGGATACGAGAATGCTTTAAATTGGGTAAAACACTACTAAATTTAGTGAGACACCATTCGAATGAGGGTTAAAAACCATTAAATTAAGTAAAGCACTTCTAAATTTAATTAGATGCCACTGATATAATCAATATCCATGTTTCTGAATAAAGAAACTTAATTTGAGCATTTTACTGACTAAAGCTTTGAATGATACCCTCGTGCTACAGCTTTCTGTGCATGATTCATTCAAGCGATTCTATATATCCTTCTCTGCTATGTATTAAACTCTAAATATGAATGTTTATTTCATACAGTTGTACAAATATGCCAGGCAAATAAAGCAGAGAACATTGACGAGGTTTACGTGAACAGTGGACGTGTACCTAAATTTCAAGTTATGGAAGATTGCAAGTGTACAATACAAGCATCATCTGATACAATGTTTACTATTGAAATAGTTGAACATGATTTTTTACAGCGAGATATGATATTCTATGTAAATGGAAATGAATTATCACCCAGAGATATACATAATATTAACAACGATGCCATAGAGCTAAGTTATTCTAAACTAGATGATATATCTGTAGGCGGAGGCTGTGTAAGAATATCTTCAAGCGAGAATTCAGGTGAGAAAATAATTTTGTTTAATGATGATGATACAACCGTCTAGTTAATAACCAACTTTTATATATGTATATATACAGCGCACTCCAAAAGTCATTGAACAACATCTTGTTTTAGGTTGAACCGATTTACATTTACATTCATATGTCTGTTTTAAGGCAGAAACCTTTTACTTTTTTATTTTCGTTATTATTGTGGTTTCCTTTTTATAACAAAAGTTCAAAAATCTAAAGCGTCCCACCTGTTGCTTTTAGGCTGTATGAAAGGACAATGGTTTTTTACGGTTATTGTCTTTTATAGGTTTTCACTTCCCTCTCTAAATAATAGTAAACTAGCTGACAGTACTTATGATCAGTTTTTCTCGATATTCTGTTTGACCAAAAACTTCTGAAAGGAATTGTATATAGACTAGTAATATATTGTTGTTCAAGTCTTGTAACCACAACATTAGACGTACGTTTAGCTTATATTTGCACTACGAACGTTTTCAATAGAAAAGAGCCATTATAAGGCGATTATTTCAAATGAATTTTTTTTGAAATGCACCAGTAATCGTCTCAAATACTGCGTAAATAACTGCATTCCTTCTCACTCATACAGCCGTGGTTTGAGTTGGGCAATTATTAACAACTTAAACACGGATGACACTGTCCTAGTATGTGTATATATTGGAGGTTAGTAAAATAGTCACTGGTCATTTGGTAAGCATATAATGATAGAGGTTATCAAGATTATATCAAGATAAGTTTCATTGGTTATAAAAATACACGTCACAAAATATCTTATTTGAACCGAATACATTTGTATAAGTATTGTTATCACAAAATGTTAAATTGACATTGATTTAATTTTAAGGAGCAGTTTGCTTCGTTGTTCTTAATGAGCTTAAATAGGTAAAACTTACTGACGTTCTGATGGTTGGATAGAAGCTAAAATACACATCTCTTTTTAACTCTCTTTTGACTATGGTATGTGATGATTTGCACATCAGTGCAGTATAAACTAGAGTTCATATATCTTTATTGTAGAACTTACACCACTTTGGTAAAAATGAACACACCCGTAGTACATGTACTACCTTTATATTACCTTATCGAAGGCATTAAGTATACATTTTACCATGTGGTATAACTAAACATCGAGTTCCCAGAATAGTTTCCTGTCAAGTTTCGGGTGATATCGGATAATGTCGACACATCACGTAAGCAGTGTTCCATTGTATTGATATAAAGGATTTGGGATCATTTAATGTAACACCAAAATTAGTAAAAACTGCTAAAATAGCCTTTCATAATTTTCATATATTTTGCCAATGTATTTCCCAGATATGGCTGACCTGGTCATGTTCAATGTAGAATGCAAGATGTATGAACCACCAACAACACCTACAACAACTGAGAAATCAAGATCATCAGAAAGTACCGTAATGATCACAAAGTCACAAACAAGCAACAACACTACTGAAGACAACAAAATATTGATTGGTAGATACAATTATATTTGTAGTCAAGAGATACTTATTATATAATATATAGTTAATTTACAAGTATTGTGCGTAAAGTTTGACCACGATCTGAACTTTCACATATACATCTAATAATTATCTACACATATTCCGACTAAAATCAATACCACGCATATTCGACACGTAACGTATTCATTATAAATAATTGATTTACTTCGTGTAATCCTCTCGGTCACTGTTTTATAGACACGCATTGTACGCTTTAATATATATAAAAAAATAATCCCTGTGTAATAATACATTCGAGCTTTGACAATATACTCCGATCGGTATCGATCATTAATTTTACATTCGTATTCAATGTGATGAATATTCTTGCATAAAGGTCAGATCGGGGTCAAACTTAACGCGCAATACAGTATTTAAGTATAACTCTATGTATATCATAATGTTTTTGTGTGATCAGTTTACGGTGAAATGGTACCTCCTCATATTACACTGTATTGTTATTAACTTTGATTAGAATAAGGATTGACTAACTTGCATCCAAATTATTCATGTAAATTTTAAATATGTTTTGTGTACATGTTGTTTTAATGTACACTGATAAAGTAATGATTGTCTAGATAAACCATACATTCTACAATTTTAAACTACGTTTATATCAGATTCTATATAATTAAACTACAATACAAATGTATAGAACCTTTTGCTTTCTAGATTTTATTGTACTTAAGAATCGTGTCAAGATTATTATTGATTCATGGATTGTATACGAAATAAAGAATACTCCTTAATCAATTCTAACACACATGAATATCAGGTCACAATTTAAATATTCTTGTTTTAAGTTGTTTGTTTTATTACTTTCAGCGGCCATCGTTGGTTCTATTTCTGGTATTATTCTCACTATTGTAGTCGTGGTTACAATAATATATTGTAGAAGGTAAGTTAGTTTTGTCTTTTTATTAATAATTAATGGGACGACTAAACATGATGGCTCTTAATCATGAATCAACTTATGAAAATTTTACACAATCAGAGTTCATTTGAACAGTCTAAAATTTACATTAAGTAAAGTAAACAATATTTTAATAAACGTATTATTATCCGCACTATAAATAAGTACACTCTTATGTCTTCAATTAATACTTTAAAATATTGTCATTTTGAGAGACTGTTAATGTATTGATATCTTGAAAATATGTATCAAGTTAAGTACGTTAAATTAAAAAAATGACAGTTCAAATGACTTTCGAACATGATTTTGGCACACAAATTAATAACACTAGGATACCATGTTTTAATTGGATACCTTTAATTATAAATTGACTTTGCACAAATTACCTAATTGAATCGAACAACATGTGTCAATGAATTTCATTAATTAAATTATGACTTTTTCTTTATTAAAACAAATCAAGTTAACTCTTCAATATGATTTCACTATTGTGAGAGGAAGAACTATATAGTTGGGTAAGAACGGTAGACGGAGCGACTTAGTATAAGAGAATAGAATATTAAATTGTTAAGTGAAATGTATGTTTTAAAAGTGGGAAGTTTCATTTTAATTAGAAAGTTATACAATCACATGTTTTTGTGTTTATTTTGCTATAAAACCATTATGTTGAAATATTAAAGCCGCCCGGCTAGCTCAGTTGGTAGCACCTATGTCTACTGATCGAGGGGTCGTGGGTTTGATTCCTGGGCGGGGCTTACAACAAACGAACAAACAATAAACTATTAAAATGAAGTATATTCTGTTTTCAGAAAGATAAAGGCTATGTCCAATAAAGGATCTCAGCAAACCAGTTCTTCCATGACCTACCGTGTAGACGATTCCGGCATGCAACAGAATCAAGCTTATGAATCTTTAAATGATGTCCAGCCAAATCAAACACCTTATGACACTCTCGTGGTATCTCAGGATACAATAAATGACAATACATCCCCGACTTTAAACTATGAAAATACGAAAGTGGACATTACATGCAAGAACGTAAGTGCCGACAATTCTGAGTCATACTATAACCTTCCTAGACATGAAGCCGCTCAAAGCAAAGTTTTTGAAAACGTTGTATCAGTTGACAAAGATACAATAACATATGAAAATAAGAAGGTTGACGCTACATGTCATGAAGAAAACATTGATAAATAGATCACTTAATGGCACCGTTCAATATATAATTTCAATATGTCTTAATGAGTCGTTTGATGTTGTAAATGAATAGTTATTCTGACTGATACAGACGACACCTTTGATCAAACGATGACTAAGTTGCTGGTAAAAATACGGAATATAAGAACAAAACGTCTACAAAAAAGAGAAACCATTTATATTGAACTTATCATAGGTGCTTTCACGTATTGAAATAGATAACGACAAACACTATATTCGAGCATATATATTGTAATACTTGTATAACTTTGTCAGTGTTCATGTACTTAGTATCTAATTTTGTTGTACATAATGTTTGTTCATGTACATAAAAACATTTATTTGTTATGACTATTTAATAACTATCACTAGTTGGACAGATCAAGCCACCAATGTGACATTTCTAAAAAATATTTAACAATTTACACCATTCAAAACAATGTTATGATACTTTTATTATTAATTTGTATGCTAAATTGTGTTATATTTAGGTAATGCTATATTTTTCACAAAGCATTGGATAGTGGCCAAACTACTACAAGAAATAAAATTGAACTAAATGTTTCACTGACAACAAAAGTAATGTCTGACGAAGGTCTTAAACAAATTAAACAGTTATCAGATCTTAATACTGAATGTTAATGAGTTTTATTTAATGTCTGGTTAAATTTGTGTCTCGTATCTGATTTTAGACGTCAAATGAATATCGTTCTATGTAGCAATGCCAAAATGCAGTGATCTTTACTTATGCCAATGTATCTGTTGATGATTTAATTGCTTTAATTCTAAAACTTGTCACATAATGTAAAAACTAACTGCTAAACAGGCTAACATTAGGATAACTAGAACATTACCTTAGTTTAAGCAGTTAATTAATTATACAAGTTAACCAAGAAAATTTTCGAACAGCACATGCAGCCGTCTTAGACTGCTACAGACATTAGCTGCATTCATAAAGTTAGACAAAAATTAATCATACAAAAAGGAGTTACAATTCAATGGACGTTTTTATTCAATTGTAACGTTAACGGTCATGACTGCATTTTAGCGTCTCCATGTAAGGTTACCTCCCTTGTTAGCAAGGCAACATTTGTAAACGGATAACGGTAGACGCTCATTCAAAGACAAAGTAGGCGCTTGCAGGTGTGCTTCCCGTGCAAGAGTTCCAAAGAGCATCAAATGTATGTATGTACCAATCAGATTTCAGTTCCGGTATGCGTGGGCATCAGGTGGGTATATAAGGCGGAAATCGACAGAGAAAAATTGGAGTCTGGCAGGAGACTCCGGAGGGCTCACATCGCTCTTAATTGACCGGGACTTTGTCAGTATACCTTGCGCTACAAATCTATCTACTCGCTTTCTTGTTCAAGCATTGCGCGTGCCCAAGAGAGTGTTAGATTAGTTGGTACCTAATACCTGCTTCGCAGTGTAAGAGAGAGTCGTTGTTGGAACGTCGTGGTTTGGTGAGTTCGGGTTGAAACCGCAGGTTAGTCATAGAACCTGGTGTGTTGTGGGAGCTGTTGGTTATAACTCCTGGTGGTTTCAACGCCTCTTGTGCTGAGGGCTCGAACGTGTTTGTAGTGATTAAGTATGTGTT
Organism: Mactra quadrangularis; assembly: GCA_025267735.1. NCBI lineage: Eukaryota > Metazoa > Mollusca > Bivalvia > Venerida > Mactridae > Mactra > Mactra quadrangularis. Next base: position 7,645,577 of record CM046309.1, read on the forward strand.
GCCTTGGGTTATTGGTTGTTCAGTTGGTGGATTGGTAGAGTTTGTTTTTGGTTGGAACTCCTGGTGGTTCCAACACCTCGTGCGTTGAAACCCCAGCCTTGTATGATAGTTTGTGTGAGTTTCTTTAGTTACCGATCGGATCATGTGTATATATTGTTTGTTTGTTGATTTCATTTGACGTATTAGTTGAGTTGCTGGTTGGAACTGCTAGTGGTTTCAGCACCTTGTGTGTTGAAACCCAGGCCTAGTATGATAGTTTGTGAGTGTTTCTTTTGTTACCGCTCGGATCACATGTATATATTGCTTGCTTGTTGATTATTGTCTATATATTTAATTTAAGTTGATGTTTCTAATCATTGGTCAAAGTAGACCCCGAGGAAAATAATTATATTGTGTATGCAGCATTGTATTAGCGTTGAATAGTTTTCAACATACCAACATACCACTCAGTGCACGTTACAGAATATTGTTCATCTTTAACCACGGCCATTTTTTGAAAATTGTGTTTGCCTAACATTTTAATAATTAATTCTCCAAATGAAGCCTAGAGTTTAGGATATAGAACAAACATTTTTTACTACAAAACTTTTCGTTAGACCCAATGAGCACAATTATTTAGGAATTAGTACATTTTGAAGAAACACCTATATAACAAAATGTATATAAAGAGTAGTTTAAAACATATAAGGTACAACAAAAGTCCAAAACACAGACCTTTCACAAAGTCAGAAAGGAAAGAAGAAGATGATCTTAGATCTATAAACATTTGTAATAAAATAACACCACAAACAAATAACGGAAACAAGAAAATAAAGGCTCAAGGGTGTGAGATATGGAACGAGCAGGGGTAAAATATTTACAACTGGTGGGTTAACTAGGTTATAGGGTGCACCAAACAAGCACTTGCCTAAACAGACTCATGTAACATCAAACAGTCGATGAAAACAACTTTAACCAACCATTCACTCGACATTGTTGTGTGCCTAAAATCCACAAACAAAAATTAATACAAAACGTTAATAGCATTTCAAAAGTAAAATACAAGTACAAACTTTTATATATTGTAACAATTTAAAAATTCTAGGATTCACAAAACAGTGATATTTTAAACGTTTTGTTTCAGATGGGAAATAACTCATATCGACCTTAAATGTAAAGCTTTGTGGTGTTATTTCCCTTTGTAATACGATAATACGGGGAATTAACTCGTAAAACCACTAAATCGAAAGCGGAAGTAGAGTTCAATGTCAAACATATAAAATGGCTACTGAAGAGAATTTCATGTCAGAGGAATATTTTGACTTTATATGTACCAATTGTGACAGCATGGAAAGATTGTTGAAGCTGTACGTTATTGTGTTGAGTGTTGTGGTTATTGCTGCCAAGCATGCACGGATATACACACAACTGTCCTAATGTTAAAGAATCACAATCTACTGGACACAAGCCATGGAAACCAAGCAAGTAATCAATTAACAAGGTTACCAGAGTTTCCTACTGAGCGATGTGACCAACATAAAGGGAAAGTTGTTGATATGTACTGCGAGGAACATAATGAAGTTGGATGTTGTATTTGCATATCTGCACATTATAAGTAAGTAAATAAAGTATATTGTTTTTATATATAGTTATCATTTATACTTGCTTAGTACATTTTGTTTCAAAGTGCTTTATTTACTTGAAGGTCTTGGCGTTTAAATGTTCGTTTTAATGTAAAATTAATATATAAGTATTATTCACAATTTAGAAGTCAAATTAAATTTGCATATTGATTTTTAACCATGAATACGTGTACACACGCTTTACTTTTTAATCTTCTTTGAGACTTAATTTACAAAATATTTATCGAAATCTTTGATTTCTTTGTATTGTACATAATCTAAAAATAGATACGGATTAATAAGCTACAATCAATGAATCAACTCAAGTTCAATACGTTCTTTAAGGCGTCATAGATATCACAGTTAAATGTTATTCGGTAATTTATGTTTAAATTTATCTGAAGTATCGTATAAATGTATACTAGCGATAACGTTATGGTTTGTTATCTCTCTTATTATATAACAATGTGGGTTTTAACACCGTCAGAAAATGAATATTTTTTATTCTTGTATTCATATCTGCACTTTAAAATGATGATGTAAGAGCCAAATCAACACAGTCGGACTAACATGATAACAATTAAGTCACACTGTTCGAAAGCCGAGCAAAATGTTGCCAATATTATGCTTTTACGCTTTACTAATTGCTTACAAAATAAATATACCCATGCTGGCATGCATTATTTAAAACATCAAAAAAATTGTTAATGTCGATTTGCACAAACATTGACGCTAATTGCTGATTAATAATACATATTAGACTTTTTTAATGTTTATTTTTTATATTTGTAGGTCCTGTCCTGAGAGAAGTATATATTCTGTACCAGACCTAATTGACAACTTGTCTAAATTTGGAGATTGCAAAGAGATACAGAGTCGTCTCACATATATGATGGTTTCATTAGCAGAATTTGGAATATCTAAGAATGATAAACTTCAAGATTTGGAAGGCTCGAAAACAGAAGAAATACAGAGGGTCATGAATTTCCAGAAGGCTCTTGAGGCCGTGATAAGAAAAGCTGGTGAAGCTTCAAGAAATAAAATTGAGAATAAATACCAAGAATTGAAGAAAGAAATTCTTGAAGAGATGCAGGATGTTGAAGGTACTGTAGATAGCCTTAAAGAGTCTGATGAGAAATTGAAAAAGGCAGAGAGTAACAGAGCGCAACGGTTTGTTTGTAGCAAGATAGCTGAAAAGAGGATGAAGGAAGCAGACAAGTATATATCCAAACAAACAAGAAGAACCAATGGAGGACTTGTATTCACACCAAATCAGGCATTGATGAAATATCTTAGTGGTTTAAAAGGTATTGGTATGGTAGGTGTTAATACAGAGAAGAAAACCGACCTGTATAGAATTACAGGAAGTAAAGATATCAACATCAAGCTGATGGAAGATTCCAAACAATGTGGTTCTGATGGTTGTTGTTTAACTTTTGATAATCAACTTTTAGTTACTGATTACATGAACAACAAACTAAAACTGATTGATATAAATACAATGACAGTTATAGATAGTTGTACACTAGATAAACAACCACATGGTGTATGTTGTATCAGTGACCACGAAGCTGCTCTAGCATGTGGTGGTGCCAACATGATTCAGTTTGTTACCTATGGTAAAAAGATGACACCTACAAGACAAATCAAAACATCTCATTTTTGTTATGGTATTACTTCAAAAGATGATCAGCTATATGTGACAGATATTGGATCTTCAGTTCATATCTATGATACGACTGGTAACATGTTAAAAAGTATAACACACGACGCTGCTGGAAATAAACTATTTGCTAATAGTAGACATCTTACTTACAATGAGAATAAAGACAAAATGTATGTTTGTGATCGGCAGAAAGGTATTGTAAGTATGATGAAGGATGGTGAAGGTAATTATCACTCAGCATTCAATGATAGAGGTTTGACACAAGCCGATGGTGTATGTCTTGATGGAAAACAGAACATATTTGTTATTGGACGTGGCTCTCACAATGTGGTACAGTTTACTGAAGACGGTAAGAAGATTGGTGACGTCATAAAACAAGAAGATGGATTACAGTATCCACGTTCAGTATGTTTTCACAATGAACTGAACCGATTGTTTGTTACTATGGAGTACAGTGATGTTGTAAAAATGTTTGAACTGCATTGATGGGATGTATTTAAAACATTTGAATTGACCGATACTAGCAATAAGTTACTATAGCTAAACTGGTAGTGTTGAAGTATGTTCTGGTGATGATGGGTTTATTGTGTCGTATTACATTATACTTATGTAGACTGTATGACAATATAGTATGATCTACACATGTTATTAGTATCCACAATGATAACAGTTACCAAATTATATTATTATGTTATGCATCTTTAGCAAATGTATTAATTATTACAAACAGGTATAATGCTCTCTCTTGTCCTATTTAGTATATAATAATTACAGTATTTATCAAATATTAAATACAGGTATATTTAACTCAAAAAATCGGCACCGTTTTACGTACTAGACATTGAGTTTATTGATTTAATTTTAAGAACGGGTCGACATTGTTCAAGTTCAAGTTGCATTCAATTTATCTGAGGTATGGTATGGTTATATATCGTATATAAAGTAAAATACAGAATATGATCAAAATAAAGTTTATAACATGTTGTTCAAATAAAATACAAATGTTAACTGATCAATATGAAACGTCACCAATTCACTCTAAAATTGTTATACTATAACTTTGGTACTTTAGCTCGTTCAGGTACTTTAAACTCTGGTAATAAAACCGTTGAACAAAACTGTAAAAAAGTTCTGTTACAAAACTGTTGAATTACAATTGGTATCAAAACTCTGGTACTTAAACTGGTATCGAAAGCTCTGGTACAAAAACTGGTATCAAAAGCTCTGATACAAACACTACCACCATCGAGTACACGATCTTAAAATAGAATTATACTGATACTTACTCAAAGGTCTAAATAGTGACATATCAAGATAATTATATTAATTCATGTTTTAACGCTTTCATGGAAGACAATATTAATCAATAATTTATGCATACATGTACATAATTAATAGAAATAATAATATGAAAACACAAAACATTATGATAGTTTAAATTATGAAAACTATGGAAGTCTTAATTATTGTAGGGAGAAATTACTAAATAGAAATATTATCAAAAATACTTTATATGACAGATAAATCATTTACCTCGTAATTTCTGGTTTCAGGTTTTATATAATACATGAAAATTTTGCCTGTTCTTTCATTGGCCGAAAATAGTGTACTGACACTATGGGATATAGAATTCCTAAACAAAAGTCATATAACTATTGAAAGTGATAACAATTATAATGGTTAATGGAAAAAGACCACACTCACGAGTATATACATTTATTCATACATGCAGGCGTGTAACAATAAAAAACCCGAAAAAAAACAACAAATCATATATTTGAAAGGTTGACATCATTAATATTGATTTTATTTGAACTTGTATATTTTATCATTAGTATAACTGTATCAATGTTCGTGTACATAGTTTTTTTTTGTTTCTTATTATTGTTTATATATGACATTGTATTGTAAATAATTATTTCTTTATCTAAGCATTAATAAAAACAACTTAATATACCCTAAAATATGTAACACTGTAAGTCAGATTAGTGACAATGTTAATTGCTTGACTTTAAATTGTAGATCTGCTGTAAATAAAGATTGTTTGATAGGTCAATATCTGAGGGAAGAAAGAATAGACTTTGCTGTATTAACAGAAACTTGGTATTCAGATGATAAAAAGCATTTAATCGAAACCTCTTATTTAAATCAAAATGGGTACAGATTAACAGTAGCCAACAGACAAAATAAAGTTGGAGGGGGGATAGCTATAGCTAGTCGCATTGCAATTAATATTAATAAAATTAAGGGTTGGAATACAAGAAGCTTTGAATATGGTATATGGAAATTAATTTTCAAAAATATTGCGCTTCATTGTATTGGACTTTTCAGACCCCCAGGATTAACCACTGTATCTCAGTTTGTAGAAGACTTCAATCAATTTATTGAAGATTTACTTCCTAACTACTCTAACCTGTTAATTATGGGAGACTTTAATCTACATCTTGAAAACAGATTCACGGCTGTTTCTGAATTTGTAAATTGTCTTCATTCCTTTGGTTTAGAACAGCATGTTAATTTTAAAACACATATCGGTGGTAATATGTTAGATCTTGTACTTACTAAAGCAGTAAATGGTATACGGGTAAAAAAAATGTGAACAGGGTCCCTTTTTATCAGATCATTGTGTAGTTAAGGTACAAATAAATGTAGAAAAAGAAAATATTGTGAGCATATCAGTAAAATTCCGCAATCTTAAAAGAATCAATCATGAAAATTTTGCTTCTGATTTAAAAGACATTACTATTGATAGTGAAGATGTTGATTCTTACGTAAATATATTGGATTCAAAACTTCAGACCACTCTTGACAAACATGCTCCAATAGTAGAGAAAACAAAAATTCATAGAGCTCTAAAACCATGGTTTACAGATAATCTAGTCTTACTTAAAAGTTCAATGAGAAAACAAGAAAGATTATGGAGAAAATATGGAAAGCCTGAACAATTAGAAGCTTTCAAGGTTATGCGCAACCGTTATCATTGTAAATTAAATGAAGAAAAAGTCAAATCACTAAGTCAAAGAGTTCTTGATGCTAAAGGTGATACAAAACAATTATATAAATTTGTTGCTGAAATGACAGGAGTAAGATCTGAGAATCCAATGCCTAAAGGCGATTCTGATCAGTCCATAGCAGAAAATTTTGCTGATTATTTCTTGAATAAAATTTCAAACATTAGAGAATCCTTGCTTCAGTTTCCAACTTACTCACCCCAACAAAAGGATGTACCTAGTCTTGACCATTTTAAGGATTTTACAATAGAAGAGGTCAGAGATCTTATATGTGACTTAAATACCAAATCATCGGAGTTGGACGTTTTGCCAACAAAATTGCTCAAATGTTATCTAAAAGAATTATAACCTCTAATTACTCATTTAATAAATATCTCATTGAAACATGGGGTATTCCCTTCCAAGTGGAAAGAGGCAATTGTTAAGCCTCTCCTTAAGAAGGTTGGTCTAGATCTTGATTATGCTAACTATAGACCGGTTAGCAATCTGTCCTTCTTATCTAAGGTAATTGAAAAGGCAGCATTGAATAGATTACAAGTTTATTTAACTATGGCATACTCTTAGAAATGCAGGGGTATCGGGAAATCTTTTCAGTTCAATTAAAAGTATGTACAATTCTGTAAAATCATGTGTACGGACAAATGATGGTTCTCTAACAGAGTATTTTAACTGCCCAGTTGGGCTTAAACAAGGTTATATGATTTCCCCTATTTTGTTTACATTCTTCATAAATGAATTAGCTGATCTTATACAAAACAGTGGAATACGGGGTGTCCAATTATTTCCTGACATTGTAGAAATCCTAATTCTAATGTTTGCCGACGATATTGCGTTGATTTCTGACAGTGTAAAAGGTTTACAGTCGCAACTTGATTTATTAAAATTATTCTGTAATGATAAGGGTTTGATAGTAAACAGACAAAAGACAAAGGTTATGGCATTTAAACGGGGTGGTAGATTGTCAAAGCATGAAAAATGGAATTATGATGGTACTATATTAGATTGTGTCAATGGCTTCACATATGTTGGTGTAAAATTTAGCCAAACTTTATCCTTTAATATTATGTCCGAGGACCAAGCGGTCAAAGGCAAACGTGTATTATTAACATTATTAAACTCATTGTACAAATGTGGCCAATTACCAAAGTCAATATTTTTTAAATTGTTTGATTCCAAAGTAGCCCCAATTCTTCTTTTTGGAAGTGAACTATGGGGGTTTAAAGAACGTTATGCTACTGAAACTGTACATAGATATGCATGTAAACGTTACATGTGTGTTAATCAACATACTTGTAACGCAGCTGTCTTCGGTGATACTGGCCGTTACCCATTGTATATTGAAGCAATGAAACGTGTTATATGTTATTGGCTAAGACTAATTAAATTACCTGAAAATAGACTAGCGCAAAAATGTTACTTAATGCAAAAATATCTCGATTATCATGGTCAAAATAATTGGGTAACTAGTGTTAGAACTTTACTCCAAACTAATGGTTATGGCTATATCTGGGACAATCAAGAAATTACAAACAAAACGTCATTCATTAATTCATTTAAGCAAAAATTGATAGACAATTATCTGCAATCATGGTATTCAGAGCTAGCACGTAATAATAAGCTTTCTCATTACAGAGAGTATAAAACCTTGTTTGAGCATGAAGCATACCTAGACTATATTCTTATAAGAAAATTTAGGCGATGCTATGCAAAATTAAGATCTGGTGTTCATGAGCTGGAAATTGAAGTTGGGCGACGAACTAATACACCAAGGGAATTACGTCTATGCAAACTATGTAGTACAGGGATAGAAGACGAATTTCATTTCGTGCTACTATGTCCTGTCTACAACGTTTTACGAGACAAATATATCCCACATTGGTATACTCATAATATAACTGTTCATAAATTTTATAACTTAATGTCAAGTAAGAACGAAGTTCTTATTCGAAATGTTGCCATGTTCATATACTATGCTTTTGAAAAACGTAAAAATTCTTTAGTTTCTTGACGATTTAGATTACATGTATATTTATTGTAAAAATGTTTTGTATTTCTATATGTCATTACAATATTATTGTTGTATAACACTGTACTGTTTAACAAATGTTATGGGCTGGAGGCCTGGATCAGTATTAAATAAACTTGTAAACTTGAATAGATTAAATACTCATGTTGAAAAGAATAATCTTCTTCCAAAAAATCAGTCTGCATATAGACGTTTTCACTCATGTGAGTCAGCCCTCCTTAGATTAGTTAATGACCTACTGTGTGGTATGGAGAAATTAGAAGTTACTGCGTTAATAGCTATTGATCTGAGTGCTGCATTTGACACTGTTGATCATGACATTTTATTAGAAGTACTTAATAATCAATATGGACTACATAATAGTACACTTCGCTGGATTGACTCATATCTTCGCCCACGTGCATGTCGAGTCAACGTCAATACTAGTTCATCATCTGTACGTACATTAGATTGCAGTGTTCCACAAGGTAGTTGTTTGGGACCGTGGTTATATCTTACTTATGCAGGAACCTTATTCGATGTCATTCCATCTGATATATCAGTGCATGGTTTTGCTGACGACCACACTGCTAATAAAAGATTCTGTCCTAACAATCAGAATGAAGAAGCAAATGCCATTTCTGATCTTGAAGATTGTGCCCTAACAATAAATTCATGGATGAATGAAAATAAATTGAAAATGAACAACTCAAAGACTGAGTTTATCATGTTTGGAAGCAGAGCACAGTTGAAAAAATGTTTAACCCAGTCAATTTATATTGCTGGTGAAACGATAAAATCTGTGAAGACCATTCGCTATTTAGGGGCCTTTCTTGATGAAAACTTAAGCTTTAAAGATCACATCAAAACAAAAAGTAGAACTGCCATGTACAATTATTTACGTATCAAAAGTATAAGAAAATGTCTGGATAAAGATGCAACGGAAACACTAGTCCTATCTTTGGTCATGTCCCATTTCGATTACTGCAATCTGATCTTGTATGGAATTTCAAAATGTGATCTTAGCAAATTTCAGCGAATTCAAAACATGTGTGCAAAACTGGTATTAAGGCTAAAAAATCTGACAGTTCAAAAGATGCTTTGTATTCACTGCACTGGTTACCAGTCAAAGCAAGAATCAACTTTAAAATATGTACTTTCATGTACAACTGTTTTACTGAAACTGCACCTGCATATCTGACTGAAATTCTGAGAAAGCCTTTACAAAGCAGATCTGGTCTTAGATCTGCAAAATCCAAAGACCTGAATTTTTTGGTTCCAACAAATAAGAAAAAAACATTCAGTGACAGAAGCTTTAGTACTGTTGGCCCCATGCTATGGAATAGGCTACCAGATGATATCAAATTATCACCTACTTTGGATGTTTTCAAAAAACGATTGAAAACTCACTATTTCTCTAATTTTTATGATCTATTCTAGAATTGACATGGTTAGTAAATGCCTCACCTTACAATTACGGTAAACATACTAAGTGCCTGAGTGAGTGCATTATGACGTGAGAATGAGGATTGCTTCGCTCTCTGTCATTTTCTACCTTGTTTCACAAGACTGCAATGACAACCTAAATAAATTGTCCCTTTAAAAGTGATGTTTCGACACCTTTGGGGATGTATTAAGGGCCCTTTAAATGTGATGTTTCGACACTTTTAGGGAAATGTCTGGTTAACAGTGGCGTTATGTTACACTGTTCAGGACATGTCCGGTTAACAGTAGCATCATGTAATACTGTTCAGGACACCAACTTTTAATATGAAATAAAAAAAATGTAAAATTAGTGATAAAAATGTAAAATTAAGTAGGATCATGAACTTTGAATGATGTAGATATAATAAAACATGTACACTTGCACACTATATTACATCATGTGTGATAAATTTTATTTTGTTTTGTGTTATTGTATATACATTATGTATTTATGGTGGAGGGTTTTTACTTATTATTTTTTTATAATCTATATTTTTGTACAACGCCATTGAATATGTTATGTAGAAATAGGCGTTTAATCAAATGAAAAAGTTTAAGTTTAAGTTTATCTACATTCATATAGTTGATATTGACTGTTTAGTGATTATCTCTATAGTTGGACATACTAAGCCACCAGTTGATACAAATTTAAGAAAAAAAACAAGTTGCAGCTTTTGGAACCAGTATAAATATTTTGTTTGGCACATAGTGTTTGAGGATATTTTAATGAAGTATTGTATATTTGTCAATATGTATCTTGAATATAATTCAATAAAGTATACTATACAACAAAGGTTTTGTCTCGTTTAAAGTGTTTTTTAAAGATTTATATATTTGAGCACAGGCAATGTCGAACATAGGAAATAATTGCTATCTATTAAGTTTTGGTATTACCGGTAATGATTTATGTCTGCTAACCACATGCGTATCATCGAAGCTTTAACACGTCTGAGAAACATAAACCAAAAATTATCCTCGAAAGCAATCGACTGTCTTATAAAAATGCTTTTGGTTTTGAGATAAACGAGAAACAGACTCATGAATCTACTTGTTACTTTGATAAATAATGCTTTGATTTAGCAAATCTCAGACAAAATGCATCACGAAATATCATTGTAACAAATTCGCTTCATCACATATTTTTAATTAATCCTGTGGTTTTCAGACATATTATCTACTTTCTTCCAAGGAGTGTTTTCCTGAAATGGTGATAACTAGTGATAACGAAGATTTTGGTGTATGAAATATTCATTAAAGCTGGTATGGTGAATCAACTGTTATATATATATTTACATGTTTATTTAGCTTACATTCTTTAATCATAGAGAAAATGTTGATAAACTTATAACAAACCAATTTACACGAACATTAGTACAAGTCGATTACAACCAAATTTCTTTACAAAGACTCATGAAAGTAGAAGAAAATGTGTACACATAAATAATGAACCATATGTCTCACTTTTTACAAAAAAATCTTACGATAAAAATCATCGTATATCAAAGTAAGAAACATCAATATTGCAGTCGTTTTTTTTGCTAAACAAATCCCAAATTATAGAGTAATGTAGATTATTGTATACCTTCTGAAATGATTTCATATCTGTGTTTATTATCCTTCTGACTTTGAATTGCAAAACTATAAATTTGACTTACGATAATTTTTTCGTAAGACATTTTGTGAAAAGATGTAAATATATAATGCACATAATAAAACACATAATAAAACTGTACTAGGATATAAAACGAAGACGCTTGCTGTATTCCGACAAAAATATGATATGGTCTGAGTTGTATAGATGAGACCGTATATTATGTTCATAACGTACTTGGAAGGAGACACTAAACAAGTATTGAATAGTAACAAATACCAGTCAATAAAGGCACGAGTAAATAGTTCGCGTACGAGTATAGTATGAGGGTACACACTATGCGCTTAAATATTACAATATTACCTTTGCATCAGTAAAATATACTAGACAAATGTTTAATTTTTCATTGTAAAAAATAACAATATTTTGATTGATTTTTGGGTTTTTTTTATACATTGTGTCTTTAACAATGTTTATAAAACATTCCGGAAAATATCGTGCTAGGCCATCTATGTAAAGAAATAACAAAATATGTTAATTATGTAAAGAATGAATACCAAAAACCAAGGTCGGCACTCACATATCAAAACTACAATGCTGTGTTGCTTGTTAACCCAAACAGTATCGCAAGATCAATAGTATAAAGTTTTTGGAGATATTGCCGTTGATGGACGTGATGGCTTTCAAGAGACTCTGATATTTTACTTTAATGTAGGTTTACCTACTTAGAGTATAGCCAATACAGTAAGACATTGCACAAAATGATAACTAAACAAGACAATTGAATTATTATGATACATGTACTATCATATCCTAACTTAGAATTACTTATTCAGTATAAGAAATATATATTGGTTAAATAATTATATATATTCTATTTTGACAAGTTTTTACCACATTTAAAGTAGTTGTTGAAATATGACATTATTCATTTTATGTGTGTATATGAACTATTAAATGAATCTAGACACCTGGTTTGAATGGTTTGAAGTTATAACATGTATGTAAAATTATTTTAACAAAACGCAATATATATTTTATAACGTAAACAAATACTATCTTATAAAAGTAAAATCTCATGCTAACAAAGGGCCGACTTGATTTCCCTAGGCGGCTAATGCCGATGAATGTCGATTTCTGAACGGGCACCGGCATATCACTTTACAATGTATTTGTTCTGAGATTAAGCCGGAATCACAAGCCTGCGTGCGCCGAATTCGTCGGATACGTTTAAGTGGCTTAATTCGCTGTTATTTGTGACAAAACCACAACCGTAGCTAGTGAAGCCATTTTAGTAAGCCGAAACGCTTGAATGATTTTACACCGGGGAATGCCGATCGGTGATCGGTTAACGCCGATACGTAAGCCGCCCTGGCAAATGATGTCGGGCCAAACGATTTAACGTGTATAAATGATAAAACAGCAATACTGTATATATGTATTATTTTTTTTACTTAAAGCATATCTTAGTGTATAGTTATTGAAGCATTAATGATTAATCTATAGTGTTTTCAATACAGAATTAAAAGCGGAAGTTGGTATACAGATGTAACTTGATATTTCGTCTCTTCAAACATTATCCATTCATAGTTGTCAAAATACTTGTCTAGCAAGTTTCTGATTCTAAATTTAATTTTCTTAATTGTACATCCCTATTGATAAATGCGGAAGTATAAAATGTAAAAGATTGTTAAAGTTGTTTCCAGTGGACTAGCTTACTTTTATAAAATATTCAGAATATGAAAATGTTTAAATAATATTATTACAAAGTAGTTTATATCAGAACGTTTACTTATACTATAACATGTATATAAGGATTATTGTCAATTTGTTTATGGCTAGTAGCTGGTACATTAAAGGTAAGACTTGATAATTTTTAATAATGATTTATATAGTGCATTACTTGATAAACATAGCTTTTATTATGTAGGTTTATGATATTAAAACTATTATATTGTAATGATTGCGTATTATGCAGTGGTATAACGATGGTATTATAACAAATTGACAAATAATGCCTCAACAAAGAGGTAGATGTATTATTGATCTATTTATGATAATTAAACTCCAAGTAAATCTATTATTCTTGTGTTGAACTATAGTTGGACTTTTTTGTTTGTTTTACTGTAGACAATGATAGATCATTTCCACTGGCACTGGAGTCCTAAAATTGGATAAATTATTAATTTATTTTTGATTAAAAATAACATTGGTGAAGAAACATAGAAAAAAACGGTTCCTGTTTGACTATCGCTTTAGAGTCGTGCCACAGCTTATTATAATATAGACGTGTTATTGAACCGTTTTTGGAGTGATCCGCGCTCGAACTGAATTTTTCATATTTTGGAAAATGACTCGACATAAAAACCGGTTCTGATTTAAAACTGATACATATTTTTACAAAACTGGCAAGTTTCAACTTCATAATTATCATAGAATTAAGCGTTATTTCAGTAATTTAACTTTTCAGCGATTGAGAGACACTGCTGATTTCCGGTATAACTTACATTTTTGTAACGTGCGTTCTGGGCCCGTATTCACGAAGCTCCTAATGAGAAAATTTTCCTTCGGTAGTCACTTTTCCCTTAGCTTTTGTAATTTTTACCTTAGATATAAGGAAAATTCCTAAGTTGGTATTCACGAAGCTCCTTGGGTTGATTTTCTCCTTAGTTTTGTCAATTTTCTCCTTAAAAAATAAGGTACCTCATACCTTCTCTTAACTTTGATGAAAAAATCTAAGGAAAAAATCTTTCGTCATTCTTTATATGTTTTTGACGAAGACAAGACTTATAAACGTAAGTATAACTCTTCCTACACTATTATAACAGTAAAAAAGGGAATAATCATGCCTTTATTCATGTACTAGTTGACGGAAAGGTACCGTGCAATGGTAAATTTTATGTAGTCCTCTTAAGTTTATGCAGACAATGTTGACAAACGGCTTTTGATGTCAATTACGACATGATAATCAAAAATGTCGCTACAAACGCTTTAAAATTGACTAATTGAGAAGTATAGGATCGATTTAATGAAACAAATTGTATCAACATTACATGTCGAGTTTAAAAATCTACGAATCTTCATTAGAAAACATGTTTTTTGGATATGCTGATTTCGGATATCTCTATGAGAACTATTTCATGTTAAAATCGTTTCTGCTCTTTTTGTATCAGTCATGAGCGATTATCTTCTCAGAAAAGACTGTATTATTTAGACGTTACTGGATTATTATACATTGTTACACGCCTGTAGGTATATAGTATAAATGAATGTAAATACTCATGAGTGTGGTCTTTTTCCATAACCAATTATATTTGTTATCACTTTCAACAGCATTGTTATTAGAACAGTTTATCACTGTCTGTTTATATCAACAATTAAACTCATGAAAAAAAAGTCAAGAACAAGATAAACTGAGAACTAACATTATTTATGCCCTTTGTTTAGATGGTTTTTGTTTGGGAATTCGAGTTCTATATCCCATAGCGTCAGTACACTATTTTCGCCCAAAGTAAGAACAAGTGAAATTTTGTGAATAAGTTTGGACATTAAATGATATTCAAAAAGTGAATTAAATCTTGATAATCGTAATAGAAACTAGTTGTAATAGAAACTATAGAGAATCGTGGAGTCATTGTTGATGTTAATTTTCATATATTATATGAAACCTGAAAACCAGAGATTTAAGGTAAATGATTTATCTGTCATATAAAGTGCTTTGATATTATTTCTATTTATTATTTTATTATTTTCTATTTTCCAAATAATAATTAAGGCTTCCATAGTTTTCATAATTTAAACTATTATAATGTTTTGTATTTTCATGTTATTGTTTCAATTAATAATTTGCATGAATGCATAACGTATTGATTAATATTGTCTTCTATGAAAGTGTTAAAACATTAATTAATATTATTATCCTAATATGTCACCATTGAGGCCTTTGAGCAAGTATCAATATAATTCTATTTTAAGGTCGTGTACTCGAGGGTGGCAGTTTTTTGTACAGAATTTTAATAACAGTTTTTGCACAAGAGTTTTGTGTACCAGAGGTTTTAATACAAGTTTCTTATACCAGAACGTATAATACTAGTTTAACTACCAGAGTGTTGATACCAGTTTTAACAGTTTTGTACCAGAACTTTTGTTCACAGTTTTAATACAACAGTTAAAGAATCACAATATTAGAGTGAATTTATTATGTTTTATATCGAACAGTTTATAGACATTTAGTGAAGAGTTTACACTTACATAATTATATATTATTATATATCAGAGTTTACGTTTGTATCTTATTTTTCACAACATGTTATGAACTTTATTTGATCATATTCCATATCTTACTTTATATATATATTACTGTATTAAATATATAGTTTAGTTTAAACAACTTGTCATTTTCTATTTTGTCATTTCATTAAATTTGTTCTGTTGTTTAATTTGTACTGGAAGTCTTAATCATTAAGTTCCAAGCAAACACAATCATATTCGTAACATACATGGTCAGTTGTTCAACATTTAATGTCTATGATTATTGTTGATCATTAAATTCCACAAAAGACTGATAGTGATTGTAAATGAACCAATGATTACTGATTTGTGTTGCCATCAATTTATAATAACTTTTTAATGATCTGCTCGTATGGCTTTTGATAGTTTGTTATAACATTAATTGATGCATGTACTATTGTCACTATAGGCAGAAATTACCATCTATTATGACTATGTGTCCATATAAATGTCCAGTTTCTGAATGCATTGTAATAATTCGTTTTCCCTTATTATGTAAAGCTTATTATTTTAAAGTATTCCAATAGGTCTCTAGTTTTATGTTAATATAATTATGTTGATATGTACTCAGTGCACATATTATGTTTGATGTAGTTTAATTTAATGATATTCCTACCTGAGCATGCAAAATAACTTTTAATACGTTTGTTACTATATATGGTAACAAATATGACAAGTCAACAAGGCCATTACGCGACTTTTTCCCGTATTATGCGATTTCGGCCGCCTGCAACTCTCCCATTATGCATAATAGGCGCTGAATGCGCGCACACGCATCGTTTACGTCATCAAGTAACAGTTGCATTAAACATGGCGTCCGAAGAATATTTGAGTCTTTGTCAAATATAATTTAGATTGAGACGCACATATTCCACAAAAAAACAATACACAAAAAGTCCTATTTCAGAATTTACAAATAATTTAATTCTAAATCACTTACTTCACCGTTCAGCAGAAACTCAACCGTTGACGCTGTTAAATATTAAACTCCAAAATTTGCACTGTTCCTTTCTCAAAGTTTCTGTGTTTCTGTGTTTAATTTGACGAATATCCAGCCATCATACCGTAAATGCATAGATTGATTATTGTTTTACCAAAGCCAAGATACGCATAAATTAATATAATGAAACTGGTTTCTAAACATCATCAACGTCCATGCCATTTTCGGAAAATCAATGGCACATCCCTTCACTTCAGCGCAGCTGCATGTGTGGTGTTTTCCTACAAAATTCTTATATCCATATCGTCGATTTGAAGTTTGAATTATACATATACACTAGTACGTTCCAGTCTCTTTATGATATCGTTTTAATCCACTATAAATGAAGTAAATTCGTTAAACGACAAATCCTAGATATCGCACTTAACACGACCGCCATTTGACAACAAAGTTTTCATTATATATGAAAAGGCCCTCAGGCTATTATTGACGTCATCGGGTGATTATCGCATAATGGCGAGCAGCAACATATCATTAACCTTTAAACAATTTTGTAGGGTTTTATGCCCCTTGTCCAATTAGACCAATTAGACACTACCAGAAATTATTAGTTATATCCCGATTGTTCTTAATTTAAGGATACCATTGTGTCCCATTTCAACACAGCTTGAGAGGTCCTAAAATGTTCTATAAAGGCTATTATTTTGGATTAAGACAATATTAACATATATCTTCATAATGTAGTATTACCCATGTGAAGGACTAAAATTGCAATCTTTGGCATGTGTGAAACATGTTTTTACTGTAATTATCATATTGAAGTTTTAATAACATGTACAATTATATTACTACTCTTAAATTACACTTATTTATTTTCAGAATTGTGTGTCTGCGAATCAAAGTGTTATTTCTCAACAGTGCATTGGTAATTGTTTTTGTTGTTTGCCTTTTCACAAGTCATTTGCTGTTTATTGTAAATGGATTCAATTAGTTCTGTATTAAAAAGTCATTTGATTTTAAACTTCAATTCTATCTATGATATTCAGTATTTGACTTGATTTATTGCATACATGTACCTGCATTTCTATGTACTTGACTTTTGTGTTATTTGGATTAAATATCATTTGGATATAGCATGTACAGTAACTGTTATTGTTATTTACACATCACACTTGTGCTGGAAAGAAATTATCTACATGCACTTTTTGTATATTTGTTTATAAATTCATACCTATTAATGTCATTATATGATATTGCATAGGTATGTACACAATGTCATAATTCAACTTATTTAAACAACTTTTTACTTTCTTTTTGCAGGGAATACTTGATATAGAAGATTTTAAGACTGAAGAAATTCATGGGAGAGTGTTATTCTAAATATGTATAAAAAGTACAAATGGACATACATGTATTTGATTTCATCCATTGAAGATCATTATTCCATTTAACTAGATTGGCATTACTTTTATAAAAGCACACTTATAGAAATGAAATTTATATGCTCATGATTATGTTCTACATGATGAACAGTTTTGTTGGATGTATAATAAAATATAACATGTTATATATTTTACCATCATATTGTGACTGATATTGTTTCTCTTTTGCTAAATACAAGCAATTTATTCAAAAGCATTCTGGGATATTTTAAAATGTGACAACAGAGAAAATTTTAAACTTGATCAGCATGGTCATGAATAATTATAAATTTCCATTAGATAACTTATTGATGTCTTTTTTGAGTATGTATGATAATACGCATGTCTTTTACCATTAAATAAAAGATTTTGTGCATGAAAATCATGAAGCTGATAATTAGTATTTCAATATAATGCCTATAAAATACATTTGCAAACGTTTTCTTATTGTTTCTTTCTGTATACTTGCCTATGTTAATGTTTTATAACTTCATTCTAGCATAAATTGACTTTGTTACATTTTCTAAAGCCTAAGAGTAATCAATTTGCCATGTACATTTATGTTGAGTACTTGTACCTTAATTAGAGTTGCAATGAAATTAGACTTATTATATCTCATATTCAAGAAAGATAAAATATTTTGGACATCTTTAGTGTAGCAGGAATGAATTGCAATTGTCACACCACCTTATATTTTGTGTACTGAATTGTAAAATAAATCACTGGTGTATTCCACCAGTTCTCCTTTTATGGTTACATTACTAGTGTTTCCATGTTTTGTTTCTATTAGAAACATGTACACACACCGATTTGTGTTCAAATAGAAAATTCATATGAACATTAATGTAGCTGTTTGATATCTATAATTCAGTCAGAGCCTACAGAACATGTATTATCTTGATATTCAATAGCCTGAATAAGTTTAAAATCAGTCAGTTTATATTGTTTCATTGTAGTTTTGTTTACTTAAAACTGTAGACTGATGCAGGTTTTATATCCCCTCCTGAGAAATTGCAAGTTCCACTACCCATGAAGCCAGACAATGTAAATACAGGAAAAATGACTGCAACTAAGCCTTTGTCACTGGACAAATAGGCTGACCTTTCCTTGGCCATTTTCCCTTTCATTGTTTCTTCTTAAAGTTGATTTCTACAGTATAGAATGCTGTAATTTTTTTTGTATATTCTGTTTTTGTAACATCAATTATTCAATTTATTGTTCACATTCAAGATCTAAAATATCATTAAATGTATTAAATTGTAAATAATTGAGTTCATTTTGTATTACCCATAAATAATATTATAAATTAGTTCAGTAAGATCAACAGGCAACAGTGATCATAGAAACAAACGGAATCTTGATTTGAGAACCATAGACCCTATTGAAAAATGAAAGACCCATGAAACAGATTTGGTAGAGATGAAACTCTTTACTTTAACAATTTGATAGGGAATCATTTGGAATATACAGAAGTAATATCCTGTCATCTGAGACATAGATCCCTACTATAAAACTGGCTACCTTCATATCACCTCACATGACTGTGGAACCTGCTGCAACTGGCCACCTTACAATAGATCTCAGTCTTGACATCTTCAAGGAGGGGCTTACTCAGATATTAACAACAGGTGACTTAACAACAATGTTAACCGTACAGTTTTATAAGATTTTAACTATTTGCACCACACAAAAGCTCTAACCTTTCTTTGCATTTGTGACAATGTATCAAAGAGGGATATTGCATAATAGGAAGGAGGTTTGACAAAGTAACAATCTCATGCCCGTAGGAACAAGGGGGCTAGGGGGGGACTTACCCCCCCCATATTTTCAGCAGTTATAGTGATTGAGGATCTTTATTTAATTTGTTACACTGAATTGATTGATACATGTGTGCTTTTTTCGGCAAACTCAACTTTGCCAACACTTTTTATGGAACAAGATGCTCAAATGCAGTGTAAATTGAACTTAAACTGTAACATTAGGAAACGTTTTTCTTTTCTGAAAATAAATCTCAACAAATTAGCCCCCCCAATCTGAAATTGCTTCCTACGTGCCTGAATCTTAGTACCTGAAACATCCACGGGACAATATTTCCAATAACACCCCTCAGCTGAAGATGTGAAAGAACGTGTGAGAGCAACTGAGGCTTGATAAGTATCCCAAATTTCGTCTGCTTGTTTGTTGAATTCCTTTTTATAAATTCCGGAAAATCCGATAGTGATGAAAGTGAGGTTAACAAAACAGGCATAACAATGTAATTGATACACTAAATAAATACCAACTACATATCATACCAAGATTGTTAGACCCCTTTATGCCTCCTTTAATGATATATCCACTTCATTTATCATCTAGCGGTAACAAAATCCGAGAAAATGGATAAAATTTCGTCTTAATACTGCATGTGCATAATCGGAGCCACCATCTTGTTTGGTCTATATATTTTTAGAACAAATTATGTCAACTTACAATGATAAGGAATATTTTTTGACGAAATCGAATTTTTTTCCTTAAATATTCCCTTACCTAAGGTT
This sequence comes from Mactra quadrangularis, assembly GCA_025267735.1. Classification (NCBI taxonomy): domain Eukaryota; kingdom Metazoa; phylum Mollusca; class Bivalvia; order Venerida; family Mactridae; genus Mactra; species Mactra quadrangularis. Next base: position 7,666,121 of record CM046309.1, read on the forward strand.
TTACCTTAGGTGCTTCGTGAATACCATCTAAGATATTTTCCTCAGCTAAGGTGGACTTTCACCTAAGGAAAGAAAATCCTAAGGAGCTTCCTAAATACGGGCCCTGATTGGTCTAAAACTCCACTGTAAATTATACCGGAAGTCAGCCTTGCCTATCAATTGCTGAAATGTTAAATGTCTGAAATAACGCCTAATTCTATGATAATTATATAAGATATGAAGTTGTAAAAATATGTGTCAGCTTTCAATTGCAACCGGTTTAAATGTCCAGTCATTTTTCGAAATGTAAAAAATCAGTTCGACTGTGGATCACTTCCAAAACGGTTCAATACTACATGGATATATACATTATAATAAGCTGTGTCACGACTCAAAAGCGATAGTTAAAAAAGGACCGTTTTATGGTGTTTTGTTTTTCAACAATGTTATTTTAAATCATTGGTACGAAAATTTAATTGCATGTAAGGACTCGAGTGCCAGTGACCATTTCCTAATATATTCATTCATTCCTGTTTGTTGTCAGTTAAACTCATATTTTGTAAAGTGGACATGTCGAGTTAGATATTTTATCTATACATTTGTAAATTGTACTTCATATAAGACAAAAACACACGTGCTTCCGTCAATATAAAGTGTTCTGATCTGGTTAGGACCATGCATCAATAATAAACTAGGTGCTTACATCTATAAATTTACAATAATGTTGTCTAAAAGACAATAAATTGTATTTATAATATTGAATATTTGACAACGTGTATTTTAGACGTAATTACCAACATATAGCGTATTGGCTGTTTACTGTCCACGAGGCAAGAAATAAGCTATTGCAAATGAATCTTTAAAATTCCATGAGTTTTATATTTTAAAGAAAAACAAATACAACGTAGCAATATTTTGCCGTTTTCATCTGTTCTACCATTTCTGTTCAATTTCAGAAAGTCATGGATTGGAACCTTGTTCAGTTTGGAACGATGTTGATAGTAAGTTTATTATATCAAGTCAATCTTGAACAATCTAATTATTAGGTTAGGCCAAACATAAATGATCAAGTATGCCTAACTGTGACTGTTGTGGGATTATTTATTCTGAAAACTACAATATCTTGTAAAATACAAATCTTCGATTTCAAAAACTGTTATGTTTGTTTTACCACTTTGAAGTTGGCTCCTTTCTAAATATAATATGTGAAAAAAATATTGTAAAGTAAAGTTTTCCTACATTAGAAGCAAAACGTTCTATTTATCAAGAAGTAATAATCGTAGTACTGTATTTAAGCAACATATGTGTATGATATAAGACTTCTGGTTAAGCCACCGGACTAGCTCGAGAGGTCGTGGGTTCGATATCCGAGGGGCATCCTTTCGTGGAGTTTGGTCATGAAATGAATTCTTCGGCAATACTCCACCTTCCACTGATTCTTAATCTTGTAGGACAGCAAATGGTTTACAGCTTAATCTACAGATTTAGCTTTTCCAGGAACGGTGAGTAGGTGGACTGACCGCCGTGATATGGCCTATACAGTGTGTTAAAACCCAACCCAAAACGTATGCTAGGTCATTGAAAAATGTCAACGTCTTCATCAATTAGCATTATTATATGATTGAGATTATTTGAATTTTAAGGCCCTAGATATTGCCAAACAAATATTTTTATATCATTTCAGTCATCCATGTATGTACTGATAATGAATTGAATGATCTACCCCGTGTTTTTGTCAGCACTGGATATACACCTCTACAACAAGCTATTGAATGTACATGTACTATCTCACCATCAGTTACATCGAATTATTCATTAATATTTGATGGTGCTAGTGCATACCATGATGAAAATACAAATTTTACGTTTGCATTTAATGGTGTAACTATTAAGGACAACACAAATTTTAAAGGCGCTATAAGAGTAGATTTAACTGGAGAAACAGTTCTCAAGTATTCATCACCAAACAATGATACTATCCAAGTATGTTTATATATTTTAGGTAAGTATTGTAGTTAAAAGTTTTATGTGGAGGTTAAAAATGAAGAGAAATGAAAATGACATGGTGATATAAATTGGACATATTTAAACAATGTTTCTAATATAAGCAAAAATAAAGTATTGTAGTTACAAGATTTTCTAAACAACGCTTTGATCAATTCCAAAAATATTTCTAATAAATGTTGATCATCCTATTATGAAATTGTAATATTAAAATTGTATAATACTGATAGCTGGTAACAAATTTAATTCATCTCACGTTATTTAATATACACTGCATATTATTGATATCATGGGTTTGGAATCAATTATTAAAACAATAAAAATGTAAATAACTGTTAAAGTCACCACTACCACATATTACATATATACTTATATCTATCTCAGCCGTAACAGATCAGGATGATTTCAATATCGTATGCAGTAGCGGTCTGATTCACGATTCTTCAAAAACAACTTCAACCTCGACAACAAGAACATCAACAACTGCGTTTACTCAAGTGATACAAACATCTAAGAAGGACAATTCTGACATGACTGAAACAAGAATATCACTCACAACAAATAGTAACCACTATACAAAGACCGTTAGTTCAACAGATGGTACTGATATAAACACAGAGCCACAAAAAAACAACGACACTATAGAAGACAATTCAACATTGATAGGTACAAACATAGTTATTTAGTAACGAAGTAATACTTATATATTCTTTCATTTTATGTATAGGTCGTTTGCGTTAAAGCTGGACCCCTAAAATCATGAATTATCTCAATAACTATCGGATGGAATAAACTCAAATTTTGTATGTGATCATAACTAGCATTTTCCTTCTCAAATCCAAAAATTCAGAAGTTTTCTTTAAATACATAACATACTTCTCAAAGACATGCAATGCAAATTTTGAAGCCAAAAAGAGACTTTTGTTAAATGGGTATGTTCCTTAATCAGAACAGCCATATAACAGTAGATACAAATAATAGCTACATATGAGGCCTGGTTAGAAATTTTATTTGATAACAAAGTACGGTATAGATAGAAAGCGAAAACAACTTGTTTTCGCAAAAACAACTTTTTTTACGAAAACAACCTGTTAAATTAATATTATACGTTATTTCAAAGAAAACGTAGTATTTTATGAATGCATTTAAAATACTTTAAATGAGCAAGTTCTGGTACAAAATTCCGAAAAATACGAAAACAACTATCAATCAATCTCACGAAAACAACTTTGATAGCAAAAATCAGTCAGTCTCGCGAAAACAACTTTTTCTACGAAAACAACTTTTATATGAAAACAACAATCAGTCAATCTCTCAAAAACAACTTTTCCTACTAAAGCAACAATCAGTCAATCTGGACATGTGTATTCCCCGGACCCACCTATGTTTTTTAAAGAAAATGGACCGATTACATGGACCCACTCTTTAACTTTCTTGTATAATAATGAATATCGCAAAGATTTTTACAAACGTTCAAACTTAGGTGTATTCTTAGAAAATTTTTGCGCGTCTATTCTTTGTAGGAAATGGACCCACCTTTATTTCTTTATTCATGAATGGATCCTCATAAATAATATATTTGTTAAAAGCTAGGACAATGCCATTTTCAAAAAAGTTAGAATAACGAAATCGGATGTTTAGTAAATAATAAGAGTGCATTTGAACACAACTCTGTCCAGTGCAAGTGAACACGTGCACATTGTATTTCTATTGAACCATATGTGGGCTTTCATACAATTCTATATGCTTTTTATTTAAATTTTATATCTTTTAAACGACCCATTAAGCTGGCGTCACACTGTTCCGAAATTGACACCAGATGGACATACGAATATGGAATTTCGAATTTCGCACGAAAATGGCCCCGAATTGTACGACAATCAATCAGTACCCGAACCAAGTACGATTCCTACAGAAGGTCACGCGATCGCATCCGATCCACACACGTATCTTCCTGAATTTCATGCGATGGCATCCGATCTACTCTCGAAGTCACCTCATAGTCGCAGATTTTTACAAAGTTGTAACACGCAGGACATGCGAGGGCCACACGATGGGTATACGCCATCGTATTGTAAGTATGATGTGTTAGAATGTAGTCACGAACCCGTCACGTGACTCCCGGTTCATGGTCCCTGGTTCAACGCTTACGTTTATCAATTCAGAAAAGTTACAAAGATTTTAAAGGTTTCTTATTCATATATCATAGACAATGGTCTGTCTCTAAGATTCATTATTAGGGTACTTTATTTTGGATTTTTTTTCATAAGTAGTGCGTCACTTTTTCAGTAATAATTAAGCTAATAAATGTTTTTTTCAATTGATCACGATCCGACGATATCGGACATGACGAATATTCGTACTAGATTTTCTGTTCGGGATCACGAATATCCGAGTACTCGGATATATAGGACAGCAATCTCATCAATGAAACATTTTGTGAAGCAAAGTAGCTTGAATTTTATTCTCAGTACAATATGGGCTAAAGGCTACAACTAAAGGCTCTATACTAAACAGCGCGAGGAGAAATACGGAAGAATTTAAATTCCCTTTATACCACTATAAACCATACATTTAGAATTATGTATTTTTAATTTATAGAACACTGTAAGAATCAAAATGATGCAGAATATTCGTATACACATAAATAATACATGCGCATGTGTATTGAATATTCACATAACACATAGCATAATGATAGAATGCTTCATTCAGCATCCGAAAAAGAATTTCTGAAAGTCTATTGTGGCGGAGATTTATTTGTAAAGATCATGAAAATGACATTACTTATGTGTGAGAAAAACTCTTAACATAAATTGTAGTTTATATACATGTATGTACATTCGCTAGCAACCTCATTATATACATGCTAATGATGAGTGTATTTTAAGATTTTGAAAAAAGACCCACTTTATTTGAATATTTCAGATTCATAAAGAAAACGGTTTGTCAGCAACTATGACTTGTTAATTCTATGTTTATAAAACAGGAAAGAAAATATAACTTAAAAGAAAAATAACTTTCAAGCAGTGAACAAAAGCCAGTTTGCGTGATGAACATTTTGCGTTCGTGACTCCATTGTTCTCAATCCTGTAGATATGGTTGTTTTGGCCAGAACAAAAACTTCCGTATAGAAACTTTATCTCGCGTGAGATTAAGATCACAAGTTTGTTTGTAAAGGTGTGTCATTTTAGACGTAACTAGATAAGGGGTATGACCATTTATTGCAATGTCTTGTTAATAATGCCCAAAATGCAAAAGAGTGCACCAAAAAAATTATTTTAAAGTTGTATTGTTCATGCAGATTACCGGATATAGTTGACAATTAAATCTTGCTATTAAATCATTATTTTCGGAATTTTGTACCAAAACTTGCTCATTTAACGTATTTTATCATATACATTCATAAAATATCAAGTTTTGCTTGAAACCGCCAACTTCCTTTTTCTACGCTCCGAAAAAAAATTTATTTTCTCTCTTCTTGACGTAGATACAGGGACAAAACCTCCACGAATTGTTGGATGAACGTATTTTACATCTTTTTTCATTCATAACCTCTCAAAAATCTCTATTTTTTGACGATAAATATATTTTCTGTATCAGCTGGTGCCAACCGGAAGTTGCTCAATAAGTACTCCCCTAAGAGTTACTCCCCTTAGTCGCGGTGAAAACAAACTCGGAATTGTATTCCCTCTCAGGTAAACACTCTCATTATGTTTTATTTCACCCTCATTACATGTCTGGCTGTATCCTATACGGCTACTGCTTTCATGCATTATTCCTCCTCGGACATTAATATTGGAACAACCCCAGTAAAACTCTCAATCCTGAACCAAATGGCCTCCATAGGATACAAGTTCAAAAAGTTTACAGACAGGAAAAGCAAAGGTAAGGATGTACTAAAATCTGTGGGATTACTATTTCTCCTCCTTATTGCAATTGCATGTGATGTTGAAAGTAACCCTGGCCCTGTTCCATCTGAAACCTTAGATGGAAGCTCGACCATATTCCCCTGTGGAAATTGTGAAAAACCAGTCACATGGTCAAGCAAGGGAATACAATGCGACATGTGCCTTGTTTGGTACCATGCTGACTGCCAAAACATAAATGATTCCCTATATGATAGGCTTGGAGACTCTGCTGCAGGTATATCTGTCTGGAAATGCTCCATATGTGAGAATATAAATGTAAACAATAACTCGATCTCATCACTGGAGTCCCTGGAATCACCAAACTCTTTCTCCATTCTTGATCACTCAATCTCCAGTAATCTTTCCTTCTCTATGGCAGAAACATCTAAACCAAAAAAGACCAGGGCGGCACCAAAACCACACAAAAACAATAAAAATAATGTACGTAGACCACTTAAAATACATGTCATCAATTGCAGATCAATTGTGGACAAAAAACTTGAATTCAGTAACGTTGTTCTATCAGCCAAACCAGACATAGTAATTGGCACGGAATCATGGTTAAAACCCAAACATCACACCAGTGAAATATTCAACCCTGACCATGGTTACTCTATCTTTAGAAGAGACAGAAGTGACCAAGCTGGGGGAGGGGTTTTCATTGCAGTAAAAAACATCATCACTGCACAAGAAATGCCTGACCTGCAATCAAACTGTGAAGACCTATGGGTCCGGATTGAACTTCTGGGAAACAAGTCACTTATCATAGGTGCATATTACAAACCCCATGAGACAGACATCACCAGCTTTTCTGAATTCAAAAACTCCCTCCAAAAAGTCTCAAAAAATTTTTCCAACATCTGGGTAGGGGGTGACTTCAATTTCCCTAAAATGGACTGGGACACTGAAAGCCCTGCACCTGATTGTAAACACCAACCAATATACAAACAAGCAATAGACACTTTCAGAGATGCAAATCTCTCCCAAATGGTCAACCTACCAACCCGTGAAAATAATATCCTTGATCTTTTCCTCACAACCAACCCTACACTTGTCCAATCAATAAATATTATACCAGGTATAAGTGACCACAATATCGTAGAAGCAAAAGTAAGAACATCAGCCAAGATATGCACTCAAAAACCTCGTAAAATCCCATTATATAAGAAAGCTGACTGAAATACTTTGAAGACCTCCTTAGTGATTATCACCATAAAATGATATCAGAAAACAAATACAATGAAATGAATACTGAGCAACTATGGGCCGACTTCTCAAACACTCTAAATACACTTACCAACAAACATATCCCCACAAAAATGTCATCAACCAGAGACCACCTACCATGGGTTAATCAAAACATAAAAAGATTAATACGCAGGAGAAACAGAGCATTCAAAAAATACCACAAAACTAACAATCATACAGACAAAAATAAATTTCTTGCCTTAAAGCATCAAGTGCGCAAAAACATCAAAGAAGCACACTATAACTATCTAGAAGATATACTCAACATAGAAAACACTAATCCCTTGAAACCAAAAATACCCAATACAAAAAAGTTATACTCCTTACTAAAGCAAGAATCATCAGCCGTCCCCCCTTTTAAATTCAACAACACACTATATCATGACGACAAAGATAAAGCCTCTGTTTTGAACAAACAATTTCAATCCGTCTTTAGCCCCAAAACACCACTTAACCTAGCATCATTATGCACTATGAAACTAAACGAATTAGACAAAAGTAAAAAATCAAGTATGCCTGATATCCTGATAAGTCAAAGAGGCATTGAAAAGCTACTTAAAAACCTCAACCCACATAAAGCCTGCGGCCCTGATAAAATCAAACCTGTCATACTAAAAAACCTCTCTTCAGAACTATCACCTATCCTACAGACTCTCTTCCAAAAATCTCTTGAGGAAGGCTCCCTACCATCAGACTGGAAAAAAGCAAATGTGGCCCCCATTTTCAAAAAGGGTGACAGGTCAAACCCTGCGAATTATCGGCCGATCTCTCTGACCTGTGTACTTTGCAAGGTGCTGGAGCATGTTGTATCATCTTCCATTGTACAACACTTTACTGACCATGACATTTTGTACCACCTCCAGCACGGGTTTCGCGAAAAAGATCATGCGTCACCCAGTTAATAATGCTAGTAAACGATCTGATCACTTCAATTCATGATAAGAAACAAGTAGATTTAATTTTATTAGACTTTAGCAAAGCATTTGACAAAGTAAGCCATGAAAAGATCATTCAAAAGTTACATGGCTATGGGGTTCGAGGACAGACTCTGAGGTGGATTAAATGCTTCCTAGACAACAGGTACCAAACAGTCATCCTCAATGGAAGTAACTCCAATGCAATACCTGTTTCATCTGGAGTCCCCCAGGGTTCTGTCCTTGGTCCCCTACTATTTCTTGCTTATATTAACGATTTGCCAAATAACATCAAGTCACAGGTCAGATTGTTCGCCGATGATACCGCCATCTACATGTCCCTTACTTCTCAAAACGACATGACAGTATTACAAAAGGACCTTGACCGACTCCAGGACTGGGAACGGCTCTGGGACATGGAATTTAATCCCTCAAAATGCCAAGTCATACATGTCACAAAACGCAAGCATCACATTCCCTCACAATACTTCTTACATGGTCAAAAACCTACCTCAGTAACCTCAGCAAAATATTTAGGTGTTGAAATCTCTGAAGACATGTCATGGGAAACACACATAAACAGGTCAACACAAAAAGCAAACCAGACTCTAGGCTTTCTCAAACGCAACATCCAGGTTAAATCGCAAAAAATTAGACTCCTTTCATACAAAACATTGGTCAGGCCTCAATTAGAATATGCCTCAGAAGTATGGTCACCACACAACAAAAATCAAATAGGTCAATTAGAGGCTATACAACGACGTGCTGCTCGTTGGATCAAACATGACTACGGACGTGACTCGAGTGTCTCAGAGATGCTAACGGACCTTGACCTACGCAGACTAGATCTCAGACGAATAGATTCCAGACTAACCATGCTATATAAAATTACAAACAAATTAGTATCTATCCCATCCCATGATTACTTAATTCCCTTATCACGTAGATCTCGACATTATCACTCCTTGAGCTACAGGTTGATACCAGCTAATACTGACTAATTGAAATTTTCATTTTTTCCTAGGACTATTTCCCATTGGAACAATCTACCATCACATGTTCCTATCTTATCATCCGTGGATATGTTCAGTGCTGCTGTCAGTAGCATTGAACATGTTTCACCCTAAATCTACTGTCATTGCTTTTATCTTTTAACCAAACCTATTTTTATCATTCTTTTATCTTTTCTTTTTCTCTTATTTTATCTCTGTTACTAATATACTTTGGCGGTTTGACGCGCACCTGTCTACGTCCCCGTGAGGGGTTATGACAGTATTGGAAGATAGAATATTAATTTAACAAGTTGTTTTCGTAAAAAAAGTTATTTTCGCGAAAACAAGTTATTTTCGCTATCTATCTATACCCAACAAAGTATAACAGTATTTATTGTTCGTTTTTTCTAAACTGTCAAAGTTTGAATAATTTCATGGTGAATAATTACACACTATCTCAATATCTCGAGTGTTATGCAAAGAGCACGAAGTCACCGTGAAATTATTCATGTTTTTACAGTTGAGAAAAAAAACGAACAATACAAACTCAAATATCATCATCACAGTCGTCTGTATCGTCAAAATCTATACATATTCTACACGTACGATTTTAAAGACGGGCATCTGCTTTACAATTCAGTTGACCGTCGAGTGTTTATTTAAGCGAGAAATTTTCAGTAAACGCACGGGACTTTGTATAAATACACTGGAAGTATGACAATGTGATAATCAGAACAGCTTATTTTACCTCCCGCCGGAATTTTGATAAAAAAATCCAAATATTTTGAATTATACCTTATGGAAAACTTTTTTATTTATTTATTAAAAATTCTGAAAATGTAAATCCTAGAAGGAAAAATTGAACTAAGATATTATTAAAATGTTTAGCAAAATCGCTGTAATAGTTTAAAAGATATTAACGGCAAATAGGGGTCCAGCACTAACGCAAACGACCTATACATGTACATTGTTTTTTATTGTTAAGTTGTACATTATATTAATCACTTTCGACTCCACGTCCTGGTCCCTTAGTACTAAACTAGAAGGATAAATTTCTTGCTCAAGTAAACACCGTCATGGGTTAGTTTTTTATGGTATTTAAACCAAGGCGGAGCTGGCTATTTTATTGTTGTAAGTTGTACATTATATTACTTTCAGCGGCTGTTATTGGTGCTATTTCTGGCATCGTTCTCACTATTCTAGTAGTGGTCACAATAATGTATTGTAAAAGGTACGTGAATTTGTCATTTCTATACTGTATACAAATGTATTTAAAATGTATCCTGTATAAAAAATACTTCTATTTTTATCACCCCCCTTTTAAATGTAAACACGGATTTAAGATTTACATGGACTTGAACACAGTTTTCGAATGAGCGAATTTCATAAAAGGTTATATAAAAGTTCCGTCATGTTAGGTTTCCTCAATGTTTTTTTATAGATTTTTTTTGTTATAAAATACTCCTGCATATATTATAACAAAAATACTATTTAAAAATGCATTCCTATTTGCTTTCTGTCAGTGCGTGAAGTCTGTGTTCTTACTGATATGTTTTCAAAATCTATTTCAATTTTAATGTTTACAGTTTGGTTATTTAGTAATAATATTTCATAAACAATGATAAATTATAAACGATTATGTAAGCGCATTCAAATAAAGAAAATAGAAACATGATAATAATGGTTATTTATAATTTCTTCAGCTCTTTATTAGTCGATTATGATGTATATTAATTTTACATGAAGTATACTACGTTTTTAGGAAGAGAAGATCGATGTACAATGAAGGCTCTCAACCAACGAGTTCTTCTACAACCTATCACGAAGGCAATTCTAGCGTACAGCTGAATCAAGCTTATGAATCTTTAAATGATGTCCAGCCAAATCAAACACCCTATGACACTCTTGTGGTATCTCAGGATACAATAAATGACAATACATCCCCGACTTTAAACTATGAAAATATGGGAGTGGACATTACAAGTGCCGACAATTCTGAGTCATACTATAACCTTCCTAGACATAAAAATGCTCATAGTGAAATTTTTGAAAACGCTGTATCAGTTGACAAAGATACTGTAACATATGAAAATACGAAGGTTGACGCTACATGTCATGAAGAAAACATTGATAAATAGACCACACAATGGCACCCTTCAATAAATAACTTCTTTATGTCATAAAGAGTCGTTTGATGTTGTAAAGGAATAGTTATTTTGACTGATACAGACGACACCTTTGATCAATCATAACCTTAGTTGCCGGTAAATAAAGACAGAAAATAAAGAATAAACGTGTACAAAGAAGGAGAAATAATTAATGACTAACTTATCATGATAAGTTTAACGTACTTAACTATTCTAATGACTGACACAACAATCAAACGCAGATTTCATTATCTGTATAGTTATGTCAATGCACATATACTCTTATCTTGTTTCTTCTCATTTTATTGTACTTATTTTTTTATATGTACATACATACATCTATTATATATTGGCTATTAAAAATTATCACTAGTCACTAATACGACATATCTGTTAAGATGTATCAGTTGATGAAATAGGGAAAAAATCCATCAAGTGGGTGGGATAACTAAATATACTAAAATACCCATTAATTCCGGTTAATATTGATACATTTTGTAAGAGAATCATCAAATGTAAAGATGTAACAGTGGACATATAAAAAAACTCAACAAATAAAACATTTAGAATGAAATAAAAACATTTATCACAACCTTGAAATAGCCTTCCGAACGTCAGTCCAAACACGTTATTACATTACTTTTTACATAAATCCAAATGTTGATATAGGATGTCCATGTGACATTTTACATTGTCTTAGGGTGAATTACACGAAAAATATTTCCAAAATGTAAATATCATAATTTATCACAACACTATCATCACACGTTTTAACTCACAGTTTATATCGCATGAGCCCGATGAAACTTTTCCTTCATATTGTATTTTCTAAACATGTGATAAGAAGGAAAATTTGCATCGGACTCCTTTGATAAAAAATGAAAGTAAAATCATGTGTGATAGTGTTATAAATAATCATTAAAAATTGAACCTATTTACCAATTTTAAATATGCAGCCGTCTTAGTCTATAAGTATGACTCTAATTGTGAAATAACCACCACAAAATAAATTAATCATAACTACACACCGAGCATATACTAGCAGTGCTGTTAATTCCTCATACAGATCATTCAACATCGTAAAAAGGAATTTATGTATTTTGTAGTTGGGACTTTTTAGAAGTTAATGTTTGGGACAAATTACGTTTTATTAACATAACCCGAAGACAACATTGCATTGAACAGCAGTTATTCATTATGACTTAAATATGTTATGATATGTTTAACGATTATGTCAAATAATTGTTTTCTCTTCAAAACATGTTACAAAACGATATTGTAATATTCGGCAGTAAACCCGACATTCTTCCCTATAGAAAATATGTATTTTTTTAAAAAGGTTAGTAAGAACAAAAAGGCGACGGATAAAAAACAAGAAACGTTGCAAGGTGAGTCTCCCCATGAACGTTACTAAGTACAATATTTCAAATGACATTAAAAAAGAATCTGGTTGCCGCTATAAATTAGAGATTCATGGATATTTAACAGATACAAAGTGCTGCTGGTTAGCCAAATTATATCACATGATCAATGGTTAGCAAACTTTGATGCAAAAATCTCCCTGGAGCTTTTAAATCCTGACTGTGCAAAGATGATAAAAAAGATATGACAATTAAACAGCTAGATTGACAGTTCATTTACTTGATAAGTTGAGAATTTATGAGCTATGAGTTCTATCTTACACATAATAGTATTTTATATGCTACAGACATTAGCTGCATTCATAAAGTGAGACAAAATTAATCAATCAAAAAATGGAGCTGCAATCCAATATTGATTCAATATTGCTAAGGTTTAACCATGGCCATGTAAATTAAAGATAAGGTTTGACTTTATCCTTACATTTTGTTAAAGTAATTTTCCATATGAAGCATGGATGTTAGAATATAAAACAAACTATCTCTTACTATAAACTTTTCGTTAGACCCAATGAGCGCAATTTTTTACGAATTAGTACATTTTAGACGAAACACCTATAATATAAAATATATACAAAGAGTATTTTAAAACATATAAGGAACAACAACAGTCCAAAACACAGACCTTCCACACAATCAGAAAGGAAAGAGGAAGATGATCTTAGATCTATAAACTTTTGTAATAAAATTATACACTACAAACAAATAACGGAAACAAGAACATAAAGGCTTATGGGTGAGCGCAATGGAACACTTTAACCAACAATTCATTCGACATTGTTGTGAGTCTAAAATCAAGATTATGATTATCTAACGTAAAACAAAGTACTAAAATTTATATATTATAACAATTTAAAAGTTTTAGGATTCACAATACAGTGATATGGATAAAAGTATTTCCAAAATGTAAATATCATAATTTATTACAACACTATCATAACACGATTTAACTCACAGTTTATATCACATGAGCCCGATGAAATTTTTCCTTCTTATTGTGATAAGAAGGAAAAATTGCATCGGACTTCTGTGATAAAAAATGACAGAAAAGTCATGTGTGATAGTTATCTGATTATCATTAAAAATTGAACCTATTTACCAATTTTAAATTTGCAGCCGTCTTAGTATATAAGTATGGCTCTAATTGTGAAATAGCCACCTTAAACGTTTGATACAAAAATAAATTAATCATAACTACACACCGAGCATATACTAGCAGTGCTGTTAATTCCTCTTGCAGATCACTTAACATCGTAAAAAAAAATGTTTGTACTTTGTAGTTGGGACTTTTTAAAGTTAATGTTTAGGACAAATTAACATAACCCGAAGACAACATTGCATTGAACAGCTGTTATTCATTATGACATGAATACGTTATGGTATGTTTCTAATTATGTCAAATAATTGTTTTCTCTTTTAAAAAGTTATAAAACGATATTGTAATATTCGGCAGTAAAACCGACATTCTTCCGTATAGAAAATATGTATTTTTATGGAAAAGGTTAGTAAGAACAAAAAGGCGACGCATAAAAACATGAAACGTTGCAAGGCGAGTCTCCCAACGAACGTTACTAAGTACAATATTTCAAATGACATTAAAAAAAGAATGCCGCTATAAATTAGAGATTCATGGATATTTAACAGTACAAAGTGCTGCTGGTTATCCAAATTATATCACATGATCAATGGTTAGCAAACTTTGATGCCAAAATCTCCCTGGAGTTTTTGAATCCTGACTGTGCAAAGATGATACAAACGATATGACATTTAAACAGCTAGATTGACAGTTCATTTACTTGATAAGTTGAGAATTTATGAGCTATGAGTTCTATCTTACACATAATATTATTTTATATGCTACAGACATTAGCTGCATTCATAAAGTTTGACAAAATTAATCAATAAAAAAATGGAGCTGCAATCCAATATTGATTCAATATTGCTAAGGTAAACCATGGCCATGTAAATTAAAGATAAAGTTTGTCTTTATCGTTACATTTTGTTAAAGTAATTTTCCCTATGAAGCATGGATGATAGAATATAAAACAAAATATTTCTTACTATAAACTTTTCGTTAGACCCAACGAGCGCAATTATATACGAATTAGTACATTTTAGTAATAGCACTTATAATATAAAATATATATAAAGAGTAGTTTAAAACATATAAGGAACAACAACAGTCCAAAACACAGACCTTCCACACAATCAGAAAGGAAAGAGGAAGATGATCTTAGATCTATAAACTTTTGTAATAAAATTATACACTACAAACAAATAACGGAAACAAGAACATAAAGGCTTATGGGTGAGAGCAATGGAACACTTTAACAAACAATTCATTCGACATTGTTGTGAGTCTAAAATCAAGATTATAATTATCTAACGTAAAACAAAGTACTAAAATTTATATATTATAACAATTTAAAAGTTTTAGGATTCACAATACAGTGATATTTTTAACGTTTTGTTTCAGATGGGAAATAACTCATATCGAACTTAAATATAACCCATAGCGGTGTTATTTCCCTTAGTAAAACGATAAGAAGGGGGTTTACCTCTAAAAACCACTAAACCGAAGCGAAAGTAGCGTTCAATGTCAAACGAATAAAATGGCTACCAAAGGGAGTTTCATGTCAGAGGAATATTTTGAATTTATATGTACCAATTGTGATAGCAATGGAAAGATTGTTGAAGCTGTACGTTATTGTGTTGAGTGTTGTGGTTATTGCTGCCAAGCATGTACGGATATACACACAACTATCCTAATGTTAAAGAATCACAATCTACTGGACACAAGCCATGGAAACGAAGCAAGCAATCAATCAACAAGGTTACCAGAGTTTCCTACCGAGCGATGCGACCAACATAAAGGGAAAGTTGTTGATATGTACTGCGAGGAACATAATGAAGTTGGATGTTGTATTTGCATATTTGCACATTATAAGTAAGTAAATAATGTCTATTGTTAAAATCACTAGTTATAATTTATACTTGATAAGTACATTTTGTTTAAAAGTGATTAGTTTACTTGAAAGTCTTGGCGTTTAAACGTTCGTTGTAATGTAAATTTAATATATAAGTATTATTTACAATTCAGAAGTCAAATTAAATTTGCATATTGATTTATAACCATGAATACGTGTACACACGCTTCACTTCTTAATCTTCTTTGAGACTTAATTTACAAAAGATTTATCGAAATCTTTGTTTTCTTTGTATTCTACAGATTTTAAAAATAGATATGGGTTTAAAAGCTAGAATCAATGAATCAGCTTAGTTCAATAAGTTTTTTAAGGCGTCATAGATATCATAGTAAAATGTTATTCGGTACTTTTATGTTTAAATTTGTTTTAAGTGTCGTATAAATGTATAACTAGCGATAACGTGATGGTTTGTTATCTGCCTTGTTATAGAACAGTGTGGGTTTTAACACCGTCAGGAGATTAATATTTTTTATTCTTGTATTATATATCTGCACTTTTAAATGATGATTTAACAGCCAAATCAACACAGTCAGACTAGCATGATGACAATAAAGTCTCTCTGTTCGATAGCCGAGTAAATTGTTGCCAATATTATGTTTGTTTTTAAGATTTACAAATTGATTACAAAAGAAGTATACCTATGCTGGCATGTATTATTTAAAAACATTTACAAAAATTTGTTATGGTCGATTTGCAAAAATATTGACGCTAATTGCTGATTAATAATATTATATTATACTTTTTTAATTTTCATGTTTGTAGGTCTTGCCCTGAGAAAAGTATATATTCTGTACCAGACATAACTGACAACTTGTTTAAACTCGGAGATTGCAAACAGATACAGAGTCGTCTTACAGATATGATGGTTTCATTAGCAGATCTTGGAAAATCTAAGAATGATAAACTTCAAGCTTTAAAAGGCTCGAAAACAGAAGAAATACAGAAGGTCATGAATTTCCAGAAATCTCTTGAGTCCGTGATAAAAAAAGCTGGCGAAGCTTCAAGAAATGAAATTGAAAATAAATACCAAGAATTAGAAAAAGAAATTCTTGCAGAGATGCAGGATGTTGAAGGTACTGTGGATAGCCTTAAAGAGTTTGATGATAAATTGAAAAAGGCAGAGAGTAACAGAGCGCAACGGTTTGTTTGTAGCAAGATAGCCGAAAAGAGGATGAAGGTAGCAGACAAGCATATATCCAAACAGACAAGAAGAACCAATGGAGGACTTGTATTCACACCAAATCAGGCATTGATGAAATATCTTAGTGGTTTAAAATGTATTGGCGCGGTAGGTGTTATAGCAGGGAAGAAAACAGACCTGTATAAAATGACAGCAAGTAAAGATATCAACATCAAGCTGATGGAAGATTCCAAACAATGTTATTCTGTTGGTTGTTGTCTTACCTTTGATAATCAACTTTTAGTTACTGATTTAAATAATTACAAACTAAAACTGATTGATACACATACAATGACAGTTACAGATAACTGTACACTTGTAGGTAAACCATTTGGTGTATGTTGTATCAGTGACCACGAGGCTGCTGTAGCATGTGGTAAGTCCAAAATGATTCAGTTTGTTACCTATGGTAAAAAGATGACACCTACAAGACATATCAAAACATCTCATTTTTGTTATGGTATTACTTCAAAAGATGATCAGATATATGTGACAGATATTGGATCTTCAGTTCATATCTATGATACGACTGGTAACATGTTGAAAAGTATATCACAAGACACTGCTGGAAATGCACTTTTTTCTAATAGTAGACATCTTACTTTCAATAAGAGTAAAGACAAATTCTATATTTGTGATTGGCAGAAAGGTATTGTAAGTTTGGATGGTGCAGGAAATTATCACTCAACATTCAATGATAGAGATTTGTCATGGGCAGATGGCGTATGTGTTGATGGAAGACAGAACATATTTGTTATTGGACGTCGCATTTTTAATGTGGTACAGTTTAATGAAGATGGTGCAATTGTTATTGAACGTCGCTCTTTTAATGTGGTACAGTTTAATGAAGATGGAGAGATGATTGGTGACGTCATAAAACATCAAGATGGATTACAGGGTCCACGTTCAGTATGTTTTCACAATGAACTGAACCGATTGTTTGTTACTATGGAGTACAGTGATGTTGTAAAAATGTTTGAACTGCATTGATGGGATGTATTTAAAACATTTGAATTGACCGATACTACCAATAAGTTACTATAGCTAAACTGGTAGTTTTGAAGTATATTCTGGTGATGATGAGTTTATTGTGTCGTTTTACATTATATGTAGACTGTATGACAATATATAATGATCTACACGTGTTATTAGTATCCACAATGATAACAGTTACCTCATTATATTATTATGTTATGCATCTTTAGCAAATGTATTAATTATTACAAGCAGGTATAATGCTCTCTCTTGTCCTATTTAGTATATAATAATTACAGTATTTATCAAATATTAAATACAGGTATATTTAACTAAAAAAATCGGCACCGTTTTACGTACTAGACATTGAGTCTATTGATTTAATTTTAAGAACGGGTCGACATTGTTTAAGGTCAAGTTGGCAATCAATCTATATGAGGTATGGTATGGTTCCTAACCAACCATAGTATTGCTATGGTTTTGTTAGATGTAAACATTTTATTTAAGATTTAATTCCAGTGAACAATTTTAGATCAAATGGATTCGTGGTGCAAATATGTTAGATTCAGATTCTCTATTTTTTAAATCAAATTCTCTCTTAAGTAGACTGTCGAGTCAATTTTTTTATTCTTTATCAAGTCAAACATCGATTATGTTTGATGTTTGATACTTCCTTGCGATTTTCACCAAAATTCAAATAGTTGAAATTTGCACTTGTTTAAATAAATACTACCAGAAGTCCTAGACTTTTTTTATCATTTATTTTTAACAAAAAACAAATAATGGTTTACAAAAATACATTTTCACAAAAGAATATAAAACAAAAAATAACAACCACATTGTTTTTCAAATATATACATATACATAATGACTCACAATTTCATTCTCTCATTCACACTCGTACTCACACTACCACTCACGCTCACTCACACACACAATTTCCTCTCACTCTCCCATTCACTACTTTCAAGCCCATTTGGTTCCACAAAATTCTAACATTCAATCTTTTATACCCTCAATTATAAAATTTGTAAAGTTGTTTACACAAGATAGTAAAAAAAAGTCCTAGACTTATCACCGCACATGATTGTAGTTTACGTAGATAATATTACATACAAAAATACGGTGAATGGTAGATGCCATTTAAATAAGCATAGGCAATATACCAATACTATGAAACTTTACAATATAAGTTCTCAATGGCATAAAATCGCTTAGTCATATAAAGGAAAGTTGTTTCGACCGATACAAACGACATATATGCTCTTACTTTTACATCTATTTCCAATAAATATACCGGAAAGAAACAAATCATTTATTTGAAAGGTTGACATCATTAATATTGTAGGGTGCAACCCCCCACCCACTTGACAATATCTTAGAGGAGAAAGTTAGAGACTTTATGCCTTATATACAAACATTTTAACTGTTTCTTTTATGTCCAAATCTTTAAATGTCACCAACCTTGAGTAATTCAAAAGCCTGAATTTGTTAAATCCTTTGATAATCACATAATTCCATGTTTATTTTGCACCACGCTTGTCCTGAACTTAGTGCGCTAATACGTAGTATATAGGATGACGTCAGTTGGCGTGACGTAGTATGTATGCAGACTGTGGGAATATTTTAGAGTGAGAGGCCACCTTAGGGGAATGTTTGAATGAAATTTAATGTATTATAAATGTTTTGGGGTGTATATTAGGGTTGTACATGTGGGCAAAACTATATAATTGTTCAAACATTACTGTACACTGTCAGATTTTGCTAATTAACTTTGGTTTTTTTAAGCATATATTTTAGTAAACTGTTGGGACTGTTGGAAACCCGTTGGTGGCCTCTTTCTTACAGTGTTTGATATTTTTCAAACACTGTCGGAATCTTTACTATAAAAGCGGCTGCAGACCTACATTCTGGACTCTGCACTTTTAATTTTGACAGCAACATTTCATTAGATCTTCACTATTTATTTAATTATTTAGTAAGTTTATTTTGATGATAGTCAAGCATTTTCTTATTAGATCTAGTTTATTTTTACTAAATTTTGAGGGCTTTAACTTGTTCAAGAGACTCAATAGCAAATGTCATAGCCAGATTTTTAACAATAGATTTTGAACTTAAGGTTTCCATTGAGTGAGACTTCATTAATAATAAGTTTGTCTGACAGTTTAGGACTGTAACCTTAGATTCCTTGACTGTACTTTGATTTGAGCGTTTTCAAACTTTATCGTGCTAGTTCTCATGTTATTTAACTGAATATTTGGTTTTAAAAGAATAAACGTAGTTAAATCTTTAACCATATTTGTAGATTTATTTAAAATAATATATTAGTTTGTTGTGTCAGAGTCAAGTCTTGCTAGATCCAGTACTTAAATATTTATGCTAGTTGAGTCAGAGTCAATGCTTGCTAGAGCTTTTACTTAGAATATATAGAATCAAAGCTTGTTGGGCCAGAGTCAAGATTGGCTAGATCCAGTAATTATTGGTATATGAGCTTGTAAAGCAAGAGACAAGATTGGCTAGACCCAGCACTTAGATATAAGCTTGTAGAGCAAGAGACAAGATTGGCTAGATCCAGTACATAAAATATATAAGCTTGTAGAGCAAGAGACATGATTAGCTAGAACCAGTACTTTAGAGTATATAAGCTTGTAGAGCAAGAGACAAGATTGGCTAGATCTGGTACTTAGAATATATAAGCTTGTAGAGCAAGAGACAAGATTTGCTAGGTCCAGTACATAAAATATATAAGCTTGTAGAGCAAGAGACATGATTAGCTAGAACCAGTACTTTAGAGTATATAAGCTTGTAGAGCAAGAGACAAGATTGGCTAGATCTAGTACTTAGGATAAATAAGCTTGTAGAGCAAGAGACAAGATTGGCTAGATCTAGTACTTAGAATATATAAGCTTGTAGAGCAAGAGACAAGATTTGCTAGATCCGGTACTTAGAATATATAAACTTGTAGAGCAAGAGACAAGATTGGCTAGATCCAGTACATAAAATATATAAGCTTGTAGAGCAAGAGACATGATTAGCTAGAACCAGTACTTTAGAGTATATAAGCTTGTAGAGCAAGAGACAAGATTGGCTAGATCTGGTACTTAGAATATATAAGCTTGTAGAGCAAGAGACAAGATTTGCTAGGTCCGGTACTTAGAATATATAAGCTTGTAGAGCAAGAGACAAGATTTGCTAGGTCCAGTACTTAGAATATATAAGCTTTTAGAGTAAGAGACAAGATTTGCTAGATCCATCACTTAAGAATATATAAGCTTGTAGATCAAGAGACAAGATTGGCTAGATCTGGTACTTAGAATATATAAGCCTGTAGAGCAAGAGACAAGATTTGCTGAATCCAGTACTTAAGAGTATATAAGCTTTTAGAGCAAGAGACAAGATTTGCTGAATCCAGTACTTAAGAATATATAAGCTTTTAGAGTAAGAGACAAGATTTGCTGAATCCAGTACTTAAGAGTATATATGCTTGTAGAGTAAGAGACAAGAGTTGCTGAATCCAGTACTTAAGAGTATATATGCTTGTAGAGTAAGAGACAAGAGTTGCTGAATCCAGTACTTAAGAATATATAAGCTTTTAGAGCAAGAGACAAGTCTTGTAAGATCCAGTGCGTATGAGATATTAGCTGTCAAGTCAAAGTCAAGTCTCGATATTACATAGTATCCTTACAGCAAGAGTACATTAGAATACAACCGGCACGCAACAATATTAAACTGATTTTATGTAAACTTGTACTTTTATAATTAGAATAACCGCATCAATATTCGTGTACATTGTTTCTTTGTTTCTTATTCTTGTTTATATTTGATATTGTAAATATATTTTCTTTATCTCTATTCATTTATTTCATATTGATTATTAAATTATTATCTCTATAGTTGGACATACAAAGTCCCAAGTTAATACAAATTTAAAAAATGAACAAGTTGCAGCTTATGAAACAGATATACCAGTATAAATATTTTGTTTGGCACATAGTGTTTGAGAGTATTTCAATGACGTATTGTATATTTTTCAAAATGTATCCTAAAATATAATTCAATAAAGTATACTATACAACAAATGGTTTTTCTCGTTTATTTTTATGTAGTTTTTACAAACAGTTATACAATTGAGCACAGGCAATGTCAAACAAAGAAAATGGTTGCCATCCAATAATTTTGAGTATCACCGGTTATGATGTATGTCTGCTAAACACATGCGTATCATCGAGACTTTAACACGCATAAGAAATTAATATATCAAATAGTCTTAAAAGCAATTGACTGTCTGATAAAAGTGCTTAAGGTTTCGAGATAAACCAGAAACAGATTTTTGCATTTATTAGTTACTTTGATAAAAAGT
The DNA here is from genome assembly GCA_025267735.1 of Mactra quadrangularis. Taxonomy (NCBI): domain Eukaryota; kingdom Metazoa; phylum Mollusca; class Bivalvia; order Venerida; family Mactridae; genus Mactra; species Mactra quadrangularis. Next base: position 7,688,236 of record CM046309.1, read on the forward strand.
GCTTTGATTTAGCAAACCTCAGACAAAAGGCATCACGAAAGATCAAAATTCCATTGCGCCATTATGCATGGGTTTATATTTTGGTGATTATATCGATGTAACAAATTCGCTTCATCACATAATTTTGGAATTAATCCTGTGGTTTCCAGACATATTGTCTATTTCTTCCAAGGAAAGTGTTTTTCCTGAATGTAGATAACTAGTGATAACGAAGATTTTGGTGCATGAAATGTTCAGTAAAGCTGGCATTGTGAATCAATTGTTTTATCTACTAACATGATTATTCAGCCTATATTCATCAATTATAGATAAAAAATGTAGATAAACATATAATGAAACTAATTTACACGAACATATTTACAAGTCAATTTGGTGAAAATATCTTTTTAATTACTCTATAAAGTTGATTTAAGATATATTATTATCAAACGAAAAATCAGAAGACGCTTGATTAATATGTACTGGTTGTTTGGTCCTAATACGGTTTTTTAATTGAGTCTTAATCAATGTGTATAGACCATACCGGAGATTATCGTGCTAGGTCAATGGTAAAAAGAAATAACGATTTAAGGTTTATTTTGTAAACAATATTAAAGACCGAAGTTGACACGGATATATCAAAATACAAAACTGTAGCGTGTTCAGTTACCTTGGACGTTTCAAAACGTTCCGTAACGTAAGTGTCGGAACAACTCAACCCATAGACAACTCAACCCGAGACAACTCAATCTTCTACTACCGGATTGAGTTGTCCCAACTTTGAGTTGAGTATTGCACGGGTTGAGTTGACTTCGGGTTGTGTTCTCCCTTCCCGTAACGTTAGCTAACAGTAGTGACTGAACACGGGGCTGAGCTACTTGTTAACCAAACATAATCACAAGATAAATATTTTGGAGAGATGATTGTTTGTGATGGACGTTATGGCTTTAAAATGGTCCAAATTATTTTTACTTTACTTTACCAATAATTAAATGTTAGTTTACCTACTTTCAGCATAGCTTTAAAGGTAAGAATCTACACACAATGATTACTAAATAAGACAAATGAGTTATTATGAAACTAGCATAACAAAATAAGAACTACTGATTCAGTATAAGAAATACTTATTGGAATGCTATAGGTAAAATATACCATTGTACTTTTGACAAGGTTTTACCACGTTTCACATAAATAGTTGTTGAAATATGACATTGACATCGTATGTGTGTATATACACTATAAAATTGAATTCAAGAAAGCGCATGATTTTATCACGTAAACAAATACTTTGAGTATAATTTCATATTATAACAAACAGTTTAAAGTGTTTACAAAAACAAGAGGGCCATCATGGTCCTAAATCGCCCACCTGACCAAGTTTGACAAGGATTTGAACAATCTCATAAGAGGTGGACAAATCTACATAGCAAATACTTACGTTTTATGACCTTGTTTTTGACCCTATGTGACACATGTTCGAAATCATCCAAGCAATTCCCTAGACAAACATCCTCACTAAGTTTGATAACAATTGAGTACAAAATGTGACAACTAGAGTGTTCATAAGGTTTCTCCATATTTAGGCTGTGTGACCTAGTTTTTGACCCTAGGTGACCCATGTTCAAACTCATTCGATCAATTACCTAGACAAACATCCTGACTAAGTTTGATAACAATTGAGTACAGAATGTGACAACTAGAGTGTTCATAATGTTTTTCCATATTTAGGCTGTGTGACCTAGTTTTTGACCCAAGGTGACCCATGTTCAAACTCACCCGAGCAATTACCTAGACAAACATCCTGACTAAGTTTGGTGACAATTGAAAACAGAATCTGACCACTAGAGTGTTCAGAAGGGTTTTCCATATTTGAACTGTGTGACCTAGTTTTTGACCCCAGGTGACCAATGTTCAAACTCATCTGAGCAATTACCTAGACAAACATCCTGACCATTTTTGATGATAATTGAGCCAAAACTGCATCCAATAGAGTGTTCACAAGGTTTTATTTAATTGGGCTGTGTGGCCTAGTTTTTGATCCCAAGTGACCCGTATTCGATCTTATTCGAGCAATTATCCAGACAAACAACCTGACCAAGTTTGATAACAAATGAGTACAGAGTGTGACAACTAGAGTGTTTACAAGGTTTTTCCATATTTGGGCTGTTTGACCTAGTGTTTGACCCAAAGTGACCCAAGTTTGAACTCGTCCGAGAAAATATCTAGAAGAAAACATCCTGACCAAGTTTGATGACAATTGAGTACAGAATGTGACCACTAGAGTGTTCACAAGGTGTTTCCGTGTTTTTGCTGTGTGACCTAGTTTTTAATCCCAGGTGACCCAAGTTGGACCTTATCCAACCAATTACATAGACAAACATCCTGACATACTTTGATGATAATTGAGTACAGATTATGACAGATTGTGACCAGTAGAGTGTTCACAAGGTTTTTCCATATTTGGGCTGTGTGACCTAGTTTTTGACCCCAGGTGACCCATGTTCGAACTCATCCGTGAAATTATCTAGACAAACATTCTCACCAAGTTTGATGACAATTTAACCACTTAAGTGATCACAAATAAATGTGGACGAACGGATTGTCGGACGGACTGACAGAGGGACGGCGGACAAAAGGTGAACACAATAGCTCACTCTATCACTTTGTGACAGGTGAACTAATAAGAAAACAGCAATACTGGTATATATTTACTTTATATTTACTTAAAGCATAACTTAGTGTAGAGTTATTGAAGCATACATGATTTATTTATAGTGATTTAAATGCAGAATTAAAAACGGAAGTTAGTATACAGATGTAACTTGATATTTTGTCGTCTATTCAAACATTATCCATTCAAATTGTACATAATGCATGTAAAATACTTGTCTAACAAGTTTCTAATTTTAAATTTTGTATACTCCTATTATTAAATGCGAATGTACAAAATATAAAATACTTTTAAAGTTGTTTCCAATGGATTAGCTTACTTTTATAAAATATTCAGAATATGATCATGTATATATAATATTATTACAAAGTAGTTTATATCAGAGCGTATACTTAAATATAAAATGTATATAAGGATAATCGTCAATTTGTTTATTGTTAGTAGCTGGTACATTAAAGGTAAGTCTTGATTGATTTAATAATGATTTATGTATTGCAGTACGTGATAAACCTAGATTTTATTATGTAGTTTTATCATATTAAAACTAATATATTGTCATGATTGCGTATTATGCAGTGGTATAACGATGGATAGTATATAACAAATTGACAAATAATGTCTCAACAAAGAGGTAGAGGTATGATTTAAAATAATTAAACTCCATGTGAATCTATTATTCTTGTGTCAGGCATTTATAAAGAACACTATATGTTGTCATATATGACATGATAAAATAAATTTAATACGCATTGTATTCTATAAATAAATTATGCAAACCTTGCATGTTTGTACATTTAAATTTTGGTAAAAATATGAAAGTCAGAGATATCGTTATGTTTCAATTACAAGTTTCCCAAACAATTCCTTGATCCATTGATTGAATTAAATTGTTGAACTATAGTTGGACTATTTTGTTTGTTTTAATATAGATAATAATTGAACCTTTCCTTATATTCATTCATTCCTGTTTGTTGCCAGTTGAACTCATACTTTGTAAAGTGGACGTGACGAGTTAAATATTTTATCTATATCTTTACTTGATTCATTTATATGTGTATCATGCTTAATTGCTATAAAACTTTAGTTTACATGTTGTAAATTGTACTTCACATAAGACAAAACCACACGTGCTTCCGTCAATGGAAAATATGTTCTGATCTCCTTAGGACCATGCATCAATTATTAACTAGGTGCTGACTTCTAAAAGACATAATATTGAACATTTGACAACGTGTATTTATAGACTTAATTACCAGCATATAGCGTATTGGTTGTTTACTTTTCACATGGCAAGAAATAAGCTATTGCAAATAAACCTTTAAAACTGCATGAATTTTATATTTTAAATAAATAACAAGTACAACGTAGCAATGTGTTACCGTTTTCACCTGTTTTACCATTTCTGTTCAGTTTCAGAAAGTCAAAGATTGGAACCTTGTCCATCAAATGTTAATAGTAAGTGTATTTCATCGAATCGATCTTAAACAATCTAGTTATTAGTTAAGGCCGAAGATAAACGACCAAGTATGCCTAACTGTGACTGTTGTGTGATTATTTATTATGAAATAATGAGAATAAAAATTTTCGAGTTCAAAAGAAGTTATGTTTTTTTCAGTTGTACCACTTTGATGTTGGTTCCTTTATAAACAAAATATGTAAAAAAATGTAAGTAAGGTTGTCCTATATGAGACGCAAAACGTTCTATTTATTAAGCAATAATAATCGTAGACCTGTACTGTATTTAAGCAACATATGTGTATGATAAGACTTCCAGATAATTCACCGGACTAGCATTAGGGGTCGTTGGTTCGACATCCTGGGGACATACTTTCGTGGAGTTTGTTCATGAAATGTATTCTAGGGCAATACTCCTTTCAAGCACTGATTCTTAATCATGTAGGACAATTGTCAGTCACTGACAGTATGTATACCTAGTAACTGGTTTACACCTTAATCCAGAGATAAAGCCTTTCCCGGAACAGCGAGTAGATTGATTGGCCGTTTTTATATGACCTACATAATGTGATGCTTTCACGTTAAAGCCAATACAAAATTCTTCTAGGTCATCAAGCTACATTACTGATTTGAATTTTAGGGTTCTAGATATTGAAAAATATTTTTATATCATTTCAGTTATCCATGTATGTACTGATAACGAATTGAATGATCTAAAATCTGTATATGTCAGCACTGGATATACACCTCTACAACAAGCTATTGAATGTACATGTACTATTACACCATTTGTTTCAACTAATTACTCATTAGTCGTCAAGGGTACCAGTGAACACCATGATGAAAATACAATTTTTACGTTCGCATTTAATGATGTCCTTAAGGATAACACAAATTTTCAAGACTCTGCTGAAGTATATTTAACGGGAGAAACAATTTTCAAGTATACATCACCCAACGATGATACTGTCCTATTGTGTTTATATATTGCAGGTAAGAATAATGATAAGAAAATGTTTGAGTACAAATACCTTTATTCTGAAAATTTCACCACTTGGGTAAAGATGAACACATCTGATGAACATTCTTTGAATTATATTTGAACATCTTGTACATGTATAAGCCCACGGGGTGTGAAGCTATCATTTATATGTGGTATCGCCGGTACAAATATAGGATTGTTTTAAAATTCATATTCTGGGATTTAAATTACTGATTGTCAATATTGATATAAATAGTAGTAAATAATTGTTAGAGTAAACCGCTAACAAAGATTAATTTTGTTACTGTATTTCCCAGCTACTACTGAAAGTGAAAGTGACAATTTTAATATGAAATGCAGCAGAACTGTATTCGAACCTACGCACACAACTACCATATCGATAATCTCAACATCGGAAACATCAAATAAAAACCTACACACACCTGTTAGTAACAGTAATACTGAGACTACTAGATCAGCCGAACGTACGTCAGTGAACACAGAGCCACAAACAAACAACAACACAAATGAAGACAATACATTATTGATTGGTAAATAGTACTTATTATATATACGTATACTTCAATTTTACATTTTTAGATTCTACACGTTGGTTGTTGTTTGCATGGTGCACAATTAAATGTTGTATGGAAAGTAATGGTGACAGGTTAAATTCTTGTTTGGCCTGTAAACACATGCAGCTAAATTTAACGTGTGAGAATATTGACTTATTGAAAAGTATTCATATATAGCTCAGTTATTGCAAGTAATTAATGAATTTTAGGTTTTTATTAACCTGACATGGGTAAGATACTATGCATAAACATTGTATATGAAAAGCAAAGTTGTAAATATACAAAATACACCCAGTTTCTATGGACATATTATGAACGTATACAGTTATACTATATATTTAAACATTAAGACTGATGCGAACCCCTATTGTAATTGGCAGCATACTACTGAATGGAATTACAGCCACTGTCTAGCTAGTCTCTCTGTCGGTTTAGCAAAGTTGGATAATAACTTCAAGATATGGCTATTGATTTATAGTACAATCGGATGTATTATATAAACAGAAAGCACTGAACATTTATATTATTTGTTTCCAGCGGCTGCTGGTGGTGGTGGTGGGGTAGCCCTCGTTATTATAATTGTGATTATAACAGTTTGTTGTAAAAGGTTAGTTTATGTTTTCCTCCTCATATATTGCTTTGTGAAAACATTCAAGATGCTTTAATTATAAAACGAACCTCTAATCATTTGTTTTCCCATACTGAAATGAATTTATATTTGCCTTGTTTGTCACATGTTGCATAATAACATTACCCAAGGGCGGATACAGAATAGGGCTGCCTGGGGTCTGACATGTATTGTTAACCTAAATTTGGAAAGAGTACGGAAGTGGTAAGAGGGACCTCCTTTGTAAATGTTGAAAAATAAAGTTATAAAATGGTGCATTTTTGGCGTTTTTGTAGTCACAATTTTAACACAGACTAACAAACAACAGACAACAGAATGAAATATAAAATGTATGCTCTTTGAGAACATTGCATAAGTTACTCGAGCTGTCGATGTTGTGAATGGCAAGTGTTCTGCTTTATGTAATAATGTCGGGAACACATTATAAAGCCATATTATGCATAGTTGTTTAATAAAGTACTCTTTTACCAGGAAGAGAAAATCTCCACAAAAGGAAGCCACGTCTGTGGAAGACACAAGACCAGCTAGTCTTTGTGATGAATCTGATGACGACGATTATGGTATGGTGCTAAATCCAGCTTATCAACCTTTCCATGAAGTCCTGCCAAACCAACCACCTCCGAATTCTAAAAAAGTGGAAACAAACTTAACAACCGGAGAAACATTCACATCACCACCAGTCTATGCCACCCCACTTAAACGGAAAGCATCACATGAGACAGCAAACGGCATAACTACAACGGTACCAAGCTATGACAACACAAAGAAGGGTGCTACTTGTCAATCAGGGGACGCAAACAATCCTGCCTCACACTATGACTACCCAAGACACCATGCAGCTCAAGTTGTAACTTCTGACATAGACGACACTTATGATCATACCTTTTCTTCCACTTCTGGTAAATGGACAGGAAATGAGTATAATCGAGTACCAATGAGAAGACATGATGAACAAAATGTTCCTGATAATGATACACATAACGTATTGAAATTATAAATGACCAAACATACTGTACAAGTTTTCCACTTTCAAAACCATATATGTCAGTGATTATTATGTTTTACAGCATACAATTGTTTTCGCTAACTGATGATTAGTTCCAAAAGTACGTTCACCACTTCCTATATTGACTCTCAATCATGCCAGTGAACCGATTCCACAGAAATCGCCACCTGTCCAGTGACTTTTAGAATGTGAGTGATCAGACAATCCACAATTATTTTACAGCCATCATTTTTCATATTCAATAAAAAAAACATCTGTTGTAATATCGTGAATCTAATTTTAGAATATATAATGCTGAATCATTAAAATAGACTGCATATTTTGAAAAGATTTGTTTGGTCCAGTAATCTTTCATTCGGTCAAGTAACACACTTCATTTTGCTGGACCAAATGTCCAGTGCTGATGAATGTTTTTGTGAAAGCTGACTTGGCTGAACCATATCTAAGTTGTTTTTATTAATCAACAATTATTTTTGAAATGTATAAAAGTATACTGTTTCGTGTAGATTGTTTCTAAAAGAAGGTTTATTAGCACAGTGGGGGTCGCTTAACGCAATGCTCCTGTTGCTTCGATTAATTTTGCGTTGAGCATTTTCGGAGGTGTACTTTGAACCACTTTTTTGTCCATGTAAACACTGAGGTGAGAATATGTTTTCTTAGTTTTCGAGATTTTTATATATCCATTTTAAAATGTTGAAACACTATTCGACCCGTGATGTGTTTAAGAAATATTTCGCAACACAGCCTTTCGATTGACGTGTATAAAAATATATTTCGCAGAAATTCTGCGACTCCGGAAATGCTCAACGCAAAATAATCGAAGCATCGGGCGCATTGCGTTGATCGAGCATCCATTTTGATTCGATAAATGTGCATTCAATATGCACTAGAACCCGGTTTTAATAAAGTGCCTCCTTAAAATTCTTGAACAAATGAATTTTGAGCAAAAATTGATCATGCACACTGCAACTAGTTTTACTAAATCTAAAGCTTATTCATGTAACTATTTTGAATCATAAAAAAACACGTTGATTCAGTAATTATTATTATAGCTTTATTCATGTAACATAGTTTGAATCATATGTTGACTAACAAATCCATGCTGATTATGTAATATGCTCAGATGACCCTTAGTTTCTTTTTTCCATGGGTAAATATGACTCAGTGTATCTTAAAATCGTGATTTTGTTCAAGAACATCTAAATGACAAACTAAATGAACAAGTCATAATGAGTTAATTTTAGTTACAATCTACCCACGATTTTTATATCTATGTTAGCTTCAACTAATTTACGTTTATATTTGTTGATAAGTATAAAATACTTATTATACTTAAGTCAAGAAATCAACAAAGGAAGGATCTACGTGTGGGTTAACGGAAATACATCGTATGTTAATCGATCGATGATTAAGTTTACATTTGTAGACAAAATCGAAAAGCTTTATTTATACAAGTGCATGTACGATATTTATATGACTTATGTGTCTAGGTTGTATTCAGATAGTCATCTTTGCGGTGATTCAATACTCCTCGAAATTAAACTATTTCTTTTTCTAAAGCTAAAGACTTAATTCTTTATCCGTATGGGGGACCAGGAAGTAAACTCATGCGATGTTTATCTCAGTTACAATAACTTAATTTATAATATAACTTAAGTTGACTGTGACAATTCCTTTTTTCTTGCATTCATGAATTATGCAATTTAAACATAATGATAAGTAATTCAATACTTTAGTAGAAAAGGGAATGTAATAATAAGTATTCATTCTAATAAAACACATAACCCTATCCGGTATTTGCAGTTGATTATTTTACTCACATTAATGACCTTCTTTTTTGTTGTAGGGGGTCAATGGTACCCTATCAGTGAAAGACAATTGTGATTTCAATCCAAACTACCTGTTGTGACCCTTAATTTGGTAAAATCGGCAGTTGGTCACATAAAACTTGTGTGGTGGGTTAGTACTGGTACATTTTAAGGACAGTAGAAGTTTGTATTTCTTCTCAAATGTATCATTTTAAGGGTTTTGTGTTGGAGTCGTTTCGCTAGCTTTCGAGTTGTTGTTTTTGTGTGTGCCACACACCTGTTATTTACAAATAAGATGCTAAAAGTTTGAGGCGTAATTTCAAGCTTAATTAAGCTGCTATAATGCTCAATATGAGTTCTAGTATATGAAATTATAATAATTAACAAGTTCTAGCATTTGTTTTGTACCTTCGAAAGTGGCTTTGATTTGTATATTTTGAAACTAGTTGCTAATGGTCCCTATTATTGCAAAGGGTCAAAAAGTTTACTTTTATTTTTTGTCAGAAGTTAGTTATAGACAATTAAAAATAAGGTTATCCTAATCCAGCAGCGTGTTTAGTTACCTTGAACGATCCAAAACGTTCCGTAACGGAAGTTTCGGAACAACTCATCCCATGGACAACTCAATCCGAGACAACTCAATCTCCTACTAACGGATTGACTTGTCTCACTTTGAGTTGAGTATTGTACTGGTTGAGTTGTCTTCGGGTTGAGTTTTTCCCGTACTCGTAACGTAAGCTCACAGTAGTTACTGAACACAGGGCAGTTTGTCAGTGCATATATTTTCAATGATATTTTTTCAATTGATTTACTTATGTAATCACTTATTTTTTTCTGTACAAATTTTTGCGAATTAGAATTTTGCTCAATTTGTTTGTGTTGGTAAAATAAACCAATGGTCCGGTGTTTGCATAAACACGCTTGTGTAACACAGCCGTCTCTTTATCTAGGTTGCAAACAGCAATTCAAGTCTTCTATTCGATACCAACAAGTTTATTTACAAGTTCCACTATTCAAAATACTATATCAAATTACACGTTAGCAAATTCTTAATACAGCTATCATCTCGCTGCTCGCTAGCTCTCATTCTCTCCCTCTATTCCCTACTCCCTACAACTCTCTGATTTCTTTTATACCCTCTACAAGAGCCATGTCGCAATACAAAAACATATACTAAGCAAAAGTTATAACGCAAACGGTAATTTTCTTTACAAATTTTTTTGTTTTATATCATACATTGATTTAGTTGCCATCATTTAGTCTCTTGGTATGATCACATGATCACACATGATAGTGTGTTAAAATGTCTTTAGCTGTTACGCTTGGGTGAACAGGATCGGTAAATCCTGTTTTACTGAGTTTCACGAATCCTGCGCAGCACGTTAGTGTGAACACAAACAAATAAGCTTGCTGAGAACTCTAGAGACCGCGTGACATTGTAGCACTCGTCAACTTGGAAACAAGTCAGTAAATTTGCTAAGTTTGAGCATTGAAAAACGGGGATAGGCCGTTTGACGATTACCCAATTAACAATTACCATCAGCGTGTTCAGTAACTACTGTAATCTAACGTTCGGATACGGGGAAATCCAATCCGAAGACAACTCAACCCGCAGATAAGTCAACTCAAAGGTGTGTTATATATATATAACTTAGAAAAATAGTTCCTGATTGCTACCCTAATATTCTCGTACCCCGAGGCTATCAAGATTCTCGATCTAGTATTGAGAGTCTTGATAGTCTCTGGGAATGAGAATGGTACCCTATTTGATTTCACTTATTTATACTTTATAATTATGTAACATTGTTGAATTATATATGTACTTCTATCCATATCATGTGCCTCGTAAAAATATTCATATCTCTTTATGTACCTCATTTATTCATGTCTATATGAAATGAGAGAATAAAATAATTTGTATTGTATTGTATTTAGATCGATAATTAGCTTAATTAATGTTAACTGTAAACAAAGTTAATGACTATAACATATTACGTCCAGCGATCATAATTTGACCAAATGATTATAACATGTGTTTCATGTACCTGTAAGATAACAATACAGTTGGGTTTCAACTATCAACATATGAAGCGTAAAGTGAAACAAAAATAACAATACTAAAATATCCACGGGGGCATGCACTATGTAACACTTGCGTTTGTACAAACTGAGATCTTCTCTTATTTTGTCAATATCATGCAAACTTACTTTGTATCCAACAGAATACTTTTTCTGCTGTAATCATTTTGGTGTATAGTATACCCTCATATAGCACACTAGAGTGGTTAAAGCATTCGTTTCACTACCTATGAACAATAACGAAGTATATTTTAGATCTATATTTAGTATCAACCAAATAGCCGTTTGCAATGATACAAATGGTTAATAATAGATTAAAGGATGCTTAACAAAGCGAGTTTTATTTACCCACGAAAACCTACCATATAAATATTTTAACTTTTATGTACATAAAGTATCGATGGCTTCCACGCGTATTGAATCATCTGACCAATATATTGTCCGTTTTTTCTCAACTGTCAAAGCTTGAATAATTTCACGGTGACTAAATCCATTGTTTTTGTACTAGCCGCCTAATTGTTATTAAAAATATGTTGACTAAGACAAATCATACGGCATAAGCACCTTTAATCGACCATAATGCACACTTTCGGAAACTCATGGATGTTTTGCGACTATAATTTTAACAAACGCATTCACCGTGTAATTATTCATGCTTTGACAGTTGAGAAAAAAACGAACAATACATACAGTCATGTTTAAGTACTACACTTAAGTACATAGTCTATATCATACACAGTAGTCTCAGTTTAGGTCTTGGTATATTTATGACTTTAAGAAATAATTTGTTGGTCTATAATAATGGAAAATAGGAGAATTAAAGTTTGTATGTTTATATTTTGTTGGCTTATAGCAGGTAAGAATAGTTTGAAATAATGAGTTTCATAATCTTTAATTTTTCTGATGTAAATTTACATTTTGTGTATACTTTTATCGATTCACTTCATCATTAGATTAATCATATCATGGGTGTTTAATATTTGTTTAAGTTTCCGCCTTTATATATCTTACTGTAAGACGACTTTTACATACATTGTAACCGTTTGTTTTTGACAGAATTGTGGTACATTTAGTTCAGACAAGTATAGTTCAAAATTTGAAGTGACACGTTAATCTTGCAAAAGACTAGTCTAACTTTCAAAACCAGGGAGGAATGAGTATTTTCAGAAATATTCTATAATCATAAATTATCGTAGATTGATGTACAGTCCAACTTGTGCTAACGGCCACCTCCGATTAGCGGGCACCTGCGGACAGCGGCCATGCCGATTTCCCCCGACCGAAAACGCTCTTAAAAAGGTCGTGAATAACGGCCACCTGTCGACTGCGACCAGCGGCCAGTCAAAACCATCCCCGCGGCCATTTTAGAACTGTGAACAACGGCCAGACGATTGTTTGAAGATAGTCTTTCGTATAAAGGCGATTTCGAAAGCAGGCCGCCATTTTTGTTAAAGTTAATCTAAAAACCCGTAATCCGTTTTTTCCGTATTTTTCGTAAACAAACCATCTCGAGTACAATTTTATTTGTTATTATCGAGCTGGGGACAATTTTTTCATCACCTTATTATAAAAATATGATAATGTATCCTTTTATTGTTAAATTTATTTGTAAATCGGGAGTAAATTATGTCATGTGATGACACTTTGTTAATTCGTTTTGAATGTTTAGAGACTCCACTAGGTTTGTTTTTCACACGTATGGCAGTTATATAAATGTTTGTGAAACGCTGTTAATCCCTAAATTCGTTCAACTGTGACCGCTGTATACAGGTAAATTGACAACTGGGATAAGATGTCAGAGTAATGAGAATTTGTAGAGTGCATTAATTTTGTTAATGTTGAGGGCATAGCATAAAATGTAGCTGCAAACAAAAAATTACTGATTTCTTTGTTTCAGTCATTCTTTGATTAAAGTCTTGTTTTATTCATTTATAGTCACAACTTCAATAATGATAATGTGAATAATGAATTAAGGTTGAAAACAAACTCATTTTTAATTGTTGATTATTAATTCATGTTAATTATGAACTCTGTCTCTCAAGTCTGACCAAACATGGCCCGTTCGTTCCTCCCTCCGAACAAAGGCCACCTGTGAACAAAGGCCACTTTTCTCTTTTCCCTTGGCCGGCCGTTGTTCACAGGTTGGACTGTATATAAACAAGTGTGTGATATCTACACTTTTTAAAAAGTCGCATATCTTTGTAAATAATGCAGTGATTCAAATATTTATTGATTAATTAAACACTTCACTGGGGCGGATCCAGGTTTTTTTCTATGGGGGGGTTCCGAACTTTTCTACGGGGGGAGGTTCTGAACCTCGAACCACACCCTGACCCTCCCCCGCTGGATCCGCCTATGCTTCAAATGGAGTTTGAATTTAATGTATGACACATTCTCGATCATACTTGAATTGATTGTAAATGTTTAGTTGAAAAGTATTGATCTGGCGCTAAATGAATACTCGGAAGTTTACGAATAAATTAGAACTATAACATCCACCACATTGTAAATAGTTTAAATGTTTAAAACCAATGTTTTGGTATGTTTAATATACATGCATTAATCATTTCATTTAAATGACGGGTATAAACAGAGTTGTTTTGAATTCAAGCGGAAATTATTTAAGTACCTGTTGAATAGTAAATGACTTAAAGTTGTTATCTTTCTTATATTGATATTAAAGTATGCGAGTTAATTTTGACTTCCGGGAGGAAAATATCTTTAGATAATATTAAACCACTGCCTTAAAAATATGTTCTCTCCGGACAATGTCAAAATGTTCCGACTGTGCATCCATAGATATAATCTGATGTAAGTAATCTACTCGCATACTTGCTTATTTTACATCCGACAAGCTCACAGTACATGTCATGTTCAGCTGACCTTTGTTATATTATATCATTCATGACTCAACTTGCAACGAACCGTCCAAATAACACACATGGATAACACGAACATCTTATATATGTATAGCTTGAAAAACGTTTCTAAATTGGGGATTATGAAATTTTGATGATCCGATTAAAATATTTCGTCTAGACGAAAGTCTTGCATTGGTTAGTCAAAACAATTAAAGGTCATCTGAACATGACGGAAGATCTTATGACAGTGATATACAGGATATTTGTTTCCGTAGATTGTAGTAGATTGTGAGCAAATTGTATCCGGAGGTGAGAAAACATTGTTTACCATGCAAACAGAACATTAACAACCTAATCGAGAAGGAAAATTAAACCTGAAATCGCAAATATTAGGGGTTATCTAACACTAGTTCATGACTGTCTTTTTATACCATTTGAGTCTCACATTACACAATATATTAACTTAAGAAGACCCATGGGGTCTATCTAATCAGGGATTTTATATAACAGGGATTTGTAACGATAAGTAAATGTAATAGATTTTCATCAAATTTCACTATCGTCGTTATTATTTCCGCCCGTACGGAAAACAATTATAACAAGTTTAAATAAAGATATTCACATGAAATTTTGAACCAGTACCATTCAAATTAACATAAAGGTTAGAAAAATGTGTCTCTAGTTGAATTTGAGGTAAATTACGCTCACTAACTGTTTCACAAAATAATGCATCGTCCCGCCGATCTGCCATTTTAGTCCAATTTTACATCATCTAAAGTCATATTTTCGGTCAGAATTGCGACATTTTTTTGTCAAAAACTTCAGACACATTTACAATTTGCATGGAAGACATGTACAAAAACATAAATCAAGTTTTTAAACTCTGGAATAGTATGTACAGCCTGCTTCAGCCAGTTACAGACAGTGACGATCGTGAAAATGAAAAAAGCACTTTGTTACAAATCCCTTTTGTATAGAATCCCTGATCTAACCAACAGTTTTAGCAGAACTTACATAGTTACATATGTGAAGACTTAATTATCTCTGTAAGAACTCTCTTATTCTGAAATCGGTTTTAAGAATTCCTCTATGTACGATTTGGAAACATGATTAACGACAATATATGTGATGTAGTTCCCCTGTAAGTCAATATAGTTTTTATTTTGTAAGTTCAAAGTACGGCTACGCTTGGTTTTGAACCAGTGAACCTTTTGTTTGCTCATTTATCTGCTTGGTGTCCTTCTACTTACCTTACAGCGCTATGTTGAGTCCTGACAGATTTAGCATTTAAAAACAGTTCAATATTGCAATATGGGATAAATATTTCTATATTTAAAATATTTAAATATTGCTCATGGATATCAATTTTAGATGAGAAACCTGTATCGACATTTGAATAAGTATATCACATATACAAGGCAATACAATACAATACAAATATCTTTTTAAGCAATTAAGCACACATGTGTTTTTCTGCCGTCAATTGGCGGCAACAACTATACATACATACATACAATGTACATGTTAATTAATAGTTATGACAATACATCCTAAGGAATATATATAAACAAGCATGTATAAGAATAAAGTATCCTATGAATAATGATACATCATTGAGATGAGTATGAGCACAGAATGTGAATGAAGTTGCTGGCAACTGTCCAACCTGGTACAGTGGTATACTTAAGTATTTATTAACTGTCTGTGGCACACACATTAACCCCGCTTAGTTAAATGCTCACTACAATACTTCTATAGTCACTATCGATAAAAAAGTTTGGAACAACTGATCATGCCTACAACAAGTTATTTTGCAATAATTAAAGCTTATTCATGTTACATAATTAAAAGCATGTGATTTTTGTGCTGATTTTTTATTTTGTTCAGATAACTTTTAGAATCCTATTTTGCGCCAAGGACTTTAAGGGGGTACTGTACATTTGTATATGAAACCATTCAATTTAACTTTATCTTTAACTTAAAACTTTAACTCATTTTTAACTCACGGTGTCCCCTTTTGTCTACAGAATATGATTTTAACAGTGTCCATTTTTGTCCTCTGTGTGATTCACATACTGTCCCCTCTAAACTTAAGTCAAATCTTTTGTTATACCTCATCCCATACAAGTTCAGTCCAGTCTGCGTTTTTATGCATATTTGAGCAATACAATAATGTACTTACGATTTATAAAGTATCGCGTGTTTTATTTAATATTAAATTGTTTATGTCTTTTATATTGTATTATAGACATCAAGTGTCAGAATTTCTGCCCACGGGAATCTGAACCAGGTAGGTCTATATTAAATACATTTGTAAATTAAGAAATTAGGTCATATTTGGCATTAGGCAATAACTTTCTTGGATTGTATTGTACGTTATCTTCATCTTAGAACTAAGTTATGTTTTACTTTATTTACAACTGAATTAACTGTTAACATTAAGTATGTCTTATTTAGGATGAGCAAGAAAATTCAATTAAGTGAAACGCTTTCAAATTTTGTGACACGCAATATGATTAAGGGTTAACACTGCTAAATTCATTCTTGTAACACGAGGCTGTCAAAATTATCGATCTTAGATTGAGAATTTTAATAACCTCGGGCTACAAAAATGCGTTAAATGAGTTAAAACACTACTAAATTAAATGAGACACCATTCGAAAGAGGGTTTAACACCATTATATTAAGTAAAGGACTTCTAAATTTAATTAGATGTCATTGATATAATTAATATCCTTGTTTCTGAATAAAGTGACAAAATTTGAGCATTTTACTGACTAAAGCTTTGAATGATACCCTCGTGCTAAAACTTTCTGGGCATGATTCATTCAAGCGACCAGATATCATCATGCCCTTCTCTGCTATGTATTAAACTCTAAATATGAATGTTTATTTCATACAGTTGTAGAAATATGCCAGACAGATAAAGCAGAGAACATTCACGTGGTTTATGTGAACAGTGGAAATGTACCTATAAGTCAAGTTATGGAAGATTGTAAGTGTACAATACAAGCATCATCTGATACAGTGTTCGGTTTTAGAATAGTGAACAATGATTTCTTACAGCAAGATATGACATTCAATGTGAATGGAACTGAATTATCACACATGCATATACTGACTATTCCCAGCAATTTCCTTGTGCTAAGTTATTCTAAACTAGAAGAGATGTCTAAAGGTGGAGGTTGTGTAATAATAGGTTCAGGCAAGATTTCAGGTGAGAAAATAATTTTGTTTAATGATGATGATACAACCGTCTAGTTAATAACCAACTCTTATATATGTATATATACAGCGCACTCCAAAAGTCATTGAACAACATCTTGTTTTAGGTTGAACCGATTTACATTTACATTCATATGTCTGTTTTAAGGCAGAAACCTTTTACTTTTTTATTTCCTTTATTATTGTGGTTTCCTTTTTATAACAAAAGTTCAAAAATCTAAAGCGTCCCACCTGTTGCTTTTAGGCTGTATGAAAGGACAATGGTTTTTTACGGTTATTGTCTTTTATAGGTTTTCACTTCCCTCTCTAAATAATAGTAAACTAGCTGACAGTACTTATGATCAGTTTTTCTCGATATTCTGTTTGACCAAATCTTCTGAAAGGAATTGTATATAGACTAGTACATTTGTAATATATTGTTGTTCAAGTTTTGTAACCACAACATTAGACGTACGTTTAGCTTATATTTGCACTACGAACGTTTTCAATAGAAAAGAGCCATTATAAGGCGATTATTTCAAATGAATTTTTCTTGAAATGCACCAGTAATCGTCTCAAATACTGCGTAAATAACTGCATTCCTTCTCACTCATACAGCCGTGGTTTGAGTTGGGCAATTATTAACAACTTAAACACGGATGACACTGTCCTAGTATGTGTATATATTGGAGGTTAGTAAAATAGTCACTGGTCATTTGGTAAGCATATAATGATAGAGGTTATCAAGATTATATCAAGATAAGTTTCATTGGTTATAAAAATACACGTCACAAAATATCTTATTTGAACCGAATACATTTGTATAAGTATTGTTATCATAAAATGTTAAATTGACATTGATTTAATTTTAAGGAGCAGTTTGCTTCGTTGTTCTTAATGAGCTTAAATAGGTAAAACTTACTGACGTTCTGATGGTTGGATAGAAGCTAAAATACACATCTCTTTTTAACTCTCTTTTGACTATGGTATGTGATGATTTGCACATCAGTGCAGTATAAACTAGAGTTCATATATCTTTATTGTAGAACTTACACCACTTTGGTAAAAATGAACACACCCGTAGTACATGTACTACCTTTATATTACCTTATCGAAGGCATTAAGTATACATTTTACCATGTGGTATAACCTAACGTCGAGTTCCCAGAATAGTTTCCTGTCCAATATCGGGTGATATCGGATAATGACGACACATCACGTAAGCAGTGTTCTATTGTATTGATATAAAGGATTTGGGATCAGTTAATGTAACACTAAAATTAGTAAAATCTGCTAAAATAGCCTTTCATATCTTTTCATATATTTTGCCAATGTATTTCCCAGATATGGCTGACCTGGTCATGTTCAATGTAGAATGCAAGATGTATGAACCAACAACAACACCTACAACAACTGAGAAATCAAGATCAGCAGAAAGTACCGTAATGATCACAAAGTCACAAACAAGCAACAACACTACTGAAGACAACAAAATATTGATTGGTAGATACAATTATATTTGTAGTCAAGAGATACTTATTATATATTATATAGCTTATTTACAAGTATTGTGCGTAAAGTTTGACCACGATCTGAACTTTCACATATACATCTAATAATTATCTACACATATTCCGACTAAAATCAATACCACGCATATTCGACACGTAACGTATTCAATATAAATAATTGATTTACTTCGTGTAATCCTCTCGGTCACTGTTTTATAGACACGCATTGTACGCTTTAATATATATAAAAAAATAATCCCTGTGTAATAATACATTCGAGCTTTGACAATATACTCCGATCGGTATCGAGCATTAATTTTACATTCGTATTCAATGTGATGAATATTCTTGCATAAAGGTCAGATCGGGGTCAAACTTTACGCGCAATACAGTATTTAAGTATAACTATATGTATATCATAATGTTTTTGTGTGATCAGTTTATGGTGAAATGGTACCTCCTCATATTACACTGTATTGTTATTAACTTTGATTAGAATAAGGATTGACTAACTTGCATTCAAATTATTCAGGTAAATTTTAAATATAAAATGAGTACATGTTGTTTTAATGTACACTAATAAAGTAATGATTGTCTAGATAAACAATACATTCTACAATTTAAAACTACGTTTATATAAGACTCTATATAATTAAACTACAATACAAATGTAAAGAACCTTTTGTTTTCTAGATTTTATTGTTCTTATGAATCATGTCAAGATTATTATTGATTCATGGTTTGTATACGAAATAAAGAATAAACTTTGATAAATTCTAACACACATGAATATCACGTCACAATTTAAATATTCTTGTTTAAAATTGTTCGCTTTATTACTTTCAGCGGCCATCGTTAGTGCTATTTCTGGTATTATTCTCACTATTGTAGCCATGGTTACAATAATATATTGTAGAAGGTAAGTTAGTTTTTTTTTTATTAATAATTAATGGGACGACTAAACATGATGGCTCTCAATCATGAATCAACTTATGAATTTTTTACACAATCAGAATTCATTTAAACAGTCTTAAATTTACATTAAGTAAAGTAAACAACATTTTTTATAAACGTATTATTATCCACACTATCAATAATTACACTCTTGTGTTTTCAATAAATACTTTAACATATTGCTGTTTTGAGATACTGTTAATGTATTGATATCTTGAAAATAAGTATTAAGTTAAGTACGTTACATTAAAAAAATGACAGTTCAAATGATTTTCGAACATGATTTTGGCACAAAACATTATAACACTAGGATACCATTTAAGTTTTAATTGGAAAGCTTCAATTATAAATTGACTTTGCACAAATTATCTGATTGAATCGAACAACATGTAACAATGAATTATATTAATTAAATTATAACTTTTACTGTATTAAATAAAAAATCTAGTCAACTCTTCAATATGATTTCACCCTTGTGAGAGGAAGAACTATATAGTTGGGTAAGAACGGTAGACGGAGCGAGTTAGTATAAGAGAATAGAATATTAATTTGTTAAGTGAAAAGTATGTTTTAAAAGTGGGAAGTTTTATTTTAATTAGAAAGTTACACGATCACATGTTTTTGTGTTTATTTTGCTATAAAACCATTATGTTGAAATATTAAAGCCGCCCGGCTAGCTCAGTTGGTAGCACCTAAGTCTACTGATCGAGGGGTCGTGGGTTTGATTCCCGGGCGGGGCTTACAACAAACGAACAAACAATAAACTATTAAAATGAAGTATATTCTGTTTTCAGAAAGATAAAGGCTATGTCCAATAAAGGATCTCAGCAAACCAGTTCTTCCATGACCTACCGTGTAGACGATTCCGGCATGCAGCAGAATCAAGCTTATGAATCTTTAAATGATGTCCAGCCAAATCAAACACCTTATGACACTCTCGTGGTATCACAGGATACAATAAATGACAATACATCCCCGAATTTAAACTATGAAAATATGGAAGTGGACATTACATGCAAGGAATTAAATGCCGACAATTCTGAGTCATACTATAACCTTCCTAGACATGAAGCCGCTCAAAGTAAAGTTTTTGAAAACGTTGTATCAGTTGACAAAGATACACTAACATATGAAAATAAGAAGGTTGACGCTACATGTTATGAAGAAAACATTGATAAATAGATCACTCAATGGCACCGTTCAATATATATTTTTAATATGTCTTAATGAGTCGTTTGATGTTGTAAATGAATAGTTATTCTGACTGATACAGACGCCACCTTCGATCAAACGATGACTAAGTTGCTGGTAAAAAGACGGAATATAAGAACAAAACGTCTACAAAAAAGAGAAACCATTTATATTGAACTTATCATAGGTGCTTTCACGTATTGAAATAGATAAAGACAAACACTATATTCGAGCATAAATATTGTAATACTTGTATAACTTTGTCAGTGTTCATGTACTTTGTATCTAATTTTGTTGTACATAATGTTTGTTCATGTACATAAATACATTTATTTGATATTGACTATTTAATAACTATCACTAGTTGGACAGATCAAGCCACCAATGTGACATTTCTAAAACATATTAAACGATTTACACCATTCAAAACAATGTTATGATACTTTTATCATTAATTTGTATGCTAAATTGTGTTATATTTAGGTAATGCTATATTTTTCACAAAGCAGTGGATAGTGGCCAAACTATTACAAGAAATAAAATTGAACTAAATGTTTCACTGACAACAAAAGTAATGTCTGACGAAGGTCTAAAACAAATTAAACAGTTATCAGATCTTAATACTGAGTGTTAATAAGTTTTATTTAATGTCTGGTTAAATTTGTGTCTCGTATCTGATTTTAGACGTCAAATGAATATCGTTCTATGTAGCATCGCCAAAGTGCAGTGATCTTTACTTATGCCAATGTATCTGTTGATGTTTTAATTGCTTTAATTCTAAAACTTGTCACATAATTTAAAAACTAACTGCTAAACAAGGCTAACATTAGGATAACTAGAACATTACCTTAGTTTAAGCAGTTAATTAATTATACAAGTTAACCAAGAAAATTTTCGAACAGCACATGCAGCCGTCTTAGACTGCTACAGACATTAGCTGCATTCATAAAGTTAGACAAAAATTAATCATACAAAAAGGAGTTACAATTCAATGGACGTTTTTATTCAATTGTAACGTTAACGGTCATGACAGCATTTTAGCGTCTCCATGTAAGGTTACCTCCCTTGTTAGCAAGGCAACATTTGTAAACGGATAACGGTAGACGCTCATTCAAAGACAAAGTAGGCGCTTGCAGGTGTGCTTCCCGTGCAAGAGTTCCAAAGAGCATCAAATGTATGTATGTACCAATCAGATTTCAGTTCCGGTATGCGTGGGCATCAGGTGGGTATATAAGGCGGAAATCGACAGAGAAAAATTGGAGTCTGGCAGGAGACTCCGGAGGGTTCACATCGCTCTTAATTGACTGGGACTTTGTCAGTATACCTTGCGCTACAAATCTATCTACTCGCTTTCTTGTTCAAGCATTGCGCTTGCCCAAGAGAGTGTTAGATTAGTTGGTACCTAATACCTGCTTCGCAGTGTAAGAGAGAGTCGTTGTTGGAACGTCGTGGTTTGGTGAGTTCGGGTTGAAACCGCAGGTTAGTCATAGAACCTGGTGTGTTGTGGGAGTTGTTGGTTATAACTCCTGGTGGTTTCAACGCCTCTTGTGCTGAGGGCTCGAACGTGTTTGTAGTGATTAAGTATGTGTTGCCTTGGGTTATTGGTTGTTCAGTTGGCGGATTGGTAGAGTTTGTTTCTGGTTGGAACTCCTGGTGGTTCCAACACCTCGTGCGTTGAAACCCCAGCCTTGTATGATAGTGTGTGTGAGTTTCTTTAGTTACCGATCGGATCATGTGTATATATTGTTTGTTTGTTGATTTCATTTGACGTATTAGTTGAGTTGCTGGTTGGAACTGCTAGTGGTTTCAGCACCTTGTCTGTTGAAACCCAGGCCTAGTATGATAGTTTGTGAGTGTTTCTTTTGTTACCGCTCGGATCACATGTATATATTGCTTGCTTGTTGATTATTGTCTATATATTTGATTTAAGTTGATGTTTCTAATCATTGGTCAAAGTAGACCCCGAGGAAAATAATTATATAGTGTATGCAGCATTGTATTAGCGTTGAATAGTTTTCAACATACCAACATACCACTCGGTGCACGTTACAGAATATTGTTCGTCTTTAACCACGGCCATTTTTTGAAAATTGTGTTTGCCTAACATTTTAATAATTAATTCTCCAAATGAAGCCTAGAGTTTAGGATATAGAACAAACATTTTTTACTACAAAACTTTTCGTTAGACCCAAGGAGCACAATTATTTAGGAATTAGTACATTTTGAAGAAACAAAATGTATATAAAGAGTAGTTTAAAACATATAAGGTACAACAAAAGTCCAAAACACAGACCTTCCACACAGTCAGAAAGGAAAGAGGAAGATGATCTTAGATCTATAAACTTTTGTAATAAAATAACACCACAAACAAATAACGGAAACAAGAAAATAAAGGCTCAATGGTGTGAGATATGGAACGAGCAGGGTAAAATATTTACAACTGGTGGGTTAACTAGGTTATAGGGTGAACCAAACAAGCACTTGTATAAACAGACTCATGTAACATCAAACAGTCGGTGAAAACAACTTTAACCAACCATTCACTCGACATTGTTGTGTGCCTAAAATCCACAAACAAAAATTAAAACAAAACGTTAATAGCATTTCAAAAGTAAAATACAAGTACAAAATTGTATATATTGTAACAAATTAGAAATTCTAGGATTCACAAAACATTGATATTTTAAACGTTTTGTTTCGGATGGGAAATAACTCATATCGATCTTAAATGTAAAGCTTTGTGGTGTTATTTCCCTTTGTAATACGATAAGACGGGGAATTACCTCGTAAAACCACTAAATCGAAAACGAAAGTAGCGTTCAATGTCAAACGAATGAAATGGCTACCAAAGGGAGTTTCATGTCAGAGGAATATTTTGACTTTATATGTACCAATTGTGACAGCAATGGAAAGATTGTTGAAGCTGTACGTTATTGTGTTGAGTGTTGTGGTTATTGTTGTCAAACATGTGCGGATATACACACAACAATCCTGGTGTTAAAGGATCACAATCTACTGGACACAAGCCATGGAAACCAAGCAAGTTATCAACCAACAAGGTTACCAGAGTTTCCTACTGAGCGATGTGACCAACATAAAGGGAAAGTTGTAGATATGTACTGCGAGGAGCATAATGAAGTTGGATGTTATATTTGCATATCTGCACATTATAAGTAAGTAGCTAAAGTATATTGTTTATCCGAAGTTATCATTAAATAGCTGCTAAATAAATTGTGTATATATGTGCTTCATTTACTTGAAGGTCTATGTGTTTTTAACGTGATGTTTGTTATCTACCTTATTATAAAACAATGTGGTGGTTTTTAAAACCGTCAGGAGATTAATATTTTTCATTTTTATATTAAATATCTGCACTTTTAAATGATGCTGTAAGAGCAAAATCAACAAAGTTGGTTAAACGTAATGACAATTAAGTCACTCAGTTTGATAGCCAAGCAAATTGTTGCCAATATTATGTTTGTTTTTACGCTTTACAAATTTATTACAAAAGAAGTGTACCCATGCTGGCATGTATTATTTAAAAATATCAACAAAAATTGTTATGATCAATTTGCAAACAACATTGACAATTGCTAATTAATAATACAGACTTTTTTAATTTTTTTATTTGTAGGTCTTGTCCTGAAACAAGTATATATTCTGTATCAGACCTAATTGACAATTTATTTAAGCTCGGAGATTGCAAAGAGATACAGAGTCGTCTTACAGAAATGATGGTTTCATTAGCAGATCTTGGAAAGTCTAAGAATGATAAACTTCAAGATTTGAAAGGCTGGAAAACAGAAGAAATACAGAAGGTCATGAATTTTCAGAAAGCTCTTGAGGCCGTGATAAAAAAAGCTGGTGAAACTTCAAGAAATGAAATTGAAAAAAAATACCACGAATTAGAGAAAGTTATTCTTGAAGAGATGAAGGATGTTGAGGGTACTGTGGATAGCCTTAAAGAGTCTGATGATAAATTGAAAAAGGCAGAGAGTAACAGAGCGCAACGGTTTGTTTGTAGCAAGATAGCTGAAAAAAGAATGAAGGAAGCAGACAAGCATATATCCAAACAAACAAGAAGAACCACTGGAGGACTTGTATTCACACCAAATCAGGCATTGATGAACTATCTTAGTGGTTTAAAAGGTATTGGTATGGAAGGTGTTAATACAGAGAAGAAAACAGACCTGTATAAAATAACAGGAAGTAAAGATATCAATATTAGGCTGATGGAAGATTCCAAACAATGTGGTTCTGCTGGTTGTTGTCTTACCTTTGATAATCAACTTTTAGTTACTGATTACAATAACGAGAAACTAAAACTGATTGATATAAATACAATGACAGTTATAGATAGTTGTACGCTTTGTCAACCATATGGTGTATGTTGTATCAGTGACCACGAGGCTGCTGTAGCATGTGGTGGTGCCAACATGATTCAGTTTGTTACCTATGGTAAAAAGATGACACCTACAAGACAAATCAAAACATCTCATTTTTGTTATGGTATTACTTCAAAAGATGATCAGCTATATGTGACAGATATTGGATCTTCAGTTCATATCTATGATACGACTGGTAACATGTTGAAAAGTATATCACAGGACACTGCTGTTAATGCACTTTTTTCTAATAGTAGACATCTTACTTTCAGTAAGAGTAAAGACAAACTGTATATTTGTGATTGCCAGAAAGGTATTGTAAGTTTGGATGGTGCAGGAAATTATCACTCAACATTCAATGATAGAGATTTGTCAAGTGCAGATGGTGTATGTGTTGACGGAAGACAGAACATATTTGTTATTGGATGTGGTTCTCATAATGTGATGCAGTTTAATGAAGAAGGAGAGAAGATTGGTGTCGTCATAAAACAACATGATGGAACTGCATTGAGGAATGTATTTACAACTTTGAATTGACAGAAAATGACAATACTTGTTTATGGCTGAACACATTTAATTGAAGTCTATTTTTGTGGTCTCGTATGACATTATGTGTTGGTTATATCCTGTTTGACAATTAATACTGCTTAACAGATGCCACAATTAAAATGCTAAAATAGTAATGTTTGTACTAAATATATCTATTAAAGTATGAATATGTTTCATTCCATCAAATAAATAAATCATTTATTACTTACAGGTTTTAAGTTTTCAATTTTGTAAATTATATCATATTCTCTAAGCAGTCATTTAATAAGACATAGAAATATTCTTAAGAACTGAACGACTTATCATTGTTTATGGCACAGTATGGTTCATAATCATTGGTTGTAAAACTATGTTTCTGTGATTTGTTTAATGTGATGATTTTATTTTATAAGATCATATAAAATCGTGATACAAAATTAAGTGAGTTATAGATTTAGATGTTCTTTTTTTAACTCCATACCGCACTCTAATAAAATGTCGAACATATTCAATTCTTTTAAAATGATGACACATCGTTTATACTGGATAGTTGTTACCATCGGATGATTTTCACCAAATTCAAATATACTAATTTGCACCAGGTCGAATATACACTACTCTTTATCCTAGGGTTACCACCGCACATAAGTCTTGTTTCAATTAACAAAGAAAATATAACAAATGTAAATATGGTGGCTTATTGTTATAGATATATATTTTGTATGTAATTAAATAAGTATAGGAGAGATGACAACTCTAAGAGACATTACAATATAACTTTTCTGTGACAAAAACAAATCGCTTAGTGACGTAAAGAAAAGCTATTTCGACCAATACAGATGTCAAATAATTTACTATATCGATTCCAGAAAATAGACTAGAAAAAGAAACAAAAGGATATAAAGGTTTAAATGTAACTGATTATGATATCTTAAGATATTGAAATTATTACTATTAAACTGATATTGCGTAAACTTGTATATTTTATCATTAGTATAATTGTATCAATGTTCGTGTACAAAGTTCTTTTTTTGTTTCTTATTCTTGTTTATATTTGACATCGTATTGTAAATATTTTTTTCTACATCTACTATCATATTGTTTATATGGACTATTAAATTATTATCTCTATAGTTGGACATACTAAGCCACCAGTTAGTACAAATTTAAGAAAACCAAGTTGCTCTTTTGAAACAGATATACCAGTATAAAATTTTTGTTTCGCACATAGTACTGGGGGTATTTTAAAGAAGTATTGAATATTTGTCAATATGCATCTTGAAATATAATTTAGTAAAGTATATTATACAACAAAGGTTTTGTCTCGTTTTAAGTTATGTAGTTTTTATAAAGATTTATACATTTGAGGGATAGAACCTAGTTTAGCGGACCCCGCTATTGCGCATGCTTGGACATTGCGTTGTTTACAAAATTTGGACGCCATTTTGTTTATAACGACGCAGTTTTTATTCATTATTTAAATGAATTATTTTGAATAACTATTTTTTAAAAGCTTTTTTGTTATCCATTTTTAATATCAGCGGGGGTATGGGGCGGTAGCCCCCATAAAAACAGAAAATTAGCCGCATTTACCTTCACACGTCTGCTCATAGAAACAGCACGCTGCGCACGCATTTTATATTTACTTCCGGGGTCCGCTAAACTAGATGTGTTCCCATTTGAGTACAGGCAATGCCAAACATTGGAAAGAAATGCCATCCATTAATTTTGAGTTTTACCGGTTATGATGTATGTGTTACACTGGCACCAGGGGGTGGTGCAGAATAAAGGTATAACAACAATGATAATCAATTCAACTTCTATAATTCTTGTTAATCAACTCCAATAGTTTCATCCATGTAATCAATCCATCTTATCAATGTAATATATATAATCTATACAATCTATTCAATCTATAAGGTCTCTATAATGTATAAGATCTATAACGTCTATTCAATCTCTATAATCTATAACATCTCTATAATCTATAACGTCTCTATAATCTATAATCTAGGCACTGAAAATATACAGTCATAAATAACATTAAGTCAAGATATTAAATAATCCTATGCCATACTGTCTGGATGGTACATAATATAAGAATGGCACAAATGAATACAATTACAACATTATACAATACAATTTATATAACAAACAATACATATTAAATATTAATTAAGATAAAACAATGTCAACCAGAGTAGTGGTCCAACGGCGGGATTCAAACCAGCCTCAGGTACTAAGTATAATTAAGTTCATATGTAGATTTATATAGCCCCTTTACTTATATTAACAAAAGGTTTACATAATACATACATACAAAAATATATACAAAAATAGCAAAGTACTACTTACAGATACAAGGTATCTTCAACCATAGAACTATATAAAATAAAGTATTCAATCTATTTCAACATGCTGGTATCCATCAATTTCTCACTGCTGTGAATAAAAGTGAAAAAGGTAAGTACATGCTGACAATTAGTAATAAATAAATCAGTTATCTATCACCAAGTGTACTGTCATATTGGATCATAATTGGCGCGAAAGAATTATAAAGTACGAGTTCTTAAAATAGGCAACGCCTTAAAATGACAGAGCAAACAAAACAAACCGGTTCGCGAAAACATATGACAATGAGTAAATATCATAATTTCACAGCCACTTACCATAATAAATGAATATGTACAACACCAAAACTGAGTTCCCTCGTAAATTAAATCATTACTTATTGAAACCAAAAACAGAGTAAGATGTGAACTCTCTGACAACCAGCTGGGAACTGATTTCCCTGGCAGATTGGCGCGAAAACCAAAGGGAGACAAATACCAAACAATTAACCCAAAGAGTTGAAATGAACAGAACTGAACTTAAACTTTCGTACCCTGGAATCTTCGACCTGGCTACATACTCCTCCAGCCTGACAAATGACGTCTCGTCATTTCTCAACTAAATAAACTCACAAAACTATCTATCAAGGTACAACTAACACTACAATAGTAACATTCCAGCAAGTAACACCCGACACACCAACTGTTCCCATAAATAATTAATCAAATTATTTAAACAATTATTACTCAACAATCAATCTCAATCAGATTTAAACAATCTGACATTTTCAAAAAATTAAAAAAATTACAATATTTGTACCTCTTCTCCCCCTGCTTGAAAGAACAGTTACAATAAAAACAGTTAAATAGTTAAAAACACTTGATTTTTTTTTTGTTATGTTTCTATAATCAACACCTATAGGATATATCCTATTTAAGTATCATTACTCCATGATACAAGTGCATAATTAATAAATAACAAAAACAAACAGAAAACTATTTCTGTAATCTATTGTTTTGAATCAAAATTTGAACAATAATATAAAACATATATATAACACCAAGGTGAATGATTAATGAAACACATTTTTATATATTTTCATAAAACACACAAACATATAGCTATTTTGACATCACTGATTCAATAATCTTATGAGCTATATCCGCAGTCATTGAGTTTAAAACTCCACTATTAAATAATTCATTCAATGCTTGTAAACGTTTGTCTCTCACTGTACAAACAGATTGATAAACATGATAGTCTTTCAGTCTAGTTGGCATTTTCTTTACTCTAGTTGATTTCCTGATAGGAACTTCTTCATTAGAAGAATCTGATGTTTCATCATTATCTTCCTCTTGTACGGTAATATCAGCATTATCTGTTTCTTCTGTTTCAGTCTCATGTACTTCTTCTGTGACTGTCTCTTCAACATCTACTCTATCTTCAGGATGGTCTGAATGACCGTCTTTACTTTCAGTAAAACTTTCGTCAGTGGTAGCTACCTCATTACCTTCTCTAACAGTCTCATCATGAACAAATGATGGCGTAGTTCCTGTTGAAATATCATTTTCAACATAACTATCATCTTCAGTATCACTGCTGGCATACGGTACAGTGTCACTATCTGATTCATATGCAACAGCTTTATCTTCAACTTCAACAACTTCTTCGTCTACTGGTACCAGATTTTCTTCTTTACTTCCATCTACTTCTGTATCATTATTCATCATACTGAGAGGAAATAAATTGTTTCTATGTAATCTCTTTACACTGCCATCAGGAGACTTTACATCATAAACAGGAATGTCTTTGTTAGGTTGAGATATTACTGTATAAATATCTTTTTCAAACTTGTCTTGAATCTTGTGTCGTCTTTCAAACGCTAAGATCTTCACTAAAACATGATCTCCAATATCTATTTTAACTGCGTTAGCCTTCTTATCGTATTGTACTTTTTGTTTTAACTGTTTTTTTTTCTGTCAGGTTGGTAACTGTTTCATGGATTTTGTTCATTCTTTCTTTTAAATCTTTAAGATAAGTTTTAGTGTCAGCATTTTGGTTTTCCAATTCCTGAAATAAACAATCAACAGGTAATGGGTTTCTTTCCAAATAACAATTCAAAAGGTGAAAACTTTGTAGTTTCGTGCTTGGTGCAATTATAACCAAAGACAACAGCCGGTAAATACTTTTTCCAATCAGCTTTTTTATCTGGTTCTAATGTACCAAGCATATCAAGTAAAGTTCTATTAAAACGTTCTGTAATGCCATTTCCTATTGGATGGTAAGGACTTGTTCTGGATTTACTTATATTAAAACACTTGCATAATTCTGCTATAATTTCAGACTCAAAATTTCTTCCTTGGTCTGAGTGTATACGTGTTGGGACACCATAATGGGCAATAAACTGGTTAAAAAAAACTTCAGCAGTTGTTTTTGCTGTCTGGTTTTTTGTAGGCGCGGCCATAGCAAATTTTGTAAAATGATCGGTCATGACTAGTATGTTGCTTATACCGCCTTTACAAGTATCTACTGACAGGTAGTCTAAACAAACAATTTCCAAAGGATAAGAAGAGCAAATATTAATTAACGGTGCTTTGATGTTAGTTCTAGTCTTTCTTCTAAGACACCTATCACAATTATTACAGTACTTTTCGATATCCACAGTCATACATGGCCAGAAAAATCTTTCTTTAATCAATGATAATGTCCGGTCTTTACCAGGATGTCCAACCTGATTATGTAAACAATCTAAAACAGAACTTTTATATTTACTTGGTAATACTAACTGTTTCACGGTTTCTTGGGTAATATTATCCATCACTTCTCGGTATAAAACACCTCTAATCATTTTAAAATATTTGAAATTCTTTTTCATAATTAATTATTCTTTAGTTAAAGACTTTAAAACAGGCAATTTCTTATCAATAACTGAAGTATAAAACTTACCGATAACTATATCTTGGCGTTGAGATCGTCTTAATTCTCTGACTTCCACTTGAGCCATCGGCGTATCGAAACATTCCGATATATTAACTATATCTAAATCAGTAGAATTACTAATAATTGGATCAACATGAACCTGTAACGAACTACATATTAATTTTATAGATTTATCTTCAATTTTACAAACATTATCATCCATTGATGTTAAATATGGGTAACGTGACATGCCGTCGGCGTCGCCATTTTTGAAACCACATCTATACACGATGTCAAAATTGTACAAACTAAGTTGGGAAACCTAACGTTGGCCAGTGGCATCTAGCTTAGCCGAAGATAGAACATGTGTTAGAGGGTTATTGTCAGTATATACAATAAATTTACTGCCCATTAAGTAGTCCGAAAATTTCTCTGTGACAGCCCATTTTAAAGCCAAAAATTCTAGTTTGAATGCAGAATAGTTCTTTTCTGAACGACTTAAACTTCTACTAGCATACGCTATGACACGTTTGGTATCTTGCTGTTGTTGATACAGTACTGCTCCTAAACCGGTTCCACATGCATCAGTATGTAACTCAAATTCAGATTTAAAATCAGGATAACCTAAAATAGGTGGACTGGTTAATTTGGACTTAATTAACTGAAACACAGTTTCATGCTCAGAATTCCAGGACCAAACTTTCTTACAGTTTTTACCTTTTTTCCATGAAGTAGGTGGTAGTAGATCAGTCAATGGTTTAGTAAGCTTAGAAAAATCTTTCATAAATTTTCTATAGTAGCCAGCAAAGCATATAAAAGATCTTAACTGATCAAAATTACTAGGAGTGGGCCATTTTAAAATCTTATCAATCTTGTCAGGATCTGTTTCTATACCCTGGTCACTTACCACATGTCCTAAAAATTTCACTTTGTTCTTAAAAAATACACATTTTTCAGCAGCTAATTTTAGGTTGCATGCTTTTAATCTACTAAGAACTAAATCAAGCCTTTCTAAATGTTGTTCAAAATTTTCAGAGAAAATAATCAAATCATCTAAATAAATAATACAGATTTTCATATTTAAATCTCCTAAGCATTCTTCCATTAAACGTTGGAAAGTCGCTGGTGAATTTGACAAACCAAAAGGCATTTTATTAAACTCAAAAAAGCCGAGGGGACCTACAGTAAATGCAGTACGGGCTTTATGAGACTCTTCCACCTCCACTTGGTGGTACCCACTCTTTAAATCTATGGTGCTAAATATCTTGGCTCCATGTAAACAGTCAAATATATCGTCAACTCGAGGGATAGCATATGCATCTTTCACGGACTTTTTGTTTTTCAACATTCTATAATCAATACAAAGTCTAAGGCGGCCATCTTTCTTTCTAACTAAAACAACGTTAGAACACCAGGGGGACCTAGATTTTCTAATAACACCGGTGGACAATAAGGTTTCAAGGTGACTTCTTACCTCTTCAATCATGGACGGGGGAATTTTTCGATGACGTTGTTTAAAGGGGATGTCATCAATCAAATCAATACGGTGTTTGATCAAATTACATAAACCTAGATCAAATTCACCTTTTGAAAATATGTCAACATGTTTCAATAATAAAGATTTAATAGCTTGATGCTGATCATAAGGTAACTCTGATTCAATGGTTACTTTATCTAAAATATCATTATCAGACTTACTCTCTATTTTATCAAATACACTTTGATCAACTTTTACTGGTTGCATTTCAGCAACAATCATTTTAGGTGATATAACTACAGTATTGGTTGTAAGGTTAGTCAAGTTAATATCAACCATATCATTACATTTATATTTGTAATAAGTTACAGTAGGGGTAACATCAACATAAGAAGGTAGCTTACAGTCATCAGCTTCTTGTATGATAGCACAGGTGGGGTTATATTCAAGCTCTTTATCTACATAAACACGTATATTCTTAGACTGATTAGGGCCTAACATAACATTGACTGGTTCAGCATTTCTCAATACAGCTAACCTATTATTTTGCTTCACTAAGTTCTTGTTTCTGTTATTAATGCAAGAAAATGCTACATAAAAGGAGTTATGCAAAGGTGCTCTTGATAAATACATATTACCATAAACATTTTTACATTCAACAATTAATTCCTTTAAAATATTGGTGCCAATTAAAATTGGAATATTTGAGTTGTAATTTGTATCAGGGACAACTAAAAATAAACTGTGTAATTTTACATCACCAATACCAACAGATGAAAATTCACACTCTATGTAGCCTAGATATGGTAAAGAATTACCATCAGCACACTCAATGTTGATAAAATTTCTAACAGGAAGTAACTCTATATCTTTAAAATTACTGTTATAAAAAGATTCAGAAATAGTGCTGACACAACTACCAGTATCTACAAGAGCATTTGCTGAGATATTGTTAAGTAATACGGTACATTCATTAGAATCACCTATCAATTTAGGGTCACTATTAATTGTGTCATCAGTAGACCCCGTAACTGACGCACTTACAAGTTTTTTGTACAGTTACGAGCTATATGCCCTTTTTCATTACAATTATAACATGTAACTTGATAACTATCTGAAGTATTATTGTCATCTACAGGTTTGAAAGTGTTATGACTAATGGGTCTTCTTACAGTATACCTACCTCTCCCTCCAAATGGTCTTCTATTGCCTCTATGTCTTTGGCCTCTATAACCAGTACTATACGATTCCTGGATGTTGTTTTTATCTAGTTCAAGTTTATTAATACGTTCATTTATCTGTGCAAGCATCTCTTTTACTTCACTGAAATCATTATTTTGTACAGGTTGGCATTGAGGAACTTTTGGGTTATTATTAAACATGCCTGTCATTTCACTTTCAACTTTACGACATTCAACTTTTAAACGATCATAGTCATAAATGGTATTAAATTGGTATTGACAAAGTGCCTTTAAAGGTTGTTTCATACCATTGTAAAAAACATTTTTTAATTTATATTCTGTACTGCCATCAATGGCACCCAAATCAACAGCTTGTGCATATATATCTTCAACTCTAGCACTGTAAGATAACTTTGACTCACCATCTTTTTGTTCACAAGCATAGAAATGTTTCAAAATAGTTTCATTGGTATCTATAGTACCATAAGTAGTTTTAAATTTTTTCAATATATCATATAATTTAGCACCTATACCCATTCTTCTTAGTATATTGGCAGCTTCACCTTTAACGGACCTACGTATACCTAAAAGTAACTGCTCTTCACTAAATGATTTTTCTTCAATGAGACATTTGATTTCATAATTCCAAGTCTCATAAGAAACTTCCCCTTTACCTGGTTCACCATAAAATAAAGAAATTCTTGGAAATTTTGAAGTATCTTTACCTGTTGAGACTGAAGGTGGGGTAAAACTCTTCATGTAATCTACTAATTCAGATGCACTTTCAATTTTAGGTGGAGAAGGGAGAGAATGAAATGCATCTAAAAGTTTGGCATCTTCTAAAGATAGATCACTCTTGGAAGCCATGATTTAATTTTTTAATGGAACAGTTACTATGTCAAAGTGTTACCAACTTGAATCAATAGTTTATATCAAAATCAAATAAATGAAGTTGATATTCTAATAACACTTATATAAAAATAAGCTATATCTAGAGTGACTACTCACTACTACACAAATTGAAACAATATATCTCAAATATGACAAAACTACTGAGTATCAATCAATGAACCACAAGAAATAAAATCCAGGTAAGATCTCAATATTCATCAATCCAATCAGAATATACGAAAGTAATTTCACAATCAATCAAAAATCTGAACCAGTTTTCAAATTAATAAGCTTGACTAATAACCAAGGGAGATAATCCCGCTCAATTCTATCAAATAATTCTGAAAAACTCCACAAAAATGTTCACGACTGAACACCAAGATATGAATTTTTAAAAGTGATACAACTCAATATCATATAATGTACTAAAGATTAATAAAGATATGATCTCCTAGACATATACATATGTAGTGAATTGAAAAATTCAAATTTCTTGCCAACTTAAAATTGATCCAATATGGCAATATACAAATTAAATTAATAAGTATCAAAATAATGTTAATTCAAATTAATAAATGGGTAATTCAACTGGTATTAATAGAATTACAGAAAGGGGTCATGCAGCCTTCACCAATAACTAAGTGTAAGTGGAAGAAAAATTCTCTCTTACCCTTACAATGTCATACTAAAGTTTACATAAAAATCATTACAAAAAAATGATGGGGCTATAAAAGCAATTTGACTCACCAATACCATGAGCTGGACCACTACACAACACAAATGTTTATAAACAATAAACTGTCAATATTGTTCATAATGTGTGATGAATCCACCATATAATGATTATAACTGTCAATAAAGTCACTTCACTACTATGTCACTACCGGTAGTCTTGTCTAATGATGTCTGATGAAGTTTGGTGATGTCCAATGATAACTGATGATGTCTCCCCGGGGTACAACCAATTGTGTCCTCACAATCCAGAGTAAATAAAACAATTCCATCTCTATAATCTATAACGTCTCTATAATCTATAATCTAGGCACTGAAAATATACAGTCATAAATAACATTAAGTCAAGATATTAAATAATCCTATGCCATACTGTCTGGATGGTACATAATATAAGAATGGCACAAATGAATACAATTACAACATTATACAATACAATTTATATAACAAACAATACATATTAAATATTAATTAAGATAAAACAATGTCAACCAGAGTAGTGGTCCAACGGCGGGATTCAAACCAGCCTCAGGTACTAAGTATAATTAAGTTCATATGTAGATTCATATAGCCCCTTTACTTATATTAACAAAAGGTTTACATAATACATACATACAAAAATATATACAAAAATAGCAAAGTACTACTTACAGATACAAGGTATCTTCAACCATAGAACTATATAAAATAAAGTATTCAATCTATTTCAACATGCTGGTATCCATCAATTTCTCACTGCTGTGAATAAAAGTGAAAAAGGTAAGTACATGCTGACAATTAGTAATAAATAAATCAGTTATCTATCACCAAGTGTACTGTCATATTGGATCATAATTGGCGCGAAAGAATTATAAAGTACGAGTTCTTAAAATAGGCAACGCCTTAAAATGACAGAGCAAACAAAACAAACCGGTTCGCGAAAACATATGACAATGAGTAAATATCATAATTTCACAGCCACTTACCATAATAAATGAATATGTACAACACCAAAACTGAGTTCCCTCGTAAATTAAATCATTACTTATTGAAACCAAAAACAGAGTAAGATGTGAACTCTCTGACAACCAGCTGGGAACTGATTTCCCTGGCAGATTGGCGCGAAAAGGTTGAGGCTAGATGTAGTACGGTTGTTCCAAAAAATCTAAAAGCTATACGGTACAACTGAAAAACGGTGATGAGGTAAAACTATCCCGATAAGTTATTGCGGTATTATTGATTCATTTTAATAAATTAAGGTATGTATAAACATTAATTTGAGTTATTGAAAATTCAATTATTCGTTGCAGAAGGTATAGATGATAAAAAAAAACGAATTTATCAATTTTGAAGTGTTTTTTCGTCATTATATTCAACAATAAGGAAAAACTGGTCAGTTCTCCACTATACCATTTCTCCAATTAAGCATTTCGTCATTTTGATGTCTAAAGTGGAACTTCGAATGAGCAATTTGACCCTCTTATTATTCATTTTAGGCAAACGATTAGAATGTACGCACTGTATTTAACTGCATTGTTATACTTTCATTAGCCACTTAATATAACCAACAATGAAGTTCTTATATCATAACTTTATACTATCCGCTGTACTGTATTGCCTTTAGCCACTTAATATATTCACCATTTAAGGTCTTATATCATAACTTTATACTATCCGCTGTACTGTATTGCCTTTAGCCACTCAATATAACCATCATAGATTAAGGTCTGTTTATGTATTTTATACTATCCGCTGTACTGTATTGCATTAGCCACTTTATATAACCATTAAAGGAGGTCTTATATGATAAGTTTATACTGACCGCTGAACTGTACTGCCTTTAGCCACTTTATATAACCATTAAAGGAGGTCTTATATGATAAGTTTATACTATACGCTGTACTGTACTGCAATTAGCAACTTAATATAACCACTATAGGAGGTCTTATATGTTAAGTTTATACTATACACTGTACTGTACTGCAATTAGCAACTTAATATAACCACTATAGGAGGTCTTATATGATAAGTTTATACTATACGCTGTACTTTATGCAATTAGCAACTTAATATAACCACTATAGGAGGTCTTATATGATAAGTTTATACTATACGCTGTACTGTACTGCAATTAGCCACTTTATATAACCATTAAAGGAGGTCTTATATGATAAGTTTATACTATACGCTGTACTGTACTGCAATTAGCAACTTAATATAACCACTATAGGAGGTCTTATATGTTAAGTTTATACTATACACTGTACTGTACTGCAATTAGCAACTTAATATAACCACTATAGGAGGTCTTATATGATAAGTTTATACTATACGCTGTACTTTATGCAATTAGCAACTTAATATAACCACTATAGGAGGTCTTATATGATAAGTTTATACTATACGCTGTACTGTACTGCAATTAGCAACTTAATATAACCACTATAGGAGGTCTTATATCTTAAGTTTATACTATCCGCTGTACTGTACTGCAATTAGCCTCCTAATAAAACCACTAAAGAGGTCTTATATGATAAGTTTATACTATCCGCTGTACTGTACTGCCATTAGCCACTTAATATAACCATTAAAGGAGGTCTTATATGATAAGTTTATACAATACGCTGTACTGTACTGCAATTAGCAACTTAATATAACCACTATAGGAGGTCTTATATGATAAGTTTATACTATATGCTGTACTGTACTGCAATTAGAACTTAATATAACCACCATAGAAGGTCTTATATGAATAGTTTATACTGACCGCTGTACTGTACTGCAATTAGCCGCTTAATATAACCACTATAGAAGGTCTTATATGATAAGTTTATACTATCCGCTATACTGTACTGCAATTAGCCACTTTATATAACCACTAAAGGAGGTCTTATATCATAAGTTTATACTATATGCTGTACTGTACAGCCATTAGCCACTTAATATAACCACCATAGAAGGTCTTAAATGATTCGTTTATACTATACGCTGTACTAAACAGCCATTAGCCACTTAATATAACCACTATGGAGGTCTTATATCATAAGTTTATGCTATCCTCTGTACTATACTGCCATTAGCCACTTAATATAACCACTAAAGGAGGTCTTATATCATAAGTTTATACTATACGCTGTACTGTACTGCAATTAGCCACTTAATATAACCACTATAGTATAGGAGGTCTTATATCATAAGTTTATACTGACCGCAGTACTGTACTGCTTTTAGCCACTTAATATAACCACTATAGGATGTCTTATATCATAAGTTTATACTATCCTCAGTACTGTACTGCCATTAGCCACTTAATATAACCACTATAGGAGGTCTTATATCATAAGTTTATACTATACGCTGTACTGTACTGCAATTAGCAACTTAATATAACCACCATAGAAGGTCTTATATGATTAGTTTATACTATACGCTGTACTGTACAGCCATTAGCCACTTAATATAGCCACTATAGGAGGTCTTATATCATAAGTTTATACTATACGCTGTACTGTACTGCAATTAGCAACTTAATATAACCACCATAGGAGGTCTTATATGTTAAGTTTATACTATCCGCTGTACTGTATTGCAATTAGCAACTTAATATAACCACTATAGGAGGTCTTATATGATAAGTTTCTACTATCCGCTGTACTGTACTGCTTTTAGCCACTAAATATAACCACTATAGGATGTCTTATATGATAAGTTTATACTATCCTCTGTACTGTACTGCCATTAGCCACTTAATATAACCCCTATAGGAGGTCTTATATGATAAGTTTATGCTGACCGCTGTACTGTACTGCAATTAGCCACTTAATATAACCATTATAGGAGGTCTTATATGATAAGTTTATACTATACGCTGTACTGTACTGCAATTAGCCACTTAATATAACAACTATAGGAGGTCTTATATAGAAGTTTATACTATAAGCTGTACTGTACTTCAATTAGCAACTTAATATAACCACTATAGAAGGTCTTATATGATAAGTTTACTATACGCTGTACTGTACTGCAATTAGCCACTTAATATAACCATCATAGAAGGTCTAATATTGTAAGTTTATACTATCCGCTATACTGTACTGCCTTTAGCCACTTAATTTAACCATCATAGAAGGACTATTAATGTATTTCATACTATTTGCTGTACTGTACTGCCATTAGCCACTTAACATATTCACCAAAGAGGTCTTATATCATTAGTTTATACTATCCCCTGTACTGTACTGCCTTTAGCCACTTAATATAACCACTATAAAAAGTCTTATTATTTAAGTTTATACTATCTGCTGTACTGTACTGCAAATAGCAACTTAATATAACCACCATAGAAGGTCTTATATCATAAGTTTATACTGACTACTGTATTGTACTGCCTTTAGCCACTTAATATAACCACTATAGGAGGTCTTATATCTTAAGTTTATACTATATGCTGTACTGTACTGCCTTTAGCCACTTAATGTAACCATCAATCAAGGACTTATATCTTAACTTTAAACTAACTGATGGACTGTACCTCAAATACGGGTAGTTTTCATAATCAAACACCAGGTCAGGTACCCGCCTATCTGTCCCGCTTTTGCCGTGCGTGCTCTTTGGCTTCACCCAACTCCGCGAGGGTTGCAATCTTGATGTTAAAGTAGACATTTTCAAGGAGTCCGACATTCGGAGTCTTCTTGTTACATCAATTGTTCCAATGTCGAGAAATCGCGCGCCCATAGAGCACCCTGCTGCATACCCATCACTCTGGCAGTTGTTCGCCTGATCTTGTTATAAGGAAGATGTGGAAGAGGAAGATTTTATGGACTCTTTGCCTTCTGGACAAGATGTGGAAGAGTTTACAGACTCTTTGCCTTCAGGACAAGATTTTTTGTTGTCATCCAATGGTTTAAAACACTGGAAAATGGACTTTTGTCCATGAAGAGGTCGGGGGGGGGGTTCTGGAGCTTCTCCTCGGTATATAGACAAAAAGAGATATTTAAAGCTTATAGAGAGAAGTAGACCTAGAAACTGTATGTGCAAATCTATCACATAAATAAACTAAATATGTTTGAAATTACAAAGTGTGAACAAATTTAGTTAGATACATGTACATTTAGTTGTGAACTCGTACACCAGTTCTAGATAACCAAATCGCTACACATACATGTAAATGAGAAGTGAAAGTGTTACGTAGGAATGACATCATTGGTGACGTTTTGGCAGATGTCAAAACTGACCTTGAATGATTATTGATTCAGATTGCTTTCGCTAGTCTCACACTGTCCATTACTCTTGTAAACTATACTTGTGTGTTGTAAATAAATACATTGGTTTTGATCTTGATTTTAACGAATAGGATGCTCTTCAATATTTCATATTTAAAAAATCGGCCAAAAAAGTATTACGCAGTTGCGTAAACTGCATAATGGGCGCTACACCCTTGTATTAAGTGGCTAATTGCAGTACAGTACAGCGTATAGTATAAACTTAACATATAAGACCGTCTATGGTGGTTATATTAAGTTGCTAATTGCAGTACAGTACAGCATATAGTATAAACTTATCATATAAGACCTTTTATGGTGGTTATATTAAGTTGCTAATTGCAGTACAGTACAGCGTATAGTATAAAATGATGATATAAGACCTTCTTTAGTGGTTATATTAAGTGGCTAATGGCTGTACAGTACAGCGGATAGTATAAACTTATGATATAAGACCTCCTTTAGTGGTTATATTAAGTGGCTAATTGCAGAACAGTACAGGGTATAGTATAAACTTATCATATAAGACCTCCTATGGTGGTTATATTAAGTGGCTAATTGCAGTACAGTACAGTGGATAGTATAAACTTAACATATAAGACCTTCTATGGTGGTTATATTAAGTTGCTAATTGCAGTACGGTACAGCG
Source organism: Mactra quadrangularis (assembly GCA_025267735.1). Taxonomy (NCBI): domain Eukaryota; kingdom Metazoa; phylum Mollusca; class Bivalvia; order Venerida; family Mactridae; genus Mactra; species Mactra quadrangularis. The sequence continues at coordinate 7,729,473 of CM046309.1, forward strand.
TATAGTATAAACGTATCATATAAGACCTCCTATAGTGGTTATATTAAGTGGCTAATTGCAGTACAGTACAGCGTATAGTATAAACGTATCATATAAGACCTCCTACAGTGGTTATATTAAGTGGCTAATGGCAGTACAGTACAGCGTATAGTATAAACTTATCATATAAGACCTACTATAGTGGTTATATTAAGTTGCTAATTGCAGTACAGTACAGTGTATAGTATAAACTTATCATATAAGACCTCCTATAGTGGTTATATTAAGTGGCTAATGGCAGTACAGTACAGCGTATTGTATAAACTTATCATATAAGACCTTCTATAGTGGTTATATTAAGTTGCTAATTGCAGTACAGTACAGCGTATAGTATAAACTTATCATATAAGACCTCCTATAGTGGTTATATTAAGTGGCTAATGGCAGTACAGTACAGCGGATAGTATAAACTTATCATATAAGACCTCCTATAGTGGTTATATTAAGTGGCTAATGGCAGTACAGTACAGCGTATAGTAAACTTATCATATAAGACCTTCTATAGTGGTTATATTAAGTTGCTTATTGCAGTACAGTACAGCGTATAGTATAAAATGATGATATAAGACCTTCTTTAGTGGTTATATTAAGTGGCTAATGGCTGTACAGTACAGCGGATAGTATAAACTTATGATATAAGACCTCCTTTAGTGGTTATATTAAGTGGCTAATTGCAGAACAGTACAGGGTATAGTATAAACTTATCATATAAGACCTCCTATGGTGGTTATATTAAGTGGCTAATTGCAGTACAGTACAGTGGATAGTATAAACTTAACATATAAGACCTTCTATGGTGGTTACATTAAGTTGCTAATTGCAGTACGGTACAGCGTATAGTATAAACGTATCATATAAGACCTCCTATAGTGGTTATATTAAGTGGCTAATTGCAGTACAGTACAGCGTATAGTATAAACTTATCATATAAGACCTCCTACAGTGGTTATATTAAGTGGCTTATGGCAGTACAGTACAGCGTATAGTATAAACTTATCATATAAGACCTACTATAGTGGTTATATTAAGTTGCTAATTGCAGTACAGTACAGCGTATAGTATAAACTTATCATATAAGACCTTCTATGGTGGTTATATTAAGTGGCTAATGGCAGTATAGTACAGGGTATAGTAAACTTATCATATAAGACCTTCTATGGTGGTTATATTAAGTTGCTAATTGCAGTACGGTACAGCGTATAGTATAAACTTATCATATAAGACCTTCTATGGTGGTTATATTAAGTTGCTAATTGCAGTACAGTACAGCATATAGTAAACTTATCATATAAGACCTTCTATAGTGGTTATATTAAGTTGCTAATTGCAGTACAGTACAGCGTATAGTATCAACTAATGATATAAGACCTCTTTGGTGATAATATTACGTGGCTAATGGCAGTACAGTACAGCGGATAGTATTAACTTAAGATATAAGACCTCCTATACTAGAGTTGTTATATTAAGTTGCTAATTGCAGTACAGTACAGCGTAAAGTATAAACTTAACATATAGGACCTTCTATGGTGGTTATATTAAGTGGCTAATTGCAGTAGAGTACAGCGTATAGTATAAATTTAACATATAAGACCTTCTATGGTGGTTATATTAAGTTGCTAATTGCAGTACAGTACAGCGTATAGTAAACTTATCATATAAGATCTTCTATAGTGGTTATATTAAGTTGCTAATTGCAGTACAGTACAGCATAAAGTATAAACTTAACATTTAAGACCTTCTATGGTGGTTATATTAAGTGGCTAATTGCAGTACAGTACAGCGTATAGTATAAATTTAACATATAAGACCTTCTATGGTGGTTATATTAAGTTGCTAATTGCAGTACAGTACAGCGTATAGTAAACTTATCATATAAGATCTTATATAGTGGTTATATTAAGTTGCTAATTGCAGTACAGTACAGCGTATAGTATAAACTTAACATATAAGACATCCTATGGTGGTTATATTAAGTTGCTTATTGATGTGCAGTACAGCGTATAGTATAAACTTAACATATAAGACCTTCTATGGTGGTTATATTAAGTTGCTAATTGCAGTACATTACAGCAGATAGTATAAACTTATCATATAAGACCTCCTATAGTGGTTATATTAAATGTCTAATGGCAGTACAGTACATCGGATAGTATAAACTTATAATATAAGACCTCCAATAGTGGTTATATTAAGTGGCTAATTGCAGTACAGTACAGCGTATAGTATAAACTTAACATATAAGACCTTCTATGGTGGTTATATTAAGTTGCTAATTGCAGTACAGTACAGCGTATAGTAAACTTATCATATAAGACCTTCTATAGTGGTTATATTAAGTGGCTAATTGCAGTACAGTACAGCGGATAGTATAAACTTATCATTTAAGACCTTCTATGGTGGTTATATTAAGCGGCTAAAGGCAGTACAGTACAGGGGATAGTATCAACTAATAATATAAGACCTCTTTGGTGATAATAGTAAGTGGCTTATGGCAGTACAGTATGGTGGATAGTATAAACTTACGAAATTAGACCTTCTATGATGGTTATATTAAGTTGCTAATTGCAGTACAGTACAGCGGATAGTATAAACTTATCATATAAGACCTCCTAAAGTGGTTATATTTAGTGGCTAATTGCAGTACAGTACAGCGTATAGTATATAAGTATAGTATATACTTAAGATATAAGACATCCTATAGTGGTTATAGTAAGTGGCTAATTGCAGTACAGTACAGAGAATAGTATAAACTTATCATATAAGACCTCCTATAATGGTTATATTAAGTGGCTAATTGCAGTACAGTACAGCGTATAGTATAAACTTAACATATAAGACCTTCTATGGTGGTTATATTAAGTTGCTAATTGCAGTACGGTACAGCGTATAGTATAAACTTATCATATAAGACCTTCTATGGTGGTTATATTAAGTGGCTAATGGCAGTATAGTACAGGGTATAGTAAACTTATCATATAAGACCTTCTATGGTGGTTATATTAAGTTGCTAATTGCAGTACGGTACAGCGTATAGTATAAACTTATCATATAAGACCTTCTATGGTGGTTATATTAAGTTGCTAATTGCAGTACAGTACAGCATATAGTAAACTTATCATATAAGACCTTCTATAGTGGTTATATTAAGTTGCTAATTGCAGTACAGTACAGCGTATAGTATCAACTAATGATATAAGACCTCTTTGGTGATAATATTAAGTGGCTAATGGCAGTACAGTACAGCGGATAGTATTAACTTAAGATATAAGACCTCCTATACTAGAGTTGTTATATTAAGTTGCTAATTGCAGTACAGTACAGCGTAAAGTATAAACTTAACATATAGGACCTTCTATGGTGGTTATATTAAGTGGCTAATTGCAGTACAGTACAGCGTATAGTATAAATTTAACATATAAGACCTTCTATGGTGGTTATATTAAGTTGCTAATTGCAGTACAGTACAGCGTATAGTAAACTTATCATATAAGGTCTTCTATAGTGGTTATATTAAGTTGCTAATTGCAGTACAGTACAGCATAAAGTATAAACTTAACATATAAGACCTTCTATGGTGGTTATATTAAGTGGCTAATTGCAGTACAGTACAGCGTATAGTATAAATTTAACATATAAGACCTTCTATGGTGGTTATATTAAGTTGCTAATTGCAGTACAGTACAGCGTATAGTAAACTTATCATATAAGATCTTATATAGTGGTTATATTAAGTTGCTAATTGCAGTACAGTACAGCGTATAGTATAAACTTAACATATAAGACATCCTATGGTGGTTATATTAAGTTGCTTATTGATGTGCAGTACAGCGTATAGTATAAACTTAACATATAAGACCTTCTATGGTGGTTATATTAAGTTGCTAATTGCAGTACATTACAGCAGATAGTATAAACTTATCATATAAGACCTCCTATAGTGGTTATATTAAATGTCTAATGGCAGTACAGTACATCGGATAGTATAAACTTATAATATAAGACCTCCAATAGTGGTTATATTAAGTGGCTAATTGCAGTACAGTACAGCGTATAGTATAAACTTAACATATAAGACCTTCTATGGTGGTTATATTAAGTTGCTAATTGCAGTACAGTACAGCGTATAGTAAACTTATCATATAAGACCTTCTATAGTGGTTATATTAAGTGGCTAATTGCAGTACAGTACAGCGGATAGTATAAACTTATCATTTAAGACCTTCTATGGTGGTTATATTAAGCGGCTAAAGGCAGTACAGTACAGGGGATAGTATCAACTAATAATATAAGACCTCTTTGGTGATAATAGTAAGTGGCTTATGGCAGTACAGTATGGTGGATAGTATAAACTTACGAAATTAGACCTTCTATGATGGTTATATTAAGTTGCTAATTGCAGTACAGTACAGCGGATAGTATAAACTTATCATATAAGACCTCCTAAAGTGGTTATATTTAGTGGCTAATTGCAGTACAGTACAGCGTATAGTATATAAGTATAGTATATACTTAAGATATAAGACATCCTATAGTGGTTATAGTAAGTGGCTAATTGCAGTACAGTACAGAGAATAGTATAAACTTATCATATAAGACCTCCTATAATGGTTATATTAAGTGGCTAATTGCAGTACAGTAAAGCGTATAGTATAAACTTATCATATAAGACTTCCTATTGTGGTTATATTGAGTGGCTAATTGCAGTACAGTACAGCGGATAGTATAAACTTATCATATAAGACCTATTTGGTGGTTATATTAAGTGGCTAATTGCAGTACAGTACAGCGGATAGTATAAACTTATCATATAAGACTTCCTATTGTGGTTATATTAAGTGGCTAATTGCAGTACAGTACAGCGGATAGTATAAACTTATCATATAAGACCTATTTGGTGGTTATATTAAGTGGCTAATTGCAGTACAGTACAACGGATAGTATAAACTTACAATATTAGACCTTCTATGATGGTTATATTAAGTGACACATGGCAATACAGTACAGGGGATAGTATGAAATACATTAATAGTCATTCTATGATGGTTATATTAAGTGGCTAAAGGCAGTACAGTGCAGCGGATAGTATAAACTTAAGATATAAGACCTTTGGTGGTTATATTAAGTGGCTAAAGGCAGTACATTACAGCTGTCAGTATAAACTTATGATATAAGACCTTTTATGATGGTTATAATAAGTGGCTAAAGGCAGTACAGTACAGCAGTCAGTATAAACCTATGATATAAGACCTTCTATTGTGGTTACATTAAGTAGCTAATGGCAGAACAGTACAGCGGATGGTATAAAATACATAGATAGACCTTGGTGGTTATAATCAGTGGTTAATGGCAGCGCAGTACAGTGGACAGTATATACCTACAATAATGGACTATGTTTGGTTGTTATGTTAACTTGCTTTCGGCAGAACAGCATAGAGGTCAATATAAGATACAATATTATTCCATGTATGAAGGTTATAAGTTGATGCTTTGTGACAGTAGGCCCCTATGTATGGTTACCTATGCTATAAATAATGCTTTCTGATGGCAACAACGTTTTTATAAGAATATAACATGATATAAACGTTTATTATTTATTATTTTGGATATTTTGCTTATAAAACCTTTTTTCGCGAACGTGATATTTAACGAACAGGTTTAAACAACCCAGAGCGCTTTTAAATATTGCAATTTTCACGTTGGGAAAGTTACACGCTTACACCGCAATACTACATTTAGTCAACATCTATATAGCATTTAGGCTTAACGGCGCGAAAACCAAAGGGAGACAAATACCAAACAATTAACCCAAAGAGTAGAAATGAACAGAACTGAACTTAAACTTTCGTACCCTGGAATCTTCGACCTGGCTACATATGTCTGCTAAACACATGCGTATCATCGAAACTTTAACACGCAATTATTATTGAAAGCAATTGACTGTCTGATAAAAATGCTTGAGGTGTCGAGATAAACAAGAAACAAAGCATCTGATACTTCTTACTTTGATAGTTTATGCATTGACAAAAATCATCACGAAATATCAATTTTCCATTTCGACATATACACGTCTTAAGATATCGTGGTAACCACCCGGCTAGCTCAGCAAGTCTTCTGGTCGAGGGATCGTGGGTTCGATGCCCGGGCGGAGCATACTTTTGTGGAGCTTGGTCATGAAATTATTTCTACGGCCATTCTCCTTCGTACCAATAATTTTTAATTATGTAGGGCAGTTTGCAGTCACTGACGAATAGTATGCGCTTAGTAGTTGGTTACCAGCTTAATCCAGAGATTCAGCCTTTCCAGGAGGAGTGAGTAGGCTGACTGACCACCGTTGTACGACCTATAAAATGTGTTGCTGTGGAGTTAAACGCAACAAAACAAAACAAACAATATTTTAGTTATTATGTCGATGTAACAAATTCGCTTCATCACATTATTTTGGAATTAATCCTGTGGTTTCCAGACATATTGTCTACTTTCTTCCAAAGAAAGTGTTTTCCCTGAAATGGTGATAATTAGTGATAACGAAGATTTTGGTGCATGAAATGTTCAGTAAAGCTGTCTTAGTGAATCAACTGTTATATATATATTAACATGATTATTTAGCCTACATTCTTCAATTATAGAAACATTGTAGATAAACATATAATGAAACTAATTTACACGAACATTTTTACAAGTCAATTAGGAGAAAATTTCTTTTTGAATACTCTATAAAGGTGATTTAAGATATATTTTTATTAAACGAAACATCTTAAGATGCGTGAGTAAAATGTACAGGTTGTTTTTTCCTAATACGGTTTTCTAAATTGAGTCTTTTTTATCAATGTATATAGACCATTCCGAAGAATATCGTGCTAGGCTTATGGTAAAAAGAAATATCGATTTAAGATTTTTTTATCCAATGGACAATTTACATAGCAAATACCTAAGTTGTATGACCTAGTATTTGACCAAAGGTGACCCATGTTTGAACTCATCCAAGCAATTCCCTAGACAAACATTCCGGCCAAGTTTGATAACAATTGAGCACAGATTGTGATAACTAGAGTGTTCACAAGGTTTTTCCATATTTGGGCGGTGTGACCTAGTTTTTGACCCCAGGTGACCCATGTAAAAACTCATCCGAGCAATTACCTAGACAAACATCCTGACTAAGTTTGATGACCATTGATGACCACTAAAGTGTTTATAAAGTTTTTTTCCATATTTGGGCTCTGTGACCTAGTTTCGGATCCCAGGTGACCCAAGTTGGAACTCGTTCGAGCAATTATCTAGACAAACATCCTAACCAAGTTTGATGACAATTGAGTAAATAATTGGACCACTAGAGTGTTCACAATGTTTTTCCATATTTTGGCTATTTGACCTAGGTTTTGACCCCAGGTGACCCATGCTCAAACTCATTCGTGAAATTGTCTAGACAAACATCCTCACAAGTTTGATGACAATTGAACCAAAACTGCGACCACTTGAGTGTTTTCAAACAAATGTGGACGGACGGACGGACTGACGGACGGACTGACAGAGGGACAACGGACAAAAGGCGATCACAATAGCTCACTCTATCACTTTGTGCAATACTGGTATATCCATTTTACATTTACTTAAAGCATCACTTAGTGTATAGTTATTGAAGCATAGTTGATATATTTAAAGTGTTTTAAATACAGAATTAATCAAAGCACTGAAGGCGCTGAATTTGTTTGGGTCTCGGAATATGAGAAAGATGAAGGTTGTGTGGAAAGAATGAGATATAAATGTAATATAGATGCTATAAATTCAAGAAACAATGACACAGGGTTATAAATTTATATTTTAATGAACTGAAAATAATGTAACATTTCAATATATTAAAACTTATCTAAACATACAAAAAAGTATCTTTATCTAAACATGCAAAAAATAACATTATTATATCCAACATATCTTACCTTCGACCAATCGGGAACTATATTTTCTTCCCTGAGCAGGTTTGAAAATTAATGCGCCTGTTATTTGACAATTAATCTGGTTCCCTGCCGTATTATGGTTCGCAGGGCACCGGTCCATTTGACAATCTTCACGCAGTGATCTCCCCTGAATTTTCCGGCGTTAATGTCCATGTAAAGGGAAGTCATGTAACGATTCCAATGTTCTGGTGGAACAGATGGATATACTTACCAAACTGCACTTGGTAACAAATGAGACCACTGGCCAGTTTCGTTAGGAAATCGCTTTAATAGATCTAATTCAGCACTTAATGATATGGATTCTTCCATCCGTGCGCAGATGGTACTAACAACGTTTGTTCCATATGATTACTTAACAGCATGAAATACAGATTAAATCCTAGTATTCTTTGTACACTTATCTTCATTGTGACCCTGAAAACTTGTTAGTAGTGCAGGGAAACACCAAGTATTTGAGTTTCGGATATAGCCTATTTTCCAAAGTATTATTCAAAATTAAAAAGAAAATAATCAAGCATTTACAGAAGTGAAAAGGGTAATAATGGATGACACTGTGTAACACTTATGTCCAATAATTACAAATAATAATATATAAAATTGAAAACTCTCTTGAAAACGTGTACTAAAATGCCATAGTCTAATTTATGACCTTAAATGGCTCAATCTTATTAAAAGTTGCTATAAACGGTAAAATCATTTAACATTTTTGAAAAGAGGTAAGACACAACATGGGGAACAGTGAATAGTATTAAATGCAGATGAGCAAATACGTAAATAAATTTGACATAAATTGTGGTTTACATGTACACAATCTGATTAAATCCCGATTTAAAATTATACCCTATTATATTTCCGGTCACATTCAGCTGACCCGGCTCCTTTAATAGTCATGACGAAATCATTGTGCTAAGTGACTTGTTTACATCGCGTATGAGACACAATTTGCGAGGAACTGTCCAGTAACAGCCTGTGAATAACACCACCATCAAATTAGCTCACAAAATCGGTCTATAATAGAAATTACGAAATCACGATGCTGATAATAATGTTAAATTTAGATGAAAGCTATGCATTGATTGGTCAACACAAATGTCATCTTAAGGTGACCCCCTCTGCGCTGGCAGGATGTTCTAAACGACAGGGGTCTATAGGATATCTGTTTATAGAGATTTATGTGTATAAAAATATTCTGCTTACCTTACTGTTTTATTATTCTGAATAGAGCATCAGGTTAAAATATAACATAGGCACGTGCGTTTTCACTCTTTATTTAATGTGACGTCATCTATGCTTTATTATTCAACAAAATATAGCTCGTGACGGCTGTTGAAATTTACTCCCCACGTTAAATGCGCAAAGCCGAAAATGGAGCCCGAGTGTATAAGGGTTGACTTTTATAATTTGGTTTCTATTCTATAATTAAGATTTTAATATTTTTTGTTCGGAATAAGAAACACCTATCTGTGAGAATTGTGTAAATAAATACTATTTTCGGCCTTTGCACTGGGTTGGATTTCAACAGCATGACGTTTCTGTCAGTTAAAAATAGTTCTATAAATATATCTTTTCTACGGATGTATTTTACGATGTTAGAATCGAAATAACTTACAGTTGTCTATATTTTGTTGTCTAATAAAATATAGGCACTCGTTTGATGCGCTTATTAAATCACTCGTGCTAAAGCACTCGTGATTTAATCATAGGCGCATCACAACTCGTGCCTATATTTTATTAGACAACAAAATATAGACAATTGTAAGTTATTTCTTAAGTAAAATACTTTACTTTCAATGCCATTATAACTGTGTTTAGGTCAAATCAGGGACATAGATTGTCGAATCACTTAACACTTTATATTTTTATTATAATTTACTTTTCATACTCAATGAATGATCTATCTATCACATCATTTGCAATTTAAATACTTTTATTATCATGTTTCGACCAAATAGGTACATTCCATCATACAAAATAATATAACTATTATACGATATAGCACTAATGCCAGTAGTTAATTAACGATGTCCTTTGTACAAGAACTCTGAACAGAATAGATCGAAATAGGGTATAGGTAGACTCATCATAAAGATACTTAGGAAATAGTAATAGCTGTTGACATAATACAATGTATAACAACATTGGCCCAAGTACTTTTATTAAAGTGTTTATTTATGTTATTTTATTTATACAAATGTTTAAAAGCGCTAATCACTGAGAATTACCAAATGAGAAAATGCGTGGTCGAGGTAATGGTATAAAAAGGGTGGTATATTAGAAATAAAGGGTTTCAGAGCAATATGTTGACTGGCATTACTTTCTTATTTGCCACACAGTCTTGCTGTCTTGTGTTTGAACAGAACAGAAAATAGTTAAAATTATATTGTTGTGATTAAATAGTATGACTTTTTAATTTGAACTAATACATTTGTTTATAACATACGAATTTTGACAGAAAATCTTGTAAAAAAATATGAATGATACGTGTTTAACATATTAACATGGAATATTTCAATATGACGGAAAATATTTCGAACATGTAAAATATGTCACGAAATGAAGGAAATATTTCGAGCATGTTGAATACGTCACAGATTGAAGGAAATATTTCGAACATGTTAAATACGTCACGAAACGTAGGAAATATTTCGAACATGTTAAATACGTCACAGATTGAAGGAAATATTTCGAACATGTTAAATACGTCACGAAACGTAGGAAATATTTCGAACATGTTGAATACGTCACAGATTGAAGGAAATATTTCGAACATGTTAAATACGTCACGAAACGTAGGAAATATTTCGAACATGTTAAATACGTCACAGATTGAAGGAAATATTTCGAACATGTTAAATACGTCACGAAACGTAGGAAATATTTCGAACATGTTGAATACGTCACAGATTGAAGGAAATATTTCGAACATGTTAAATACGTCACAGATTGAAGGAAATATTTCGAACATGTTAAATACGTCACATATTGAAGGAAATATTTCGAACATGTTAAATACGTCACGAAACGTAGGAAATATTTCGAACATGTTAAATACGTCATATATTGAAGGAAATATTTCGAACATGTTAAATACGTCACAGGTAGAGGGAAATGTGTCAAACTTGATAAATGCGTCCACACACAATGATTTGAATGCTGTAACTTTTAAAGACTATGAACCGGCTGAGGTCGCTGCTAACTGGGTGTTGTGTGTAGTAAGTTTATTTTCAGTTTTTACTGATATTATTTTAATGTATGCTGTAAGTCGTGGAAGAAGAATGCCGCCATACAGTAGACATTTGTCTTTATGTTACATTGCCAGTGACTTTTCATCAGCGTTTGTTTTTGCTTTGCATCAACTTCTAATATTTGCGTTTGGATATAACAATGCCATCATTAGAATGACAAGAGTTACATCAACTGGGATATTCTTTTTAATGTCGGCTTGTTCATTAGTCGCACTTTCAGTTGAAAGGATACTCGCCTTAATGACTAGTTTCAGATATACAATTGAATATAAAACGAGTCGTGCGATTATGGTTATCATTAGTATTTGTGTTTTCAACATTGGACTTGTTGTGTTTAGCATTGTACATCAGTTACTTAAAGATTGTAATTTAGACGTACTTAACTGCAATGTGTTTAATGCCACAAGTTTTTCTAGGTATTTACTGATGACGATGCTCATTATCTACGATCTCTGTCTAATTGTAGTTAATTGTTTCATGCAAAAATTTGTTTGGCGACATAAGAAAAGGATTAATGCCCAAAAAGCTGCAGTTTTTAGGCAAAGCCAATGTTTAAGTGGTGATCAAGAATTTACGAAAGTTCTTGGATCAATTATTCTAAGCTATTTTATAATGCACATTCCTATGTCAATAAGTGTATTTTTGCTTGCAGGGCTTGATCATATTCGTGACTATATGCTAATAAGAGTATTGAGGTGTTTTTCGTATTTATGCATGCAAATCAACACGTTTGTACATCTATACCTTTACATAGGACAATTAAAAGAGTGTAAATATAACATGTACGCACTACTGGCTCGGGTATTTACTAAGTTTGAAAAACGAGCACATCAAATGAAAATTGAAGTATATAATATACCGACTGCAAGTAAGGATGATCAGAATATATCATCCGCATCAGCATGACTTAGAAACATTTCTTCAACACTTTGGAACGATGTCTCTACATGGTAACAAAGGTAACACTTAACTGGTTTCCGGTTTCGAAAAGGATCGATCAAATTATGTTAGATCATGTTTTCAAAATTCAAAAAGAAAGAGTACCAGATTACCTTAAAGAGCATTTTATTCCTATAATTCAAATAACAGCTATCCCACAAGGAAAAGAGTTTATTGTGGTCGCTTAGGAACATAATTCACAGTAAAAGGAAGGCTCAGACTACCTAAGGGCAAAAGATTCAGAAAGATGTCCGTCGCTTTTAATGGATGTTTTCTATGGAATGAATTGTCGCTATACATTAGACATGCTAGGAAATTCCCATTTATCGGAGATGTTAGATGATTTGTACATATATTTCTTTGTTATGAGCTTCTATTTTTACTCTTGGTATTTTGTACACTGGTCTTTAAGCTTTTTTGTGTAACAGTATTTTTACCTAAATTACTTACTGTGAAATATATTTATTTATTTGTAATACATGTACATGTATATTTAATGTCATAGTCATACTATTGTTTTCATTATTTAATTCATATGGACCTCGATGGCAATAAGGATATAACTCCTTTTTGTGCCATCCCTGTATTTATATATTTTACATGGTCCCTGTATTTATATATTTTACATGGTCCCTGTATTTATATATTTTACATGGTCTTTAGATAAATTAACACGTGTTATGATAACTTTTAACGATGTCCATTTTAAAAAGTTATGATACTAAAAGTTTATTTCATGATTTGTAATGCCAAACCTAACATTGTTTTATTCGTATTTAAAATTTTATGCTGGCTTAACAAAATATTTTGCTCTATGTTTATGCTGATGAGGTTAATAAATGTATAAAGTCACGTTTGAATATTCTTGTTTATTTGTTCACGCAAATAATCCAGATAGAATGGTTATATTTTGGATGATTTTTAAAGCATTTGGTGGATATTTGTTATGCCGACCTAATAAACAAGAGCTGTCAGAGGAGACAGCATGCTCGACTTAGTAAGTATTTGTCACAGGAGATGTGGTTGATGATAAGGAACATACATATTTTAAAATTTGAAAATATAACCTTAACAAATTTAAAGTAAATAAATAAATAAAAAAAATAAAGAAAATTTTAAGTTCATGGAGAACAATTTTGAAAAAAAATGTATTTGGAGTTATGAACCTTGTCACATGAGATGTGGTTGAAAGTAAATATTGCATGAAATTTTATTTACAAACCTTCTTTCTTTCTTCTCTGTGGGTTGTTCTGTTGACTCTTCAGCGTGGTTTGATCACGTGACAAATTGAATTTGTTATATAAACTAACCCATAGACGAACGCCTTTTAATTGAAGAGTTCAAAATTAACGTGCGTTTAATCAAAATTATTTCAATATATTACCAGTAATTTGCGGAAATGTTACAGAATGGCACAATATTAGAAATCTTCGACCAATCGGGAACTATATTTTCTTCCCTGAGCAGGTTTGAAAATTAATGCGCCTGTTATTTGACAATTAATCTGGTTCCCTGTCCTATTATGGTTCGCAGGGGACCAGTCCATTTGACAATCTTCACGCAGTGATCTCCCCTGAATTTTCTGGCGTTAATGTCCATGTAAAGGGAAGTAACCGCTTCAAAAAAGCGGACTACTTTCGGCATTTGCAATTAACAGCATTCGGGCCTGAAATTTCGCTACCATTATTTGTTTGGTCTGACGACCCAAACAAATAAAAACGGAAGTTTGTATACAGATGTAACTTGATATTTGTCGTCTATTCAAGCATTATCCATTCAAATTGTCAAAATGCATATAAAGTACTTGTCTAACAAGTTTCTAATTTTAAACTTTTACGTGTATACCCACATTGTTAAATGCGGAAATATAAAATGTAAAAGATTTTTAAAGTTGTTTCCAATGGATTAGCTTACTTTTATAAAATATTCAGAATATGAAAATGTATATATAATAATATTATAAAGTAGTTTATATCAGAACGTTTACTTATGATAAAAAATGTTTATGAGGATTATTGTGAATTTGTTTATTGTTAGTAGCTGGTACGTTAAAGGTAAGATTTGATTAATTCAATAATGAATTAAATATTGTTTTACTTGAAAAACATATATTTTATTATGTAGTTTTATCATAATATAACTATTAAATTGTAATGGTGAGCCGCGGCCGTTGCCTAGTGGTTAGCATGTCTGACTTCGAATCTGGAGATCGCAGGTTCGACCCCTGTCGTGGTAGGTCATACCCTGTACATGAGTTGTCGGCCTCGTGGTCGGGTAAGTTAGTACTGGTGATAGAAAAAGTGTCCAGGAAACCTATAGTAGGAAGAGCTGGCCGTCATATATATGACCTAAATATGTGTTGAATACGACGTAAAATACATTGTAATGATTGCTTATTACGCAATGGTATAACGATGGTATATAACAAATTGACAAATAATGCCTCCGTAAAGAGGTAGAGGTTTGATTCATGTATTTGAAATAATTAACTCTATGTAAATATATTGTTCTTGTGTCGGGCATTCATATAAACACTACTTGCGGTCAGATATGGCATGATAAAAAAATCAGTATAATTTTTATTCTATAGATAAATTATGTGAACCTGGCATGTTTTGGACTTTCATTTTTGTTTAAGATATCGTAATGTTCCTATATTACAACTTTCCAACATAATCCAATGAGTCATTGATGAGTTAAATTGTTATGCTATATTTGTTCACCTTGGTGTTACCTTAGACCAAAATCTTTCGTCGACCCAAACTATGAAGAACGCTTGTATGAAACTTACAGGAACATATATGAGTATAATTAACAGTGGTGTACATCAAAGTTCTATTACTCCAGTGACACTTAAATTGATATATGAAACTGTTATAATACCTGAAGCCTTATATGGTTGTGAAGTTTGGAACTTTTACTCTAAGAGTGATATGTATGCTTTAGAAAAAGCTCATAGATTTTGTTTAAAACATTTACAAACATTTGCATACAGTACTGACTATGGTTTTACCATTATGATGCTAGACTGTGTACCAATTGAAACTATGATTAATTATAGATAGCTGCAGTTCTTTGAACAGTTATACAGACTGCCTGTTTATTATCAAGCCAAAGAGATTTTTGTGTATAGGCTAACCCATTTTGTAAATCGCGATAGACGGACAAGATTTTATACCCGATGCTTTTAGATTATTTCATAAATATGCCTCCAAAACTATTTTTTAGATTTATAGATTCAGGCATCTTTCCTTCAAAATGTCAATGGAAAACAATTCTTAAAAATGATGTAATTAATGATGAAAAACTGAGACTTAGACGCCGGTTAGTTAATGTAGTTGGTGAAGACTTAATGTTTAATATATCAGTTGACAATTATATTAGTCATTTGTGGAAGATTGTCAGAGATCAAGATAACTTTAGTTTAAAGAAATCTATAAGTCTTACCATTCATAGCTTGGCATCATTTATATCTCGCCAGTATACAAAACAATGTGTTAAATGTAACTTACTTACAGATAATATTATGGTTCATAGGATCTGTCACTGTCATGATTTACATAACAAAAGGTTAAGACTGTGGAGTACTGTTTTAGATAATATGGGATTTACATGGTTCCTATACTATATGAAGTTAAACTGTATAGATCAATGTAGACAATTATTTATACTTGCTACTAAGAATAGTTCAGATGTTTTACTGAATTCACTAATAGTTTTTGCTTTGGATGACTTATTATCTAATAGTGGAGTTTAGATTTGCTTTACAATTACTATTTTATGATTTATCCCATCGCACATTTTTAGTATAATGTTGTCATATATACATATATATACATGTATATTGTGAATGTAATTCATGTAGAACTTATAAGATGCCTGTTGGTTACATACATTTTACTACAGCAAAATCGATGGTCTTAATAGCGGAACTTTACTGTATATATATTATCATGTATTTTCATATGTATGCTATGATTTTCTATTGTATGTACTTGTATGTATATGATCTGTAAATAGCTGTTATACTCTTCAGTAATGGAGGAAATAAATAAATAAATAAAAAGCTATTTTTATTATCTATAGTAAAACAAGGTTTCATAAGATTAGCTGATGCATAGCATTACAATTTAACTGTAAAAACAGCTTGACTCATTTTGTAAGATGGCATGTCAGGTTAACGATTTTATCTTTAACCTATTCTTTAGTCATTTATGTTTTCAGTAATTGGGTTTACCATAACATATAAACGTTTTAGTTAGTATTTTATGAATGGCACTTATCACTTTCGGGTGCATTTGTTATTACATATTTCAGCTCTGGACTAAACAATCAAAACTTAAACATAAAGTACTTACTACTTAACATAGACAAATGTGTTGCTTAAGGAAAATGAATTTAAATGCGCATGTTTTTGCTGTAACTCTTTAATGAAGTTTTGTAACATTCTGCACTTGTATTATATTCTGGTAAAGTCAATTATAGATTTGATCACCCACATTTTACGGCGTAGCTTTCTAAGCTGACTTTCGGGACACCCATGTCTATTTATAAAACTCTCATTATATTGGACAAATGCTTTGTATAAGAAAACCTTCCTAATATTGGTTGAAGTTAGATAAATTGGCCACAAGAACTAAAAAAGAGATTTTCTCCGTGCTCGTCAGGTTTTTTAAATTAAAAAAATCTAGCGGTGTATTTGTAATCGTAAAATATGAAATAATGCACCGCCAAGGTTATTCTATTTGAACATTGGATATTTGATTGATAAATTTAACGAACGAATGACATGAATTTAACTTCATGTTCATGTAATGAAAGTAAACGTTTTACCTTCACTGATTGTATTTTATGTAAGCTACGATGCGAAGAAAACAAGTAAAAAAGTAGTCATACTTCACCGGTGTTTACTGTTATGTTGCTTACTTAACTTTTACCATATATTTTCTATTTCAGAGACTAATTGTTCAGAACCTTGTCAAAAACATGAACACGTTTTACAGAGTACATGTAAGTGAATTACATCAAGTATAATATCTCAACTATTCATGCATGGTAACTTATTTTTCAAGATTTCAAACAATTGTAACGCATATATAAAGAAAAGAAATGAAGAAGTTCATAGAAATATTTCGACATGATTAAAAATGTATAGAAACGCATTGAAATATTTCGACTTAAACAATAACTACTACAAGAACTTAAATATATGATAGTTTCGAGCTTGCATACGTAAACCAGGTTATCAGCTATTAGCCTTGGTCATTTGACTACTTGTATAGTCCGATTTTTCTCAACTGTCAAAGCTTGAATAATTTCACGGTTACTGAATGAATTGTTTTTGTACTGGTGGCTTAATTGTTATTAAAAATATCTTGACAAAAATATATCATACGGCATAAGCAGCCTTACTCAATCATAATACACACCTTCGGAAACTCATGGATGTATTACGATATTAATTTTAACAAACGCATTCACCGTGAAATCATTCGTGCTATGACAGTTGAGAAAAAAAACGAATATGACGAAAATATATATATATATATATATATATCTATCAAATGTATATTTTAACATCACACAATTGATCTATGGAACAATATTTCAATTAAAGGTACCGGTTAGCCGTTTCGTGAAGTGAATCAAGGGCAAGTAAATTGGCAATGCGCCTTGAAGGTTTGAGACAGGGATCTCTCTATCTCTTAGTGCTTGGTTTAAAGATTTAGTTAACCAATGCAACATCTGAAACCATTGTTGAACTGAATTATCTAGACTAATGGATACTTAAGTTAACATGAGTTTATGGCTGGATTGTATTAAATACTTGTATTCCATTATAGCAGATTATGATATTGCTACATATCTAATTTTGCTTCTTTACCTTGATTTATACCATTTTAATTTTTTTGCCACATTTGTTTGCTTAATTGTGTTGATGACTTTTTATTAGAAGTAAATCACCTTACTGAACTTATTAATTAAAATACAGTAGGCCACGAATCCATTTATTACAAAAAGATATACAAATGGTTATTTTTTTTAGAAAACATGCTCAACCGCGTTATTTGGTATTTTTTTCTATAACCCTGACATAAAAAGATAACGTACCCCCCCCCCCCGATCAGGTATGCCTATTTTTTTCAATATTTTATGGTCACTTGATATCAACAATACACACGATACTAATCTGAGTGTTAGGAAAGTCATATTTCAAAATTGACAAATTAAAGTTGGACGTTTTTGAATTTATCACAAAATATGTAAATAAAGTTTATTAAAAAAGAGCAATGTTTTGAGTAAAAACTTCCACCAGATCAATGAGTATTCAATGTCTTCATCAAGATTTATAAAAGTGAGTCGGAAATTACTTGTAGGAGCAGTGGTCCAGCCTCTCTAGTGAAAGGACGTACGCTTAGAGATCGAGAGGTCCCTGCTAATTTCATTGAGCAAGAAATTTATATACAGCCAATTCTCCAAAGTGTAAATGGATACAGTGAGGTGATATCAACGATGAGGGATTACTGTACAAAATTGTCAAGTCGCATGAACATGGAAGCAGACCTTTAACAGCTCTCTAACTTTTTTAACTTTTACTTTTGTTTGTTTGTTTGTTGGCTTTAACGCCGTAGCAACAGAATGTATAGATCATATAACGGCGGTCAGTCAACCTACTCACTCCACCTGGAAAGGCTAAATCTCTAGTTTTAGCTGTAAACCAACTACTAAGCACATACTTTGTAAATGACTGACAACTGCCATACATAATTGAAGATCATTGGTAGGAAGAAGAAGTGCCGTAGAAATAATTTCATGACCAAGCTCCACGAAAGTATGCCCCACTCGAACCCACGACCCCTCAACCGGTAGACTTGCGTGCTACCAACTGAGCTAGCCGGGCGGCTAACTTTTACTATGATTTGAATGTTTGTTATTATGTTTAAGAGTTTTAGACACTGACAAGAAGTACTAATAATATGTTACATGCAAATTGTAAATTTAGACAATTTGAAAAATGTCTGAATTTGTTTTGGTATTTTGTAATTTGCCTGGCCATTTTGTAAATCGATTTAATTTCCTAAGCAATTTTCAAAATGGCTGAAAAATTAGCTCAATATTTTACAGATTGAGGTTTGAGGATTGCATTTCTTTTTTAACCAAACAGTATTTACAGTCATTTCTTCCTTTTAACCTCAAAAAGATTGTCTATGGTAGTCTTAATTAATTTCAGCAGCCAATGACAAAGATATCAAATGGAAACTAAATCATTAAATAAGATTATTTACATGTTATTGTATGTTTTTGTTTAACGCCATAGCAACACATTGTATAGGTTATATCACGGAGGTCAGTCCACCTACTCACTGTTCCTGGAAAGGCTAAATCTATGGCTTTAGTTGATAACCAACTACATGTTAGGATGTTAAATGTTGTATTTTAACATTCACAGCACATTGTAGCTTCGTCTGATTGAAACTTACAGATTTGAAAAAATGAATGGCGATTGTGTGGCAATTTAACTGTGTATTGTGTTTACTGTTATTCCAAGAAATTGTTATGTTTACCATGCACAAGGTCAATATCAGGCTATCCACAGGCCGATTGTTTTTGGCTGCAAAATGGTATTTCGGTGTGCTCAAATTAAAATGTGTGACTTCGTTGGAAACATTTCCTATCTTATATATTATTTGGATAAAAGGAATGTTCAACCGTTACTATGCATAAAGATTTACATATATCAATTTAAATATCTTTTTCTGACACGTTCATGCAATTTGTAAAAAAGCCCTTGAAATTTCAGTCAATTTGTATATAGATATTTTTGGCATTTTACAAAATGTCTGGCACATTTAGGCAATTTACAAAATGTCTGAATTTTTACGCATTTAACATCTTGCCTAAATTAATAAATTGCCTGTAACATATACATGTATATACTATTAATATCTGTAATTAGAATATCCTACTTTAGTTTCAGTAATCCACGTATGTATTGATAACGAAAGTATCGATCTTATGAGTGTTTATGTCAGCACTGGACAGGCACCAATACAACAAGCAGTTGAATGTACATGTATCATCACACCATCAGTTTCATCCGGAAATTATACATTAACAGTTCAGGGTAACAGTGATTTCCATGATGCGAATAAAAAATTTACATTCGCTTTTAATGACGTGGCAATTACAAACAGCACACATTTTCGTGCTGCTGCACAAGTAAATTTATCAGGAGCAGCAGTCCTCAAATATTCATCTCCCAATAATGCAACTGTCCTTGCGTGTTTACATATTGGAGGTTAGTATAATAATAAAACTTATTTAAGAATAATCCGTTGGCACTGTCAACATTAACTGCCAACTGGCAGACATATATATATATATATATATATATATATATATATATATATATATATATATATATATATATATATATATATATAGGATAGCTTTTTCAATGCTACATATTTTGTAATATACGCAATGCAGTCCCTCAAGTTTTGGTGTGTATATTTATCAGAGTGTTTACTACAAGGTACAGTGAGTTTTAGCGCGGTTTCACGGCCCACGGCTTTCCGATTTGCACGGAGAAAAGGCTACCCATGAAAAGAGGCGTGGTGGCAACATGTACAATTGTACACACTTTCAAGTTATTCACTTGAATGTAACACATTCAGCTTAAAACTTACTGAATACGTAAAATATGGCAAATTTGCGCGTACGGCATCGTTTAAGTAGGAAAGAGATGAATATGGGCGTCGGGATGCTTGCAGGAGGGCGTTCTCAGACTCAAGTGGCACGTGCACTAGGCGTGTCACAGAGTGTAGTTTCACGAATGTGGAACCATTACCAAACTTATGGTGACGTTACCCACAGGCATGGGGGAGGTCGTCAAAGAGCAACAACGCAGGCTGAAGACAGGTTTTTAGTTATACAAGCTCGACGTCACCGGTTTATGAACGCAACTACGCTACGTAATGACGTTGAAAATGCAACGGGAGTGCGGGTTTCGACTCAAACAGTTCGAAACAGACTCCATAGCGTTGGTATGAGCACTAGAAGACCCAAAACCCGCATTCCATTGATGCGGCAGCATTTGCAAACACGCCTTCAATGGGCCCTAGGTCACGTCACATGGACGTTGAATGATTGGACCCCGATACTGTTCACCGATGAGTCCTGATTTTGTGTGGACTTCACAGATAGACGAGCACGGGTGTGGAGAATGACCCATGAGCGTTTTGCACCTGTTTGCATTGCAAACCATGATCGCTATGGAGGGGGTTCCATCATGGTGTGGGCGGGGATCAGCATGCAGGGCAAGACTGACCTTCATACCGTTGATAACGAAAGCCTGACGGGCCAACGGTACGTTGATGAGTACCTGGACGTGTATGTCCGCCCGTACGCTGGCGCTATAGGCCCTGAATTCATTTTAATGGACGACAATGCAAGTCCACACAGGGCAATGGTGACCAACAGGTACCTCCAGGATGCCACCATCGTCCGAATGGATTGGCCGGCACGTTCCCCCGACCTCAATCCCGTAGAACATGTATAGGACATACTGCAGAGAGCCATTTTAGCCCGTCCTGTTAAGCCCACTACAGTCCAGGAGCTAAGACGGGCCCTCTTGGATGAGTGGATTCGAATCCCACACATCTCAATCCGGAGGCTTGTTAGCCTTACACAAAAACTTACACAAAATTGTAAATTTTGGATATGTCATGACGTTGCCAGAATATAGAGTCACTCACCGAGCATAAAAGCTGGTCTATGTGTATGTTCACGAGATTACTTTGGCAAACAACGAGTTGTGACTTAAACTCGTTTGAAACATTAATACATAAGCCGAAACGCGAATCCTCACTGAACTCTACTGACATTCTCCCAATACTATGACCGCGATGATACGAGCGGCGAGATAGACGTTGGTGACGGTGGCATAACTTTTGAACCGTTTACGCCAAACAAGAAGATTTCCCATTGTTTATCGACTTATTTGGCATACACGGTTACCTTTCTTCCCACATGACGTAGATACTGCCATGATTTCGGTTACGCAAATGACAATGGCGTTAACATAATATAATCTAGTTGTCTTACCGACATTCTACCTAAACTTGACCTATCAGCAAACGTTTCTGTACACCGTAAGACCAAATTGGTTCGTTTCTTTTTCCCGTCAGTATATGTTCATGTATAAAACTATTTACATGATTTCGTGAGTTTTAATTGGCTTTCGCGCGAAATTCGCTATACAAAATTGTATTTATCAAAGCAGAAAATTTGTTTTCTTCCGATTTGAAGTTGTGGTTATTTTAGCCGCGACGGGATGTTCCGATTACGTTCGTTAAGTTCCGTGATTTTCCGTAGAGTCATTACTTTGGGTTTTATTGCTAATTTTGAAATAGTATTAGTATAAATTCTGGAGCAAATATTTGAGGTTTTTTGCCTTGGGTGCGTTTTGTATATTCATTTAATGTTTGCATGATTTTTAAGCCAAAGCGTGATACTTGACAATTATCAGCGTTCTATTTAGTGATGGGGCTTTAAGGATGATAGATGATATTACATTGTGATGTTAGATTCACGATATCCAGCGACAGGAACGAGGACCTAGCCACATTTAACCCTGTAATGTTTATCACTTGTCATTTGACATTTCCTGTACTAAATTGAAAATAGAAAATACTTCAGAAAACATTTTATATTAAAAACATGTTTCAAACTTTTTACCCTTAACAGCCATTAGACGTGGGTTGAGTCGCCATAGGAAATATACCATAACATTGTACACAAAAGGAAAGACAACACAAAGAGTATTAAAAGTACAATCCCTTGAAGTTGCTGTTTAAGTTATTCCACCATCATTGTATTTCTTTTTCAGGAAACAAAAAAACACCACAAATAATCGATTTGAATTCATAAAAATTTGCGCGATAAAAGTTGTCAAAATCACTTACGAAATAAGATGCTTTCTTCAATACATTATAGAAAAAGTCAAGATGACAATTAGATGGTCATTTCGAATTTGAATTTAGAAAAAAAATACATATGAATTTCATCAACAAGTATTTGTCAGCACAATTTTATCAAAATGGGCGGAAAAAAAAAGATATTTGCCTCACAAGATATTAAAAAATTCAACATGGCTGCCAGTCAGCTATTTTAAATTTGACTTTAGGAAAATGCCAAGCACATCAACTTAAACAATTGCTAACTATCTCAAAGTCAGTAGGAAATTTATAAATTATTTGCATTAAAGAAAAATCCAGAATGGCTGCCATTCAACCATTGTGAATTTGAAAAGGTATCAGTACATTTAATAAAAAGCTCAATAATTAACATAAGATAAAAATCTTCAGCATGAAGAAATTCAGTGCAAAATTTCATCCAAATTTCATCTGTAATAAGCATACTATACATACTTTACAGTTATTCAAAGAAACAAATTCAAGATGGCTTCCAGCCTGCCATTTTGAATTGATACCCAAAAAAATCCATTTAATAGTCAACTATAACGACTCGTGTGCAAAAATTTGCTAAATGTGAGTAAGAAACAGCGTACTATACAGTAATTTAAATAAAAGTTCAAGATGGCCGTCAGTCAGTCATTTTGAATATAATTTGTAAAGAATGGTCATACTTTATCAACTGTAATAGTGAGACCTTGTATGCAATTTCATTTCAAAATTCGTATGGAAATTAGCATACAATACTGTTATTAATTTGAAAAAAATAAAGATGGCAGCCAGTCAGCCATTTTGAATTGGAATTTATATTAAGTTCATGTACACATCAACTGTAAGAATATGAGCTAGAGTGCAAAATTATACAAAATTAGTGAAGAAAAAACCTGTTGAGAAATAAGCGTATTTACTATTACACAATATTAAATTAAATTTTAAAAAATCAAGATGGCCTCAACTCGGCCATTTTTAATTGGAATTAATACAAAACTGCATGCACTCATCCACTGCAAGAATATGAACTTGCGTGCAAAAATCTATTAAAATACGTTGAGGAATAAACCTACTACAAAGGTATTTATTTTTGAGGACAGACCGCGCGACCAACATACTCACTAACCACCTAACCATCAGGGCGATTCTAAACTTTGTTTCCGGGGGTAGAAATATATATAAAATATATTATTTAAATATATATAAGAAAAATCAAGCAAAAATGACTTCACAGACAAAGTATTTTTATTTTCTTTACTAATTCAAACATGTTTCGGCGTATGACTCATCAGTGCATTTCTAATCGTTCTATTCCGAGTCAAAACTCTGTTGACCAATGTTTAATTGTCTAGATTAACTGTGTATTTTACTCAAAAAAAACTCCCCGTTGAGGTCATTAGAATATAAGACAAACTGAATCCATCTGTATAGATTAATACCTTTTATAAATATTTAGTATGGTACATAACTCAGTTCACTGTATTGAGATCATTTTCATGTATTTTGAGATCAGTAATTATGAATACCTAATAAATGTAAATTTTAACTGTTAAAGTAACCACTAGCATATATCGTACCTTTATTTTTTTCAGCTGTATCTAGCAATGACTTGTTCAATATAAAATGCATGAAGAATCAGATCTATCATTCTACGGACAAGACTACAATCCCGACCACTACAACATCAAAATCTGATTCTTCTTCAAATTCAGTGACGCAAACATCTGAGACAGATAGTTCTAACATAACTAAACAAACAAACCTTGTTACATCTGATAGTAACAGAAATACTGAGACTACTAGATCAACAGAAACCACTTCAGTGAGCACTGATCCACAAACAAACAACAACCCGAATGAAGACAATACAATATTATTTGGTAAATAAAACTGATTATGTATACACGTACTTCAATTTTACATTTTAATTTTCTAAATTGTTGTATGAAGCACAATTTAAGTTTGTTTGACAAGCTTGTGGTGACATGGTAGCTTCTGATTTTGAACGGTATATATATTATATTTGTGTGTGTGTACCTTAATTTAATAAGTAACAATGTTGAATAACTTAAGCAACAGTACTCGGGTATAGTTCAGTTATTACATGTCATGTGAAAGTAACTAAAAATGTAAAGTTTTTATGAACCTCACATTGGTGAGATACAATATATGAAAAGGATGATAAAATATAATATAAAATAAACACTGACCCTTTCGACCTATTAGTCACTTATACTATATATGGATATTTAAACTAAAGACTGCAGAAAACCCCTATTGTAATAGACTTAATCTGGAACTCAAATTTGCGGGGTTTCCGTCCGTGCGCTGTAGGTACAAACAAAGATTTTTTTACACATTATTGATGAAGAACAGAAAATACGGATTAAATTTCATTATTCTTTGAACACATGTTTTCATTGTGAGAGTAAAAGTTTGTTTGTACCTACAGGAAAATATTTGAATTCCGTATACTGTCTATTGAAATAGACTACTAAATGGAATGCTATTGTCCAGCTATAGAGAATCTACTTTATGTTAAAACATAGTTGGATATTAATTTCAAATGCCTGTTGATCAATGCGGCAATCACATGCATTATTATGTCAAACTGTTAAGAAAGTAGAGAACATTCATATATATTTTATGAATATATTTGTTAATTTCAGCGGCTTCAGGTGGTGGTGGTGGTGTTGCCCTCATCATTATTATTGTGATTATAATAGTTTGCTGTAAAAGGTTAGTTTATTTTTTCTCTTCATATAATTTTCTTACTATGATAAAGGAACAAAGATGCCCCCAATTTAAAAGCAAGCACTAATCATTTCATTTGCCATACTAAAATTAATTAATATTTTCCATGTTTATTAAATGTTATTTAACAACAATTTATGGTCTACAATAGCAATGCAGGTGTTGCTCGAGCTGTCAGTGGCTTCAATTGAAAACGTTTCGCATTATGAACAAATAAATATTATATAATATTGCAATATTTCAAAATGAGTTGAATAAAATATTCTATTCTATATAATTATTTCGGAAGCACATTCCAAAGCCATATTATGCATACTTCTTTAATAAAACTCCCTTTTTTCCAGAGAGAGAAAATCTCCACAAAATGAAGCCACGCCTAAGGACGACACTAGACCAGCCAGTTTTTGTGATGGATCTGATGACGATGATTATGGTATGGTGCTAAATCCATCTTATCAACCTTTCCATGAAGTCCTGCCAAATCAACCACCTCCGAATACTGACAAAGTGGAAACAAACTTAACAACCGGAGAAACATCCACATCAGCACCAGTCTATGCCACCCCCCTAAAACGTAAAGTATCACAAGATATAGCGAATGGCATAACTACAACGGTACCAAGCAATGACAACACAAAGAAGGGAGCTACATGTCAATCAGGGGACGCAGACAATCCTGCCTCACACTACGACTACCCAAGACGCCAAGCTGCTCAAGTTGTAACTTCTGAAACAGACGACACGTATGATCATACCTTTACTTCCGCTTCCGGTAAATGGACCGGAAATGAGTATAATCGTGTACCAATAAGAAGAAATGAGGAATCGAATGTTCCTGATAATGATACGTATAACGTATTGAAATTATAAATTACCAAGCATTCTGTACAAGTTCTTAACTTTCAAAACTTTTAAACTTTGTTACTGTGTATCATTTATCTCTTGTTTATTTTAGTATTGTGTATAGTGTAAATAGTTATTCACATGAATAGTATTCCAGCTGTTGTCAGTAACAATGATAAGTACAACGTATTGAAATTATGAATGACCAAACTGACTTTATTTTTACAACGATAAATTGTGAACATTGTCACTAAGTCCCAATTGTTTCTTGTTTATATTAGGAGTATGTATATTGTAAATAGTTTATTCACGTGAACAGTGTTTCCTGTGTTGTCTTCCGGAAGACAGTATAATACATGTACTAAACAACTGAAATATTGTTTAATAGTATGGCACGCCGTATATCTCTGTGATTTATTTTATATTTCAAACATAAAATTGTTTTTGATAATTAATTATTAATTTCAAAGTATTCCCGTTTTGATTCTCAACTGTAACATTCTTCGAAATAAGCGATTTGACTGATTTAACAGAAATCGCATATGCATATCGCAAGTAGCTCTACTTTTTAAAGCATATTCATGTAACATGGTTCGAATCATGTGTTAATAAACTTATTAATGTTACTTTATTTTTATTTTTAAGTCGAGATTTTTATCCAACGACATTTGAATGACAAATTGAATGGAGATGTTGTCCTTCGCAGGCGAAGATGACAATACTGCATGTGTCTTGCTGGCTGCGAAATATTTCTATTACAACAAAATAATACTAGAATCTGTGGACAATTCAAAACAGCTGTATAATGTAATGTCTGATGTGATGGGTCAAGCAAATGAAAATCCGCTGCCACCCTGTTCAGATGACAAAACCCTTGCAAATAACTTTCTTGATTATTTTAGTTCTAAAGTTTTAAAAATAAGACAAGAGCTTGATAGTAATCAATCTTCTTATGAATTGTATATTCCAAAATCTGATTGTATTAACTCCATGGATAGTTTTAAGTCAATTAGTGATTCTGAGGTTAGGAAAATCATCATGAGTTCTGGATCAACAACATGTCAGTCGGATATCATTCCTACCTCAACATTAAAATCTCTTCTTGATCACCTGCTTCCAGTCATAACTTCTATCATTAACTGTTCTCTTACGACAGGCGTTTTCCCACAATCTTGGAAAATGCTGTTGTTTAGCCCCTATAAAGAGAGAAAGGGCTACCTTTGGAATTTAAAAATTGTTGTCATGTATAAAATCTATCGTTTCTTTTTAAAACCTTAGAAAAGGCTGCACTTCAACAGGTTGTTGATTTTGTCGAAGGCAATTTCTTCTCCCTTCATACTAAAGTGCGTATTGTAAAAATTATGGCGTGGAGACAACGATGCTTTAAATGTACAATGATCTGTTGAATGCAGCTGATAATAAATTTGTTAAAATGGTTGTCATGATTGACCTTAGTGCAGATTTGACACGGTAGATATTTCTATTATTTTATCAATTATGGAATCTTGATTTAACATTAAAACATTTAACATTCCTCTTAATTGGTTTAAATCATATCTTACAAATAGATCTATAACAGTTTCTACACATAATACTTTTTTCTAAAACAGAAACTCTTAATTATGGTGTTCCACAGGGCTCTTGTGCTGGCCCTGTGGTTTTCATCTTATATGTTGCTGCCCTTAATATCATCTTTCAGTCTGATTTTCCCAGTGTAAACACTTTTATGGTTATGCCGATGATCACAAACTTGCATTAATGTATCATGCTAGAAAAAACGAGTGAATTACTGTATTATCTAAAACTGTTTTGGAAAATTGTTTTAACAAGGTTATTACGTGGATGGGAGAACATAAATTAAAATTAAACAGTAAAACAGAAGTTATTATATAAGGAACAGAGCAACAACTTTTAAATTCCACAATTACAGAGTTAAATGTCGGTGATGATACTATCAAATGTGTCTCTTCTGTTCGTAATCTTGGTGTATTCATGGAAAATAATTTAAGTTTTTGATCTTCACATTCGTAAGAAATGCAAAACAGCCAGTAACCATTTACATAATATATGTACGAAAATATTTATCACAGAAAGCTACAGAGACTTTGGTTCATGGCTTTATTCATTCTCATTTGGATTTCTGTAACAGTTTATTTGCTAATATACCAGAATATCAATTAACTCGTCTTCAGACAATACAAAACCGAACGGCAAAATTAGTGGCTAATGTACCATATGATCACCCATCAACTCCTATCTTGAAATCCTTACATTGGCTGTCGTTTCGAGCCCGTATTCAATTCAAAATTTAAGTAACTGTATTTAAATGTCTAAATGAAAGTGCTCCGACATATTTAAAAGAGTTAATCAGCATAAAGAACAATATGTATTACTCCAGATCATCAACCACTTTAACATTAAAAGAAAAAAGAACAAATTCAAAACTGGCAGGTCGATCGTTTGATGTTGTTGGGCATAAATTGTGGAGTGCACTACCTTTTGAAATCAGAAGTCTAACTAGTGAGACCGAGTTCAGGCGCAACCTTAATAAGCATCTTTTTTGGCAACCAAATGTTTCTATGATTTCCCACAAGCCGTTTCTGCTGACAGTGTCAAAAGCCTTCAACAAAAGTGATATAGAGCTTTCTATGCTTACTTTTCTTGCAATTGACCGTCTGCGAATATCATGTCCGCTGTTCCACGTTCAGAACGAAAGTGAAAAGCTTATCACATTAGAAAATTAGCTGATTATAGATTTCATTTTCCATTTCTTGTGAGTATATGAACTCTAAATACGTCTAACCACCTAATAGAATGGACTTACGATATATAAAATTTAAACTTGGTTATATGCGTGATGTATTAAACAAATATTATATTGTCGTTGTATAGTTTCAAAACGAAACGATTTACGTGTACGGATAAGAAAACTTAAATACTAAAATATGTTTATTTAATATTTACTCATTGTTAAATATGGAGTTACTGAAGCATAAACGGTTTATTTGAATGATTTTAAATACATAATTGAATGCGGAAGTTGGTATTCAGACCTTATATGAATTTGTCTTCTTTCCTAACATTATCCATTCAAATTGTCAAAATGTTCGAAAATACTTGTCTAACAAGTTACTAATTTTAAATTTTCTTTAGTATACATCTACATTAATAAATACACGAGTATAAAATAAAATTGATAATTAATAAAATTATAAAACTTGTTTGTGTGGATAAGCTAAATTTCATGACTTATGCAGACTACGAAAAATGTAAAAATATTTACTAAGTTGCTAATATTAGAACAACTACTAATATTATAAAATGAATATAAGGATTAATGTTACTTTGTTTATTATTGTTTGCTGGTACATTAAAGGTAAGACTTGTTTAATTCAATACTTAATTCGTATCATGCTGTTTACTATGATATAACTTTTATTGCATAATAAGTGTGTGTATTACTAGTAGTATATATAATATATCGACTATGTAACGCCTCAATACATCTTCTTTTTTGAAATGGTTTTTAACGTCGTATTCAACACATATTAAGGTTATATATACGACGGCTATCTCTTCCTACTATAAGTTCCCTGAACACTTTTCTATCACCAGTACTAACTGACCTTACCACGAGGCCGACAACTCATGTGTAGGGTATGACCTACCGCGACCGGACTCGAACCTGCGATCTCCGGATTCGAAGTCAGACATGCTAACTACTACGCCACGGCCGCGGCTTGTCTCGATACAAAGGTAAATGTTTGTTTAACTTTATATATTTTATATCATTAAACTACTTGGTAATTTAATGGTTTTGCATCAGATATCTATCATAAATGAACATTTACATTAAACTTTTGTCAATCTTACATTTAGTCATAGATAAATAGTTTTATATTGATGTAATATACATAATATATAAGAAATTACATGCAGTTAATCAGTATGGCCTGACAAAAGTAGATTGATAAATATACTAATTTAGTCAATCGTACGTTCGTTTAGTTCATCATATTTAAATAATATCTATATCGTTCCTTAACTTTTTATTAAAGGGATTAGTAGTTCAACTTCATATTTCCTGATTTTGGAATTACATGTGTGTATATTCTTTATAACTGTGAATGCAACAGACACACTTTTATATAACTTGGCAAAATATTTCTTTATTTTCTCCCATTATTTGGGGTGTTTCCTAACTAGACCCACGTGGGCCAGGTTAGCTAAAAATAGATTTGTGTTAAAATATGCATTTACTGATGAGAAGATGCTAGAGCTTGTTATTGTGCAACATTAGTATAATTCTATTAAAAAGATATCCTAACCGCCTAGGAATGTTGAAAAGACAAGAAGCGACAAATGAAAATGTTAAATTTTAGCAAGAACGACATATAACAAATCTATAAATAGCTTAGTAATTCCCTCAGTATCCTATTTTCGTTTTCAACAATGTGTATGCCACATGTTTTAATTCGCTCAGTTGAATGTTATAGGTGACAAATATTATTAATAAGTGATTTCTTACTACTGTTTTAAAGACTAAACTTGGTTTTATACGTTTGACACAGTCACTTGCCTGTATATCCCTTTAAGTATTGTAAGTATATCGATAATAACATGTGTTATGTTCTGTTTTGTTCTATATATCATACATGAACTGAATAACTCATTTCTGTAAATAAACAATAAGGTTGTCTTAACAATTTCTTGTGAATAACGGTGGCTTAGATATTTCAACTTAATCTTGAATGCGTTAATGTACTAATATTAACTAATAGTAATATTATGCAAAGAAAAAAAGAGAAATATATATAGTCATATGTTAAAGTGATTAGTTTTAAACCTGTTTGTTTTGTTTTGCTTACACCATGTATTTTCCATTTCAGAAAGTCATGGTATTGAACCTTGTCCACCAAGTGTACAGAATAAGGGTAAGTGTGTGATATTTATTGAATCTTAAACCATTTAAATCTGGCATTTGGGTTATACCAAACGTGAGGAAGATAATGTAGACCTAATTGTAACTGGTGTGTAGTATCATTATTACAAGAACAACAATATTTCATTGAACAAAAACATCGAAGTTGGAAAAAGGCATGTTTCAAAATTACACAACATTTTATTTAAATTCTTGTTTTATGTAGCATGACAATAAAACGTGAAAGTAAAGTTTTCTGATGTGCGAAGCAAAACGTAATATTCATTGAACATTAACACATATAGATTTGAACTGTATTTAAACATGTGTATAATGAGACGTATATGTCAAAATTAATTTTCATCAAGCTACATAAGTATGTGATTGTAGTCATTTGAATGATTATCGTAACGTTTCAGAAGTCTTTAACATTATCAACAAATTGTGTTTTTTTTTCATTTCAGTCATCCATATTTGTATTGATAGCGAATTAAACGATATAAACAGAGTGTATGTCAGCACTGGACGGGCACCTCTACATCAAGCTATTGAATGTACATGTATTATCTCACCATCAGTTTCCTCAGAAAATTATACATTATTTGTTCAAAGTGCAAGTGCTATCCATGATGACAATATCGATCTTACGTTTGCATTCAATGATGTGGTATTGAAGGATAAAGACAATTTTGGTATCTATACTAAAATAAATTTAACAGGAGAAACAGTTCTCAAGTATTCATCACCAAACAATGATACTGTCCAAGTGTGTGTTTTAATTGCAGGTAAGTACAATAGTGAGTGATTATTTGAGATTGTTGACCTGATCAGATAGTAGCTGAAGTGTTTGCTGTTGTAACATTCATTGTAGGCATTCGGGATATTTTTCATAATAGTATACAAAATACAAGCAGTCTAGCGACCATCTTTCTATAGGGTAATTAAAGTCTTTGAAGTAAAAATGAATCCTAACAAAATACCATTTTCATGATATTTATATTGATTTACGTGAGAAAAAATGTAGCATTTTGCCATGTAGTATCATCTCTACAAATATACATGTACATAATTCAAATTCGTGGGTGTAAAACAACCACTAAAATATTTCTTGACGACATATATACATATACTGTTTATTATTATAAGTACAAGAGTTGACTCCATAATATAGTCTTGCAGTAAAATGCCATATTTTAGGCAAACCGTGTAACACAACAAAGGAATTTAGTAGAATGCATACCAAAGTACAACACATTTTGATATCTTGGACTTAGATATCAGTTATCATTACCAAATAAATGTAATTATTAACTGTTTTAGTAACCGCTATCAAGTATTATACATGTACTTTTATATTTTCAGCTTTTACAGACCAAGACAAATTTAATATAGAATGCATTGAGAATCTGATCGATAATCCTACTGAGAAGACTACAATCCCGACAACTAGAACATCAAAGACAGATTCTACTGCTGTGACAACGCAAACATCTAAGAAAGACATTTCCATCAAAACTGAACCCTCTACATTGTCTATATCAACTAGTAACCACGATACTAAGAGTTCAACAGAAAGTACTGATATGAGTACAAAGTCACAAACAAACAACAACAATAATAATGAAGACAATACAATATTGTTTGGTAAATAGGAATGCTTATAGTTATAGATAATTCAAATTTATTTACATGTTAATAGCTTTTTTGTATAAATGTAGTACAGGTACAATTAGATTAAGTGTAGTAAGATAATGATGACATGGTACCTTCTCATGTTTGACTTTATTTTCATAAAGTTAATTAAATTTTGTGAGAATGGTTTCTGACTAAATTACAGAAAGGTAGGTATATTCAGGCAAAATTCAGGCTTTACTATCGGCATTTCTATTAGTACAAATGTATTACATCTAAGCATGAGTAGTGTGCAAACACCACCTAGTAATGTAAATGACAAGAGATTTCTAAAGGTAATTATATATTTACCTATTGACAAGCTATATAAAGATTGGGTTCTAGCAAGAGTTAATCTTAGTTCGTTAGTTACTTTTAGAGATAAATTAATATTAATGTATTTAGCTATATTGTTAAACAAGTTCTTACAACTCAGATTAATCACTTTCGAGTCCACTTCCTGATCGTCTAGTCTTGAGCAAGTGGCATAAAATGTCTTGCATGGAAACAACGGGGTAGATTTTATATGGAATTCGAAAAGAAATTGAAGCTAATTATCTGGTAGTTGAATAATTAAAATGCAAGCACATCTACTATGTCCTTAATGGTTTGCTAACGTCGTTGAAACACATTGTATAGACTATATCACGGCGGTCAGCCAACCTACTTTATGTTTCTGGAAAGGCTAACTCACTTAATTAAGCTGTTAACTAGTTACAGGCACATACTTCCGTCGGGACTGACAAGTATCTTACATGATTTAGTTCTACCAAAGCAAAGGTATCAAATCCGCAACGTCTCAGTATGCATTTTGGCTGAGATAGCTGGATTGATACTGAAAATATATAGAGAAAGCACTGTAATAACAGTTAATGTTTATATCATTTTGCTTTCAGCGGCTGGTGGTGGTGGTGTTGCTCTCATCATAATAGTAGTGATTGTAATAGTTTGTTGTCAAAGGTTAGTTTAAGTTTTCTCTTTCTTTGTGAAAGCAACTAAGATGCTTTAATAATAAAGCAACCTCTTATTAGTTGTCTTTTCATACAACAATAAAGTCGCATTTTTCCTTGTTATCTAAAATTATTGTTCTATGATATAACATACAAGTGCTGTCGATGGTGTGAATGGAAACTTTTCCGCTATATGTAATTATTTAGAGCATATTCCAAAGCCTTATAATGCATATTATATTTTGATAAAGTACTTTCTTTCCAGAAAGAGAAAATCTCCACCAAAGGAAGCAACGTCAAACGAAGCCACGTCTAGGGCAGACACAAGACCAGCCAGTTTTTGTGATGGCTCTGATGATGATGATTATGGTATGGTGCTAAATCCATCTTATCAACCTTTCCATGAAGTCCTGCCAAACCAACCACCTCCGAATACTGACAAAATGGAAACAAACTTAACAACCGGAGAAACATCCACATCAGCACCTGTCTATGCCACCCCATTAAAACGTAAAGTCTCCCAAGATACAGCGAATGACATAAATACAACGGTACCAAGCAATGACAACACAAAGAAAAGTGCTACTTGTCAATCAGGGGACGCAAACAATCCTTCCTCAAACTATGACTACCCTAGACGTCACGCTGCACAAGTTGTAACTTCTGACATAGACGACACGTATGATCATACTTTTACTTCCGCTTCCGGTAAATGGACCGGAAATGAGTATAATCGTGTACCGATTAGAAGAAATGAAGATTCGAATGTTCCTGATAATGATACGTATAACGTACTGAAATTATGAATATCCTAATACTAGTATACTGTTTAAGTTTTCAACTTTCAAAACCTGCATACATTGTCACAGTGTCTCATTTATCGTTTGTTTATTATAGTATAGTGTATAATGTAAATAGTTTGTCACATGAATAGTGTTCCAAATGTTGTCAGTAAGAATGATACGTATAACGTACTGAAATTATAGATGGCCGAACAGACTTTGTTTTAACAGTGAAAAAATGTGAACGTTGTCATTAAGCCTCAATTATTTCTTGTTTATATTAAGAGTGTGTGTATTGTAAATATTTAATCACATTAACAGTGTTTCATGTGTTGTCTTCCGGAGGACAGTATGATACAAGTACTTAACAACAACTTAACTTGTGTTCAATAGTATGACAAACCATATATGTCAGTGATTATTATGTTTTACAACATACAATTGTTTTCGCTAACTGATAATTAGTTCCAAAAGTACGTTCACCACTTTCTATATTAACTCTCAATCATAACAGTCGAATTCAGCCAGTGGACCGATTCCACATATGTTGCCATCTGTCCAGTAACTTTTAGAATGTGAGTGATTAGACAATCCACCAACTTTTGTCAGCCATCATTTTTCATATTCAATAAAAATCATTATTTGTTGTAGTATTGTGAATGTAATGTTAGAATATAAAATGCTGAATCATTAAAATAGACTGCATCTTTTGACAAGATTGTTTGGTTCAGTAATCGTTCATTCGGTCAAGTAACAAATTTCATTTTGCTGGACCGAATGTCCAGTGCTGATGAAATTTTGTTGTGAATGCTGGTCTGGCTAAACCATAACTTAGTTGTATTTATTTATCGGCAATTATTTCCAGAAATGTATAAAAGTATACTGCTTCGTGTAGATTGTTTCTAAAAGAAGGGTTTTTAGTGGGGGTCCGCTCAACGTAATGCTCCCGGTGCTTCAATTAAATTTGCGCTGAATATTTCCAGAGGTGTGCTTGAAATGCTGTTTGGTGATGTAAGCAAGAGATGAGCATATTTTTCTTAGTTTTCGAGAGTTTTATACTTTCATTCGAATATGCCGAAACACTATTCGACCTATAATATGTTAAAGAATTATTTCGCAACGCAGCCTTTCGTTTGACTTCGTATAAAACTATACTTCGCAGAAATTCTACGACTCCGGAAACTCTCAACACAAAATTAATCTATACACCGGGCGCATTGTGTTGAGCGATCCTCCACTGGGATTAGATAAATGTGTATCAATATGTACTAGAACACGATGATAATATAGTGCCCCTTAAAATTCTGGACAAATAAATTTTGAGAAAAAAACAACTGATCATGCATACCGCAAAGTAGTGTTACTAAATCTACAGCTTATTTATGTAACCATTTTGAATCATAAACATTATGATGATTCAATTATTATTATTATAGCTTTATTCATGTAACATAGTTGACTAACGAATCCATGCTGATTTTGTAATTTGCTCAGATGAGTAAATGTCCATGGGTAAATATGAATCAGTGTATCTTAAATCGTGATTTTGTTCAAGGACATCTTGATGACAAAATTAATGAACAAATACAATTGAGTTAATTGCTTGAGATAAAAATGTCAGATTTAGTTACAATCAATGCACGATTTATATCTATATTAGCTTCAACTAACTTACGTTTATTTGTTGATAAGTAATAAGTAGCGCGCCGGGATTTGGATTCTCGTGCCCGAGCGGGTGCGGGTTCGAATCCCACCCGGGGAGGTTATACCCTTCCATGAAAGTTTGACAAAAATGTCGATTTTCCTCCATTGATTAGATGATATGGAGAAATTTCCGGCCTTCTGGAAGGGTAGGTGAGTACTGGTTATAGACAATGGTCCAGGAAAGCTAGGTTAGGTGCGATGGACGCCGTAAAAAAGCCTAAATTGTGTTGACACGGCGTTACAGTAACTCCAATAAATAAATAAAATAAATAAATAAATAGATAAGTAAAACACACACTTATTATACTTAAATCAAGAGATCTACAAAGGAAGGATGTACGTGTAGGTCAACGGAAATACATCTTATGTTAATCGATGGATGATTAAATATACCCTTGTTGACAAAATCGAAAAGCTTTATTTATACAAGTGCATGTACGATATTTATATGACTAATGTGTCTAGGTTGTATTCAGATAGTCATCTTTGCGTTGATTTGATACTCCTCGAAATTAAACTATTTCTTTTTCTAAAGCTAAAGACTTAATTCTTTATCCGTATGGGGGACCAGGAAGTAAACTCATGCGATGTTTATCTCAGTTACAATAACTTAATTTATAATATAACTTAAGTTGACTGTGACAATTCCTTTTTTCTTGCATTCATGAATTATGCAATTTAAACATAATGTTAAGTAATTCAATACTTTAGTAGAAAAGAGAATGTAATAATAAGTATTCATTCGTAATAAAACACATAACCCTATCCGGTATTTGCAGTTGATTATTTTACTCACATTAAGGACCTTCTTTTTTGTTGTAGGGGTCAATGGTACCCTATCAGTGACAGACAATTGGGATTTCAATCCAAACTACCTGTTGTGACCCTTAATTTGGTAAAATCGGCAGTTGGTCACATAAAACTTGTGTGGTGGGTTAGTACTGGTACATTTTAGGGACAATAGAAGTTTGTATTTCTTCTCAAATGTATCATTTTAAGGATTTTGTGTTGGAGTCGTTTCGCTAGCTTTTGAGTTGTTGTTTTTGTGTGTGCCACACACCTGTTATTTACAAACAAGATGCTAAAAGTTTGAGGGGTAATTTTAAGCTTAATTAAGCTGCCATAATGTTCAATATGAGTTCTAGTATATGAAATTATAATAATTAACAAGTTCTAGCATTTGTTTTGTACCTTCGAAAGTGGCTTTGATTTGTATATTTTGAAACTAGTTGCTAATGGTCCCTATTATTGCAAAGGGTCAAAAAGTTTACTTTTATTTTTTGTCAGAAGTTAGTTATAGACAATTAAAAATAAGGTTATCCTAATCCAGCAGCGTGTTTAGTTATCTTGAACGATCCAAAACGTTCCGTAACGGAAGTTTCGGAACAACTCATCCCATGGACAACTCAATCCGAGAAAACTCAATCTCCTACTAACGGATTGACTTGTCTCACTTTGAGTTGAGTATTGTAATGGTTGAGTTGTCTTCGGGTTGAGTTTTTCCCGTACTCGTAACGTAAGCTCACAGTAGTTACTGAACACAGTTTGTCAGTGCATATATTTTCAATGATATTTTTTCAATTGATTTACTTATGTAATCACTTATTTTTTTCTGTACAAGTTTTTGCTCATTAGAATTTTGCTCAATTTGTTTGTGTTGGTAAAATAAACCAATGGTCCGGTGTTTGCATAAACACGCTTGTGTAACACAGCCGTCTCTTTATCTAGGTTGCAAACAGCAATTCAAGTCTTCTATTCGATACCAACAAGTTTATTTACAAGTTCCACTATTCAAAATACTATATCAAATTACACGTTAGCAAATTCTTAATACAGCTATCATCTCGCTGCTCGCTAGCTCTCATTCTGTCCCTCTATTCCCTACTCCCTACAACTCTCTGATTTTTTTATACCCTCTACAAGAGCCATGTCGCAATACAAAACATATACTAAGCAAAAGTTATAACGCAAACGGTAATTTTCTTTACAAATTTTTTTGTTTTATATCATACATTGATTTAGTTGCCATCATTTAGTCTCTTGGTATGATCACACATGATAGTGTGTTAAAATTTCTTTAGCTGTTACGCTTGGGTGAACAGGATCGGTAAATCCTGTTTTACTGAGTTTCACGAATCCTGCGCAGCACGTTAGTGTGAACACAAACAAATAAGCTTGCTGAGAACTCTAGAGACCGCGTGACATTGTAGCACTCGTCATCTTGGAAACAAGTCAGTAAATTTGCTAAGTTTGAGCATTGAAAAACGGGGATAGGCCGTTTGACGATTACCCAATTAACAATTACCATCAGCGTGTTCAGTAACTACTGTAAGCTAACGTTCGGATACGGGGAAATCCAATCCGAAGACAACTCAACCCGCAGATAAGTCAGCTCAAAGTTGTGTTATATATATATAAAATTCATGCTTTGACAGTTGAGAAAAAACGAACAATACATACAGTCATGTTTAAGTACTACACTTAAGTACATAGTCTATATCATACACAGTAGTCTCAGTTTAGGTCTTAGTATATTTAGGACTTTAAGAAATAATTTGTTGGTCTATAATAATGGAAATTAGGAGAATTAAAGTTTGTATGTTTATATTTTGTTGGCTTATAGCAGGTAAG
This sequence comes from Mactra quadrangularis, assembly GCA_025267735.1. Lineage (NCBI taxonomy): Eukaryota > Metazoa > Mollusca > Bivalvia > Venerida > Mactridae > Mactra > Mactra quadrangularis. The sequence continues at coordinate 7,768,871 of CM046309.1, forward strand.
AATAGTTTGAAATAATGAGTTTCATAATTTTTAATTTTTCTGATGTAAATTTACATTTTGTGTATACTTTTATCGATTCATTTCATCATTAGATTAATCATATCATGGGTGTTTAATATTTGTTTAAGTTTCCGCCTTTATATATCTTACTGTAAGACGACTTTTACATACATTGTAACCGTTTGTTTTTGACAGAATTGTGGTACATTTAGTTCAGACAAGTATAGTTCAAAATTTGAAGTGACACGTTAATCTTGCAAAAGACTAGTCTAACTTTCAAAACCAGGGAGGAATGAATATTTTCAGAAATATTCTATAATCATAAATTATCGTAGATTGATGTACAGTCCAACTTGTGCTAACGGCCACCTCCGATTAGCGGGCACCTGCGGACAGCGGCCATGCCGATTTCCCCGACCGAAAACGCTCTTAAAAAGGTCGTGAATAACGGCCACCTGTCGACTGCGACCAGCGGCCAGTCAAAACCATCCCCGCGGCCATTTTAGAACTGTGAACAACGGCCAGACGATTGTTTGAAGATAGTCTTTCGTATAAAGGCGATTTCGAAAGCATGCCGCCATTTTTGTTAAAGTAAATCTAAAAACCCGTAATCCGTTTTTTCCGTATTTTTCGTAAACAAACCATCTCGAGTACAATTTTATTTGTTATTATCGAGCTGGGGACAATTTTCTCATCACCTTATTATAAAAATATGATAATGTATCCTTTTATTGTTAAATTTATTTGTAAATCGGGAGTAAATTATGTTATGTGATGACACTTTGTTAATTCGTTTTGAATGTTTAGAGACTCCACTAGGTTTGTTTTTTACACGTATGGCAGTTAGATAAATGTTTGTGACACGCTGTTAATCCCTAAATTCGTTCAACTGTGACCGCTGTATACAGGTAAATTGACAACTGGGATAAGATGTCAGAGTAATGAGAATTTGTAGAGTGCATTAATTTTGTTAATGTTGAGGGCATAGCATAAAATGTAGCTGCAAACAAAACATTACTGATTTCTTTGTTTCAGTCATTCTTTGATTAAAGTCTTGTTTTATTCATTTATAGTCACAACTTCAATAATGATAATGTGAATAATGAATTAAGGTTGAAAACAAACTCATTTTTAATTGTTGATTATTAATTCATGTTAATTATGAACTCTGTCTCTCAAGTCTGACCAAACATGGCCCGTTCGTTCCTCCCTCCGAACAAAGGCCACCTGTGAACAAAGGCCACTTTTCTCTTTTCCCTTGGCCGGCCGTTGTTCACAGGTTGGACTGTATATAAACAAGTGTGTGATATCTACACTTTTTAAAAAGTCGCATATCTTTGTAAATAATGCAGTGATTCAAATATTTATTGATTAATTAAACACTTCACTGGGGCGGATCCAGGTTTTTTTCTATGGGGGGGTTCCGAACTTTTCTACGGGGGGAGGTTCCGAACCTCGAACCACACCCTGACCCTCCCCCGCTGGATCCGCCTATGCTTCAAATGGAGTTTGAATTTAATGTATGACACATTCTCGATCATACTTGAATTGATTGTAAATGTTTAGTTGAAAAGTATTGATCTGGCGCTAAATGAATACTCGGAAGTTTACGAATAAATTAGAACTATAACATCCACCACATTGTAAATAGTTTAAATGTTTAAAACCAATGTTTTGGTATGTTAAATATACATGTATTAATCATTTCATTTAAATGACGGGTATAAACAGAGTTGTTTTGAATTCAAGCGGAAATTATTTAAGTACCTGTTGAATAGTAAATGACTTAAAGTTGTTATCTTTCTTATATTGATATTAAAGTATGCGAGTTAATTTTGACTTCCGGGAGGAAAATATCTTTAGATAATATTAAACCACTGCCTTAAAAATATGTTCTCTCCGGACAATGTCAAAATGTTCCGACTGTGCAACCATAGATATAATCTGATGTAAGTAATCTACTCGAATACTTGCTTATTTTACATCCGACAAGCTCACAGTACATGTCATGTTCAGCTGACCTTTGTTATATTATATCATTCATGACTCAACTTGCAACGAACCGTCCAAATAACACACATGGATAACACGAACATCTTATATATGTATAGCTTGAAAAACGTTTCTAAATTGGGGATTATGAAATTTTGATGATCCGATTAAAATATTTCGTCTAGACGAAAGTCTTGCATTGGTTAGTCAAAACAATTAAAGGTCATCTGAACATGACGGAAGATCTTATGACAGTGACATACAGGATATTTGTTTCCGTAGATTGTAGTAGATTGTGCGCAAATTGTATCCGGAGGTGAGAAAACATTGTTTACCATGCAAACAGAACATTAACAACCTAATCGAGAAGGAAAATTAAATCTGAAATCGCAAATATTAGGGGTTATCTAACACTAGTTCATGACTGTCTTTTTATACCATTTGAGTCTCACATTACACAATATATTAACTTAAGAAGACCCATGGGGTCTATCTAATCAGGGATTTTATATAACAGGGATTTGTAACGATAAGTAAATGTAATAGATTTTCATCAAATTTCACTATCGTCGTTATTATTTCCGCCCGTACGGAAAACAATTATAACAAGTTTAAATAAAGATATTCACATGAAATTTTGTACCAGTACCATTCAAATTAACATAAAGGTTAGAAAAATGTGTCTCTAGTTGAATTTGAGGTAAATTACGCTCACTAACTGTTTCACAAAATAATGCATTGTCCCGCCGATCTGCCATTTTAGTCCAATTTTACATCACCTAAAGTCATATTTTCGGTCAGAATTGCGACATTTTTTGTCAAAAACTTCAGACACATTCACAATTTGCATGGAAGACATGTACAAAAACATAAATCAAGTTTTTAAACTCTGGAATAGTATGTACAGCCTGCTTCAGCCAGTTATAGACAGTGACGATCGTGAAAATTAAAAAAAGCACTTTGTTACAAATCCCTTTTGTATAGAATCCCTGATCTAACCAACAGTTTTAGCAGAACTTACATAGTTACATATGTGAAGACTTAATTATCTCTGTAAGAACTCTCGTATTCTGAAATCGGTTTTAAGAATTCCTCTATGTACGATTTGGAAACATGATTAACGACAATATATGTGATGTAGTTCCCCTGTAAGTCAATATAGTTTTTATTTTGTAAGTTCAAAGTACGGATACGCTTGGTTTTGAACCAGTGAACCTTTTGTTTGCTCATTTATCTGCTTGGTTTCCTTCTACTTACCTTACAGCGCTATGTTGAGTCCTGACAGATTTAGCATTTAAAAACAGTTCAATATTGCAATATGGGATAAATATTTCTATATTTACAATATTTAAATATTGCTCATGGATATCAATTTTAGATGAGAAACCTGTATCGACATTTGAATAAGTATATCACATATACAAGGCAATACAATACAATACAAATATCTTTTTAAGCAATTAAGCACACATGTGTTTTTCTGCCGTCAATTGGCGGCAACAACTATACATACATACATACAATGTACATGTTAATTAATAGTTATGACAATACATCCTAAGGAATATATATAAACAAGCATGTATAAGAATAAAGTATCCTATGAATAATGATACATCATTGAGATGAGTATGAGCACAGAATGTGAATGAAGTTGCTGGCAACTGTCCAACCTGGTACAGTGGTATACTTAAGTATTTATTAACTGTCTGTGGCACACACATTAACCCCGCTTAGTTAAATGCTCACTACAATACTTCTATAGTCACTATCGATAAAAAAGTTTGGAACAACTGATCATGCCTACAACAAGTTATTTTGCAATAATTAAAGCTTATTCATGTTACATAATTAAAAGCATGTGATTTTTGTGCTGATTTTTTATTTTGTTCAGATAACTTTTAGAATCCTATTTTGCGCCAAGGACTTTAAGGGGGTACTGTACATTTGTATATGAAACCATTCAATTTAACTTTATCTTTAACTTAAAACTTTAACTCATTTTTAACTCACGGTGTCCCCTTTTGTCTACAGAATATGATTTTAACAGTGTCCATTTTTGTCCTCTGTGTGATTCTCATACTGTCCCCTCTAAACTTAAGTCAAATCTTTTGTTATACCTCATCCCATACAAGTTCAGTCCAATCTGCGTTTTTATGCATATTTGAGCAATACAATAATGTACTTACGATTTATAAAGTATCGCGTGTTTTATTTAATATTAAATTGTTTATGTCTTTTATATTGTATTATAGACATCAAGTGTCAGAATTTCTGCCCACGGGAATCTGAACCAGGTAGGTCTATATTAAATACATTTGTAAATTAAGAAATTAGGTCATATTTGGCATTAGGCAATAACTTTCTTGGATTGTATTGTACGTTATCTTCATCTTAGAACTAAGTTATGTTTTACTTTATTTACAACTGAATTAACTGTTAACATTAAGTATGTCTTATTTAGGATGAGCAAGAAAATTCAATTAATTCAATTAAGTGAAACGCTTTCAAATTTTGTGACACGCAATATGATTAAGGGTTAACACTGCTAAATTCATTCTTGTAACACGAGGCTGTCAAAATTATCGATCTTAGATTGAGAATTTTAATAACCTCGGGCTACAAAAATGCGTTAAATGAGTTAAAACACTACTAAATTAAATGAGACACCATTCGAAAGAGGGTTTAACACCATTATATTAAGTAAAGGACTTCTAAATTTAATTAGATGTCATTGATATAATTAATATCCTTGTTTCTGAATAAAGTGACAAAATTTGAGCATTTTACTGACTAAAGCTTTGAATGATACCCTCGTGCTAAAACTTTCTGGGCATGATTCATTCAAGCGACCAGATATCATCATGCCCTTCTCTGCTATGTATTAAACTCTAAATATGAATGTTTATTTCATACAGTTGTAGAAATATGCCAGACAGATAAAGCAGAGAACATTCACGTGGTTTATGTGAACAGTGGAAATGTACCTATAAGTCAAGTTATGGAAGATTGTAAGTGTACAATACAAGCATCATCTGATACAGTGTTCGGTTTTAGAATAGTGAACAATGATTTCTTACAGCAAGATATGACATTCAATGTGAATGGAACTGAATTATCACACATGCATATACTGACTATTCCCAGCAATTTCCTTGTGCTAAGTTATTCTAAACTAGAAGAGATGTCTAAAGGTGGAGGTTGTGTAATAATAGGTTCAGGCAAGATTTCAGGTGAGAAAATAATTTTGTTTAATGATGATGATACAACCGTCTAGTTAATAACCTACTCTTATATATGTATATATACAGCGCACTCCAAAAGTCATTGAACAACATCTTGTTTTAGGTTGAACCGATTTACATTTACATTCATATGTCTGTTTTAAGGCAGAAACCTTTTACTTTTTTATTTCCGTTATTATTGTGGTTTCCTTTTTATAACAAAAGTTCAAAAATCTAAAGCGTCCCACCTGTTGCTTTTAGGCTGTATGAAAGGACAATGGTTTTTTACGGTTATTGTCTTTTATAGGTTTTCACTTCCCTCTCTAAATAATAGTAAACTAGCTGACAGTACTTATGATCAGTTTTTCTCGATATTCTGTTTGACCAAATCTTCTGAAAGGAATTGTAATATATTGTTGTTCAAGTTTTGTAACCACAATATTAGACGTACGTTTAGCTTATATTTGCACTACGAACGTTTTCAATAGAAAAGAGCCATTATAAGGCGATTATTTCAAATGAATTTTTCTTGAAATGCACCAGTAATCGTCTCAAATACTGCGTAAATAACTGCATTCCTTCTCACTCATACAGCCGTGGTTTGAGTTGGGCAATTATTAACAACTTAAACACGGATGACACTGTCCTAGTATGTGTATATATTGGAGGTTAGTAAAATAGTCACTGGTCATTTGGTAAGCATATAATGATAGAGGTTATCAAGATTATATCAAGATAAGTTTCATTGGTTATAAAAATACACGTCACAAAATATCTTATTTGAACCGAATACATTTGAATAAGTATTGTTATCATAAAATGTTAAATTGACATTAATTTAATTTTAAGGAGCAGTTTGCTTCGTTGTTCTTAATGAGCTTAAATAGGTAAAACTTACTGACGTTCTGATAGTTGGATAGAAGCTAAAATACACATCTCTTTTTAACTCTCTTTTGACTATGGTATGTGATGATTTGCACATCAGTGCAGTATAAACTAGAGTTCATATATCTTTATTGTAGAACTTACACCACTTTGGTAAAAATGAACACACCCGTAGTACATGTACTACATTTATATTACCTTGTCGACGGCATTAAGTATACAATTTACCATGTGGTATAACCTAACGTCGAGTTCCCAGAATAGTTTCCTGTCCAATATCGGGTGATATCGGATAATGACGACACATCACGTAAGCAGTGTTCTATTGTATTGATATAAAGGATTTGGGATCAGTTAATGTAACACTAAAATTAGTAAAATCTGCTAAAATAGCCTTTCATATCTTTTTATAAATTTTGCCAATGTATTTCCCAGATGCGACTGTCCCGGTCATGTTCAATGTAGAATGCAAGATGTATGAACCACCAACAACACCTACAACAACTGAGAAATCAAGATCAGAAGAAAGTACCGTAATGATCACAAAGTCACAAACAAGCAACAACACTACTGAAGACAACAAAATATTGATTGGTAGATACAATTATATTTGTAGTCAAGAGATACTTATTATATATTATATACCTAATTTACAAGTATTGTGCGTAAAGTTTGACCACGATCTGAACTTTCACATATACATCTAATAATTATCTACACATATTCCGACTAAAATCAATACCACGCATATTCGACACGTAACGTATTCATTATAAATAATTGATTTACTTCGTGTAATCCTCTCGGTCACTGTTTTATAGACACGCATTGTACGCTTTAATATATATAAAAAAATAATCCCTGTGTAATAATACATTCGAGCTTTGACAATATACTCCGATCGGTATCGAGCATTAATTTTACGTTCGTATTCAATGTGATGAATATTCTTGCATAAAGGTCAGATCGGGGTCAAACTTTACGCGCAATACAGTATTTAAGTATAACTATATGTATATCATAATGTTTTTGTGTGATCAGTTTATGGTGAAATGGTACCTCCTCATATTACACTGTATTGTTATTAACTTTGATTAGAATAAGGATTGACTAACTTGCATTCAAATTATTCAGGTAAATTTTAAATATAAAATGAGTACATGTTGTTTTAATGTACACTAATAAAGTAATGATTGTCTAGATAAACAATACATTCTACAATTTAAAACTACGTTTATATAAGACTCTATATAATTAAACTACAATACAAATGTAAAGAACCTTTTGTTTTCTAGATTTTATTGTTCTTATGAATCATGTCAAGATTATTATTGATTCATGGTTTGTATACGAAATAAAGAATAAACTTTGATAAATTCTAACACACATGAATATCACGTCACAATTTAAATATTCTTGTTTAAAATTGTTCGCTTTATTACTTTCAGCGGCCATCGTTAGTGCTATTTCTGGTATTATTCTCACTATTGTAGCCATGGTTACAATAATATATTGTAGAAGGTAAGTTAGTTTTTTTTTTATTAATAATTAATGGGACGACTAAACATGATGGCTCTCAATCATGAATCAACTGATGAAATTTTTACACAATCAGAATTCATTTGAACAGTCTAACATTTACATTTAGTAAAGAAAAAATAATTTCTGTAAACGTATTATTATCCGCACTATTATTAAGGACACTCTTATGTTTTCAATTAATACTTTAACATATTGTCATTTTGAGATACTGTTAATGTATTGATATCTTGAAAATATGTATCAAGTAAAGTACGTTAAATTAAACAAATTGACAGTTCAAATGACTTTCGAACATGATTTTGGCACAAAAAATTGATAACACTAGGATACCATTTCAGTTTTAATTGGATAGCATCAATTATAAATTGACTTTGCACGAGTTAACTGATTGAATCGAGCAACATCTGTCAATGAATTTCATTAATTTAATTATAACTTTTACTTTATTAAAAAAAATCTAGTTAACTCTTCAATATGATTTCATTCTTGTGAAAGGAAGAACTATATAGTTCGAGAAAACATGAGTAAGAACGGTAGACGGAGCGAGTTAGTATAAGATAATAGAATATTTAATTGTTACGTATAAAGTATGTTTTGAAAGTGGAAAGTTTCATTTTAAATATAAAGTTATACAATCACATGTTTTTGTGTTTATTTTGCTATAAAACCATTATGTTGAAATATTAAAGCTGCCCGGCTAGCTCAGTTGGTAGCACCTAAGTCTACTGATCAAGAGGTCGTTGGTTCGATTCCCGGGCGGGGCTTACAACAAACGAACAAACAATAAAATTAAAATGAAGTATATTATGTTTTCAGAAAGATAAAAGCTATGTCCAATAAAGGATCTCAACAAACCAGTTCTTCTATGACCTACCGTGTAGACGATTCCGGCATGCAACAGAATCAAGCTTATGAATCTTTAAATTATGTACAGCCAAATCAAACACCTTATGACACTCTCATGGTATCTCAGGATACAATAAATGACAATACATCCACGACTTTAAACTATGAAAATACGAAAGTGGACATTACATGCAAGAACGTAAGTGCCGACAATTCTGAGCCATACTATAACCTTCCTGGACAATAAGCCACTCATAGTGAAGCTTTTCAAAACGTTGTATCAGTTGACAAAGATACAATAACATATGAAAATACGAAGGTTGACGCTACATGTCATGAAGAAAACATTGATAAATAGACGACACAATGGCACCATTCAATATATAATTTCACTTTGTCTTAATGAGTCGTTTGATGTTGTAAATGAATATTTACTTTGACTGATACAGACGACACCTTTGATCAAACGTTAATTAAGTTGCCAGTAAATAGACGGAATATAAGAACAAAACGTGTACAAAAAAGAGAAACCATTCATATTGAACTTATCATGGTATGTTTCACGTATTGAAATCGATAAAGACAAACACAATGATTCGAGCATGAATACTGTACCACTTGTATAAATTCGTCAGTGTTCATGTACTTTATATCTTGTTTCTTCTAATTTTATTGTATATAATGTTTGTACATGTACATGTATACATTTATTTGATATTCACCATAGACATATTAGTACGTTTATGATATAGATCATTTAATAATTATCACTAGTTGGATCAAGCCACCAATGTGACATTTCTAATAAAATATTAAATGATTTACACCACTAAAAACAATGTTTTGATATTTTTATTATTAATTTGTATGCTAAATTGTGTTATATTTAGGTAAGACTATATCTTATTTCACAAAAAGTTGGATGATAGTTGCCAAACTATTACAAGAAATAGAATTAAACCAAGTTTTTAAAAACGAGTATTTATTAAGAAACTACCCAGTCTAAAACAAATAAAACTGTTATCAGATCTTAATACTGAGTATTTATAAGTTTTAATCAATGTCTGTTTATTTAAATGAGTATAATTAATGGGAATTAATGAGTATAATTACGATTGACTAGTTTGCGTCATTTCGGAGTTGTTCGATAATTTACGTTTGTAGGGGAGACAACCTAGCTCCGTATAGTTATATGATAATGAGCCAGTATGCTTGAATTACGCTTCTTTGTCTTTGTTGATAGGCGTGGAAATATGAATATTTATGAGTCAGAATGGTTTTAAGATGTGTCATGTCTCTGGAACGATAAATCGTTCCAAAAATGATAATTTGTTTAAAGTAAACTAACTATTTAATTCTGGAATATATATATATATAAAGCGAACTACAGAATATCGTCAAAATAAAGTTCGTAACATGTTGTTCACGTAAAATACAAGTGTAAACTATGATATAAAATGTAAATGTAAACTATTTGCTTTATGTTTATAAACTGATAAATATGAAACGTCATAAATTCACTCCATGATACTATGGTACTATATCTCGTTCAGGTACTTTAAACTGTGGTAATAAAACCGTTGAACAAAACTGTGAAAAAAAGTTCTGGTACAAAACTGTTGAATTACAACTGGTATCAAATCTCTGGTACTTAAACTGGTATCAAAAGCTCTGGAACAAAAACTGGTATCAAAAGCTCTGGTACAAAAACTGGTATCAAAAGCTCTGGAAAAAAACTACCACCCTCGAGTATACGATCTTAAAATAGAATTATACTGATACTTACTCAAAGGTCTAAATGGTGACATATCAAGATAATTATATTAATTCATGTTTTAACGCTTTCATGGAAGACAATATTAATCAATAATTTATGCATACATGTACATAAATAATAGAAACAATAATATGAAAACACAAAACATTATAATAGTTTAAATTATGAAAACTATGGAAGCCTTAATCATTGTATGGAGAAATTGCTAAATAGAAATATTATCAAAAAATACTTTATATGACAGATAAATCATTTACCTCGTTATTTCTGGTTTCATGTTTTATATAATATATGAAAATTTTGCTTGTTCTTTCATTGCAAAAAATAGTTTACTGACGCTATGGGATATATAACTCTAATTACTAAACAAAATTCATATAAACAAAGGACATAAATAATGTTAGTTTTCAGTTTATTTTGTTCTCGACATTGTTTTCATGAGCTTTATTGTTGATATGAACAGAAAGTGATAAACTGTTCTAATAACAAGACTTTTAAAAGTGATAACAATTATAATGGTTAATGGAAAAAGACCACACTCATGAGTACATACATTCATTCATACATGCAGGCGTGTATATATATAAATAGACAGAAAAAAAACCAAATCATATATTTGAAAAGTTGACATCATTAATATTAAACTGATTTTATTTGAACTTGTATATTTTATCATTTGTATAGCGATATCAATGTTCGTGTACAAAGTTCTTTTTTTGTTTTTATTATTGTTGATATATGACATTGTATTGTAAATAATTATTTCTTTATCTACATTCATATAGTTGATATTGACTGTTTAGTGATTATCTCTATAGTTGGACATACTAAGCCACCAGTTGATACAAATTTAAGAAAAAAAACAAGTTGCAGCTTTTGGAACCAGTATAAATATTTTGTTTGGCACATAGTGTTTGAGGATATTTTGATGAAGTATTGTATATTTGTCAAGATGTATCTTGAATATGATTCAATAAAGTATACTATACAACAAAGGTTTTGTCTCGTTTAAAGTGTTTTTTAAAGATTTATATATTTGAGCACAGGCAATGTCGAACATAGGAAATAATTGCTATCTATTAAGTTTTGGTATTACCGGTAATGATTTATGTCTGCTAACCACATGCGTATCATCGAAGCTTTAACACGTCTGAGAAACATAAACCAAAAATTATCCTCGAAAGCAATCGACTGTCTTATAAAAATGCTTTTGGTTTTGAGATAAACGAGAAACAGACTCGTGAATCTACTTGTTACTTTGATAAATAATGCTTTGATTTAGCAAATCTCAGACAAAATGCATCACGAAATATCATTGTAACAAATTCGCTTCATCACATATTAAAAATTAATCCTGTGGTTTTCAGACATATTATCTACTTTCTTCCAAGGAGTGTTTTCCTGAAATGGTGATAACTAGTGATAACGAAGATTTTGGTGTATGAAATATTCATTAAAGCTGGTATGGTGAATCAATTGTTATATATATATTTACATGATTATTTAGCTTACATTCTTTAATCATAGAGAAAATGTTGATAAACTTATAACAAACCAATTTACACGAACATTAGTACAAGTCAATTATAACCAAATTTCTTTACAAAGACTCATGAAAGTAGAAGAAAATGTATAAATAATAAACCATATATCTCACTTTTTACAAAAAAATCTTGCGATAAAAATCATCGTATGTCAAAGCAAGAAACATCTATATTGCAGTCGTTTTTTTTTTGCTAAACCCAAATTAAAGAATAATGTAGATTATTGTATACCTTCTGAAATCATTTCATAACTGTGTTTATTATCCTTCTGACTTTGAATTGCAAAAATTTAAATTTGACTTACGATAATTTTTTTCGTAAGAAATTTTATGAAAAGATGTAAATATATGATACACATAATAAAACACATAATAAAACTGTACTAGTATATAAAACAAAGACGCTTGCTGTTTTCCGACAGAAAAATGATATGGTCTGAGTTGTATAGATGAGACCGTATATTATGTTCATAACGTACTTGGAAGGAGACACTAAACAAGTATTGACTAGTAATAGTGGGGTCGATAACTGCAACAATCTTTCACTTGGTGATACAAGCACCAAATTTGACACAGATGACCTGCATGGTCTACCATTTACAAAAAGCACGATTTCCACTTCGAAATTCAAGATGGCCGTCGTTTCTGCGCATGCGCCTGGAAATCAGTATCCCATAGCGACTAAACTTCTTTTTACCGCTTTAAATGTATTATAGGATGATACATTATAGTGTTTATGCATTCTACAAATGTTAACAAGTTAAGACATTGATTTACATCATGTGATATACTTTCAAGGTCAAGGTCATGGTAAAGGTAACATACATGAGAAATTTGTTTCAAACTTTTTGAATCATTTTAATGATCATGTAGGGTTCGAAATGCAAATAGAAAATAGTTATTATTCAAATTAACTTGATAGAATCTTTGACAAATATTTAGGCATAAATAGACATTTACCGTGACATTGACCTTGATTCAAGGAGAATGTTAATACCCCGTAAATACTAATTAAATAATCGAATAATTAGTTTATTTGAGACTATTATTTTGACAATGAAATATGAATACATCTATTGGATTGCCTTCATCAAGTGTTTACTATGTTTATGCTTAATGTTGTCCACATGTTGTGTAGGTCAAAGGTCAATGTCAAATGAGAAGGTATATGTATAAAGTGATTTTATCAGAAATTTAACACGATTCACGAAAATGAAGCAAGGATTCTCATAATCCTTCTTAAAAACTAAAGTTTCAGCAATAATGCGTGATGCACACATACCAGGAAGTCAACAATGAAAGGTCAAGGTCGTATAGATAGTTCAAATATTGTTGTGATAATTATATGAATGCAAACATTACATGGTTTAGTCTGTGTGATAATTTCATTATTTGCACGTGCAAGCACATAAACGAGTTCATGTAAAGCTGACGACTCGATAGCATTTGCATCGCTCATGACATGCCCTCTTGTCACTACAATTGATTAACTGCTGACAACTTTTGGCAATTGGTAAAATGTTGGCCAATAGCTCTTACCATTCGCTATTGTTTTACCAGAGCCAGTCGACTTGATTTTGGCCTTGATAACTATCAATTGACCTAAAATACACGCAGCGTGGAAGACAGAACCTTTGACATGTTGATAGAAAGACGCCCTTGTATGTGGATTTGCATCATAAGATTTCTGTTCTTGGGCAGACAAGTCAAGCTAACGTCGCAACATTGTCTAAAAGACTGTTCTAATCGCACATAATTATGACAAATATCTGAAATGTTTTTAAATCTTGATCCTGTCTGGTAAATATGGACTTAGCTTTTTCAAAGACTGACATAAAATGACTACCAGTTGAATCATGAAAGAACACCATTCTATTAGATTTTTCAGAGCCGTCATTTTGTGTATTGGTAACCTCCTTATTTACTACCCCTGACCAAACTTAAACCAATATTTATCAAATCTGCACATTTTTAGTGATACAAACACGTTTATTTCAACATCATCAGTCACACATGCTTCATTATAACATACTTTGCCTGTTGCTTTATAGTATAAAGTGGATTGAATCTTATCCATCGTGATTACAAGGATTCATTCTATTATAAAACTGATGGATGCATTTGATAGTGAAATCTCACATACTGTCACAACATGACAAAACACATGGTTAGTATTTTTTTAAGATCTAAACCCAATGTAGTTGTCACTACCATGTACAACTTTTGCTAATTGGTGGTAACTTTGTTTTAATTGCTACTCTATGGCGCTCTTTTTTGCATCAAATTGACACTCAAAAACGTCAAAAACTAGATAACACGTGTGCGTCCTTTATATTTTGATTCATACGCATGCACCTTTGTAATCAATCTTTAATAGCATATTATCGAAATGCTCTTAATGCTTTCTAAGAAAAAGAATGTACGAAAAAGAATCCATAAATAAAAAATGCATCGGAAAAAGGTTGATTGTCTGGTATTATGATCGTAGTCTGAAAAGTATTGGTCAGCTGATGTTTCTGACCTGTATAGAGTGTGTTGGTTGTGTGGCTACGAATGACTATTCTGTTAGGCTGCTCGTTGTCTAGCAAATTTTCCAATAGTAATCATTTGATGAAGGAAGTTTTGTGATAATTTGCACTATTGCATTACAAAGATTTATTAATATCAGCTCCATCGTCGAGCAAAGATGGATTAAACCAAAAAAAATCTGAATTTAATATAGAATATTCATTTGAGCTACTAACAATTTTAGGAAGACTTGAACTTTGTATGTGTCTGATAGAGACTGCAGCATTTCTCCAAATCGGTTGTTATAGAAATACATGATGGATTTTGTAGACATTTTCTGCTTTATAGTGAATCTTTTTACTGCTTTACCGTAAAAGCACATTGAGATATGTGATAAAACTATCGGTATATACTTTTAAATATAGATTAAGGAAATCGGTTGGGTACTGACAAAAATGGATATGTAGCTACTGAGACATGTAGTACTTTTTGAATATGTTAAAATGTAGATTTAAACCGTAGTCATGGATGATAACGGATTAATTTTTAATTTGTACTAATTAATACGAATACCACTGAATTTTATTCATAGTAGTCCTGGATCATAATTTCTAAATGTGTGTCAATGGAAAGTATATCCTACATCTAACCCAATAGTTCATTCAGAATTATTTTAATTCCGTGTGGGATGGATACCCTGTTAACATTGGCTCCTCCAAGTCGACTAACGATAGTTATATAATATAAAAAGGAGCTGTTATGATAGCATTTGGGACACTTTAATATAATTTACAGAAACCTGTTTAAGTTTAACGGCACACAAACAAAGAAAGATATCCTGTGCCAAATTGCCAATACAGCAGTAAGCATACTATAAACTGACACTGATCTTCATGCTGAGTATCGCAGCACAGGCGGTCATATATGTAATGTTTTCGATCCGGAACCGTGGCGGATGCATATGTTTCACTGTTGTGATGTCACCAGATGCACTGGTTTTACTTTGAGACATATTCTTATAAATGAGAAATGTTTTGAATCAATTTAATGCAATTAATTTCATCCGAGAATAAGCGTTAGTGTATTAAATTATTTAGCGTCTTATAATGGCCGCCATTTTGAATTGACAGCTATTAAATGGATTTTTTAAAGAATGTTACAAAATTGTTTATTAGTAATGAAATATTGAAATTATTTTGATATATACTTTAATAAAAACAATAAAAAATGCTATTTACTATGAAAAGGACAAAAAATCCTATAATCAGCGGCCATCTTGAAAAAATGGCGGCCATCTTAAATTTGGAGGTGGAAATTGTGCTTTTTGAAAACTACATACTATGAACAACAACTGTACCAAATTTGGTGCTTGTATCACAAAGTGAAAGATTGGCGTGAAAAATGACACTTATCGACCCCACTATAACAAATATCAGTCAATAAAGACACGAGTAAATAGTTCGCGTATAGTATGAGGGTACACACTACGCGCTTAAATATTACAATATAACTTTTGCATCAGTAAAACATACTAGACAAATGCTTAATTTTTCATTGTAAAAAAGAACAATACTTTGATTGCTTTTTTGGGTTTTTTTATACATTGTGTCTTTAACAATGTTTATAGAACATTCCAGAAAATATCGTGCTAGACCATCTATGTACAGAAATAACAAAATATGTTAATTATGTAAAGAATGAATACCAAAAACCAAGGTTTGCACTCACATATCAAAACTACAATGCTGTGTTGCTTGATTATCCAAACAGTATCGCAAGATCAATAGTATAAAGTTTTTGGAGATATTGCCGTTGATGGACGTGCTGGCTTTCAAGAGACTCTGATATTTTACTTTAATGTAAGTTTACCTACTTAGAGTATAGCCAGTAAAGTAAGACCTTGCACAAAATGATAACTAAACAAGACCGGTACGTAAGCCGTCCTGGCAAATGATGTCGGGCCAAACAATTTAACGTGTATAAATGATAAAACAGCAATACTGTATATATCTATTTTATATTTACGTAAATCATTCCTTAGTGTATAGTTATTGAAGCATTAATGATTTATTTATAGTGTTTTCAATACAGAATTAAAAGCGGAAGTTGGTATACAGATGTAACTTGATATTTAATCTTTTCAAACATAATCTATTCATAATTGTCAAAATACATGTAAAATACTTGTCTAACAAGTTTCTAATTCTAAATCTAATTTTCTTAATTGTACATCCCTATTGATAAATGCGGAAGTCCAAAATGTAAAAGATTGTTAAAGTTGTTTCCAGTGGACTAGCTTACTTTTATAAAATATTCAGAATATGAAAATGTATAAATAATATTATTACAAAGTAGTTTCAATCAGAGCGCTTACTTATAATATAAAATGAGTATGAGGATTATTGTCAATGTGTTCATTGTTAGTAGCTGGAACGTTAAAGGTAAGACTTAATTAATTTAACATTGATTTATATATTGCAGTACGTGATAAACATAGATTTTATTATGCAGTTTTATCATAATATAATTATTATATTGTAATGATTGCGTATTATGCAGTGGTATAACGATGGTATATAACAAATTGACAAATAATGCCTCAACAAAGAGGTAGATGTATGATTGATTTATTTATAATAATCAAACTCCACGTTAAACTCTATTATTTTTGAGTCAGGCATTTATAAAAGTACTATATGTTGTCAGATAGGACATGATAAAAATAAAGTTAATACGTATTGCATTCTATAAATCAATTATGTAAACCTTGCATGTTTTGCACAATTAATGTTTGGTGAGGAAATAATGGTCCAAGATAACGTGATGTTCCAATTACAAGTTTCCAACAAAATTCCCTGATCCATTGATTTAATTAAATTATGAACTATAGTTGGACTATTTAGCTTGTTTTCAGGGTCTATCATTTGTTGAAATTGAAAAAATCTATCAAGTGGGTGGGGTAACTAATTATATCAAAATATCCATAAATTCCACTATTATGTAAGTGATGCATCAACTGTTAAGACGTGACAGTGAAAATATAAAAAATACTCAACATATAAGACATTTAGAAAAAAATGAACGTCAGTCCAAACACATAATTAAAGTTCTTTTTTCATAAATCCAAATGATGTCATAGAATGTCCATGTAACATTTTACAATGTCTTAGAGTGAATCACAAAAAAAGTATTTCCAAAATGTAAATTTGATAATTCATCACAACACTCTCATCACATGATTTTATTTTCAGTTTTACCACAGGAGCCCGATGATTTTTCCTTCTTATCACATACATAGAACAAACAATATGAGGGGAAAATTGCACTGGGCTCATGTGATATAAACTGTGAGTTAAAACGTGTAATGATTTAGTACTTTAATTATGTGTTTGGACTGACGTTCGGAAGACTATTTCAAGGTTAAGTTAAATGTTTAAATTTCCTGCTAAATGTCCTATTTGTTGAGTTTTTACATTTTCATTGGCATGTCTATACACTTGAAGTATCACTTACAACATATATCAAACTTATTTGGAATTTATGGATATTTTAATATGTTTAGTTACCCCACCCACTTGATAGATTTTTCAAATTCAAATCCTGATACATCCTTAATATAGATAATTATAGAACATTTCCTAATATATTCATTCATTCCTGTTTGTTGTCAGTTTAACTCATATTTTGTAAAGTGGACATGTCGAGTTAAAGATATTATTTATACTTTAACTTGATTCATTTAAATGTTTATCATGCTTAATTGCTATAAAAACTATTGTTTACCCTATTGTTTACCCTAGCATGTTAACGTTGTAAATTGTACTTCAAGTATGACAAAACCACACGTGCTTCCGTCAATAAAAAAGTGGAGTTTGGTCATGAAATGAATTCTTCGGCAATACCCTGATCTGGTAAGGACAATAATACCCAAGGTGCTTACTTCTGTAAATTTACAATTATGTTGTCTAAAAGACAATTCATTGTATCTATAATATTGAACATTTGACAACGTGTATTTATAGACTTAATTACCAACATATAGCGTATTGGTTGTTTACTGTCCACGTGGCAAGAAATAAGTTATTGCATGAGTTTTATATTTTAAAGAAAAAACAAGTACAACGTAGCAATATTTTACCGTTTTCATCTGTTTTACCATTTCTGTTCAATTTCAGAAAGTCATGGATTGGATCAAAAGTTAATAGTAAGTATATTTCATCGAATCAATCTTAAACAATATAGTTATTAGATTAGGCCGTACATAAACGATCAAGTATGCCTGTGACTGTTGTGTATTATTTATTCTGGAAACTACAATATATTGTTGAATGAAAATCTTCGAGTTTTAAGACAGTTTCAAAGTTGTACTCCTTTTAATTTGGTTCCTTTGTATAAACAATGTTGGAAAAATCTTTTAAGTAAAGTTTTCCTATATGAGAAGCAAAACGTTCTATTTATTAAGAAGTAATAATCGTAGACATGTACTGTATTTAAGCAACATATGTGTATGGTAAGACTTCTAGATAAGCCACCGGACTAGCTCGATGGGTCGTGGGTTCGATATCCGGGGGGATACTTTCGTGGAGTTTGTTCATGAAATGGATTCTACGGCAAAATTCCCTCCAAGCACTGATTCTTAATCATGTAGGACAGTTGTCAGTCACTGACAGTATGTACCTAGTAACTGGTTTACACCAAAATCTACAGATACAGCATTTCTCGGAACAGCGAGTAGGTTGATTGGCCGTCGTGATTTGACTTAAATAATGTGATGCTATCACGTTAAAGCCAATACAAAAAATCTTCCCAGTCATCAAGCTGCATTATTAATTTGAATTTTAGGGTACTAGATATTGACAAACAATTTTTATATCATTTCAGTCATCCACGTATGTTATGATAACAAATTGAATGATCTAACCGCTGTATATGTCAGCGCTGGATATACACCTCTACATCAAGCTATTGAATGTACATGTACTATTACACCATTAGTTTCATCTAATTACTCATTAGCAGTCGAGGGTGTTAGTGAACACCATGATGTAAATAAAATTTTTACGTTTGAATTTAATGCTGTAACTTTTAAGGATAACACAAATTTTAAAGGCTCTTCTAGAGTAGATTTAACAGGAGACACAATTCTCAAATATTCATCACCAAATGATGATACAATCCAAGTGTGTTAAAATATTGCAGGTAAATATCATTGGTAAGCGTTTTACGTGGAGGGTTTTTAAAAGAAAACCTAGTTTATGAAAATGGACATATTAAAACGACGTTTCTAATATAAGTGTAAATAAAGTTTTGAAGTTACAAGAACTTCTAATAAACGCTTTGTGCAATTCCAAAAATACTTCTGATAAAAGTTGATTATCCTATTTTGAAATTGTGACATAAAAAAATCTTTAATACTTATAGTTGGTAACAAATTTGATATACTCAATATTTTTTAATATACACTGCATATTATTGATATAATGGGATTAGAATCAATTGTTAAAACAATAAAGATGTAAATAATTGCTAAATCAATCACTACCACATTTTACAAATATGCTTATTTATCCCAGCATTAACAGATCAGGACTATTTCAATATCGAATGTAGCGGTGTGATTCACGATTCTTCGAACACAACTTTAACCTCGACAACCAGTACATCAACAACTGGGTTTACTCAAGTGATACAAACATCCAAGAAGGACAGTTCTGTTACGACTGAAACAAGAATATCACTAACATCAAATGGAAACCACTATTCAAAGACTGTTAGTTCAACTGATGGTACTGATATAAACACAGTGCCACAAACAAACAACAACACTGTAGAAGACAATTCAACATTGATAGGTACAAACATAAGTTATTTAGTAACGAAGGAATACTTACATATTCTTTAATTTTATTTACATGTACATTGTTTTTATTGCAATGTATAATAAATCACACTTAAATTTTATTCGATGACAATGTCGTTACATAGTACATTTTTGTGTTGAACAATTTAGTATAACATTCTAACTTGCTTTCAGTTCACACGTGTATCACAGAACTAATCATATTTCATTGTTGTAAGTTGTACATTATATTGTTCACTTTCGACTCCATGTACTGGTCCCTTAGTACTAAACTAGAAGGATAAATGTCTTGCTCAAGAAAACAACCTTTATGGGTAAGTTTTTATGGTACTTGAACCAAGGCGGAGCTGGTTATTTTATTGTTGTAAGTTGTAAGTATATTACTTTCAGCGGCTGTTATTGGTGCTATTTCTGGCATGGTTTTCACTATTCTAGTAGTGGTCACAATAATGTATTTTAAAAGGTACGTCAATTTGTCATTTAAGTGCATTTAAATATTTAAAGCAAATAGAAACATCATAATAATAGTTATTCATTTAAGCTCTTAATCAGTAGATAATGATGTATAAAATTTTTAATTAAACACATACATGAATTATACTACGTTTTTAGGAAGAGAAGATCTATGTCAAATGAAGGCTCTCAACCAATCAGTTTTTCTACAATCAACCTTGGTGACAATCCTGGCATGCAGCAGAATCAAGCTTATGAATATTTAAATGATGTTCAACAATACCAAACGCCCTATAAACTCTCGTGGTATCTCAGGATATACTAAATGACAATACATCCCCGACTTTAAACTATGAAAATATGAGAGTAGACATTTTATGCAACGAAGACAATTCTGAGTCATACTATAACCTTCCTAGACATGACACAGCACAAAGTGAAGACTTAGAAAACGTTGAATCAGTTGACAATGATGTAATAACATATGAAAATACAGACGTTAGCGCTACAGGCTTTAAAGAAAACTTCGATAAATAGACGACACTATGAGACTATTCAATATATAACTTTACTATGTCATAAAGAAACGTTCAGTATTGTAAATAGAAAGTCATTTTGACTGATATAGGCAAAATATTTGATTAAACGTATCCTTAGTTGCCGGTAAATAGACTGGAAATAAAGAAAGAGAAACTATGTATATTGAACTTATCATGGGACATTTCA
This sequence comes from Mactra quadrangularis, assembly GCA_025267735.1. NCBI lineage: Eukaryota > Metazoa > Mollusca > Bivalvia > Venerida > Mactridae > Mactra > Mactra quadrangularis. Next base: position 7,790,227 of record CM046309.1, read on the forward strand.
TGTGCTGAAAAAATTGATAAAGACAAACACAATATTCGAGCATGAATAATGAACTACTTGTATAACTTCGTCAGTGTTCATGTACTCTGTATCTTATTTCTTCTAATTTTATTGTACATATTTTTTTCATGCACATACATGTACATACATTTATAATATTACTAGTTGGACATATCAAGCCACAAATGTGACATTTCTAATGAAAAGTTAAATGACTATGTGTTTATTGCCCTGTAAAGTAGCAAATTCACTGTACAATACTGCACACTCTTTTTAATAAAACAGAAAACAGAAATATGTTTTAGGGCTTATAACACTTATTGTAACTAGGGCCAATCATAAAATTTCTGCGCTCTGATTGGTTACCACACAGGGCAATATCAGTTAACATTATTGCATCAAATGGCGGCCATGTTGTTTGTTGATGGAGTTCAAACCCAATTTATAGTTGATTCTTCCCGCAGATATCTGTAGCAGTCATAATGTGCTTCTTAACGAAAAGGTTGGCAAGAACAAATGAGATAGACAAAAACAGGAAAAGTTGCAAGGTGAGTCTTTCCACGTACGTTATTAAGTAAAGTAGTTCAAATGACATTAAATAAAAAGTAAAAAAAGAATCTGGTTGTCGCTTTAAATTAGAGATGCATGGATATTTAGCAACTACAAAATGCTGTTGTTAGCCAAAATTATATCATATGATCAATGGTTAGTACAGAGCCCCTAAAGTGACATTTCTAAATACTTTTTTTATTATCCAAATATTTCGTTTAAACGTAATATTATTTCGTTTATTCGAAATACTATTTCGATTTAACGAAATCATATTACGTTTTTTTCAAAATAATTATTTCGATTTAACGAAATAATATTATTTCGTTTTTTCGAAATAATTATTACGTTTTTCGAAATAATTATTTCGAAAAAACGAAATAATCATTTCGAATAAACGAAATATTATTTTGTTTAATCGAAATAATATTACGTTTAAACGAAATAATATTTTGATAAAACGAAATAATTATTTCGAAAAAACGAAATAATAATATTTCGAACAAACGAAATAATAATATTTCGAAAAATCGAAAAATCGAAATAATACATATTCATACGAAATAATATTACGTTTAAACGATATAATATAACGAAATAATATTTCGATAAAACGAAATAATTATTTAAAAAAAAACGTAATAATTATTTCGAAAAAACGAAATAATATTGTTTCGTTAAATCGAAATAATTATTTATAAAAAACGAAATAATATTACGTTTAAACGAAATAGTTGTGAAAATAAAAAAAGTATTTCAAAATGTCACTTTAGGGGGAGCGGTTAGCTATTAATTGATGCCAAAATCTCCCTGGAGTATTTGTATCCTAACTGTGCAAAGATTATAAAAACGATATGACAATTTATCAGCTGGTTTGACAGATCACTTACATTATAAGTTGAGAATTTATGAGTTATTTGATATATATTTAACATGATCTCATTTTGTATGCTACTAACATAAGCTACATTCATTGACACCATAGGCTTATTAAGATAGACCGGACGCGTTACTTTTAGCCAATGCTCAATTGGCCGCCATATTGAAAGGCACAACTCGACGCGCTTCCCTACTTACGATATGTAAACGTACGGGAAACTGTTAACATTTTATTGTTTTCGATCGCACTTATTGTTGCGCTGTTGTGTTTTTTGTTCAAAAAACTGATTCCTCTGACTAATATTAGTTGGCAATGATTTATCAATTTAATTTATAGATATTTGGAGAACGTTTAAGAGCTTAGTTTAGCCGTGACATTCCTCTCAAATAAAAACCGATGAGCTTATTGACAAATGGCAAATATTGTTCTGCTTACTTGATTTAATTACTTGATTGAATTTTTTAGTCTTTAAGATGATATTTTCTTATCTTCTTCAACGTATCGGCCTTTTATATCAATATCTAGGTAGCTGTTTGTCGACATGTACGTTGTACTTGCTTTTTAGTCAATTAATGAATACGATTACTCTAAAAAATACTTATGTTCATAAAGGGGTTATTATCGTCGTAATTTCGCTGCATGTATATTATAAGTAAAATTTATCTACGGAAGCTGTGTTGACCTTATAGTTAACCATTGATTTTATGCCTGCATGTTCAAGTGTTTATAATTCAAGGGCGGTTCCAGGATTTTTTTCCAAGGGGTTCATCTTTTTGAAAGGGGGTCCAAACTTAAGAACGAGAACCACATTATACATTTTGTAGATTAATGCAACATATTTATAATAAAAACTACATAACCATTAAATCTGTGTTAAGCACGGAGAAAAACTGCTTCATGCTTTTTTAAAATGTCAATAAATGCACTAATGGCGGAGAAACAAAAAGACGAAGATACGACAAGCTATGGATTTGTCATGTTTCGTCCTTATCGTATCTTTCGCCGCGAAGACACGAATACTACATGACATAAATAAGCCACCATACACATAAGTATTTATACATGCATACCTTCCACAGGACTGACAACTTCTAAATATTTTATCGGTCGTTTGCGTTAAAGCTGGACCCCTAAAATCATGAAATATCTCAATAACTGTCGGATGGAATAAACTAAAATTTTGTATGTGATCATAACTAGCATTTTCCTTCTCAAATCCAAAAATTAAGTATTTTTCTTTAATTACATAATATACTTCCTTTAGACATGCAATGCAAATTTTGAAGCCAAAAAGCGACTTTTGCTGTATGGGTATGTACCATAATCAGAACAGCCACATAACAGTAGATACAAAATAATAGCTTAATATGAGGCCAGGCAAGAAATTTTATTTGATAACAAAGTATAACAGTATAATTATACAAACTCAAATATCATCATCAATGTCGTCTGTATCGTCAAAATCTATACATATTCTACACGTACGATTTTAAAGACGGGCCTCTGCTTTACAATTCAGTAGACCGTCGAGTGTTTATTTAAGCGACATTTGTATAAGTACACTGGAAGTATGACAATGTAATAATCAGAACAGAATATTTTACCTCCCGCCGGATTTTTGATAAAAAAGTTCAAATTATTTTTAATTGTACCTTATGGAAAACTTTTTTATTTATCTATTAAAAAATCTGAAAATCTTAATCCTAGAAGGAAAAATTGAAATAAGATTGTATTAAAATTTTTAGCAAAATCGCTGTTATAGTTTAAAAGACATTTACGGCAAATAGTGGTCCAGCAGTAACACAAACGACCTATACCTTATGAATGGATTAAATCAACATTTCGTCTAATGTTCGTACATCTGTTGCAATCGAAACATCCACTTTCAAGTAGTTTAGTATCACAATTAACTAAAGAAGATATATACTAATGCCAATAATTCCTTTTCATCTTTCAGTTGACTTGCCATTAACTCGATGCTTAAAGGCTAAACCTCTGGATTCAGCTGTTAAGTACTAGGGGCACACTTGTGTCATTGACTGACTACTGCCCTACATGGTTTAGAATCAGTGATAGAAACAAGAATGTCTAAGATATTATTTCATGACCAAGCTACTCGAAAGTAAGCCCCGTCTGGGAATAGAGCCTATGGCCACTCGATCAGTAGACTTGTGGGCTACTGACTGAGATAGCTGAAAGGGATTCATTACTATACCTAGCAACCACAGCTTTGTATATTAGCTTATCAGTTTAAGAAGTAAAATTAAAGTGACAATAATGATTATGAATTATTACAGTTTATTTGTTGTTATACTTAAAAGATATACATACACAAAATCTATTTATAAACCACAGTGTCAAATGTATCCAACATTTAGTGGAGTTCGGTCCTCTCCACAGAATTTTCAAGTACATGTAAATAAGAAATTATGTCATAGGATTACAAACGGATACTTTTTGAGTTCACCATCTTTCTCTCCTTTAGAAAGAACACTAAGCTAAAACCACATAACTTATGTATCAAAGACTCACAAAAATGTCAGAACAGAATCTTGATAAATTTGTTGAGTCGGCATGTGAAACATTAAGCACTTATTAAAAAATAATTCTAAGAATGCAGTATGACTGTTCTCTTTACAAAATATTTCTGTAATTTGCAAGCGGTATCACTACATCTAGACAGCGGCACAAACATAAGGCAGAAACAAAATGTAAAATATGATATTTTTTCATTGTATTTGCATTTAAAATTTTACTATTCTTCTTTGTTTCTCTGTGTGTTGTTAAGACATTTCATTTTCTGACAAACTGGTTATAGGCCCTACAGGTGTTATGAATGGCTTATGAAAATATATAATGTTGTTATTAAAGCAAATTATTTTCAATTTTGAGGACATGTAATAAATTATGTCAAGTTTTCAATAATAATCATTATCTTACCTCGTACAGAATACTCGTTTTTCATTGGCCGAGAGCGGTCACGTGCTGACCATGTATTATCCCAAAATAGGTCAGTAGATTCTAATATCCAGTCAGTAACAAAATTTATAAATGATAGCGCTGACGAAACCTTATTTTTAATTCAGATGGGGGTACTCGGTAAGATAAATTCGTTACACAGTCTGTTACTGACCGGATACGGTGTGATACCGGGTCAGTGAATAAATATTGGGCTACGCTCTCACCCAATATTAATTTACTGACCCGGTATCACACCGTATCCGGTCAGTAACTGACTGTGTAACTAATAATATTCATTCAAATCCATACATGCCAATTTGACAAGCATGAATAAAGTGTTATTTTTGCATACAAAATAAAATGTTTATATTTAAGTACTAATCCTTAAGATTTATTTACTACACCATTCATCCAGTATTCATTTAACAAATAACCACCACTAAATTCATTAATGTTACATATATACACATACTTCTAACAATATTAAAGGTATGAGACCAAGACTGCTCTTCTACACAAAAGACTAAACAGATTTACTATTCAGTTATCAGTATACTAAAACCTAAAGTCTGCCTCCATATTCAGCCATCTTTTAACAATTTGTATGATCAAAATCATTGAAATCATTCAAGCTGATGGCCCTAGTAGTAAATATTTTCACCTGAATAGAGTTGAATAACTGTAGGTAAATTTCATGCTCAAGGAAATAAGCAGTGCCCCTTGAGGCATTATGATGAAATTAAACAATTCTTCTAATAATTGATTAAAATCTTCTATTTAGACAGTGCAGATGGCCTTGTAATTAGACATCAAACTTTACAAGATATAAAAAATACAATTAATACATAATTTGTACAACAAATGCAACATTCACCTTGCCATAAAATGTTTTATTCTTTCTTCCCATACAATAAGTATTCATTACAAAACTAGTACATAATCATTTGTTCTACTTACAACTGTTTTTTTTTTCACTCAAAAAGATCATACAGAAACAACCTGTAAAGAAAAAAAAATGTACATCAATTCATGTATAAATTGATCTCAATACTCTTCACTTAACCAAGATTTTCTTGTATTGAGGATTAACTTAGTGTCTACACAGTTCATTTCACAGCTGCCCCTGGACCCCAACCAGACGCAATTCCTGGAGCTTTACCAACTGTGCCTCAGACCAGCCAAGTGGATACATTGAGAAAAAATATATTATTTTCCTAAGATTATAAAGAACAAAATATCAAATTTTCAATGAACAAGAAGCAGATGATTCATATGAATTATCCTTCCTGGGAGATAAGGAAAATAAAGATAAAAGAAGATGAAAATAGGAAGACAACCAATAAAATGAAGCAGTTCTAAGTAGTTAAAGATAATATGTGTTCCCTTATAAAATGTTTGTTTGTTTGTTTGTTTGTTTGTTTGTTTGTTTGTTTGTTTGTTTGTTTGTTTGTTTGTTTGTTTGTTTGTTTGTTTGTTTGTTTGTTTGTTTGTTTGTTTGTTTGTTTGTTTGTTTGTTTGTTTGTTTGTTTTGCAAACCTTTTAAATATTGCAGTATTCATAAATACCATGCATATGACTCTCATTAGATTGTAAACTGGCCTTTAGAGAAACTTGGGCTGCTAAGAAGATGACTTTGCTTCTATAAAACATATCAAATTATAAAATATGTTAAAACAAACTTAGAAAAAAGGGATTACTTCAAAGAAACAACCATTTATGAATTTTCATCAAATTATCTTTACATCTTAAATACTAACCATAATAAACATGTGTCAATGTCACAAATATGCTTTATTTAGAATTGTAAAGTTTATCTCTAAACCTAAATACTGGTTCACGCTGAGTAAACCTAAATAAAATAATGATGCAGGCGATTCAGTTCTATTTTTCAAGATAAATCCAATTTTCAAATATGGGCGAAGCGTCTAGCAAATGTATAGACTGTCATTTAAACAACAAACCCAATTATACCAGAGTTTAAGTTAGGTACGAGTTACAATTGGCACTCATTCATAATTTTTTTCTACCTGTATATAGTGTATTCACAGCTAATGATGTGGATGAAGCACGTTTTGTACAATAATAAGACCTAGAAAAAAGTACTTACTATTGAAAATGATCCCTCTGGACTTAGTGTCCCTGTCTTTCCTATCATAGCAATGAATAACGAAGAACTAGTGGCCAAAAAAGATGGTTTGCTTCGCACGTCAAATGTATTTGCACTAGTGGTTGCCATTTTTATTGAGCTGACTGTGCCTCCCAATATGGCGGACAACTGTACCATGACGTCATGCGTAAAGTCAATAGTGTAGCCGGTCTATCTATTTATATGTCTATGATTGACACAAATTTAAGTATTCAAACATTGGGGTTACAATTCAATGCACGAATTTATTCAATATTGCTCTAGTTAAATCACGGCCATCTTTTTTTTAAATTTGTTTGTCTTCAACAATCCCAAACAAGCTCATGTAACATCGTACAGTTGGTGAAAAACACTTTAACCAACCTTTCACCCGACACTGTTGTGTACTTAAAATCAAAAAAACAAAAAAATAGACAAAACTTAAGTGATTATCCAAAGTACATTTAAGTACTATAAAGTATGTAATACACCAATCTTAAAGTTCTAGGATTCACAATACAGTGTCGTTTTAAACGTTTTGTTTCAGATGAGTTATAACTCATATCGACCTAAAATGTAAAGATTCGTGGTGTTATTTCCCTTTGTATAAGAATAGGAGGGGATTTACCTAATAAAACCGGTACATTGAAAAATCGATAGTAGAGGTCAATGTCAAACAAATAAAAATGGCTACCAAAGTGAGTTTCATGTCAGAGGAATATTTTGACTTTATATGTACCCATTGTGACAGCAATGGAAAGATTGTTGAAGCTGTACGTTATTGTGTTGAGTGTTGTGGTTATTGTTGCCAAACATGTACGGATATACACACAACAATCCTGATGTTAAAGGATCACAATCTATTGGATACAAGCCATGGAAACCAAGCAAGTAATCAACCAACAAGGTTACCAGAGTTTTCTACTGAGCGATGTGACCAACATAAAGGGAAAGTTGTTGATATGTACTGCGAGAACCATAATGAAGTGGGATGTTGTATTTGCATATCTGCACATCATAAGTAAGTAAATAAAGTATATTGTTTTATCTACAGTTATCATTTTTACTTGATTAGTATATTTTGTATGTAAACACTTCATTTACTTAAAGTTTTTGGCGTTTAAACGTTCGTCCTAATGTATATTTACATGTATTTATTATTCATAATTCAGGGGTTAAATTAAATTTGCAAATTATGACTAGTGTCCATTTTTCCCAACTGTCAAAGTTTGAATAATTTCACGGTGATTGAATACACACTATCGCAATATCACGAGTGTTTGACAAAGAACACGAAGTCAACGTGAAATTATTCATGTTTTACCATTTGAAAAAAAGACTTTACACTTTACTTCTTAGTCTTCTTTGAGACCTCAAATTAATTTACTAAAGATGTATCGAAATATTTAATACCTTTATGTTATACAGTTTCTAAAACTAGATACGGGTTTAAAAGCTACGATCAATAAATCAGCTAAGTTCGATAAGTTAAAAGCGTCATAGATATCACATTTAAATGCTATTCAGTACTTTTATGTTTAAATGTATCTTAAGTATCGTCTAAATGTATGATGGCGATGGCTTGCTATATCCCTTATTATAGAACAATGTTGGTTTTAACAAAGTCAGGAAATGAATATTTTATATTCTTGTATTATATATCTGCTCTTTAAAATGATAATGTAAGAGCAAGATCAACACAATCAGACTAAAATGATGACAATTAAGTCACTCAGTTCGACAGCCGAGCAAAATGCTGCCAATATTATGTTTTTACGCTTTACCAATTGCTAACAAAATAAGAATACCCATGCTAGCATGCATTCATAAAACATTAAAAAAATTGGTAAGGTCACTTTGCACAAACATTGACGCTAATTGCTGATTAATAATACAAATTGTATTTTTTTTTTAATTTCTATATTTGTAGGTCTTGCCCTGAGAAAAGTATATATTCTGTACCAGACCTAATTGACGAGTTGTTTGAACTCGGAGATTGCAAACAGATACAAAGTCGTCTTACAGATGTGATGGGTTTCACTAGGTGATCTTGGAAAATCTAAGAATGATAAACTTCAAGCTTTGGAAGTTCCGAAAACAGAAGAAATAGAGAAGGTCATGAATTTCCAGAAAACTCTTGAGGCCATGATAAGAAAAGCTGGTGAAGCTTCAAGAAATGAAATTGAAAATAAATACAAAGAATTAGAGAGAGAAATTCGTGAAGAGATGTTGCAGGATGTTGAAGATGCTAAGGATAGTCTTAAAGAGTCTGATGATAAATTGAAAAAGGCAGAGAGTAACAGAGCGCAACGGTTTGTTTGTTGCAAGATAGCTGAAAAGAGGATGAAGGAAGCAGACAGGTGTATATCCAAACAGACAAGAAGAACCAATGGAGGACTTGTATTCACACCAAATCACTCACTGATGAAATATCTTAGAGGTTTACAATGTATTGGTGTGGTAGGTGTAAATACAGAGAAGAAAACTGACCTGTATAAAATATCAGGAAGTAAAGATATTAATATCAAGCTGATGGAAGATTCCAAACAATGTTATTCTGTTGGCTGTTGTCTAACCTTTGATAATCAACTTTTAGTAACTGATAACAATAACTACAAACTAAAACTGATTGATACAAATACAATGACAGTAATAGATAATTGTGAACTACAAAATTTACCGTTTGGTGTATGTTGTATCAGTGACCACGAGGCTGCTGTAGCATGTGGTGGGTCCAGGAAGATTCAGTTTGTTACCTATGATAAGAAGATGACGCCTACAAGACAAATCCAAACATCTCACTGTTGTTATGGTATTACTACAAAAGATGATCAGCTATATGTGACAGATATTAAATCTTCAGTGCATATCTATGATACTACTGGTAACATGTTGAAAAGTATATCACATGACGCTGCTGGAAAGACACTACATACTCAAAGTAGTCATCTTACTTTCAATGAGTATAAGGACAGACTGTATGTTAGTACTTGGCTGAAAGGTATTTTAAATTTTAATACGGCAGGAAATTATCACTCAACATTCAATGATAGAGATGTGTCAAGTGCAGATGGTATATGTGTTGATGGAAGACAGAACATATTTGTTATTGGACGTCGCTCTTTTAATGTGGTACAGTTTAATGAAGATGGAGAGATGATTGGTGTCGTCATAAAACAACTAGATGGATTACATCAACGTCCACGTTCAGTATGTTTTCATAGTGAACTGAACAGATTGTTTGTTACTATGGAGAACAGTGATGTTGTAAAAATGTTTGAACTGAAATGATAGAATGTATTTAAAACATTTGAATTGACCGATACTAGCAATAAGTTACTATAGCTAAACTGGTAGTGTTGAAGTATATTCTGGCGATGATGGGTTTATTGTGTCGTAATACATTATACTGTAGACTGTATGACAATATATTATGATCTACACATGTTATTAGTATCCACAATGATAACAGTTACCAAATTATAGTATTATGTTATGCATCTTTAACAAATGTATTAATCATTATAAACAGGTATAATGCTCTCTCTTGTTTTATTTAGTATATAAAAATTACAGTATTGATCAAATATTAATTACAGTGATATTTAACTTGAAAAATTGGTACCGTTTCACTTCTATACATTGGGTCTATTGATTTATTTTTAAGTAAAGAACTGGTCGACATTGTTTAAGTTCAATTTATCTAAGGTATGGTATGGTTCACAACCAACCATATTATTGTTATTGTTTTGTTAGATGTAAGCATTTTATTCAAGATTTAATTCCAGTTAACAATTTTAGATCAAATTGATTCGTGGTGCAAATATTTTAGATTCAGATTCTCTATTTTTTAAAATCAACTTCTCTCTAAAGAAGACTGTCGAGTCAATTTTTTTATTCTTTAACAAGTCAAACATCGATTATGTTTAATGTGTGATACTTCCATGCGATTTTCACCAAAATTCAAATAGTTGAAATTTGAACTTGTTTAAACAAATACTACTATAAGTCATAGACTTCTTACCGCACATGATTGTAGTTTAAATTTACGTAGATAATATTACACATAAAAATATAGTGAATGATACATGCCATTAAATAAGCATAGGCAATATACCAATACTATGAAACTTTACTATTTAAGTTCTCAATGGCATAAAATCGCTTAGTCATATAAAGGAAAGTCGTTTCCACCGATACAGGCGACATATATGCTCTTCCTTTTACATCTTTTCTCAATAAATAGACCGGAAAGAAACAAATCATATATTTGAAAGGTTGACATCATCAATATTAAACTGATTTTATGCAAACTTGTATTTATATCATAAGAATAACCGCAGCAATAATATTCGTGTACATTGTTTTTTTTCTTATTCTTGTTTATATTTGAAATTGTATTGTACATATTTTTTCTTTATCTCTATTCATTTATTTTTTATTGATTATTAAATGATTATCACTATAGTTGGACATTCTAAGTCCCCAGTTTATACAAATTTAAGAAATAAACGTATTGCACTTTGGAATAGATATGACAGTATAAATATTTTGTTTGGTACATAGTGTTTGAGGGTATTTCAATGAATTATTGTATATTTGTCAATATGTATCTTGAAATATAATTCAATAAATTATACTATAAAACAAAGGTTTTGTCTCGTTTAATTTTTGTAGTTTTTACAAACAGTTATACAATTGAGCACAGACAGTGTGAAACAAAGAAAATGGTTGCCATCCAATAGTTTTGAATATTACCGGTTATGATGTATGTCTGCTAAACACATGCGTATTATCAAAACTTTAAAACGCATAAGAAATATATTAAATGGTTTTGGAAGCAATTGACTGTCTGATAAAAGTGCTTAAGGTTTCGAGATGAACCAGAAACAGACTTTAGCATCTACTTGTTACTTTGATAAATAAGGCTTTGATTTAGCAAATCTCAGACAATAGGCATCACGAAAGATTAAAATTCCATTGCGCCATAATGCATGTGATCATGTTTTAGTGATTATGTCGATGTAACAAATTTGCTTTATCACATAATTTTTGAATTATTCCTGTGGTTTTCGGACATATTGTCGACTTTCTTACAAGGAATGTGTTTTTCCTGAATGGTGATAACTAGTGACAACGAAGATTCTGGTGCATGAAATGTTCAGTAAAGCTGGCATGTTGAATCAATTGTTATATATATATTACATGATTATTCAGCCTACATTCTTCAATTATAGAAACATTGTAGATAAACATATAATGAAACCAATTTACATGAACATATTTACAAGTCAATTAGGAGAAACATTCTTTTTTAATAATCTATAAAGGGGATTTAAGATATTTTTATTATTAAACGAAAAATCTTAAGATGCTTGAGTAAAATGTACAGTTTGTTTTGTCCTAATACGATTTTCTAAATTGAGTCTTAATCAATGTATATAGACCATTCCGAAGAATATAGTGCTAGGCCAATGGTAAAAAGAAATAACGAGTTAAGTTGTTTTTTTTTGTAAAAGATATCATAGACCGAAGTTGACAAGGATATATCAAACTACAAAACTGTAGCGTGTTCAGTAACCTTGAACGTTCCAAAACGTTTCGTAACGGAAGTGTCAGAACAACTCAACCCATAGACGACTCAACCCGAGACAACTCAATCTCCTACTAACGGATTGAGTTGTCCCATCTTTGAGTTAAGTTTTGCACGGGTTGAGTTGTCTCCGGGTTTAGTTCTCCTGTACCCGTAACGTTAGCTAACAGTAGTTACTGAACATGGGGCTGAGCTACTTGTTAACCAAACATAATCACAAGATAAATATTTTTGGAGTGATGATTGCTTATGATGGACGTCATGGCCATCATGGCCCTAAATCGCCCACCTGACCAAGTTTGACATGGATTTGAACAATCTCATTAGAGGTCCAATGGACAAAACTACATAGCAAATACCTAAGTTGTATGACCTAGTGTTTGACCCTAGGTGACCCATGGTCGAACTCATCCAAGCAATTCCCTAGACAAACATCATGACAAAGTTTGATAACAATAACAGAACGTGACATCTAGAATGTTTACAAGGTTTTTCCATTTTGACCCCAGGTTACCCATGCTCAAACTCGTCCAAGCAATTACTTAGACAAACATCCTGACCAAGTTTGAGGACAATTGAGTACAGAATTTGACAACTAGAATGTGCACAAGGTTTTCATATTTAGGTTGTTTGGCCAAGTTTTTGATCCCGGGGGAATTCATCCGAGCAATTACCCAGACAAACATCCAGACCAAGTGTGATGACAATTGAGCAAACACTGCAACCACTGGAGTGTTCAATTTGTTTTTAAATATTTGGGCTGTGGACCTAGTTTTTGATCCCAGGTAATCCATATTTAAACTCAACCGAGCAATTACCTAGACAAACATCCTAACAAAGTTGGATAACAATCGAATGCAGAATATGACAACTAAAGTGTTCACAAGGTGTTTACGTATTTTGGCTGTGTGACCTAGTTTTTGACTCCATGGTGACCCAAGTTGGAACTCTTCACAGCAATTACCTAGACAAACATTCTGACCAAGTTTGAGGACAATTGAGTACATAATTTGACTACTAGAATGTTTACAAGGCTTTTTCATTTGGTTTTTTTGGCCTAGTTTTTGATCCCAGGGGACCCATGTTCGAACACATCCGAGCAATTACCTAGACAAACATCCAGACAAAGTGTGACGACAATTCAGCCAAAACTGCAACCACTGGAGTGTTCACAAGGTTTTTATATATTTTGGCTGTGCGACCTAGTTTTTGATCCCAGGTGACTCATATTTGAACTCATCCGAGCAATTACCTAGACAAACATCCTGACCAAGTTTGATAACAATTGAGTACAGAATGTGACAACTAGAGTGTTCACAAGGTGTTTTCGTATTTTGACTGTGTGGCCTAGTTTTTGACCCCAGTTGACCCATGTTTGAACTCCGTGAATTTAAACATCCTCACCAAGTTTGATGACAATTGAGCCAAAACTGCGACCACTAGAGTGATCACAATCAAATGTGGACGGACGGACGGACAGAGGGACGACGGACGGACGCAGGACGGAGGGACGACGGACAAAAGGCGATCACAATAGCACAATGAGCTAATAAGAAAACAGCAATACAGGTATATATTTATTTTATATTTACTTAAAAAATAACTTAGTGTAGAGTTATTGAAGCATAAATGATTTAGTTATAGCGTTTTAATTAAAAATTAAAAATGGAAGTTGGTATACAGATGTAACTTGATATTTGTCATCTTTTCAAACATTATCTATTCAAATTATCAAAATGCATATAAATATACTTGTCTAACAAGTTTCCAATTTTAAACTTTTACGTGTATACCCACACTGGTAAATGAGGAAGTATGAAATGTAAAAGATTTTTAAAGTTGTTTCCAGTGGACTAGCTTACATTTATAAATATTCAGGATATTAAATGTATATATTATATTATTACAAAGTCGTTTATATTAGAACGTTTACTTAAAATATAAAATGTATATGAGGATTATTGTCAATTTGTTTATTGTTAGTAGCTGGTACATAAAAGGTAATACTTGTTTAATTTAACAATGATTTGTATATAGTATTTAAAAAAAGTTAACATTGATTTAAATATGTATTTTTATTATAATATTATGTGTATATTGTAATAATTGCGTTGACATAACTCATAGATAAAAGGCATTAATAAAAAGGTAGAACTTTGGTATAACTTATTTTTATTTTATTAAACTACGCTTGTACATTTATTGTTCTGGTGTCTGATATTTATATTAAATAACTATTTTACCAAACTTATGTAAATTGAACAGCTATTCGTGAAAAAATAATTTTTAATTATATTAAATACTGCATACAATCAGATATGACATTATAAAAAAGATTTAATATGTTGTGGTCTAATCAAGCATATGTCTAGTAAATAGTGCTTAATTCATATAAACAAGTTTATCCCAACATAAAAACTTTGTACAAAGCATCTTGTGTGCATCAATTGTCACAAGTGCTTCCACTAATACCCCCGTTACACCAAACTCGTTCTCACTACGTTCTGAAAATCAAAGTACTGAAAGTACTGTTGGAAGGAATTTTTGAACGATTTTAGGAGTTCAAAGTTACTATTTCGATATCCATCATCATCTCGTTATCATTCATAATCGAATGTGTTTCATATTTCATTTTACATGCATATTATGCTACTGATCGAGAAGTTGTATGTTTTGATTCATGGGCAGGGCATACTTTCGTGAAGCTATGCCATGAAATAATTTCTACGGTCATTCTCCCTCCTACCACTGATTCTAAAAAATTTTAATATGGTAGTGTTCAGTCACTGAATTGCATCTAGTAGTAATCCAGAAATTGAGTCTTTTCAGGAACATTGATAGGTGGATTGCTGGTCACGATGTAACCTAAACAATGTGTTGCCATTGAGTTAAGGCCACAACAAATTGATCACATGTTCTATGTATTTTGTTCCAAAGAATGGAGCTAAAGAGCAAATAAATTCTTTTTCCATATTTTGAATTTTGAGAAGCGAGCGAAAGCGAAGAATAAACTTGTGCGGTTTCTAAGACATTTATTTACCATAAGTTTAAACGAGCAGAAAAGGTATGGACTTTCTTATATAACATATAACCATATATCTATAGACTATAGTGTAATCAGGTAATAAGTAGTTCTATGCTATATAAAGCAAGTTAAGGACTATGTAAAAGTTGAAATTACAGAAAGGTATCTTTAAGTACTGACCCCAAAAAGTTGGTTAGGGTAAATGCAGCGCTAAAAATATCATAATGTTTAATTATCCCTCTTGCCTGAAATATTTTGGACCAGGCAATATTATCGTAGGTACTTCACATCACCTGTGAATACACAAATAAATACTTCATTTTCTGTGCAAGTTTCCTTTTATTCTAGCGTACAATTTCAGAATACATTTGCAGATATTGAATGCACTAATATTACTATAGATGCACTGAGGCTTACATTTTCTATATCTGTGACTGAATTTACATATATGAACAAACAAGCAAGTGGGCTCTGTAATCAAAATGTTGGCGTCCATTTTGTGTGTATTAAAAACTTATTCATTACACATCTTTGCCGAAGTCAGGGGCTAATCACAAAAACGTGTGTACATACGCGAACTGAACTTCTATCTAAAGATTGCAAGATTTCGATGAAATGTCTTAAGAATGGTTTATTTTTTATGAAGTTATTATTTTGGATGGCAATAGATTTGATGATTTATTGTTTTAAGGTATTTATTTGACCCCACGTGGGAACTTTTTTGTGCATAATTACTTTATTTTGACATCCACCGGTTCCGTCTTAAAATGACCGATGTTTTGTTTGCAGATGACCATGAAATTGTGTCATACCACCTTTGTTTGCGTTTGCCGTGTATTGAAAAATCAAGAGTATGGTGGCTCGGTATAGCCCTCGTGCATTTTCTTCGAGAGCTTCTAATCTTCGTTGGTGAAAATGTTCTTTGAAGTTTATGGAACATATTGTATTCTTCAAACGTATTGTAGTATATAATGTATATTGACAACAAATCATGTGACCAAATTTGAGGGCTTCACCATTTGTCGTTGACTTAAGTCAGATCGTATTGTAGCAAAGATTTTCAAGTTTCGAGAGCGTCTTTGAAATTCTCTCATCGTAAACGTAAGTTCAACGTACGTAACTAAGTTACGGAAATTTCGCCATCCTACGTAAGATTCTTATGAAACATTCCCAGTTCTTTATCAGTCCTGCGTTCAGTAAGCATTTTAACGTTAGTCAGTCACCGTTACCGTTATAAACGGTTAATTGAACGATCCGTTGTTCAAATCGCGAACGTTTAAAGATGGCGGACAAGAGAGTCTTTACTTCAATTTATTTGAAGAATTCGGAGAGGAGGAATTGTTTTCTTCTTTTTGTAAATTTATTGTCCAAATCAACGAGAGTAACACCGCCGACATCGTTGTAATGGCAGTTAGTAATTTGCAAAATGTACTGGAACTATTTTGTTTCAGGTTGTTTCGAACTCGCGTACTATATACTAAAACCGTTAGCTGTTTGCCTTTAACGCTTTCCGCTAACAGGCCGTTCAATAATGACATTAGTGAATTATACCTATTTTAAGTGTGTACCTTTCATAACCTGTGTCCATTATTGGACACCGTACTTATTGTTTGTACTACTTCTTTTGTGTAAAGTTGTATTTTGGACATGTTCAAAATTATGAATTGTTGTATGTAGAGATATTTTATTATACTGATCTCAGACAATGTATGAATTAATTTGTATTTTTAACTCTCAGTGCATCTGTACGGGGGTGTACACAAACTGATTATAAGATTTTATTTTAACTATTTTCACTGTACTTCATGTAAACTTGCACAAAAGTTTACTTGTTTAAACTAACTTTTTTCATAGAAAATAAATATTACTAAACCATTTTTTTATATTTTTCTATTCAACTTACTTATTTATTTCATTAGGATTAAAATGAAAACTGAAATTTATGAAAATTATTTGTAAACTTCAAGTATTGCAACCACACCTATTTTAAAGTCACGAAGGACATTCGTAAATTACATAGTCCTTAACAATTACTCCAGATGAAAATTCAAATGAATTTAAAACTAGTTAGAAGTAGGATAGAAGAGGTTTACACCTTCATGAGTTCATACGGAAATATAACTTCATTTGTCTTTGGTATTACATTTGTTAATACTAGATAACTAGGAAGCACAGATTACCAATTAACAGAACCACACTAATCTTATAATGGACCAACCCGGTTCACTTTTTGTGTATACAATGTAATTAGATTTTGGTAAATTATGCTAATGTCTAATAATACCACAAGAATTAAATCAAGCCTATTATGTTATTTTGACACATCAAAATTGTAGGAATGTAAAATTTTCTCCCTGTCCTACCTGCTCTCTACCAATCTGATTAAAACCCGATCTAAAATTTTACCGCTCGCATACTCGCTAATTTAGATCTGGCCTTTTCCAAACAAAGGTCACGTTCAGGTGACCTTTTCTCATCATAATATTCACGAAATTGTTATGATACGTAACTTGTTTACATCGTCTACGTCACGCAATTTGAAATGAGCCACCCAATCGCAGACTGTGAATAATACCGCTGTTAAATTTGCATGCAAACCTTGGTCTAAAAATAGAAATTACGAAATCAAAATGTGATTAAAAGTGTTTTCGTCTAGATGAAAGCTACACATTGATTGGTCGACACAAAGTTCATCTCGACGTGACCTTGCATTGACTAAGTAGAGATCCAGTAGGACAACGCGAGTAGAACAGGATCTCTGTTTACGGAGATTGGCTCTCTACGGATCAATCTTCATATTTTACACTACAAAGACACGTATGACGTCACACATCAAGATAAGGTGTGTAGAGAGAGTAAATGTTCAGTTTACGATCTAAGACAGAGTGCAGTTATCATATTTCTGAACAATGGATTGTGTAATTGTAATTTCTAATGCCGTATGTTAGCAAGAATACATTACTGCTTTACCGTAACAGTGAAATTTGCTGATTTATTTTGCTATTTAGAACTCAAATTTCTAACTTTTAGTTCAATTTCTACTTGGTCTAGTGTGAAAACTTCTGATTTTCCGAAATTTACGATGCGTTCATTTCAAGGTGCGGACGCATTTTTTTTTGGATTTTAATGTGCGAGAAATCAGACGAACATAACGATTAATTTGTTGCGGTCTAGTAAAAAAAAAAAAAAAAAAAAATTATGAAATTCGCTTCGCGCTGTCACTAAACCTCTACGGAGACCCATCCAAAGACTAACCTTACATTTCGTTGCTTAACTACGATAAATGTCCAGCGCTTTACGCTCTCAAAGTAAACCCCTGCTGTGATAGCCGCTCGTTAAAATTGTATATATATACAAGCGTGTGGTAGATACTAATGCGCAATAATACAAAAAAACTTCTCTTCTGAAGGTGTTGTTCGTTCTTTTTCAACTTTCCCAGAGCGCTGACATAGAAAGGAATTCTTTGAAAAGAATTCCTTCCAAAAATAGACCGAACGAGTTCCAACTGTGTGAAAACGGAATTGACGTAGTAGCAACTTGCTACAGTCTGTGTACGAACGTGATGGACGAGCTCGGACGGGGTTGAACGAGAATGGGGTTTCAGAACTTTGAGTCGACTCAAATATTTTCTGCGGCCACCCCGATCTGCAACTAGACTGAGTAACAACGTACTGGCAACGGAATGGACGTATTGCAAACGAAATTGCCGTACTAGCATCGTACTCGGGACATGACTTGTCGTAGTTTGATCGGGCATCAATTTGCAGTACGTTTACACACCGACCTGTTCCGTTTGTAACTCGGTTCATTCCGTTTGCACACAGACTTAACTCGTCTTGATTACGTCCATAGTGCGTTGTTACCCAGTCTAAATGTATGAAAACAAATTATAAAGTTCTGAACCAGTTTGTAACACGTTAACACACAGTTCTTAAAGTTCGCAGTAGGTTTTTGGTACGTTCTACTCGTTTTTAATAAGTTTATTGCGTTCGTATGCAGTTCGTACAACACAATAACGTCTTCAGTACGATCTGGCAAGGTTTGGTATAAATACAGACCATTTCTCACCAAGAGATGGGTGTATGTCTTAGTTTTCTTCTTTTTTCTGGCTTCTGACTCTGCCCCAAATCTTCTCCCGAAACCTGGCTGTCTGAGTCATTAGAAGAAGCAGGAGATACAACACCCTCATTTTCATTGACTGGCTCAGGAGGCTCAGAATTCTTAGGCTTAACTAGAGGCTGGTCTTCAAAAGCTTCATCTAAGCAGGTGATTTTTGGAAGCGATTGTCTTAACACGCGCCGCCTGTCTGGCTCTGCTCCTTTTTCGAGGCATGGTGGTCACAGTGATGCTTGACAAATTGTGTCCTCACAGCTTATACCGCAGAACGAGAATGCCAACGGGTAGAAACGTCCTGAATATTCATAGCAATCGGATCAGAACGTGATGTCATTACGTTTAGAACGCTTTAAGGACGAGATGGGAGCGTTCTTAGAACGAGTTGAACTGTCTTAAACTGGATGGTCAATAGTATAGGAGCTTAGAAGAACTAGTGATGAACGGGTTAAAACGGACTACGAACGGTTCGGACTAGTTGGAGACGGTGTCTCGTGACGAGAACGAGCAATTTTACCCGATCTGATCCCGATACAAACGGACTACATACGGGATAAAAACGAAATGCACGTATTTGGAACTGGTTCTGAACGGACTACGATCGTATAGCTGACATTTTCCGACTTAAACGGCACGTCCTAGCTCGTTCACAACCAGTTTCGTGATATTTTTAGGACGGGGTCAAACGTTCTGGGAACTAGTTTGGTGTAACGGGGCCTTAATACAATATCATTCTCGTTTCCAGAGCCTAGTAAGATTCTCGATACTAGCTAGATAACCTCGGAGTACGAGAATGATACAATCGAAATATAAGTTATGTTCAGGTTTGGAGCATGTATCAAAAATAAACTTGTTGCTTTGAATAATTATGTTTATAAATGTTCATGTTTTTTCTTTCATTACCTTGAACCCGTGTAAGATGTATTATAATCTAACTAAGTCATGTAAGCTATGAAATAGCTGATTGTTGATTTTATGATTTCTGTAAATGATATGACTTAACTATTTCATAATTAATTTATTATCTTCAATAAGTATGTTTATTTACAAGAGAAAATAAAAAATGATGTCAGACAATGTACGGATTAAGTGTTGAAATACTAACCTTAAGTTGTTTTTTACTTTCAGGATGTAAAGGTTTTGAACTTTGTCCACCAAATGAAGAGAGTAAGTCTTGTTTACTATTTAATTAAACATAAACCAGATATTTATGTTATAAACCTACATGTTGCGAGATTTAATTATCCTTGTCTACAAAGAAAATTGACAGTAACATTATGGGATTTAAAAAAATAGAAATAACACATTGTTTGCCGTTTTAATTTTAAAAAATGCTTATTGAGTCTTAATTTCACTGGTCAAAGTTTATCAGAACAATTAGTTAATAATGGTCATCGGCTATAATATACAACTTTATTGCCTCCAAGATAGTTGAAGATTTATAGTTTACAGTATAATAGAACATAATAGATTCAAATAACAATAATAATATATATGTACAGACATTGACTTACGTGAGTAGGTTAAAACAGTAAGTGAAGATGAACATGATATGTACATGTACAACCGTATAAAGACTATAAATGGACTTAAATCAATTAACTTAATTAATATGTATGTCAGTTTCAGATATATCTTTATATTATATGAATATTTTTGTCATTGTTTTAACATAGTCAATAGAAAGCGAAATATTAATGTGGTTTAATAACGAAAATACCCTATTGTTCTAAGTGAATATCAAGTGCGCCATAGTTCAATGCATACACTATTTTGGAGACATTTATGGCATATAATATCTTGTTCATATGTAGTTTTGCATAATATCGAGGCTACAAATTTTAAAAGCCCAACAGAATCCGATCTTTTTGCGGCCGATTTTCAAATATAAGATAATCTTAGGTTGACGTGAATTGTTCTGAACATTTTAAAGGCATCACTGTTTTGCATTCGAAAACGCCATCCGATTTGTTCTACAGTTATAATTGTCTTTCTTACATATCTTTTCCATACATGTTTTCTTGGAATTGTACCATTTGACATAAAAGTATCAATAAGTTAATCAATAGGTTTGTATTTGTCAAGGGCACGTATAACGTTGGGTATGAAACCTAACGATGTCAATCTTAGTGTCGTTCTGTAGTGAAAAAGTCGAGCAATGAAAACCTTACTTGTTAGCTCGTTTGATCTTAGTCACCCGGGTCGATAGCGCAGTTGGTAGCGCGCCGGGATTTGGATACTCGTGCCCGTGGGGTGCGGGTTCGAATCCCACCCAGGGAGGTTATACCCTTCCATGAAAATTTGACAATAATGCCGATTTTCCTCCATTGGTTAGATAATATGGAGAAGTGTCCGGCCTTGTGGAAGGGTAGGTGAGTACTGGTTATAGACAAGGGTCCGGGAAAGCTATACTAGGTGCGCTGGACGCCGTAAAATGACCTAAAATTGTGATGACACGGTGATAACTCCAATAAATTAATAAATGTAAATGAAATAAATGATCTTAGTCTACACAAAGTACTAGGAATAAAAGTTTCTGTAATTTAAAACAAGCCAGTAATCATGTCTGATTTTTTGCGGGAAGGTAACCTTTAAGCATATTTCAAGCACATGTGGTTGATTCTAATTTAACTATGTACGGCCGCGTCAGAAGATTCCACAACTCACAGGCAAACAATGAGCGAGACAGAACACAATTTATATAAAGTCTTGACAAAATAATTATGTGGGTTCACACCATCACAACCACTAGCTGAATTTGCCAAGGAAAGTAGATTGACGGACGATGTCTATGTTGTATGGGTACCTGCCTCCAGTTGATTGGACAATTCCTAGATGTGTATAGCTTGATACCTCATATATGCTGGTATTACCATATATGAGTGACTTTGGTTCTTCAATACGAGTTTTCTTTCTATCCATGTACATGGAGGCACATTTTGACGCGTTGTATGTATAACGCCATGTGTTGGCGTATTCAAGACAAATATTTAAAAGTACTTGTAAATCACTTCTGGTGGTCGATAACAAAACAATGTAGTCTGCTTGTGTTGAAGCCGTAAGTATTATTTGGCCCATTTTAAATCCGGACTGAGATTTCTGTAATTTATCTGTAGTTCGTTGATAAATACTGTATAGTAGTACGGGGCGCAAATGCTTCATTGTCGGGTACATTGCACTATTCGAAACGGCTAAAACAAGTGACCATCTACAAGTACCCTACTGGTTGGGCCACGTAAAGAACAGTATATTATGCGCAGCAATTTACCTTTAACACCCACTCTATGAAGTTTGTATATTAACCCGGATATCCAAGCTTTATCGAAAGCTGATTTGGCGTCGAGTAAACAAGACTGTAGAGGACTTCCACGTTCATGTGACTCTTATAACAAAAATGAAACCATCTTGGAACTTTTGCTCTCCTAAAAAACCATATTGCATATCATTTATTGTATATTTAAGCGTTTAATATCGTAACAGTAAGTCCGAGTCCTTTGCTACAGAATTGCCGACGTATTTGATATGTTCATATGAAATATTGTCTACTGAGGCTCTTTTGTTGTTCGTGGGTTTATTTATTATCTCTATATCTGTTAATTCTTTTAATGAAATAACCAGTTTGCACTCATTGTTAATCTAATTGTTACAGTCGTAAACAGGATTCAAAAACTTTTTTATAGATTCATCCACGTAG
Source organism: Mactra quadrangularis (assembly GCA_025267735.1). Classification (NCBI taxonomy): domain Eukaryota; kingdom Metazoa; phylum Mollusca; class Bivalvia; order Venerida; family Mactridae; genus Mactra; species Mactra quadrangularis. The sequence goes on from CM046309.1 coordinate 7,813,167, forward strand.
CATATAAACTCATTATAAAAAATGTTCGTTGCGTTGGAAAATGAATACATATCTGTAAAATAATTGTTTCATCCTGTAAGTATTCCGTCAATAGTAGTCTCCCTTTGGCATTTGAACACAATTTCATGACCTTTCATTCTACTATCTCGTGGCCTTTTTTAGTTAATAACCTTCCAGAACTCTTTTCGGTCGATTTGGTGTAGAACACATCACGTTCAAATCGGCGTGTTGCGGAACGAAGATTATGGAGGAAATCTCGTTTATGACGCTTGTACAATTGAAATATTGAGCCACTTCTAGGTTTACTGTTTGAAACCCATGTCGCGTATGCGTGTGTTAGTTGTTTATGTAGGTCAGCACGTTGGACCAGTATGGCTTAAGCATCGGTCTAAACTTTCTTGTTGATACCGACCTCTGTGCTGAAGTAGACAAAACAGATATTATAAAATCGTAGATCTTGTCGATATCATCCTAGTTAATTACATCGTTTCCAAGTCTTTGTGTGGCCAGGGCTTTATATTTCTGAATTTCAGACGACTTTGTCTACACATATTTCAATCTTATGAATTCCCCTGATATCACATTGTTAGATATTCAGCTCGAGAGTTTTACATGAGCATACTCCGGTAGATGGCGAGAATAAATACATTAAAAAATATATAGATGCATACCCATTGTAGCATTAACTAATATGAAAAACAAATCAATACATATAAAATGCATGTAAACATTACATAGAATATTACTCGCATAAAGATCATATATATAAATATTCATGTATATATACCCGTTTAAATAATCTAAATACAATTATCAGTCAAGTATATCATGTTTTGTTAATCTCAAATAAAACGTAGTTTTATCATTTGTTAGACTTTCTTAAAAGGAAATGAAGATGAAACTAGGCTTTGAGAACGAAACAAATACCACATTAATAGTTTCATTTACAGAGGTATGTATTACAATGCAACTCGAAATTCGTAGTTTGTGAAATTTCTAATACTAACTTTATAAGTATATCTAGGATCAAAAGCTATTTTTCTATGATTTCAGTCATCCACATATGTATTGATGACGAGATAGACGCTGATTCTAAAATGATTTACGTGAGCACAAGATATGCACCAATACAACAAGCTATTGAATGCACCTGTACTATCAAAGGAGTGTCGGACAATTATACATTATATGTTCAGGGGGCCAGTGCATATTATGATAACAATACTGCATTTTCGTTTGCATTTAATGATGTGATCATTAAGGATAACACAAATTTTGGTGACTTGACTACGACGAATTTAACAGGACAAACAATGCTCAAATATAGATCACCAAACGATGATACTGTCCAAGTGTGTTTACATATTGGAGGTTAGTATAACAGATATAGTAGTTTTTGGCGGAGGTTTATAATAAAGTAAAGCTTGTGTATAAAAATGACACAGTGTTACATATTAAACCGACCTTTCTAATATAAACAGAAATAATGTAATATTGTTTTAAAGACAAACGGCAAAGAAATAGAAAACATCTTGCGAAATATTTTCAAAAACACGCCAGATGTCAAAATTCATTAAAAATTTACAAACCTAGAACTTCGTGTATGGCTGTATGATCGCATTTTAGTTTAACCTTCATAAGGTGTCCGAAATAAAAACACCTTTAATTGATATAATGGCATAAATATCAATAAAAACTCACTCATATTAAGAAAAACCAACTATTTGCCCTTTTTCAAGCGAACATCAACCATTTTGGTAGAAATGTTCAATGGCGGCCTCCATGAAATACGTGGAACTGTAATTCTGAAAGCAAACGAGTAAACATCGAATCCGAAAGGCCAGGCATTTGCGTTGTGCGATTATTTTGGCGTAGCTGTCTAAGCCGACTTTCGGGATACCTTTGTCTATTTATAAACTCTCATTCTATTAGATAAATACAAAATAAACTTACGGAAAAGTATGAGAAACCCGTCATTTTGGTGTTAAAAATAGGAAAATAGGGCACAAGAACTAAAAAAGAGAGTTCATCCGTGTTCGTCAAACAATCGGTGGTGTTTTCGTAAGCGTCCTAAATAAAGTAATGCACCGCCAAAGTTATTCTTTTCGAACATTTAATATTTGATTGATAAATTAATGGACGTGTGTCAGTTTATAGTAATTTTTTTTGCATATGTATTACGCATGAGTTTTTATTTCTGGCCTTTTTTACTTTGGATATACATATACTATAAATTATTCTTCACAACCAAAGTTGGCACATATATCTACTATTTAATGTATGTCTTATTGGGACTTGAAGGGTGTTGAGATTATTGATTTTGTACTAAATGTTCAAGGTCACTGCTGTACTATTTTCAGAATAAAATGCTTTAGAAGATTTTAACAGTTAAATGTAATTTCAACATATTTAAGTAATGTTCTTAATTTCTAACAACAGAATCCAAAACAGTCATATTGTGCAGATAAATTCTTTTTTTATTTTATAGCATCCGACATTTAAAATTTTGAATTAATGATGTGACCACTTTTGGCAACAAGTTCCTAAAAATAACTGTTTCCTATATTTTGATGCGTATCTTATGCCAAATCTGGTATCAAAAGCCTCTAGAGTACGTGTTGATGTTTTAAAAGATAGGATCTAAGAAATTAGGTATTTAGTTTTGCCTTTTGTTGAAAAAATCATTTCATCTCATTTATTATTATTTTTTATTCCTATATTTATAGGATATTTGATAATCATTTTTGTCAATCATATGTGTCTATTTTATAAATAATTGCCAAATTTTAATATCTACTCTTTGTTTTTTATCCAGATTATTATTTGTCACTTAAGACAGGAAAATAGTGTATTGTTTATACATTTTCTGAAGTTTTAATTATCATTCAACTTGATTGGTTGAAAATAATTAATTGGTAAAAGTGTTTGACCAAGCCTAGACATAGCCGCCCGGCTAGCTCAGTTGGTAGCACGCAAGTCTACTGATCGAGGGGTCGTCGGTTCGATTCCCTGGCGGGGCATACTTTCGTGGAGCTTGGTTATGAAATTATTTCTACGGCCATTCTCCCTCCTACCAATGATTTTAAGTATGTAAGGCAGTCGTCAGTCACTGACGAACGTATGCGCTTAGTAGTTGGTTAACAGCTAAAACAGAGATTTAGCCTATTCAGGAGGAGTGACTAGGTTGACTGACCACCGTAATGTGACCTATACAGTGTGTTGCTACTGCGTTAAACCCAACAAACAATCCAAGCCTTGTATTGTTATGTTCATAATAAAAAAGTTGCTCTAAAAGTTTCATGATATCAATTTCTCATACATCTTCTTGGGGTGCATTTGTTGCTAGTTGATTTTATAACTTTGTGAAATTTTGTCCTTGTAACATATCAGTTTTGTGACTTGGTGACTGTTATTTGAGTTAGGAATGTTGTTATTTAATGATCTAGTGTCTTCTTATTAAAACTGTGATAGAACCCTATTCGGACTTAGTGATCTTATTTTAGTTGTTATCCCTTTCCACAGTTGTTTGTGGACAATATCATGGAGTATTAATCTGGGTGCTGCAGCTGTTGTAACTGAGCTGCTATAATAATAATGATAATAATGATAATAACTATGATAATAATGATAATAATAATGATAATAGAATCTAATCTAAGAACTTTATTTTAGAGGCTACATATTTGAAAAAATCCAATCTTCCATGTGGGCCTCTATCAAACATAGTTACACAGCGTAAACGATATTTACATAATGCTGAATTGTTTTAAAACATTAGAGAAAAATAATTGAAAATTTTGTGCAGTAGACATGAGAAAAATATATTATTTACATATGAAAAACTAAATAAAGAGTGAAGTAAACTGAAAAGAAGAGAATATTACGGCAAACAGGTGCAATATGCATGAGATGAGTTTTATATAGAACACAGTCCGGAATACGTTTGCGAATCCGGAAATCTTGCAAACTTACTTTTTTTATTTTTCATCCGATTAATTTCAAATTTTCAATAAATGTAGATCTACACATGGGCATTACACCAGTTAACTTTCATCCAGATATCTTTACTAGAAGTATGTTTAATTTTAAGTCAAAAGTCAAAATTCCCATGGGAATCAGCAAAAGCCCATGGGAGAATGGCTCTCCCATGGGAATCCCATTTAGAATGTGGGAATTTTCTCCCATGGGAGGATTCTCCCATTTCTAATTCCATTAATAAAGGTCTTAACAAGGTAAAAATACAGATTTGGCATCATACTGATGTTCTTAACAAGAATGTGAAAAAAAATATTAAAAAAGTCCAAAAATAAAAAATTCCCATATTTTAGAATGGGAGAATTCTCCCGTGGGAGAAATCCCATATTTCAGAATGGGAGAATTCTCCCGTGGGAGAAATCCCATATCGCATATGGGAGAATTCTCCCGTGGGAGAAATCCCATTTTCAAAATGGGAGAATTCTCCCGTGGGAGAAATCCAATTTTTTCAATATTAGGGAAATTTGATATTAAGCTGAAGTTTCTTTGGACGACTTAGAGATCATTTGAATGATTTTTTAAGTCTAAAATAGTAAATGCTTTTTGTTAATTCTTTTTCATTTCTTAAATGACTATATATTTATTGATTTTATTTATTTATGGGAGTTAACACCGTGTCAACACAATTTAGGTAATTTTACAGCGTCCAGTGCACCTAACCCAGCTTTCCTGAACCGTTGTCTATAACCAGTACCCACCTTCCCTTCCGGAGGCCGGAAACTTCTCCATATTATCAATGGAGGAAAATTGACATTACTGTCAAGTTTTCATGGAAGGATATTACCTCCCCAGGTGGGATTGGAACCCTCACCCACTCGGACACGAAATTCCAAATCCTGGCGCACTTCCAACTGCGCTATGGACCCGGGTTTTCTCTAATGAAGTTTTCATTTGAAAAATTACCACACTTTTTATGATTATTTGGTTGTAAGTATATTACATAAATGTAAATTTGTTAACCTGCTTCTATGAATACATTTGTGAATGAGCATGGTGCAAATACTTGAATACAGAATTCCCAAAATTTTAAGTTTCATAAAAAAATAAGGAGTAGAAAACACTATTATTCTTTTACTTTATACCAGTCATCAACTTGACCCACTAGCCTGACTACAGGACTTGAATACATTGATACAGGCTTGTAAAATCTACTTGATAAATACAATTGGGTTAGATCATAATTTTGCCTTGAACTTCATATCATTAATAATGGACCAAGTGCTCGAGAAAATTTAAGATCGCAGTCATCAACTTAACCCACTAGCCTGATTCCAGGATTAGCATATACATGTATATAGATACAGGCTTGTGAAATCTACTTGATTCATACAATCGGGCTAGCTAATACTTTTGCCCTGAGATGCATAACATTTACAATGAACCTAGAGCTCTAAAAAATTTAAGATGGCAGTCACCAACAAAACCCACTAGCCTGACCCCAGAACTAGCATACTTGGATGCAGGCTTGTAAAATATACTTGATTCATACATTGAGTAAGCTAATAATTTTGCCTTGAACTTCATAACATTATTCATGGACAAAGTCCTCAAAAAATTTAAGATGGCAGCATACATCAATTTAACCCACTAGCCTGACCACAGGACTAGCATACATATAGATACAGGCTTGTGAAATCTAGTTGATTCATTCAATCGGACATATAAGCTTACAATTTTGCCTTGAACTTCATAACATTGTTATTGGACCTAGTGCTCAAGAAAATTCATCTACTTAACCCACAAGCCTGACCCCAGAACAAGCATACATAGATACAAGCTTGTAAATCTACTTGATTCATACATCAGGCTAGCTAATAATTTTGCCTTGAACTTTATAACATTATCAAAGGATAAAGTGCTTGAGAAAATTTAAGATGGTAGTCATCAATTTAACCCACTAGCCTGACTCCAGGATTAGCATTTATATAGATACAGGCTTGTAAAATCTCATAGTTTTTTCAATCAGGCTAGCTAATAATTTTGCCCTGAGATTCATAACATTTACAATGAACCTAGAGCTCGAGAAAATTAAAGATGGCAGTCACCAACTTAACCCACTAGCCTGATCCCAGAGCTAGCATACTTGGATGCAGGCTTGTAAAATCTACTTGATTCATACATTGGGTAAGCTAGTAATTTTGCCTTGAACTTCAAAACATTATCAATGGACCAAGTGCTCGAGAAAAATTTAAGATCGCAGTTATCAACTTAACCCACTAGCCTGATTCCAGGATTAGCATATACATGTATATAGATACAGGCTTGTGAAATCTACTTGATTCATAAAATGGGGCTCGCTAATACTTTTGCCCTGAGATGCATAACATTTACAATGAACCTAGAGCTCCAAAAAATTTAAGATGGCAGTCACCAACAAAACCCACTAGCCTGACCCCAAAACTAGCATACATGGATGCAGGCTTGTAAAATCTACTTGATAAATACAATTGGGTAAGCTTATAATTTTGCCTTGAACTTCATAACATTATTAATGGACCAAGTGCTCGAGAAAATTTAAGACCGCAGTCATCAACTTAACCCACTAGCCTGATTCAAGGATTAGCATATACATGTATATAGATACAGGCTTGTGAAATCTACTTGATTCATACAATCGGGCTAGCTAATACTTTTGCCCTGAGATGCATAACATTTACAATGAACCTAGAGCTCTAAAAAATTTAAGATGGCAGTCACCAACAAAACCCACTAGCCTGACCCCAGAACTAGCATACTTGGATGCAGGCTTGTAAAATATACTTGATTCATACATTGGGTAAGCTAATAATTTTGCCTTGAACTTCATAACATTATTCATGGACAAAGTCCTCAAAAAATTTAAGATGGCAGCATACATCAATTTAACCCACTAGCCTGACCACAGGACTAGCATACATATAGATACAGGCTTGTGAAATCTAGTTGATTCATTCAATCAGACATATAAGCTTACAATTTTGCCTTGAACTTCATAACATTGTTATTGGACCTAGTGCTCAAGAAAATTCATCTACTTAACCCACAAGCCTGACCCCAGAACAAGCATACATAGATACAAGCTTGTAAATCTACTTGATTCATACATCAGGCTAGCTAATAATTTTGCCTTAACTTTATAACATTATCAATGGATAAAGTGCTTGAGAAAATTTAAGATGGTAGTCATCAATTTAACCCACTAGCCTGACTCCAGGATTAGCATTTATATAGATACAGGCTTGTAAAATCTACTTAGTTTTTTCAATCGGGCTACCTAATAATTTTGCCCTGAGATTCATAACATTTACAATGAACATAGAGCTCGAGAAAATTAAAGATGGCAGTCACCAACTTAACCCACTAGCCTGATCCCAGAACTAGCATACTTGGATGCAGGCTTGTAAAATCTATTTGATGCATACATCAGGCTAGCTAATAATTTTGCCTTGAACTTCATAACATTATTAATGGATAAAGTGCTTGAGAAAATTTAAGATGGCAATCATCAACTTTACCCACTAGTCTGACCCCAGAACTTAAGGCATTATTGAAAACCAAATACATATTTTATCTCAGGATATTTTTAACCAAAACAACAGAATTTAAGTTGAGGTAATAAAATATTCAAATGATTTAATCATACAGTGTAACCAAAACAATTAGGGCTGTGGGTCGTTGATCTAGTAGCGATTGGATCCAAATAGTGATTCATGTGTAGCAATTTACAAATCGAACCTTGATTCAGTTGTTAATGGAGAAGCATACAGGAATTCATGTTATAAAAACAAGTGAAGAATTACAGAAGCTGTTATTGTATGGAAAACCATGTACTCCAAAAATTTCAATTACTAGGCGTGTTTGGGGCATTTTCAGTGATAATTTTTTTTTATAAGTGCAACAATGTAAATTTTGACTCAAGATAATTCAGTCCGTACATAAAATGTCATATGAAATGCTACCCATTTTCAGTGTTAATTAAGCTAAAATATTCTTTCGTGTTTTTTTTTCAAAAATAATACCCGATCCGACAATTTCAGACATGATGAATATTTGTACTTAATTTTCTGGCCAAGATGGCAAATATCCAAGTATTCTGATACTGGCACCGGCCCTAATAAAGATACCCCTTATGCACCAGCTGGGACTGGGTGAATTACATTTATCTATTGCATGATAATAATTATAGTACATAAAATATATAATTTTATGATAAAACCAAGTGCTTATATTGTTACATACAAGAAAGAATGTTTTCTATTTAGTATAAATTTTGTTGAGAGGCCAATAAATCAACATTTACACTTTTCAGGGGACATTATAACTATAGTTGACTGAACAAATTCAATTTTATCTATATAAATATCAGAATACATTTTAGTTTAAGTTTCATCAGAAAAAAAATTAAACAAGATAGCATAATATAATATTGTGCTAAGTTTACGAAAGCAAGTTCAGTTTTTCATTATCACATGTTGCTAACACTTATCATTATAAGGTTAATCTAACTTTATGTTAAATAAATATTGTATCTAACATTTAGACTAGTACTGCTTTATCTTAAGATAAGATCTAATCTCTAACAATTATATTATACAGTCTGTATATACATGTATATTTAACAATTAGTCTTAATGCTTATCTCATCTAAGATCTGTGGCTATATATAGACTGTTGATCCTTGGATATCAGCTGGTTGCCATAGTAACAAGTTTGACAGCTTCCACTTACATTGGTTACATGTAATTGATAAGACTTAATATATATTTAAGAGTAATTTACAATTTTGTTCAATTTTATGTACAGCATTTAAAATTTAAACCCAATACAACAACATATTACAAGTGATTTTATAATTATGTGCATATAACTGATGTATGTAGTTGTAAAAAAAATCAACAGAAAAAAATGAGACAATGCATAAATGAAGTCAATTAATTCTGTACATCTACTGAAATTATAATAGTCATCTAAAAGCAAGTACTGAATATTTATGAAAGTAAGAAAATACATGAATATATTTTTAAGAACATTTCTATAATATTTATGATCATATTTAGATATCACGAGATACTAGTTTAATTAAAAAAAATGCTTAAAATAAGTCATTTTCCGTTATTTGTCTATCAGTTTCATACAATGTACATTGAGTATAATAAACATGTTCATATACAAAAATAAATAAATTTCCTATAAGACTGGTAGGTTTTTCCTACAGCCATTAGATAAATGTTTCTATAATGAACACATTCATATAAAATAATATCTCTTATCAGATCTTTTCTATGCAGGTCATATTATAGTCTTTATCTTAATATATGTAACTAATACTATTATGCATATTATAGTCTATATCCAAGTTTAAAAGATGCTTATTGTTAAGCTATATACAGTGTGTTCTTTTCTATTATTTGGCACTTGTCCAAGTTATAAAAACACATAATGAAGAGTAGGGGACTTTTACCACTGATATAAATTATTAGATGGGTAGTTGCTTAAGTAAATTGCATAATAATAATTGTTTTATACATTTGATTTAGTTGTTAGCCAGATGCTTATTTGACATTATATACACAAAATATTATCATTATTAGGTTCATAATGCATTAGTTTTTTGGTTTTAAATGCACTCACTGATTTTAAGTCTAGTGATAAATTTTGGGTATAGATCTTCTTTTATAAAGAATATTTTAGATAGTGCCCAACTACTCCCATAATTTATAAAGATTATTTCCTGACTCAGATATATATCTATAGGCTTTCATAGTTAACTGCTCTATGAAAACAAATTGTACATACAATTTGTATTTTCAGAGTTTTGTTTTTTAAGTAAACTATAGAATCCCTCCCTTAGGTATCTTAGTGTAACTATAGACCTCAGCCAATCAGCACCCAGTAAAAACTAACACTATATAATATCTAACAAAACTGTCCCTTACAATGGATGACCCTAGTGTGAATGTTATCTAGTCTGATAAGAGGGTTATATATGTGTAACAAGGTTTTTACAAAAAAATCGGACATTTGGAAAATGATAGAGAAAATTAGGAAATATATAAATATGTCTTTACTTTTAGGATTTATAATTTTTATAAAATATTCTTAACTTTAAGTTTATTTCTTTACAAACTCTTTTTTTATACATGTACATTGTGTATATTCTTTCTTAATAGAATTTAATTGTTTAAACAAATTACCTTATCAAGTCAATATAAGATATCTTATCAATATAATCTTAGTTGAAAATACCTTCTGGCTTTGTCTATTGTTAGATAAAATATGCCAAAATGACATCTGTATTGACAACTGTCACAAATTAACATTTACTTCATGATTAATTGATAACCCAACATATTATTCTTCTAAGTTGATTAATTTCGTTGGATAATTTATATTGACCCTGTCCCAAATAAATTTCTTATAAAATTAATTATGCAATACTGATTAAAGATATGATAATTTGAAAGAGAGAAAACTACAAGAATTAGAATTTTGGTGTTGTTTTAACCATTAGAATTTTTATTTTATGTTAAATGTGATACTTGGAACTTGTAAGAAGATACTGAAAAGAACTTTACAAATGATAAAAGTGAAAATACAGAAAGAGTAAGGGTTTCAAATATCGAAAAAAAATCATAATTGATCATCAGAAATTATCAAACAAGCCTTTTCGATCAATCATTGATAATATAATCTAAATGTTTACTCGGTTTTCATTTGGGATTTCCAAAAAAGGTATGACCATACATCGCAATAGTTTAAGTGATTTTGTTTCATATAATAGAATATTAAAATCATGCATAATAAACTTATAATTTTGGGTTCTGGGTCAGTAACGAAACAAATGATGTGTGTCTCTTCAAAATAGAAGTGGTGGGAATCAAATCTGCATAAATTGATAAACAAATACTTCCACGCTACTATGCTATAACAAATTAATGGTTGTTATTTTCCCTTAATTTTCTAAGACATTTTCGAAATTGCATGTTGCAAACTTGATAGTTATGGGTCGTACTTGCCAATATCGGGTCACGTGACAGATGCCTGTCTCTTTAATCCAGAGTGGTCTCAACAGGGTTAAGTTCAATAAATCTGCTGACTTTTTGTCAATAAAAACTTTATCTCTTATTTTCTTCCAAGTTAAACAAATTAAACTTGTATTGAAAGATCTTATCATGTCGCTTGCAATTACCTATTGCAAATAGAAACAAGTATCATAATTGTATTTGATTGACAAGATCTTACATATTAGATAAAGTTATGTATGAAATAAATTTTAAATGTTAAAAAAATATTCTTTTTAATTGAAATAAATGATTGTATATAATATGGGTTAAGTTTTGACTCGAAATTGTAATGTGCTTACCAGGTCAAATTGTTTGCAGTAATTAGATAAAACAAATCTATGAGTTAAATCGTGATCACGGATAAAATTCCAGCAAAATGATGTGTAATAAGGACTTATTTTATCTAAATTGTAGGTATAAATCGCTTTTTTAGATAACAATGATGAAACGCTCACATACTTTCTAATTGGTTAGAAAAAACGCTGCCTCTAGTGTTTTATGACTATGACTTCCTGTAGAGAAAAGTTAAAATGGAAAGTTTGTGTAACAGTAGCTAAGTGGTTAGTGTACATGACTTATTTATCATATAATCAAAATATTGCATTATCAAGGAATCATCTGTGCTATTATAAAAGTGACCCAGAAATGCTGATGACCCGGAACTGTCAAGTTTACTGTATGTTCATTATGTTCATGACTGTTGATGAGTTTCAATAATGTAAATCATCCTCAATTTTTAGGCAAAAAAACACATCCAGAATAGAATAAATTGAAATGATCTGACATTAAACTATTTAACTATAATAATTAATTTACCTTTTTGGTCCAGTCAGGTTTCTTACTATCATATGTCAACTGTATCCTGTAACTTAAGTACTTGTAACTGTAAGGCTTATTTCTATGTCTAACATAGTCTATTTAGTTTGTAGAAAACATTGGCTTCACCCATAGATCTCGACAGGTGCACTAGGATAATCATTACAATGCATCATGTCTGGTCTATGAATTTCACCAAGATATTTCAGATCATTCCTGATTTCAAATGGCTTATTTGTCAAACCTCCACTGGAGCCAGTGGAGGCTCCAGTCCGGCATTTGTCCATGTAAACAACTGTTTGTATCCATTTTTTTACTGTGACAGTTTGTCACGCAAAATTTTGTTGGTTTAAATCAGTAATATGTATCTTAATCCACATTTCTGCCAAATGTCAGTAATTTATTCCAATTATTTACTGTGATATTAGCGATTTTCAAGCGAGAAATGTCACATTTTGAACAACCGTCCATTTAACTGTGAATACTGTTTCCGGTTCGTTGCTATTAACAACGCTCGTTCTATTAGACGGATCTACATTTTTAATCTACGGACATTTTAGTACTTTACTAATTTCACCATGTATAAAGGATAAACATTTGAAATCATCCATGCAATGTTATTATAATATTTATCTATGTATTTTTATTATATTTTGTTGTTTAATAGGCTGATTTAACTTTTGCGAAATAGAGCGCAGTGCTGATGCATTATGGGACCGTTAGCGCGACGGCGTAGCAGAGGTGTGTTCAACAATGCGGGCGCTCGCTCGAGCGCCCGCCACGCGAATTGTTTTGTTCATTGATCTATATTACAGATCAATGGGTCATTCTATAAATAGAAGAAGGTGAAGATATCGGTCAGTCAGGCCGTTTGTGTACAGAATGGCGAGCACTCGCTATAAAAATCCAAGACGAAGTCAAACAGCACATTATTAAAAAAGCGGGTGGGTGAATCAAAATTATTTCTGCTGATACACAAGATCTTTCATATTTTTTACCATACATAAATCATAGTGGATCAATTTACTGTACCAAATAAAGGGTAGACTTAGTGTATCACATGCATTGCGTGGGTAGTTTATGTGGAACAAGTAACACGCAAGTTTGCGCCCACTTTTCAGAAAAATTCTTTGATGTTTTTTTTTTATATTTAGATATGGTCGTGATAAAATGAAAACAAATTTCATTTATGCGGCACATGTATAATATTCAGCATCTGACACCCTAGCTTAGAGCGGGTGCACCTATTACCGAACACTTAAGCCATTTTTTAACTGGTCGGAGTTACAGCCAGTTAAAATGACGGAGAGATAACTAATAATTTGCATCTTTATGCTACATTTTTCCAATAACCGTTCTTTAATATATTTATCTACATATATTACAGCCTGAGCAATAGTTCTACCAGTTGTCCCAAATTATGATACCCAGCGCAAAATTTTCAAAAAAAATCGCGGGAAAGAAAGACAATAGATATGACGTGGATACGATTGAGTCACCTATTGTGAAAATTGTCCGTATCCATATTGATATGAAATATAATATTTCGTTCGGAATAAGGAGCCTGTTCGGAATTATGCGCACCCGCTCTATATGATATACTAAACCGAAGTTTAGATCGATGTAAATCCCTTTGAAATACGATAAATACACAGAAGGCTTGAGATTAAAGCATTGGATATTTCGTATTTGGATATTTTAAATCTGCTCTATTTTTTTTAAATGTACCGATTTGAGTACCGGTACCAAAACGAAACGGGTTTTACCGGAATTTATATAACAATTTATAAGCGAAACACCTCTCGAGCTGTATCGCGAGCGCCCGCGAGCGCACGCGCGATTGCCCGCGTTCAGAACACGGGCGCTCGATGTCGCTCCGAGCGCTCGCATTGTTGAACGCACCTCTGTCTGTAATGCAATATTTGTAGCACCGCTGCGTTCTCGCGACGTTTGCTGTTGGTCTGCTTTTGTGTAGCACTTGCTGCACAGGGAGCACTAATACAGGCCTGTGCCGTGGTCAAGGACTTCAGCACTTACTCACTAAGTAGAATCTATACATATTGTTCTTATGTAGTTTGAAATTAACTTATTTGGCATTTTCGTGCAAGCTTACTTTTTTAAATTATTGTTTAGTAAGGGGATTAAACTAATGCCAAGTCTTTTCTATCGATCGTGAAATATGATATTAAGGGGAAACTCCACGGGGTGGGTTGATGCATGAGGCAGGTTGATACAGACCATTAGTTCAACACCCTGCCCTTCCCTGCTAGATCTGCCTATGAATATTTGATTTACAGTATGATCTAGTAAAGTCTGCTTTTTATTTTCGATAGATCTATTATTATTCTTTTTGATGGACCGTTGTTTTTTAGGGTGCCGGGTTGCGTCTTAGCAACACATGTACATAGTATAAATTGCATCTTATCTGTCAGTCAACCCATGTACTCATTTTTCCTGGAATGTTTGCATTTAACTGAGTAACTGAGTCAGTGACTAGTGGTGGGACATCAGCTGAAAATCGTAATTGATCATCAGTTGGAATCGGTTTCTGTTGTCGATGCGATTCTTCCGATTATAATCGGTTCCTGATAAGTTTGTTTTATGCATGCATGTTGTACTGTGAATCCTTATGAAATTCATGTACTATGGATTAGGAAATATGTTTTCTTTAGTCAAATGTGTCAAAAACCTAATAAAAATTAAAAATCATAGAAACTGGTAAAAATAAATGATCGATTGCCTAGTTCCCTTGACTAGTATAGTAGCTGTATTTTTTGGAACTTGAACTAGATATATCAGTGTCCAATACAAGTCAGACACAAATGACATGTATTTAAAACATTTTTGATAACAGTTCAGATACATGAAAATATGTTATTGTCCTTAAATTGCCTATCATCCTTTATAACCGATGATCGATTATAATAAAGTTTAATCGATTATCAGAATCGGAAGCTTCCAACTAGTCGTTAATCGATTATTTCCGATCATCGGTACAACACTATCAGTGACTGACAACTGCCGGACAGTCAAGGCTAAGAATCAGCAAGGGAGAATGGTGGTAGAAATCAAATCTTGAACAAACTCTGCTAAAGTATGTATGCCCCATTCGGGAATCAGATGGAATGTATAAAACACAACTGAAAAAGGTTTTAGCCACTGATTCAACCAACCATTTTTCCAGTCAATTATCTGACATGAAAACAATACAGTCATGCTCTTACTAAGAAAGTGTCAATTTTGAATGCAAAAGAAAAGGCGTCTATTTGTTGATTTCAAAAATAATGTATCAAACACAGCTTTTGAGTAATGTAGGGTATTTTCAACTATCTGAAACAATATTTTTGCTACATTTGATTTTATATTCATTCTAGTATAAAAAAAGGCTATAGAACTATTTTCAACTATGCAGCGTAATTTACTCATAAAATACAGTCAAATATTAAAAAAACGACAATATCTAGTCATTAAATAACAGCTCCTTTAGAAATACTTCATAAAATATGCTAAATCTAATATATTAGGAAATCCCATTTTCAGAATGGGAGAATTCTCCCATGGGAGAAATCCCATTTAGAAAATGGGAGAATTCTCCCATGGGAGAAATCCCATATACAGAAATGGGAGAATTCTCCCATGGGAGAATTCTCCCATTTCTAATATGGGAGAATTCTTAATTGGTGTTTAAATGCTTAAAAGTGACAAACTATTGATTTTTTCTTTAGAATCATGTTATGTACAAATAGATCTATCCAATTCTATCTCTAAATGTTAGTTTGGATGAGTTTGAAAAAATGGGATTTTTCTCCCATATTAGTAAATGGGAGAAAATTCCCATTTTTCTCCCATAAAAATCCCATGGGAGAGCAATTCTCCCATGGGAATTTGCCGATTCCCATGGGAATTTTGACTTTTGACTTAAAATTAAACATATTTCTAGTAAAGATATCTGGATGAAAATTTACTGGTGTTATGCCCATACGTAGATCTACATTTATTAAAAATTTGAGATAAATCGGATGAAAAATAAAAAAAGTAAGTTTGCAAGATTTCCGGATTCGCAAACGTATTCTGGACTGTGTTATAGACAAAGAACATATCCAACATATTGCATTTTCCATTGAATTAACTGTTCTTTGAATGAGTTCAGGCTGTTTGCAAGACGAATGTTAAGGGGTATTTGCTTTATGTCGAGGCTTTATGGCCTCCATACGTGAAAAGTATACTGTTTCATAGTACCAACTTGCATGTTTGGTTTTAATAGTTGGATTTTTGTTGATTTTAATTATGACCGTAGCTAACTTTTTGTCGTAACTGTAAGTCACAAGTTATTTCCATTAAACTATTTATATAAGTCACGTGACATAAACTTTGTAAACCAGCGTCTTCGGACGGTGTAAGTAAATAACAGAATGATCAAATGTAGATAAGAGGACCGGGAATAAATAATAGTTATTTGTGCAATTTGACTACTGTAGCGTAGAAATGTAACTTCCTGGAAAAAATTAGTGGGTCTTGCGAGGCTTAATTTCTTCCATTTTACAGGGCAAGACTTTAATGTTAAGGCACGAATCGACAACAATAAAGAAACATTTGTGCGAAGTACAATAATTGGACGTGCTCGCCATCATGAAAATATGTTAAGATCTCATGCAGATATTTCGTTAATTTACGAATCATCGTACGTGTCTTGGGGTAGCTTTAGGCGAGATTTCTTTTATTTCTACGCCGTTTGTCTTTTTTAAAGACGTTTCTTGACCTGGCTCGTTCCATTAATTTTATCTATCAAACAGTTCATGCTTGAAAAAATAGGCGTGCGTTACTTCATTTGTTAAGCTTTATAACGCTTACAGAAACAGCACCGGCTTTTTAAAAAATCAAAAATTGACGAACACGAAGAAAGGCCAATTAAAATTCCTGTGGCATTTTTTTCCAAACCTTAAAAGGAGGAGTTTTGCATTTTCCCAATAGAATGAGATTTTATAAATAGACAAGTGTATCTCGAAAGTCAGCTTTGACAGCTCCGCCGAAAAATAAATTATTACTGATAGCTGGAAACAAGTTTAATGTACTTTAAACATTCCTTTTTAATATCCATTCGGTTTAGTTCTCCGATGATTCGCACATACGTGTAATATAAAGTAAAAATTATATTTTTTTTATTCTGAAAATTACATCAATGAAGTTAAAAAGATACATCCGATGTACATTCTTTAAATTCACTTGTGTGAGCCTACGAGGTAAAAAGCTTCTATTTTCAAAGTAGTGTCATCGGTACAAATATATTTGTTTTAATTCATATTCTAAGACGTAAATTACTGATTGTCAATGCATAATATCAATGGTTGTAACTAATTGTTCGAGTAAACCATATACTAATACTAATTTTTTAATGCATTTACCAGCTTTTACCGATCAGGACAATTTTAATATGGAATGCAAGAGAATGCAGATAGAAGGAACTCCATCAGAACCTACGGACACGACTATCACATCGACAATCTCAACATCACAAACAGTGTCTACTGGAGTGACACAAACATCCAAGAAGGATGGTTCCATCAATACTGAACCAATAACAGCATCTACATCAAATAGTAGCATTGATACATCTGATAGTGGCAATAATACTGAGATTACTAAATCAACAGAAAGTATTGATATGAGTACAACGACACAAACAAACAACAATACCAATGAAGACCAAACAATATTAATTGGTAAATATTACTGATTATATTTACTTTATTTTTTGTATTTTATACTAGTATTCTAAATACTCCTTATTTTGTATAGTTCGCACTTAACGTTTGTTCGAAGAGCTATTGGCAACTTGGAAGCTTCTCATTTTGAAATGTTTGTACATGTACATATGTATGTACCTAAATTTAATGTATGAGAATGTTGAATAACCTGAAGAAAAATATTGATGTATAATTCCTATTATATTAACCTGTCACTCATTCATAATTTTATGGTGTGTACACACTCTAAAATAAACTCTCTGTTTATAGTTTGTAAACTAGAAGAAGAGTGTGTACATACCATGAAATTATATTCATGTTTGACAGGTTAATATAATGGACGATTCCGAATGCGACCTTTTTATTTGAATAACAATGCATTTATCCACAAATATAAGCATGTGCCCCTTTGTTAATACCTTGTTTGTAGGACAAAAAGTAACTGTAAACCTTTATTGAATATGCTAATAGGTAAGGTCATGGAAAGGTCCATAGGACTATACATGACGTGTAATGTAAATTAAGGATGGGATGTTTTTATTAACATGAGTAAGCTACAAAGCATATACATTGTATAAAAAAGCAAAGTCGTAAAAATACAAACTGCACCCAGCTTTATATACTATATATTTAAACCACAAGACTAGTGTGAACCCCCTATTGTAATTGTCAATGGAATGAGCGTTGAGACATTATCTAGCTATATAACAAATACTTCTGTTTATGATAGTTGGATAATATTTTTTTTGGTATGGTTGTTGCTCGATATTGCAATCTCATGTATTATATTCTGTAAATCTCTGTAGGTAGTATTAAACACTAATATTTCTTTTTAAATGATGGTTATTTTAGCGGCTGCAGGTGGTGGTGGTGGTGTTGCTCTCATTATTATAATTGTAATTGTGATAGTTTGTTGTAAAAGGTTAGTTTTTTTCTTATGACATTATTCCCTTGACAGCGAAAGTATAAATTTCATTATTCCATAATGCAATGCAAAAGAGTTATTTTCTGTTTCCAAGCTCACGTTTTATCAAAGCAAGTCCATGGTTACTTTATGGAAAGTTTCTAAACTCAAAGTATTGTCATAAAAGCAAGTAAATTTTAATTAATTATACATGATAAGGCTATTCATAATGCTCCTGTTATAGAAATTGTTATTCGAAATATTTTTGTGAAGTAAAGGTCTTGAAAAAACGCACAGTTGCAGTTCTATATTGTTGACGTATGACTTAGGAACGTAATCAGAAATTTCTTTTCACCAATCCAAATTTTCAGCAAAATTTTTGCTTGTCCATAACCATGACCTAGAGATTGTCTAGGAAATTTTAATCGTCGCAGATAATGCGGGTTAACCTTTGCTACATGTATCAGACAATGTCAAAACCTCAAAATTTCACAAGCATGAGTTTGGAATTTTTCGCGAGGAAGGGACGCATTTCATTGTGCAACGGAGATGCCTTACATGTAAAGCAAGTCCTAAGCATTTGTTTTACTTTACTAAAATTAATTCATTATAATTTTCCTTGTTCATTACATGTTATTTAAGCAAAATCTTTTACTAGCTTTATCGCCGTGTCAACACAATTTAGGTCATTTTACGGCATCAAGAGCA
Organism: Mactra quadrangularis; assembly: GCA_025267735.1. Lineage (NCBI taxonomy): Eukaryota > Metazoa > Mollusca > Bivalvia > Venerida > Mactridae > Mactra > Mactra quadrangularis. The sequence goes on from CM046309.1 coordinate 7,832,417, forward strand.
CCTAACTTAGCTTTCCTTGACCCTTGTCTATAACCAGTACTTACCTATCCTTCCACAAGGCCGGAAACTTCTCCATATTATCTAATCAATGGGGGAAAATTGACATTATTGTCAAACTTTCATGAAAGGGTATAACCTCCCCGGGTGGGATTCGAACCCGTACCCCGTTCGGGACACGAGATTCCAAATTCCCGGCGCGCTATTAACTGCACTATCGACCCGTAACCACATTTTATTATCTATGACTACAATGAGGTGTTGCTCAAGCTGTCGATGGAAAAAATAGGCATTATGAACACCCGCATTTTGTGTAATTACTTAATATGCAAAAACATAATATTGTAATTGTACGTGACTAGATTTCAAACTGACATTTAAGTTGAATAAAATATTGTATTCTATGTAATTATTTTGGGAGCACATTCAAAATCCATATATGTGTTATGCATTTTTCTTTGATAAAGTACTCTTTTTCCAGGAAGAGAAAATCTCCACCAAAGGAAACCGCGTCAAATGAAGCCACGTCTAGGGCAGACGCTGGACCAGCCAGTTTTTGTGATGGCTCTGATGATGATGATTATGGTATGGTGCTAAATCCAGCTTATCAACCTTTCCATGAAGTCCTGCCAAATCAACCACCACAGAATACTAACACTGTGGAAACAAACTTAATGACTGGAGACACGTCCACATCAGCACCAGTCTATGCCACCCCACTAAAACGTCAAGTGTCACAAGATAAAGCAAATGGCATAACTACCACTGTACCAAGCAATGACAACACAAAGAAGGGAGCTACACGTCAATCAGGGGACGCAGACAATCCTGCCTTACACTACGACTACACAATACACCAAGCTGCACAAGTTGTAACTTCTGATATAGACGACACCTATGATCATACTTTTACTTCTGCTTCCGGTAAATGGACCGGAAATGAGTATAATCGAGTACCGATGAGAAGAAATGAGGAACAAAATGTTTCTGATAATGATACGTATAACGTATTGAAATTATAAATGACCAAACATACTGTACAAGTTTTCAACTTTCAAAACCTGTAAACATTGTTATTGTGTCTCATTTATTTCTTGTTTATTTTTGTAATGTGTATATTGTAAATAGTTATTCACATGAATAGTGTTCCTTATTTTGTCAGTCAGAATGATCCGTATAACGTATTGACATTGTTTTAACAATGAAAAATTGTGACCATTGTCACTGCGTCTCGATTGTTTCTTGTTATATATTAGGAATGAGTATATTGTAAACAGTTTATTCCCATGAACAGTTTTTCATATGTTGTCTTCCGGAAGACAATGTAATACACGTACTTAGCAACTGAACAAGTGTTCAATAGTATGTCACGCCGTATATGTCTGAAATTACTTTTACATTTCAAACATGAAATGGCTAATTATGAATTTCAAAATATCCCCTTATTGATTCTCAACTGTAACAACTGTAAAAAAGCTATTTGACTGATTTTACAGAAATCGCATATGCATTTAGCTCAACTATTTTTAAGCATATTCATGAAGCATGGTTTGACTCATATGTTAATAAACGTATTAATGTAATTCATTTTGATTTTTAAGTCGAGATTTTGTCCTACGACATTTAAATGACAAATTGAATGGTGATGTTTCTCCTTCGCTGGTGAAGATGACCATACTGCATGTGTCTTGATTGGTTTTGTAGGTTCATGTTAGCTGATCAGACCAATATTTGCCCTTAAGAGTCGACTTCATACTAGACATTGGTGAGATGGCGCTGCCAAGTCAATAGAGACTGCTCTGGATTAACGTTCTGTTCGTTTTCTCTTGGCCTGCGCAACTCTTTTTGCTTTGGCAGCATGAGAGCCAATGACAATGTGTATACGCCATGAGGATCTGTCAGGTTCATCTTTTTCCTAGGTGGGTTGGTCAAAGCCTTGGCTCTTTAGTGAGGTTTTAAAGCTGTCTTTGAAGCGTTTTTTATGCTCGCCAACAGATCTTTTACCCTAAAAGTTTACCATACATTATTTGATTGGGTAATCTGTCATCAGGCATACGGGCAACTTGCCCAGCCCATTTTGCTTGAGACCTCTTCAAAAGGGTATGGAGCGTTGGAATCTAGCACGCTAAAGAACTTCGGTGTCTGGAACCTTGTCTTGCCATTTGTTGTGAAGTAATTTGCGAACGGGACTGAGGTTAAAGTGGTTGATTTGTTTTGCATATCTAGTGTTAACTGTCCTTGTCTCCTTGACATAGAGATGGGTAGTCAGAACCACAGCTTTGTACACTTTTATCTTAGTAGCTAGACTGAGACCTCATCTCTTCCATACCTTCTCTCTGAGACTCCAAACGACGAGCTGGCTTAGCTATCCTATTGATGATTTCAGCATCAATAATTTTAGTGTTTGTAAGGGTACCGCCAAGGTAAGTAAAGCTGTCTATTACCTTGAGACGCTCTAATTTCATTGTGATAAATGCTGTTTTTGTGTGTCATCTTGTGCTGGGTGGTACATAACCTCAGTCTAATTTGTACTGATAGTAAGTCTAAAGTTGTCGCAAGCATCAGAGGACCGGTTCATTGCAGCTAGCATTTTTGTTCATTGCTGGCATCGAGTGCACAGTCATCAACAAGGAGAAAGTCTCTGATGACAGTTGTTTTCACCTTTGACACAGCCTGTCAGCGTCTGAGATTGAATGGTTTTTCCATCAGTCCTATATCTACGATGATAGTCATCTGCATTGTCCTTAAATGCATCAGCTAGCAAACAAAAAAAAAACATTTGAACAGAGTTGATGCAAGAACACAACCCTTTTTGGCGCCATTTGTCACTGGGAAGGCGGATGATTCATCACCATCATCCATTACCTTTACCATCATGAAACTGACGTACAATGGATATGAACCTATCTGGGCAACCAATTTTTCTATGATTTTTCACAAGCCGTTTCTGTTGGCAGTGTCAAAAGTGATGTAGCGCTTTCAATGCTTACTTTTCTTGCAATTGACCGTCTGCGAATATCATGTCCGCTGTTCCACGTTCAGCACGGAAGTGAAAAGCTTATCACATTAGAAAATTAGCTGATTATAGATTTCATTTTCCATTTCTTGTGAGTATATGAACTCTAAATACGTCTAACCACCTAATAGAATGGACTTACGATATATAAAATTTTAACTTGGTTAAATGCGTGATGTATTAAACAAATATTATATTGTCGTTGTATAGTTTCAAAACGAAACGATTGACGTATACGAATAAGAAAACGTCAATACTAAAATATATTTATTTTATATTTACTTATTGTTAAATATGGAGTTACTGAAGCATAAATGGTTTTTTGAATGATTTTAAATACATAATTGAATGCGGAAGTTGGTATTCAGACCTTATATGAAATTGTCTTCTTCCCTTACATTATCCATTCAATTTGTCAAAATGTTCGAAAATACTTGTCTAACAAGTTACTAATTTTAAATTTTCTTTAGTATACATCTACATTAATAAATACACAAGTATAAAATAAAATTGATAATTAATAAAATTATAAAACTTGTTTGTGTGGATAAGCTAAATTTCATGACTTATGCAGACTACGAAAAATGTAAAAATATTTACTAAGTTGCTAATATTAGAACAACTACTAATATTATAAAATGAATATAAGGATTAATGTTACTTTGTTTATTCTTGTTTGCTGGTACATTAAAGGTAAGACTTGTTTAATTCAATACTTAATTCGTATCGTGCTGTTTACTATGATATAACTTTTATTGCATAATAAGTGTGTGTGTTACTAGTAGTATATACAATATATCGACTATGTAACGCCTCAATACATCTTTTTTAAATTGGTTTTTAACGTCGTATTCAACACATATTAAGGTTATATATACGACGTCCAGCTCTACCTACTATAAGTTCCCTGAACACTTTTCTATCACCAGTACTAACTTACCCTACCACGAGGCCGACAACTCATGTGTAGGGTATGACCTACCGCGACCGGACTCGAACCTGCGATCTCCGGATTCGAAGTCAGACTTGCTAACTACTACGCCACGGCCGCGGCTTGCCTCAATACAAAGGTAAATGTTTGTATAACTTTATATATTTTATATCATTAAACTACTTGGTAATTCAATGGTCTTGCATCAGATATGTATAATAAATAAACATTTATATTAAAGTTTTTTCAATTTTACATTTAGTCATAGATAAATAGTTTTATATTGATACAGTATATACATAATATATAAGATTTTACATGCAGTTAATCAGTATGGCCTGGCAAAAGTAGATTGATAAATATACTAATTTAGTCAATCGTATGTTTTGTTCATCATATTTAAATAATATCTATATATTTCCTTATCTTTTTATTAAAGGGATTAGTCAAGTCAAGTCAAAGTCAAAATATTTTATTGGCATAAACAATATGTTCATCGCCAAGAAAAACTTTGGCAGTATTTTTTACAAATAACATATATACAATATTAAATATAAAAGAAAAGCATGCACAATTAATATACAATGTATGACAAAACACTTACTGACTACATGTAAAAAAAGTAGTTCAACTTCATATTTCCTGGTTTTGGAATTATATTCTTTATAACTGTGAATGCAACAGACACACTGTTATATTACATGGCAAAATATTTCTTTATTTTCTCCCATTATTTGGGGTGTTTCCTGACTAGACCCGCGTGGGTCAGGTTAGCTAGAAATAGATTTGTGTTAAAATATGCATTTACTGATGAGAAGATACTAGAGCTTGTTATTGTGAAACATTAGTATAATTCTATTAAAAAGAAATCCTAACCGCCTAGAAATGTTGAAAAAAAACAAGAAGCGACCAATGAAAATGTTAAATTTTAGCAAGATCGACATATAACAAATCTATAAATAGCTTGGTGATTCCCTCAGTATCATATTTTTGTTTTCAACAATGTGTATTCCACATTTTTTAATTCGTTCGTTTGAATGTTATAGGTGACAAATTTTATTAGTAAGTGATTTCATGCTACTGTTTTAATGACTAAACTTGGTTGTATACGTTTGTCACAGTGATTGCCTGTATATCCCTTTAAGTATTGTAAGTATATCGATAATAACACGTGTTCTGTTTTGTTCTATATATCATACATGAACTGAATAACTCATTTCTGTAAATAAACAATAAGGTTGTCTTAACAATTTCTTGTGAATAACGGTGGCTTAGATATTTCAACTTAATCTTGAATGCGTTAATGTACTAATATTAACTAATAGTAATATTATGCAAAGAAATAAAAGAGAAATAAATATAGTCATATGTTAAAGTGATAAGTTTTAAACCTGTTTGTTTTGTTTTGCCTTCACCATATATTTTCCTTTTCAGAAAGTCATGGTAAACCTTGTCCACCAAATGTACAGGGTAAGTGTGTGATATTTGTTGAATCTTAAACCATTTAAATATAGCAATTGGGTTATTCCAAACCTAAGGAAGTTAATGTTGGTCTAATTATAACTGGTGTGCAGTTACTTATTACAAGAACTACAATATTTCATTGTACAAACACATCGAAGTTGGAAAAAGTCATGTTTCAAAAATGAACCACATTTTATTTAAATTCTAGTTTAATGCAGTATGACAATAAAACGTGAAAGTAAATTTTTCTAATGTGCAAAGCAAAACGTAAAATTCCTTGAGCATTAACACTTATAGAGTTGAACTGTATTTAAACATGTGTATAATGAGACGTATATGTCAAAATAATTTTCATCCAGCTACATAAGTATGTGATCGTAGTCATTTGAATGCTTATCGTAACGTTTCAGAAGTCTTAACATTATCAACAAATTGTGTTGTTTTTTTTCCTTTTAGTCATCCATGTTTGTATTGATAACAAATTAAACAATATAAACAGAACATATGTCAGCACTGGACAGGCACCTCTACAACAAGCTATTGAATGTACATGTACTATCACATCATCAGTTTCCTCAGAAAAGTATACATTATTTGTTCAAAGTGCAAGTGTTATCCATGATGACAATATCGATTTTACGTTTGCATTCAATGATGTGGTATTGAAGGATAAAGACAATTTTGGTGTTCATACTAAAATAAATTTGACAGGAGAAACAGTTTTCAAATACACATCACCAAACGATGAAACTGTCCAAGTATGTATTTCAATTTGAGGTAAGTAAAATAGTGAGTGATTATTTTATTGATTATATAATGAAAGATGTTATCAGCATACATCGGCAAGAAGCTAAAAAGGCCTGATGTTTTAAATTTAAGTATATAAAGATATGTGCCATTGGTTATTTAAAATACACACCACAATAACCTATCTAATATGAACCGAATGTGTGCATTGTAATCACAAAATGTTAATTTAACTTCGTGCCAATTTTGATTTTATTTCAAACATCAGTTTGATTCGTTGATCTTCAATAGATTCAATAGATAAAAACTTACTGAAAGTCTGACAGTTGGATACAAGCTAAAATACTTTATCTTAGAGACCACAATGGAAATAAGGGCTTGCCCTTTTTTGTGCTATCCCTGGTGTTGGTGTGCAAGACATAATTACTACATTATGATGTCTGTGATGTTTGTGTTTGTATGTTTTTACTATGTGTACACTATGCCAAATAAATATTATTAATATTATTATTACATGATATCTATTTTAATTCTCTTTGACTAAAGTATTGGATGATTTGTACATCAGTGCAGAATAATCTATAGTTCATATATCTTTATTCTAGAACTAACACCACTTAGGTAAAAATGAACACACCCGTGGTGCTACCTTTATATCACCTTCTCGAAGGAATAAAGCTTACATTTAACAATGTGTTAAAACCTAGCGTAGCGTCGAGTCCTAAGAAAAGTTTGCTGTCAAATTTCGAATGATATCGGGTCATGTTGACACATTACATAAGCGGTGTTTCATTGTATTGGTATAGTGGATTGGGTATCAGTTAATATAACAACAAAATTGGGAAAAAACTGCTAAAATAGCCACTAATATTTGTTAAAACTCTTGTATTTCTCAGCTATGGATGATCAGGATAAATTCAATATCGAATGTAGGAAGCCTAAAATGTATTATTTAACGGACACGATTACAACTTCGACTCAAACAGCATTACAAACAGCGACTACTCAAGTGATAGACACATCCCAAAAAGATAATTTCTTCGTGACAGAACCAACACCATCATCTACACCAACTGAGAGTTCTAGATCAGCAGAAACTACCGTAATGATCACAACTTCACAAACAAGCAACAACAGCACTAATGAAGGCAATGACATATTGATAGGTAAAAACATGTATATTAGTAGGCAAGAAATAAATATTCTGTAAAATATGATAAATTTATTTATGAGTAAATTGTTTTCGTAATACTCAATATATACTACAATATGTCTGTGTAATTAACTGATTGTGATTTGGTTCCTATTTATGTTACATTGTACTTTATTTAAATTTGATAAGTAGGAATGTTGACTTAACTGTATTAAAATTATTCATGTAGATTCAGATATAACATTTGTTTTTTATTATTTATTTTTTATTTATTAAACTACGTTTATATTTATTTTTATATAATTAAAAATATTATTTTTTATTCTACTTTATTTTTGCTCGATTTTGAAACAGGTTCATTCGTCTTAGATTAATCACTGTCGAGTCCACTTCCATGGCCCCCAAGTACGTACTGAGCTAGCAGGATAAAGTTTCTTGCTCAAGCAATCATCGATGTAGATTTTTGAAGGGATTTAAACAAACAGGGAAGCGCCTATTCAATGATAATCAGTCCAAAGTCTTAAATGGTCGGCCAAGCCCGCTCCTAAACCTTTTTTCTATATTTGTCTGTTTTTGGGAATCATATCAAGATAATATTTGATTCATTGTTTGTATAGAAAATAAAAAACATACTCTGGTTTATTTGAATACACATGTACAACAAGTCAAGTCATTATTAAAAAGTCTTGTTTTTTAGTTGTACGTTGTAATACTTTCAGCGGCCATTGTTGGAGCTATATCTGGTATTAGTCTCACTATTGTACTTGGGATTGCCTTTATTTATTGTAAAAGGTAAGTCAGTTTGTCTTTTTATATGTATTAAAGAACAAAACTAAACGTGATCGTTCTTTATGATGAGCAAACTTATAAAATGTATAAACATTTGAACTTCAATAGAATACTCTAAAATTTCGATCTAGTAAAGTAAACAATATCTGTTATAAAATAATTACTATCCTCACTTTTAATAAAGAAAGTGTTATGATAGTAATATTTTCAATTTATACTTTAACATATTCATAACTATGTGTATGTTTTGTTCTTCAAATCTGGAAGAATAAAAGCATCCTGTCTTATTTATTTTTTATTTTAGATAAAAATCTTACGTGACCATATTTATTAATCCATCATAAAGTGTGCAAATGATTGAATTTTGAATACATTTTACCTAAGTGTTGTAGCACATTTGTTGTTTTGATAGACGGTCATGTATTGATATCTGTCATCAAAAGAAGTATCAATATGTCAGTACGTTATATTAGAATGAGTGTAAAACATGATTTTGAAATTGATAACACTAGGATACTATTCAAGTAAAAATGGACAGCTTCCATAAAAATCTGGAATTGTACAAATTATTTTATTGGTTCCAAACAACCAGTGTCAATGAATTTCATTAATTAAATGTAAACGCCTTCTTTCTGTCAAAACATTCTGTTTAATCATTAATATGATTTCATTCTTGTGAGAGGACAGATCTATACAGAGAATGGGTTACGACGATAGAAGAAGCGAGGCAGATTGAGAGAATAGAATATTTATTTTTTAGGATAAAAGTATGTTTTAATAGTTGGAGTTTTCATTTTAATTTATAAGTTATACAATCACATATTTTTGTGTTTTATTGCTATTAACCGATGACGGTTAAACATTATAATAAAATACAACATGTTTTCAGAAAGCTAAAGGCTATGTCAAATAAAGGATGCCAACCAACCAGTTGTTCTACAACCTATCACGGAGGCAACTCTGACATACAGCTTAATCAAGCTTATGAATCTTTAAATGATGTCCAGCCAAATCAAACACCCTATGACAATCTCGTGGTATCTCAGGGTATAATAAATGACAATACATCCCCGACTTTAAACTATGAAAATATGAGAGTAGACATTACATGCCAACAAGACAATTCTGAGTCATACTATAACCTTCCTAGACATCAAGCCGCTCATAATAAAGTTTCTGAAAAAGTTGTATCAGTTGACAAAGAAACTGTAACATATGAAAATACGAAGGTTAACGCTACAGGTCATGAAGAAAACAATGATAAATAGAGGAAACAATGGCACTGTTCAATATATAACTTTACTATGTCTAAATGAGTCGGTTGATGTTGTAAATGAATAGTTATTTTGATCGATACAGACGACACCTTTGGGCAAACGTCGATTAAGTTGCCGGTAACACGACACGACACGACAAGACCATTCAATAAATAACTTTACTATGTCATAAAGAGACGTTTGGTGTTGTAAATGAATAGTTATTTTGACTGATACAGGCAACACTTTCGATCAAACGTTACTTAAGTTGCCGGTAAATAGACGGAAAATAAGAACTAAATGTGTACAAAGAAAGAGAAACCATTTATATTGAACTTATCGTGGGATGTTTCATGTATTGAAATAGATAAAGACAAACACAATATTAGAGCGTGAATATTACTACTTGTATAACTTCGGCAGTGTTCATGTATTCTGTATCTTGTTTCTTCTAATTTTATTGTACATAATATTTATACATGAACATAAATACATTTATTTGATATTGGCTATTTAACTATCACTAGTTTGACAGATCAAGCCACCAATGTGACATTTCTAATAAAATATTAAACGATGCGCATCACTCAAAACAATGTTTTGATATTTTTATTTAGGTAAGACTACAGTATATTTATACAAAGAATCGAATAGTGGCTAAACTATTACAAAAATAGTATTAAACTAAATGTTTGCCTGACAAGAACAGTTATGTTTGACGAAGGTTAGAGTATTTATTAAGAAACTACCATTTGAGCCTAAAAAATAAAACTGTTATCAGATCTTAATACTGAGTAAGTTTTAATTAATGTCTTTTTACACTTGTGTCTCGTATAAGTTTTAGACGTCAACAAAACTAAATTGAATATTGTTCTACGTAGCATCGCCAAAATGCAGTGATCTTCACTTCTGTCAATGTATCTGCAGATGCTTTTATTGCTTTAATTATAAAAATTGTCACATAATTTCAAAACTAACTGTTAAAACGAGGCTTACATTAGGATTACTAGAACATTACCTTCTTAGTTTAAGCAGTTAATTAATTATACAAGTTAACCAAGAAGATTTTCGAACAGCATGTGCAGCCCTCTTAGACTGCTACAGACATTAGCTGCATTCATAAAGTTAAACAAAAATTAATCATACAAAAGGAGTTACAATTCAATGGACGTTTTTATTCAGTATTGCTCAGCTTTAAACACGGCCATCTTTTTTAAAAATTGTGTTTGTCTTTAGCCTAACATTTCCAATGAGTAAAGAACAACAGTCCAAAACAAAGACCTTCCAAACAATCAAAAAGAAAAGAGGAAGATGATCCTAGATCTATAAACTCGTGTAATAAAGTAACAACACAAACGCATAGGCTCATGTGTGTAAGCTATGGAACGAGCAGGGGGCATAATAATTACAACTGGGGGCAAAATAGAATCTAGGGTGCACAAGCCAGTGATATTTTAAACCAAGCACTTGCCCAAACAGACTCATGTTATAACAAACAACTAGTGAAAAAAACTTAAAATCCACTAAAAATAAAACAAAATATTTATATCGTGTTTTAAGTAAAATGCAAGAACTATTAATGTATGTAATACACCAATCTAAAAGTTCTATGATTCACAATACAGTGATATCTTAAACGTTTTGTTTCGAATGGGAAATAACTCATATCGACCTTCAATGTAAAGCTTCGTGGTGTTATTTCCCTTTGTAATACGATAAGACGGGGAATTACCTCGTAAAACCACTAAATCAATGACAAACGAATAAAATGGCTACCAAAGGGAGTTTCATGTCAGAGGAATATTTTGACTTTATATGTACCAATTGTGACAGCAATGGAAAGATTGTTGAAGCTGTACGTTATTGTGTTGAGTGTTGTGGTTATTGTTGCCAAACATGTGCGGATATACACACAACAATCCTGGTGTTAAAGGATCACAACCTACTGGACACAAGCCATGGAAACCAAGCAAGTAATCAACCAACAAGGTTACCAGAGTTTCCTACTGAGCGATGTGACCAACATAAAGGGAAAGTTGTGGACATGTACTGCGAGGAGCATAATGAAGTTGGATGTTATATTTGCATATCTGCACATTATAAGTAAGTAGCTAAATTTTATTGTTTATCCTGAGTTATCATTAATAGTTGCTAAGTAAATTGTGTATATATGTGCTTCATTTACTTGAAGGTCTTTGTGTTTAAACGATCGTTGTGACGTTCACATTAATGTACGCTTCACTTCTAAATTGTCTTTGAGACTTCTGATTTATTTATAAAATTTATATTATTTTTAAACAAAATCCTTTATACCTTGTGTTGTACATATTAAAGTAGGACGGGTTTAAAAGCTTCAAACTTTTATGTTTAAATTTATCTAAGTGTATTTAAGTGTCGTATAATGTATAACTAGCGATAACGTGATGTTTGTTATCTACCTTATCATAGAACAATGTGGGTTTAAAAAACCGTCAGGAGATTAATATTTGTTTTTGTACTATATATCTGCACTTTTAAATGATGATGTAAGAGCCAAATCAACAAAGTTGGTTAAACATAATGACAATTAAGTCACTCAGTTCGATAGCCGAGCAAATTGTTGCCAATATTATGCTTGTTTTTACGCTTTAAAAATTCATTACAAAAGAAGTGTACCCATGCTGGCATGTATTATTTAAAAACATCAACAAAAATTGTTATGATCAATTTGCAAAAACATTGAAAATTGCTAATTAATAATACAGACTTTTTTAATTTTTTTATATTTGTAGGTCTTGTCCTGAAACAAGTATATATTCTGTACCAGACCTAATTGACAATTTATTTAAGCTCGGAGATTGCAAAGAGATACAGAGTCGTCTTACAGAAATGATGTTTTCATTAGCTGATCTTGGAAAATCTAAGAATGATAAACTTCAAGCTTTGAAAGGCTCGAAAACAAAAGAAATACAGAAGGTCATGAATTTCCAGAAAACTCTTGAGACCATGATAAGAAAAGCTGGTGAAGCTTCAAGAAATGAAATTGAAAAAAAATACCACGAATTAGAGAAAGTTATTCTTGAAGAGATGAAGGATGTTGAGGGTACTGTGGATAGCCTTAAAGAGTCTGATGATAAATTGAAAAAGGCAGAGAGTAACAGAGCGCAACGGTTTGTTTGTAGCAAGATAGCTGAAAAGAGGATGAAGGAAGCAAACAAGCATATATCCAAACAAACAAGAAGAACCAATGGAGGACTTGTATTCACACCAAATCAGTCACTGGTGGAATATCTTAGTGGTTTACAAGGAATTGGTACAGTAGGTGTTAATACAGAGAAGAAAACAGACCTGTATAAAATAACAGGAAGTAAAGATATTTACATCAAGCTGATAGAAGATTCCAAACAATGTTATTCTCCTGGCTGTTGTCTTACCTTTGATAATCAACTTTTAGTAACTGATTACAGTAACAACAAACTGAAACTGATTGATATAAATACAATGACAGTTATAGATAACTGTAAACTTGTAGGTCAACCATTTGGTGTATGTTGTATCAGTGACCACGAGGCTGCTGTAGCATGTGGTGGTAACAACATGATTCAGTTTGTTACCTACGATAAAAAGATGACACCTACAAGACAAATCAAAACGTCTCATTATTGTTATGGTATTACTACAAAAGATGATCAGCTATACGTAACAAATAGTGGATCTTCACTTTATATCTATGAAATGACTGGAAACATATTGAACGAAATATCACAGGACACTTATGGAAACAAATTATTTACTGATAGCAGACATCTTAATTTCAATGAGAGTAAAGACAAACTGTATGTTTGTGATTTGAAGAAAGGTATTGTAAGTTTGGATGGTGCAGGAAAGTATCACTCAACATTCAATGATATAGAGTTGACATGGGCAGATGGTATATGTGTTGATGGAAGACAGAACATATTTGTTATTGGACGTGGTTCTCATAATGTGATGCAGTTTAATGAAGAAGGAGAGAAGATTGGTGTCGTCATAAAACAACAAGATGGATTACATCAACGTCCACGTTCAGTATGTTTTCATAATACACTGAACAGATTGTTTATTACTATGTACAACAGTGATGTGGTAAAAATGTTTGAACTGAATTGAAAGAATATATTTAAAACATTTGAATTGACAGATACTAGCAATAATTTAATATTACTAAACTTGTAGTTTTGAGGTTTAATGTGGTGATGATGAGTTTATTGCACGTATTATATGGAGACTGTACGACAATAAATAATGATTTACACGTGTTATTATTATCCACAATGACAACAGTTACTTAATATTATTATGTTAGGCATCTTTAACAAATGTATTAATTATTACAAACAGGTATAATGCTCTCTCTTGTTTTATTTAGTATATGATAATAACAGTATTCATTAAATAATAATTACCGTGATATTTAAGTCGAAAAGTTGGCACCGTTTCACGTACTAGATATTGAGTCGTATAATTTTTTTAAGAACTGGTCGACATTGTCCAAGTTCAATCAATTGAATAGTCGACATTAATGAAGTTGGCAATTAATTTATCTGAGGTATGGTATGGTTCACAACCTACCATATTATTGTTATGGTTTTGTTAGATGTAAGCATTTTATTACAGATTTAATTCCAGTTACTAATTTTAGATAAATAAATTTGCGGTGATAAAGTTTTAGATTCAGATTCTCTATTTTTGAAATAGATTTCTCACTGATGAAGACTGTCGAGTCAATTTTATATTATTTTACGAGTCGAACATCGATTTTGTTTGATAGATGATTCCTTCATGTGATTTTCACCTAAATTAAAATGTAAAAATTTGGACTTGGTCGAATATATACTACTATAAATGTTAATAGACACTTACAACCTAATCCGAATCGTAACTAGAAATCTACAATTGTAAAATATCAGGGGTTTTCTCAAACTAGTCAATACTGTGTTTATATACTATTCATGGTCAACAGCATTGTTGTGTAGTTATCTCGATCGCCCGTCTGTATGTATGTGTATCGAAATTTACATGAAGCATGGGCGTATATAATGTGATTTGAAGGGGACATTTCCCATTGATGATACCTTTAAATTGATATTATCATTTAACTTTACCATTCATAATTAATCTATCTGTGTTTCACGTCCGTGTCTCATGTGGATGAACATTTGATAACATTTATTCGACATAAAATAATGTTACTGTATTCAATATTTGTTTCTCATGTTAAAATTGGAGAAAAGAAAGCTCCTTCATTCTTAAACCACCACCAGAACACAAAATCTTATTACCTAATGTACTTTTTCTGGCTGCTTAGGTATGGTGTTAATTCGTTTAAGAGTAAGAGACGCATTGGTTGACATTTCTGTAAAATCACAGGTTATACACAGGAGTCTCTCTTTAATCAACACAATTACATGAAATTTAAAGAACCAAGACCATGTTATTTAAGCAGAACCGTGTGAATTGCATATTCTTCGGTTGAGGTATTATCCTACGTAGAATCTGTTGTCAGCCATGTTCGTTTTTTATTGTTGTAGCGTTGGAAAACGAAATCAAAACTTTAAGACTTATATTCACGTCATAGTTTGATAAAATGGCCAACTAATGTGCAAAAAAATGTTATTATGCCATCCATGCACGCGTTTTTGTGGATATACATGGTGTACATGTAATTCTAAATGAGACGGATTGGAACGGATTAGAATTTTCCTGATAACTTTTATCTTTTAGGTGACAAAATGTAACAATCGAGGACCGATAATTACACTATACCTCTGCACTGTTCGTCCGGAAACATACAAGTTTGTGCCCGAAGTGTTTAAAATAAAAGTTAAAAGTAGTGCGGTTTAAAGTCTGGTTCCATTTACATGTTCAGCCGACTTTACAATCTTGTATTATAACTCCTGGTCACTGAAATCAACCTCAGGCAGGCGATCCCTCACAGAACCCATTTACACCTGGGTGGAGTGGAACAATTTTAGGTTAATTTCTTGCTCAAGGAAATAAGCAGTGCCCCTAGCGGGGATCAAACCCGGGACCTCTCGATCCTTAAGCGCGCGTCCTACCACTGGACCACTGCTCCTAAAACAAAATTACACGTAAACGTCGTGAATGCGCAGGACATATAATTGTGGTATTGGAATCTTACAAAAGTATCGGATCCCTGAGCTCGATGATTTTTACATGACTGGGAAATTTGGCGATCTAAAAAAACGTACCTCTAGAATTCCTCAGTCAGTTGTGAAAGCAATTTTATAAAAAATACTGATAGCTTTTATACAATTTGTTGCGTATGATTACAAATAAAAACGTTCACAACCTTAAAAACACTCATTTTAATATCAAGTAATCCCGAATTATCTTTGTCTGTAAATATGTGCAGCACACGAATTTAAACTCATTCATATATACACCCAAGTCATATGTACACTTGATACGCAGCTGTAAGGCTTAATGTGTAATTACCAAAATTCGTTTGAGCAAACCCCCGTATTTAGAATTTCATATTCAACTTCGGATTAGGTTGTAAATGTCTAATTAGTAATTAGATAAACTGTAAACTATATCCTAGGTTTAACACCGCACATGATTGTTGTTTACATTTACGTAGATCATATTACATACAAAAATACGGTGAATAAAACATGCCATTAAATAAGCAAAGGCAATATGCCAATACTATGAAACTTTAAAATATAAGTACTCATTGGCATAAAATCACTTAGTAATATGAAGGAAAGTCGTTTCGACCGATACAGACGACACATACAATCTAACTTTCACTTCTGTTTTAAATAAATAGAGCGGAAAGAAACAAATCATTTATTTGAAAATTCTGATTTTATTTAACCTTGTATATTTTATCATTTGTATAACTGCATCAATGTTCGTGTACGTAGTTCCATTATTTGTTTCTTATTATTGTTCATATATGACATTGTATTGTAAATATTTATTACTTTATCTACAATTATATATTTTATATTGACTATTATATTAAATAATCATCTCTATAGTTGGACATACTAAGTCACCAGTTTATACAAATTTAAGAAATAAACAAGTTGCAGCTTATGAAATTGATATACTAGTATAAATATTTCGTTTGGCACATAGTGTTTGAAGGTATTTCAAAGACGTATTGTATATTTGTCAAAATGTATCTTGAAATACAATTCAATAAAGTGTACTACATATCGTATATCACAGTTTTTGTCTTGTTTAAATTTATGTAGTCTTTACATTTGAGCACAAGCAATGCAAAACATAGGAAATAATTTCCATCCAATAATTTTGAGTATGACCGGTTATGATGTATGTCTGCTAAACACATGCGTATCATCGAAACTTTAACACGCGTAAGAAACATAAACCAATGTATCAATTTTTCTGGAAAGCATTCGACTGTCTGATAAAAGTACTTAAGATTTCGAGATAAACGAGAAACAAACTTTTGCATCTACTTGTTACTTTGATAAAATTGCTTTGATTTAGCAAATCTCAGATATAGACATCACGAAAGATCAAAATACCCTTGCACCATTATGCATGGGTTTATATTTTGGTGATTATGTCGATGTAACAAATTCGCTTCATCACATAATTTTGGAATTAATCCTGTGGTTTCCAGACATATTGTCTACTTTCTTCCAAGGAAAGTGTTTTCCCTGAAATGGTGATAACTAGTGATAACGAAGATTTTGGTGCATGGAATGTTCAGTATAGCTGGCATGTTGAATCAATTGTTATATATATTAACATGAGTATTCAGCATTCATACTTTAAATATAGAAAAAGTGTAGATAGACATATAATGAAACTAATTTACACGAACATGTTTACAAGTCAATTGGAAGAAAATTTCTTTTCAAATACTCTATAAAGTTGATTTGAGATATATTATTATTAAACGAAAAATCATAAGATGCTTGAGTAATATGTAGAGGTTGTTTGGTCCTGATACGGTTTTCTAAATTGAGTTTTAATCAATGTGTATAGACCATTCCGAAGAATATCGTGCTAGGCCAATGATTAAAAGAAACCAATTATCAAAGACCGAAGTTGTCACGGATATATCAGAACTACAAAACTGAGCTACTTGTTAACCAAACATAATCACAAGATCAATATTTTTTGAGAGATGGTTGCTTATGATAGACGTGATGGCTTTGAAGTGGTCCAATGGTTTTTAATTTACTTTACCAATACTTTAATGTTAGTTTACCTACTTTGAACAAAGCTTTAAAGGTAAGAATCAACACACAAAGATAATTAAACAAGACAAATAATTTATTATGAAACTAGCGTAACAAAAAAACTACTGATACAGCTTCAGGCTTAATATACATTGTACTTTTGACAAGGTTTTACCGCATTTCACAAAGTAGTTGTTGTAATATGACATTAACATTTTATGTGTGTACATGTATATGGACTATACAATTCATCTAGCCACCGAATAGATTGGACTTAGGACATGAACGTAAAATTGAACTTAACAAAACGCATGATTTTATCACGTAAACAAATACTGTCTAATATCAGTATAATTTCATATTAACAAACAGTTAAACGTGTATGAATAATTATAAAACAGCAATACTGGTATATATTTATTTTACATTTACTTAAAGCATAACCTAGTGTAGAGTTATTGAAGCATTAATTATTTATTTAAAGTGATTTTAAAGACAGAATTAATCTAAGCACTGAAAGTACTGGGGTACTCATTGTGTTTAGATTTATTGCTTTTTTGTTGGGTTTAACGCTGTAGCAACACATTGTTTAGGTTATATCACAGCGGTCAGTCCACCTACTCACTGTTCCTGGAGAGGCTTAACCTCTGGATTAAGATGTTAACAAACTACTAGGTGCAGACTTCGTCAGTGAGTGACTATTGCCCTACTTGATTTAGAATCAGTTGCAGGAGGCAGAATGGCCGTAGAAATTATTAAAGGTGTTTAATTGCATGTTGTTGTTTTTCAAACTCTCTTCACAAAAATACTCTGCTTGGGTCATTTAACAATAATGAGTGATTGAATTCACTTTCTACTATGATCAGTGTTGTAATTAGTCAAAGTTATGTACTGTGACAATATGACTCTCATATTGTTTAATTATTATGCGTGTCAAAAAACTCGAATATACAACTTGAATTTTACATTTCTGCTTAATAATAGTATATAATAGTTTTTAACAACCATAATATTATTATTATCTGTCTTGCATCCAATGCCCCGTAAAATTCAGGTTTAATTGTACACGACCCAAAAAGTTACAGTCCGGAAATACTGATCTTTAACCCAATACGCGGGAATCAGCAATTATAATTATGTAGATAATGTTTCTTATCCCTGTTACAAGTTAACCACTTCATGTAGATTCTCCAAGTATATTTTTGTGACGTCATATTGAGCGTCTGGTAAATATCTCGCGCAGAAATACGTAAAGTACCAGTTTCGGGAAGATGTTGCAAATCGTGAACTACTTTGTCTCGGAATATTCTAGCTTGGGAGGTGTTAGGTTTTGACGATGTTAAACTGAACGAGTGTAGACATACGATTTTATTCTAATGACTCTGTATTCATTGCACATAATGAATACAAAAACGGAAGTTGGAATACAGATGTAACGTCTATTCAAACATTATCCATTCAAAATTGTCAAAATACATGTAATATACTTGTCTAACAAGTTTCTTATTTTAAACTTTCTTAATTGTATACCCCTATTAAAAAATGCGGAAGTATAAAATGTAAAAGTTGTTTTCAGAGGATTAGCAAATTTTTATAGAATATACGGAAAATTAAAATGCATGAATAATAATATTACGAAGAAGCTTATATCAGAGCGTATACTTGAAATATAAAATGTATATGAAGACTATTGCCTATTTGTTTATTTGTAGTAGCTGGTACATTGAAGGTAAGACTTGATTTTTTTTGATAATGACTAATATGTCGAAATTACTTGATAAGATAACATTGAATTTATGATATAATCTATGGCATAAGAGATATTGGCTAATAACGCATCAATAAAGAGGAGGAGGTCGTATTCTAGGTCATGCGTGTTATGGTACTTTAAGCAATGAACTTGCCCACTGAATAGGGGAATAAGCTGGTGCATGAACAGCATTTTACTGATTTAAACACATCACTTGATATTCAACATTTATCTTAAATAATGTATATGTATTATTTTGGGAACATTAACCATGCACTGTATACATAGTCGTGAATTTCCGTATGAAATCTCCGTAAATTCACGAATATATTACTTTAACCTTTAGTAATAGGACACAAAGAGGCATCTTAGGACTGGCTGTAGTGATAAAACGTACCACCTTACAATCAAGAGGCTTTTTTTAAAAAAACCTAAGCGAAAGTGTATTACACACATAATGGACGTTTTCATTTATGAAAGTCCTTCAGTCTTAAACCATGTCACAAATTTATTATAAAAATATGAATAAAGAAAAATGTATGATAATAAAGAGACAACAGATGTCGATAAATGATATATAATTAATATTCAGTCAATTAGTAAAAGTAATAAGTAAGTCATAGTGTTGCTACTATGTTACTTGTGTTTGCGAAATCACAAAGATATCAACCTGTGCGGGAATCGAACCCGGGTATTTCGATTGACAAGTCAGTACTTTACCTCTACACCTCAAACCGTTTGATATAATACAATCGTTACTTTTTCATCCATACCTTATATTGTCACTCATTAAAGCAACGAAACTTGACGAATGTATACGAACTAAGCCGTAAATCGATACGGAAACTAACCAAACGATAAAATTGTAAAAATTATTCACCCCTAAATATTGGGCCATGGTTATATACGCAATGTTTACGTGGACGACCTGTCGATGTTTGGTTTATCTACTTATAATACATGTAATAAAACTTTTTGTAAATGTATCAGAAATTCGTCATTATAGACCTGCTGCATGGTATCAGGTATGATATGATATAATAAAATTAATATATGTTTATTTTATACATCAATTATGTAAACCGGGTATGTTTTGAACTTTTAATTTTTGGGAAGGAAACACAAGTCAGAGATATCGTAATGTTTAAATAACAAGTTTCCAACATAAACCCCTGAGTCATTTATTGATTTTAATTGTTAGTTATCCCTAACATATTAACGTTGTAAATTGTACTTTTTATAAGGCAAAATCACATGCGCTTCCGTCAATTAAATAGATGTTCTGATCTGCGTATTACCATGCATCATAATAAACTGCGCTTACGTCTGTAAATTAACTGTATTTTTAACATCTGGCTAGCCCAGTCGGTAACTCGCTAGTCTACTGATCGAGGGTCGTGGGTTCGATTCCCGGGCGGGGCATTCTTTCGTAGAATTACTTTCGTCATGAAATTATTTTACGGCAATTCTCCCTCCTTCCAAGATTGTTTAATTATGTAGGACAGATGTCAGTCACTGACAAAGGTATGCGCTTAGTAGTTGGTTAACAGCTAAGTCCAGTAATTTGCTTTTCCAGGAGGAGTGAGTAGGTTGAATGACCGCCGTTATATGACCTATGCAATGTGTTGCTCCGGCGTTTAACCCAACAAAACCAAACACAAACTTGAACATTTAACAACGTTTATTCATAAACTTAATCACCAACATATAGCGCATTGGCCGTGCACTGTTCGTGTGATAAGAAATAAGCTATTTCAAATGAATATTTAAACTTGTATGAGTGTTATGTTATTTACTATGCGAAGAAAAAATCAAGTGCAATGTCGCAATATTTTACAATTGTTTAGCGTTTTCATTTATTTACCATTTATGTTTAATTTCAGAAAGCCATGGATTGGAACCTTGTCCATCAAATGTTAATAGTAAGTCTACTACATCAAGTTAATCTAAACTGATCTAAATATTGAAATGGGTTCCTTTTTACAAACAATATTTGAAAAATAACTTGTAAGTAAAGTTTATTGATATAAGAAGCACCATGACTGTGCTATTTATTGAACAGTAATAAGCGCCGACATGTACTGTATGTAAATAACTTATGTGTATAATGACACTTCTAGAATCTAGATAATTATAAACATTCACCATATTCATCAAGCTACATATTTATGAGATTGAACTAGTTTGGATATTAATAATTACGTTTTACAATCTTAGAAATTGACAAACGATATAATATTTTGTATCATTACAGTTCTCTACGTATGTGCTAATAACGAATTAAATGATCTAACCAGTGTATATGTCAGCACTAGATATACACCTCTACAACAAGCTACTGAATGTACATGTACTATCTCACCATTAGTTTCATCAGATTATTCATTATTTGTCGAGGGTGCTAGTGAATACCATGATGAAAATACAAATTTTACGTTTGCATTTAATGATGTAACTATTAAGAACAACACAAATTTTGAAGGCTATACTAGAGTAGATTTAACAGGAGAAACAGTTCTCAAATATTCATCACCAAACGATGATACTATCTTAGTTTGTTTACATATTGGAGGTAAGTATAATAGTTAAAAGTTTTATGCGGTTGTTTATTATGAAGAAAAGCACGTATGTGAAAATGACATGGTGATATAAAATGGACATATTAAAACAACGTTTCTATTATAAGCAAAAAGAAAGTATTGTAGTTACAAGATTTTCTAAAAAAACGCTTTGATCATTTCTAAAAATACTTCTAATAAATGTTGATCATCCTATTTTGAAATTGTAATATTAAAATTGTATAATACTGATAGCTAGTAACAAATTTAATTCACTTTATATTATTGAATATACACTGCATATTATTGATATCATGGGTTGGGGATCAATTATTAAAACAATAAAAATGTAAATAACTGTTAAAGTGACCACTACCACATATTACAAATATAATTATATATATCTCAGCATTTACAGACCAGGACAATTTCAATATCAAATGCAGTAGGATTCTTGAAACTTCGAAAACAACTATAACCTCGACAACCACAACATCAACAACTGGGTTTACTCAAGTGATACAAACATCCAAGAAGGACAATTCTGACAAGACTGAAACAAGAATATCACTAACATCAAATAGAAACCACTATACAAAGACTGTTAGTTCAACTGATGGTACTGATATAAACACAGAGTTACAAACAAACAACGACACTATAGAAGACAATTCAACATTGATAGGTACAAACATAAGTTATTTAGTAACGAAGTAATACTTACATATTCTTTACTTTTATTTACATGTACATTGTTTTTTCTGCAATGTATAATAAATCACAATCAAATTTTATTCGATAACAATGTCGTTACATTATACAGTCTTATGTTGAACAGTTTATTATTGAATTTAATTGGTCATAGTCCATTCAATACAGCTTTTGACCTAGACAAAATTGCAACAGAAAATATTTTTATACTCTGCAAAAGACCATCAATACAATAACACACACAAAAAAGTTGCACTCCAAATAAAGAGGGGAAAGTGATGAAAAATGAATTTAAAATAATGCATTTTCTACTTATATTAAAAGGCACTGCAACGCCTCCGTACTTCTGTCCCGCAGTAAATATAGCTGCTGGGTCACAAAAATTAATGAATGCCGGTAGTATTTTGATTTTGAGTTGACTATCCGATGTTAACCTATATATCTACATTTTATTTACTTTATATATGGCAGTAAATTCATTAAAAATACCGTTTTTGGTGACGACCTTGAAAAATTTAAATATTTTACTATGGCAGCGCGTTAGGACTAAAATTGATCATGTGTAGCGTTAAATTTCGTGTCACGATATTTTTGTTGTCTGAGCGCTGAGTAACAACCTCCCTTTGCACAAGTTTGTTACTAAAGTAGTCAGTGCAACGTCATGCGTGCAAGTTAAAAACTTGTCTCAAACATATGAGCAACATCATGTCAGATACAAAGATTATACTTACAGACTCAAATGTGGAAGGACAATAAAGTCTTAAATCCATGTGAGTAGGGATGTGAGTCCGTTAATGGAAATGTTAGGTAATGTAAAGATTAATAAGTCTTTCCTTGAAAATATGTTAATGTGATTCAATGTAGCTGTCGACTGAATTGTATTTCAAATTGAGTGTTCAATGACAGTGTCAAGATCTAGTTTAGCCTCTGAAAGCGAAACTGCCGACAGTGACAATGATCAATAGCAAAACCCCAGGTTATAAAAAACGGAACGTAAGTAAGTACATTCTGTAACAAATGTATACTGTTACACAATTTCATGTGTAAAACAGTAACAAAAGTTGAAATGACTTTTAAAATATTTATTTATGTAACACCTATTATTCATCTGTATTACATACCTGTAGTAGCATTACAACACTTGTTTGGAAGCATATATTACTCTTAAATCTGTTTTAGTAATTGATACACGGGAAGCTGATTCCAGAAATTCATATTTCCAGGTATTATGTTGGTACTTATATCACATTTGTTCATTAAATGATAAATTCATATCAATGATATATAAACCCTTTTTGAGACACATGTGTATTTTAAACTAAAAGTTGTTATCAACCGTGATTTTTGAAAATTGTATACGATCAGATTCCAAAAATTTGCAGTTTTAAATATCATTTTAGTTGTTTTATCCCAAAACTGAACAATTAGGTCTCTTATTTATTAATGTTATACTAATTATAGTACACGCACATAAGAGATACATGTACAGCAGATTCCAGATAAATGACTCGTTTACGGGTCATTTTTGTCACATCTATAAAAAATCAAAAATTACCTTTTTGAATTTAGAAAGAATTTGAAAAATAAGTTGTATTTGTACAATTGTTTTCATTCGTAAATGATAATAGATAGTTATAAAGGGAGCTAATCCACTACTGTTTTCATTTGTATATGATAATAGATTGTTGTAAAGGGAGCTTATCCACATTTTTGTTTATGTTCAACGTTTCTGCCAAAAAAAGGACGTTCCTCTCGAATTTTTGAGTGCAACTTTTTTTTGGATACTACTATGAATACGAACTTTCACATAGTACAAAAATAAATTCTGATGCAATTTTGTCTAGGTTAGCCTATCTTCTTAGCTGTATTAAAAGGACTATCAGAATGTTAACTATCTTACATTAAATGAATTAAGATTAAATATCGGTATTACATTCTTACTTGCTTTCAATTCACACGTGTATCACAGTACAAGTCATATATTATTGTTGTAAGTTGTACACTGTACTAATCACTTTCGACTCCACGTCCTGGTCCCTTGGTAATAAACTAGAAGGATAAATTTCTTGCTCAAGTAAACATCGTCATGGGTTAGTTTTTTATGGTATTTAAACCAAGGCGGAGCTGGCTATCTTATTGTTGTAAGTTGTACATTATGATACTTTCAGCGGCTGTTATTGGTGCTATTTCTGGCATCGTTCTCACTATTCTAGTAATGGTCACAATAATGTATTGTAAAAGGTACGTGAATTTGTCATTTCTATACTGTTTTGATACAAATGTATTGAAAATGTATCCTGTATAAAAAATACTTCTATTTTTATCACCCCCTTTTAAATGTCAACACGGATTTAAGATTTACATTGACTTGAACACAGTTTACGAATAAGCGAATTTCATAAAAGGTTATATAAAAGTTCCGTTATGTTAGGTTTCCTCAATGTTTTTTTATAGATTTTTTGTTATAAACTACTCCTGCATATATTATAACAAAAATACTATCTAAAACGCATTCCTATTTGCTTTCTGTCAGTGTGTGAAGTCTTCCTTCTTACTGATATGTTTTCAAACTCTATTTCATTTTAATGTTTACAGTTTGGTTATTTAATAATAATATTTCATATACGATGATGAATTATAAACGATTATGTGAGCGCATTCAAATAAAGAAAATAGAAACATCATAATAATGGTTATTTATAATTTCTTCAGCTCTTTAGTCGATTATGATGTATATTAATTTTACATGAAGTATACTACGTTTTTAGGAAGAGAAGATCGATGTACAATGAAGGCTCTCAACCAACGAGTTCTTCTACAACCTATCACGGAGGCAATTCTAGCGTACAGCTGAATCAAGCTTATGAATCTTTAAATGAAGTCCAGCCAAATCAAACACCTTATGACACTCTTGTGGCATCCCCGACTTTAAACTATGAAAATATGGAAGTGGACATTACAAGTGCCGACAATTCTGAGTCATACTATAACCTGCCTAGACATAAAGATGCTCATAGTGAAGCTTTTCAAAACGTTGTATCAGTTGACAAAGATACTGTAACATATGAAAATACGAAGGTTGACGCTACATGTCATGAAGAAAAACATTTGATAAATAGACCACACCATGGCACCCTTCAATAAATAGCTTCATCATGTCATAAAGAGTCGTTTGATGTTGTAAAGGAATAGTTATTTTGACTGATACAGACGACACCTTTGATCAATCATAACCTTAGTTGCCGGTAAATAGACCGAAAATAAAGAACAAACGTGCACAAAGAAGGAGAAATAATTAATGGCTAACTTATCATGATAAGTTTAACGTACTTAACTTTTTTAATGACTGACACAACAATCAAACATAAATATTTCATTATCTGTATAGTTATGTCAATGCACATATACTCTTATCTTGTTTCTTCTTAATTTATTGTACATATTTTTGTACATGTACATACATACATCTAATATATATTGGCTATTAAAAATTATCACTAGTCACTAATACGACCTAACTGTTAAGATGTATCAGATGATGAAATTGGGAAAAAAATCCATCAAGTGGGTGGGATAACTAAATTTACTAAAATATCCATTGATTCCGGTTAATATTGATATATTTTGTAAGAGAATCATCAAATGTACAGATATAACAGTGGAAAAATAAAAAACTCAACAAATAAGACATTAAAAATGAAATGAAAACATTTATCACAACCTTGAAATAGCCTTCCTAACGTCAGTCCAAACACATTAATAAAGTACTTTTTACATAAATCCAAATGTTAATATAGGGGGTCCATGTAACATTTTACATTGTCTTAGGGTGAATCACACGAAAAGTATTTCCAAAATGTAAATATCATAATTTATTACAACACTATCATAACACGATTTAACTCACAGTTTATATCACATGAGCCCGATGAAATTTTTCTTCTTATTGTGATAAGAAGGAAAAATTGCATCGGACTCCTGTGATAAAAAAATGACAGTAAAATCATGTGTGATAGTGATCTGATAAATAATCATTAAAAATTGAACCTATTTACCAATTTTAAATTTGCAGCCGTCTTAGTATATAAGTATGGCTCTAATTGTGAAATAGCCACCTTAAACGTTTGATACAAAAATAAATTAATCATAACTACACACCGAGCATATACTAGCAGTGCTGTTAATTCCTCTTACAGATCACTTAACATCGTAAAAAAAATGTTTGTACTTTGTAGTTGGGACTTTTTAGTTAATGTTTAGGACAAATTACGTTTAATTAACATAACCCGAAGACAACATTGCATTGAACAGCTGTTATTCATTATGACATGAATACGTTATGGTATGTTTCTAATTATGTCAAATAATTGTTTTCTCTTCAAACATGTTATAAAACAATATTGTAATATTCGGCAGTAAAACCGACATTCTTCCGTATAGAAAATATGTATTTTTATGGAAAAGGTTAGTAAGAACAAAAAGGCGACGGATAAAAAACAAGAAACGTTGCAAGGCGGGTCTCCCAACGAACGTTACTAAGTACAATATTTCAAATGACATTAATAAAAAAAAAATCTGGTTGCCGCTATAAATTAGAGATTCGTGGATATTTAACAGCTACAAAGTGCTGCTGGTTAGCCAAATTATATCACATGATCAATGGTTAGCAAACTTTGATGCCAAAATCTCCCTGGAGCTTTTGAATCATGACTGTGCAAAGATGATAAAAACGATATGAAAATTAAACAGCTAGATTGCCAGTTCATTTACTTGATAAGTTGAGAATTTATGAGCTATGAGTTCTATCTTACAATAATATTATTTTATGTGCTACAGACATAAGCTGCATTCATAAAGTGAGACAAAATTAATCGATCAAAAAATCGAGCTGCAATCCAATATTGATTTAACATTGCTAAGGTTTAACCATGACCATTTAAATTAAAAATAAAGTTTGTCTTTATCCTAACATTTTGTTAAAGTAATTTATCCTATGAAGCATGGATGTTAGAATATAAAATAAAATATTTCTTACTATAAACTTTTCGTTAGACCCAATGAGCGCAATTATTTACGAATTAGTACATTTTAGAAGTAGCACTTATAATATGAAATATATATAAAGTGTAGTTTAAAACATATAAGGAACATTAACAGTTCAAAACACAGACCTTCCACACAATCAGAAAGGAAAGTGGAAGATGATCTTAGATGTATAAACTTTTGTAATAAAGTTACACCACAAACAAATAACGGAAACAAGAAAATAAAGGCTTATGGATGAGCGCAATGGAACACTTTAACAAACAATTCATTCGACATTGATGTGAGTCTAAAATCAAGATTATAATTATCTAACGTATAACAAAGTACTACAATTTATATATTATAACAATTTAAAAGTTTTAGGATTAACAATACAGTGATATTTTAAACGTTTCGTTTCGGATTGGAAATAACTCATATCAAACTAAAATATAACCCATAGCGTAACACCCGTAGGTGTTATTTCCCTTTGTAAAACGATAAGAAGAGGGTTTACCACTAAATCGAAAGCGGAAGTAGAGTTCAATGTCAAACATATAAAATGGCTTCTGAAGAAAACTCCATGTCAGAGGAATATTTTGACTTTATATGTACAAATTGTGACAGCAATGGAACGATTGTTGAAGCTGTACGTTATTGTGTTGAGTGTTGTGGTTATTGCTGCCAAGCATGTACGGATATACACAAAACTATCCTAATGTTAAAGAATCACAACCTACTGGACACAAGCCATGGAAACCAAGCAAGTAATCAACCAACAAGGTTACCAGAGTTTCCTACTGAGCGATGTGACCAACATAAAGGGAAAGTTGTTGATATGTACTGCGAGGAACATAATGAAGTTGGATGTTGTATTTGCATATCTGCACATTATAAGTAAGTAAATAATGTCTATTGTTTTTATATATAGTTATCATTTATACTTGCTTAGTACATTTTGTTAAAAGGTGCTTCATTTACTTGAAAGTCTTGGCGTTTAAACGTTCGTTGTAATGTTAATTTAATATATAAGCATTATTTACCAATCGGAAGTCAAATTAAATTTGCATATTGATTTTTAACCATGAATACGTATACACGCTTCACTACTTAATCTTTTTTTAGCCTTAATTTACAAAAGATTTATTTAAATCTTTGTTTTCTTTGTATTCTACAGATTCTAAAAATAGATACGGGTTTAAAAGCTACAATCAATGAATCAACTTAGTTCAATAAGTTCTTTAAAGGCGTCATAGATATCATAGTTAAATGTTATTCGGTACTTTAATGTTTAAAATTATCTTAAGTGTCGTATAAATGCATAACTTGGATAACGTGATGGTTTTTATATTCCTTATTATAGAACAGTGTGTGTTTAACACCGTCAGGAGATGAATATTTTTCATTCTTGTATTATCATATCTGCACTTTTAAATGATGATTTAACAGCCAAATCAACACAGTCAGACTAACATGATGACAATAAAGTCACTCTGTTTGATAGCTGAGCAAATTGTTGCCAATATTATGTTTGTTTTTAAGTTTTACAAATTGATTACAAAAGAAGTATACCTATGCTGGCATGTATTATTTAAAACATTAACAAAAATTTGTTAAGGTCGATTTGCACAAACATTGACTCTAATTGCTGATTAAAAATACAAATTAGGTTTTTTTTAATATTTATGTTTGTAGGTCTTGCCCTGAGAAAAGTATATATTCTGTACCAGACCTAATTGACAACTTGTTTAAACTTGGGGATTGCAAGCAGATACAGAGTCGTCTTACAGATATGGTGGTTTCATTAGCAGATCTTGGAAAATCTAAGAATGATAAACTTCAAGCTTTAAAAGGCTCTAAAACAGAAGAAATACAGAAGGTCATGAATTTCCAGAAAGCTCTTGAAGCCGTGATAAGAAAAGCTGGTGAAACTTCAAGAAATGAAATTGAAAATAAATACCAAGAATTAGAGAAAGAAATTCTTGAAGAGATGCAGGATGTTGAAGGTACTGTGGATAGCCTTAAAGAGTCTGATGAGAAATTGAAAAAGGCAGAGAGTAACAGAGCGCAACGGTTTGTTTGTAGCAAGACAGCAGAAAAGAGGATGAAGGAAGCAGACAAGTATATATCCAAACAAACAAGAAGAACCAATGGAGGACTTGTATTCACACCAAATCAGGCATTGATGAAATATCTTAGTGGTTTACAATGTATTGGTGTGGTAGGTGTTAAAACAGAGAAGAAAACAGACCTGTATAAAATAACGGCAAGTAAAGATATCAATATCAAGCTGATGGAAGATTCTAACCAATGTGGTTCTGCTGGTTGTTGTCTAACCTTTGATAATCAACTTTTAGTTACTGATTACAATAACAACACACTGAAACTGATTGATATAAATACAATGACAATTATAGATAGTTGTACACTAGATAAACAACCATTTGGTGTATGTTGTATCAGTGATCACGAGGCTGCTGTAGCATGTGGTGAGTCCAACAAGATTCAGTTTGTTACCTATGGTAAGAAGATGACAACTACAAAACTAATCAAAACATCTCATTTTTGTTATGGTATTACTACAAAAGATGATCAGCTATATGTGACAGATATTGGATCTTCAGTTCATATCTATGATACGACTGGTAACATGTTGAAAAGTATATCACAGGACACCGCTGGAAATGTACTATTTTCACATATTAAACATCTGACCTTCAATGAGAGTAAAGACAAAATGTATGTTTGTGATTGGCAAAAAGGTATTGTAAGTTTTGATAGTGCAGGAAATTATCACTCAACATTCAAGGATAGAGATTTGACACAAGCAGATGGTGTATGTGTTGATGGAAGACAGAACATATTTGTTATTGGACGTGGCTCTCATAATGTGTTACAGTTTAATGAAGATGGGGAGATGAGTGGTGTCGTCATAAAACGGCATGATGGATTAAAGCAGTACCCACGTTCAGTATGTTTTCATCAAGACCTGAATAGGTTGTTTATTACCATGAACAATTGCGATGTAGTAAAAATGTTTGAATTGCATTAATCCAATGTATATGTAACACTTTTGAAATGATGAATGGCCTAACTAGTGGTTTAAAGGGATATACAGACAAAAGATCAACTTCATATTTCCTGATTTTCAATTATATTTTTATAACTGTGGATGCAACAGACACACTGTTATCTTACTTATTTTCTCGTAATATTTAGGGTGTTTCTTAACTTGACCCACATGGGCCAGGTTAGCTAAAAATATATAAGTGTTAAAATATGCATTTACTGATGAGAAGATACTAGAGCTTGTTATTGTGCAACATTAGTATAATTCTATTTAAAAAATATCATAACCGCCTAAGAATGTTGAAAAGACAAGAAGCGATCAATGAAAATGTTTAATTTCAGCAATAACGACATATAACAAATCTATAAATAACTTAGTGATTCCCCAAGTATCCTACTTTCGTTTTCAAAAATGTGTATGCCATATGTTCTAACTCGTTCAGCTTAATGTTATAAGTGGCACATGCTATTAGTAAGTAATTTCTTACGTTCTAAATACTATTTTAAAGACTAAACTTGGTTCTATACTTTTTGCACAGATATTTGCCTGTATATCCCTTTAAGTCCTTTTTTACGATAATGAGTCGTATGACATTGTGTGTTGCTTATAGACAATCTGACAATAAATAATGATTAAAAGATCTTATAATTATGTAAAGTGTTTGAACTAAACTATATCTATATATTATGGACATTTTAATTATTCGTCCATCTATTAAATGTATAAATTATTACTCATGGGTTTTAAGCTTTCTTGGACATTTTGAGATGAATCCTGTGGATTTCGGAAAT
The DNA here is from genome assembly GCA_025267735.1 of Mactra quadrangularis. Classification (NCBI taxonomy): domain Eukaryota; kingdom Metazoa; phylum Mollusca; class Bivalvia; order Venerida; family Mactridae; genus Mactra; species Mactra quadrangularis. The sequence goes on from CM046309.1 coordinate 7,863,882, forward strand.
TTAATGATGAGTATATTATCTGGAGTGACATTATAGCTTGATTGTAGACTTTTGTAATCTGACTTTCAAGAATGATGAATTTTACCACAACCTTAAATGTTTGTACAAACTATATTATTGTAGTATGGACACTTTAATTCCGTCTAATATATGTATTTCAGTTACTTTCAGGTTTTAAGCTTTGTATGTCATTTAGTAGTGATATAATAAGTCTCCAGTGTATTTTAAAATTCTTAGGAACTGATCAAAAACCTATTGTTCAAGTTGGCAAGCAATGAATCTGAATTACAGTATGGTTAACAACTATTTGTTGTATAACATATCATTATAATCGTGTTTGCTATAAGTATTTAATTTATGATAAAATATCGGTCAACAATTTAGATCACTCAGATTTGTGATGCAAAGTTATACAAAACAAAAAGTACATTAAGTTAACTTGTCATAATATATTTAAAATATTAAAATCATTAATATCTGTAAAATATTTTTGAACAAGTATATTTCATCATTTTGTGTGATGGCAATGTTTATAGTCTTTGTTTTTTGTTTGTTTTTTACTCTTTTTAAGTGATTTTTATTGTAAATACTTATTCTACATATATATTTGATAATGACTATTCAGTAATTAACAAATTTTAGAAAACACAAGTTGCTGCTCTTGATATGGAAATATATTTGTAAATTTTTGCATGGAACATAGTCCTGGGTGTTTGTGGTTTGTATACTTGTCAAAATGTTTCATGAAATTGAGTGAAATAAAATATAATTTACAGCAATTGTTTTAACTCGTTCATGTTTACACTTGTGTTTCATTGAAATTGTAAGACGTCTACGGAACCAAATAATTATACTCATTCTTCTTGAAAAGAATTGACTTCCTTTGTAAAACGAGATTTCAAGATAAGCCAAAGAACAGTTTGTTATTTCGATATAAGCATGTCTGTATATTTTTGGTAATGGGTCAATGATATAAATTCACATTATCACATATTAGATAGTGTGATTTTCGGCAATATTGTAACCGTTCATGAAAAATGTACGTTTAATAGAATGGTAACTTTAAGCGAGAATCCTGGTTAAAAACGAGTTCAAGAAAGCTAGCAAGGTGAATCTATCCCCATTTATTTGTATATACTTTCTTCAGTCTTCATTCTTAAATTATAGATATGAGGAAAAAAACCACTAACATATTTATAATGCAATTAGAAGGAAATTTCGATACGAAAACCCAAGGTTTCTTGTTGGGTTTATCGCCATAGCAACAAATTGTATAGGTTATATCACGGCGGCCAGTCCACCTACACACTGTTCCGGGAAAGGCTTAATCTCTGGATTAAGCTCTAAACTACTTGGTGCATACTTTCGTCAGTGACTGAATACTGCCCTACATAATATAGAATTAGTGGTAAGAGGGAGAATGTCCGTAGACATTATTTCATGACCAAAACAACGAAATTTTTCCCTGCCCGGGAATCGAACCCACGGCCCCTCTATTAGTGGACTTGCTAACGGGGCGGGCCTCAAGAAAGTAGTATACGTGTAGTTAAAATGAAATCATTTTAAGATAAACGTAAATGTGATTTACAGAGTAAATTTTACTAAAATATAAAACATTGACGCTAGCTATTTTATACAATCATACAAATGAGTGATACATATTTATACAAAGATGTATAATATGCTTAGCGTTGCATAGATGAAACTGTTTGTAAAGGATATTAACTGAGTGCGAGGGTTTTCTGAGTTAGAACGACCTGGCCGCGGACTTCTCGTGAAAATCCGAAAACGTGAAGCGTTTGAGGGTTTCGAGAAGTCCAAGGCCATGTTGTTTTAACACAGAAAATCCGTAGCACGAGGTTAATATCCGACTTACACAACGATTCGAGTGATTAGTTACACATGTACATCGACTGGGCATGGAATACATTTTTGCAAAAGAATTTGACTTGGGTGCATCTTTTATTCCACGAGCGTTTTAGTGGATCTGAAACTATTAATTAACAGATATAGTGCGTAGTTTAGAATGCTTGTTTAAGAATCCGTGACGGTAAATGATACTTGTTTGTTAACTTAATTAATGCATAAATAAGTTTCTGGATTCATTTATTGTTTAATTTTTATTCAGGCTTGTACTTTGTTCTATTTCAATGCCATTATCTCATTTTCGGTAAATTACGCAATTTTACGCCTATTTTCACGTTATTTCGCATACTTGTTCTCGATCATATCTTATTTGGTAGTAATACCGTAAGTCAATGAGCCTGAGTTTGAAGTATTTTAGGTAGTTAACATCACTACTAACATCATTACGTGAATAAATACTCATATTTCATTACTTAAGTAGAAATCTAAAGTACTGATTATATTTTCGAAACGATTTAAGTTTTGTAATAAACATTTCATGGAAAAAAAACAATAAGTTTTGTATTTGATACAATATATCAAAATTAAACAGCTCGTGTTTATTTTAAATTCTAAATTTACACATAGACCGAGTTCCATTTATCACACGAATTAAAATATCACGAAGGCAGATATTTCTTTTTCACGTGGCCGGGTCGATATCTAAATATCAACTCGCCCACGTGAAAAAGAACAACTTGCTTGCTTGAAATCTTTTGTTTTACAAGGTATTTCCGAAATATATCAACCCATGTTAAACAAAGGAAGCGGTGTGTTAATTATGGTCATCACAAACTAGGATGTCAAAATGAAACCAGTCTGACTAGTAGCAAATATATAGTCACAGAAATTAGAATCAACATATCGTGTATAATATGAGTGTACACACCTCATTGCCCATTGTGTAAATGTATGAACCCGGGTCGATAGCGCAGTTAGTAGACAAAAATGTCGAATTTCCTCCATTGATTAGATAATATGGAGAAGTTTCCGGCCTTGTGGAAAGGTAGGTGAGTACGGATTTAGATAAGGGTCCAGAAAAGCTAGGTTATGTGCACTGGACGCCGTAAATTGACCCCAATTATGTCGGCACGGCGTTAAAAGCAGTAAACGAATATATAAAGATTGTAACAGTAAAAATAATAAAATAATTTCTTAATTTCTAATTGTGAAAAGAACCACATTTTACCTAAATTGCTAGACCTTTATTCAGTTTAATTCACAGAGTATAATTATGTGTGTCGAGCATTTGGAGTAAAAAGTGATACGCTAATGGTGTAAATAATATAAAAGACCGAAGTTGATACTGATAAATTGGAACAACAAAGTTGAGCTGCTTGTTTATCAAATGTCGGTCGCAAGATCAATCGTTTGTGAGTGTTTGGAGAGATTTTTGATGATAGACGGGATGTCTTTCAATTAGCAAAATATTATATCTTAATGATAGTTTACCTACCTGTTGTATAACCATGAAAGGAAGACCCTACACTCAATTGTAAATAAATAAGACGAATACATTATTATGAAATTAGCATAAATAAATAAGAATGAAGACTGATTAAGTCATAGAAATACATATTGGTTAGCTGAGGGTTATATATGCATTGTACTTTTGACAAATGAGTATCACATTTCAAACAAGTAGGTAATTAGAGATGACAATGTCCATTTTATGTGTGTTAATAAGGTATACAATACGTCTTGCCACCTAGTTGTTTGTTTTTTTGATATGTAGAAACTTAATTTCACAATATATTTGACAAATTAAGCAAATAGTACAAAGTCTCGGTATAATTGTTTTACAACGTAAGATAAACTTGTTAATGGACAAAAAGAAAACATGAATGCTACACTATATTCATTTAAAGTTTACTTAAAATATCGTTAAGTGTGGAGTTATTGTGGAATGTATCTAAAATGCTTTTCAATACATAATCCAAAGCGGAAGTTTGTATACAGGCGTAATTTGATACTGTGTCATGTATTCAAATATCATCCATTCAAACTTTTCAAAATTAACTTGTCAAACAAGTTTCTAATTATAATATAAAATTCTATTTAACGTTCATCCACAAAACTCAATGCGGAAGTATGAAATTTAAAATACTTTAAGCAGTTGTATTCAGTGAAATTTGCAAAGTTTATAAAATATATAAAAATTAAAGTATATAAATAATAGTATCACTACGTAGCCAATACCAGAGCAAAACAAATAATATAAAATGTATATGAGGATTATTTTCAGTTTGTTTTTTGTAAATAGCTGGTGCCTTGAAGGTAAGACTTGTTTGATGTAATCAAATATGTGTATCTTGTGTTTTACCGAATATAAATTGTATAGTATATCTTCCATGTAACACCTTAGTAAAAATGTAATGTATGGGTTTTTTATTATTTTATATCATAAACTTACTAAATTAATCTTAATCTATTGTTCTAGTATCTGATATCAATAATATCATTAATATCTATATAAACAGTTAGCCAATTTACCATTTGGTCATACACAATTAATTTTGTATTTATGTAATTTGCATTACTTAAAATATTAAAGTTTAAATGAAGTAGGTATTGCCTGACAAAATGAGATTATCTAGTCCAGTCAAGTTTCTGTTTAGTTCATCATGTTTTATTAATGTTACCCTAACATATTAACTTTTTGTCAAGTAGTTTATGCATAACGATAATAACATGTGTTCTGTTTTGTTATGTGCTGTATAGCATCACTAAACTGAATGGCCCATTTAAAAAGATTATACTGTTGTATAAATCATTTCCTTTGAATGACGATGGCTTTAATATTTCAGCATAATCCTGAATGAGTTCATGTATTAGTATTTACTAAAGGTAAAAAGAAAACAACGTAAAAAAAGTAAAGTAGAGTTTTTTCAATAGTTACTTTTTAATCGTATATATTTTCTTTTCAGGAAGCCATGGTGAAACTTGTCCATCAAATGTTCAAGGTAAGTGTACCTCATCAAATCAATTTTTAATATTAAAGCCTAGTAATTAGGTAACCGAACGTTATCACAGTAATGTATGCCTAAATGTTATTGTGGTGTGGTTACTTATTCAAAAAACTACAATAATTCGTTGAACTCTCAGAGGTGCTACAAAAGTCATGTTTAACAACCTTAAAGTTGAATCCTCCTAAACAGAGCATGCGAAAAGACTTGTAAGTAAAGTGACATGAGAAAAAAACATGTTTTATTTATTGAGCAGTAATAAGCATATATCTGCACTGTAGGTAAGCAACATATGTGCTAAATGAGGCTTCTAAGTAATTGAGTATTCGGCGTCTTCGTAAAGCTTTATAAGTATGTGCTTGAACAAAGTGAAGTGTTCATTATTACGTTTTAGACATTTTAGTTCAATTATGGTGGCTGATTTATGCCACGTCGCATTGTTGTCCCGCGGGGCGCCACACGAAAACACGAAAGTACGACAAAATGGTCTTTTTGTCGTATCATCGTCCCGCGAGGCGCCATGCAAAAACACAATCATACGACATTTCAATCATTTGTCGTGTTTTCGCCTGTGAAAGCTTAATGCAACAATGTATTTTTACGACAAAACTTTTACAAAGATACGACACATTTTCGTGTCGTGTTATTGCCTTTATTTTGTCGTATCATTGTGTTTTCGTCTCACAACCCGCGGGACGATGATACGACAAACAGACATTTGTCGTATGATTGTGTTTTCGTGTGGCGCCTCGCGGGACAAAGATACGACAGAGTAGATCTGTCGTATAATTGTATTTTCGCTCTTTCGCCTTCCGCTCACACATGCGCAGAAGACTATTGAAGATGTACACATGTGTGAGAATCAATAGTTTATGAGTATTGAATAGTAATAAACGTAGACTTGTACCGTATTTAAGCAATAGTATATGGTGAGACTTCTAGATTACTATATGTATTAAACGTCTTCCTAAAGCTATAAAATTATGTGAGTGAACGGATTTAAATCCCTATTGTTACATTTCAGAAGTTTAAACATTCACAACAAATTGTTTTATCATTTTAGTCATCCATGTTTGTATTGATAACGAATTAAACGATATAAACAGAGTATATGTCAGCACTGGAAGGACACCTCTACAAGAAGCTGTTCAATGTAAATGTATCATCACACCATCTTTGTCATCAGACAATTATACATTATCAGTTCAGGGTGCCAGTGCTTACCATGATGATAATACGAAGTTTTCGTTTGCATTTAATGATAAGGTCATAAAGAATAACACTAATTTTGGTATAAATACTAATATACATCTAACGGGAGAAACAATTCTAAAATATACATCACCAAATGATGATACTGTCCAAGTATGTTTACATATTGGAGGTAAGTGTAATATTTAGTGATTATATCATAAACATTTAATGAGAGAGGTTAACGTCATTCCTTAGATAGTAGATACATAAGACTGCTGTTTTTGAAATTATTTGTTCGTATATCAAGAAACGTTTTATTGGTAATTAAAAAAGTACATAATCAAAACGACCTCTCTGATTAGCCCAATGTCTTCAGTGCATCCGTGTCTTTTTGGTTTAGCTTAAGACAGATCTGTAATCAAATTCTACCAAAATTAAAGTCAGAACCTGCCACGCTTGCGTTCATTCATCGAGTGTTTCGTTGATAAAAGTGATGAAATTTCTGAAAAAAGTATACTCTTGATTTGCAAAATATCAACAATGAAATGTTCATTCCGAACATAAAACATCTTACGGTTTCGGATACCTCTTAAAAACAGCACCCGTCGCCATTTAGTCGAACAATGTGATGTTCATTTGCAAAATAAGCAATTAAAAAGTTTGTTTTAATATCGCGAATATTAATTAATATGACGAAGATAAAAATACTTTGTAGTTGGGTTATTTGTGAAGTAAACAAACAGAAACGAATTTGTTATGTTCTTGTGAGGATTCGTAACGTGTCTGATCCTACACTTTAATGCCGCTTCAGATGAAAAGCAAAATATTTAAAATAAGGCATATATTAATTTTGAGAGTCTTAACTACTCTCTGATATAAAAAGGAAATGGTTCATTGAGATTCTGTTCTTTTTGATAATTTTCTAGGAATACTTGCTTTTATTATCACAAATAAGGGAAATAGTGAAGTTAACACAAATACAGATGGCTGATTATGTTTATATTCTTTAAATATATATTTTCACCTTTTGGCTAAGATTTGCGATAACAAACATGTCAGATAAATACAGTACAATCTCTGCAGAGCGGCTCCCTACAGAACAAATCCTTTGCATAACAGAGGCTTTTGATATTCCCTCAGGTGTTATTTTAAGTGAGTTTTCCTCTGCAGATCAACAACCTCTGAACAGCAACACAATTACTGAAATACATAAAAGATGTTTACATAAGTGTTGACATTAACTTAAAAAGTTTCAGTGGGGCATACTTTTATCGCACACTTCATTATTAATATCATGAATCGAGATCAGTTAATGTAACTCAAAAATATAATTTATTGTTAAAGTAGCCACAACCTCATATTACAAATATTGCTAATGTTCTCCCCAGCTATAACTGATCAGGACAAGTTCAATATGAAATGCATGAGGAATCCGATCTATCTTTCTACGGACAAGACCACTATCTCGACAACTAGAACATCAAAAACAGATTCTACTGCTGTGACAACGCAAACATCTAAGAAAGACATTTCCATCAAAACTGAACCCTCTACATTGTCTACTAGTAATTACGATACTAAGAGTTCAACAAAAATTCTTGATATGAGTACAAATTCACAAACAAACAACAACAATAATGAAGACAATAAAGTACTGATCGGTAAAACTCTTAGTATTTGTAGTAATGAGGAAATAACAATATATGGTTCAATATCATTTAAATCTTTACATTTTTAGATATTATAATTGATTACAATTATATTTTATTAAATGTGTGAGAACGTTAATTTACGCACACTAAAGTATTCAAATGTAATACTTGTAGTGCAATCATACATGCTCTATACTCAATTTACAAATACAAAAAAATGGTTTATAACAACAATTAATATTGCAACTAGAAGAAAAGTGTAACAATCCTAATTTCTAGTTTTTACAGTTCATAAGAACCATATAGAAATGTTGATGTAAACTGAATGATTAAAATAAAGAATAGAGTTTAATAAATTTAAATACTCGTGTATATCACGGCATTGTTCATGTGTCACTGAAGTAAGTTTTATGGTTTATTGTTTTCAGCGGCCATTGTTGGTGCTATCTCTGGAATGGTTCTCAGTATTCTTGCAGTGATTGTAATAGTTTATTGTAAAAGGTAAATCATTTTGTCACTTTAATTCCGTTTTACATAACTTAAAGTTATATGTCTCATTGTCTTATGCATGGACTAAACATATAAAATATAAAGTTATAGTCCGGCAATATTAACCTGAGCTTGACCTTAATGCAGGAATATCTAAAACTCAATATCTACAGTCTGTTTTCGTTTTCGTTTGATAATCGCGCTTAATCGGAAAGCTTTGGGTAAAATACACGTTATGTAAAATTAATTTTGTTTTCATAAAAATAATTACTTGAAACTGTGCCACAATATTGTGGAATTATGTGATTCCCAAAAAAACCGAATGAATCAAATATTAAAAGTACATTAACATGCCAAGTTTACAAATTTGATTTATAGTCACATATGTTGTTATTAACACGTGTATAATCATATACACGCATACGGAAACTCGCGATTTATTGTAAGTGCAGCGAGCGATTATTATAATAAGGCAGTTCAAGCTAAGGACTATATATCCAAGATATATATCTGAAATTTATCCATGATAACAGATATTTTATTGGTAGTTTTACCACTGAAAAATTACAGAAATCATCCGCACACCAAATGTTATAAAACTCGTATATTATAGTTTCAATCATAAACTGCGGTGATAACTTAACTTCAACGTCAATCTTCGATATCTAAAAGGAGGTATGTTTTTGTTCTCTGGATAGAGCTGATAGTAATGACGTCATAATGGTATTATATGATATCAAATCTATAAATAAATAAATTATATAATGTCTTCAGAGTATATTTTTACACCTACATTATGTATATTATGTTTACAGGAACAGAAGATCTATGTCCAATGAAGCATCCCAACCAACCAGTTCTTCTACAACCTATCACGACAATCCTGGCATACAGTTGAATCAAGCTTATGAATCTTTAAATGATGACCAGCCAAATCAAACAACCTATGACACTCTTGTAGTATCACAGGATACATTAAATGACAATACATCCACGAGTTTAAATTATGAAAATATGAAAGTGGACATTACATGCCAGGAAGTAAGTGCCAACAATCCTGAGTCATACTATAACCGTCCTAGACATCAAGTCGCTCATAGTGAAGATTTTCATAACGTTATATCAGTTGACAAAGGTACTGTAACATATGAAAATACGAAAGTTGACGCTACGTGGCATGAAGAAAACATTAATAGATAGATGCCACTATGGAACCCTTTAATAAATAACTTCATTATGTCATATCGAGTCGTTTGGTGTCGTACAGTAACATTTTTTTGTTTGACTGAGGCATGCGACACATGGTCAAACTTTATTTCAATTTCCGGTATATGAACCTGAATTAAGTGTACAAGTACAAAGTAACAATTATTGTATAAGTAATCATGTTAGGGTTCACGTATGGCAAACAATACTCGTATTTAAAATTGAACATTTCATAACCTGTCTTACTATGTCTTTGTTTGTACTCTGTATTTCGTATCTTTATTTTATTGTAAATAATTGTTACAACATGTACATTCGTAGACTTTGTTTGATATTTGCTTTTTAATAGTTATTACTTGTTAAATAGACCAAGCCACCAATGAATACATGTTGAAGTAAAATATTCAAAAAAATACATCACTCAAAACTATGTGTCAGTATTTTTGCATTAATTTGTATGCTAAATACTGTTGTATTTAGGTAAGACTGTAATTTTCACAAAGAATTGGAAAGGGGCCAAACTATTACAAGAAATAGTATTCAACTAAATGTTTAACTGACAAGAAAAGTTATGACCGGCAAATGTTAGAGTATATAGTTGTAATCTACAACTCGAGCTCTAATAGATAAAACATTTGTCAAACGGTATTACTGAATGTTTTTAAGTTTTATGTAATGGCTTTTAAAATATGTGCCTCACGGAAGATTTTGGGCGCCAACTCAACTTAAGGTGGGTCGGTACCTTACTTGGAGGGGAAAACGAAAAAAATATTATGTTCACAGATTATGATAAAAGTTGGCAGGCAGATACCTTCATGCTTCTTGTTTGTTTTTCTGGTAACCTTAGCGACGTTGTCGTTTTTTTCACGACGTCATGTACGTCACAATGGTTCGCGCTAAAAATAGGCATGCAAGTACATTAAACCCACATATTTGAGATAATGAATGTCCGAGGTCAATGATTATTATACCGAAATGTTTGTGAAATGTTGTTGCATACAATCATTTTGTTCCGATTATCCCAATATCACGTCATTCGTAAATATTGTATATTTCATCACTGAATTTAGGGTTTTCACGTCTAAAAGGTTTCACCAATTGCCGAGATATAATGGTTATTTTCAAATTAAAGCAGAACGGTGGTCAAATTCTTATCGCGATTTTTGAAATCTACGCAATTTTTGTGTCATTTTAATGAAATAAAAAAGGAAAGTGAACGTTCTCAGTTTTTCACAATATCGCGTTCAAAGTAAAATTACCTTCATTACAACGACGTTAATATAACGTTACGCTGACGTTGTGATTAAAGTATTTGTTGTAAAAATAAGTAGAAGCGGATTTTGATTGACTTATGTTAAATTAATTTTGAACAGATCAGATGCTGAGTGTCACAAGAAATTAATTAAGTACTGGAAAGAAACTACAAAATTGAATTTACAAGAAAATTACATACATAACCCAAAATCACAACGTCAGCGCAACGTAATATTAACGTCGTTGTTTTGAAGGTAATTTTACTTTGAAAGTGATATTGTGAAAAACTGAGAACGTTCACTTTCCTTTTTTATTTCATTAAAATGACACAAAAAGTGTGTAGTTTTCAAAAATCGCGATAAGAATTTGACCACCGTTCTGCTTTAATTTGAAAATAAACGTTATAACTCGGCAATTGGTGAAACCTTTTAGACGTGAAAACCCTAAATTTAGTGATGAAATGTACAATCTTTACGACTGACGTGATATTTAGATAATCGGAACAAAATATTTGTATGCAACAACATTTCAGAAACATTTTGGTTTAATTATCTTTGTCCTCGGACATTCAATACTTTAAATATATGGGTTTAATGTACTTGCATGCCTATTTTTAGCGCGAACCATTGTGACGTCCGTGACGTCGTGAAAAAAACGACAACGTCGCTAAGGTTACCAGAAAAACAAACAAGAAGCATGAAGGTTTCTGCCTGCTGTCACGCTGTCATGGACGTCACAATCGTTCGCGCTATAAACAGGCATGCAAGTACATTAAACCCACATATTTAAAGTATTGAATGACCGAGGCTAATGATAATTATACCAAAATGTTTCTAAAATGTTGTTGCATACAATTATTTTGTTCTGATTATCTAAATATCTTTTAATTAGTAATGTACGTGAGTCTTCTCACGTACATTACTAATTAAATATTTCAAATTTCTCTAAATAAAAAGAAACAAATCATCCTGTTACAGTCAGGTCTCGATATAACGACATCCTTCGTTCCAAGAAAAAATGTCGTTATAACCCCTATAAATTAGAGATGCGTGGATATTTAACAGCTACCAAATGCTGCTGGTTAGTCAAAATTATATCACATAATGGTAAGCAAAAAGTTGATGCCGAAATCTCACTGAAGCATTTGAATCCTAATCGTGCAAAGATTATAAAAAAGATATGACAATTAAGCAGCTAGATTGACAGTTCATTTACTTGATAAGGTGGGAATTTATTAATATTATTCATATGATACAGACATTAGCTGCATTGATAAAGTGAGACAAAATTAATCATTCAAAAATTGAGTTGCAATTTAATTTTGATTCAATATTGCTCAGGTTAAACCACGGCCATCTTTTTAAAATTTTGTTTGTCTTTATCCTAACATCTTTTTAAAAAGTATAGAACAAAATATTTCTAACAATAAAAAAATTCGTTAGACCCAATGAGCACAATTAATTACGAATTAGTACATTTTGAAGAAACACCTATAATATAAAATGTATATAAAGAGTAGTTTAAAACATATAAGGAACAACAACAGTCCAAAACACGGACCTTCCACACAATCAGAAAGGAAAGAGGAAGATGATCCTAGATCTATAAACTTTTGTAATAAAATAACACCAAAAACACATAACAGAACACATGAAAATATAGGCTCATGTGTGTGAGCTATGGAATGAGCAGGGGTATAATAATTACAACTGGAGGGGGGGGGGTAACTAAGTTATAGGGTGCACCAAACAAGCACTTGCCAAAACAAGCTCATGTAACATAAAACAGTCGATGAAAACAACTTTAACCAACCATTCACTCGGCATTGTTGTGTGCCTAAAATCCACAAACAAAAATTAAACAAAACCTAAATAATTATTCAAAGTAAAATACAAGTACTAAAATTAATACATTATAACAATTGAAAAAAATCTAGGATGCACAAACAAAAAAAACGTTAATAGCATTTTCAAACTAAGATGCAAGTACTAAAATTTATGTAATACAACAATTTAAAAGTTCTAGAATGCACAATACAGTGATATTTCAAACGTTTTGTTTCAGATGGGAAATAACTCATATCAACCTTAACTTCTACGCATAGTAGTGTTATGTCCCTTTGTAAAGCGATAAGAATTGGATTTATCTGGTAAAACCACTAAATCGAAAGCGGAAGTAGAGTTCAATGTCAAGCAAACAAAATGGCTACCAAAGGGAGTTTCATGTCAGAGGAATATTTTGAATTTATATGTACCAATTGTGATAGCAATGGAAAGATTGTTGAAGCTGTACGTTATTGTGTTGAGTGTTGTGGTTATTGCTGCCAAGCATGTACGGATATACACACAACTATCCTAATGTTAAAGAATCACAATCTACTGGACACAAGCCATGGAAACGAAGCAAGTAATCAATCAACAAGGTTACCAGAGTTTCCTACCGAGCGATGCGACCAACATAAAGGGAAAGTTGTTGATATGTACTGCGAGGAACATAATGAAGTTGGATGTTGTATTTGCATATTTGCACATTATAAGTAAGTAAATAATGTCTATTGTTAAAATCACTAGTTATAATTTATACTTGATAAGTACATTTTGTTTAAAAGTGATTAGTTTACTTGAAAGTCTTGGCGTTTAAACGTTCGTTGTAATGTAAATTTAATATATAAGTATTATTCACAATTCAGAAGTCAAATTAAATTTTCATATTGATTTATAACCATGAATACGTGTACACACGCTTCACTTCTTAATCTTCTTTGAGACTTAATTTACAAAAGATTTATCGAAATCTTTGTTTCTTTGTATTCTACAGTTTTTAAAAATAGATATGGGTTTAAAAGCTAGAATCAATGAATCAGCTTAGTTCAATAAGTTTTTTAAGGCGTCATAGATATCATAGTAAAATGTTATTCGGTACTTTTATGTTTAAATTTGTTTTAAGTGTCGTATAAATGTATAACTAGCGATAACGTGATGGTTTGTTATCTGCCTTGTTATAGAACAGTGTGGGTTTTAACACCGTCAGGAGATGAATTTTTTTTATTCTTGTATTATATATCTGCACTTTTAAATGATGATTTAACAGCCAAATCAACACAGTCAGACTAGCATGATGACAATAAAGTCTCTCTGTTCGATAGCCGAGTAAATTGTTGCCAATATTATGTTTGTTTTTAAGATTTACAAATTGATTACAAAAGAAGTATACCTATGCTGGCATGTATTATTTATAAACATTTACAAAAATTTGTTATGGTCGATTTGCAAAAATATTGACGCTAATTGCTGATTAATAATATTATATTATACTTTTTTAATTTTCATGTTTGTAGGTCTTGCCCTGAGAAAAGTATATATTCTGTACCAGACATACTTGACAACTTGTTTAAACTCGGAGATTGCAAACAGATACAGAGTCGTCTTACAGATATGATGGTTTCATTAGTAGATCTTGGAAAGTCTAAGAATGATAAACTTCAAGCTTTAAAAGGCTCGAAAACAGACGAAATACAGAAGGTCATGAATTTCCAGAAATCTCTTGAGTCCGTGATAAAAAAAGCTGGGGAAGTTTCAAGAAATGAAATTGAAAATAAATACCAAGCATTAGAGAAAGAAATTCTTGAAGAGATTCAGGATGTTGATGCTTCTATGGATAGCCTTAAAGAGTCTGATGACAAATTGAAAAAGGCAGAGAGTAACAGAGCGCAACGGTTTGTTTGTAGCAAGATAGCTGAAAAGAGAATGAAGGAAGCAGACAAGCATATATCCAAACAAACAAGAAGAACCACCGGAGGACTTGTATTCACACCAAATCAGGCATTGATGAACTATCTTTGTGGTTTACAAGGTATTGGTATGGTAGATGTTAATACAGAGAAGAAAACAGACCTGTATAAAATAACGGCAAGTAAAGATATCAACATCAAGCTGATGGAAGATTCTAACCAATGTGGTTCTGCTGGTTGTTGTCTTACCTTTGATAATCAACTTTTAGTTACTGATTACAATAACGAGAAACTAAAACTGATTGATATAAATACAATGACAGTTATAGATAGTTGTACGCTTTGTCAACCATATGGTGTATGTTGTATCAGTGACCACGAGGCTGCTATAGCATGTGGTGGGTCCAAAATGATTCAGTTTGTTAACTACGGTAAGAAGATGACAACTACAAGACAAATCAAAACATCTCATTTTTGTTATGGTATTACTTCAAAAGATGATCAGCTATATGTGACAGATATTGGATCTTCAGTTCATATCTATGATACGACTGGTAACATGTTGAAAAGTATATCACAGGACACTGCTGTTAATGCACTTTTTTCTAATAGTAGACATCTTACTTTCAGTAAGAGTAAAGACAAACTGTATATTTGTGATTGCCAGAAAGGTATTGTAAGTTTGGATGGTGCAGGAAATTATCACTCAACATTCAATGATAGAGATTTGTCAAGTGCAGATGGTGTATGTGTTGACGGAAGACAGAACATATTTGTTATTGGATGTTGTTCTCATAATGTGATGCAGTTTAATGAAGAAGGAGAGAAGATTGGTGTCGTCATAAAACAACATGATGGATTACAACAGCAACCACGTTCAGTATGTTTTCATGATAAACTGAACAGATTGTTTGTAACTATGAACTACAGTGATGAAGTAAAAATGTTCGAACTGCATTGAGGAATGTATTTACAACTTTGAATTGACAGAAAATGACAATACTTGTTTATGGCTGAACACATTTAATTGAAGTCTATTTTTGTGGTCTCGTATGACATTATGTGTTGGTTATATCCTGTTTGACAATTAATACTGCTTAACAGATGCCACAATTAAAATGCTAAAATAGTAATGTTTGTACTAAATATATCTATTAAAGTATGAATATGTTTCATTCCATCAAATAAATAAATCATTTATTACTTACAGGTTTTAAGTTTTCAATTTTGTAAATGATATCATTTTCTCTAAGCAGTCATTTAATAAGACATAGAAATATTCTTAAGAACTGAACGACTTATCATTGTTTATGGCACAGTATGGTTCGTAATCATTGGTTGTAAAACTTTGTTTCTGTAATTTGTTTGATGTGGGCATTTTATTCAATCAGATCATATAAAATCGTGAAACAAAATTAAGTGAGTTATAGATTCAGATGCTCTATATTTAACTCGATACCACACTCATAAAATGTCGTACCGACTCAATTCTTTTAAAATCATGACACATCGTTTATGTTGGATAGTTGATGCCTCCGTGAGATTTCCACCAAATTCAAATATAAAAAATTGCACCAGGTTGAATATATACTACTCTTTATCCTAGGTTTAACACCGCACATAATTGTTGATTCAATAAACATAGACAATATAACAAATGTAAATATGGTGGATGATTGTGATAGATATACATTTTATAGTTTGGTTTTTTTTCAATTGTCAAAACATGAATAATTTCACGGTGTCTTCTTGCTCTTTCTCCAACACTCGTGATATTGAGATAGTATACAATCATCAATCGTGAAATTATTCAAACTTTGACAGTTGAGAAAAAATGTATCCATTATATATATCATTAAATAAGTGTAGGCAAAATGGCAACTCTAAGAGACACTACAATATAATTTTCCTGTGGCATAGCAAATCGCTTAGTGATGTAAAGAAGAGCTCTTTCGACCAATACAGATGTCACATATGTTGTAATATACTATTTCGATTCCGGTCAATAGACTGGAAAAAGAAACAAACTGATATAAAGATTTAAATGTAAGTGATTATGATATATATAAGATATCATATAAGTTAGATATATTGTATTTTGTTCTGTTCTGTATTGATAATTCATTATGATCATCTATATTGTACTGACATGTCAATGTACTTGTAGTTGCCGCTTGGGTCTAAGACCTTCCGGTGTTTATATGAATAAACTTGTAAACTTGTATGATATCTTTAAGATATTGAAATCATTGATATCAAACTGATATTATGTAAACTTGTATATTTTATCATTAGTATAACTGCATCAATGTTTGTGTACATTGTTTCATCTTTTTTTTTTTCGTTTATGTCGTATTCAACACATATTTAGGTCATATATACGACGGCCAGCTCTTCCTACTATAGGTTTTCTGGACACTTTTCTATCATCAGTACTAACTTACCCTACCACGTGGCCGACAACTCATTTATAGGGTATGACCTACCGCGAACGGGCTCGAACCCACAATCTTCGAATTCGAAGTCAGACATGCTAACCGCTATACCACGGCCGCGGCTTGTGATATTGTATCGTAAATATTACTTCTACTTCTTCATTCATATACTTTGTATTGACTATTAAATGATTATAGTTGGGCATGCCATTCCCCCAGTTAATACAAATTTAAGAAAATCAAGTTGCAGCTTTTTGAAAAAGATATACCAGTATAGGTACTGGAGGGTATTTCAAAGAAGTATTGTATATTTGTCAGTATGTATCTTTAAATATAATTCAATAAAGTAAACCAAACACCAAAGGTTTTGTCATGCCTAAAGTAATGTTAATTCTATAAAGATTTATACATTTGAGCACAGACAATGTCAAACAAAGGAAATGGTTGCCATCCATTAATTTTGAGTTTACCGGTAATAATGCTTGTCTGCTTAACACATAAATATCATCGAAACTTTAACACGCATAAGAAATTATTCTTGAAAGCATTCGACTGTCTGATAAAAATGCTTTAGGTGTCGAGATAAACGGGAAACAGAGCATCTAATACTTGTTACTTTGATAAGTCATGCATTGACAAAAAACATCACGAAATATCGAATTTCCATTGCGCCAAATACACGTCTTCGAGGGGTCTTGGGTTCAATTCAAGGGCGAGAAATACGTTCGTGGATCTTGGTCATGAAATTAATTCTACCCATTCTCTCTCCTACCAATGATTCTAATTATGTAGAGCAGACAGCTGTCAATTTGCGCTTAATATTTGGCTGACAGCTAAATCCAGATATTCAGCCTTTCCAGGAGAAGTGAGTAGGCTGACAGACCGCCGTTGTACGACCTATAAAATGTGTTGGTACGGCGTTAAACGCCACAAAACAAAACAACAATATTTGGTAATTTTGTCGATGGAACTAAGTCGCTTCATCACATATTTTTGTAATTAATCCTGTGGTTTTTGGACATACTGTCTGATTTCTTCTAAGGAAAGTGTTTTTTTTCTGAAATGGGGAAAACTAGTGATAACAAAGATTCTGGTGTATGAAATGTTCAGTAAAGCTGGCATTGTGAATCAATTGTTTTATCTACTAACATGATTATTCAGCCTACATTCTTCAATTATAGAAAAAATGTAGATAAACATACTGTGGTGGAGTTCGATAAAATGGTTCCCTAGTTGTACTCCACACAGGAAAGGAATATTTAATAAGATATAAGAACACTGATTAAATCCACATTATTTATAATTTACACACTGTTATTTAATATAATTCCAGAAACTAAAATCCAAAAGAATAAAACATAAAATCCACTATAATTTAACAATAACGACTAGGTGGCGACTGGCAACTGGCAACCAGGGGCCTAGGCAGCTAGCCTATATATAGGGAGGCATCCCGCCAAAATATTAGTTACCCATGAATATAGTGAAATCCGTGCATACCGGAGCACCATTCCATGGGTACAGCAAACCATTTCGTGGCCCGGAGCACTAAACAAATACATATAAAATAAAGCACAAAACAAACGTGCACACCGGAGCACTAACACAACAAAGTGTAAGACAAACGTGCAAACCGGGACACTTAAATAACTCAATAAAGAAAATAAGTGTGCGCACCGGAGCACTAAAATAACATAATAAAGAGACAAGTGTGCGTACCGGAGCACTGAAATAACATAATGAAGAGACAAGCGTGCGTACCGGAGCACTAAATGTTAATATGTAGCACGTGCACACTGGAGCACTCAATTAATCAAATAAAAAATACAATAAAAATCGCGTTCTCCGCGACACATACAATGAAACCCATTTACACGAACATATTTACAAGTCAATTTGGAGAAAATATCTTTTCGAATACTCTATAAAGCTGATTGAAGATATATTATCATTAAACGAAAAATCATAAGACGCTTGAGTAATATGTACGGGTTGTTTGGTCCTTATACGGTTTTCGAAATTGAGTCTTAATCAATGTGTATGGACCATCCCGGAGAATATCGTGCTAGGCTTATGGTAAAAAGAAATAACGATTTAAGAATTTTTGTAAAAATTATCAAAGACCGAAGTTGACACGGATATATCAAAACTACAAAACTGTAGCGTGTTCAGTTACCTTGAACATTCCAAATGTTTCGTAACGGAAGTGTCGAAACAACTCAACCCATAGACGACTCAACCCGAGACAACTCAATATCCTACTAACGGATTGAGTTGTCCAAATTTTGAGTTAAGTATTGCAAGGGTTGAGTTGTCTTCGGGTTGAGTTCTCCCGTACCCGTAACGTTAGCTAACAGTAGTTACTAAACACGGGGCTGAGCTACTTGTTAACCAAACATAATCACAAGATAAATATTTTTGGAAAGATAATTGTTTATGATGGACGTGATTGCTTTGAAATGGTCCAAATTATTTTTACTTTACTTTACCAATAATTTAATGTTAGTTTACCTTCTTAAAGGTAGGAATCTACACACTATGATAATTAAATAAGACAAATGAGTTATAATGAAACTAGCATAACAAAAAAAACCCTACTAATTCAGTATAAGAAATACTAATTAGTATGCTACAAGCTAAGTATACATTGTACTTTTGACAATGTTTTACCACATTTCACAAAGTAGTTGCTGAAATATGACTATGACATTGTGAGTATATAAACTATAAAATTGAATTCAACAAAGCGCGTGATTTTATCACGTTAACAAATACTTTCAGTATAATTTCATATTATAACACACAGTTTAACGCGTTTACAAATACAAGAGGGCCATCCTTGTCCTAAATCGCCCACCTGACCAAGTTTGACAAGGATTTGAACAATCTCATTAGAGGTCCAATTGAAAATCTACATAGCAAATACCCAAGTTGAAAGACCTAGTTTTTTACCCCAGGTGACCCATGTTCAAACTCATCCGAGCAATTACCTAGACAAATATCCTGACCAAGTTTGATGATAATTGATGATCACTGGAGTGTTTATAAAGTTTTTTCCTATTTGGGTTGTATGACCTAGTTATTGGCCCCAGGTGACCCCAGTTGGAACTCGTTCGAGCAATTATCTAGACAAACATCCTAACCAAGTTTGATGACAATTGAGTAAATGATGTGACCACTAGAGTGTTCACATTTTTTTCCATATTTTGGCTATGTGACCTAGTTTTTGACCCCAGGTGACCCATGCTCGAACTCATTCGTGAAATTATCTTGACAAACATCCTCACCGAGTTTGATGACAAATGAACCAAAACTGCGACCACTAGAGTGTTTACCAACAAATGTTGTCGGACGGACCGACGGACGAACGGACGGACGACGGACAAATACAATAGTACAAGTACAATAGCTCAGTCTATCACTTTGTGACAGGTGAGCTTATATTAAACCACAGCTGTGACGTCATTCCATTGTTTTCACAGTACCTTATATTCAATAATGTACAGCTAACCGTCCAATATTAAGATTACTCGTCCATTATCTGGCGTGTTTAGACAATATCTAACGTGTAAGTCTAATATTGGACAACACGCTAGATATTGTCCAAACACACCAGATAATGAACGTGTAACCTTAATAGTGAGCGATTACCTTTTTGATGTACTTCAAGAAAAAAAGCAGACGAACGGGGGGAGATTTTGTTTTCATTTATTGAACAAACGTTTGCAAATAAAATCAAAATTTGGAATTCTTCACTCATTTCTCTTCGAAATGAAGACATTAGTATTAACGGTGTAATTCCTGTTCACAATATGTCAACGTTGCGGTGTCGTTCTGAAAATTAAAAAAGAAATATATAAGTTTGGCATTATACTAAGACACAAACTAGATTTTAACACATTGAACACATTCTCTGTCTAACACTGTTAGCCGTTTCTTGTCCTCAGTTCAACGAATTAAGTTCTGTCCTTCAATATAACAACGTGTGATAAAACAAAATAAAGCTTTTTTAGAAATAGTTGCAGAATGGAACATATCATTCGTCATCAGCTCAGAAAAAATATTTTGAATAAAATGGACAGTGTGCTTGGCATGCTGTGACTTAGGCGTTCAGTTAGTGTAATTGAGCAAAAGCATAGACAAACAGAAACATGGTAGACATTGCTTTAGCACTCAGTGATGCCAAAATGACATTGACAAGTCGCAAGTTGTCAACGATACAAACTAACTTTCACAGTATAAATATATGTACTAAGAACTTTAGGATATTTTAGGTGATTCATGCTTTTTACCAATACTATGAAATTGTTTGCACCGCTTGCGCACGGACGGAAAACGTACAAATTTGAGTTCTGAATCAGGTCTTGCGCAACTGTCTCTCTCCATGATCAAATAATCATAGGTTTGAGCCTTGAATCGAACATAGATTGATATGTGAACAGAAGGGCAGACATGTTGCTTACGAAAGATGCAATATTTATTTGGTGCACACAGGGCTCAGGTTCAGGTCTCAAAGTGGCTATTATTTATATAATATATTTTTCATTTATATATAAACTTACTTATGACTTGTTTCTGCAATATTAGTTTCTCATCAAGTTTATTAGAAATCAGCCTTGTGCCAGGCTGTGGCTGATATCGCTTCTTGGACATGGCTGGAATCAGTTGATAATCCACATTTTCTATGCATTGCAACCATTGTAATGTATTTATATCCAAATGAAAGATTTCCGAATGATGAATAGTATATCCATGAAAACAAACACTGTAATTCCAATTGATAATTTAGTTTTTGTCACATGTGTATAATATACCCGACTAAATGAAGAACAGAAACGAAATGAACAACCACTGTCATAAATACTCATTAGTTAACATGTGAATGGATATGCACGAAAATCTCGTGAACAAACGATTCATTAATTTGTCTACAAAAGAGGTGCCATTTGGGAAACAATTAATTTTTTCTATATCTATTTAAATTCTATAAATTTATTACTTTTTGTTGAAGTTGAAATGTATAACTCCTTAATCGTTATTTGTGATACGTGCGTGTAAACTAAAATTCATTTTGTATCACAATATTACACACCGCTTCCTTTGTTTAACATGGGTTAATATATTTCGGAAACACCTAGTAAAACAAAAGATTTCACGTGAGCGAGTTGTTCTTTTTCACGTGAGCGAGTTAATATTTAGATATCAACCTGGCCACGTGAAAAAGAAAAACCTGCCTCGTGAAATTTTAATTAGTGAATTCAATGGAACGCAATCTTCGTGTAAATTTAGAATTTAAAATAAACACGAACTGTTTAATTTTGAAATATTGTTTTTACTAAAAAAACTTATTGTATTTCCATGAAATGTTTACTACAGAACTTAAATCATTTCGAAAATATGTACAGAACTTTTGATATCATCAAAATAAATGAAAATGAATATGTTGTATTTATCCTTGTAATGATTTAATAGCGACATTAACCACCTAAAATACTTCAAATTCTGGCTCATTGGCTTACGATATTTCAACCAAATTATTTATGATCAAGAATAAGTATGTAAGATAACACTAGCTATGTCCAACATGTAAGACTTAAATTGCGTAATTAATCGAAAATGAGATGATGTCATTGAATAAGAAAAAATATCAGCTTGAATAAAAATGAAACAATACAATATGAATCCGAAACTTTTTCATGCATTAATTGTTATTTAACAAATAATATTTACCGTCCTGGATCCTAAAACATGTAATCAAATCACGCTAGTTATCTGTTCATAAATAGTTTCAGATCAACCAAACGCTCGTGAGAGAAAGATACCCTCAAATCAAATTCGTTTGTAAAAATGTGGTCCATGCCCAATCAATGTACATGTGTAACTAATCACTCGAATCGTTGTGTAAGTCGGATAATAACCTCGTGCTACGGATTTTCTGTGTTAAAACAACATGGCCTTTGACTTCTCAAAATCCTCAAACGCTTCGCGTTTTCGGATTTTCACGAGATGTCCGCGGCCAGGTTGTTCTAACTCAGAAAACCCTTGCACTCAGTTAATATCCTTTACATAATAATCTGTAGGTAAGCTGTGATTTAAGTAAGATATACCCCTCGAGGTGCCCAATATGTTAGACATTGGATACGCTTCGGCGCTAACGTACGGAGCCCCTAAAAGGACATTTTGAAATACTTTTTTTATTTTCACAACTATTTCGTTTAAACGTAATATTATTTCGTATTAACGAAATATTATTTCGTTTTTTCGAAATATTATTTCGATTAAACGAAATAATATTACGTTTAAACGAAATAATTATTTCGTTTTTTTGAAATAATATTATTTCGTTTTTTCGAAATAATTATTTCGTTTTTTCGAAATAATTATTTCGTTTTTTCGAAATATTATTTCGTTTAAACGTAATATTATTTCGTTTTAACGAAATATTATTTCGTTTAATCGAAATAATTATTTCGTTTTTTTTCGAAATAATTATTTCGTTTTTTCGAAATAATATTATTTCGTTTTTTCGAAATAATTATTTCGTTTTTTCGAAATAATTATTTCGTTTTTTCGAAATATTATTTCGTTTATACGAAATATTATTTCGTTTAAACGTAATAATATTTCGTTAAATCGAAATAATTATTTCGAAAAAACGAAATAATTATTTCTAAAAAACGAAATAAGTGTTTCGATTAAACGAAATAATATTTCGTTAAAACGAAATAATATTACGTTTAAACGAAATAATATTTCGAAAAAACGAAATAATTATTTCGAAAAAACGAAATAATATTATTTCGAAAAAAACGAAATAATTATTTCGTTTTTTCGAAATAATTATTTCGATTAAACGAAATAATATTTCGTTAAAACGAAATAATATTACGTTTAAACGAAATAATATTTCGAAAAAACGAAATAATTATTTCGAAAAAACGAAATAATTATTTCGAAAAAACGAAATAATATTATTTCGAAAAAACGAAATAAATATTTCGTTTAAACGTAATAATTATTTCGTTTAATCGAAATAATATTTCGAATAAACGAAATAATATTTCGTTAAAACGAAATAATTATTACGTTTAAACGAAATAGTTGTGAAAATAAAAAAGTATTTCAAAATGTCCTTTTAGGGGCTCCGTACTAACGCGCCTCAGCTATCCAATATCTAACATATTGGACACCTCTCGTAGTATATCCCTTACAGAATAAAGCAATACCGGTATATATTTGTTTATATTAACGTAAAGAATAACTTAGTGTAGAGTTATTGAAGCATAAATGATTTATTTATAGTGTTTAAATGCAGAATTAAAAACGGAAGTTTGTATACAGATGTAACTTGATATTTGTCGTGTATTCAAGCATTATCCATTAAAATTGTCGAAATGCATATAAAATACTTGGATAACAAGTTTCTAATTTTAAACTTTTTTAAGTGTACACCCACATTGATAAATGCGGAAGTATAAAATGTGAAAGATTTTTAAAGTTGTTTCCAGTGGACTAGCTTACTTTTATAAAATATTCAGAATATGAAAATGTACATATAATATTATTACAAAGTAGTTTATATCAGAGCGTATACTTAAAATAAAACATGTATATAAGGATAATCGTCAATTTGTTTATTGTTATTAGCTGGTACATTCAAGGTAAGACTTGATTGATTTAATAATAATTTATATAGAGCATTACTTGATAAACATAGATTTTATTATGTAGTCTTATCATAATGTAATTATTATATTGTAATGATTGCGTATTATGCAGTGGTATAACTATGGTATATAAAAAAGTTACATATAATGCCTCAACAAAGAGGTAGATGTATGATTGATCTACATCTATTTATAATAATTAAACTCCATGTAAATCTATTATTCTTGTGTCAGGCATTTATAAAGAATACTATATGTTGTCAAATATGACATGATAAAAATAAACTTAATACGTTATTTTTTTATTTATTTAGTTTATTTGAGTTAACGCCGTATCAACACAATTCAGGTCATTTCACGGCGTCCAGCGCACCTAACCTAGCTTTCCTGGACCTTTGTCTATAACCAGTACTCACCTACCCTTCCACAAGGCCGGAAACTTCTCCATATTATCTAATCAATGGAGGAAAATCGACATTATTGTCAAATTTTCATGGAAGGGTATGACCTCCCCGGGTGGGATTCGAACCCGCACCCCCTCGGGCACGAGTATCCAAATCCCGGCGCGCTACCAACTGCGCTATCGACCCGGGTTAACTTAATACGTATTGTATTCTATAAATAAATAAAGTAAGTTTTGTACATTAATTTTTGGTGAGGAAACAAAAGTCCGAGATATCGTGATGTTTTAATTACAAGTTTCCAACAAAATTCCCTAATCCATTGATTGAATTAAATTGTGAACTTTAGTTGGACTATTTTGCTTGTTTTAAGGGTCTATCATTTGTTGAAATTGAAAAAATCTATCAAGTGGGTGGGGTAACTAATTATATCAAAATATCCATAAATTCCACTATTTTGTAAGTGATGCATCAACTGTTTAGACGTGACAGTGAAAATATAAAAATAACTCAACAAATAAGACATTTAGAAAAAATGAACGTCAGTCCAAACACATAATAAAAGTTCTTTTTTCATAAATCCAAATGATGTCATAGAATGTCCATGTAACATTTTACAATGTCTTTGAGTGAATCACACAAAAAGTATTTCCAAAATGTAAATTTGATAATTCATCACAACGCTCTCATAACATGATTTTATTTTTAGTTTTACCGCAGGAGCCCGATGATTTTTCCTTCTTATCACATACATAGAACGTACAATATGAGGGAAAAATTGCACTGGGCTCCTGTGATATAAACTGTAAGTTAAAACGTGAAATGATTTGGATTCATGATAAAAGTACTTTAATTATGTGTTTGGACTGACGTTCGGAAGGCTATTTCAAGGTTAAGTTAAATGTTTTGATTTCCTCTAAATGTCCTATTTGTTGAGTTTTTTTTACATTTCCATTGTCATGTCTATACACTTGAAGTATTACTTACAAAATATATCAAACTTATTTTGGAATTTATGGATATTTTAATATGTTTAGTTACCCCACCCACTTGATAGATTTTTCAATTTCAAAACCTGATACACCCTTAATATAGATAATTATAGAACTTTTCCTAATACATTCATTCATTCCTGTTTGTTGTCAGTTGAACTCATACTTTGTAAAGTGGACATGTCGAGTTAAAGATATTATCTATAACTTTACTTGATTCATTTATATGTTTATCATGCTTAATTGCTATAAAAACTATTGTTTACCCTAACATGTTAACGTTGTAAAATGTACTTCAAATATGACAAAACCACACGTGCTTCCGTCAATAAAAAAGTAGAGTTTGGTCATGAAATGAATTCTTCGGCAATACCCTGATCTGGTTAGGACAATAATACCCTATGTGCTTACTTCTGTAAATTTACAATTATGTTGTCTAAAAGACAATTAATTGTATTTATAATATTGAACATTTGACAACGTGTATTTATAGACTTAATTACCAACATATAGCGTATTGGTTGTTTACTGTCCACGTGGCAAGAAATAAGTTATTGCATGAGTTTTATATTTTAAAGAAAAAAAAACAAGTACAACGTAGCAATATTTTACCGTTTTCACCTGTTTTAATACTTCTGTTTAATTTCAGAAAGTCATGGATTAGAACCTTGTCCATCAAATGTTGATAGTAAGTGTATTATATCAAGTCAATCTTAAACAATCTAGTTATTAAGTTAGGTCGAACGTAAACGATCAAGTACGCCTAACTGTGACTGTTGTAAGATTATTTATTCTGAAAACTACAATACCTTGTAGAATAAAAATCTTCGATTTCAAGAAAGTTCTGATCAAAGTTTTACTACTTTGAATTTGGTTCCTTTCTAAAAACAATGTGTGAAAAAATCTTTTAAGTAAAGTTTTCCTATATGAGAACCAAAATGTTCTATTTACTAAAAACTAGGCATGTACTGTATTTAAGCAACATATGTGTATGATATAAGACTTCCGGTTAAGCCTCCGGACTAGCTCGAGAGGTCGTGGGTTCGATATCCGAGGGGCCTACTTTCGTGGAGTTTGATCATTAAATGAATTCTACGGCAATTCTCCCTCAAAGCACTGATTCTTAATCATGTAGAACAGTTGTCGGCCACTGCCAGTATGTACCTAGTAACTAGGTTCCACCCCAATCCAGAGATTAAGTCTTTCTCGGAACAGCGAGTAGGTTGATTTGCCGTCGTGATATGACCTAAATAATGTGATGCTATTACGTTAAAGCCAATACAAAAAAAATCTTCTAGGTCATCAAGCTTCATTATTGATTTGAATTTTAGGGTTCTAGATATTGACAAACAATTTTTTTATAATTTCAGTCATCCATGTATGTTATATTAACAAATTGATTGATCTAAAAACTGTATATGTCAGCACTGGATATACACCTCTACAACAAGCTATTGAATGCACATGTACTATTACACCATTTGTTTCATCTGATTACTCATTAGCAGTCGAGGGTGCTAGTTCATATCATGATGAAAATACATTTTTTACGTTTGCATTCAATGATATAACTATTAAGGATAACACAAATTTTAAAGGCATTACTAGAGTAGATTTAACAGGAGAAACAGTTCTCAAGTATTCATCACCAAGCGATGATACTATCCAAGTATGTTTATATATTGCAGGTTAGTAAAAATTAATTATATAATTAGCTTAAGTTTATAATGAGTATATAATTATCAGGAACGCTAATACATAAAAACAGATATGGTGTTATCAAATTTACATTATAAAATGACCTTTCTAATCAAAACATAATTAATGTGTTGTAATCATAACATTGGCTCTAAAACGCTTCGGACTATTTTGACAAAACTTGTAAGGTATGCTACCCATGTCATTTTGATAATAAATAAATACTTATAGCTGGAAACACAGGTGCCACACCAACCATTTCCTTATTATAGTATTTATAAAGAAAAGGTTTCTAACGCCTGTTCAACGGCTGTTGATTTCAATCGTCACCAAGCTCATAATTTAAAGGTCCTGATCGCCAAGTCCTTTTCATTATCCGTCTAGAAAGGAGTTGACATCGGACGATTTTTAAGGCTTTCGGGAGATATATGGGACCATTCTATTATTTTTTTTATTAATTTTCGTCAAATAAAAATTATTTTTATGCAGAATAATCCTTTCTTGAACAGATAGTAAAAAGATTTGATGATCAGGATGTCTTTGTGAGCTGATAGGCAATTTAAAAACTGCGACTATAGAACATGCGTTAGAGACCTTTTCTCTATATTTATATGCTAAGGTAAATTTGGATCTGGCACCTATGGCTGGAAACAAGTTTAATATACTTTAACATTTCTTTTTAATGCTCCTTCGGTTTAGACCTGCGATGATGAGCATAAATGTGTAATATAATGTAAAGTTTATTTACATATATTCTGAAAATTACATCCCTGGGTTAAAATGAATACATCCGATGTACATTCTTTAGATTCACTTGTGTGAGAAAACGAGGTAAAAAATGAACAATCACCGGTAAAATTTTATTTTTTAATTCATATTCTAATTTGTAAATTACTGATTGTCAATGCATGATATCGATAGTTGTAAATACTTGTTCGAGTAAAACCTCTTACATATAATAATTTTGTTAATGTATTTACCAGCTCTTACCGATAAGGACAATTTTAATATGGAATGCAGGGCGACTCAGAATCACGGAACTCCATCAGATCCTACGGACACGACTACCACATCGACAATCTCAACATCACAATCAGTGTCAACTGGAGTGACACAAACATCCATGAAGGATGGTTCCATCAATACTAAACCGATAACAGCATCTACATCAAATAGTAACATTAATACATCTGATAGTGGCAATAATACTGAGACTACTAAATCAACAGAACGTTCTGATATGAGTACAAAACCACAAACAAACAACACTACCAATAAAGACCAAACAATATTAATTGGTAAATAATACTGATTATATTTACTTCATTTTTTTATATATTTTATACTAGTATTCTAAATACATTTTGTTTTGTATGGTGCGCAATTAACATTTGTTCGAAGAGCTATTGGTGACTTGGTAGCTTCTATTTTTGAACTGTATATACATGTATGTATGTACCTTAATTTAATGTGTGAGAATGTTGAATAACCTGAAGAAAAATATTGATGTATAATTCAGTTATTATAGTCCAATTATATTAACCTGTCACTCATACATAATTTCATGGTGTGTACACACTCTAAAATAAACTCTCTGTTTATAGTTTGTAAACTAGATGAAGAGTGTGTACAAACAATGAAATTATATTCATGTTTGACGGGTTAATATAATGGACGATTCCGAATGCGACCTTTTTATCCACAAATATAATCATGTGCTCCTTTGTTAACACCTTGTTTGTGGGACAAAATGTAACTGTAAACCTTTGTTGGATATGCTAATAGGTAAGGTCATGAAAAGGTCAATAGGACTATACATGACGTGTAATGTAAATTAAGGATGGGATGTTTTTATTAACATGAGTAAGCTACAAAGCATATACATTGTATAAAAAAGCAAAGTCGTAAAAATACAAAATGCACCCAGCTTTATATATTATATATTTAAACCACAAGACTAGTGTGAACCCCCTATTGTAATTGTCAATGGAATGAGCGTTGAGACATTATCTAGCTATATAACAAATACTTCTGTTTATGATAGTTGGATAATATTTTTTTGGTATGGTTGTTGCAATCTCATGTATTATATTCTGTAAATCTCTTTAGGTAGTATTAAACACTAATATTTCTTTTTAAATGATGGTTATTTTCAGCGGCTGCAGGTGGCGGTGGTGGTGTGGCTCTCATTATTATAATTGTAATTGTAATAGTTTGTTGTAAAAGGTTAGTTTTTTTCTTATGACATTATTCCCTTGACAGCGAAAGTATGAATCTCATTATTCCAAAATGCAATGCAAAAGAGTTATTTTCTTTTTCCAAGCTCACGTTTTATCAAAGCAGTCCATGGTTACTTTATAGAAAGTTTCTGAACTCAAAGTATTGTCATAAAGCAAGTAAATTTTGATTAATTATACATGATAAGGCTATACATAATGCTCCTTTCATAGAAATTGTCATTCGAAATATTTTTGTGAAGTAAAGGTCATGAAAAATAGCACAGTTGCAGTACAATATTGTTGACGTATAACTTAGGAACGTTCTCAGAAATTTCTTTACACCAATCCAACTTAGCAAAATTTTCGCTTGTACATAACCATGGCCTAGAGATTGTCTAGGATAATTAAATCGTCGCGGTTAATGCGGGTTAACCTTTGCTATCAGACAATGTCAAAACCTATTTCGCGAGCATGAGTTTGGAATTTTTCGCGAGGAAGGGACGCATTTCATTTTGCAACGGAGATGCCTTACATGTAAAGCAAGCCCTAAGCATTTGTTTTACTTTACTAAAATGAATTCATTATAATTTTCCTTGTTCATTACATGTTATTTAAGCAATTTGTTTTACTAGCTTTATCGCCGTATCAACACAATTTATGTCATTTTACGGCATCAAGCGCACCTAACCTAGCTTTCCTTGACCCTTGTCTATAACCAGTACTTACCTACCCTTCCACAAGGCCGGAAAATTCTCCATATTATCTAATCAATGGGGGAAATTGACATTATTGTCAAACTT
Organism: Mactra quadrangularis; assembly: GCA_025267735.1. Taxonomy (NCBI): domain Eukaryota; kingdom Metazoa; phylum Mollusca; class Bivalvia; order Venerida; family Mactridae; genus Mactra; species Mactra quadrangularis. The sequence goes on from CM046309.1 coordinate 7,894,490, forward strand.
TCATGAAAGGGTATAACCTCTCCGGGTGGGATTCGAACCCGTACCCCCTTCGGGACACGAGATTCCAAATCCCGGCGCGCTATTAACTGCACTATCGACCCGTAACCACATTTTATGATCTATGACTACAATGAGGTGTTGCTCAAGCTGTCGATAGAAAAAATAGGCATTATGAACACCCGGATTTTGTGTAATTACTTAATATGCAAAAACATAATATTGTAATTGTACGTGACTAGATTTCAAAATGACATTTAAGTTGAAAAAAATATTGTATTTTATGTAATTATTTCGGGAGCATATTCAAAATCCATGTATGTGTTATGCATTTTTCTTTGATAAAGTACTCTTTTTCCAGGAATAGAAAATCTCCACCAAAGGAAACCACGTCAAATGAAGCCACGTCTAGGGCAGACACTCGACCAGCCAGTTTTTGCAATGGCTCTGATGATGATAATTATGCTATGGTGTTAAATCCATCTTATCAACCTTTCCATGAAGTCCTGCCAAACCAACCACCTCCGAATACTAACACTGTTGAAACAAACTTAACGACTGCAGACACGTCAACATCAGCACCAGTCTATGCCACCCCTCTAAAACGTCAAGTATCACAAGATAAAGCAAATGGCATAACTACCACGGTACCAAGCAATGACAACACAAAGAAGAGAGCTACACGTCAATCAGGGGACGCAGACAATCCTGCCTCACACTACGACAACCCAAGACGCCAGGCTGCTCAAGTTGTAACTTCTGACACAGAGGACACTTATGATCATACCTTTACATCCGCTTCCGGTAAATGGACCGGAAATGAGTATAATCGAGTACCGATGAGAAGAAATGAGGAACAAAATGTTTCTGATAATGATACGTATAACGTATTGAAATTATAAATGACCAAACATACTGTACAAGTTTTCAACTTTCAAAACCTGTAAACATTGTTACTGTGTCTCTTTTATTTTTTGTTTATTTTTGTAATGCGTATATTGTAAATAGTTATTCACATGAATAGTGGTCCTTATTTTGTCAGTCAGAATGATCCGTATAACGTATTGAAATTATGAATGACCAAACAGACATTGTTTTAACAATGAAAAATTGTGACCATTGTCACTGCGTCTCGATTGTTTCTTGTTATATATTAGGAATGTGTATATTGTAAACAGTTTATTCCCATGAATAGTTTTTCATATGTTGTCTTCCGGAAGACAATGTAGTACACGTACTTAACAACTGAACTTGTGTTCAATAGTATGTCACGCCGTATATGTCTGTAATTACTTTTACATTTCAAACATAAAATTGCTAATTGTGAATTTCAAAATATCCCCTTATTGATTCTCAACTGTAACAACTGTAAAAAAGCTATTTGACATATTTTACAGAAATCGCATATGCATTTAGCTCAACTATTTTTAAGCATATTCGCGTAGCATGGTTTGACCTATATGTTAATAAACGTATTAATGTAATTCATTTTGATTTTTAAGTCGATATTTTGTCCAACGACATTTAAATGAAAAATTGAATGGTGATGTATCTCCTTCGCTGGTGAAGATGACCATGTGTCTTGATTGGTTTTGTAGGTCCATGTTAGCTAATCAGACCAATTTTTGCGCTTAAGAGTCGACTTCATACTTGACATGTGTGAGATGGAGCTGCCAAGTCAATAGAGACTGCTCTGGATTAACGTTCTGTTCGTTTTCTCTTGGCCTGCGCAACTCTTTTTGCTTTGGTAGCATGAGAGCCAATGACAATGTGTATACGCCATGAGGATCTGTCAGGTTCATCTTTTTCCTAGGTGGGTTGGTCAAAGCCTTGGTTCTTTAGTGAGGTTTTAAGGCTGTCTTTGAAGCGTTTTTTCTGCTCGCCAACAGATCTTTTACCCTAAAAGTTTACCATACATTATTTGATTGGGTAATCTGTCATCAGGCATACGGGCAACTTGCCCAGCCCATCTTGCTTGAGACCTCTTCAAAAGGGTATGGAGCTTTGGAATCCAGCACGCTAAAGAACTTCGGTCCTGGAACCTTGTCTTGCCATTTGTTGTGAAGTAATTTGCGAACGGGACTGAGGTTAAAGTGGTTGATTTGTTTTGCATATCTAGTGTTAACTGTCATTGTCACCCTGGCATATAGAAGGGTAGTCCGAACCACAGCTTTGTTCACTTTTATCTCAGTAGCTAGACTGAGATCTTGTCTTTCCCATACCTTCTCTCTGAGACTTCCAAACGATGAGCTGGCTTTAGCTATCCTATTGATGATTTCAGCATCAATGATTTTAGTGTTTGTAAGGGTACCACCAAGGTAAGTAAAGCTGTCTATTACCTTGAGACGCTTTTATTTCATTATGATAAAAGGCTGTTTTTGTGTGTCATCTTGTGCTGGGTGGTACATAACCTCAGTCTAATTTGTACTGATAGTAAGTCCAAAGTTGTCGCAGGCATCTGACGACCGATTCATTTCAGCTTGCTTTTTTTGTTCAGCGCTGGCATTAAGTCCCCAGTCATAAACAAGGAGAAGGTCTCTGATGACAATTGCTTTCACCTTTGACACAGGCTGTAGGCGTCTGAGATTGAATAAATTACAATCAGTCCTATATCTTAGATGATTGTCATCTGCATCGTCCTTAAATGCATCTGATAGAAAACCAAAAAAAAACATTTTAACAGAGTTGGTACAAGAACACAACCCTGGTTCGCGCCATTTGTCCATGGGAAGGCGGATGATTCATTACCATCATCCATTACCTTTATCATCCTGAAACAGACGTACATTGGATATGAACTTGTCTGGGCAACCAATTTTTTCTATGATTTTCCACAAGCCGTTTCTGTTTATAGTGTCAAAAGCCTTCAACAAAAGTGATGTAGAGTAGAGGTCTCTATGCTGTTTTTCTTGAAATTGACAGGCTGCGAATGTCATGTCCGAGGTTTCACGTTCAGCACGGAATCTACACTGACTCTCTGGGTTTTGTTCTAGGCGTGCCAAGAGCCTGTTAAGCTTAGTCTGGCTGGTATCTTTCCAACTATTGAAAGAAGTAATATGCCACGATAGTTTATCAGTTTGTTACCTTTTCTCTTGTATATGTGAACAAGTGAAAAGCTTATCACATTAAAAAATTAGCCGATTAAAGATGTCATTTTCCATTTTATGTGAGTATATGAACTATAAATACGTCTAACCACCTAATACTGTGGGCTTCCGATATGAAATTTTTTAACTTGATTATATGCGTGATATATTTAACAAATATCATATTGTCGTTGTATAGTTTTATAACAAAAACTATTTACGTATACGAATAAGAAAACGTCAATACTAAAATATATTTATGTACTATTTACTCATTGTTGAATATGGAGTTACTGAAGCATAACTGGTTTATCTGAATGATTTTAAATACATAATTGAATGCGGAAGTTGGTATTTAGACCATATATGTATTTTTCTTCTTTCCTAACATTATCCATTCAAATTGTCAAAATGCTCGGAAATACTTGTCTACCAAGTTATTAATTTTTAAATTTCTTTAGTATACACCTACATTAATAAATTCGGAAGTATAAAATATAATGGATGTTTTAAACTTGTTTGTGTAAATCAGCTAAATTTCAGGACATATGCAGACTACGAAAAATAAATAAATAATTACTAAGTAGCTAATATTAGAACAACTACTAATATTATAAAATGAATATAAGGATTAATGTTACTTTGTTTATTCTTGTTTGCTGGTACATTAAAGGTAAGACTTGCTTAATTCAATACTTTTAAAATATGTATCTTGTAGTTTACTATAATATAACTTGTATTATATGATAACTGTGTGTATTACCAGTAGTATACATAATATATCGGCTATGTAACGCCTCAATACATCTTTTTTGAATTAGTTTTAACGTCGTATTCAACACATATTAAGGTTATATATACGACGGCCAGCGCTCTTACTACTATAAGTTCCCTCGACACTTTTCTATCACCAGTACTAACTTGCCCTACCACAAGGCCGTAGGGTATGACCTACCGCGACCGGACTCGAACCTGCGATCTCCGGATTCGAAGTCAGACATGCTAGCTACTACGCCACGGCCGCGGCTTGCCTCATTACAAAGGTAAATGTTTGTTTAACTTATTTTATATCATTAAACTACTTGGTAATTCAATGGTCTTGAATCAGATATCTAATAAATCAACATTTATATTAAACTTTTGCCAATCTTACATTTAGTCATAGATAAATGGTTTTATATTTATGTAATATACATATTATATAAGATTTTACATGCAGTTGGCCTGACAAAAGTAGACTGATAAATATACTAATCTAGTCAATCGTAAGTTAAGTTCATCATATTTAAATACTATCTGTACCTTTCCTTAACTTTTTATTAAAGGGATTAGTAGTTCAACTTTATACTTCCTGATTTTGGAATTATATTCTTTATAAGTGTGAATGCAACAGACACACTGTTATATTACTTGGCAAAATATTTCTTTATTTTCTCCCATTATTTAGGGTGTTTTCTGACTAGACCCGCGTGGGTCAGTTTAGCTAAAAATAGATTTGTGTTAAAATATGCATTTACTGATGAGAAGATACTAGAGCTTTTTATTGTGCAACATTAGTATAATTCTATTAAAAATATATCCTAACCGCCTAGGAATATTGAAAAGACAAGAAGCGACCAATGAAAATGTTTAATTTTAGCAAGAACGACATATAACAAATCTATAAATAGCTTGCTGATTCCCTCAGTATCATATTTTCGTTTTCAACAATGTGTATGCCACGTGTTTTAATTCGTTCAGTTGAATGTTATAAGTGACAAATGTTATTAGTAAGTGATTTCATACTACTGTTTTAAAGACTAAACTTGGTTGTATACGTTTGTCACATTGACTTGCCTGTATATCCCTTTAAGTATTGTAAGTATATCGATAATAATATATGTTCTGTTATGTTTTGTTCTATATATCATACATGAACTGAATAACTCATTTCTGTAAATAAACAATAAGGTTGTCATAACAATTTCTTGTGAATAACGGTGGCTTAGATATTTCAACTTAGTCTTGAATGCGTTAATGTACTAATATTAACTAATAGTAATATTATGCAAAGAAAAAAAGAGAAATATATATAGTCATATGTTAAAGTGATTAGTTTTAAACCTGTTTGTTTTGTTTTGCCTATACCATATATTTTCCTTTTCAGAAAGTCGTGGTTTTGAACCTTGTGCACCTAGTTTAACGGGTAAGGGTAAGTGTGTGATATTTATGGAATCTAAAACCATTTAAATCGAGCATTTTTTTATTCCAAACGTAAAGAAGATATAATCCATTTTTTCTCACCTGTCAAAGTTTGAATAATTTCACGGTGAATGTTTACACACTATCTCAATATCACGAATGTTAGACAAACAGCAATAAGTCACCGTGAAATTATTCATGTTTTGACAGTTTAGAAAAAACGAACTATAATGTTGGTCTAATTATAACTGGTGTGTAGTTACTTATTACAAGAACTACTATATTTCATTGAACAAACACATCGAAGTTGGAAAAAGGTCATGTTTCAAATTACACAACATTTTATTTAAATTCTTGTTTAATGTAGCATGACAATAAAACGTGTAAGTAAAGTTTTCTGATGTGAGAAGCAAAGCGTTAAATTTATTTAGCAACAACACGCATAGATTTATTCTGTATTTAAACAATATATGTATATGTGTGTAATGAGACGTCTAGGTCAAAATTTATTTTCATCAAGCTACATAAGTATGTGATTGTAGTCATTTGAATGATTATCGTAACGTTTCAGAAGTCCTTAAAATTATCAACAAATTGTTCTATTATTTCAGTCATTCATGTTTGTATTGATAACGAATTAAACGATCTAAAAATTGTATATGTCAGCACTGGACGGGCACCAATACAACAAGCTGTTGAATGTAAATGTCTTATCACACCAACAGTGTCATCCAAAAATTATACATTAGCAGTTCAGGGTGCCAGTACATACCATGATGACAATACAAATTTTTCGTTCGCATTTAATGATGTGGTAATGAAAGATAAAGACATTTTAGTTTCTATACTAAAACAACTTTAACGGGAGAAACAGTTCTCAAATATACATCACCAAACGATGATACTGTCCAAGTGTGTGTATATATTGCAGGTAAGTATACTAGTCAGTGATTACTTGATTAACATTTAATTATAGAGGTTATAAACAATCACCAGCTAGTAGATACATAGGGCTGCTGTTTTAAATAATTTGTTTGTATATCAACATGCATTTTATTGGTTATCTAAAAAAACACATCAAAATGACCTCTATGATAAGTACCTTTGTTTTAGTGAACGTCTATTCTGACGACAGATCTGTAACCAAATTCTACCAAAGGTCATGCCAGAACCTGACACGCTTGCGTTCACAAATCGAGTGTTTCGTGGATGAAAGTGATGAAATTTCTAATAAAATAATGAATACTTTGGTTGAATAACAGCAATAAAAAGTTCATTCCGAACATAAAAACATCTTACGGTTTCGGATACCTCTTAAAAACCAGCATCCGTCGCCATTTTGTCGGAAAATGTGATGGGTTTTTTTTACAAAATAAGTAAATTAAAAAAGTTTGTTTTAATATCGTAATTGTTGTAAGTATGTTGAAATCATTGTTTTTTCGAAAAATGTCGAAGATAAGAATACTTTGTCGTTGGGTTATTTGTGAAGTAAACAAACAGAAACGAATGTGTTATATTCTTCTGAGGATTCGTCCCGTGTCTAATCCTACACTTTAATACCGTTAATTTTGAGAGTCTTAACTACTCTCTGATATAAAAAAAAGGAAATGGTTCATTGAGATTCTGGTCTTTTTGATAATTTTCTAGGAATATTTGCTTTTATTATCACAAATAAGGGAAATAGTGAAGTTAACACATATACAGATGGCTGATCATGTTTTTATTCTTTAAATATATCTTTTCACCCTTTGGCTAAGATTTGCGATAGCAAACATGTCAGATAAGTACAGTATAATCTCTACAGAGCGGCTCAATAACAGAACAAATCCTTTGCATAACAGCGGCTTTTGATATTACCCTTAGGTGTTATTTTAAGTGAATTTTACTTCTACAAATCAACAACCTCTGAACAGCAGCACAATTACGTTTAATTAACAAATGTATATAGTGGGCTGTAAGTTAACCACCATCAAATTTCAATTCCATGGTAACATACATAAAGGATGTTTACATAAGTGTTGACATTAATTTAAAAAGTTTGAGTGGGGCATTCTTTTATCGCACACTTCATTATTGATATCATGGATCGAGATCAGTTAATGTAACTCAAAAATGTTATTTCATGTTAAAGTGGCCACAACTACATATTACAAATATTGCTAATGTTCTCCCCAGCTATAACTGATGAAGACAAGTTCAATATGAAATGCATGAAGATTCCGATCTATCTTTCTACGGACAAGACCACTATCTCGACAACTAGAACATCAAAAACAGATTCTACTGCTGTGACAACGCAAACATCTAAGAAAGACAATTCCATCAAAACTGAACCATCTACATTGTCTATATCAACTAGTAATTACGATACTAAGAGTTCAACAGAAACTATTGATATGAGTACAAATTCACAAACAAACAACAACAATAATGAAGACAATAAAGTACTGATCGGTAAAACTCTTAGATTTGTAGTAATGAGGAAATAACAATATATGATTCAATATAATTTAAATCTTTACATTTTTAGATTTCATAGTTGATTACAATTATATTTTTATTAAATGTGTGAGAACGTTAATTTACGCACACTAAAGTATTCAAATGTAATACTTGTAGTGCAATCATACATGCTCTATACTCAATTTACGAATACAAAAAAAAATTGTTTATAACACAAAATTTGTTTATAACACCAATTAATATTTCAACTAGAAGACAAGTGGAACAATCCTAATTTCTAGTTTTTACAGTTCATAAGAACCATATAGAAATGTTGATGTAAACTGAATGATTAAAATAAAGAATACAGATTAATAAATTTAAATACTCGTGTATAGCACGGCATTGTTCATGTGTCAATGAAGTAAGTTTTATGGTTGATTGTTTTCAGCGGCCATTGTTGGTGCTATCTCTGGAATGGTTCTCAGTATTCTTGCAGTGATTGTAATAGTTTATTGTAGAAGGTAAATCATTTTGTCACTTTAATTCCGTTTTACAAAACTTAAAGGTATATGTCTTATGCATAGACTAAACATATAAAATGTAAAGTTATAGTCCGGCAATATTAATCTGAGATTGACCTTAATGCAAGAATATCTAAAACTCAGTATCTACAGTCAGTTTTCGTTTTCGTTTGATATTCGCGCTTAATCGGAAAGCTTTCGGTAAATTACACGTAATGTACAATTAATTTTGTTTTCATTAAAATAATTACTTGAAACTGTGCCACAATATTGTGGAATTATGTGATTCCCAAAAAAACCGAATAAATCAAATATTAAAAGTACATTAACATGCCAAGTTTACAAAATTGATTTATAGTCACAAATGTTGTTATTAACACGTGTATAATCATATACACGCATACGGAAATTTGCGATTTATTGTAAGTGTTACCCAGGTTTTAGTTATTGATTTATTATGTGTACATATGTAGGTAGCCATAACAGTATGTAGTTAAATAATTAGTTATTGGTTTATGCATAACGTAGTGTAACTGTATTTAAACTTTAAAAGTTCATATCAGTGTACTGCACAGGAATTGTTGAATTTACGTGCGTAGCTATTTTTATTGTAGAAATAAACTGACAGTTCTCTGGTATCTAGGAATTTAGTTAGATCTTGCTTTTATCACGGGTTTTTGTAGTAATGTAAGGATTTTGTGAATTCAGTGAAATCCGTGCGTAGATGGCGCGAATATTGCCTATTTAAGTACACGTATTCATCGTTTTACTGTCACTTCTCATTTTGCGTTTGGTTAACTCGTACGTTTATACTACTATTATTGGCGTTGTCTATGATTATTATTATGGAATCATTTTAGCCTGGCTGTATTGTTATATTGCTGTATTGCAGTATTTTGTAACTAATATATTTGAACACTACACCCTCGTTGTCTTTCTATATTCAACCTGGTTTACAATGGCGATCTCGGCAGGATATTAGTTATTCAGCTATCATACAGCCAGGCGGAACGTCTTAGAAGTTTATAGGATTATTACGAGGAATACCAGCATCATTTTATATTGGTCAACAGCTTATCATCATTACCAGTTGAAGTGTTTTATATGTTGAGGTGTACCTGCTCAGTGTATTGAACACTACAGTATGTCTTTACACGTGAGTTTCGGTTAGTGTGTACTGGACATCGCAGTTGAAGTGTGATAGAAGAAGTATCTCGTCCAGTGTGTATGGGACACTGCAGTTACAAGTTATCTTTACGTGTATGTGTTTTTTTAGTGGCCACGTGGGATTCTCACGCGTTTAACCTTTTTTATGGTACCATGGCGATTGTGAAATTGTTTTTAATACGATATCGTTTCAACACAGATAAACGGACGAATTGTGTGGAGTGGACCATTGACATTACATCGACTCGACTTTTTATTGTGACACTACTTTAACTTTGTCTTTATACAACTTGTTACTTTATTTAATTGTGTATTGACATTATTAGTTTTGTTCATACATATTTTATTGATATTTTGTTTAGTATATACAATGTATATTTATTGATATTTTGTATACATGTATTGATCATTATTTGGTATATGTTGTCATACTTATAGGGTGTTTAATTTTGAACTTAGAATTTTTTTTAACTTTTTAAGCAGGTACTTTATATTGGTTTTTTTTTAGTTGCGTTTAAGCGGATATTGTCGACAGCCGATTGTGAGTGAACTATATTTTCGGTTATTTAGTTATAGATTTATTTAGATTTCACTTGGTTACAGTAGTAAGTTACTTATCATAGATACGTTGTAGTAATATATGTACTAGGTCATGTGAGGGTATGTAGAATATTACACTTGTTTATACAGCGTTGTTAACATAGTATCATTGTAATTTATGATAATTGTTGGTGGTAAATCGTTGTTTTTGTTGTTTTTGTTTTATTTTCAGTATATTTTCAGTGTTATTGACATAATGGCAGAAGGTGATAGTACTAAGAAATTAAGTGATTTGATTATGACGCCGAAAACTCCAGGTCGTATACCTATGCCGAGTAGTCCCTGCCCTTCTACCGAAACTTCATGTAAGATGGTAAGACCATATATTCCTAAATTGTCATTGTTTTCAGGGGATGATCCTTGCCCAAAAGGTGTGGTGTCTTTCATTGAATGGCGTTTCGATGTAAATTGTACGCAAAATGATGCCGATGTTTCGGAAAGTATATTGTTACAGGCGATGCGAAAATCTTTAAGAGATAATGCTCGAAAAATGATTATTCCTCTTGGAGATACTGCTACAGTAGATGACATCTTACGTAAACTGGAAATCATGTTTGGTGATGTTTCTTCTCATGGAATGATTATGCAAGAAATTTTCAACGCAAAACAGTCGCAAGGTGAGTGTATCAATAGTTTTTCTTGTAGATTAGAAGCAATGTTGCAAAATGCAATCGAACATGGATACATTAATGCCGATGCCAAAAATGACTTACTTAGGCATAAGTTTTGGAATGCCTTGTATGATGAGAGATTAAAATCTGAAACTAGACATAAATACGACACAGTTAAAGATTTCAATTTATTGTTAAGAGAAATAAGGGTGGTGGAAAAAGAGTTAAAAATAAGTCAATCTAACAACAAGAGAGTTCATTCAAAGGCCTTAACTGTAGATAATTGGGAAGATAAACTCTCATCCTTAAAAGACTGTTTGCAGGCTGAAATTACCCAAGTGGAAACTAGACTGCAAACAGAGTTTAGTTCTAAATTGGATCAAATTCTATCTAAGCTGGAAAATTCAAATTCTCAGGGACGTGGTTATCTAGGCAGAGGTGGATACCGAGGATCTCGAACCACTAGTGATTACGGCAGGCCGGGTTCGAACCAAAACCAGTCAAAAGATTAACCGCCTCAGTTGAGAGTCGGCCCGAGGCAGGTGAAATAACGGCTCAAATAAACTATGGTCCAGGTTGGTCGGGGATTCGAACCAAGGAAATGTATCCATAGAGAATGTTACCTTTACATGTTTAGTGGATAGTGGGGCGATGGTTTCCACCATTTGTCAAAGTGCTCTGGATTTAATTGAACCACGACCTGAAATGTTTTCATAAGATGACCTAGGTCTTGAAATATCGTCTGCTGATGGTTCCAACTTAGATTATATTGGTTATGTAGAATGTCGAGTAAAATTAGAATTTTGTAATCTAACTTGGGATGTTCCTTTGTTAGTGGTACCTGATAATGAGTTTGCTCGGTCTTGTCCAGTGATTATTGGTACTAATATTATCCGGATGCTAAGAGAATTGAAAAATGACAATATACCAGATCCATGGCGTGTTGGATTAGAATCTTTAGTTTGTAATTCTTATAATTTAAAACTTTTAGGTAAAAAACCAGTGAAGTTGGCTCCATATGAAACTGTTATTTTGAATTGCGCAGCCAGAAATATTGATCATGGTGTAAGCCAAGCTGTTACTGAAAGTATGGAAGGTTGTTCTGGTTATACTGTCTGTCCACGTCTGGTGAAACTGAAGCAGTCAGGATCTTTTAATAAAGTGGCAATCAAGGTTTGTAATATGTCGGCCAAAAGTATAACAATCAATCCCAAATCGCCTGTGGCTAAGTTGACTCAGGTTGAGATAGTGGATAACTTGGCCTCCGAGTTACCTAGTGCTTCCGCCGATGATAGGACTACTCAGTCAGATCTTGGTATAAAAATCAATACTGCGGATTTGACTTCCGAGCAGCTCTTGAGGGTACATCAGGTATTAGGTAATTGGAAACACGTGTTTTCTACTGGGCCTACAGATATTGGTTGCGCTAAGAATTTCAAGCATAAAATTGTACTTGAAGATTCGAAGCCGTTCAAGCAACCTTACAGAAAAATACCCCCAGGAATGTATGAAAAGGTCCGCCAGCATATTAAAGAAATGTTGCGAGCTGGCGTTTTCAGACATTCTGAAAGCCCTTACTCAAGTAACGTTGTTCTTGTTAAGAAAAAGGACGGTAGTCTACGTTTCTGTATTGATTGGCGTACATTAAATTCAAAGACTAGGAAAGACGCTTATATGATACCTCGATTTGATGATATTATGGATAGTTTACATGGTTCAACTATGTTTTCTAAGTTAGATTTAAGGTCAGGATATTGGAATGTTGAGTTAGAGGAAGAGAGTAAGCCGTACACAGCATTTTCGGTAGGAAACTTAGGTTTTTATGAGTTTAATCGTCTTGAATTTGGATTATCTAATAGTGGAAGTTGCTTCCAACGTCTGGTTGAACGTACAATGGGTGATTTGCATTTGAAAGAATGTTTAATTTTTATTGATTATATTTTGATATTTTCTCGTACATTTGACGAACATATCAAAAGGTTAGAGGTGGTTTTAAGCAAATTAGCAGAAAATGGTCTTAAGTTGAAGCCATCTAAATGTGAGTTGTTTATGTCTTCAGTGTCATATCTGGGTCATGTTATTTCAGCCGAGGGTATACATACCGATCCAGACAAAACTCGGGCGATTAAGAATTGGCCTGTACCACGTACTATTAAGGAATTAAAACAATTTCTAGGTTTCGCTGGATATTATAGGCGTTTTGTAGAAAAATTCTCATCTATTGTTGAACCTTTGAATAAGTTATTTAAGGGTCACTGTTTTAATGGGAAAAAATCCAGTAAAAAGCGTCGTAAAACAAAGCATACACCTTGGTTATGGGGTGATGAGCAACAAAGGGCTTTTGACACGATTATTGCAAAATTGACTTCAGCTCCAATTTTAGCATATGCAGATTATTCTAAGCCTTTCATTTTACACACTGATAGTTCAGGTTTAGGTCTAGGTGCTATACTGTATCAAAAACAAGAAGATGGAACTGAGAGGCCGATAGCATATGCAAGTCGCAGTTTGAGACCTGGTGAGAAGAATTATCCAGCGCACAAGTTAGAATTTCTTGCTTTGAAATGGGCAGTGACTGAGAAGTTCAACGATTATCTTTGGGGTAACAAGTTTGAAGTTATTACGGATAACAATCCGCTTACTTATGTTTTGACCACAGCCAAACTGGATGCAACTGGTCACAGGTGGGTTCTCCGATGAACAGAAATATTTTAGACAATGGAACCGTTTTGAGTTACGAGATGGTATTTTGTATAGAAATAGTACAGTAGATAATAAGTTTTGTCAACAATTGGTTCTACCAGAAGCATATCAAAGTATAGCTTTGAAAGGTATTCACGATGATATTGGTCATCCTGGTAAAGAAAAACTTTGTGGTTCGCAAAGCAACGATTCTATTGGTCGGGTTTAGAGAAAGATGTTAATACAAAGGTAGAATCATGTGATCGATGTGTTCGCAGAAAAGCTCCCATTCAGGTGGCAGAGTTGGTTAATATAAAAACGTCTCGCCCTATGGAATTAGTCTGTACTGATTTCCTCTCATTAGAAGTATCCGAGGGAGGTTATGAACATATATTAGTGATAACTGATCATTTTACTAGGTATTCACAAGCTGTGCCGTGCACAAATCAGTCTGCTTATACTACGGCTAAAGCTTTATATTAAAATTTCTTTCGTTACTATTCATTTCCAGAGAAATTGCACAGAGATCAAGGTAGGAATTCTGAAGGTAAGGTTATCAAGGAATTGTGTGAAATTGCAGGTATCAAGAAAACTCGCACTACGCCCTATCACCCGCAATCTAATCCGGCTGAACGTTTCAATCAAACATTACTGAAGATGCTTGGAACTTTACAACATGAGCAGAAAAGAAATTGGAAGTCATACATTTCTCCGCTTGTACAAGCGTACATTGCTACTAAAAGTGAAGCTACTGGGTTTTCACCCCATTATCTAATGTTCTGTTGGCATCCTAGGTTAGCGGTTGATGTTTATTTAGGTATTGGCGAAAATAAAGGGTGCATAGATAAGCATACGTATGCTCAGAAACTTAAAGATAGGATGAACTATGCGTACAAATTAGCAACGGATGAGTCCGCAAAGCAAGCAGCTAGGGGTAAAGCACAATATGATCGTACGGCTAGAGCTTCCAAGTTGGAAATAGGTGACCGAGTTTTGGTTTTGTCTGTTGGACACAAAGGGAAACATAAATTGTCTGATCGTTGGGAAGAACATCCATACAGGACTGTTGCTATTCCTAACTCGGAGATACCTGTGTACGATGTTCAACGCGAAGACGGCCAGGGTCGGATTCGTACTTTACATCGTAATATGTTATTGCAATTCAATTTTTTACCTCAAGGTCATGAGATAGAAACTCGTCCTCGTCGTCGTGTCAAAGAGAGAAATAATATGCATGAAGTTAATTATTCAGATTCATCTTCAGAATCGGATTCTTCCACGTCAGTATGTATAATACCACAAAGAAGATATCTACGGAGTGCTGCACAAGGTAACCATTCTTCAAACAATGAACAGTCTAATAGCATCGATTCTGTTCACCATGAAACGTTATCCAGTAATGATAGTGGTGAGCAGTCGGTAGTTCTTAATCCACGTAGGTCGAACAGAATTCGTAAACCACCAGACCGTTACGGTGAATGGATATATAGTATATCCGCTGGTAAACCTCACATAGAGGCGTATATTGGTGAATATATAGAAACTTTGGTTTGAACACTGTGTTACTATATGGTAAATTTTGAGTATTACTGGTAATTGTTATGTAAGTGTGCTTGAGTTTGTTTGGTTGGTTTCCAAACGCGTATTGACTTTTGATTTCATCGTTTTACATTTGTAACTGGATATGTATAAATGACTTCGATGATCTCTCTTACTTGTGATTGCGTGCTTTTTCTTATTTTTCTGAGAAGTATTACAATTTGTATATAATAGAACAAGCTCATTGTCGTTTTGATATATGACAAGATATGAAAATTGAATTCGAGATTATGGATCGTAAGATAATTAATTGTTGCTTGCGATTGTATATTGTATATTATTATCTGATTACAACATGTTTAGCTTAAATTCTAACATATAAAATTTGTTTTTCAGAATTATGTAACTGTAATTATTGTAGTTGGAAATGCCAGGAGTCATTTCAATGTGGGGAGAGAGTATGTTAGCCAGGTTTTAGTTATTGATTTATTATGTGTACATATGTAGGTAGCCATAACAGTATGTAGTTAAATAATTAGTTATTGGTTTATGCATAACGTAGTGTAACTGTATTTAAACTTTAAAAGTTCATATCAGTGTACTGCACGGGAATTGTTGAATTTACGTGCGTAGCTATTTTTATTGTAGAAATAAACTGACAGTTCTCTGGTATCTAGGAATTTAGTTAGATCTTGCTTTTATCACGGGTTTTTGTAGTAATGTAAGGATTTTGTGAATTCAGTGAAATCCGTGCGTAGATGGCGCGAATATTGCCTATTTAAGTACACGTATTCATCGTTTTACTGTCACTTCTCATTTTGCGTTTGGTTAACTCGTACGTTTATACTACTATTATTGGCGTTGTCTATGATTATTATTATGGAATCATTTTAGCCTGGCTGTATTGTTGTATTGCTGTATTGCAGTATTTTGTAACTAATATATTTGAACACTACACCCTCGTTGTCTTTCTATATTCAACCTGGTTTACATAAGTGCAGCGAGTGATTATTATAATAAGGCAGTTCAAGCTAAGGGCTATATATCCAAGATATATATCTGAAATTTATCCATGATAACAGATATTTTATTGGTAGTTTTACCACTGAAAAATTACAGAAATCATCCGCACACCAAATGTTATAAAACTCGTATATTATAGTTTCAATCATAAACTGCGATGATAACTTAACTTCAACGTCAATCTTCGATATCTAAAAGGAGGTATGTTTTTGTTCTCTGGAAAGATCTGATAGTAATGACGTCATAATGGTATTATATGATATCAAAGCTATAAATAAATAAATTATATAATGTCTTTAGAGTACAAATGTGCATTTTTACACCTACATTATGTATATTATGTTTACAGGAAGAGAAGATCTATGTCCAATGAAGCATCCCAACCAACCAGTTCTTCTACAACCTATCACGGAGACAATCCTGGCATACAGGTGAATCAAGCTTATGAATCTTTAAATGATGACCAGCCAAATCAAACACCCTATGACACTCTTGTGGTATCACAGGATACATTAAATGACAATACATACCCGACTTGAAATTATGAAAATATGAAAGTGGACATTACATGCCAGGAAGTAAGTGCCGACAATTTTGAGTCATACTATAACCTTTCTAGACATCAAGCCGCTCATAGTGAAGATTTTCATAACGTTGTATCAGTTGAAAAGGGTACAGTAACATATGAAAATACGAAGGTTGACGCTACGTGGCATGAAGAAAACATTAATAAATAAATGTCACAATGGAACCCTTCAATTAAAGCTACAGTCCCATAAACATAAAAATAGCCGTGAGGGCACCGTACGGGCGCCGTGCGATCAAACTCCGCAAGGACCCGTACGAACTCTTGCGTACCCGTACGGACTGTTACGTTTTTGCCAGAGTCCGTGAGATGAGCCCAGGATACACGTATTGGTTTCAAAGTCAATCAGTGAACAAAATCGTGACCGAGTATGAATTAAGCTTGCATATCTTTACGCTACAGCTCTGTACGGGTGTGTTGTTTTGTGCCATGTGCGTACCGTCACCTTAATACGCAAGGCTTCCCACGATCTACGGCTGACTGCACGTACGGGTCCGCAACAAGCCACGAATTTATGGGACTGAGGCATATTAACTTCATTATGTCAATCGAGTCGTTTGGTGTCGTACAATAATATTTTTTTGTTTGACTGATGCATGCGACACATATGGTCAAACTTTATTTCAATTTCCGGTACATGAACCAGAATTAAGTGTACAATTACAAAGACACATTTTTATAAGTAATCATGATAGTGTCACGTATGACAAACAATAATTAAAATAGAACATTTTATAACTTGTATCACTATGTCTTTGTTAATGTACTCTGTATTTTGTTTCTTTATTTTATTGTAAATAATTGTTACAACATGTACATACTTAGACCTGGTTTGATATTTGCTTTTTAATAGTTATCACTTGTTGAATAGACCAAGCCACCAATGGATACATGTTTAAGACAAATATTGAAAAAAAACCATCACAAAAACTATGTGTCAGTATTTTTGCATTAATTTGTGCGCTAAATTGTGTTGTATTTAGATAAAACTGTATTTTTCACAAAGAATTGGATAGGGACAAAACTATTACAAGAAATAGTATCCAACTAAATGTTTCCTTGACAACAAAAGTTATGACTGGCGAATGTTACAGTATATAGTTGAAAACTACAACTCGAGCCTTAACAGATAAAACATTTGTCAAACGGTAATACTGAATGTATTTTAGTTTTGATTAATGGCTTTTAAAATATGTGCCTCGCGGAAGATTTTAGACGCCAACGCAACTTAATTGAATATCTCTCTTTATAACATCGCCAATATGCCGTGATCTTTTTTTCTGTCAATGTATCCACATATAATAAACAAAGTTGAAGGTCTAGTCGCATAGTTTCAAACCTTATTCTTAAAAAGATAACATTAGGATTAAAAAATAAATATCTTATAACTTTACATTCTTCTTTGTGCAAACTCAATTTCACTTTCAATGGTTGTAATTAAGTCATTACATAATTTTATGTTAAATAATAAACGATTAGTTAAGTGCATTTAAATGCAAAACAGAAATAAACACTTAAAGATTATAAATCGTCAGACTCAATTCCAACTAAGATCACATCACGATGTCCAAGATGAATTCTTTTTTACTGATAAAGAAAAGGCTAATTGCTTAAATAAGTACTTTACTTCTGTATCCAAGCTAGATGATTCCAATGCTGTTTTACCCCTTTCACATTACTGGCACATGACACATGAAATATTTAATATCATAAGTAATCTAGATTCTAACAAAGCTGTCAGACAAGATCTTATTTCTCATGAAGTTCTAAAAAATGTCAAATTTACTCTCTCTAAACCTTTGTGTAAGCTCTTCAATAAATCCCTTCGTGTTGGTCATTTTCCGTCTCAATGGAAGTCTACTTTAGTTCTACCATTATTCAAAAAGGGAGATAAAAATTGTCCAGGTAACTACCGTCCAATATCACTTTTAAGTTGCATAGGTACACTTATGGAACGATGCGTATACAAGCACATGTACAATTTTTTCATTCATAATCATCTCATATAAATAAACAAGCAGGCTTTTTGTCAGGACTTTCTACAATGCATCGATTTATTGACTTACATAACCAAATAGCTGAATCATTCGAAAAGAAACCACACACATGTATCGTTTTTTGTGACATATCGAAGGCATTCGACCGTGTTAGGCACATAGGATTAATTCACAAACTAAAACAAAACGGTATAGATGGGCAATTATTAAATTGAATTTCCGACTACCTTACAAATAGATGCCAGCGAGTTATAATCGGACAATCGTATTCAAATTTTAAACCTGTTAGTGCCGGTGTGCCTAAAGGATCGGGTTTAGGCTTATTATTCTTAATTTACGTAAACGATATAGTTCATAATCGTCTTAGTATAACCAGATTATTCGCGGGCGATACATCTATAGCTTGCACAGCCTCTTCTACTCCTGAACTTCAGCATATTTTAAACCACGATTTAAAATTAATTTCCGACTGGTCAAAACAATGGTTAGTCACATTCAATCCAACAAAAACAGAAGTGTTATATTTTGGTAAACAATCACTACCTAGTCTTATTTTTTATGATGTTACACTAACTATAAAAAAACACACCAACACCTCGGCGTAACCTTAAGCGATGACTGCAAATGGCATGCACACATTGATAATATTACTTCCTCTGCTTATAAACTTCTTGGCGTTATGCGCAAATTAAAATTTCATGTTCGACATAAAACGCTCAATCAAATATATATTTCTTTTTTAAGACCAATTTTAGAATATGCATCGATAGTGCAGGATAATTGCACTATATATAAAAAAGACAAGCTAGAGAAAATCCAGATTGAAGCAGCCAGAATAGTAACTGGAAATACTCGCTCCATTAGTTTAAATAATGTGTACTGTGAAATCGAATGGTTGACACTTAACGAAAGAAGACAGTATCAAAATTAATTCTAGCTTTAAGATTAAAAACTCAATGGTCCCGCAATATCTTAACGACATTTTTCCAAGAAGTAATCCTGAGAACTTACGTTATAACTTACGAAATATAGATAATTTCCTTAATATTCCTAGGAGAACTGCCCTATTTGAAAACTCATTTGTACCTTCAACTATTAAAAAACGGAATGCTCTCCCAGTCGATATAAGAAATATACAAACTCTGGGTGCTTTTAAGCGTAAAATTTTATCAACTTTGTTTACAACTACAGATGTTCCATCGCACTTCTTAGTGGGTAATCGATTTTTCTCATTAATCCATACACGTATACGAAAGGGTTGCAGCAATCTTAATGATGACAAAATCACATTTCTGATAATAGATTATGTAATCACTGTAAAGTTTGCGAGGATGCTGAAGATTTCTTCTTTCGATGTACTTTATACACAGTAGAACGACTAAGACTGTTTCAAGACACACGCAATTTCCACCCTATAAACTGTTATTCTTTACTATTCGACAGCGCAAATCTATCAAGTGATGACAATGAATATATATTTCTTGCTGTTCAAAAATTCATAAAAAATACAAGACGTTTTAGCGACCATTAAATATTGTATCTATATTTTCACTGATAGACCATGCCAATCTTTATTCTACTTTCACGATCTTATGTCACTTTTTTGCTCCTTTGTTATATATCTATTCTTTTATTCAATAGTTCTTTTTATTATCAATGTAATTCAATCTTGAAACCACTCCTATTGCCCGACTTCTTTTTTTGCAGATGTTTATTTATATACCTTAAAGGGAGAGCCGTAACTAAGTTACAGAACTTATGACTCAACCCGATTGCCGTATATACATATAGTTATTTGCTATTATTATATTTGTTGTATTTCTGTAATTGTAAATATGTATTACGGGAGTTTAAACTAAACTAACAATTTTAATAAGTAATTCTCACAATGAAGCCTAGAGTTTAGGACATTAAACAATATATTTCGACCATAAAAAATTTTCGTTAAACACAATGAGCACATTTATTTACGCATCAGTACATTTTAGAAGAAAACCTATAATAGGAAATGTAGAGGAGTTTAAAACATATAAGGAACAACAACAGTTCAAAACACAGACCTTCTACAAGTTAAAATGGAAAGAGGCAGATGATCCTAAATCTATAAACTTTTGTAATAAGATAACAACACAAACAAATAACGGAAACAAAAAAAATAAATGCTAATGGGTGTGTGCAATGGAACGAGCAGGGATAAAATAATTACAACTGTGGGGTTAACTAGGTTCTAGGGTGCACCAACAAGCACTTGCCCAAACAGGATCATGTAACATCAAACAGTTGGTGAAAACAATCTTAACCAACCATTCGCTCGATTTGTGCCTAAAATCCACAAACAAAAATTAAAACAAAACGTTAATAGCATTTCAAAAGTAAATTACAAGTACGAAATTTTATTTATTATAACAATTTAAAAATTCTAGGATTCACAATCCAGTGATATTTTAAACGTTTTGTTTCGGATGGGAGATAACTCATATCGAACTTAAATTTAACGCATCGTAGTGTTATTTCCCTTTGTAAAGCGATAAGAAGGGGATTTACCTTGTAAAACCACTAAATCGAAAACGAAAGTAGGGTTCAAAGTCAAACAAATAAAATGGCTACCGAAAGAAGTTTGATGTCAGAGGAATGTTTTGACTTTATATGTACCAATTGTGATAGCAATGGAAAGATTGTTGAAGCTGTACGTTATTGTGTGGAGTGTTGTGGTTATTGCTGCCAAACATGTACGGATATACACACAACAATACTGATGTTAAAGAATCACAATCTACTGGACACAAGTCATGGAAACCAAGCAAGTAATAAACCAACAAGGCTACCAGAGTTTCCTACTGAGCGATGTGACCAACATAAAGGGAAAGTTGTTGATATGTACTGCGAGGAACATAATGAAGTTGGATGTTGTATTTGCATATCTGCACATTATAAGTAAGTAAATAAAGTATATTGTTTTTATATATAGTTATCATTTATACTTGCTAAGTACATTTTGTTTAAAAGTGATTCATTTACTTGAAAGTCGTGGCGTTTAAACGTTCGTTGTAATGTAAATTTAATATATAAGTAATATTCACAATTCAGAAGTCAAATTAAGGTTCTGGAACTGTAATGGTGACCTTCAACAATCTTTATTGTGATAATGTTTCTTGAATCTATACTATTAAAGACATTGTATGGTGAATTTTTTGGGAAGTTTACCGTTCGTAACTTAAGTTATGTGCATTTTTATAACGTGACCCTTAATTTTCGAAGAGACGTAAATTAAGCTGTGACAAAAAATGAAAAAAACATTGTTTTTCAAATTCTGCAGTTTTATATTCATATTTTCATCAATATTACTGTTACACAATCATTTCATGATAATCCAGAACAATCAGATTACACTTTGGACAAATACTTACAAAAATATAGTGCTTAGTATATTTGTACCCCAAGCAAAAATCCGAGTTTTTGAGAGTGTTCAAAAAATTACTCTATCATTAAAAGCTAATATCTCAAGTTTAAAGTTAGTTAGACACATGCAACCAGTTTTAAAATTTTCTGCAGTCTTTTCTGCTGATGAAATTTTACCGTTTCTAATTTTTTTATAAGAATCTGTATAAGATTACTATATATAATGAAACTGCAAGAGAATTTATAGCGAAAAATTACGTCAAAATGGTAAATTACAGATAGTACTCTTTCATTGAAATATATCATCTAAATTGGTACTTGATATAGAAATATGAATGTAGAACACTGCATTATCATATGAAAATCTTCTTTTTACTGATTTTGGCTGGTTTGAGGGAAATATTAGAAACTTACAACTTATCACGTTTTTTCGTAAAACATTCTGACTAGTTAGGCATAACGGAGTAAAACATTTTTTGTATTAGAGACTCTTGGTTAACTATCACAGTTTTGACTCATAAATACATTTAAAAGACCATTCTGACCAGCCAGAGAAATATCAGAGGAAGTTGAGCAGGCGTGTTAAACCTTATCCTGCATGTTTTCTGCAATAGTTTTGCATATACATTTTGACACCAGACTTAGTAATGTTAGCGTATTTGTAGCCTTAGCTTTCTAATAATGCTGATTATTGTATCATTTACTTTTGAAAAGACAGAAAAGTAAAACGATATTGTCTTCATTTGCCTCACATGGGTGGTTCCAGCGGGGGGGGGGGGTTGAAAGGTCTGCCCCCCCCCCCTAGAATAAAAAGGTACATGTCCATAAGTGTATTTCTTGCTTGAAAGTAATTTTTCTCGGTGCTTAACGTATATTTAATGGTTATGTAGTTTTTATTATCAATATGTGGCATTTTTTCTGCAAAATGTGTGTAATGTGGTTGTGGTTCGAGGTTTTGAATGCACCTCCCCCTAGAAAAGTTCGGACCCCTAGAAAAAATCTTGGATCCGCCCCTGCCTCACTATATTAAAAACATACCAAATTGCTGAATATGGCGATGTGTTGTGCGTCATAGTATTTGTATTTGAGGTGATATCTTCTAGCAGTTGTGATAACAAATTTAAATCACAGTGCATTTTACTCCTGCATATACAGAATTAATCCAATAGTTATGATCTTATACGACGTAACATTGTTTTGTCGATAAACCATTACTTTTACCATAAAGACCTCGACGATCACGCTGTCTAGCTTCTGGTTTCGCCATTTTCGGAAAATGAGTTACGCTTTGACGTCATGGAAAAACCGGGTCGCGAGGTGAAAATTATTAAAAATAGCAAGTACGGAACTTGACGACGATAGCTTTTCGGGTAAAACCGGCTTATACCGAGTGTCGAAGTTTACCGAAGATAGTTACAGTTCCAGAACCTTAAATTTGCATATTGATTTATAACCATGAATACGTGTACACACACTTCACTTCTTAATCTTCTTTGAGCATTAATTTACAAAAGATTTATCGAAATCTTTATTTTCTTTGTATTCTAAAGATTCTAAAAATAGATATGGGTTTAAAACCTAAAATCAATGAATCTAGTTCAATAAGTTCTTTAAAGGCGTCATAGATATCATAGTTAAATGTTATTCGGTACTTTAATGTTTAAAATTACCTTAAGTGTCGTATAAATGCGTAACTTGGATAACGTGATGGTTTTTATATCCCTTATTATAGAACAGTGTGGGTTTTAACACCGTCAGGAGATGAATATTTTTCATTCTTGTATTATCATATCTGCACTTGTAAATGATGATTTAACAGCCAAATCAACACCGTCAGACTAGCATGATGAAGATAAAGTCACTCTGTTTGATAGCCGAGCAAATTGTTGCCAATATTATGTTTGTTTTTAAGATTTACAAATTGATTACAAAAGAAGTATACCTATGCTGGCATGTATTATTTAAAAACATTAACACAACTTTGTTACGGTCGATTTGCACAAATATGGACGCTAATTGCTGATTAATAATACAAATTATACTTTTTTAATATTCATGTTTGTAGGTCTTGCCCTGAGAAAAGTATATATTCTGTACCAGACCTAATTGACAACTTGTTTAAACTTGGGGATTGCAAACAGATACAGAGTCGTCTTACAGATATGATGGTTTTATTAGCAGATCTTAGAAAATCTAAGAATGATAAACTTCAAGCTTTAAAAGGCTCGAAAACAGAAGAAATACAGAAAGTCATGAATTTCCAGAAATCTCTTGAGGCCGTGATAAAAAAAGCTGGTGAAGCTTCAAGAAATGAAATTGAAAATAAATACCAAGAATTAGAGAAAGAAATTCTTGAAGAGATGCAGGATGTTGAAGGTACTGTGGATAGCCTTAAAGAGCCTGATGATAAATTGAAAAAGGCAGAGAGTAACAGAGCGCAACGGTTTGTTTGTAGCAAGATAGCCGAAAAGAGGATGAAGGAAGCAAACAGGCATATATCCAAACAAACAAGAACAACCAATGGAGGACTTTTATTCACTCCAAATCAGGCATTGATGAAATATCTTAGTGCTTTACAAGGTATTGGCGCGGTAGGTGTTAAAACAGAGAAGAAAACAGACCTGTATAAAATTACAGGAAGTAAAGATATCAATATTAGGCTGATGGAAGATTTCAAACAATGTGGTTCTGCTGGTTGTTGTCTAACCTTTGATAATCAACTTTTAGTTACTGATTGCAATAACAAGAAACTGAAACTGATTGATATAAATACAATGACAGTTATAGATAGTTGTACTCTAGATGAACCACCACTGGGTGTATGTTGTATCAGTGACCACGAGGCTGCTGTAGCATGTGGTCGTTACAACATGATTCAGTTTGTTTCCTTTGGTAAGAAGATGACACCTACAAGACAGATCAAAACGTCTCACGTGTGTTATGGTATTACTTCAAAAGATGATCAGCTATATGTGACAGATATTGGATCTTCAGTTCATGTCTATGATATAACTGGTAACTTGCTGAAAGATATATCACACGACACAGCTGAAAATAAACTATTTTCTAATAGTAGTCATCTTACTTTCAATGTGAGTAAAGACAAACTGTATGTTTGTGATTGGCGGAAAGGTATTGTAAGTTTAGACGGTGACGGAAATTATCACTCAGCATTCAATGATAGAGGTTTGACACAAGCCGATTGTGTATGTCTTGATGGAAAACAGAACATATTTGTTATTGGATGTGGCTCTCACAATGTGGTACAGTTTACTGAGGACGGTAAGAAGATTGGTGACGTCATAAAACAACAAGATGGATTACAGTATCCACGTTCAGTATGTTTTCACAATGAACTGAACCGATTGTTTGTTACTATGGCGAACAGTGATGTTGTAAAAATGTTTGAATTGCATTAATGGAATGTATATGTAACACATTTGAATTGACCTTTTTCATGATGACGAGTCGATTTTCTTGTAATACATTGTGTGTTGCTTATAGACAGTCTGACAATAAATAATGTTTAAAAGATGTAAAGTGTTTGTACTAAACTATATTTATTTATTATGGACATTTTAATTAATCTTCCTTCTATTAAATAGACGAGGTATGATCCAGAAATAAGCGGACTGGTAACCCCGAGACAACAATATTTACCGCACATATATAAGTTATGAACCAAAGAAAGAGCATACACTCTCCATCCAATGGGAGAAATATAACACACAAATCTTAATCCAGTCCGTAGCAAACTCTTCTTTAATAAATCCGGGTCGATAGCGCAGTTGGTAGCGCGCCGGGATTTGGATACTCGTGCCCGAGCGGGTGCGGGAAGGTTATACCCTTCCATGAAAATTTGACAATAATGTCAATTTTCCTCCATTGATTAGAAAATATGGAGAAGTTTCTGGCCCTGTGGAAGGGTAGGTGAGTACTGGTTATAGACAATTGTCCAGGAAAGCTGTTAGGTGCGCTGGACGCCGTAAATTACCTAAAATTGTGTTGGCACTGCGTTAACTCCATTAAAAATAATACACTACTTTTTGAGTGGCTCAAATTGTTTTCAAAGGAATAGAGCCCGCTTAATTTTGGGGTTCGGTCTTGTTAAATAAAGGATGAACAAACGGTGTTAACGTCGAACGCGTTTGGCGTTCTAGAAAAAGACGGAAGAGTGACAATGTGCGGAGATAATTCATTCGTATTATGGGACAATTCTGAGATTTCTTAAACAAGAAATACACATATCAAATGTTAAACTCCCCGCAGCGGTTATATCCCTTTATTAAAGTTGCAACGCGTGACGTAACCGCTGTGAGGAGTTCGGTCAAATGTGTGTAGTGACTAGTCTCATATACTTACTTATTTCGAGGTAACATTAATGGACAAAATTTAAATATAACTGATGAAAAACAGCTTATCGTTAGGGCATAAACTATGACTTCTTGTTGCAATTAATGACGTTGATGACGTCGTCGTATAAAATTTGGCTTCCGCCGCAAGCGCCTACCTTGTATTGTATTTTTATGTATTGTGCTGGTAATATACTTGATAGAAATATAATTTTATAGCATTGCATTGCTAAATAAATGCCCTTTCTTGTGGTGTATATTTTAAGTATGTGCAGTAAAATTAGTTGACGTTGCATCAACAGTCTGGTTATTTCTGGATCATCCCTCGTATCAATTATTACTCATGGGTTTTAAGATTTCTTGGACAATTTGAAATTAATCCTATGGAATTTTGGCAATATAATGACGAGTGTATTATCTGGTGTGACATTATAGGTTGATTGTAGACTTTTGTAATCTGACTATCAAGAATGATTTACCGATTTTACCACAACGTTTAATGTTTGTACAAAACTATATTATTACAGTACGGACATTTTAATTTCTTCTAATATATATATTTTAGTTATTTTCAGGTTTGAAGCTTTCTTGGTCTATTTAGTAAATTATATTATCAAATCGTAACAGTCATGTAATAAGTATCCGGTGTGTTTTAATATTCATAGTAACTGATCACAAACCCATTGTTCAAGTTGGCAAGCAATGAATCCTAATAACAGTAGGGTTAACAACTATTTGTTGTATAACATATTATAATCGTGTTTGCTGTAAGTATTTAATTTATGACAAAATATCGGTCAACAATTTAGATCACTCAGATTTGTGATGCAAAATTGAACAAAAAGAAATAGTAAATTAAGTTAACTGATCATGATATATTCAAAATGTTAAAATCATTAATATCTGACAAATAGTTTTGAACAAGTATATTTCATCATTTGTGTGTGATGGCAATGTTTAAGGTATTTGTTTTTTGTTTGTTTTTTTACTCTTTTTTATGTGATTTTTATTGTAAATACTTATTCTACATATATATTTGATATTGACTGTTCAGCAATGAACAATATTAGAAAACACAAGTTGCTGCTCTTGACATGGAAATATATGTGTATGTTTTGTATGAAGCATAGTGTTCGGTGTTTGTTTATTAGTATTATTGTCAAAATGTATCATGAAATTGAATGAAATAAAATAGCATGTACAGCAATTCATTCATGTTTATGTATTAAGCAGCATGTTACACCTTTGAGTACAAGTTTGACCAACCAAGGACCTATTGTCAATCGTTTCAGACTGGTCGTCGGCCATTTAGTCTTCGCTTCGATGCAAGTTTTCCAGGTTAGTAAACGAATGTACCCCTTATACGAATTAAAATCCATTTACTTACATTACTTTGCATTATTGACTTTGTTATGAAATCAAAACCTGGAAAACTTGCATCCAAGCGAAGACCAAATGGCCGACGACCAGTTTATAAGACCTGTTAACGAACAAGATTATTCCGCACTATAATGCATTCGGCTCAAGATTACGCACTTAAATATAGTTCATGATATTAACGCAATAAATAATGGTTCAGTCGACAAATTTCGCCCAGATAGGTTGTAATTATAAGGTCAAATTTATAGAAACTGACTTTCATCTAAAAATAAATGTCCTTTTGGTAATAGCGAACTTGAGCATAAAGGCCTTCGGTTATATCCCGGCGGGCAGTCCACACTGTTCCTGGCAAGTCTTAATCTCTGGATTTAGTTCTAAACCAACTACTGGGCGCATACTTCCGTAAGTGACTGACTACTGCCATACATAATATAGAATCAGTGATAAGAGGGGGAATGTCCGTAGACATAATTTCATGACCAACTGAACGAAATTATTTCCCGGCCGGGAATCGAACCCACGGCCCCTCGATCAGAAGACTTGCTAACGGGGTTGGCCTCAAGAAAGTACTAGGCGCATACTTTTAGCAGTGACTGACTACTGCCCAATATAATTTAGAATCAGTGGTAGAGAGAATGATCGTAGAAGTTTTTTCATTACCAAGCTATACGAAAGTATGTCCCGCCCGGGAATCTAACCCACGCCCCCTCGATCTGTGAACTTGTGCGCTTTTAACTAAGCTAGCTGGATGAGCCTCAAGAAAGAAGTTTACATGTAGATAAAAAGAAATCATAAGATAAACGTAAATGTTACATAAAGAGTAAATTTTACTAAAATATATATCATAGAAGCTAGCTATTTTAGACAGTTATTTCCATGAGTGATCCATATTTATACAAAGATGTATAATATGCTCTGCTTTGCATAGATGAGACAGTATATTATGGTCATAACAAACTAGGATGTAAAAATGAAACCAGTCTGACCAGTAAGCAAATATATAGTCACAGAAATTAGATTCAACATTTCGTGTATAGTATGAGTGTACACACATCATTGTCCATTGTGTAAATTTGTGAACCCGGGTCGAAAGTGCAGTTAGTAGACAATAATGTCGATTTTCCTCCATTGATTAGATAATATGGAGAAGTTTCCGGCCTTGTGGAAAGATAGGCGAGTATGGATATAGACAAGGGTCCAGAAAAGCTAGGTTAGGTGCACTGGACGCCGTAAATTGACCTCAATTATGTTGACACGGCGTTAAAAGCAGTAAAATAATATATAAAGTTTGTAACAGTGTAAATAAGCAGTTGTTTGGAGTTAGGATGTGTGGAAATTAAATCTCACAATATATTTAACAAATTAAGCAGATAGTACAGAGTATTGGTAAATATTTTTTACATCGTAAGATAAACTTGTTAATGGACAAAAATGAAAACATGAATGCTACACTATATTCATTTAAAGTTTACATATATATTGTTTAGTGTGGAGTTATTTAAAAAAATGCTTTTCAATACAGAATCCAAAGAGGAAGATGGTATACAGGCGTAACTTGATATTCTGTCATGTATTCAAATATCATCCATTCAAAAATTTCAAAATTAACTTGTCTAACAAGTGTTTAATTATAAAATCTACAATATTCAATGCGGAAGTATGAAATTTTAAACACTTTAAGTACAAATGTAGTTGTTTTCAGTGAAATTGTTTAAGTTTATAAAATATATAGAAATTAAAATAAATAAATAATAGTATTACTACGTAGCCAATATCAGAGCAAAACAAATAATATAAAATGTATATGAGGATTATTTTCAGTTTGTTTATTGTAAATAGCTGGTACATTGAAGGTAAGACTTGCTTGATTTAATTAAATATTTGTATCTTGTGTTTTACCGAATATAACTTGTTTTATATAATATAAGTATGTGTATTATCTGAATTATACATGTATATTATATCGTTATGTAACGCCTCAGTAAAAATGTAGTGTTTTGGCTTTTATTATCTTATATCATAAAATTACTTAAAATATCTTAATTCATTGTTCTGGTATTAGATATCAATAATATCATCAATAATAAATCGGTGCATTATCTCGAAAATTTGTTCGTACTGGTTAAGTTAATCAGTGGTAGCGTTTGAAAAAAAAACACTTTTGAATGCGTTTGAAGGAACGAACCCCTTCTCTTATTTTGTTTATGTTATGTAGACTTAATGTTTTTCTGCTGTTGTCATTACGGTGTATCCCCTAATATGGTAAACTAGCAAGCAGACTAGAGTGTTTAAAGCATTTCTTTAACTACCTATGAACAATAACATAGTGGTATATGTAGTATAAATCAAGTACAGTCATTCGTGATACGATGAGTTAATAATAGAATAAATATTGCATACTCAACCAAGCGAGTTTTATTTACCCACGAAAATCTACCATATGAATATTTTAACTTTTATGTAAATAAAATAATCGATGGCTTCCACGCGTATTGAGTTCTCTTTGCAATATGCACACAGCCATGTTTACTACTCTTAAGAAGAAGAAGATTTTATTTTCAAATCAAAAGGTCAATAGACCCGCGTGAATATACAATGTATTACATAAAATATACAATCACTTGTCAATGACATTATACATAGTCAATAACATACAGTTGAAAAAGAGAGAACATTAGAGAACATTGTACACTTAAATATAATATGCAGTATAGTACTTTTGTATAATGCTATAAGGGTAAATTTTTGATGAAAATCAATCGAAACACAAGCAAGTGTCACAGTTGACAAGGGTTAAAAGGGTTATATATTAAATATTATACATTACATCAAAATATTTAAGACAGATACGCAGGAGAAGGTGACTTTTACTAGTTTTGTAGATAGAGAGAAAAGCAAGCGCGATAACTTAAACATGGTAAAAATAGCATTGAACAATTAAAAGAAACTTGACAACTAAGTAACAATGATATACTGATATAATGTTTTGGGAAAGAAGATTTGAATAAAAGGAATTGGATTGGAGCGAAAGAGAAGAAGACTATGATTGTCAATCTTTAACATGTGACAACATATTTATAATGTATATAGATATGTCAGAGACAATATATAATTATATTAATATATACACTTTACTCTTAATTTGAAATAATATTGAGCAAGAACAATAAATTTGTGAAAAAAATAAAATCACATAATTGTACTTATATAGAGACATGATACAAATACGTATTAACATACAAAATACTCGTAATTTAACATATAGCTGTTATAAGCAGAAACGAGTTATTTGTGGGCTATCACACATTTGTACATATTTACAGACAAAATCATACCAGTACTAATATATAATACTCGTAATTAACATAAGGCATTTTTCAGCAAAAACACTTTCGCAAAAGAAAATCATACATTTATACATATTCAGAGTCAAAATATATTTACCAGTATTAATATACATAGTACTCGTTATTTTACAATTGGCATGTTCAAGTTATTTGAGACAAACGACAACACGTATTTGTACGTACTTAGAGACAAAATACAAGGCATGTATCATATTAAG
The DNA here is from genome assembly GCA_025267735.1 of Mactra quadrangularis. Classification (NCBI taxonomy): domain Eukaryota; kingdom Metazoa; phylum Mollusca; class Bivalvia; order Venerida; family Mactridae; genus Mactra; species Mactra quadrangularis. The sequence goes on from CM046309.1 coordinate 7,925,621, forward strand.
TATATAGTCTATATCATATACACAGTAGTTTCAGTTTAGGTCTTCGTATCATTTTAACTTTAAGGAATTATTTGTTTGTCTATAATAATGGAAGTTAGGAGATTTAATGTTTGTTTGTTTATATTTTGTTGGCTTATAGCAGGTAAGAATAGTTTCAACTCATGGATTTTATCACTGATATTTTCTCTAGTTAATTTACATTTTGTGTATACTTTCATGGTTCTCTTAATCATTTGGTAAACCATATTATGAATGTCTGATATTTGTGTAAGTGAATGTGTTTGTAGAGCTAATTTAAGTTGACATTATCATGCATCGTAACAGTTTGTTTGACAGACTTGCTGTATATTCAGTTCGGACTACTATTGTACCATTTTTAGCTTGGTATGTCAATTTAACAAAAGGCAAGTCTAACTTTCAAAAACAGGGAGGAATGGGTATATTTTAGATATATTCATTTATTATAAATAATTTGTAGATCTAATATTTTATCTTTACATAAAACACTGAGTCCCATGTAAAGAACAATTAATTCTGTTTTTTATAAGAATTTGTACCAGAAACTGAACCACAATATCGCAGACTTACCTATTCCGCCATAAAGTACAATAACATTCCATGTTTACAAAATGAATTTTACTAACATTTTACCTAAGTACAGGATTTAAAAAGTTCGCATATCTAAATTAACAATACAGTGATATAGATATTCATTGATTAAAAACATCAAATGGAGTTTAAATTTTATGTATGTCACCTTCTCGATCATACTTGAATGGATTGTATAAGTTTAGTCGAAAATGAATTAAATTGACATTTAATGTATATTCGGTATTTTTCGGTATTTAGATCTAAATTTAGAACTTAAACAACCATCACATTTTAACAGTGTAAATGTAAGTGTAATATTTAAATCCAATATCTTGGTCATAATTTCATTTTCAAGTGACGGGTATAAACGCACTTGTTTCGAATTCAAGCGGAAATTAATTGAGTACCTTTCAATACTTTACGACTTTAAAATTGTTATATTTCTTGTATTGATATTAAAGTATGCGAGTCAGTTTTGACTTCCGTGATTTCAATATCTTTAAACTTACCACTGTCTTAAAGATATGTTCTCTTCGAACAATGCCATGATGTCCCTACTGTGCTACCGTAGATTCAATCCGATGTTAAAGGAGTAGGTGCGTTTATCCCCAATTGGCCCTGTTGCCAAAGTGGCTCAAATTATGTCATACGTTAGAAAAATGAATTATTTATCAAGAATTTACATTTTTAAGACAATACTGTGAAGTCTTTTACCATGGCGACAGAACAAAACATAGTTTTTACATTATTTTGATTCTAAGAATTATCACATTTACCACTTAATGAAAGTGATACAGTAAAAAATACATTGACACAGAATTAGTTACTCGTTGCTAAGGTCGTTTCTAAGGCAACACATATCCCAGTCTTGAGCATTACAAACACGTAAATTAAATCTGCCAGAAGAGGATGTATTAAGCAAATAGGCCAAAAAAACCAGTATTGATGTGCTTAATAATTATATAATATCAGTATGCACACATTACATCACATTATTTATATCACTTTTTAATGTGTGGTTGCCATGAAAACAGAATAAGTAAATAGAGTCCTAAAATGATATTCAGTTATAATAACAATAATTGCTACAATACTGTATAAGCCAAGTTAATAAAACTTGGTATGCAAGATGTGCACAGTATAAAGACTACAATCAAATGCTATGCGTCTCCATTGAAAGCTTTGGTTGCTATGGTAACAGAAAATGAAAATATAAATATTTGAAATACAACCATCAAGATTATTAAATCTGATTTTTCACCAATTCTTTCATAGAAATAAACAGATCAGATCAATATAGAAGTAAATTTGTATAAATTTATCAATAAAAATGATCCAAAATGGACAAAAGTGTAAATCAATCCTAATAGGTGAATAAAATAAAATAAAGTTAAGGAAACCGCATAAGAGATTTAGCTTTCAAACTTTTAAATAGGATGACAACACTGGGGTGTGATGTTAACTCTTATTAATAGTTTAACAAGGTTTTAACAATATTTTCTACAAATTGCATTGCATTTTGTGAGAAATGGATGACATAATATGAACAAGTTAAAGTAAAAAATTATATGAAAAGGTAAAGAAGTGTTTCTTTTACTTTTTCTATGTAGATTCAGCATTTGATAGAAAAAATGGTCTAGGTAGTTGAGAATAGACTTCAGTGATTTCATTTTAATTGTTTAAAAATATGTTAATATAGAATCACATTGTGCTCAAAAATGATACAAATTGTACAAAAGAAGTTTAATCATCACAAAAATTCCTCACATAGATTTCATCTTTTATGAAAATCCTAAATGAACCCAGTACTGTTTGACAATCTATAATGTCATTCCTTGTTCAGAGCCAAAAGAAGCATATTTCTTTTAATTGTCACACCAATGTTAGACAAAATAGCAAGTGAAAATGATTTTAACAATTTACCAAGTAAAATGAAAAAAATACCAAACACTTGCAGGAAGTCCCTGCAAGAAGTTACATTGTTATGAAGCAATTATCAAACTGCATGTGTTAAGGCATATAACTTCATATGACCTTTCATGAGAGCCCAGATAGACTTTTACATTTGATCATTTGCACCATACAGTCAGTCATATAGCTTTAAACATGTATAGATGTGAAACAAAGAAGGTCTATCAGCCATATTTTTGTATTCAAATTTATATTATTGTAAGTGTCCAAATCAGGGATTACATAATAGTAAAATGCATATACTAATGGAAAGAATTTGTAGTATACATTGATATTTGGTAAAACTGTACATCATTATGTACAAATTATAACAAAATTCTTTTATATAAGGTTTTTGACAAACTTGTTTGACTCATTCAGTTATGAATATTGCATAATTTAAAAGCATGATGCACAAGTTGGTGAAACCTGATCACAGGAGAACAAATTGACAGATCACAATGGCTTCAAATACAAGATATTCATTGCAACATACTTACAGACTAGCAGGGCTGTACATGTAGTATATGTTAGGAAATTTTGTGTTTTACAGTGTATATAACTTTTCTTCCTATTGCATATTTATTTGGCATCCTGAATCTCAAAACTCTGTTGGGTGTAAGCAAGTTCTGGTAAATTGTCATGGGCAGTTGTTTATGAGAATGGGCAAGTTACAAACATGCACAATCACTGGATCCATTTGTTCAATTGTTCTTAGATGACGTGACAAACACCATTTACTTTATATACAGAGTGACTAGTCAATCATACAGCCAATCTGCATAACGTAAAATAGACAGTGTAATCATAATTTCATGTTGATCTAAGTTCAAAGTCGCCGTGTATTGAACTTGTGCATTGACGTTATTCACTCCTTTATGTCGGCTTCGTGACTTATTCCACAGACTAAAATAAACTTTTGATATTAAACATCAAGTCCATATAATCTCCAGTATCCTCTGTTTACTTATTTTCCAAAAACGTAGAGCAATTTCACTTTGCTGTCATATTCATGGAAGCTGCGATCTTGCTTCTTGGTTTTTGCACTCAGGTCAATGGGCTAGTTTTAGCCCAAGACATTTAATTTAATCTAATGCTGATAACCAGTGATTTATCCTTATAGTTGTGAATGCGAATAGTAGATACATAGAAACACATATGTCTATTTTTTGTTCTAAACTGAGACTCGTAAACACACATATTTAGTAACAAAACCGTTGTTAAGGACGCCAGTACAAACAAGTCGAAGTTGCGTCCCTTGGATTTAGTAGACTATTTTAAAGACTTTTTTTAATTGGATATGAGTGCAATAAGACGAAGATTTTATATTTTGCTCAGCTGTTTAATATGATAAAATACACATTTGCTGAAAATTTCATATCTTCGCAATGCTGCACTCATATTGAAAATTACAAAAGAAGAGGTCAAAATCAGTCAAAATTAGCGAAATTCGCTGCAACTGATCCTAATCAAAGGCCCTGTAAGCAGTCATCTGCATGTGGCCTCCTCTACAATGTCGGAAGATCTTATTACAGTGGTATTCAGATTTTTTTTTCGTAGGTTGCGATATAGATTGTAAACAAATAGTACCCGGAGGTGAGAGAACATGGTTAATGGTACATTAGACATTTACAACCTAATCTACGATGACAAATAAATAAAAAAATCGTAAATTAAAAGGGGTTATTAATAGGATACCCAAAATATCTAGATTGACTGATATGTTACGGGATTAGCTTATCCAGCTGACTTGTGTAATCTGTTGATAATCAATGTACTACTAAAACAAAACGTGTACAGTACCCTCCAAAAGTTACTGGACCATTGAGACTTTGAAAACTGATCATGCCTACAGCAAGTACTTTTACAATGATTAAAGCTTATTCGTGCAATATCGTTAAAATCATATGACGATTTTGACTTTATTTCTTTTTGGCCGTAAACGTGAATATGATTATTCTGTAATAAGATTTTTGCTAAGGACTTTTTGAGAGTATTGATTCTAATGGAGTCTCCTCTATACTTCATGCAATCAAAATTGTCACAACAGTAGACATTATTTAACCTTTCTAAAAACTGTTTATATCCGACTTGTATGAGAAACTGCTCTCTATGAGTTAAAAGGTTATCTGATATTCAATGCATATATATTTTTCTCTGGCGGCGGTTTCCTTTTGGCGGTTAGGCCGACCAGATTTGTCATTCGTTAGAAATACTATGAATAGTTTATTAGCATATGCGTTATGGCATGATTGTATCTCGCTTAAAAATCAATCAATCCATATTTGCGCTTTGTTATACCTCATTCCGTACAAGTTCAGTCCAGCATGTGTTCTTTGAGTATATTAAGGGACTACATAAACATATTTACAATTTATCATGTATCGTGTATTTTACTAAATATTACTTTCTTAATGTTTTATATTGTATTATAGACATCAAGTGTCAGGATTTCTGCCCATCGGCAACTGAACCAGGTAGGCCTATATTAAATACATTTGATAATTAAGAAATTAGATCATATTTGGCATCAGGAAATAACTTTCTTGGATTATATTGTACGTTATTTTCATCTTAGAACTAAGGTATGTTTTACTTTATTTACAACTGAATCAGTAAATTAACTGTTAACATAATTCCTATTTAGGATAAGCAAGAAAATTCAATTAAGTGAAACGCTATCAAATTTTGTGAGAGAGAGTGTTAAAACCGTTAAATTCATTCTTGTACCACGGGGCTGTCAAAATTATCGATCTTAGATGGAGAATCTTAATAACCTCAGGGTACGAGAATGCTTTAAATTGGGTAAAACACTACTAAATTTAGTGAGACACCATTCGAAAGAGGGTTAAACACCATTATATTAAGTAAAGAACTTCTAACTTTAATTAGATGCTATTGATATAAGCAATACCCTTGTTTCTGAATAAAGTAGGGTAACACATTTTAAGCATTTTACTGACTAAAGCTTTGAATGATAGCCTCGTGCTAAAACTGTCTGGCTATTATTCATTCAAGCGATCCGATATCATCATGCCCTTCTCTGCTATGTATTAAACTCTAAATATGAATGTTTATTTCATACAGTTGTAGAAATATGCCAGACAGATAAAGCAGAGAGAATTGACGAGGTTTATGTGAACAGTGGAAATGTACCTAAATTTGAAGTTATGGAAGATTGCAAGTGTACAATAAAAGCATCATCTGATACATTGGTCACTTTTGAAATAGTCGACCGTGATTTCTTACAGTCAGATATGAAATTCTGTGTAAATGCAATAGACTTAACTACAGTTACAGGGTCAATAGATATAGATAGCAATTTCATTGAGCTAACATATTCTAAACTAGAAGAGATATCTCAAGGTGGAGGTTGTGTTAAAATATCTTCAAGCGAGAATTCAGGTGAGAAAATACTTTAGTTTAATGTTGATGATACAACCGTCTAGTTTATACTCAACTTTTATACAGTGCCCACCAAAAGTTTGGAGACAAAAGAAATTAAAGAAAATTCTTCAATTTCATTGATTGTTTTCCGTAAAACCATCATTTTTACTAATATTTAATACACTTGATGGTTAAATTAAAACAAATTTCTTGAATGCATCACATTTATAAGATTCAGCATCCCAAAGCATCCAAAGCCAATTTCAATGTAATTTTTTTATAACATAGATTTTATACTAATTAGGTAGTCTCAACTACAAATAGTACCATAACAAAAACAAATAAACAAAACTTAAAAGCACTTCAAAATAAATGGTAATCTAGTTTTTTACATAACCTATGTAGAAGGCTTCCAAAGTGAAAATGTCCCCAAACTTTTGGTGGGTAATGTCTATGTATAATATATACAGCGAACTCCAAAAGTCATTGAACAAAATATTGTTTTAGGTTGAACCGATTTACATTTACATTCATATGTCCGTTTCAAGGCAGAAACCTTTTACGTTTTTGTTTTCGTTATTATTGTGGTTTCCCTTTTATAACAAAAGTTCAAAAATCTAAAGCGTCCCATCTGTTGCTTTTAGGCTGTATGAAAGGACAATGGTTTTTTACGGTTATTGTCTTTTATAGGTTTTCACTTCCCTCTCTAAATAATAGTAAAATAGCTGACAGTACTTATGATCAGTTTTTTTTCTCGATATTCTGTTTGACCAAGAACTTCTGAAAGGAATTGTATATAGACTAAAAATACATTGTTGCTCGAGTCTTGTAATTACAACATTAGACATACGTTTAGCTTGTAGAACATCTTGATTTGAAAAAAAACTTGATGTTTTCAATAAATATTTTGTGAAAGAATATCAGTGCACTTTATAAATCTGTTAAACAGTAAGTACCAGAAATAATGTTCGAGCTTGGATTTGCACTACGAACGTTTTCAATAGATAAGAGTCATTATAAGGCGATTATTTGAAATGACCATTTTCTTGAAATGCACCAGTAATCGTCTCAAATACTGCGTAAATAACTGCATTTCTTCTCACTCATACAGCCGTGGTTGGATTTGGGCTATTATTAACAACTTAAACATGGATGACACTGTCCTAGTGTGTGTATATATTGGAGGTTAGTAAAATAGTCACTGGTCAATTGGTAAGCATATAATGATAGAGGTTATCAAGATTTAATATATCAAGATAAGTTTCATTGGTTATAAAAATACACGTCACAAAATATCTTATTTGAACCGAATACATTTGTATAAGTATTGCAATCACAAAATGTAGGTAAAACTTACTGAAATACTGATGGTTGGATAGAAGCTAAAATACACATCTCTTTTTAAGGACTATGTAATTTACGAATGTCCTTCATGACTTTAAAATAGGTGTGGTTGCAATAATTGAAATTTACAAATAATTTTCATAAATTTCAGTTTTCATTTTAATCCTAATGAAATAAATAAGTAAGTTTAATAGAAAAATATCAAAAAAGTGGTTTAGTAATATTTATTTTTTATGAAAAAAGTGAGTTTAAACATGTAAACTTTTGTGCAAGTTTACATGAAGTACAGTGAAAACAGTTAAAATAAAATCTTCCAATTAGATTGTGTACACCCCCGTACAGATGCACTAAGAGTTAAAAATACAAATTAATTCATACATTGTCTGAAATCAGTATAATAAAATACCTCTATATACTAAAATTTATAAATTTCAACATGTCCAAAATACAACTTTACACAAAAGAAGTAGTACAAACCAAAAGTACGGTGTCCAATAATGGACACAGGTAATGAAAGGTACACACTTAAAATATGTATAATTCACTAATGTCATTATTGAACGGCCTGTTAGCGGAAAACGTTTCAGGCAAACAGCAAACGGTTTAAGTATATAGTAAGCGAGTATGAAACAACCTGAAACAAAATAGTTCCAGTATATTGTGCAAATTAGTAACTGCCATTACAACGAAGTCGGTGGTGTTACTCCCGTTGATTTAGATCAATAAATTTACACAAAAAACCAAGTAAACAAGAAAACAATTCCTCCTCTCCGAATTCTTCTAATAAATTGAAGTAAAGATTCTCTTGTCCGCTATCTTTAACGTTCGCGCTTCAACGGATCGTTCAATTAACCGTACATAACGGTACCGGTGATTGACTAACGTTAAATGCTTACTGAACGCTGGGCTGATAAAGAACTGGGACTGTTTCATAAGAATCTTACGTAAGATAGCGAAATTTCCGAAATAACTTACTAACGTTGAACTTACGTTTACGATGAGAGAATTTCAAAGACGCACTCGAAACTTAAAATCTTTGCTACAATACGATCTGACTTAAGTCAACGTCAAGTGGTGAAGCCCTCAAATTTTGGTCACATAATTTGTTGTCAACAATACATTATAAACTAAAAAACATTCAAAGAATACAATATGTTCCACAAACTTCAACGAACAATTTCACAAACGGAGATTAGAAGCTCTCGAAGAAAATGCACGAGGGCTATACCGAGCCACCATACTCTTGATTTTTCAATACACGGTCAATTTAAACAAAGGTGGTATGACACAATAAATGGTCATCTGCTAACAAAACATCGACCAATTTAAGACGGAACCGATGGATGTCAAAATAAAGTAATTAGGCACAAAAAAGTTCCCACGTGGCGTCAGATAAATACCTTAAAACAATAAATCATCAAATCTACAGACATATATAGTAATAACGTCATAAAAAATAAACCATTCTTAAGACATTTCATCGAAATCTTGCAGTCTTTAGATAGAAGTTCAGTTCGCGTATGTACACACGTTTTTGTGATTAGCCCCTGACTTCCGCAAAGATGTGTAATGAATAAGTTTTTAATACACTCAAAATGGACGCCCAAATTTTGATTACAGAGCCCACTTATTTGTTTGTTCATATATGTAAATTTAGTCACAGATATAGAAAATGTAAGTCTCAGTGCATCTAGAGTAATATTAGTGCATTCAATATCTGCATATGTATTCTGAAATTGTTCGCTAGAATAAAAGGAAACTTGCACAGAAAATAACGTATTTATTTCTGTATTCACAGGTGATGTGAAGTACCTACGATAACATTGCCTGGTGCAAAAGATTTCAGGCAGGAGGGATGATTAAACATTATGATATTTTTAGCACTGCATTCACCCTAACCAACTTTTTGAGGGCCGGTAAATAAAGGTACCTTTCTGTAATTTCAACTATTACATAGTCCTTAACTCTCTTTTGACTAAGGTATTTGATGATTTGCACATCAGTGAAGTATAAACTAGAGTTCATATATCTTAATTGTTGCACTACCACCACTTTTGTCAAAATGAACACACCTGTAGTACATGTACTACCTTTATATTACCTTATCAAAGGCATTAAGTATACATTTTACCAAGTGGTATAACCTAACGTCGAGTTCCCAGAATAGTTTCCTGTCGAATTTCGGGTGATATCGGAACATGTCGACACATTACGTAAGCAGTGTTCCATTGTATTGATACAAATGATTTGGGATCAGTCAATATTACACCAAAATTGGTAAAACCTGCTAAAATAGCCACTTATATTTGTTATAACTTTTGCTTATGTATTTCTCAGGTCTGACTGTTCAGAACATGTTCACTATAGAATGCAAGGCGCATCAACTTTTAACGGACATGACTACAACAACATCAAAAAAAGAGACAACTCCAGTGATACAAACATCCAAAAATGCTAATTCTGTCAAGACAGAACAAACAACAACACCTACATCAACTGGGAATTCTAGATCAACAAAAAGAACCGTAATGATAACACAGTCACAAACAGACAACAACACTACTGAAGACAATAAAATATTGATTGGTAGATACAATTATATTTGTAGTCAAGAGATACTTATTATATATTATATAGTTTATTTACATGTATTGTACGCAAATTTTGACAACGATCTTAACTTTCACATTTGCATCTAATAGTTATCTACACATATCCCGACAAAATCTATACCACGCATATTCTTCACTTCGGCACGTACGTTTGACAACGATCTTAACTTTCACATTTGCATCTAATAATTATCTACATATATCCCGACGAAAATCTAAACCACACACATTCTTCACTTCGGCACGTAACGTATTCATTAAAAATAATAGATTTACAACGTATAATCCTCTCGGCCAATGTTTTATAGACACTCATTGTACGCTTTAGTATATATTAAAACTTAATTTCAGTGTAATAATACATTCGAGCTTTGACAATATACTCTGATCGGTATCGAGCATTAATTTTACATTCGTATTCAATGTGATGAATATTCTTGCATAAAGGTCAGATCGGGGTCAAACTTTACGCGCAATACAGTATTTAAGTATAACTCTATGTATATCATAATGTTTTTGTGTGATCAGTTTACGGTGAAATGGTACCTCCTCATATTACACTGTATTATTATCTTTGATTAGAATAAAAATTGACTAACTTGCATCCAAATTATTCAGGTAAATTTTAAATATAAAATGAGTACATGTTGTTTTAATGTACACTGATAAAGTAATGATGGTCTAGATAAACAATACATTCTACAATTTAAAACTACGTTTATATAATACTCTATATAATTAAACTACAATACAAATGTAAAGAACCTTTTGTTTTCTATATTTTATTGTACTTAAGAATCATGTTAAAATTATTATTGATTCATGGTTTGTATACGAAATAAAGAATAAACTTTGATCAATTCTAACACACATGCATATCACGTAACAATTCAAATATTCTTGTTTAAAATTGTTCGTTTTATTACTTTCAGCGGCCATCGTTGGTGCTATTTCTGGTATTATTCTCACTATTGTAGTCGTGGTTACAATAATATATTGTAGAAGGTAAGTTAGTATTGTCTTTTTATCAATAATTCTGGGACGACTAAACATGACGGCTCTTAATCATGAATCAACTTATGACATTTTTACACAATCAGAAATCATTTGAACAGTCTAAAATTTACATTAAGTAAAGTAAACAATATTTTAATACACGAATTATTATCCACACTATCAATAAGGACACTCTTTTTTTCAATAAATACTTTAACATATTGTTGTTTTGAGAGACTGTTAATGTATTGATACCTTGAAAATATGTATCAAGTAAAGTACGTTGAATTAAAAAAATTGACAGTTCAAATGACTTTCGAACATGATTTTGGCACAAAAATTGATAACACTAGAAAACCATGTTTAAATTGGAAAACGATTCAATACGATTTCACTCTTGCGAGAGGAAGAACTATATAGTTGGGTAAGAACGGTAGACGGAGCGACTTAGTATAAGAGAATAGAATATTAAATTGTTAAATGAAGGTATGTTTTAAAAGTGGGAAGTTTCATCTTAATTAGAAAGTTACACGATCACATGTTTTTGTGTTAATCTTGCTATAAAACCATTATGTTGAAATATTAAAGTTGCCCGGCTAGCTCAGTTGGTAGCACCTAAGTCTACTGATCGAGGGGTCGTTGGTTCGATTCCCGGGCGGGGCTTACAACAAACGAACAAACAATAAAATATTAAAATGAAGTATATTATGTTTTCAGAAAGATAAAAGCTATGTCCAATAAAGGATCTCAACAAACCAGTTCTTCCATGACCTACCGTGTAGACGATTCCGGCATGCAGCAGAATCAAGCTTATGAATCTTTAAATGATGTCCAGCCAAATCAAACACCTTATGACACTCTTGTAGTATCTCAGGATACAATAAATGACAACACATCCCCGACTTTAAACTATGAAAATATGAAAGTGGACATTACATGCAAGAACGTAAGTGCCGACAATTCTGAGTCATACTATAACCTTCCTAGACATGAAGCCACTCATAGTGAAGCTTTTCAAAACGTTGTATCAGTTGACAAAGATACAATAACATATGAAAATACGAAGGTTAACGCTACATGTCATGAAGAAAACATTGATAAATAGACAACACAATGGCACCTTTCAATATATAATTTCACTTTGTCTTATTGAGTCGTTTGATGTTGTAAATGAATATTTACTTTGACTGATACAGACGACACCTTTGATCAAACGTTAATTAAGTTGCCAGTAAATAGACGGAATATAAGAACAAAACGTGTTCAAAAAAATGAAACCATTCATATTGAACTTATCATGGTATGTTTCACGTATTGAGATCGATAAAGACAAACACAATATTTGAGCATGAATACTGTACCACTTGTATAAATTCGTCAGTGCTCATGTACTCTATATCTTGTTTCTTCTAATTTTATTGTAAATAATGTTTGTACATGTACATAAACCCATTTATTTGATATTGACTATTTAAGTATTAACACTAGTTGGACAGATCAAGCCACCAATGAGACATTTCTAATAAAATATTAAACGATTTACACCACTCAAAACAATGTTTTGATATTTTTATTATTAATTTGTATGCTAAATTGTGTTATATTTAGGTAAGACTATAATTGGATAGTGGCCAAACTTTTACAAGAAAGAGAATTAAATAAATGTTTCCATGTTAACAAAAGTAATGTCTGACGAAGGTTAGACTATTTATTAAGAAACTTTCCAGTCTAAACAAATAGAACAGTTACCAGATCTTAATAATGAATATTTATAAGTCTTAATTAATGTCTGTTTAAACTTGTGTCTCGTATAAGATTTTAGACGTCAACGCAACTAAATTGAATATTGTTCTACGTAGCATCGCCAAAATGCAGTGATCTTTACTTCTGTCAATGTATTTGCTGATATTTTAATTGCTTTGATTCTAAAAATAATCGCATAACTTCAAAACTAACAGTTAAAACGAGGCTAACATTTGGATTACTAGAACATTACATTACCTAAGTTTAAGCAATTAGTTAATTATGCAAGTAAGCCAAGAAGAATTTCGAACAGCACATGCAGCCGTCTTAGTCTATAAGTATTGCTCTGGTTGTAAAATAGCCAACTTTAACGTTTATGTACAAAAGTAAATTAACGTTTAGGTCCATATTTTTCTGCATAAAATTGCAAATGACCAAACAAAGCAAAGAAAATGCTGTAGAAACTGAATTTTTAACAGCATTTAAAGAACTTAACCCTCAATGTTTTGATGATATAGGGTTGCATCAAAACACCTTCAACTCTGAATTAGGGACCAGGATAGGGGTCATGTTTCTGGTACGGTTATGATGATGTTAAGTTGACAATAGAAGAAGAGCTGTAAACTGCTTTCCTTTTGACACATTTGCAATTAACTCCGGCAACGAAACAACGAAAATCAACGTCCTTCATAGATTCCACAACATTTCACTTTCGCTTATTTTTGTTCATGGAGGTTGACATTTTCAGGTAAATGTATTTACCGGAAAAAAACCTGGAAACCCCGAATATTCATGAAATAACCGAAAAACACTTTTTGGAGTTGTATCTTGAGCTAATAAATTACGTTTTTATTGAAAAATATGTGTTTAAAGGTTTAAAATACTTCGAATCCCACCCGGGGAGGTTATACCCTTCCATCAAAATTTGAAAATAATGTCGAGTTTCCTCCATTTATTAGATAATAGGAAGTTTCCGGCCTTGTGGAAGGGTATGTGAGTACTGGTTATAGACAATGGTCCAGGAAAGCTAGGTTAGGTGCGCTGAACGCCGTAAAATGACCTAATATTGTGTTGACACGGCGTTAACTCCAATAAATAAATAATTATTTTGGTAATTTTGTCGATTGAACAAATTCGATTCATCACATATTTTTATTATCCCTATGGTTTTCGGACATATTGTCTACCTTCTTCCAAGATTACTGTTCTCCCTGAAAAGGTGATAACTAGTGATAACAAAGATTCTGGTGTATGAAGTGTTCAGTAAAGCTGGCATGGTGAATCAATTGACTCATGAAAGTGGCAGAAAATGTGTTTACATAAATACTTAACCGTATGTGGATATTTCACAAAAGATCTTACAATAAAAATCATCGTATGTCAAAGCAAGAAACATCAATATTGCTGTCGTTTTTGGCTAAACAATTCCCAAATTATAGAATAATGTAGATCATTGTATACCTTCTGAAAATCATATCATATCTGTGTTTATTATTCTTCTGACTTTGGATTGCAAAAATACACGTATTAATTTGACTTACGATAATTATTTTCGTAAGAATTTTTGTGAAAAGATGTAAAGATATATGTGTAATTCACATAATAAATCTGTACTAGAATAAAAACAAAGATGCTTGCTATTTTAGACAGAAATATGTTAAGGTCTGGGTTGTATAGATGAATCGATATCGAACTAGGAAAGAGACACTGAACAAGTATTGACTAGTAAAGAATATACGTCAAAAAGGCACGGCTAAATAGTTCGCGTATGGCATAAGAGTACATATTACGTGTATATTATAATATAACGTTGCATAAGTAAAACAAAAAATATTTTGATTGTTTTAATTTATACGGTTTTACACATTGTGTCTTTATCAATGTTTATAAAACATTCCGGAGAATATTTTGCTAGGCCCATTGTGTGAAACGAACAGACATTGTCGTTTAGTTCAGCGACTTTGTCGAGAGCATTTTTCTTTGTATGCAAGATCGCCTTTGAACAATTTCTTTGTTTCAAGTTTGACAAATTATCTCCCTTTACTAAAATTGAATGTTTTGGGGAATTTTGTTCTTTCTCGGTCATGTTTAGAATTGTGATACGTTTTAATTATCTAAAACTATGTGGTATTAAGCCCTTTTAACTATTTATTTAGAACTTTAAGTGAAATTTATACCTTTGTTTTATCAATTTAAATATAGTTATAGTATTTAGTTAGGTCAGCTAGGGAAAATGTGTAAATTACATCCCTTTTTGAAAATTAACTTGTTTTACCTTCCGGATTGGAAATGGACTGTTCTGTAAAATTGACTCGTCCAATAGTATATAAAAGCGTGTTGACTTCATTTGGGAGCAGAAAGTTGGTGACTGCTTGTGGTGATGGTTGGAGTGGAAGATAGTCGTGGGTCCACTGTTTATTTGCCGACGCTTTTCGATCAAGGTGTGTTCTATCCACTGTATTAACAACAGAGCATCATTGCGATTAGTAGGTTGTTTAAAAGGAGGCACCTTTTTGCTCGTTGATGTTGGTGGCAGAACCGGATTTTCTGGTTATTCGCCGACGCTTGGCAGGCCGGGTATGAGCTATCTGCTGAACTGACATTCGAGCATCATTGCGATTAGTAGGTTGTCTCTAATGTAGAAGCGCTTTCTTGCACGTTAACGTTGGCGGCAAAACCTGCGGGGTAAAGCGTGCTTATCCTGGGCTATCCCTTGTATCGTACCCGAGGTTATTTTAGTGGACAGACTGATTTTGCTCCGACGTTTGAGGTTTTGTTTCTGCTCCGGGTCGTCCTTGTGGTATAGGAGTGTTTGGACTGTGGGTCTGTTGGTTCCAAACAAACGTATAATAACCCGAGATAGTGTTTCGGGGTTGTTTTCTGCTTTGCCTTTGCTCCGAGTTATTCCTGGAACATAGACTTGTCCGGGCTCGGGGTCTGTCAGTTTCAACAAACGTATTATGACCCGAGATAGTTCCGGGATTGGTTTAAGTTTATGCTTTTGCTTTAGCTCCGAGTTGTTCCTGAGACATTGATTTGTCCGGACTCGGGGTCTGTTGGTTTCAACTTACGTTTTATAACCCGAGGTTGAGTTCGGAGTTTTAGTTTTGGTTTTGGTTTTTGTTTTAGTTCCTAGTTGTTCCTGAGACATTGAATTGTCCAGACTCGGTTTGTTTCAACAAACGTTTTATAACCCGATGTTGTGTTCGGGGTAATGGCTTTTGGATTTTGCTTTGGCTCCGAGTTGTTCCTGAGACATTGGCATGTCCGGGCCCGGGGTCTGTTGGTTTCAACATACGTTTTATAACCCGAGGTTGTGTTTCGAGATATTAGTATTGGTTTCGGCTTTTGCTTTAGCTCCGAGTTGTGCCCGGAACATTGATTTGTCCAGGCTCGGAGTCTTTCGGTCTCAAGCAAAGGTTTACAACCCGAGATCGCGTTTTTAGGATATTGGTTTTAGTTTCTACATTTGCTTTTGTCCCGGGTTGTGTCTGAAACATCGACTAGTCGGAGTTCGGGTCTGTTGGTTACAACTAAAGGTTTATAGCCCGAGGTCGTGTCTCCGAGCTTTTAGTTTTTGCTTAATGATTTTGTCTCTGCTCCAGACTGTGTCTGGAACATTAAGTTTGTACATATTATTTTATACTATAGTTCTATTCTATCGTGACTATAACTTTTGTTGTTCCTATTAGTTTTCATTCTGAGGTATTGTCTCAGGAGTGCGTTTTTGTTTTATGCTTTGTGCCTGTACATATTACAATACGGTTTAGTTTAGTTGCTAATCATATAAGCAAATAGCTAGAGAAAAATCTAACTATATATATACTTAACATCGTTGTTACGCCCAGAACACGAGTCAGTGTCCTGGGATTGTCTCGTCTCCGTCTCTGCAGCTAGCTCGGACGCCTAGTCAGTCGGTGCTTAGACGAGCACCGACTTAAAACACGTAAACGAGCGCTGGCTTGACTGTCGCGCGCCCGGCGGACACGTTACATGTGTACAGAAATAAGGAAAACGGTTTATATAGTGTAAAGAAAATCAAAAGACCAAAGTTGGCACGGATATATCAAAATACTAAATTGAGCTACTTGTTAACCAAAACATAATCACAAGATCAATAGTAAGAAAGTTTTTGGAGAGATTTCTGAGAATGACATGATGGCTGCTTTCAAATGGTCCAATATTTTACTTTAATGTCAGTTTACCTACATTGAGTATAGCATGAAGGTAAGACAATACACTCAGTGATAACTAAATAAGACAAATAAACTTTCATGAAGTCAGCAAAACTTGTTAACAATGACTGATTCGGTAAAAGAAATCTATATTGGTTTGATATTGGTTAAAATCAACTATTTATTTTTGACAAGTTTTTATCCCATTTCACAAAGAAGTTGTTGAAATATGACATTGTTAATTTTATATGTGTAAATGAACTATAAAATGAATTTAGCTACCTAATGGTTGAGAGTTAAGACATGTATGTAAAATTGAATTTAACAAAACGCATGATTTTATCACGTAAACAGATACTATCTAATAACTGTATAATCTCATGTTAACAAAGGGCCGCCTTGAGTTGCCTAGGTGGCTAATGCCCTGGTCACACTTATACGGAAGGAAAGGACCACGGAAGAGCTACGGAAGACCTACGGACTGATCGCCATGGATCGCTACGGAAAAGCCCAATTCCGTAGACCGCTACGGTTCCAATACGGTTGCGCTACGATGTAAGTACGGAGTCTGACGGAAGCCCGGTAAAAATGCATATATATATATATACATTTTATTTCCCTTTTATAAGAAGGATATACATATAAATTACATTTCATAAGTACAGAAAACATAAAACATAGATTTTACAAATAATATGACCGTGAACAAATAACATGACAATAAGTTAATTACATGACAGTGAAACAATTACAGAACAGTGAAAATACACATGGAAATTAGATGAAAATAGACAAATTACATGAATGAATTACATGACACATATTACATGACACGACAAAGAACACATTACATGGCACTTAATGACTTACATGACAAGCGAAAATAATACATGACAGTGATTAGATTACATGAGAAAGACCAAAATACACGACAATGAATAAATTAAACTACGATGAAAAATTACACGAAAATGGATAAATAACAGGGCAATAATGAATAACACAAAACAATGAACAAAATGAATGACAATAAATAAATTACAAGACAATGAGCAAATACATTATAATAAAATTACAAGACAGTGAATTAATTCATAATCATAATGAAAGACAATAAATAGACACATGTATGCATTTCCTTTTGTGCATTACAATGAAATCATAAGCTTTATGTACACATTTTACATTATTTTATGTCAGAAAGGTACCAACAATTGCTAAACAATTGTAAACTTCCCGGAAGAACTAAGGAAGATCTACGGATCGCTACGGTTTGACACGGAATGATACGGATCTGAACAGTTTTGCTACGAATGCGCTACGGTTCGCGACGGCATAGCCACGAACTGGCACGGTCGACTACGGAGAAGAACGGTCTGCTACGCAGAAGAACGGTCCACTGCGGAGTTGTACGGAGCGTCACGTATCAACATCCTCAGCATATGCCGACACTATTGCCTCGCACACATCTCGTACAATTCCACTAATAGTATTGTGTGCACCGCGAAAACCATACATTAACGTCCGGTAACTGTCTTTTGTTGCCAAGTATCGTAGGGTAATTGCTATTTTCAGTCCTGGATTGATAGTTTTCCTCAACCAGTGGACATTCTTCGTAATCCTTCGTCCCAGAACATGAAGAAGTTCATTAAACATATCCGGACTGATTCTAAGGAAGTTCCTGTATGATGCTGGATCCTCATCACAAAGCTCTGCCATAAGAGCTTCATACTGGCCATAAAGAGGTCTGCGCAGCAACCATTCCCTTGTCCGCCATTTCTTAGGTCTTCTTTTACCTATTTGAGTACATAACTAAAGCAATCATTTATGTGATTATCACATATTTAACAAAAGTCGTTGTATATGAATTAAGAACTAGACCAAGTATTGTTTCATATGTTACAAAATTATTCACACCGTTTTGTACATAGATGGTGACAATAATTACAAAATAACTTCGTTTAATTCAGCTTCGAACAACAATAATCAGCATTAATTCAAATAACATTACGACATTTATAACTTCACTTAAGCTATTAGGATATCTATATATAGCTAAATAATATAATATACCTCTACGTATGTCTTCCAGAAGCACAAGTAATGCTTCCACATTTTCTGCAATATCTATATCCAATTGCAGCCACTTAATTGCGGATACGATTTGTTGATGGTCCATGTCAGATTGTGAAAATAATAACTCTGTTCGCAAATAGGTAGGGTCATATAGAAAACATTAAATATACGCATGTTTAAACATTTTCCATTCTGAATTTATTCGTAGCAAACCGTACCGAACCGTACCACTTCGTACTGAAACGTATCTCTCTGTTGTAGACCCTGCGAATCCGTGTCTCACCGTAGTTCATCGTAGGAAAACCGTGGATCTCCGTAGCATTCCGTGTCAAATCCGTAGGTTATCCGTAGTGGAACCACTTAATACGTAGCTAATACGTAGCTCTCCTTGTCAAATTGTAGCAATCCGTGACAAGTGAGGGTCTACGGATAGCTACGAATTGATACGGATTTGCTACGGACCAGAACGGAACAGTACGGTCTAATACGGACTAGTACGGATACGCTCCGGTTGATTTTTCCGTGACAAATTTTTGTGCATGCACAAAAATTGTCAAGGATCAATACGGATAGCTACGAATACCCACGGACTACTACGGTTGACTACGGTTCCGTCGTGTGACCAGGGCATAAAGCCGGCGTACGCCGATCCTGACCGGGCACTGGCAAATCACTTTATTTGTTCTGAGATTAAGCCGGAACCACTAGCCGGAGTACGCCGATAAGGTCGATTACGTTTGAGCGGCGATGCACAAGCGAGTGGCAAATATGGCTGAAAAAGGCTCATTGTCATCCTCTTCATCACTCATCATTAATTCGTTATTTTTTGTAACACAATCACAACCGTAGCTATTGAAGACATTATAGTAAGCCGGAACGCTTTCAAGATTCATTTCACACCAGGGCAAGATGATCGGTAATCGGATAACGTCGGCTCGTAAGCCGCCCTGACAAACCAAGTGGGCCCAAACAATTTAACGAGTATAAATAACAAAACAACACTACTGTATATAGCTATTTTATATTTACTTTAAGCATACCTTAGTGTATAGTTATTGAAGCATAAATGATTTATTTATAATGTTTTAAATACAGAATTAAAAGCGGGAGTTAGTATACAGATGTAACTTGATATTTTCTCGTCTATTCAAACATCATCCACACACTTTAAAAGGATAAAATGAAGCTAAAAATTGATAAATCATCATTACATTTTAAGCACTTTTGGGCACTACCAAGGAAATATTGAGCGCTATAATAATGAGGTATCCTTCATGCATGTGTCCGTTTTTTCGTTTAGATTTAATTTGTTGGCTTATTAAATCCCATTTTCGTACCCCAAGGTTTTCAAGGCACAAGAACGGATAAAATCCTGATTTACAAAAAAAATCAGCAATTTCATCATGTAAATGCCGAGAACTTATAAAAAATACACTTGGTAACTTGTATAAAATCATCGAATGCAATGAGAAAATTTTCGGATTTAACATCCAAAAAGCCGGTTTACGATACGTTTTTTTTAAATAAGAGGCTTAGTTTATTGTGTTGAAATTCAGCGTTGTTGTGAGATTTTCGTACGTTTCAGTGGAGTTACAAGAATGGTTGTTGGGACGATACAAAACGTGGAAATCCGCCGAAGAATCACTTTTTTCGATTCCTTTGGAAATTATCATTTAGAATAAAAGTATTTTAAACACGTAAAATGATATATAAGATAAAAGCAACGATTTAAAATTAACGAAACACAAGCCTATTAATTTATGATTGGATGAAAAAAATGTTTAACCACTGATTAATTTTTGCCTTATTTTTCGTAAGAAAGCTTGTTGTAGGGTAGGTCACTCATGAAAAGTTACTTGAAAGTTTAATTCACTTACCTACATTTTCTAAAAAACAACAACAACAACATAAAACGCTCGCTTTTTCCGATTTTAACTAACTTTTAGTCAACTTATTTTAATGACAAACATTCATTCGACTATACTCAGCTTTTCTCAGTCTATTACTTGATATGAAAGACGCCGATGTCCTCCATAAATACTTTATTTATATTTAGGCTCGGTCACTATTTAAAAGTTATTCGGAATTTTAATACCATAAAATATCATCAGACGATCGAGCATGTTTTCGAAATTAACTAAGTTCGAGTGTCATAGTAGTGACGTATAAAATGCACTTGACTAGCTGTCCTCGTCTTTTTTCTGTCTAACTTGCTATGAAAACGCCGATGATTTCCACTAGTAAATCAGATTAGAGAGTGCACTTTAACCAAATTTAGGCCTCGTAAGCTAGTTACCATGGTAATTTCACTGGTGACGGTCTTAAATATACTGTTGAGGTATGTGTAATATAGACAATAAACATAGCAATTTTTGTATGAAAGTCAATATCTGTGGGGCCAGGTGGGGGGCACGTGCCCCCTGTGCCCCCCGGGCAATCCGGGCCTGAGTCGTGTGTATCGATATACATTTATCTTTGTGTTTTTTCTTTCTTTTTGTTTCTTCTGTATGTATGTTATGTATGTTATGTAAGTAATTGTACTTTGAATATCTATGTATGTTTTGTTACACTGTAATGCCATCATTATATGTTTGTAATTTTGTGTTTGACAAATTGCTTTTTAGCAAAGGTCAAACTGTGTTGTTCTATGTGTGAAATTTGTAATAAAATCTAATCTAATCCATTCAACTTATCAACATGCACGTAAAATACTTGTCTAACAAGTTTCTAATTTTAAATTTTGTATACCCCTATTAATAAATGCGAAAGTACAAAATTTAAAATATTTTTAAAGTTGTTTCAATGAATAAGCTTACTTTTATAAAATATTCAGAATATGAAAATGTATATATAATATTATTACATAGTAGTTTATATCAGAGCGTATACTTAAAATAAAACATGTATATAAGGATAATCGTCAATTTGTTTATTGTTAGTAGCTGGTACATTAAAGGTAAGACTTGATTGATTTAATAATGATTTATATAGAGCATTACTTGATAAACATAGAGTTTATTATGCAGTTTTATCATATTAAAATTATTATATTGTAATGATTGCGTATTAAACAATGGTATAACGATGGTATATAACAAATTGACAAATAATGCCTCAACAAAGAGGTAGATGTATGATTGTTCAATTTATAATAATTAAACTCCATGTGTATATATTATTCTTGTGTCAGGCATTCATAAAGAATACTATATCTCGCCCTATATGACATGATAAAATAAATTTAATACGCATTGTATTCTATAAATAAATTATGTAAACCTTGCATGTTTGTACATTTAAATTTTGGTAAAAATATGAAAGTCCGAGATATCGTTATGTTTCAATTACAAGTTTCCCAAAAAATTCCTTGATCCATTGATTGAATTAAATTGTTGAACTATAGTTGGACTATTTTGTTTGTTTTAATATAGATAATAATTGAACCTTTCTTTATATTCATTCATTCCTGTTTGTTGCCAGCTTAACTCATATTTTATAAAGCGGACGTGACGAGTTAAATATTTTATCTATATCTTTACTTGATTCATTTATATGTTTATCATGCTTAATTGCTATAAAACTTTAGTTTACATGTTGTAAATTGAACTTCACATAAGACAAAACCACACGTGCTTCCGTCAATGGAAAATATGTTCTGATCTCCTTAGGACCATGCATCAATTATTAACTAGGTGCTTACTTCTGTAAAATTACAATTGTGTTGTCTAAAAGACATAATATTGAACATTTGACAACGTGTATTTATAGACTTAATTACCAGCATATAGCGTATTGGTTGTTTACTTTTCACATGGCAAGAAATAAGCTATTGCAAATAAACCTTTAAAACTGCATGAATTTTATATTTTAAATAAATAACAAGTACAACGTAGCAATGTGTTACCGTTTTCACCTGTTTTACCATTTCTGTTCAGTTTCAGAAAGTCAAAGATTGGAACCTTGTCCATCAAATGTTAATAGTAAGTGTATTTCATCGAATCGATCTTAAACAATCTAGTTATTAGTTTAGGCCGAACATAAACGATCAAGTATGCCTAACTGTGACTGTTGTGTGATTATTTATTATGAAATAATGAGAATAAAAATTTTCGAGTTCAAAAGAAGTTATGTTTTTTTCAGTTGTACCACTTTGATGTTGGTTCCTTTATAAACAAAATATGTAAAAAAATGTAAGTAAGGTTGTCCTATATGAGACGAAAAACGTTCTATTTATTAAGCAATAATAATCGTAGACCTGTACTGTATTTAAGCAACATATGTGTATGATAAGACTTCCAGATAATTCACCAGACTAGCATTAGGGGTCGTTGGTTCGACATCCTGGGGACATACTTTCGTGGAGTTTGTTCATGAAATGTATTCTAGGGCAATACTCCTTTCAAGCACTGATTCTTAATCATGTAGGACAATTGTCAGTCACTGACAGTATGTATACCTAGTAACTGGTTTACACCTTAATCCAGAGATAAAGCCTTTCCCGGAACAGCGAGTAGATTGATTGGCCGTTTTGATATGACCTACATAATGTGATGCTATCACGTTAAAGCCAATACAAAATTCTTCTAGGTCATCAAGCTACATTATTGATTTGAATTTTAGGGTTCTAGATATTGAAAAATATTTTTATATCATTTCAGTTATCCATGTATGTACTGATAACGAATTGAATGATCTAAAATCTGTATATGTCAGCACTGGATATACACCTCTACAACAAGCTATTGAATGTACATGTACTATTACACCATTTGTTTCAACTAATTACTCATTAGTCGTCGAGGGTACCAGTGAACACCATGATGAAAATACAATTTTTACGTTCGCATTTAATGATGTCCTTAAGGATAACACAAATTTTCAAGACTCTGCTGAAGTATATTTAACGGGAGAAACAATTTTCAAGTATACATCACCCAACGATGATACTGTCCTATTGTGTTTATATATTGCAGGTAAGAATAATGATAAGAAAATGTTTGAATACAAATACCTTCAAAAATTTCACCACTTGGGTAAAGATGAACACATCTGATGAACATTCTTTGAATTATATTTGAACATCTTGTACATGTATAAGCCCACGGGGTATGAAGCTATCATTTCTATGTGGTATCGCCGGTACAAATATAGGATTGTTTTAAAATTCATATTCTGGGATGTAAATTACTGATTGTCAATATTGATATAAATAGTAGTAAATAATTGTTAGAGTAAACCGCTAACAAAGATTAATTTTGTTACTGTATTTCCCAGCTACTACTGAAAGTGAAAGTGATTGCTTTTAACTTTTATTAATTACAGAAAGAAATAGTCTTAGTTATTAAAAATGTTTGTAAATTTGAAACAGTACGTTATATTTCTGTACATTAGCCAATAGAACAATACAGTGTAGAACTATTTGATTGGGGCCCCCACAGGGAATCTTCACCACTGTAAACACTTTTACTTACGATTTCATAATTATTTGCTGTGCTTCTAAAATCCCACATGCAGTATTTTAATGCTTTTTTATATGGATTTATTTGTATTTTATCTATTCAAACCTTTCTCTGTCATAAAATGTTTGAAAACTCTGTATATCATAGGTTTGAAGAGTTGAGCCCCGTCGTGTACCTCAAAAAAAGTAGAATCCGTAGTAAGGTTGCTACACCGATTTCTCAAATTGGCGTTTATAGTTGTTCGACAAGCGAACAACTAAAAATGTAATACGTTGTGGCCTAATCAAGTATATTTAGTAAATAGGGCTTAATTGATATAAACAAGTTTATCCTAACATATAAACTTTGTACAAAACATCTTAGGTGCATCGATTGTCACAAGTGCTTCCACTAGTACAATACCATCCTCGTTTTCAGAGGCCAGTAAGATTCTCGATACTAGCTATATAACCTCGGAGTACGAGAATGATGCAATATAAGTTATGTTCAGATTTGGTAACCTTACTGCAATGAATTTAACAGGAGAAACAGTTCTAAAGTATTTATCACCAAATAATGATACAGTTCAAGTGTGTTTATATATCGCAGGTTCGTATTATAATTTATAGTAAGTGATTATTTGATTAAAACAAAATGATAGAGGTTATCAACATTCACTATATCAAGATATGCTTCATTGGTTATAGAAAATACACGCCACAATTACCTATCTAATGTACACAAAATATGTGTATTGTAATCACAAAATGTTAAATTGTCATTGTGCCAATTTTGATTTAATTTCAAGGAGCAGTTTGCTTCGTTGTTCTTTAATAGTTTCAATTGGTTAAACTAACTAACATTCTTATACAGTAGTTGGATACAAGCTAAAATATTTAACACTTTTTACGTTTACACTATCTCTTTTTAACTCTCTTTTGACTAAGACATTCGATGATTTACACATTAGTGCAGTATAATCTAGAGTTCATATATCTTTATTCTAGAACTTAACTACTTTGGTAAAAATGAACACACTCGTTGTAGGCCTACTACCTTATATATTACCTTATCGAAGGCAGAAAGCTTACATTTTACCATGTGGTATAACCTAACATCGAGTTCCCAGAATAGTATGATGTCAAATTTCGGGTGATATCGGCTCGTGTCGACACATTACATAAGCAGTGTTCCATTGAGTTGATATAAAGGAATTGGGATCAGTTAATATTACACCAAAATTGGTAAAACCTGCTAAAATAGCCACTTTTATTTGTTATAACTTTTGCTTATGTATTTCCCAGGTCAGACTGATCAGGACATGTTCAATATAGAATGCAGGAGGCCTCAACTTTTAACGGACATGACTACAACTCCGACAACAACATCAAAAACAGAGACAACTCGAGTGAAACAAACATCCAAAAACGCTAATTCTGTCAAGACAGAACCAATACCAACACCTACATCAACAGGGAATTCTAGATCAACAGAAAGTACCGTAATGATCACAAAGTCACAAACAAGCGAAAACACTACTGAAGACAATAAAATATTGATTGGTAGATACAATTATTTTTGTAGACAAGAGATACTTTTTATATATTATATAGTTTATTTACATGTATTGTGCGCTAAGTTTGACAACGTTCTTAACTATCACATTTGCATCTAATAATCATTTACACATATCCCGACGAAAATCTATACCACTCATGTTTTTCACTACGTTACGTAAGTTTGACAACGATCTAAACTTTCACATTTGCATCTAATAATTATCTACACATATCCCGACGAAAATCTATACCACGCATATTCTACACTTCGACACGTAAGGTATTCATTATAGGTAACTGATTTACATCATATAATTCTCTCGGCCACTGTATTATTGTACGCTTTAATATATTAAAAGTTAATCACTGTGTAATAATTACAATTGAGCTTTGACAATATACTCCGATCGGTATCGAGCATTAATTTTACATTCGTATTCAATGTGATGAATAGTCTTGCACAAAGGTCAGATCGGGGTCAAATTTTACGCGCAGTACAGTTATTAAGAATAACTCTATGTATATCATAATGTTTTTGTGTGATCAGTTAATGGTGAAATGGTACCTCCTCATATAACACTGTATTGTTACTTACTTTGATTAGAATAAAAATTGACTAACTTGCATCCAAATTATTCAGGTAAATTTTAAATATAATACGTGTACAAGTTTGTTTTAATGTACACTGTAGAGTAATGATTGTCTAGATAAACAATACATTCCACAATTTTAAACTACGTTTATATCAGATTCTTTATAATTGAAAAACAATACAAATGTAAAAAAACCTTTTGTTTTCTAGATTTTATTGTACTTAAGAATCATGTCAAGATTATTATTGATTAATGGTTTGTATACGAAATAAAGTATAAACTTTGATCAATTCTAACACACATGAATATAACGTCACAATTCAAATATTCTTGTTTTAAGTTGTTTGTTTTATTACTTTCAGCGGCCATCGTTGGTGCTATTTCTAGTATTATTCTCACTATTGTAGTCATGGTTACAAAAATATATTGTAGAAGGTAAGTTAGTTTTGTCCTTTTATTAATAATTAATGGGACGACTAAACATGATAGCTCTTTATCATGAATCAACTTATGAAAATTTTACACAATCAGAGTTCATTTGAACAGTCTAAAATTTACATTTAGTAAAGTAAACCATATTTTGTTGTAAACGTATTATTATCCGCAATATTAATAAGGACATTCTTATGTTTTCAATTAATACTTTAACATATTGTTGTTTTGAGATACTGTCAATGTATTGATATCTTGAAAATATGTATCAAGTAAAGTACGTTAGATTAAAAAATTCACAGTTCAAATGACTTTCGACCATAATTTTGGCACAAAAAATTGATAACACTAGGATACCATTTCAGTTTTAATTGGATAGCTTCAATTATAAATTGACTTTGCACGAGTTACCTGATTGAATCGAGCAACATCTGTCAATGAATTTCATTAATTTAATTATAACTTTTACTTTATTAAAAAAATCTAGTTAACTCTTCAATAAGATTTCATTCTTGTGAAAGGAAGAACTATATAGTTCGAGAAAACATGAGTAAGAACGGTAGACGGAGCGAGTTAGTACAAGAGAATAGAATATTTAATTGTTACGTATAAAGTATGTTTTGAAATAGGAAAGTTTCATTTTAATTATAAAGTTATACAATCACATGTTTTTGTGTTTATTTTTGCTATAAAACCATTATGTTGAAATATTAAAGCTGCCCGGCTAGCTCAGTTGGTAGCACCTAAGTCCACTGATCAAGAGGTCGTTGGTTGGATTCCCGGGCGGGGCTTACAACAAACGAACAAACAATAAAATTAAAATGAAGTATATTATGTTTTCAGAAAGATAAAAGGTATGTCCAATAAAGGATCTCAACAAACCAGTTCTTCTATGACCTACCGTGTAGACGATTCCGGCATGCAACAGAATCAAGCTTATGAATCTTTAAATTATGTCCAGCCAAATCAAACACCTTATGACACTCTCGTGGTATCTCAGGATACAATAAATGACAATACATCCACGACTTTAAACTATGAAAATACGAAAGTGGACATTACATGCAAGAACGTAAGTGCCGACAATTCTGAGTCATACTATAACCTTCCTAGACATGAAGCCACTCATAGTGAAGCTTTTCAAAACGTTGTATCAGTTGACAAAGATACAATAACATATGAAAATACGAAGGTTGACGCTACATGTCATGAAAAAAACATTGATAAATAGACGACACAATGGCACCATTCAATATATAATTTCACTTTGTCTTAATGAGTCGTTTGATGTTGTAAATGAATATTTACTTTGACTGATACAGACGACACCTTTGATCAAACGTTAATTAAGTTGCCAGTAAATAGACGGAATATTAGAACAAAACGTGTACAAAAAAGAGAAACCATTCATATTGAACTTATCATGGTATGTTTCACGTATTGAAATCGATAAAGACAAACACAATGATTCGAGCATGAATACTGTACCACTTGTATAAATTCGTCAGAGTTCATGTACTCTGTATCTTGTTTCTTCTAATTTTATTGCACATAATGTTTGTATATGTACATATATACATTTATTTGATATTGACTATTTAATAATTAACACTAGTTGGACAGATCAAGCCACCAATGAGACATTTCTAATGAAATATTAAATGATTTACACCACTCAAAACAATGTTTTGATATTTTTATTATTAATTTGTATGCTAAATTGTGTTATATTTAGGTAAGACTATATCTTATTTCACAAAAAGTTGGATGATAGTTGCCAAACTATTACAAGAAATAGAATTAAACCAAGTTTTTAAAAACGAGTATTTATTAAGAAACTACCCAGTCTAAAACAAATAAAACGGTTATCAGATCTTAATACTGAGTATTTAAAGTTTTAATCAATGTCTGTTTATTTAAATGAGTATAATTAATGGGAATTAATGAGTATAATTACGATTGACTAGTTTGCGTCGTTTCGGAGTTGTTCGATAATTTACGTTTGTAGGGGAGACAACCTAGCTCCGTATAGTTATATGATAATGAGCCAGTATGCTTGAATTACGCTTCTTTGTCTTTGTTGATAGGCGTGGAAATATGAATATTTATGAGTCAGAATGGTTTTAAGATGTGTCATGTCTCTGGAACGATAAATCGTTCCAAAAATGATAATTTGTTTAAAGTAAACTAACTCTTTAATTCTGGAATATATATATATATATATATATATATATATATATATATATATATATATATATATATATATATATATATATATATATATATATATATATATATATATATATATATATATATATATATATATATATATATATAAAGCAAACTACAGAATATCGTCAAAATAAAGTTCGTAACATGTTGTTCACGTAAAATACAAGTGTAAACTATGATATAAAATGTAAATGTAAACTAT
The DNA here is from genome assembly GCA_025267735.1 of Mactra quadrangularis. Taxonomy (NCBI): domain Eukaryota; kingdom Metazoa; phylum Mollusca; class Bivalvia; order Venerida; family Mactridae; genus Mactra; species Mactra quadrangularis. The sequence continues at coordinate 7,954,951 of CM046309.1, forward strand.
TTGCTTTATGTTTATAAACTGATAAATATGAAACGTCATAAATTCACTCTATGATACTATGGTACTATATCTCGTTCAGGTACTTTAAACTGTGGTAATAAAACCTTTGAACAAAACTGTGAAAAAAGTTCTGGGACAAAACTGTTGAATTACAACTGGTATCAAAACTCTGGTACTTAAACTGGTATCAAAAGCTCTGGTACAAAAACTGGTATCAAAAGCTCTGGTACAAACACTACCACCCTCGAGTACACGATCTTAAAATAGAATTATACTGATACCTACTCAAAGGTCTAAATGGTGACATATCAAGATAATTATATTAATTCATGTTTTAACGCTTTCATGGAAGACAATATTAATCAATAATTCATGCATACATGTACATAAATAATAGAAACAATAATATGAAAATACAAAACATAATAATAGTTTAGATAATGAAAGTTATGGAAGCCTTAATTATTGTATGTAGAAATTACTAAATAGAAATATTATCAAAAATACTTTATATGACAGATAAATTATTTACCTCGTTATTTCTGGTTTCAGGTTTCATATAATATATGAAAGTTTTGCTTCTTCTTTCATTGGCCAAAAATAGTGTACTGACGCTATGGGATATAGAATTCCTAAACAAAGGTCATCTAAACAAATGATATAAATAATGTTAGTTCTCAGTTTATCATGTTCTGGACTTTTCATGAGCATAACTGTTGATATGAACAGACAGTGATAAACTTTTCTAATAACAAGACTTTTAAAAGTGATAACATTATAATGGTTAATGGAAAAAGACCACACGCACGAGTATATACATTCATTCATACATGCAGGCGTGTATATATATATAAATACTAGTAGACAGAAAAAATAAACAAATCATATATATAGTGGTGTACTACATGGCAGATGTGTTATTTTATGTAAGGAATAAATCTGGATATTATGGACTTAATTTTAGTTTTAATGATAGGAAAAGTATATGAGTAGATTTATGAAGGTGAGAGGAATAAACTGTTAATCTTGAAATTTGCAAATTATAGAAAATTAGTTTGTAGACACCAAGTTTAAACTTTTCACTATAAATTATAAACTAATGTGTATTGGAGTGTGAACTTTACACATCACCTAATATAATATCACTGTGTAGTATTATTGGTAGAAAGTTTTGTTCTATACTAAGCTGTGTTATTGGTGATAAATCAAAGTACTGTAAACACCACGATGAATATTGATATAGACACTTATAGAAGGAGGATTGGAGGCTTTGGTCCAGGAAGGGGCTTTAGTCCTAAAGTTAAATATAAATACAATGCTTATACTAATGGGACAGATATACATTTTAGAATGTTCTTGGCAAGTATAATATTTGTCACCACATTTGGAGCAGGAACAATGCTGGCTAAAGTCATTTTACAATTTGCAACTACTGTTAACTACTGTCCTGAAAATTTGATAGCTAATACTTTCATATGGCATGTGACATCATGTACATCATATACTGACACTTATAATTATCATCAACGTATTCTTGCTTTGTCCAGTGATATTGAAACCAACCCAGGGCCATTAACTGATAAAGAGGAAATATTGTTAGCAATCAATAACAACACTCAGAGCATTAAAACCGAAATAAATAGTTTGAAAGTAACTGTTTCAAATATTAAATCTGATGTGGAGACCACCATGGAGATTTGTAGTACAATTAGTGAACGGGTTGACAAAATTGATCAGAAGCAAGTTAAAATGGATAAAAGATTGATAAATTTGGAATCCGAAATTGATAACCTTCGAGCAGAAAAGGAGATGTTACAACTAGATATTGACACCCTTCATGAAAATCAAAGTGTGAAACCATCTTATATTAGCAAATTAGAAGATACTATTGATAAACTGGAACGTAAGCATATTCAAAATAATCTCCGTATATTTGGTTTGGAAGAAGGAAATTCTGAAGATCCAACTTCGTTAAAACAAAAAGTGCTAGATGTGATCAAATCTACAGTCCCGGGTGAAGTATTGGACGATAATAGCTTTTTAGACATATTTCGAGTAGGCAAGCATATTACTGGAAAGTGCAGAATGGTTATTGTGAAATTTGTGAACCAAAATATTAAACATAAGTTATTTCGCAATCGTGAGGCTCTACGTAGCAGGGGTTTGAGAATATCTGATGATCTTTCAACTAAACAGAGAGATGATCTCTATGACTTAAAGGTTCAAGGTCAAACAGGTTACTATAAAAATGGCAAACTATGTGTGAGAACCAATGATGTAAGTGATAGAGTGCCAAGGCTTAATAAGAAATAGGGGTCAGGCCAAAGCTCAGCAATACTTTCATTAAACATTGGGTTTTGGAATATAGAAGGGCTTTATACTAAAACTTTATCTGATGATTTTGTTCAATATGTAACTGACTTTGACATTTTCGCCTTTGTTGAAACATGGGAAGAAAATAATGAACAGTCTAAGAACTTTTTACCTGACCATCAGTGTTTTTTTAGGTCAGCATGTCGATTATCTAAATCTGGTAGAGCTATGGGTGGTTTGTCTGTATTTGTAAAAAAACATTTGATAAATTTTATCGAACAAGTAAAAATTGAAAATGATATGTGTCTAGCTTTTAAACTACATAAATCTTTGACTAATTTGATGAATGATACCATTTTACTATTTGTATACCTACCACCCATTAGCTCACCATATTATATAAGTAAACCTTTAAAAGGTATAAATATGTTAGAATATATATATATGAATCATTATCTGAAAATTATAATGACTGTAACTTTATGATATTTGGTGATTTAAATGCCAGATGTGGCGAATTGAGTGAATCTATATCTATTTCTGATGATGAGTCTGATTTAAATGATTTTAATGATTTGTTTCAGTCACCAGTTGATATTACCAGTCAATCTTGTGATAGAGTTGTAAACTCAAAAGGAAAATTACTTATTGAATTTTGTAAAGCTTATTCATTGTATATTATGAATGGCCGATTTGATAATGATAAAAATATTGGAAATTTCACATATACATCTAATATTGGTAGTAGTGTTATAGATTACTTACTATGTTCAGAAGAAATGTTAAAAATACTGTCAGAATTTAAGATTGGAGAGTGTGATGAATCACAACATTTCCCTTTGAATGCTAAAATTAATTGTAAAAAAATGGATATACCAAATGTTAACAAACAACCAGATGATACAGAAACTTACTACAATATCTTACAAAATGATAAATTGAAACTTACAAATGCATTACAAGAGGAGTTTAACCAAGAAGCAATTAATAACCTCTTACATGAGATAGACAATGTAAATAGCAATATTAATACTATTATAGGCAATTTTATAGGCATGTTAAAACAAGCTGGTGAATCATTTCTTAAAACTAAAGTAAAAAATAATTATAAAAAGTCACAAAAGTGGTTTGATACTGAGTGTAAAAATCTTAAGTATAATAAAAATAAGGCTCTACGTAAATATAGACAGAATAGATCAGAGACAAATCTGCAAAGCTATCTTTCAATAAAACATGAATACAAAATAATGTGTAAATTGAAAGAGAAAATATATAATAAAGATATAATGGAAAATCTGACATCCCAAGTTAATAATCCAAAAGCGTTTTGGAATAAACTTAAAATATTAAATAACCAAACGCAAAACCGTAGAAACAATATATCAACAAATGAATGGTTACAGCACTTTGAAAAACTATTAAATCCATATGAGGTAGATGAAAACGAAGAACTATATTTAGATTTAGATAACATAGAATTTAATGAAACTGAGGATTATATATTTAACTCTGAGATTACTGATGAAGAAATTACTAAAGCTATTTCTAAACTAAAATTAAATAAAGCACCAGGTCCTGATAATGTAACATCAGAATTTTTCAAATATGGCTGCGCACAAATCTTGCCAATTTTATCAAAATTATTTAATAGGCTATTTTCTACTGGCGAGTATCCGAATGCATGGACAGAATCAGTTATTATTACATTATTCAAAAAAGGAGATATTGATGACGTGTCGAATTATCGAGGCATTTCTTTACAAAATATTATTAGTAAAATATATTGCACAATATTAGTAAGTAGATTAAAATTCTTTGCACAAATGTATAATAAAATTTCAGAAAATCAAGCCGGTTTTAAAGAAGGCCATTCAACTATAGACAATGCCTTTATCCTTACGTCTATAATTAAAAGATTACAAAATCAAAAGAAAAAACTATACGTTGCATTTATAGATTTTCAAAAGTGCTTCGACACAGTAAACAGACAAATTCTGTGGCAAGTTCTTTATAAACGTGGAGTAAAAGGTAATCTATTTAAAGCATTTAAAAGTATGTACAACACAGTTAAATCTTGCATTAAATGTAATGGTACTTTTAGTGAACATATTCATAGTACAGTTGGTCTTAAACAAGGTTGCCCAGCAAGCCCAATTTTGTTCTTATTTTTCATAGATGAGCTCCAACATATATTAGATAAAAGTAAATTTCATGGGATACAGTTACATCCTGATATAGTTGAGATCTTATCTCTAATGTTTGCAGATGACATAGCTTTAGTATCCGATAGTGTATCAGGTTTACAAAAAGAGTTAAATATCTTGTCAGATTTTTGTGATGCAAATAAACTCAAAGTCAATGAAGATAAAACTAAAGTTATGGTTTTTAAAAATGGAGGTTCCTTATCTAAACATGAGAAATGGTTTTATAAAGGTACTAAACTTAATTGTGTAAACTCATTTTGTTATGTTGGTCTTCTACTAACTCAACAATTGTCTCTCAATAACATGGTTCATGAGCTTTGCTTAAAAGGTAAAAGGGTACTAGTTTCAATTCTTAAATCATTATATAAATATGGTCAATTGCATAAAACAGTGTTTTTCAAAATATTTGATATGAAAATATGTCCACAGCTTTTATATGGGTCGGAAATTTGGGGATTGAACAAATTTGAAGAATTAGAAAGGGTTCAATATTACGCATGTAAGAGATTTATGTGCGCCAAGAAAAATGTACCTAATGCTGGAGTCTTGGGGGATTGTGGAAGATATCCAATGTATATAAATTCAAACATTCGTTGTATAAAATTCTGGATAAAAATTTTAAGTATGCCAAGTTGGCATCTGGTTAAAAAATGTTATAACATGATGTTAAACGATGATAATAATGGTCATAATAACTGGGTATCATCGGTTCGTATATTTTTACAATCTCATGGTTTTGGTAATATTTGGTATGACCAATCAATTGTTTCCGAAAATTTATTTACAAAACTTTTACTGCAAAGATTAAAAGATACATACATTCAAAGTTGGAATGACCAAGTACACTCAAATGTTAAACTTTCAAATTATACAGCTATAAAAATATCACCATCTTACGAACCATATTTAGATCATTTAAATATAAGAAAATTTAGATATGCCTATGTAAACTTTAGATTAGGAACTCATGAACTAGAAATTGAAAAAGGTCGACATACTAAAATTCCTAGGGAATCCAGATTTTGTAAATTTTGTTCAAATAATACAATAGAAGATGAGTTCCACTTTTTATTATGTTGTAGCAATTACATTAATTTAAGGATATTATACTTACCTGATTACTACTACCAATCACCTACTGTTCAAAAATTTAATAATCTTATGAGAACTGATAATGAAACTGTTGTTAAATCTGTTGCAACGTACATTTTCCATGCTTTTAATAAACGAAAATTAGACAGTACTTTAGATACCAGACAGTAATTTGAACAATACTTAATTCACTATTTAATAAATGTATTTATTAAACATGTACTTTGTTAAATACTACCAATATTATTTATCTTATCAAACTTTACTGTGATTTACAATTTATATAACTTACATATATGTATCAAATAATATGTTTTGCATGATTTCATAACTTTGCCATGATAGTATACCACTCATTAATTAAAATGTATATGTATATATGTTTTGCATGGGCCGGAGGCCTTGTAGCAATAAAGTTTGTTGTTGTTGTTGTTGTTATATTTGAAAAGTTGACATCATTAATATTAAACTGATTTTATTTGAACTTGTATATTTTATCATTTGTATAGCGGTATCAATGTTCGTGTACAAAGTTCTTTTTTTGTTTTTATTATTGTTGATATATGACATTGTATTGTAAATAATTATTTCTTTATCTACATTCATATAGTTGATATTGACTGTTTAGTGATTATCTCTATAGTTGGACATATTAAGCCACCAGTTGATACAAATTTAAGTATAAAAACAAGTTGCAGCTTTTGGAACCAGTATAAATATTTTGTTTGGCACATAGTGTTTGAGGATATTTTAATGAAGTATTGTATATTTGTCAATATGTATCTTGAATATAATTCAATAAAGTATACTATACGACAAAGGTTTTGTCTCGTTTAAAGTGTTTTTTAAAGATTTATATATTTGAGCACAGGCAATGTCGAACATAGGAAATAATTGCTATCTATTAAGTTTTGGTATTACCGGTAATGATTTATGTCTGCTAACCACATGCGTATCATCGAAGCTTTAACACGTCTGAGAAACATAAACCAAAAATTATCCTTGAAAGCAATCGACTGTCTTATGAAAATGCTTTTGATTTTGAGATAAACGAGAAACAGACTCATGAATCTACTTGTTACTTTGAAAATAATACTTTGATTTAGCAAATCTCAGACAAAAGACATCACGAAATATCATTGTAACAAATTCGCTTCATCACATATTTTTTATTAATCCTGTGATTTTCGGACATATTGTCTACTTTCTTCAAAGGAAAGTGTTTTCCCTGAAATGGTGATAAATAGTGATAACACAAATCTTGGTGTATGAAATATTCATTAAAGCTTGTATGGTGAATCAACTGTTATATATATATTTACATGATTATTTAGCCTACATTTTTTAATTATAGTGAAAATGTTGATAAACTTATAACACACCAATTTACACGAACAATAGTACAAGTCAATTGTAACCAAATTTCTTTACAAAGACTCATGAAAGTAGAAGAAAATGTGTACACATAAATAATAAACCATATGTCTCACTTTTTACAAAAAAATCTTACGATAAAAATCATCGTATATCAAAGTAAGAAACATCAATATTGCAGTCGTTTTTTTGCTAAACAATTCCCAAATTATAGAATAATGTAGATTATTGTATACCTTCTGAAATCATTTCATATCTGTGTTTATTATCCTTCTGACTTTGAATTGCAAAAATATAAATTTGACTTACGATAATTTTTTTCGTAAGAAATTTTATGAAAAGATGTAAATATATGATACACATAATAAAACACATAATAAAACTGTACTAGTATATAAAACAAAGACGCTTGCTTTTTTCCGACAGAAATATTATATTGTCTGAGTTGTATAGATGAGACCGTATATTATGTTCATAACGTACTAGGAAGGAGACATTGAACAAATATTGACTAGTAACAAATATCAGTCAATAAAGGCACGAGTAAATAGTTCGCGTATAGTATGAGGGTACACACTACGCGCTTAAATATTACAATATAACGTTTGCATCAGTAAAACATACTAGACAAATGCTTAATTTTTCATTGTAAAAAAGAACAATACTTTGATTGCTGTTTGGGTTTTTTTATACATTGTGTCTTTAACAATGTTTATAAAACATTCCGGAAAATATCGTGCTAGGCCATCTATGTAAAGAAATAACAAAATATGTTAATTATGTAAAGAATGAATACCAAAAACCAAGGTCGGCACTCACATATCAAAACTACAATGCTGTGTTGCTTGATGATCCAAACAGTATCGCAAGATCAATAGTATAAAGTTTTTGGAGATATTGCCGTTGATGGACGTGATGGCTTTCAAGAGACTCTGATATTTTACTTTAATGTAGGTTTACCTACTTAGAGTATAGCCAATACAGTAAGAGCTTGCTAAATGATAACTAAACAAGACAATTGAATTATTATGATACAGTAAAACTTGGTTATAACATACTCGGTTATAACATACACTCGGTTACAACATACCATTTTGCCTGGCCCGTTTTTCATCCTTATATTTTCTATATAAAATGAGCTCGGTTATAACATACTCGGATATAGCATACACTCGGTTATAACATACTCGGATATAACATACACTCGGTTATAACATACCAATTTTTTGGTCCCAACATACTTTTACATTTTTATAACATACTTTTGGCGCGAATTTGTGTCAGTATTTAGCAGTCACGGTTAAATGAATTTTGAAATCAACAGCGTGTCACAAACATTGTATAATATTTACTATAATCAACGAAAAACACATCCAGTTGAGTCTTCAAACAGACAAAATCAATTAACAAAGTGTCATCACGTGATATATTTCTTCCGATATACATATAATTGTTGACACTTGTAATTTCAATGAAGACCAATAAAAAATAAGCTACTTAAACACTTAATCCGTTTTTACTCAATTTATTTAATGAGGCATTGAGAAGTTTATCTACAGTTTGGTGTTAAGCAATTACAATCAATTTCAATACATGCACTAAAGATTTTTTTGTTTAAAAAATATACGAAGATGAAATAAGTTTGTGAGCAAAACTCGTCAATCAATTGATTTGTTCACGAAAATACCGGAAAACAGACGGAATACGGCTTTTTAAGCGTCTCCACTAACAAAATGTCGGCCGCGTCGGAGAGTTTTGTAACCATTTGTTTTGTCGAAAATGTCTTCAAAATTTAAGGACTTGTTGCAAGTTAATTAAAAAAAAAGTTGTGATATGCCCAATGTTTATCTTTTATGAAATAAAGGATGTCATTTAACACAGTTCTGTTGACAAATCAAAATTCTACGAAAATGACGAAGTCTTGTATGTCAGAATGAACTGTTTGATGCAGCTAAATTAAAACTGGTTTAAACAGTCACCTGCTGTAAGTGGTCAATCTGGACACTTGCCGTCTTTGGCAGCCTTATGTAGTTTATAAGGTATGTAAGCATACTTTATTGTTTCTGCATTTTCATAAGAAAAATATAAAAAAAAAACTGCATAACAGTTTTGGTTATACGTATCTTTATTCATTTTATTGATAATTTAACATATTGATATTAAATTAAATAATTTACATACATATATAGATGTAACAAGAAAACAGAATATTCACTACAAAACGATAGCGTAAAAAAATATTCTAGTATGCTATAAAAGAGTATGTTATATAGTTCGTATATAACATACTTAGTATGCTATATGGATATAACATACCTCGGTTATAACATACCTTTTTCTATGGCCTAGCGAGTATGTTATATCCGAGTTTTACTGTACTATCATATCCTAACTTAGAATTACTGATTCAGTATAAGAAATATATATTGGTTAAATAATTATATATATTGTATTTTGACAAGTTTTTACTACATTTAAAGTAGTTGTTGAAATATGACATTATTCATTTTATGTGTGTATATGAACTATTAAATGAATCTAGACAACTAATGGTTTGAAGTTATAACATGTATGTAAAATTATTTTAACAAAACGCAATATATATTTTATAACGTAAACAAATACTATCTTATAAAAGTATAATCTCATGCTAACAAAGGGTCGACTTGATTTCCCTAGGCGGCTAATGCCGATGAATGTCGATTTCTTAACGGGCACCGGCATATCACTTTACAATGTATTTGTTCTGAGATTAAGCCGGAATCACAAGCCTGCGTACGCCGAATTCGCCGGATACGTTTAAGTGGCTTAATTCGCTGTTATTTGTGACAAAACCACAACCGTAGCTAGTGAAGCCATTTTAGTAAGCCGAAACGCTTGAATGATTTTACACCGGGGAATGCCGATCGGTGATCGGTTAACGCCGGTACGTAAGCCGCCCTGGCAAATGATGTCGGACCAAACGATTTAACGTGTATAAATGATAAAACAGCAATACTGTATATATTTATTATTTTTTTTACTTAAAGCATATCTTAGTGTATAGTTATTGAAGCATTAATGATTTATCTATAGTGTTTTCAATACAGAATTAAAAGCGGAAGTTGGTATACAGATGTAACTTGATATTTCGTCTCTTCAAACATTATCCATTCATAGTTGTCAAAATACTTGTCTAGCAAGTTTCTGATTCTAAATTTAATTTTCTTAATTGTACATTCCTATTGATAAATGCGGAAGTTTAAAATGTAAAAGATTTTTAAAGTTGTTTCCAGTGGACTAGCTTACTTTTATAAAATATTCAGAATATGAAAATGTTTAAATAATATTATTACAAAGTAGTTTATATCAGAACGTTTACTTATACTATAACATGTATATAAGGATTATTGTCAATTTGTTTATGGCTAGTAGCTGGTACATTAAAGGTAAGACTTGATAATTTTTAATAATGATTTATATAGTGCATTACTTGATAAACATAGCTTTTATTATGTAGGTTTATCATATTAAAACTATTATATTGTAATGATTGCGTATTATGCAGTGGTATAACGATGGTATTATAACAAATTGATAAATAATGCCTAAACAGAGAGGTAGATGTATTATTGATCTATTTATAATAATTAAACTCCAAGTAAATCTATTATTCTTGTGTTGAACTATAGTTGGACTTTTTGTTTGGTTTATTGTAGACAATAATAGACCATTTCCACTGGCACTGGAGTCCTAAAATTGGATAAATTATTAATATATTTTTGACTAAAAATAACATTGGTGAAGAAACATAGAAAAAACGGTTCCTGTTTGACTATCGCTTTAGAGTCGTGCCACAGCTTATTATAACATAGACATGGTATTTAGCCGTTTTTGGAGTGATCCACGGTCGAACTGAATTTTTCATATTTTGGAAAATGACTAGACATAAAAACCGGTAAAGTTTCGCGAGTTTTAGACCAATCAGAACGAATGTTACAACGCTGTAAATTATACCGGAATTCAGCAGTGTTTATCAATTTCTGAAAAGTAAAATGTCTGAAATAACGCCTAATTCTATGATAATTATATAAGATATGAAGTTGATACTTACCAGTTTTGTAATAATTTATTTGTCAGCTTTCAATTACAACCACCGGTTTAAATGTCCAGTCATTTTTCGAAATGTAAAAAATCAGTTCGACTGTAGATCACTTCCAAAACGTTTTAATTGTACATTGATATATACATTATAATAAGCTGTGTCACGACTCAAAAGCGATAGTTAAAAAAGGACCGTTTTATCGTGGTTTTTTCAACAATGTTATTTTAAATCATTTGTACGAATATTTTATAATATTTAAGGACTCCAGTGCCAGTGACCATTTCCTAATATATTCATTCATTCCTGTTTGTTGTCAGTTTAACTCATATTTTGTAAAGCGGACGTGTCGAGTTAGATATTTTATCTATACCTTTACTTGATTCATTTATATGTTTATAATGCTTAATTGTCATAAAAACTATTGTTTACCCTAACATGTTAACGTTGTAAATTGTACTTCATATATCACAAAAACACACGTGCTTCCGTCAAAAAAAAAATCTGATCTGGTTAGGACCATGCATCAATAATAAACTAGGTGCTTACTTCTATAAATTTACTATTATATTGTTTAAAAGACAATAAACTGTATTTATAATATTGATATTTGACAACATGTATTTATAGACTAAATTACCAACATATAGCGTATTGGCTGTTTACTGTCCACGTGACAAGAAATAAGCTATTGCAAAAAAATCTTTAAAATTCCATTAGTTTTATATTTTAAAGATAAAACAAGTACAAAGTAGCAATATTTTGCCGTTTTCATCTGTTTTACCATTTCTGATCAATTTCAGAAAGTCATGGATTGGAACCTTGTCCATCAAGAGTTAATAGTAAGTGTATTACATCAAGTCAATCTTTAACAATCTAGTTATTAGGTTAGGCCGAACATAAACGATCAAGTATGCCTTTAACTGTGACTGTTGTAAGATTATTTATTCTGAAAACTACAATACCTTGTAGAATAAAAATCTTCGATTTCAAGAAAGTCCTGATCAAAGTTGTACAACTTTGAATTTGGTCCCTTTCTAAAACTAATGTGTGAAAGAAAAAATCTTTAAAGTAAAGTTTTCCTATATGAGAACCAAAACGTTCTATTTACTAAGAACTAATAATCGTAGACCTGTACTGTATTTAAGCAACATATGTGTATGAGATAAGACTTCTGGTTAAGCCACCGGACTAGCTCGAGAGGTCGTGGGTTCGATATCCCGGGGCATCCTTCCGTGGAGTTTGGTCATGAAATGAATTCTTCGGCAATACTCCCCCTACCACTGATTCTTAATCTTGTAGGACAGCAAATGGTTTATAGCTTAATCTACAGATTTAGCTTTTCCAGGAACGGTGAGTAGGTGGACTGACCGCTGTGATATGGCCTATACAGTGTGCTAAACCCAACACAAAAAGTCTTCTAGGTTATTAAAAAATTTCAACGTCTTCATCAGTGAGCATTATTATATGATTGAACTGATTTGAATTTTAAGGCCCTAGATATTGCCAAACAATTTTTTTGTATCATTTCAGTCATCCATGTATGTATTGATAACGAATTGAATGATCTAACCCCAGTATATGTCAGCACTAGATTTACACCGCTACAACAAGCCAATGAATGTATATGTACTATCTCACCATTAGGTTCATCTAATTACTCATTAGTAGTCGAGGGTGCTAGTTCATATCATGATGAAAATACAAATTTTACGTTTGCATTCAACGATATAACTATTAAGAACAACACAAATTTTAAAGGCATTACTAGAGTAGATTTAACAGGTGAAACAATTCTCAAGTATTCATCAACAAACGATGATACTGTACAAGTATGTTTATATATTTCAGGTAAGTGTAATAGTTAGAAAATTTATGTGGAGGTTTCAAAAAAATGAACAAAAAGATGACATAGTGATATAAAATGGACATATTGAAACAAAGTTTCTGATAAAAACATAAATAAAGTATTGTAGTAAAACGATTTTCTTTTAAAAGCTTTTTTGAAAAGCTTTATGCAATTCCAAAAATACTTGAACTAGAAAATGTTGATCATCCTATTTTGAAATTGTATTATTAAAAATTGTTTTAAACTGATAACTGGTAACAAATTTAATTTACTTTATCCTATTCAATAATATACACTGTATATTATTGATAACATGGGTTGGGGATCAATTATTTAAACAATAAAAATGTAAATAACTGTTAATGTCACCATTTCCACATATTACAAATATACTTATATAAATCCTAGCCTTAACAGGTGAGGACCATTTCAATATATCATGTAGCGATCTGATTCACGACTCTTCAAAAACAACCTCGACAACTACAACATCCACAACTGAGTTAACTCAAGTGATACAAACATCCAAGAAGTACAGTTCTGACATGACTGAAACAAGAATATCACTAACGTCAGATAGAAACCACTATACACAGACTGTTAGTTCAACTGATGGTACTGATATAAACACAGAGTTACAAACAAACAACGACACTATAAAAGACAATTCAACATTGATAGGTAAATACATTAGAAATGTTAGTAACTAAGTAATAATTATATATTCTTCAACTTTATTTACATATACATTGTTTTATATGGCATACATAATATCTCATGTTGGAATGTTTAAAATCTAGACTGAATGTATCAGAATGTTTACTATCTTACAATTACAGAATGGATATGGAATTTCGGTGGAATTCGATTGAAGGCGGAGATGGCTAATATATTGATGTAAAGCACGAGCCGTTATCTCGATGATACTCTAATCCATATGGAATATACACGAGGTACACCGCATAATTGTTGGCATTGTGCTACCTTTTCGGCTTTAAACCGTAATATTTTACTCTGCACGCTACCATTTTCTTATGCCTATGCATAATCTAAAAGCTAAATCATTTAACTACACGACTATTGTAAGCGTTGGCCCTACAAAAGCCCAAATGAAAAATATTTGATCAAGTTTCACCAACGATGTCGTTGATGAAACTAGATCAATTTTTTTAATTGGTCTTTCGTAGACACAAAACTTATGATGGTCGTGTTGATAAATGATTGAGCTTTAATACTATGTATAGGGATAAGAAATGGTTGCGTGTAGACAAATAATGTAACGGTTCGACAGGGTAGCACAACGCTGAAGTTTTGCTATGTACCTTCTATATATAATATATGAATAAGTGTTTCATCAAACTAACGGTTTGTGATGAAAGTATTTATTATTTGATTTTCAGTGGCTGTTATTGGTGCTATTTCTGGCATTGTTTTCACTATTCTAGTTGGGCTCACAATAATGTATTGTAAAAGGTACGCCAATTCGTCATTTCAATCCTGTTATATGTATTAAAAATGTATCCTGTATTAAAAATGATACTTCTTTATCAACTTTTAAATGTAAACACAGATTTAATATTTATGTCGACTTTAAAAGACTAAGAATTTGTTTCAGTTACAAAATCTCTGCCATACAATGTAAATGATTATAGTTTTTTTCACAAACTACTTTTGTTTATAACGAAAATTAAATAACTTAGAACGATATTTCTCTATGCCTATGTCAGTGTGTGAGGTCTGTATTTTACTGATCTGATTCTCTTGATATGTTTTCACTTTCAATGATTGTAATGAAGTCATTCATTAACACTACATTAAATTATGAACGATTATGTAAGTGCATTAAAATGGAGAGGATAGAAAAGGTTATGATAATGGTTATTTATATTATAAAATTAACACATACGTGCATTTTAAATGTATTACATGTATAATTACATTATTTTGTAATTTTCTGCATTCTATGTATCTATATATATTTATGCTTGTAGATTCATAGGCCAATGGCTTAATATCTTGAATCTAAACTATCATGAAGTATTCTACGTTTTTAGGAAGAGGAGATCTATGCCCAATGAAGGTTCTCAACCAACCAGTTCTTCTACAGTCAACCTTGGTGACAATTCTGGCATGCAGCAGAATCAAGCTTATGAATCTCTTAATGACATTCAACCAAATCAAACACCTTATGACATTCTCGTGGTATCACAGGATACAATAAATGACAATACAACTCCGACTTTAAACTATGAAAATATGAGAGTGGACATTACATGCCAGGAAGTAGGTGCCGACAATTCTGAGTCATACTATAACCTTTCTAGACATAAAGCCGCTCATAGTGAAGTTTTTGAAAACGTTGTATCAGTTGACAAAGATACTGTAACATATGTAAATGCGAAGGTTAACGCTACATGTCATGAAGAAAACATTGATAAATAGACAACACAATGGAACCCTTCAATATATAACTTTACTATATCTTAATAAGTCGTTAATTGTTGTAAATGAATAGTCATTTTGACTGATACAGACTACACCTTTGATCAAACGTTGATTACGTTGCCGGTAAATAGACGGGAAATAAGAACAAAATGTGTACAAAGAAATAGAAACCATTCATATCGAACTTATTATGGGATGTTTTGCGTTTGAAATCGATAAAGACAAACACAATATTTGAGCATGAATACTGTACCACTTATATAAATTCGTCAGTGTTCATGTACTTTATATCTTGTTTCTTCTAATTTTATTGTACATAATGTTTGTACATGTACATATATACATTTATTTGATATTCACCATAGACATATTAGTATGTTTATGATATAGATCATTTAATAATTATCACTAGTTGGATCAAGCCACCAATGTGACATTTCTAATAAAATATTAAATGATTGACACCACTAAAACAATGTTTTGATATTTTTATTATTAATTTGTATGCTAAATTGTGTTATATTTAGGTAAGACTATATCTTATTTCACAAAAAGTTGGATGATAGTTGCCAAACTATTACAAGAAATAGAATTAAACCAAGTTTTTAAAAACGAGTATTTATTAAGAAACTACCCAGTCTAAAACAAATAAAACGGTTATCAGATCTTAATACTGAGTATTTATAAGTTTTAATCAATGTCTGTTTATTTAAATGAGTATAATTAATGGGAATTAATGAGTATAATTACGATTGACTAGTTTGCGTCGTTTCGGAGTTGTTCGATAATTTACGTTTGTAGGGGAGACAACCTAGCTCCGTATAGTTATATGATAATGAGCCAGTATGCTTGAATTACGCTTCTTTGTCTTTGTTGATAGGCGTGGAAATATGAATATTTATGAGTCAGAATGGTTTTAAGATGTGTCATGTCTCTGGAACGATAAATCGTTCCAAAAATGATAATTTGTTTAAAGTAAACTAACTATTTAATTCTGGAATATATATATATAAAAAGTTCTGGTACAAAACTGTTGAATTACAACTGGTATCAAATCTCTGGTACTTAAACTGGTATCAAAAGCTCTGGTACAAAAACTGGTATCAAAAGCTCTGGTAAAAAAACTACCACCCTCGAGTATACGATCTTAAAATAGAATTATACTGATACTTACTCAAAGGTCTAAATGGTGACATATCAAGATAATTATATTAATTCATGTTTTAACGCTTTCATGGAAGACAATATTAATCAATAATTTATGCATACATGTACATAAATAATAGAAACAATAATATGAAAATACAAAACATTATAATAGTTTAAATTATGAAAACTATGGAAGTCTTAATTATTATATGGAGAAATAACTAAATAGAAATAACACCAAAGATACTTTATATGACAGATAAATCATTTACCTCGTAATTTCTGGTTTTAGGTTTCATATGGTATATGAAAGTTTTACTTGTTCTTTCATTGCCAAAAATAGTTTACTGACGCTATGGGATATATAACTCTAATTCATAAACAAAAGTCATATAAACAAAGGACATAAATAATGTTAGTTCTCAGTTTATTTTGTTCTCGACTTTGTTTTCATTAACTTAATTGTTAATTCAAACAGACAGTGATAAACTGTTCTAATAACAAAGCTATTGAAAGTGATAACAATTATAATGGTTAATGGAAAAAGACCACACTCATGAGTATATACATTCATTCATACATGCAGGCGTGTAACAATAAAAAAACCGAAAAAAAACAACAAATCATATATTTGAAAGGTTGACATCATTAATATTGATTTTATTTGAACTTGTATATTTTATCATTTGTATAACTGTATCAATGTTCGTGTACATAGTTCCATTATTTGTTTCTTATTATTGTTTATATATGATATTGTATTGTAAATATTGATTTCTTTATCTACCACTATATATTTAATATTGATTATTAAATGATTATCTCTATAGTTGGACATACAAAGCCACCAGTTAATACAAATTCAAGCAAACAAGTTGCACTTTTGAAACAGATATACCAGTATAAATATTTTGTTTGGCACATAGTACTGGACGGTATTTCAAAGAAGTATTGTTTTTGTCAATATGTATCTTGAAATATAATTCAATAAAGTATACTATACAACAGAAGTTTTATCTCGTTTAATTTTATGTAGTTTTTACAAACAGTTATACATTTGAGCACAGGCAATGTCAAACAAAAGAAATGGTTGCCATCCATTAATTTTGAGTATTACCGGTTATGATGTATGTCTGCTAACCACATGCGTATCATCGAAACTTTAACACGCATAAGAAACATAAACCAATGTATCAATTATTCTTGAAAGCATTCGACTGTCCGATAAAAATGCTTAAGGTGTCGAGATAAACCAAAACAGAGCATCTTATACTTGTTACTTTGATAAATGATGCATACGAGATTTAACAAATCACAAACAAAAGGCATCACGAAAGATCAAATTTTCATTACGCCATAATGCAATGTTTATACTTTGGTGATTATGTCGATGTAACAAATTCGCTTCATCACATAATTTTGGAATTAATCCTGTGGTTTCCAGACATATTGTCTACTTTCTTCCAAGGAAAGTGTTTTTCCTGAATGGAGATAACTAGTGATAACGAAGATTTTGGTGCAAGAAATGTTCAGTAAAGCTGGCATGTTGAATCAATTGTTATATATATGTTATGGTCCGCATATTACAATAGGATCCGAAGTGTATACTTACAGTTTAGCCAGAGTTGTCGTTCGTGATAGATTTCGCGGGTTTAGTCATTCTGTCACGAGAATCAGGAGAGTCAACATCAAAACTGGTTCACTTCTTTTGTCTACCTTGTAGTATGTTAGAATTGTGAAACTATAGTTTAGTTTTATTATGTAAGTATTCTTAAGTTCGGTTAGCTATCGGTTTGTCTTTGTATTGGTATTTTCTA
The DNA here is from genome assembly GCA_025267735.1 of Mactra quadrangularis. Classification (NCBI taxonomy): domain Eukaryota; kingdom Metazoa; phylum Mollusca; class Bivalvia; order Venerida; family Mactridae; genus Mactra; species Mactra quadrangularis. The sequence continues at coordinate 7,973,275 of CM046309.1, forward strand.
TCTGTATTTTGTATTGAAAGTCGAGCTGTCAAATTATTCGTCCCCTATTCACTTCGTTCTGAATTCCAACTTAACATATTTCACTTTGTTCCAACAGTTTATAACAGTATTGTGTCTGGCATCTTCATATTTATTTATTGAAATAGATTCATATAAGTAGATATTTCATTGTTTAGATATATTTTATTGTAATGAACGGCTAAGTAAATTTGAGTAAGATATAGATATAGAGTGAGAGATTGAGTGAGAGTTTAGTATGACTGTTATGTAGTGAGCTCTGTATGTGAGTAGCTTTATAATTATATTTCTTGAATATTCACAGGACGATGTGTTTTATTGAGATTCGGATATACAGATGCTTCATGATATTATAGAAATTATTTGGAAAGATTGATACATTAAAAGTAGATGAAAACTGATAATATTGTTTTTGTACTTGGGTAATTTTACCTTACCCCCCCCCCCCCGATGTAACATATATTAACATGATTATTCAGCCTACATTCTTCAATTATAGAAACAATGTAGATAAACATATTATGAAACTAATTTACAAGAACATATTTACAAGTCAATTAGGAGAACATTTCTTTTTCAATACTCTATAAAGGTGATTTAAGATACATTTTTATCAAATGAACAATCTTAAGATGCTTGAGTAAAATGTACAGGTTGTTTTGTCCTAATACAGTTTTTTAAATTGAGTCTTAATCAATGTGTATAGACCATTCCGGAAAAAATCATGCTAGGCCAATGGTAAAAAGAAATAACGATTTAAGTTTGTTTTTTGTAAAACTTATCATAGACCGTAGTTGACAAGGATATATCCAAACTACAAAACTGTAGCGTGTTCAGTGACCTTGAACATTCCAAAACGTTCCCTAACGGAAGTGTCGGAACAACTCAACCCATAGACGTCTCAACCCTAGACAACTCAATCCCCTACTACCGGATTGAGTTGTCCCAACTTTGAGTTGAGTATTGCACGGGTTGAGTTGTCTTCGGGATGAGTTCTCCCATACCCGTAACGTTAGCTAACAGTAGTTACTGAACACGGGGCTGAGCTACTTGTTAACCAAACATAATCACAAGATAAATATTTTTGGAGAGATGATTGTTTATGATGGACGTGATGGCTTTGAAATGGTCCAAATTATTTTTATTTTACTTTACCAATACTTTAATGTTAGTTTACCTACTTTAAGTATATTCTTAAAGGTAAGAATTTGCACACAATGATAACTAAATAAGACAAATGAGATATAGTGAAACTAGCATAACAAAATAAAAACTACTGATTCAGTATAAGAAATACTTATTGGTATGCTACTGGCTAAATATACATTGTACTTTTGACAAGGTTTTACCACATTTCACAAAGTAGTTGTTGAAATATGACATTGACATTTTATGTGTGTATATGAACTATAAAATTGAATTCAACAAGCGCATGATTTTATCACGTGAACAAATACTATCAGTATAATTTCATATCATAACAAACAAGTTAACGTGTTTACAAAAACAAGAGGGCCATCATGGCCCTAAATCGCCCACTTGACCAAGTTTGACATGGATTTGAACAATCTCATTAGAGGTCCAATGGACAAATCTACATAGCAAATACCTAAGTTGTATGACCTAGTTTTTTACCCTAGGTGACCCATGGTCGAACTCATCCGAGCAATTCCCTAGACAAACATCCTGACAAAGTTTGATAACAATAACAGATCGAGATAACTAGAGTGTTCACAAGGTTTTTCCATTTTGACCCCAGGTTACCCATGCTCAAACTCGTCCAAGCAATTACTAAGACAAACATCTTGATCAAGTTTGAGGACAACTGAGTACAGAATCTGACTACTAGAATGTGCACAAGGTTTTCACATTTGGGTTTTTTGGCCTAGTTTTTGATCCCAGAGGATCCATGTTTGAACTCATCCGAGCAAGTACCTAGACAAACATCCAGACTAAGTTTGATGACAATTGAGAAAAAACTGCAACCACTGGAGTGTTCACAAAGTTTTTGAATATTTGGGCTGTGTGACCTAGTTTTTGATCCCAGGTGATCCATATTTGAACTCATCCCAGCAATTAGCTTGACAAACATCCTAACAAAGTTTGATAACAATTGAATACAGAATGTGACAACTAAAGTGTTCACAAGGTGTTTCCGTATTTTGGCTGTGTTATCTAGTTTTTGACCCCATGGTGACCCAATGTGGAACTCATCCCAGCAATTACCTAGACAAACATCTTGATCAAGTTTGAGGACAATTGAGTACAGAATCTGACTACTAGAATGTTCACAAGGTTTTCACATTTGGGCTGTTTGGCCTAGTTTTTGATCCCAGAGGATCCATGTTTGAACTCATCTGAGCAATTACCTAGACAAACATCCAGACAAAGTATGATGACAATTGAGCTAAAACTGCAACCACTGGAGTGTTTACAAGATTTTTATATATTTTGGCTGTGTGACCTAGTTTTTGATCGCAGGTGACCCATATTTGAACTCATCCGAGCAATTACCTGGACAAACATCCTGACTAAGTTTGATAACAATTGAGTACAGAATATGACAACTAGAGTGTTCACAAGGTGTTTTCGTATTTTGGCTGTGTGACCTATTTTTTGACCCCATGGTGACCCAAGTTGGAACTTATCCCAGCAATTACCTAGACAAACACCTTGACAAAGTTTGATGACAATTGATTACAGATTGTGACCACTAGAGTGTTCACAAGGTTTTTCTATATTTGGGCTGTTTGACCTAGTTTTTGACCCTAGGTGACCCATGTTTGAACTCCGTGAATTTACCTAGGCAAACATCCTCACCAAGTTTGATGACAATTGAGCCAAAACTGCGACCACTAGAGTGATCACAATCAAATGTGGACGGACGGACGGACTGACGGACTTAGGGACGACGGACAAAAGGCGATCGCAATAGCTCACTCTGTCACTTTGTGACAGGTGAGCTAATAAGAAAACAGCATTACTGGTATATATTTATTTTATATTAACGTAAAGAATAACTTAGTGTAGAGTTATTGAAGCATAAATGATTTATTTATAGTTTTTTAATTCAGAATTAAAAACGGAAGTTGGTATACAGATGTAACTTGATATTTGTCGTCTATTCAAACATTATCCATTAAAATTGTCAAAATGCATATAAGTATACTTGTCTAACAAGTTTCTAATTTTAAACTATTTTAAGCGTATACCCCTATTGATAAAAGCGGAAGTATACAATCAGAGAGATTTTTAAAGTTGTTTCCAGTTGACGAGCTTACTTTTATAAAATATTCGGAATATGAAAATGTATATATAATATTATTACAAAGTAGCTCATATCAGAGCGTATACTAATATAAAATGTATATAAGGATTATTGTGAATTTGTTTATTGTTAGTAGCTGGTACGTTAAAGGTAATACTTGTTTAATTTAACAATGATTTGTATCTAGTATTTCAGAAAAGTTAACACTGATTTAAATATGTATTTTTATGATAATATAATATGTATATTGTAGTAATTGCGTATATATAACTCATTGACAAAAGGCATAAATAAAAAGGTAGAACTTTGGTATAACTTATTTAATTTCATTAAGCTATGCTTGTAAATTTATTGTTCTTGTGTCTGATAATTATATTAACTTAATATTTTACCAAACTGATGTAAATTGAACATCTATTCGTGAAAAATTAATTTTTAGTTATATTAAATACTGCATACAATCAGATGTGACATGATAAAAAAGATTTAATATGTTGTAACCTAATCAAGCATATGTCTAGTAAATAGTGCTTAATTGATATAAACAAGTTTATCCTAACATATAAACTTTTTACAAAGCATCTTGTGTGCATCGATTGTCACAAGTGCTTCCACTACAATATAAGTTATGTTCAGGTTTGGAGCATGTATCAAAATAACTTGTTGCTTTAAAAAATTATGTTTATGAATGTTCATGTTATTTGTTGAACCTGAGGTGCGTTCAACAATGCGAGCGCTCGGGGCGACATCGAGCGCCCGCGTTCTGAACGCGGGCGATCGCACGTGCGCTCGCGTGCGCTCGCGATACAGCTCGAGAGGTGTTTCGCTTATAAATTGTTAAATAAATTCCGGTAAATACCGTTTCGTTTTGGTACCGGTACTCAAATCGGTCCATTGAAAAAATGTAGCAGATTTAAAATAACCAAATACGAAATATCCAATGCTTTAATCTCAAGCCTTCTGTGTATTTATCGTATTTCAAAGGGATTTACATCGATCTAAACTTCGGTTTAGTATATCATATAAGCTAGGGTGTCAGATGCTGAATATTATACATGTGCCGCATAAATGAAATTTGTTTTCATTTATCACGACCATATCTAAATATAAAAAAAATATATCAAAGAATTTTTCTGAAAAGTGGACGCAAACTTGTGTGTTACTTGTTCCACATAAACTACCCACGCAATGCATGTGATACACTAAATGTACCCTTTATTTGGTACAGTAAATTGATTCACTATGATTTATGTATGGTAAAAAATATGAAAGATCTTGTGTATCAGCAGAAATAATTTTGATTCACCCACCCGCTTTTTTAATAATGTGCTGTTTGACTTCGTCTTGGATTTTTATAGCGAGCGCTCGCCATTTTGTACACAAACGGTCTGACTGACCGATATCTTCACCTATTTATTATCGTTATATATATATATACTCTTTATTTCCACCATTAAGGTGATATACATTATTATAAACATACAAAAGAAACAATGTACATGTTTAAACAAATAAACAGATAATGAAATGTAAACAGGAAATGAACAAATAAACTACATGTTTGTAAATGAAGTAATGTTTAGACAGTGTCACATTTGTAATTTAATCTGCAAGTAGACCGTTCATAATTTATGATGTTTTAACACTATGTAAATAAATTTGCACAATTCTCTTATATATAAATATTGTAGATTGTTATCACGTATAAAATGATATACAATATTGATGTTAAATAGAGTCTCTATGAAATTTTCACCGGATAAATAACTCAATAGTTGACAAAGATTAATCGAAAAATGTCTATGTACATAACTTAAGAATTGCAGTCTCATAATTTAAACTTGAGAGCACTCTGCGACTAAATGTCTTTGCATATCTGTGATTGGTAAATGACACAGTGTACAATTTTGAATATCTCGACGATTGTAGGCGAATGTCAAGAATTTCACTGTTTTTATGGCATGTATAATGTCTGTCTTACTTATGGCACTTGACCATATAATAGATGGGGTGATATCTAGCTGGATATTTTTTAGACGAGTAAAGTCAGCATCACTAGAGATATTTGTTAACCATGTAGAACTATGATATTGTCTTATAGCTTTATTAATAATACGCTTCCATACATGTTTAGTAGGTAATCCAGCAGTGTCTAAGTAGACGTTCCAGTATGTATTTAGTCCATATTTATCTAAGATAGAGTAGATATCTGGAAGAAATCCTGTTTGACCAGTATAACCACGTTCAATAAAAAGATGAAGTCTATAGTCAAATATTTTCTGCGCAATTAGATTTGAAGGCATAATACATAGTTTGTGGAAGAATGATAGCTTGCGTTTGTTGACTTCAGCTATAAGTGGTAGCCAGTCTATAAGAGACAACACAGAATCAGTTCTTGTTCGTGCAGGTAGATGTTGTACATGTTTTGCACAGTGACGATGGAAACGTTCAAGTTGTAAGGTGTCCTGGGCTGTTAAATGATTCCATAGCTCGGATCCATACAGAGCAATTGGTTGCGAAACACTTTTGATAATAGAAGCCAGAGTCAATGGATTTATATCACCATGATGTTGTTCTAATGTCAATATAGAAAACAATGATGATCTAGCTTTATGTAGCCGTTCTTCAATTGAATACTTAGGTTTCAATGTATGATGCAGTTTGATGCCAACATATGTGGCGCAGTCACTAGCACATAGAGTTGTGTGATTTATATTTATGGCGTAGTTAGGATTTAACTGTTTTTGGAAAACAACCAGTTTACATTTGCTTTCGTTAAGTTCATAGCCCCATTTATGAGCATAATTGGTTACTCTGATGATTTGTGATTGTAATGAGGACAGAGATGGGGAAATCAGGGTAAGATCGTCTGCTAGAGTAGGGTTTCCAGTTTGAATGGATCCTACACAAGTACCATGCGGTGAAATTTCTAAATCGCATAAAAGTTTGTCTATAAATAGGAGGTACATCCACGTAGATAAAACTCCGCCTTGTCGCACACCTTGGGCTATAGGGAAGGCGTTTGACGTTATTCCATTCACTTTTATTGCACTCTTGATACTTGAGTAACAGTTTATAAGGAGGCGTAGCATTTTGCCGCTAATGCCAAAATCTTTGAGTTTACTAAACAGGGCATAGTGATTAACATTATCGAATGCACCGGAAGTATCTAGAAAAGCAGCATATATTGGTGATCCGTACTCTTGGTACGTTTTTATTGTTTCTTGGAGTGTAAAAGAGACAGTCAGCGAGCCAATATGTCTTTGGTATGCATGCTGTTGTCCATTTGGAAAGCATTTGTTGTGAAGTAGGCACCACTTGTTAAGTCTGCAATGAATTACAGATTCAAACAGTTTGTAAATGCTTGGTAATAGTGAAATGGGCCGGTAGCTCTTTGTCGAGTCTTTTGGTTTGCCATCTTTACATATAGGGATGATAATTCCAAGTTTACAATCAGCGGGAATATATGAAGTCTCAATCATTAGATTGAACAATTTCTGTAAGTATTTGTGTAAAGTTTCACCGCCATATTTGATATGTTCATTTACCACATTGTCGTGAGCTGGAGCTTTTTGAGTCTTTAAAGAGTTAATGGCTGTTGTCAATTCGGTAATACCAACATTGTTTGACAGAACATCATCAGTTGAAAAGTCATCAGATCTTAAAAAGTCACAGATATTTTTATGCATAACTTGTTGAAATTCCATGTTATAATTTGCATTGTATTTTGGCATGAAAATGTCTGCAAAATGGGATTTGAATGCATCAGCAATACTGGTCGGATCTCGTAGTTTGATGCCAGATACAGTGATTTCAGATATTGTAGCTTTGGTGTTATGATGTTTGCTATTAACAAGTCTCCAGAATGTTTTGATATCACATGTGGATGTTTTCTGTAGTTCTTCGTAGAAGTTTGAATTACAAGTTTTAATAGCCGACCTTTGCTCAGCTCGGAATAATCGTTTTGCTCTTTTATATTGTATAAATTCACTATTGTCTTGTTCATATGATCTGCCAGAATAGATCCATGTTACACGTGCCTGCCTCTGAGCAGTATGAGCCAATTTAACACTTTGTGTCCAATACGGCTTAGCATGTTTGTTAAACTTACTAATAGGTAGAGTTATACTTGCAGAATGAATACATTTAAGAATGTGTGAATATAACAGTTCAATGTTATCTTCCGTTGGTTGAAAATCTTGTACAGGCAGACATTCCAAGTAATAAGATAACATATCCTTGTAGTTATTTAATGTCACTTTAGAACATTTGTTCCATGCAATAAATGGATCTTTTACTCGATCGAACCTTGTTAATTTAAGCCTCATAGTAGTCAGTATTGGGTTGTGATCTGATACAGAACATATGTCATCAATTAAAACTGTATTGTTAATCACTTGATGACTTTGCGATGAATGAATAAGTATATAATCCAATGTTTTGCTTGTAGGTCTAAATGTTGGCTCTTTGTTGTCATGCGGTGTAACAATATAATTATTTGTTAGCATAAATTCTCTTAGTACTCGAGCGCGGAATTCAGTTTTAGACCCTTTCAAGACGTCTACATTAAAATCTCCAAGTAACATCACGTGACCTTCTGAAGAGTAGCGTTCAATCAATCCTTGTAAGGTATCTACACAGATATGATAGTCTTCATCTGAATAGTTAACTGATGGTAAATAAACAGAAAACATAAAGGTTGGAGTACTATTTGGTTCATAAATTTTAACACCTATAATTCTAGTAGATACTGTTAATGCTATGGGAGTAACACAGAATTCTAGATCCTTCTTATACAATATACTCACACCACCTTTACCACAACGAGAGCCTGATGCATTTTCCTCACATATTGTTACAGCTCTGTAATTTTGGTGAATAGTATTTAGAAAATGCTTAGAATTTTCTAGCAGTTTATGCTCTGATATAAATGCTAGGTCTATATTATATTTGTCGAACATGGCACTAAGGCTTCCAGCAGACGACATTGCTCCGCGTATATTCCAAGTTAATATTTTATTGAATGAATTCATGTTTGTTTAATTATTATACAATTGCTACTCTAATCAATGTTTGAGTTTTCCTTGTCAGCTGTAGTGTAGAATATGGATTCCCATTCAGCCTCCGAATACCATCTACGACAATATGTTTTACCAGGCCAAAAAGATTTATCTTCAACTGTTGTCCAGTCATTTTCATTTAAAGTTATTTTGGCGGCTAAGGATCCCCGGTGTGTATCAATCAGTTTTACAGTAACTGGTGTTACACCGCTAGCTTTCAAGAATTGTATCATTCCAGCTCTGTTTGAGTAATTTGCGATGCCACCAATATAGTAACGTCGAGTTTTGCGTGAGTTAACACTTTCAAACACAGGTTCATCATTATTGTATTGTTGGTGCTGACTGCCACCGTATGAGGCAGGTTTCACTGTACTCTCAAATGTTGGAGGTTCAGTATTATAGCTATAGTCAATACGCTTATTACGTCCGTTAGGCTTACGTTTATTTTGTAGCGTGTTTTGTCTACGTGACGTTACTTGTACAGGTATGTCAATACAGTCTTGTGCATTATTACAAGTGTCTATTACAGGTATTCCCGATGTCAAAGCTTCAGCATAACGTTTTTTGTTTGTGTTCGTAACCTGGGTAACAGCGTTAATATTATCACTACGGAGTTCGTTAATTCCATTGCTTTCTACAGATTGGCTAGTATTGTCACATGTTTGGCTGGGATCAGTAGAGCGAGATGTGTCATGCTGTTTATCTATATTTTTGAACAGCGACGGTGAATTATTGGCAATATTTTCTGAACATTTATTGGCTTGATCCCGTATTTCTTGGACAGCACTGTTAGTATTATAATTAGGCTACGGTGATACACCGGCGTGGATAAGTGGGTCTGGTGTTTTAGAAGTAGTCTCTAATAGCGAAACATTCTTTTTCAAAGCAAACACTTCTGTTTTCAAGAAGTTAATAATATGGTTGTGATATGCATATTGTTTGTTAAACACGTCCAATAGATTTGCTGTATAACATTTCATCTCAGCAAGGTCACGTGATAATTTATCAATAGTAACAGAGTCTATAATTTGTTGTTGCTTGAGCTCAGTCACATCTTGGGTTAATAAGTTTAACCGAGACTTCAACTCCGCTGATTCAATATGTTGAGATTTGGATCCTGGTATTGTAGCAGGTTGCTCTGAATGAACTGACATTTTACGATTAGTAAACAAGTCTGTGATCATTTTTGGATCATTGTTTGTAATGAATTGTTGGAGCAAATAGCAGTCTTGAGCATAACGTGTATAACTTTCACCTTGACTGGTGGTACGACGTTGTCTTAGGGAGCCACTAGGGCATTGATCTGACAATTTGGCTCGTTTAAGTAAAATAGATCTGAAGACACATATATCATCATCATTTTTCTTAGTTAATTGCAACAGTTTTTCAATATAAAGTTCCTTTGGTAGATTAAATAGTACATCTTCTAACATTTTATAGAATTGCTGATTTGATATAGGTTGACTATCTCCTATATCTTCATCGAATCTACTCTCAACAGTCATATTTAAATCTATATTATTTTCATAATCTTCAAGAATGCTATATTGTGTATTCAGCCATTGTTGTCCACTGGTAGGTGAAAGCCGTGTTGCAGTGAGTTGTGATAAGCAACTCTGATTATTTATTTGTCCTGGGGTAATTTGTTCATAACTATCCGATACATAAGTAGCTGTAGGTCTAGCAGGTTGTGAAGGACTATAATCCTCTATGTAATGCGCCATTGTTAATATATTACATCAGTGAGATATTTATTGTTTGTATAAGAATTAAGTATATATGTATGTATATATACACACACAATGGTGAATAAGAGTTCACAAAATCTATTGTTTGCGCTTATTCTATTAATTACGCTTTAATTAATTAACTTTTTCAATCACAAAATACTCCATCATATGCAGAATTCATTAATGAAACCACTGATATAAATTCCATCATTATATTCCATATAGAACACTGTATATATCCATATATTTTGGAGCACAAAAAACACGTCTTCACAGTTTGACCAGGTTACATTAGACGATATTAACAATTATTAAGATTTGAGCATTTTTGTGTCGACACCGGTTGCTGTAAGCCAATCAGAACAATGCATTTGAGGTCACATGATGAAAAAAATGACGTCATACAGTCAAAATAGGGGTGTGGGTATGGAATCGTCTACGGCGTGTATTATACGGTTACCTGTTTGTAATACAAGAAAATATCATTATTAATGTATGAACTATTACCAGTTTCAAGAAAGTTGCAAAATAATACCAGAAAATATGCACAGCTAATTATAAAATGTGTTTTTCTTTAAAAAAACTCCCATTTGTTAAAAAAAAGCAAACCTATCTTCCCTTCTAACGGGCGAATCTATTTATACGGGAGAAGATTATCTGTATCCAATCAGCCGAGAGGCGTAACCGGTATCCACTGAGACAGGTTTAAGTCACGCCCCTCATAAACATCGCTGTTAGCTTAACGTCCAAGATTGGGAACGCCCTACTGATTCATAGTCCCTATTTGTTTTACATATCGTTACCAGAGCGCGCTTATTCCTGGAATTCTAAAAGTAGACTCAATGGTTTTACATATTACCAGGGCACGTTTACACTTGTCTTCTATAAATATACCTGGAACGGTTTGGAACTTTGGATACGCTGTGAATACACGGCTAAACAACGATTTCAAGCATGTTTGGAAATGCTAATACTTGTGGAATGAGCGCAGTCGTTTAATAGCCTAACAATTCGCGAGGCGGGCGCTCCCTCGAGCGCTCGCATTGTTGAACACACCTCTGTGTAAATACCATATCATTCTCGTTCCCAGAGCCTATTAAGAATTTCGATACTAGAATCGATACGATCGAGAATCTTGATAACCTTGGGGTACGAAAATGATACAAAATAAGCTATGTTCAGATTTGGAGCATGTATAAAAAATAAACTTGTTGCTTTAAAAAATATGTTTATAAATGTTCATGTTTTTTTTCTTTTATTTCATTGAACCTGTGTACATGTATTATAATCTAACTAATGTATGAAATGGCTGATTGTTGATTTAATGATTTCTGAGAATGATATGGATTTAACTTTTTTCATAATTAACTATTTATCTTCAATAAGCATGTTTTTTGTTCGAGCGAAAATAAAAAATGATGCCAGAAAATGTACGGGCAAAGTTTTTGGAATACTAACCTTAATGTTTTTTACTTTCAGGATTGCATGGTTTATATCCTTGTCCACCAAATGTAAACAGTAAGTTTTGTTAACTATTTAATTGAACATAAACTAGATATATAGGTTATAAACCTACATGTTGCAAGATTTTATTATCCTTTATTTACAAAGAAAATTGACAGTAACATTAGGGATTTTGAAAAATAGAAACAACACATTGTTTGCCGTTTTTTATTTTTATAAATGCTTATTGTGCCTTACCTCCACAGGTCAAAATTTATGACACAGTATAATATGCGCATAAAGATCATATATATTATTAATTATAAAGATTTTTGACGGTGTTTATGGGTCCTTCTACACCGAGAGCACATATACACCGAGGCGTCAGCCGAGGAGTTATATGTAGCTTCGAGGGGTAGAAGGACCCATATACACCGTCAGAAATCTTTATTACGATTTTATGATACTTCAAATCCCTTTAAAATCGGTCGGGAGCTCTAAAATGTACAAATAAACAAATGCAGTGTTTTAGTTCAATTTCCCCGCTGCGCACCCCAATTGCTTTTAAGTACTTTGATCATGACGTCATACTGGCGATCATGGTATGATGTGTGATTTACTTTTCGACAATTGAAGTTTTAAGCTTTTGATTTCGTGGATTTAAGGATCAGAAGTACAGGGATATATTTAAAAAGAACAAAAATGCACATGACCGAAAGGAATATATGGACTTTATTATGTAAACACTCGCTGACGGGATAAATTGTTAGTGCACGATGGAAATGGTTTTCCGAAAATAGAGCAAAGAAAATCTACGTGGATTCGTATTTGAGAAAGATCTTTGACAGCCAGTTTCATTATTTATTCTTATTGCATAGCTTGACTTGCTTCAATGAATGAAACGCAAGTCAAATTTTGTATTAACTTTGTAATGACTGGAAAATTCGTCGTATTGAACACAGTCACAATCCATTGCCTTGGGATGTTTGAGTTGTAAGGCGTCAAATTTTGGGGCTTTGTTTACATTTTGTTTAGTTATAGATTTGTTATTCATGTTGAAAACACGCTGTATAATGTTATTTTATAAAGAACAGGACATCGATTTGTCTTATTTGCTCATAAATGTTAAAATTACAAAGAAAAACATTTTCGAATCGATGAACAAAATGGCGGACATTTGACAAGAATTTATGTTGCATTATTATAAGAGGCTAACCGAGGGGACACGGTGTATATGAACTCACACACGGTGTATATGGATTTTTTTGCATACCCGATCAGCCAATTAAAAGCCGTCAATTTGTTTTGAAGTATTTTAAGTACTCGTATAAATAATCAAAATACGATTATCAATTTATCAGTCAAATATATCATTTTTGTTCAGCTCAAATCAAATTAATCATTTGTCAGACTTTCTTTAAAGGAATTGAAGATTAAACAAATACCATATTAATAGTTTCATTTAGAAAATAATGTTTTACAATGCAACTCGGAATTCGTAGTTTCAATTTGTATGAAATACTAACATTATAACTATATCTAGGAGCAAAGGTACTTTTCTATGGTTTCAGTCATCCACATATGTACTGATGACAAGATGGACGCTGCTTCTCATAGTATATACGTGAGCACAAGATATGCACCAATACAACAAGCTATTGAATGCACCTGTACTATCATAGGAGTGTCGGACAACTATACATTAATGGTACAGGGTGCCAGTGTATACCATGATAACAATACCGATTTTTCGTTTGCATTTGATGATGTGTCAATTAAGAATAACACAATTTTTTTTACCCAACTACAGTGAAATTAACAGGAGAAACAATTCTCAAGTATTTATTACCAAATGATGATACAGTTCAAGTGTGTTTATATATAGCAGGTTCGTATGTTAATTTATAGTAAGTGATTATTTGATTAACACAGAATGAACGAGGTTATCAACATTTAATATTTCAAGATATGTTTCATTGGTTATAAAAAATACACGCCACAAAAACCTATCTTATGTAAACCGAATAAATGTATTGTAATCACAAAATGTTAAATTGATATTGTACCAATTTGGATTTAATTTCAAGGAGCAGTTTGCTTCGTTGTTTTTTAATAGCTTCAATAGGTAAAACTAACTGAAATTCTTATAGACGGAGACAAGCTAAAATACTTTACAAATCTTTTTAACTCTCTTTTGACTAAGGTATGTGATGATTTGCACATCAGTGCAGTGCAGTAAAGAGTTCATATATCTTTATTGCAGAGCATACAACACTTTGGTAAAATTGAACACACCCGTGGTACTACCTTTATATTACCTTGTCGGAGGCATTTAGTATACATTTTATCATGTGGTATAACCTAACGTCGAGTTCACAGAATAGTTTGCTGACACATTACGTAAGCAGTGTTCCATTGAATTGATATAAAGGATTTGGGGTCAGTTAATATAGTCCGAGAGCTCGCAGGGTTTTAGGTTTGATGAGTGATTCTAATGTAGTTTTGTCTGAGGAATTTGAAAATTCATTTCTTAAAACTGGCGAGGTAGGCGTTTTCACATAATCTGAGCTTAAACATGTACGTTACCAAAAACACAAAAATGCACCCTAAACTTCGTGCATACTTTTTCTGCTGTTTTTACATCAAATCACATTTTTGACTAAAGATATTTTATTTAGAATGCATTTACAACATATTTGCACAAATCATATGAAATTTGGTGCTTATACCGATGATATATCAGCTTTCATTTACGTTACAGTGCAAAATGTATTAAATTGGTCTTGAACCTTTTTTATAAGTGCTTACTCTTATGACAAAGTTAACTAATAACCATGTTTTTGAATACATGATATCAATGTGAACATTTTCCAATGATTTTTGCATCTATTATTCAAGTTGTCTTAAAGTTATAGCATGTTAACTACCGTAACCGAATTTTATCATTTTCATGTTATGTCACATACGTTTTGCTCTATTGATAAAATTGTTCTCAAACGAATCATTTTTACTACCAAAATCAAAAATGCATGTAATAAGTGCGATTTTGTTTCAGTCTATCCAAAATGTACGCCGCAATTTACGTTGCAGTATTTTTGTTAACAAGTTTGTGTCAGAACAATTAAAAAAGTGTTTGTGATTATGCAAACCGATAGAAATCAGCTAAGAGAATGTATCACGTACAAACGATCATTTTGCAATGCTTTCAGACGAAATGTTGGTATGTTTTAAAAGAAAATCAGGCTAAATACCGTAACCAAAGTACAAACAAATTACCATTTTTCAAAAAGGCTTTTACAATGATGGCTCGTTCATAAAAACTATTCATATGATATTTGAGATTTATTAATAGAACATTCAAGTTCCTAAAGTATAACTCTTACTTACTTACTTAATAGACATCATTTAGAATGTGAAATATACGTATCAGTAACATATTGTATTAATAATAGCACAATTTAAGTATTGAAGAGAAATTGTCATAAAAGTATTTATTGCCAAATCAAATGGTTTATTTTGATGGTCGTTGTGTTCATTTCTGGACATACAAGTGTGTATACTACTTAACAAGTACAGTTTATATGAAAATTGACGCATTTAAGACCGTTCAGGAAAAGAGATGTAGAATTAAAATCTAAATGATAAATGTATAGGTGTAAAGCGTGTATTTTCAATCAAATTATATGCATACATGCATTAAAGTCCTCTAAATATATCATACTCTTCTATATGACATACTGTGCAGTCGATCCATTTCTGTTGTTGTCCTTCGTAATTGGGTGAGTTGCATTATTAATGGTTTGCAATATACGTAACAATATAAATGACATTCGAGAGCATAATCTAAAATTGAAAGCAAAAGCGACAACATTCCGAAATCACTCGTTCGGATATGATTTTACCACTTTAATCAAGTTCGTAATGATTCTTGATTAGTTTTTTTTAAATATTTTTAAAATATACATTAATAACAGACATCCCTGGAACACCAATGGATTAAAATAAAACCATAATATAGAGATTGTAATACGCAATTAAGAGTTCGTACTAAATAGATAACTTTATTGATCATTTAAACGATTCGATACTACACGAAGGACAAATAAAGCTTATGTTAAACTCAGTATATATGCATTGACGAAACATATAATCTTAGACCTTTTGTTGATTGTCATTTTTTCTCCTTTGACCAATCTTCTATTTGTTGCTGTAGCGTATATTTTACATTATAAATGATGTCTATTATGTAAGAGTTATACTTTAGGAACTTGAATGTTCTATTAATAAATCCTAAATATCATATGAATAGTTTTTATGAACGAGCCATCATTGTAAAAGCCTTTTTGAAAAATGGTAATTTGTTTGAACTTTGGTTACGGTATTTAACCTGATTTTCTTCTAAAACACACCAACATTTCGTCTGAAAGCATTGCAAAATGTTCGTTTGTACGTGATACATTCTCTTAGCTGATTTCTATCGGTTTGCATAATCACAAACACTTTTTTAATTGTTCTGACACGAACTTGTTAACAAAAATACTGTAACGTAAATTGCGGCGTACATGTTCTATAGACTGAAACAAAATCGCACATATTACATGCATTTTTTATTTTGGTAGTAAAAATGATTCGTTTGAGATCAATTTTATCAACAGAGCAAAACGTATGTGACATAAAATGAAAATGATAAAATTCGGTTACAGTAGTTAACATGCTATAACTTTAAGACAACTTGAATAATAGATGCAAAAATCATTGGAAAATGTTCACATTGATATTATGTATTCAAAAACATAGTTATTAGTTAACTTTGTCATAAGAGTAAGCACTTATAAAAAAGGTTCAAGGCCAATTTAATACATTTTGCACTGTAACGTAAATGAAAGCTGATATATCATCGGTATAAGCACCAAATTTCATATGATTTGTGCAGATATGTTGTAAATGCATTTTAAATAAAATATCTTTAGTCAAAAATGGGATTTTATGTAAAAAACAGCAGAAAAAGTATGCACGAAGTTTAGGGTGCATTTTTGTGTTTTTGGTAATGTACATCTTTAAGCACAGATTATGTGAAAACGCCTACCTCGCCAGTTTTAAGAAATGAATTTTCAAATTCCTCAGACAAAACTACATTAGAATCACTCATCAAACCTTTTGGGCGCGATACCGCACCTAAAACCCTGCGAGCTCTCGGACTAATACACCAAAATTGACAAAACCTGCTAAAAAAGCCACTAATATTTGTTATAACTTTTGCTAATGTATTTAACAGCTAGGACTGATCAGGACATTTTTTTATGTAGAATGCAGGACGCGGAAGCATGAAATTAAATATTTTACGAACATGACTACTTCTTCGACAACAACAACATCAAAAACAGAGACAACTTTAGTGGTACATACATCCAAATATGACAATTCTGTCAAGACAGAACCAACAACATCACCAACATCAACTGAGAATTTTAGATCAGCAGAAAGTACCGTAATGATCACAAAGTCACCAACAAACAGCAACACTAATGTAGACAGTAAAATATTGATTGGTAATTACATTTATACATATGTATTTGTAGTCAAGAAATAGAAATTATTTAACAAATTACACATGGTATTGTGGGCCTTGCAATATCCCAGTTTACGGACTGGTTGGTAAGACTGAGAAAGATATATGGCCCGAAGCGAATCCTTTCACCACTCTTGTTGTTGTCAATTTACTATAATGTGTTTTCAAATAATAATTTTATTCTTCAGTATGTCAAATATCTCAAACCCCAGTCTGAGTTTTATTTTCATGCTTGCTCTTAACATGCTCTTCATTGACTTCGTAATTTCGTCTGTTTCTGTTGCCGTGTAATAAGCACATCGTTACAATTGCGTTAAATAAGACTGGATGACGTCATAAACGGCCCATATCAAGATAATAATTGATTCATGGTTTGTATGTAAAATAGAAAACATACTCTGATTATTATTTAAGTCCACATGTACATTTTAGTGAAGTCATTATTTTTAAAATGCCACTGTTTTAAGTTGTACGTTTTAATACTTTTAGCGGCTATTGTTGGAGCTATTTCTGGTATTAGTCTCACTATTGTAGTTGTGGTTACAATAATTTATTGTAGAAGGTAAGTTAGTTTGTCTTTTTATCAATATTTAACAAAAAAACTAAACGTGATCGTTCTTTAAGATAAACAAACTTATAAAATGAAAACAAATAAACACATTTGAAATTCAATAGAATACTCTAAAATTTAGATCTAGTAAAGTAAACAATAGTTGTTATAGAATAATACTATCCTTGCCATTAATAAGGAAAGTGTTATGATTGTAATATTTTCAATTTATACTTTAACATATTCATAACTATGTGTATGTTATGTTCTTCAAATATGGGAGAATGAACGAATCATGTATTGTTAGTTTTATATTTAAATAAAACTCTCACGTGACCATATTCATTAATTCATCATAAAATATGCAAATGATTGAATTTTGAATATATTTAATTTAAGTGATGTAGAACATTTGTTGTTTTGATAGACGGTCATCATGTATTGATATCTGACACCAAAAGAAGTATCAATATGTCATTACGTTATATTAGAAGAATAGGCAGTTCAAATGACTGTAAAACATGATTTTGGGACAAAATTGATATAAATGGGATACTATTCAAGTTAAAATGGACAGCTTCCATACAAATTGGAATTGTACATATTATTTAAATGGTTTCAAACAACAAGTGTCAATGAATTTCATTAATTAAATGTGAACGCCTTCTTTCTGTCAAAACATTCTGTTTAATCATTAAAATGATTTCATTCTTGTAAAAGGACAGATCCATATAGTTCGAGATAGAATGGGTACAACGATAGAAGGAGCTAGGCAGATTGAGAGAATAGAATTTTTTTTTTTTAGGCTAAAAGTATGTTTTAATAGTTGGAGTTTTCATTTTAATTTATAAGTTATACAATCACATATTTTTGTGTTTTATTGCTATTAACCTATTACGGTTAAACATTATAATAAAATACAACATGTTTTCAGAAAGCTAAAGGCTATGTCAAATAAAGGATGCCAACCAACCTGTTGTTCTACAACCTATCACGGAGGCAACTCTGGCATACAGCTTAATCAAGCTTATGAATCTTTAAATGATGTCCAGCCAAATCAAACACCCTATGACAATCTCGTGGTATCTCAGGGTATAATAAATGACAATACAATACCCTGGCTTAACCAAGAAATTGGTGATGTAAAATTATTTTTAAAACAATTTAAACAAAGATTAATTGATTGTAAATTACAAAACTGGATGGAAGGCATTCAAAGTTCTCCGAGATGTGATACTTATAAGCATTTTAAATCTATGTTAAATCCAGAAAAATATTTGTCTATTGATATGCCATTTTATATAAGATCATCATTAGCACGTTTTAGATGTTCCAGTCATGAATTATTGATAGAAACCGGACGACATTTAGGTATACCACGACAAGAGAGAATTTGTCATTATTGTTTTATTAATGAAAATATTTCTTTAATAGAAGATGAGTATCATGTATTTTTTATTTGTAATAGGTTTGATTTATACAGGAGACAATATATATCTAACTGGTATACTAATAATTTTACATTTATTAATTTTTGCAACTTAATGAAAACTGAAGATAGTGAAAAAATTAAAAATATTGCTTTATTCGTTCATAAAATATTGAAATCTATTGATTCGTAATGAATTTTATCATGTACATGTATTATGTTTGTTCTGATTACTTTGTTAATGACACAACTAATCATTGATAAAATTGATGTATTTTATATTATGTATTTTGGGCCGGAGGCCTTTATTTACAAATAAACATATTGTATTGTATTGTACATCCCCGACTTTAAACTATGAAAATATGAGAGTAGACATTACATGCCAACAAGACAATTCTGAGTCATACTATAACCTTCCTAGACATCAAGCCGCTCATAATAAAGTTTCTGAAAAAGTTGTATCAGTTGACAAAGAAACTGTAACATATGAAAAAACGAAGGTTAACGCTACAGGTCATGAAGAAAACAATGATAAATAGAGGAAACAATGGCACTGTTCAATATATAACTTTACTATGTCTAAATGAGTCGGTTGATGTTGTAAATCAATAGTTATTTTGATCGATACAGACGACACCTTTGGGCAAACGTCGATTAAGTTGCCGGTAACACGACACGACACGACAAGACCATTCAATAAATAACTTTACTATGTCATAAAGAGACGTTTGGTGTTGTAAATGAATAGTTATTTTGACTGATACAGGCAACACTTTCGATCAAACGTTACTTAAGTTGCCGGTAAATAGACGGAAAATAAGAACTAAATGTGTACAAAGAAAAAGAAACCATTTATATTGAACTTATCGTGGGATGTTTCAAGTATTGAAATAGATAAAGACAAACACAATATTAGAGCATGAATATTACTACTTGTATAACTTCGGCAGTGTTCATGTATTCTGTATCTTGTTTCTTCTAATTTTATTGTACATAATATTTATACATGAACATAAATACATTTATTTGATATTGGCTATTTAACTATCACTAGTTTGACCGATCAAGCCACCAATGTGACATTTCTGATAAAATATTAAACGATGAGCATCACTCAAAACAATGTTTTGATGTTTTTATTTAGGTAAGACTACAGTATATTTATACAAAGAATCGAATAGTGGCTAAACTATTACAAAAATAGTATTAAACTAAATGTTTCCCTGACAAGAACAGTTATGTTTGACGAAGGTTAGAGTATTTATTAAGAAACTACCATTTGAGCCTAAAAAATAAAACTGTTATCAGATCTTAATACTGAGTAAGTTTAATTAATGTCTTTTTAAACTTGTGTCTCGTATAAGTTTTAGACGTCAACAAAACTAAATTGAATATTGTTCTACGTAGCATCGCCAAAATGCAGTGATCTTTACTTCTGTCAATGTATCTGCAGATGCTTTTATTGCTTTAATTATAAAAAGTGTCACATAATTTCAAAACTAACTGTTAAAACGAGGCTTACATTAGGATTACTAGAACATTACCTTCTTAGTTTAAGCAGTTAATTTATTATACAAGTTAACCAAGAAGATTTTCGAACAGCATGTGCAGCCGTCTTAGACTGCTACAGACATTAGCTGCATTCATAAAGTTAAACAAAAATTAATCATACAAAAGGAGTTACAATTCAATGGACGTTTTTATTCAGTATTGCTCAGCTTTAAACACGGCCATCTTTTTTAAAAATTGTGTTTGTCTTTAGCCTAACATTTCTAATGAGTAAAGAACAACAGTCCAAAACAAAGACCTTCCAAACAATCAAAAAGAAAAGAGGAAGATGATCCTAGATCTATAAACTCGTGTAATAAAGTAACAACAAAAACGCATAGGCTCATGTGTGTGAGCTATGGAACGAGCAGGGGGCATAATAATTACAACTGGGGGCAAAATAGAATCTAGGGTGCACAAGCCAGTGATATTTTAAACCAAGCACTTGCCCAAACAGACTCATGTTATAACAAACAACTAGTGAAAAAAACTTAGTTGTGTGTCTAAAATCCACTAAAAAATAAAACAAAATATTAATATCGTGTCTTAAGTAAAATGCAAGAACTATTAATGTATGTAATACACCAATCTAAAAGTTCTATGATTCACAATACAGTGATATCTTAAACGTTTTGTTTCGAATGGGAAATAACTCATATCGACCTTCAATGTAAAGCTTTGTGGTGTTATTTCCCTTTGTAATACGATAAGACGGGGAATTACCTCGTAAACCCACTAAATCGAAAACGAAAGTAGCGTTCAATGACAAACGAATAAAATGGCTACCAAAGGGCGTTTCATGTCAGAGGAATATTTTGACTTTATATGTACCAATTGTGACAGCTATGGAAAGATTGTTAAAGCTGTTAGTGGGGTCGATAACTGCAACAATCTTTCACTTGGTGATACAAGCACCAAATTTGGCACAGATGGCCGGCATGGTCTACCATTCACAAAAAGCACGATTTCCACTTCGAAATTCAAGATGGCCGCCGCATCTGCGCATGCGCCTGGGAGTCCGTATCCCAAAGCGACTCAACTTCTTTTTACCGCTTTAGATGTCTTATAGGATGATACATTATAGTGTTTTGCTCACTAAAAATGTTAAACATGTTAAGACATTAATTTACACCATGCGATATACTTCCAAGATCAAGGTCAAGATCGTGGTAAAGGTAACATACATGAGAAAGTTGTTTCAAACTTTTTGAATCATTTGAATAATCATGTGGGATTGGAGATGCAATTATAAATAAATGTAGTTATTATTCAAATTAACTTGATGGAATCATTTACAAATCTGTAAGCGAAATTGACATTTGCCGTGACCTTGACCCAAGGAGAAAGTTAATAGACCTACCCCGTAAATACTAATTAAATAATCAAAACAATTAGTTTATCAGAGACTATTATTTGACAATGAAATATGAAATCATATATTGGACTGCCTTCATTAATAGTTTACTACATGTATATATAATATATTTATGCTAAATATTGTCCACATGTTGTGTAGGTCAAAGGTCAATGTCAAATGAGAAGGTATATGTATAAAGTGATTTTATCAGAAATTTAACACCATTTTAAGAAAATGAAGCAATGATTCTCACAATCCTTGATAAAACCAAACGTTTCAACAATAATGCGTGATGCACACATGTCTAGAAGTCAACAATTTAAGGTCAAGGTCGTATAGATAGTTCAAATATTGTTGTGATAATTATATGAATGCAAGCATTAGATGGTTAGTCGGTATGATGATTGCATTATTCGCACATGCAAGCACATAAACGAGTTAAAACTGACTCGATTGCATTTGCATTGCTCATGCCATTCCCTATTGTCACCACATTTGGTTAACTGATGACAGCTTTTGGCAATCGGCGAAAGATTGACCAATAACTCTTGCCATTTGCTACTGTTTTACCAGAGACAGCCGACTGGATTTTGATCTTGATAACCATCAATGGACCCAAAATACACGCTGCGTGGAAGACATAACTTTTGACATGTTCATTGAAAGAGGCCCGTGTATGTGGAATTGCATTTTAAGATATTTGCTCTTGGACAGAAAAGTCAAGTCTAGCGTCGCAACATTGTCTATAAGACTGTTATGACAGATTTCTAGTGTTTTGAAATCGTGTCTGCTGAATATTGGCCTAGCTTTTTCTAAGACCTACTTTAAATGACTACTAGTAAAATCGTAAAAGAACAACATTCTATTAGATTTTTCTGAGCCGTCATTTTGTGTATTTGTAACTTCCTAATTGACTAACCTAGACCAAACTCAATCCAAGGTTTTTAAAATCTGCACCTTTTAAGTTATACAAAACCTTTTAAGTTATACAAACACGTTGATTTCAACAACATCAGTCACACATTTTTTATTATAAAAATTTTTTCCTGTTGCTTTATAGTATAAAGTCGCTTGAATATGATTCTTCGTGATTACAAGGATTCATTTAATTGTAAAAACTAATGGATAAATTTGATAGTGCAATCCCTAATTCTGTCGCAACAGCAACATTACAAAAACACATGGTAAGTATTTTGTGGGATCAGAACCCAATGTAGTTCGGTCTTGTTGTCACTTCCACGTACAATTTTCTGCCAATTTGGTTGTAACTTTGTTTTGATTGCTGCTCTAATTGTCTCTAATTGACCCTCGTAAACATCGAAACTAATTACATGTGTACGTCCTGTTATATTTCAAGGCATACGCATGCACCTATGGAATTAAAAGCATATTATCCAAAGGCCCTTAATGAAACTTTGCACTGTTGCATTACTAAGATTCATTAATAGAAGCTCAATCGACTAAAAAAGATGGATTAAACCTAAAAACAATCTGAATTGTCCTATGAAAGGGTGATACTTGGAGTATATAAATAAATATAGAATATTCATTTGAGCTACTAACAATCGGCGGGGGAGACTTAAACTTTGTATGTGTCCGATAAAGACAGCAGCACTTGTCCAAATCGGTTGTTATAGCAATACATAATGGATTTTTGTAGACATTTCCTGCTTTACAGTTAATATTTTTACGACCTTACTGTAAATAACATTGGAATATGGGATACAACTATCAGTAAATACTTTTAAAAATCTTGGCCACACATTTACAGAAGAAGGAAATCAGTTTGATACTGACAGAAATGGAGATGTAGCTACTGAGACATGTAATACTTAATAAATTTGTTATGAAAGCAGTTTTTGGATTCAAACCGTAGTCAAGGATGATAACGAATGAATTTCTGATTTGTACTAATTGATACGAACGCCGCTGAATTTAATTATAATTGTCCGGAATCATCATTCCTAAATGTGTGTCAATGGAAAGAGTACCCTACATCTAACCCAATGACTCATTCAGTATTACCGGTATTTAAATTCCGTGTGAGCTGTACATCGTTGTGATAACTTAAGCCGTGTTACCATTGGCTCCTCCACGTTGAATAACGATAGTCATATAATATTAAGAGGGGTTTATAGCATTTGACACTCTAGTCTTTAGTAAAATGTACAGAAAACTGTTTGATTTCAACAGCACACAAACAAAGAAAAATATCATGTGCCAATACAGCAGTAAGCACACTTCCAACTGGCACTGATATACATGCTGAGTATCACAGCACAGGCGGTCGTATATGTATTGTTTTCGATCCGGTACCGTGCAGGATGCCAAGGTTTTACTGTAGTGATGTCACCAGATGCACTGTTTATACTTTGAGATATATTCTAATAAATGAGATATGTTCTGAATCGATTAACTGCAATAAATTACATCCGAGAATAAGCGTTAGTGTATAAAATTATTTGGCGTCTCGTAATGGCCGCCATTTTGAATTGACAGCCATTAAATGGATTTTGTATTTAAGAATTTAACAGAATTGTTTATTTGTCATAAAATATTGAAATTATATTGAAAAATACGTAAATAAAAATAATTAAAAAAGCTATTTTATATGAACAGGACAAAAATCTCCATCATCGGCGGCCATCTTGAAAAAAATGGCGGCCATCTTGAATTTGGAGGTGGAAATCGTGCTTTTTATAAACTACACACTATGAACAACGACTGTACCAAATTTGGTGCTTGTATCACAAAGTGAAAGATTGTCGTATAAAATGACACTTATCGACCCCACTATGTACGTTATTGTGTTGAGTGTTGTGGTTATTGTTGCCAAACATGTGCGGATATACACACAACAATCCTGGTGTTAAAGGATCACAACCTACTGGACACAAGCCATGGAAACCAAGCAAGTAATCAACCAACAAGGTTACCAGAGTTTCCTACTGAGCGATGTGACAAACATAAAGGGAAAGTTGTAGACATGTACTGCGAGGAGCATAATGAAGTTGGATGTTATATTTGCATATCTGCACATTATAAGTAAGTAGCTAAATTTTATTGTTTATCCTGAGTTATCATTAATAGTTGCTAAGTAAATTGTGTATATATGTGCTTCATTTACTTGAAGGTCTTTGTGTTTAAACGATCGTTGTGACGTTCACATTAATGTACGCTTCACTTCTAAATTGTCTTTGAAACTTCTGATTTATTTATAAAATTTATATTATCTTTAAACAAAATCCTTTATACCTTGTGTTGTACATATTAAAGTAGGAACGGGTTTAAAAGCTTCAAACGTTTATGTTTAAATTTATCTAAGTGTATTCAAGTGTCGTATAATGTATAACTAGCGATAACATGCTGTTTGTTATCTACCTTATTATAGAACAATGTGGGTTTTAAAACCGTCAGGAGATTAATATGTTGTTTTTTTTGTATTATATATCTGCATTTTTAAATGATGGTGTAAGAGCCAAATCAACAAAGTTGGTTAAAGTAATGACAATTAAGTCACTCAGTTCGATAGCCGAGCAAATTATTGCCAATATTATGTTTCTTTTTACGCTTTAAAAATTCATTACAAAAGAAGTGTACCCATGCTGGCATGTATTATTTAAAAACACCAACAAAAAATTGGTATGATCAATTTGCAAAAACATTGAAAATTGCTAATTAATAAAACAGACTTTTTTATTATATTTATATTTGTAGGTCTTGTCCTGAGAAAAGTATATATTCTGTACCAGACCTAATTGACAATTTATTTAAGCTCGGAGACTGCAAAGAGATACAGAGTCGTCTTACAGAAATGATGGTTTCATTAGGAGATCTTGGAAAATCTAAGAATGATAAACTTCAAGCTTTAAAAGGCTCGAAAACAGAAGAAATAAAGAAGGTCATGAACTTCCAGAAAGCTCTTGAGGCCGTGATAAGAAAAGCTGGTGAAGCTTCGAGAAATGAAATTGAAAAAAAATACCACAAATTAGAGAAAGTTATTCTTGAAGAGATGAAGGATGTTGAGGGTACTGTGGATAGCCTTAAAGAGTCTGATGATAAATTGAAAAAGGCAGAGAGTAACAGAGCGCAACGGTTTGTTTGTAGCAAGATAGCTGAAAAGAGGATGAAGGAAGCAGACAAGCATATATCCAAACAAACAAGAAGAACCAATGGAGGACTTGTATTCACACCAAATCAGGCATTGATGAAATATCTTAGTGGTAAAAATGGTATTGGTATGGTAGATGTTAATACAGAGAAGAAAACAGACCTGTATAAAATAACAGGAAGTAAAGATATCAACATCAAGCTGTTGGAAGATTCCAAACAATGTGGTTCTGCTGGTTGTTGTCTAACCTTTGATAATCAACTTTTAGTTACTGATTACAATAACTACAAACTGAAACTGATTGATATAAATACAATGACAGTTATAGAAAGTTGTACACTAGATAAACAACCACATGGTGTATGTTGTATCAGTGACCACGAGGCTGCTGTAGCATGTGGTGGTGCCAAGAAGATTCAATTTGTTACCTATGGTAAGAAGATGACACCTACAAGACATATCAAAACATCTCATTTTTGTTATTGTATAACTTTAAATGATGATCAGCTATTTGTAACAGATCGTGGATCTTCACTTTATATCTATGATATAAATGGTAACATGCTGAAAAATATATCACACGACACAGCTGAAAATGCTCTATTTTCTAATAGTAGACATCTTACTTTCAATAAGAGTAAAGACAAGTTGTATGTTTGTAATTTGCTGGAAGGTATTGTAAGTTTGGATGGTGCAGGAAATTATCACTCAACATTCAATGATAGAGATTTGACACAAGCAGATGGTGTATGTGTTGATGGAAGACAGAACATATTTGTTATTGGATATTTATCTCGGAATGTGGTACAGTTTAATGAGGACGGTAAGAAGATTGGTGTCGTCATAAAACAACAAGATGGATTACATCAATATCCACGTTCAGTATGTTTTCATAGTGAACTGAACAGATTGTTTGTTACTATGGAGAACAGTGATGTTGTAAAAATGTTTGAACTGAAATGATAGAATGTATTTAAAACATTTGAATTGACTGATACTAGCAATAAGTTACTATAGCTAAACTGGTAGTGTTGAAGTATATTCTGGCGATGATGGGTTTATTGTGTCGTATTACATTATACTTATGTAATCTGTATGACAATATATTATGATCTACACATGTTATTAGTATCGACAATGATAACAGTTACCAAATTATATTATTATGTTATGCATCTTTAACAAATGTATTAATTATTACAAACAGGTATAATGCTCTCTCTTGTCCTATTTAGTATATAATAATTACAGTATTTATCAAATATTAAATACAGGGATATTTAACTCAAAATATTGGCACCGTTTTACGTAGTAGACATTGAGTCTATTAATTTAATTTTAAGAACGGGTCGACATTGTTCAAGGTCAAGTTGGCAATCAATCTATATAAGGCATAGTATGGTTCCCAACCAACCGTACTATTGTTATGGTTTTGTTAGATGTAAGCATTATATTTAAGATTTAATTCCAGTGAACAATTTTAGATCAAATGGATTCGTGGTGCAAATACTTTAGATTCAGATTCTCTATTTTTGAAATCAATATCTCACTGAAGCAGACTGTCGAGTCAATTTTTTATTCTTTAACAAGTCAAACATCGATTATGTTTGATGTTTGATACTTCCTTGCGATTTTCACCAAAATTCAAATAGTTGAAATTTGCACTTGTTTAAATAAATACTACCATAAGTCCTAGACTTATCACCGCACATGATTGTAGTTTACGTAGATAATATTACATACAAAAATACGGTGAATGGTAGATGCCATTTTAAATAAGCATAGGCAATATACCAATACTATGAAACTTTACAATATAAGTTCTCAATGGCATAAAATCGCTTAGTCATATAAAGGAAAGTTGTTTCGACCGATACAGGCGACATATATGCTCTTACTTTTACATCTATTTCCAATAAATATACCGGAAAGAAACAAATCATTTATTTGAAAGGTTGACATCATTAATATTGTAGGGTGCAACCCCCCACCCACTTGACAATATCTTAGAGGAGAAAATTAGAGACTTTATGCCTTATATACAAACATTTTAACTGTTTCTTTTATGTCCAAATCTTTAAATGTCACCAACCTTGAGTAATTCAAAAGCCTGAATTTGTTAAATCCTTTGATAATCACATAATTCCATGTTTATCTTGCACCACGCTTGTCCTGAACTTAGTGTGCTAATACGTAGTATATAGGATGACGTCAGTTGGCGTGACGTAGTATGTATGCAGACTGTGGGAATATTTTAGAGTGAGAGGCTACCTTAGGGGAATGTTTGAATGAAATTTAATGTATTATAAATGTTTTGGGGTGTATATTAGGGTTGTACATGTGGGCAAAACTATATAACTGTTCAAACATTACTGTACACTGTCAGATTTTGCTAATTAACTTTGTTTTTTTTGTTTTAAGCATATATTTTAGTAAACTGTTGGGACTGTTGGAAACCCGTTAGTGGCCTCTTTCTTACAGTGTTTGATATTTTTCAAACACTGTCGGAATCTTTACTATAAAAGCGGCTGCAGACCTACATTCTGGACTCTGCACTTTGAATTTTGACAGCAACATTTCATTAGACTTCACTATTTATTTAATTATTTAGTAAGTTTATTTTGATGATAGTCTAGTATTTTCTTATTAGATCTAGTTTATTTTTACAAAATTTTGAGTGGCTTTAACTTGTTCAAGAGACTCAATAGCAAATGTCATAGCCAGATTTTTAACAATAGATTTTGAACTTAAGGTTTGCATTGAATGAGACTTCATTAATAATAAGTTTGTCTGACAGTTTAGGACTATAACCTTAGATTCATTGTCTGTACTTTGATTGACTTTATCGTGCTAGTTCTCATGTTATTTAACTGAATATTTGGTTTTAAAAGAATAAACGTAGTTAAATCTTTAACCATATTTGTAGATTTATTTAAAATAATATATTAGTTTGTTGTGTCAGAATCAAGTCTTGCTAGATCCAGTACTTAAATATTTATGCTAGTTGAGTCAGAGTCAATGCTTGCTAGAGCTGTTACTCAGAATATATAGAATCTAAGCTTGTTGGGCCAGAGTCAAGATTGGCTAGATCCAGTAATTATTGGTATATGAGCTTGTAGAGCAAGAGACAAGATGGGCTAGATCCAGCACTTAGATATAAGCTTTTAGAGCAATAGACAAGATTGGCTAGATCCAGTACTTAAAATATATAAGCTTGTAGAGCAAGAGACAAGATTAGCTAGATCCAGTACTTAGAATATATAAGCTTGTAGAGCAAGAGACAAGATTGGCTAGATTAAGTACTAAGAATAAATAAGCTTGTAGAGCAAGAGACAAGATTGGCTAGATCTGGTACTTAGAATATATAAGCTTGTAGAGCAAGAGACAAGATTGCTAGATCCAGTACTTTAGAGTATATCAGCTTGTAGAGCAAGAGACAATATTTGCTAGATCCAGTACTTAAGAATATATAAGCTTGTAGAGCAAGAGACAAGATTTGCTAGATCCGGTACTTAAGAGTTTATAAGCTTGTAGAGCAAGAGACGATATTTGCTAGATCCAGCACTTAGAGTACATGTGCTTGTAGAGCAAGAGACAATATTTGCTAGATCCAGTACTTTAGAATATATAAGCTTGTAGAGCAAGAGACAAGATTTGCTAGATCCGTTACCTAAGACTATATAAGCTTGCAGAGCAAGAGACATTATTTGCTAGATCCAGCACTTAGGGTACATGTGCTTGTAGAGCAAGAGACAAGATTTGCTAGATCCAGTACTTAAGAATATATAAGATTGTAGAGCAAGAGACAAGATTTGCTAGATCCAGTACTTAAGAATATATAAGATTGTAGAGCAAGAGACATTAAGAATTGCTAGATCCAGTACTTAAGAATATATAAGCTTGTAGGGCAAGAGACAATATTTGCTAGATCCAGTACTTAGAATATATAAGCTTGTTGAGCAAGAGACAAGATTTGCTAGATCCAGCACTTAAGAATATATAAGCTTGTTGAGCAAGAGACAAGATTAGCTAGATCCAGTACTTAGAATATATAAGCTTGTAGAGCAAATGACAAGATTTGCTAGATCCAGTACTTTAGAGTATATATGCTTTTAGAGCAAGAGACAAGATTTGCTAGGTCCAGTACTTAAGAATATATAAGCTTGTAGAGCAACAGACAAGATTTGCGAGATCTAGCACTTAATGAATATAAGCCTGTAGAGCAAGAGACAAGATTTTCTAGATCCAGTACTTAAGAGTATACATGTTTGTTGAGCAAGAGACAAGATTTGCTAGATCCAGTACTTAAGAATATGTAAGCTTGTAGAGGAAGAGACAAGATTAGCTAGATCCAGTACTTAGAATATATATGCTTGTAGAGCAAATGACAATTTTTGCTAGATCCAGTACTTTAGAATATGTAAGCTTGTAGAGCAAGAGACAAGATTTGCTAGATCTGGTACTTAAGAATATGTAAGCTTGTTGAGCAAGAGACAAGATTTTCTAGATCCAGCACTTAAGAGTATATATGCTTGTAGAGTAAGAGACAAGATTTGCTGAATCCAGTACTTAAGAATATATAAGCTTTTAGAGCAATAGACAAGTCTTGTAAGATCCAGTGCGTATAAGATATTAGCTGTCAAGTCAAAGTCAAGTCTCGATATTACATAGTATCCTTACAGCAAGAGTACATTAGAATACAACCGGCACGCAACAATATTAAACTGATTTTATGTAAACTTGTACTTTTATAATTAGAATAACCGCATCAAAATTCGTGTACATTTTTTCTTTGTTTAAGAAATAACTTACAGTTGTCTATATTTTATTGTCTAATAAAACATAGTCACGAGTTGTGATGCGCGTATGATTAAATCACGAGTGCTTTAGCACGAGTGATTTAATTAGCGCATCAAACGAGTGCCTATGTTTTATTAGACAATAAAATATAGACAACTGTAAGTTATTTCGATTCTAACATCGCAAAATACATCCTTAGAAAAGATATTTTTATAGAACTATTTTTTACTGTCAGAAACGCCATGCTGTTGAAATCCGCCCCCCAGTGCAAAGGCCGAAAATAGCCTTTATTTACACAGATCACATTGATAATTAATTCTAATTTCAAACAAATAATATTCAAATCTTAATTTTAAAGAAATGAACCCAAAACTAAATACGAATTGTCATAGTTTTATTTGTGTGTAAAACATCATTCTTTAAAATAAGCGCCGTGAAATAAACATTCGACCTTGCCCTTAGAGAGTGTCATTTTATATACACACGATGATGAAGCATTTAAGTTTGGTGTTTACGACGGAATATTGCAAATACTGCTTAAATAATTGGATGTTTACTGGATAGTAATGTGTTATCAGACATTTCGATGGAGAATTTTTTAAAAGGTTGGATATAAATTGGATTTATGAACGCGTGTCAAGCAAGGACAGATTTTCGGAAAATGATTCGAAATCAGCGCTGCTCTTGTCAGCTTGGATGATTATGAACTTGAAAGAATCCACGTAGCCGTTCCATTATATTATGCTATGCACAGTTTGGCTTTGATTAAATAGTCAATCTTTGTATTTTCGTATAATGGCTGGCATGATCGTCGGATGAAGGGCAGGATGAAATGAGACAGCGGAACCGGGAAATGCTAGAACTTAGTTAGAAAACGTCTTGAACTTGAAGTAGGTCATGTTTATGCTAGAATCGTTTTAAACTCAGTTTATACCATTTTTTGTCAAGTAATAAGGTTAGTACATGTTTTAAATTTACTGACATGTTCCAAGGTTCTGTTAAAGTCAACCCTTTAAACTCGGGCGCTATTTTCGGCTTTGCTCATTTAACGTGGGGAGTAAAATTTCAACAGCCGTCACCAGCTATATTTTATTGAATAATAAAGCATAGATGACGTCACATTGAATAAAGAGTGAAAGCGCACGTGCCTATGTTAGAATTCTTATTCTTGTTCATATTTGATATTGTAAATATTTTTTCTTTATCTCTATTCATTTATTTCATATTGATTATTAAATGATTATCTCTATAGTTGGACATACTAAGTCCCAAGTTAATACAAATTTAAGAAATAAACAAGTTGCAGCTTATGAAACAGATATACCAGTATAAATATTTTGTTTGGGACATAGTGTTTGAGAGTATTTCAATGACGTATTGTATATTTGTCAAAATGTATCTAAAAATATAATTCAATAAAGTATACTATACAACAAATGGTTTTTCTCGTTTATTTTTATGTAGTTTTTACAAACAGTTATACAATTGAGCACAGGCAATGTCCAACAAAGAAAATGGTTGCCATCCAGCAATTTTGAGTATCACTGGTTATGATGTATGTCTGCTAAACACATGCGTATCATCGAGACTTTAACACGCATAAGAAATTAATATATCAAATAGTCTTGAAAGCAATTGACTGTCTGATAAAAGTGCTTAAGGTTTCGAGATCAACCAGAAACAGATTTTTTTGCAATTATTAGTTACTTTGATAAAAAGTGCTTTGATTTAGCAAATCTCAGACAAAAGGCATCACGAAAGATCAAAATTTCCATTGCGCCATTATGCATGGGTTTATATTTTGGTGATTATATCGATGTAACAAATTCGCTTCATCACATAATTTTGGAATTAATCCTGTGGTCTCCAGACATATTGTATACTTTCTTCCAAGGAAAGTGTTTTTCCTGAATGGAGATAACTAGTGATAAAGAAGATATTGGTGCATGAAATGTTCAGTAAAGCTGGCATGTTGAATTAATTGTTATATTTATTAACATGATTATTCAGGTTACATTCTTCAATTATAAAAACAATGTAGATAAACATATAATGAAACTTATGTACACGAACATATTTACAAGTCAATTAGGAGAAAATTTCTTTGTGAATACTCTATAAAGTTTATTTAAGATATAGTATTATTAAACGAAAAATCATGAGATGCTTGAGTAAAATGTACAGGTTGTTTGGTCATACTAGAGTTTTCTACATTGAGTCTTAATCAATGTGTATAGGCCATTCCGAAGAATATCGTGCTAGGCCAAAGGTAAAAAGATATCATGATTTAGGGTTTTTTATGGTAAAAATTATCAAAGACCGAAGTTGACACGGATATATCAAAACTACAAAACTGTTGCGTGTTCAGTTACCTTGGACGTTCCAAAACGTTCCATAACGTAAGTGTCGGAACAACTCAACCCATAGACGACTCAACCCGAGACAACTCAATCTTCTACTACCGGATTGAGTTGTACCAACTTTGCGTTGAGTATTGCATAGGTTGAGTTGTCTTCGGGTTGAGTTCTCCCTTTCCCGTAACGTTAGCTAACAGTAGTGAATGAACACGGGGCTGAGCTACTGGTTAAACAAACATAATCACAAGATAAATATTTTGGAAAGATGATCGTTTATGATGGACGTGATTGCTTTGAAATGGTCCAAATTATTTTACTTTACTTTGCCAATAATTTAATGTTAGTTAACCTACTTAACGTATAGCCTTAAAGGTAAGAATCTACGCACAATGATAACTAGATAAGACAAATGAGTTATAGTGTAACTAGCATAACAAAATAAGAACTACTGATTCAGTATAAGAAATACTTATTGTTATGCTACAGGCTAAGTATACATTGTACTTTTGACAAGGTTTTACCACATTTCACAAAGTTGTTGCTGAAATATGACTTTTTATGTGTGTATAAACTATAAAATTGAATTCAACAAACGCATAATTTTATCACGTAAACAAATACTATCAGTATAATTTCATATTATAACAAACAGTTTAACGTGTTTACAAAAACAAGAGGGCCACCATGGCCCTAAATCGCACACCTGACCAAGCTTGAAAAGGATTTGAACAATCTCATTAGAGGTCCAATGGACAAATCTACATAGCAAATACCTAAATTGTATGACCTAGTTTTTGACCCAAGGTTACCCATGTTCGAACCCATCCAAGCAATTCCCTAGACAAACACCCCGAACAAGTTTGATAACAATTGAGTACAGATTGTGATAACTAAAGTGTTCAAAAGGTTTTTTCCATATTTGGGGCCGTGTGACCTAGTTTCTTACCCCAGGTGACCCAAGTTGGTACTTTGTCGAGCAATTATCTAGACAAACATTCTAACTAAGTTTGATGACAATTGAGTAAAGAATGTGACCACTAGAGTGTTCACAAGGTTTTTCCATATTTTGGCTATATGACCTAGTTTTTGACCCCAGGTGACCCATGCTCGAAGTCATTCGTGAAATTATCTAGACAAACATCCTCACCAAGTTTGATGACAATTGAACCAAAACTGCGACCACTAGAGTGTTTACAAACAAATGTGGACGGACGGACTGACGGACGGACGGACGGACGGACGGACGGACGGACGGAGGGAGGGAGGGAGGGACGACGGACAAAAGTTGATCACAATAGCTCACTCTATCACTTTGTCACAGGTGAGCTAATACGAAAACAGCGATACTGTTATATATTTATTTTATATTAACGTAAAGAATAACTTAGTGTAGAGTTATTGAAGCATAAATGATTTATTTCTAGTGTTTAAATGCAGAATTAAAAACGGAAGTTTGTATACAGATGTAACTTGATATGTGCTGTCTATTCAAGCATTATCCATTCAAATTATCAAAATGCATGTAAAATACTTGTCTAACAAGTTTCTAATGTTAAATTTTGTATACCCCTATTAAAATATGCGGAAGTACAAAATATAAAATATTTTTATAGTTGTTTCCAATGAATTAGCTTACTTTTTTAAAATATTCAGAATATGAAACTGTATATATTATATTATTACAAAGTAGTTTATATCAGAACGTTTATAATGTATATAAGGATAATCGTCAATTTGTTTATTGTTAGTAGCTGGTACATTCAAGGTAAGACTTGATAAATTTAATAATGATTTATACATTTGTATATTGCAGTACTTGATAAACATAGATTTTATTATTTAGTTTTATCATAATATAACTATAATATTGTAATGATTGCGTATTGTTAATGGTCTAATTATTGTATATTACATACTGACAAATAACACATAAATAAAGTGGTAGTGGTTTGATTAATCTATTTAAAATAATTAAACCCCATGTAAATCTATTGTTGTTGTGTTAATTTAAATATTACAAGAGTTTCAAGAGTTTATTTCACTCAAAAACATATTAAAATACAATGATTATGTTTTAGGTCAGACATGACCCATGAACATAGTTTTAATACAATATATAATAAAATGAGTTCAATGGTAGAGTCATATCATTATTGTAACAATGGTAAGTATACATTAAATATATCAACATTTAAAGTTCGAAAACATGGAGATCATTGGTATAAAACATTAATATTAAGATAATGTTTACACATTAAGACAGTGTTTACATGTACTACAATTTATCAAAATAGTGAAAACAAAGAGTTCAAAATATAGTATTCAATGACTGGTTTGATATTTAAAACATGTAGGTATATCGTGTATACATGTATCTAAATACATTATGGTGGGTTATGAATTATAGTGTAAATAATTAATGTTCTTTCATATAATCAGATCTTAATAAAAAGGCATGATATACATACATAGCTAAATTTCTAATATCATTTACATTATCACTTTCAAACAACTAAAGTGTTTTATATAAACTTGGGTTTCTACGAAAATATGGCTTATATATTTTAAGCGTAAGTTTTTGTAGAGGGTACATTCAAACATAAAATGTTGCTCGTCTTCAAGTATTCCACATTTTTGACGATTATTTAGTGGCGTAGCGGGTTGTTTCCATCTACCAGATTCAATTTCTAGTCTATGAGAAGCTACTCTTAAACGTGTCAACGCAATTCTATATTTCTTCATATTAACAATGGATATGTACGTTTTATAACTAAAATTGTTAATGTTTTTGTAAAAGATACTTCTTGATGAATTATTAATTCGTGAATTCAAATTTTGAACAAAAGTATCATTTACTCTTTGTTTGAATAAATTAATAAAAATATTAACATTTCCTACTCCTTGATTAAACCAGACTTCATGAAATCCAAGGCTGTTTAATGTATTTCTTAATAACGAAACCCAGTTCGACTTATTTGGGTATAGTTCTATGTCATTCAGCATCATTGTATAGACTACTTTTATTAATTTTCAATCATCAGTATTTAAAATATTAAACCATTGTTTTATTATGAAAATAAGTCTTAAGCTTTGATAGTTTATCCTGCCTAATTCGCCATATATAAAATCATTTTGTGTGGTTGATTAAACGCTTAAAAGAGATTTGCAGCATTTTAAATGAATACGTTCAATTTTGAGGGCGGGGTGAAAGCCCCATGCCTGGCACCTATAATTTAGTATCGGTGGGATAAGATTATCAAATAGCTCTAGTGAATGTTTTATATCCAGATGAGTGAATTTTACTAAATACTTATTTAGCTTAAAAATCGATTTTTGTGCTTGACCAGCCAACGTAGACTGTGTTTCATTAAAAGAACCTCCACTTGTAAATACTATTCCTAAATAAGTAAACTTACTTACGATTTCAAGTTCATTATAATAAAATTTTAAGGTTTTGGGTATAGAGCCCCCTTTCCTAACGATAACAATTTTAGCTTTTTTCTGTATTTACTTCAAGTTTCCATCTTTGGCAATATGAATGTAAAATGTTAAGACCGTTTTGTAAATCTTCAGACGATTCAGAAAAAATAATTATATCATCAGCGTACATTAATAAAAACAATTTCATAATATTTATATCAATACCTTTAAACCCTTTCTCATATAAAACATCTTCTAAGTCATATAATAATGGAAAACAAAAATGGACTTAAACATTCACCCTGACGGACCCCTAAAAAACAATCAAAAAATGCACCTGTTTTACATCCTAATTTAACTTTGGATTTAACAGAAGAGTACATAGATTTAATGACGTTCAATAATTTACCTCTTAGCCCCAGTTTTATAAGTTTATACCATATATTTTGGTGGACCATGTAATCAAACGCTTTAGAGAAGTCTATAAATGCACAATATAACTTTTTATTTTGATTTATAAAGTGATTAATAACGGCATTTAAAACGTATATATTATCAACTGTTCCCATTTTAGCGCGAAAACCAGCTTGCGCCTCAATATAGATGTAATAGGTATTCGCCCATGTCGATAATCGATTATTGATAATACGCGTGAAAAGTTTACTAGTAATACTCAGAAGCGAAATACCTCTAAAATCTTTTAAGCTTTTAGCATTATGCTTCTTTTGAAGGGGGATAATAATTCCTTCTCCCCAGGAGGAAGGGAAGTAACCGGTGTTTAAAATCTTGTTAAATAACGTTAATAAAAAAGACGAAAGCACATGACGACCATGAATTAAAAATTCATTGATGATACCATCTGGACCGGAACTTTTTCCGCTCGATAATTGGTTTGTAGCTCCATTTAATTCTGTCATACTGATAGAGTTATCAAGTTCCTAAAACATAATTTTAAGCTCAGAAGCTAGATATTTTTCATTTAATTCAATCACGTCCTCGTCTGCTTGGAAGAAACTATCATTAGGATTATTGATTGCTTTAAAATATTGTGAAAAATCATTTAATGAAATATTTTACAACATGTATTATTGTTTGATGAACAAGTACCCTCTTTTAAAATGTTCCAATATAACTTAGCGTTTTTTATACCCCCGCTTCGAAGAAGAGGGGGTATACTGTTTTACCCTGTCCGTGCGTCCGTCTGTCCGTCCGTCCGTTACAAAATTTCTGTCGCAGTTTTCTCAGCAACTATAACATGCAGCAGCCTAATACTTTGCATATTGCTACATCCCATAGTCCCATGTGGTGTAAAGCGATTTCATGCTCCTTGCTCATCTACTTCCTGTTTGTCGCATATTTTTATATTTTTGCGGGGGTATCACTAGTGAGCATTAGCTCACAGATTTACTTGTTACATTGGCCTTTAACAATTTATCTGTACGCAATTTAGTCTGTGAAAAATTAAAACGACGGACATTGTTTTTGTATGTAGTACGAGCAGACACTAAATTTACTCTATTATGTTCACATTTGTTTTTCCTATACATATTCAAACATTTATAATGCTGGTCACGTGCATCAAATACTGATAGTTTACTATTACTGTAAACTACGTCAGATTTGTTGTAATATTTAGCAAATAGTGGTTTACAAACAGAGTCTACCTTTTCGTTAAAAGACTGGATAGATAGCTCAATATTTTCAGGACAAGTAACGTGTTCTACGCTACGCGTAAGTTCAGACAATCCTTGAATAAAATTTGGATTATTTATACACTCTATAAAATCATCTTTTTTGTTAGAATCCCACTTGTAGAAATAATCTAAGCATTCAATATGATCCTCATCATGACTAGATAAGTTCACAGATTCATCATTTACATCATAACATGGCAATCAAACAGTGATCTGAGAGTATATTTGGTTCATGTACAATAAAATTATTAACAAAATGCAATAGTGGTTGATCAACAATATAGTTATCAATCAAACTAGAACCTGTTTTACTAACGTATGTAAAAGAACCATCATCTCCACAAACTCTCCCATTTGCAATACGCAAAGAAGATTGCCTGAGTAGGTCTAAAAGTAAATGGCCATTTGAGTTTGTTTTATGATCCTTAGTATTTCTAGGTAAATGTTCATCAGGGGCATAGTCATCAGGTAAAATATTTTGTTCTAATAGCATAGTATTATCATCTATGACATAATCATGTAAGGTGCCAACACTGGCGTTGAAATCGCCTAACAACATAAAGTAAGCATCTTGTTGTTAGGAGCTTCTAATAGATGCCATATCACTGGCTAATACATCAAAAACATTATGCTCAATAATAGCATTTCTTGTGGAATTCGAAGGTACTACATAACATAAACATATAATCGAATCTCTATCAAAAAGAAAATGTTTTCTATCAATCTTAAACCATATATGCGAATCATTTGTATAAGATATTATATTTTGCATAATATCATTTTGTATTACTAGTTCATTTTTCAAATATAATATAATTCCTCCAGAACGTCTTGTTGTATTTCTAAGCTTTTCTGTTCTATTCAGTTCAAAATGTTGAAAACCTTCAACTCGAAAATCGAAGTCAGTACAGCCCTATGTTTCTGTTAAACAAATAACGTCATTTTCACTGAATACCTTTCGTAATTCCTCTGTGTAAAGTTTATTGGAACGATTTATCGTTCCAGAGACATGACAAATCTGAAAACCATTCTGACTCATAAATATTCATATTTCCACGCCTTTCAACATAGGCAAAGAAGGATAATTTATGCATACTTTCTCATTATCATGTAACTATACGGAGCTAGGTTGTCTCCCCTACAAACGGAAATTACCGAACAACTTCGAAACGACGCAAACTGGTCAATCGTAATTATACTCATTAATTCCAGTTGTGTATACAAATACATTAATATTTCATACGAACTTTTACCCGACCTGATTATTTATTCTATACCGTTGGTTCCCGGCTCATTCGGCTTGTAAGCTATCTTAAACAAAAAGCAGGGTACTAAACTTTACAAATCGAAGACTTCCGTTTGTAAAATGCATGGTTATCGAGACTATTAAACCTCGAAAAAATTCATGTTTTGACTACATATATCTCTCTTGACAGCATGAAAAATGAATTTGCACAACATAGCATATGTATAGACTGCGAATGACGCATAATACTAATCGTGAAAACGTGTTTATGTCAAAGCAGAAGAATGACCTAGTTTCGGAAAGGTAGCGAACGATTCGCACCCAGTTATATTCGCCCGCACAATAGGGGCGGTTCATCTCCATTTATTTAACCAGTTATTGTGACTATAAGGTTATAAATCCATTCCTTTTTGCACTGTACATACACTTTATCATTAAAAAGCACCCAAAATGTGGACAACAGACTTTCATAAGTGATTAATAAACGGCATGTCACACTTTCTTCTTCGACAATTAACCGCTTCCATTGGGGTCCGGTACAACTCAACCCGTGGACAACTCATGCCGAAATTTGGGACAACTCAACTCGTAGACAACTCAACCCATTATCAAATCGACCCGTAAAATATACTATGATAGTTTGATATATAACCTATTTGGTTATTTATCAAAAAAATATGTATTAACAATAAAAAGTAAAATTGAATATATTTCTACCAAGAATTGAAGATACTTTTGGATAAAGTACAGTTATGATATTTAGAGATTGCATAAGTATTGTGCCAATTGTATTCTATGTATTGTATACAAAAATGTAGTACTCATGTACTGTAAGACTCAGCACATGTTTAACCGATTATTGAACATTATTATGAAATTAAACTTCAAATTGACTGAAAAAATGTGTGATGTGAGATAAACAAAATAGAATTGAACGTATTAATTGTTATGATTTAAAAGCGCGAAGTTGGTAGACAAACTGTTATGTTGAATTAATTAGAAAGTGATTATTGATACATTGTAATTGTAAATGCAATTAATCATACTTGTATTAGTTATATCGAACCGTCAAAATTTACTTCTTGAAGATATAATTATGATTGAAGTGTGCCGAAACCATTCGGCTTAACAAGATTAAAGAATTGTTCCGGTCCCTTCCATTGTAACATCAAAGGGACAAAATGTTGTTTCACGCCTCCAAATCTATGCGTAATATGAAGGACTTATTACTTTCCAGTAATATGCGCAATTTCATGAAACAAAATGGACTACCTAAAATATATACACCATTGGCGATACCACTGATTCTAAAGAAAGCAATTTTTGGAAAATTTTGTTTCATAATATATTGTTAATTTTTCACATAAATTGATGGTATCTATCACTAAATCTTGGTGTAAAAGTGACCAAAAAGGACAAAAAAAAAATCGCCAAAATATTTTTTTCCATATATTAAGGCTCAAACACCACCGGAGAATCTGTGTCAGATAAAATTGCCTTCCCGGCATCAAAATGACATGTGCTGGGGATACTGTTAATAACTACGTGTTGTACTAGGTTATAAATCTTTAAAATGGTCCACTTAGCAGATAACATTCTTACCTTAAGCCACAGACAGTTTTGTTCGCACCTTCAAACGAATGCCTCAAATGAAAGACTAATGGCTTACAAAAAATATGCGCTATTTCATGAATCAAAATAGACTACCTAAATATATGCAGCATTTCAGCCGACACCACTGATTATCAGAGACTGGGACTTTTTCACACAAGTTGATGTCAACCATCGAAATATCCTTATTTTCCTCTCTTACTAAGCCGCACAGAGTAGGCTCCCCTTGTAATCAGTTTTTGTGATCAAAACACGGTGTATTCATTACTATTTTCACTGTTTTATAAATAGGAAAAACACTGTCAATGGCATACATACACTTAATAATTACAAAGCACCTTAAATGTGGACACCATACACTTTTAAGTGATAAATATGGGTAATATGTGTAAACAGATTAAAGATCTTAAATCGACTTAAATATGACGAATGGAATGAATGCGAAAATAATATCATTTGAATAATGCAAATGTCACGCTCCCTCATTCATGTCTTAATCTGTTAGTCGCTTCCATTTTGATATATATAAATTGATACAAATAATTTCGTGCTAGACTTTCGGCAAATCGTTGGCTTTAATTCCCCAAAAACCTATATCATCCATGTAAGTATTTGCTAGAAGTTCAACATTACTCAGCAGCATCGAGATAAAAGTTTGCAGAGAATCTACCTCAAAGTTCTACAGAAGAGCAAACTAGTCAATGCACATCTTAAGAAAAGACAATTACTGAATTTTAAGTGTATATACTTTTGTTGTATAGTTTACTTGCAATACCTTTGAATTTGCAAGATTTTTGATAATATTATGTTCTTGATATAACAACTTATTACTTGTGTTAATTTAGAAATTATATCTTAGACATGGTACCTACACGCTTTCAAGAATCGTTCCTACAGCACTTTCAGTGCTTTGATTTTGGTATGTAAGGGATATACCACGAGATGTGTCCAATATGTTAGATATTGGATAGCTGAGGCGCGTTAGCGCCGAAGCGTATCCAATGTCTAACATATTGGGCACCTCGAGGGGTATATCTTACTTAAATCACAGCTTACCTATATACAGATTATTATTATCATGAAACAAAATTAATTTTAGTTTACATGCACGTGTCACAAATAACGATTAAAGAGTTATACAACTTCAACAAAAAGTAATATTTTTGTAGAATTTGAATAGATATAGAAAATATTTGTTGTTTCCCAAATGGTGCCCCTTTAGTTC
Organism: Mactra quadrangularis; assembly: GCA_025267735.1. Taxonomy (NCBI): domain Eukaryota; kingdom Metazoa; phylum Mollusca; class Bivalvia; order Venerida; family Mactridae; genus Mactra; species Mactra quadrangularis. The sequence continues at coordinate 8,015,714 of CM046309.1, forward strand.
GACAAATTAATGAATCGTTGATTCACGAGATTTTCGTGCATATCCATTCACATGTAAACTAATGTGTATTTATGACAGTGGTTGTTCATTTTGTTTCTGTTCTTCATTTAGTTGGGTACATTATACACGTGTGACAAAACCTAAATAATTATTGGAATTACAGTGTTTGTTTTCATGGATATACTATACATAATTCGGAAATCCTTCATTTGGATATAAATACATTACAACGGTTGCAATGCATAGAAAATGTGGATTATCAACTGATTCCAGTCATGACCAAGAAGCGATATCAGTCACAGCCTGACACATGGCTGATTTCTTGATGAGAAACTAATATTGCAGAAACAAGTCATAAGTAAGTTTACATATAAAGGAAAAATATATTATGTAAATAATAGCCACTTTGAGACCTGAACCTGAGCCCTGTGTGCACCAAATCAAAAATGCATCTTTCGTAAGCAGCATGATTGCCCTTCTGTTCACATATTAATCTATGCTCGGTTCAAGGCTCAAACCTATGATTATTTGATCGTGGAGAGAGACCATTGCGCAAGACCTAATTTAGAACTCAAATATGCACGTTTTCCGTCCGTGCGCAGGCGGTGCAAACAATTTCATACTATTGGAGAAAAGCATGAGTCACGGAAATATCCTATAGTTCTTAGTACATATATTTATATTGAGAAAGTTATTTCGTATCGTTGAAAACTTGCGGCTTGTCAATGTCATTTTGGCATCGCTGAGTCCTAAAGCAATGTCTACTATGTTTCTAAAGGCGGGTGCAAGAATAATCTTGAGTTCTGCTATGAAATTGTCCATGCCGTTGTTCAATAAAACACTGACTGAACGCAAAAGTCACACCAAGCAAAGTACACCGTCCATTTTATTCAAAATATTTTTCCGAGCTGATGACGAATAATATGTTTTATTCTGCAACTATTTCTAAATAAAGCTTTAGTTTGTTTTATCACACGTTTTTATATTGAAGGACAAAACTTACTTAGTTGAACTGTGGACAAGAAACGGCTAACAGTGTTAGACTGAGAATGTGTTAAAGGTGCTTAAAATCTAGTTTGGGTCTTAGTATAATGCCAAACTTATATATTTCTTCTTTAATTTTCAGAACGACACCGCAACGTTCACAAATAGTGAACAGGAATGACACCATTAATACATGTACTAATGTCTTCATTTCAAAGGGAAACGAGTGCAGAATTCCCAATTTTGATTTTATTTGCAAATGTTTGTTCAATAAATGAAAAAATACTCCCCTCGTTCGTTTGCTTTTTCATGAAATACACGAAAAAGGTAATCGTTCTCTATTAAGGTTACGCGTTCATTATCTGGTGTGTTTGGACAATATCTGGCGTGTAGTCAAATATTAGACTTACACGTCTAATAATGTCCCAACACACCAAATATTGGACGAGTTATCTTAATAATGGACGGTTACCTGTACATTATCGGATATAAGGTACTGTGAAAACAATGGAATGACGTCAAAGCTGTGGTTTAATTTGTAATTAACCCGTTTATGTTGAGTAAAGCAAATCGAATGTTATTGTTAGATTGAGCTGACCATTCCCGCTCTTTTACCTACGTGTCACTAGTTGAAGCTCCGCCCATCGATGTTTTAATTGGTTCTTGGCCACTGTCACGCATGTCTAACGAGCCAGTAGTGTGCTGATTGCGCATGTCTGTGGAATTATCTAATTGTTCATTGGGTGTCTTTTTTGTTGGACGACCAGATGGTTTAGTGATGCGGTTTGTTGACACTGACCTATCACGTGTAGTGGGTTTGACAGCTCTAGCACGAGATACGCTTCTTCTTTGAGATAATGATGAAGATCGTTGAGTTAGTTTAGTCGGTTGACTTGGAGGTCCTAAAGGATCTACCTGAGATGATGATACACTGACTTGGGAGACTATAATAGGCTCAGATCTGCTAGTTGATTGTAGAGAATGAGACATAACTGTGGGTTGTGTACTACGAGTATTATTGACTACACGACCATTCACTAAACTGTCCCAACCAGGAAATTCATTATAAATGACCTTTTCACCGACACACACCGCGGCTGGGTAAATTAGTTTTACAGACCTATTTTCCCTTTTAATACGTTTGTACTCCGGCCATAACGTCTTACGTGCCTGCTGGTTGTCGTGAGGATAATCGCGGTCAATTGCATATGAGCTACCAGCCAGTTTATAAGCATTTCACATACATTTATGCACATTCGAGTTGTCTCTAAAAGTCACCAAGACGGCACGTTTACGTAGATTGCTACCAAATCGGTGTTGACCAAGTCTCACAGCGTTTGTTATGCAAGTTACAGATAAGTCAATATCCAAAAAATAATGTTGCCGAAAGGAAAATGAATTTAAACGTGCATGTTTCAACTGTAATTCTTCAAATGAAGTTTGTAACACACTACACTTGTATCATTTTATGATAACGTTAATTATAGATTTGATCACAAACATTTTTTAGAATGTTGGCTGTCCAGATGTTTCCATTGAATGACATTATTTAACCTACATGTATTAAGTAAACGTTTTATTATTTGACAACATTAAACATGCACTTCATTAGTTTCCGTATCGATTAACGGCTTAGTTCGTATACATTCGTCAAATTTCGTTGCTTTAATGAATGACACTATAAGGTACGAATGAAAAAGTAACGAGTGTATTACATCAAACGGTGTGTGGTGCAGAGGTAAAGTACTGACTTGGGAATCGAAATACCCCGGGATCGATTCCTGTTCATGTTGATATTTGTTTTGTAATTTTGCAAACACTAGTAATATAGTAGCAACACTATGACTTACTTCTTTCTTTTACTAATTAACGGAATATTAATTATACATCATTGAACGACAATTGATGTCTCTTTATTATCATACATTTTTTCTTTATTTATATTTCTATTATAGTTTGTGACAAGACTGAAGGACTTTCATAAATAAAAACGCTTATTATTAATACACTTTCGCTCAGGTTTTTTTTTAAAAAAAAAACTCATGGAATCCATGCGCCGTCGTTTACAAGTACACGGTGGCGAACCCACGTGACTTCATCCGGGTATTTTTTACCATATTTGGAATATAGGTAACTCGCATAAGGTAGGTTTTTTGCTTTTTTCTTACTAATCACGTAGTGTTTTTTCCAAGAATACGCGCATAAACCCCCTGTTTACGAGTTATGATGGCTTCAGTAATTGTTTTCCTGAAATATTTAGTCGTCTTGGAGTAATTTGGTACACAAATTTCGATGCAATTGAAATTGTCAGGGTAGCGTTCATTGTATTTCAACGGTTTATGTGTTTTAATGCCTTAATTTGTGCCGACAGTTATGCACATGGTATAATTATTTCATATACACTTCCAATTAACCCTCTATAGACGATAACGATCTTTGAAAAGAGCTAGTCTGTAAATTATGAGAGAATGTGGATAATGATAACGTTCATTGCCCGTGATTTTCCGGATAACGTTCATTTCCTACGTAGAGTTGTCCAATTTACTCACCACAGTTTCTTAAAAATGACCTAAATAGTGCATTGCATTTTATGACTACGTACAGGGATGTATCATGTGACCTTTCTTTGATTTTCAAACATTATACAAATTGCATGGGATACAACTTTATAGTTGTAGAGTTTATATACATATGCAAAGGATTCAACATAGATTTTAGTTGACCACTTAATGTAGATTTAATACAATGCCTTTTTAGTGACGCACAAAAAATACGTATACCCTGACGTGTAAAACTATTAAATAAGTCAAAAATTAAAAGTCAATGTACGAAGGTGCATGAATTCTAGGATGACTCTATTTTTTGCATAGACATTTTTAAATGAATTTACATTAGCAATCTTTCTTATTGTTCAACTATTTTCTTTATGTTTTAAATTTCAGAAATGGGCAAGACAAAATTAAAATTAACACTTAATAGAAAAAAGATAGAAGAGAAAATGGATGTAGATCGGCACAATCAAGTCCTAAAAAAGCCAAGAGTGGTCCTCAGTATTGGCCTGGCTCATTTGATGAAATTTTTGGACAAAAAGTTACCTCAAAGTATCACGATATAAATAATATTTCATCTGAAAGCCCCATTGATGCTGTTAGTAATACTCACCATGACGTTTCTTCAAACTGTGATGGCTTAATGAGAACAGAGATTTATTTTAAACAAAGTTACATTGAATATGGCAATTTATAAGGCTATTTTGATTAATTTCCCTAGGTATTATACTGAGTGTGGTTTTTTTGTGTATGGCAGAAGGGATTTCTGCTAGAATCCATATTATACAATAAAAATCAAAAGTTAAGTGATAAAGTGTTTACATGGATCACATGGATAAAGTTCAAGTTTACATGGTATATACAATTGATCATGACTTTGTATGATTATTTTTCTTGTTTAATATTTTAAGTATGCATACACAAATTTGAAGAATTACAAGTTAGAAGTCATCTGACATGTCGTATATATATAGATAATATATTTGAAAACAGTGAATCTCTTCTTTGTTTTTTTTGTGGCTTTTCAATCTCAGTCATGAGACGGATAGTTAATCTGCTAAATCTGCTAAACGTTCCAGTTGTGTGTGAGCATTAGACTTTATTCCTGTTAGCAATTAAACGCCATTGTCAGAAGCTGGTTCGAACCCATCACATTTATCATTGAGAGGTTGCAGATCGTCCTCTAAGTCATTTATATCATGGAGGAAGTTAGTTCGATGTGGATTCTATTTTAGATTTGCATATATGCACTGCTATACCGTGGTCACATCGATAAGACACGTGATGTTGCATAGATAAAAAAACACAACTTGTTAATCAATATAAACTTTTAATGAAAGAATAATTCACCATAGTAATATCTGTTGAAAAATATCCCTAAAAAAGTCGTGAACACATGCACTTTTTCAGTCTGCTAAATGACCATGGGCTAACGGATATTTCTATTTTAGAGTAAGACACAACTATGTTTAATTACATAACTTTCATTGGTTGTTCAATAGTTCAAAGTGAATATCATAAATCATGAATTTACTAATTTAGCATGTTCTCTGAGCTGAGAAGGGAGCGTAATCCAAAAGATACTTCACTTTAACAAGTGAACGATAGTTAAACATACTGTCCATGTGCTAGACAGTACCTCCCTATTTGTACATACATGTATGCTCAAACTTTTCATAGATAACTTTTTTAAAATCATGCTGTGTGATTTTTCAATTCTCTGCAACAAGCAAACGATAATAGGATCCCAGGGTAGGTTGCACAGTTTGTCATTCTACCTTATGTGGCATCGAATTTGGACTAACGTTAATAAATGAAGTCGACTTTGACAGATGTTGAATGACTTAATCGATTAAAAAAAGTAACAATATGTTAACTCGTGGATGACGAATTTAATACTTCGAGACGTCGCTGGTTATTCCTTTCCATGAAAATTTCAATTGTCGATTTTGCCCGCTGGAAAAATAAATTTATGGACATTTGTCGACACTGTGGAATGGTAGGTTAGAAATGGTTATATGCAAGGGTAAAGGAAAGCTACCCAAATCAATCAAACTTGTTACTTGTTAATTGTCGGACATACTTATGTCTAACAAGGTCTGCTCTAGATAAGAAGCCATTGCCACAACAGTAGTTTTTATACTGGCCATTGCATCTTCTTTCATGCTCATCAACACATTTTTTGTTTTTGAACATATATCCACGCATGTATGTAACACAAAAACGACATTGTCTGAAATATATAAAAAATAACATGATTGGATTAGTAAACAATTTGAGACTAATGTATATATTTTACTACTTCTGGATCGCCATCATTATCTTACTATAGTCTAGGGATCTTATTACCTTGAGTGTACGATATCTCATCATAGTTATAAATCAAAATAATCAGAGGTTTGCAACATTAGACTGTCAGCCGTTTGAAAATGACTCCTTCAGATTGAAGAGATACAGAAACGATACTAAACGATTCAGAGCGTATGTGTCACAATAGCGCCAGATAATTAAGGTACACTTTTACTGCTAAAGTACGTTGGCATTTATAAGACGTTCAAAGATCGATCATAGTTATGTTAATTGTTTAACAAAACAAAACAAAAAACTAAGATTCTAAAACTTCAAGATGGTAGTACGACACCGGGATTTAAAACGGCGTAAAGAAATTGCAATACCATGGATTGCAACTTGGTTCTTATTACGACTGCATATACTTTCTGTTTTGAAATATCTTTGATTGTGAACTTCAATTACTAAAATCTGCAAGGTATTTAATTAATTGGACTAATTATGTACCTTTTCCATCTTTTAAAGAAACTGTGGTGAGTAAATTGGACAACTCTACGTAGGAAATGAACGTTATCCGGAAAATCACGGGCAATGAACGTTATCATTATCCACATTCTCTCATAATTTACAAACTAGCTCTTTTCAAAGATTGTTATCGCATATAGAGGGTTAATTGGAAGTGTATATGAAATAAATATACCATGTGCATAACTGTCGGCACAAATTAAGGCATTTAAACGCATAAACCGTTGAAATACAATGAACGCTACCCTGACAATTTCAATCGCATCGAAATTTGTGTACCAAATTACTCCAAGACGACTAAATATTTCAGGAAAACAATTACTGCAGCAATCATATCTCGTAAGCAGGGGGTTTATGCGCGTTTTCTTGGAAAAAAACACTACGTGATTAGTAAGAAAAAAGCAAAAAACCTACCTTATGCGAGTGACCTATATTCCAAATATGGTAAAATATACCCGGATGAAGTCACGTGGGTTCGCCACCGTGAAGTATTTGTAAAGCATGTACCGATTATGTTTAAATTGCAAAAAATAAGGTTTACGTGGGGTCGAACCCGTGGACTCTTGATTGTGAGGTGGTAGGTTTTACCACTACACCAAGTCTTTAGTTGCATCTTTGTGTCCTATTACTTAACCTTAAAGTAATAAATTCGTGAATTTACGGAGATTACGTACGGAAATTCACGACTATGCATACAGTGTATGTTTAATGTTGCCAAATAATACCTTGATTGTGTGTATTTTATGTAGGCTACAATGCGAAGAAAACAAGTAAAAACATAGTCAGACTTCACTGGTGTTTAGTGTTGTGTTGCTTACCATACAACCATATATTTTCCATTTCAGAAACTAATGGTTCAGAACCTTGTCCAACAAATGAAAATAGTAAGTGCATTACGACAAGTATATATCTTATCTTATTTATGTACTTACTTTTCATGTTACTTATTTTTCAAAATTTCCAACAATTTTAACGAATGAGAATATATATAAAGAAAAGAAATGTAGAAGTTTATAGAAATATTTCGACATGATTAGAAATGTATAGTTAAATGTTATAGAGCTTGCATACGTAAACCAGCTTATCAGCTATTCGCCTTGGTCATTTGACTACTAGTATAGTCATTTTTTTCTCAACTGTCAAAGCTTGAATAATTTCACGGTGATTGAACGCATTGTTTTTGAACTGGGGGCCTATTGTTATTAAAAATATCTTGACTAAAACATATCATACGGCTTAAGAAGCTTTACTCAATCATAATACACACTTTCGGAAACCCATGGATGTATCACGACATTAATTTTAACAAACGCATTCTCCGTGAAATTATTCTTGCTATGGCAGTTGAGAAAAAACGAATATAACGAAAAAAAAATATATCTATCAAATGTATATTTCAACATCACACAATTGATCTATGGAATAATATTTCAATTAAAGGTACCGGTTAGCCGTTTCGTGAAGTGAAGCAATTGCAAACATATTTCTTGTGCAAGTAAATTGGCAATGCGCCTAGTAGGTTTGAGACAGGGATCTCTCTATCTCTTAGTGCGTGGACCTTTGCTCCATTATTGGTTTAAAGATTTAGTGAACCAATGCCACATCTGAAACAAATGTTGAACTGAATGATCTAATGGATACTTAAGTTAATATGAGTTTATGGCTGGATTGTATTTAATACTTGTATTCCATTATAGCAGATTATGATATTACTACATATCTAATTTTGCTTCTATACCTTGATTTCTACCATTTTAATTTTTCCGCCACATTTGTTTGCTTAATTGTGTTGTTGACTTTTTATTAAAAGTAAATCACCTTACTGCACTTATTAATTAAAATACAGTAGGCCACGAAACAATTTATTACAAAAGATAAACAAATAGTTATTTTTTTAGAAAACATAATAATGCTCAACCGCGTTATTTGGTATTTTTTTCTATAACCCTTACATAAAAAGATAACGTACCCCCCCCCCCCCCGATCAGGTATGCCTATTTTTTATGGTCACTTGATACGAACAATACACATGATACTAATCTGAGTGTTGGACGTTTCTGAATTTATCACAAAATTTGTAAATAAAGATTATTAAAAAAGAGTAAAATCTTCCATCATATCAATGAGTATTCAATGTCTTCAACAAGATTTATGATAGTGAGTCGGAAATTACTTGTAGGAGCAGTGGTCCAGCCTCTCTAGTGGAAGGACGTTCGCTTAGAGATCGAGAGGTCCCTGGTTCAAACCCCGCTACGAACACTGCTAATTTCATTAAGCAAGAAATTTATATACAGTTGTTCCAATTCTCCAAAGTGTAAATGGATACAGTGAGAAGGTGATATCAATGATAAGGGATTACTGTACAAAATTGTCAAGTCGCATGAACATGGAAGCAGACCTTAAACAGCTCTTTAACTTTTTTAACTTTTACTAGTGTTTGTTTGTTTGTTGGCTTTAACGCCGTAGCAACAGAATATATAGGTCATATAACGGCGGTCAGTCAACCTACTCACTCCACCTGGAAAGGCTAAATCTCTAGTTTTAGCTGTAAACTAACTACTAAGCGCATAATTTGTAAGTGACTGACAACTGTCATACATAATTGAAGATCATTGGTAGGAGGGAGAAGTGCGTAGAAATCAGTTCATGACCAAGCTTCACAAAAGTATGCCCCCCTCGAACCCACGACCCCTCGATCAGTAGACTTGCGTGCTACCATCTTAGCTAGTCGGGCAGCTAACCTTTACTATGATTTGAATGTTTGTTATTATGTTTAAGAGTTTCAGACACTGACAAGAAGTACTAATAATAGGTTACATGCAAATTGTAAATTTAGACAATTTGTAAAATGTCTGAATTTGTTTTGGTATTTTGTAATTTGCCTGGCCATTTTAGGCATGTTGCAAATCGATTTAATTTCCTAAGCAATTTTCAAAATGGCTGAAAAATTAGCTCAATATTTTACAGATTTAGGTTTGAGGATTGCATTTCTTTTTTAACCAAACAGTATTTACAGTCATTTCTTCCTTTTAACCTCAAAACGATTGTCTATGGTAGTCTCAATTACTTTCAGCAGCCAATGGCAAAGATATCAAATGGAAACTAAATTATTAAATAAGATTATTTACATGTTATGGTATGTTTTTGTTTAACGCCATAGCAACACATTGTATAGGTTATATCATGGAGGTCAGTCCACCTACTCACTGTTCCTGGAAAGGCTAAATCTCTGGATTTAATTGATAACTAACTGCATGTTAAATGTTGTATTTTTACATTCACAGGATATTGTAGCTTCGTCTGATTGAAACTTGTAGATTTAAAAAAAATATGTATGGCGATGTAATAGTATGACGATGGTGTGGCAATTTAACTGTGTATTGTGTTTACTGTAATACCAAGAAATTGTTATGTTTACCATGCACAAGGTCAATATCCGGCTATCCACAAAATGGTATTTCGGTGTGCTCAAATTAAAATGTGTGACTTTGTTGGAAACATTTCCTATTTTAGCCAATATAAGTTGTATAAAAGTAATGTTCAACCGTTTTTATGCATAAAGATTTACATATATCAATTCAAATATCTTTTCCTGACACGTTCATGCAATTTGTAAAAAAGCCCTTGAAATTTCAGTCTTTTTGTATATTTTTGGCATCTTACAAAATGTCTGGGACATTTAGGCATTTACAAAATGCCTGAATTTTTACGCATTTAACATCTTGCCTAAATTAACAAATTGCCTGTAACATATACATGTATATACTATTAATATCTGTAATTAGAATACCCTAATTTAATTTCAGTAATCCACGTATGTATTGATAACGAAAGTATCGATCTTAAAGGTGTTTATGTCAGCACTGGACGGGCACCTATACATCAAGCTAATGAATGTACATGTATCATCACACCATCAGTTTCATCCGGAAATTATACATTATCAGTTCAGGGTAACAGTACTTTCCATGATGCGAATACAAAATTTACATTCGCTTTTAATGATGTGGCAATTATAAACAGCACACATTTTAGTGCTTTTTCACTAGTAAATTTATCAGGAGAAGCAATCCTCAAATATTCATCTCCCAATGATGAAACTGTCCGAGCGTGTTTATCTATTGGAGGTAAGTATAGAAATAAAAGCTTATTTAAGAATATTTCATTTACACTGTCAATATAAGTAAGCTAGCAGATAAAACGATTTGATGTTTTGAAATTCATAGCTTAATGGTTCATTGGTCATAAAAAGTAAACATTTAAATTGATTATCCTGATATGATAGTAAAAACTTGTACAATGAAATCAAGCGTTTTCAGCTTGATTCCATTAAAACGAAATTGTCAATGTTTATTTCAAACTGCATAGAAATGTAACTTTGATAACCTTATAATGTTAAAAATCTAAATAGTGAAAGTTTAGGAAACCAAGATAGATTTATTCAGTAGGTTTAAACCAGGACTCATGACAGACCAGAAAATGGTGGTGACAACATTCCGTTGCAAACATAAACTGCGCTACACCATGGTGTACCTTAAACTCGCATTAGACGCATCGCTAGAAGTATTAGGAGGACATTAAGGCTGTCATACGGGCGCGCGGCGGTTACATATTTTATTGAAGTTTGGTTACATTTAGTGATATTAATAATGACGTTAAAGGTTACGAATTTTTCATTATTCATCCAAAATAATCACCAGAAAATGTTTTGTAAAGGCTCCAACACTATATTTATGAGCACTGTTGTGGTAAAAATCAACCCCTTTTATGTTCCCATATTTTGGTCAAGAATAAACTTAACATACAAATTTACTGGTTTATGATTACTTAATTGGTATCGCTACTTATCAAATTACTATTTATTTGATCAGTTTAGTCGCCACCTCATGGCAGTGCTTTTAATCATAACAATATTTAAAATATTTCCAGTCGTAATTATTCTGATTTGTGTTCTGGAAGTAAAACTGACCCATGCTACTTATGATATTTATATTGACTAAATTGACTAAACCTGTACAAATATATTTCTATGTAATTGGACGAGAAAATAAAACACTAAACATTTCTTTGCGACATATTTAAATGCTTTTTATAATTACAAAAGTTTACTTTAACAGAAATTATATAATTCATATAATTTTATGATGGATTATAACTTAACAAAAATAGTTATTTACGTACTGATTAGAATCGTTGTGATGGCAAATTGACGTCGATATTAACAAACACACTTTTTATTGTACAAGAATATGTTGTGTCTTTATATTTCTCAGCTATCAATTACCAGGACAAATTCAATATCAATTGCACGAAGAATCAGATCGAGCAATCTACGGACCAGACTACAAACTCGACATCAAAAACAATGTCTAGTTCTACTTCTGTGACGCAAACATCTAAGAAAGAGGGTGCCATCAAAACTAAACCATCAACATTATTTACATCAACTAGTAACCTTGATACATCTGATAGTTACAGTAATACTGAGATTTCATCAACGGAAAATATGTCAGCGAATACAGAGCCACAAACAATCAACAACTCGAATAAAGACAATACAATATTGATTGGTAAATTTATATTTTTATTTTCTACATTGTTGTATGGAGCACAATTTAAGTTCGTTTGACAAGCTTGTGGTGGGATGGTAGCATCATTTTAAAATATTTATATTGAAACCGGTCGGGTTTAAATATGTTCTTATAAGAATGTCCATTTAGACGATGTCTATTCATATATTTTATATATATACATAATTTTATTTTCCTATATATGTACTTATATTATGAATATATATGTTATTTTCAGCGGCTGCTGCTGGCGGTGGTGGTGTTGCCCTCATCATTATGATTGTGATTGTAATAGTTTGTTGTAAAAGGTTAGTTTATGTTTTTCTCTTTATTGTTAAAGCAACCAAGATATCTTAACTATACCACAAACTCTAATGATTTGTTTTGCCATACATAAATGAATTCAAATTGTCCTTGTTTGTTGCATGTTATTTTACAACATTTGATGATCTGTAATAGCAGCTAGTGCAGGTGTCGCTCGAGCTATCAATGGTGTAAATGGACAAGGTTCAGCATTATGTAATTATTTCTGGAGCACAGTCAAAAAGTTATATTATGCATATTACTTTATTATAAGATCTTTTTCAGGAAGAAATCTCCACCAAAGGATGGCACGTCAAATGAAGCCACGTCTAGGGCAGACGCTCGACCAGCCAGTTTTTGTGATGGCTCTGATGATGATGATTATGATATGGTGCTAAATCCATCTTATCAACCTTTCCATGAAGTCCTGCCAAACCAACCACCACAGAATACTAACACTGTGGAAACAAACTTAACGACCAGAGACACGACCACATCATCACCAGTCTATGCCACCCCACTAAAACGTAAAGCATCACAAGATACAGCGAATGGCATAACTACAACGGTACCAAGCAATTACAACACAAAGAAGGGTGTTACACGTCAACCAGGGGACACAAACAATCCAGCCTCACACTATGACATCCTAAGACACCAAGCTGCACAAGTCGTAACTTCTGACATAGACGACACGTATGATCATACTTTTACTTCCGCTTCCGGTAAATGGACCGGAAATGAGTATAATCGTGTACAGATGAGAAGAAATGAGGAATCGAATGTTCCTGATAATGATACGTATAACGTATTGAAATTATGAATGACCAAACATACTGTACAAGTTTTCAACTTTCAAAACCTGTAAACATTGTTATTGTGTCTCACTTATTTCTTGTTTATTTTTGTAATGTGTATATTGTAAACAGTTTATTCCCATGAACAGTTTTTCATATGTTGTCTTCCGGAAGACAATGTAATACACGTACTTAGCAACTGAATAAGTGATCAATAGTATGTCACGCCGTATATGTCTGTAATTACTTTTACATTTCAAACATGAAATTGCTAATTATGAATTTCAAAATATCCCCTTATTGATTCTCAACTGTAACAACTGTAAAAAAGCTATTTGAGTTATTTTACAGAAATCGCATATGCATTTAGCTCAACTATTTTTAAGCATATTCATGTAGCATGGTTTGACTCATGTGTTAATAAACGTATTAATGTAATTCATTTTGATTTTTAAGTCGAGATTTTGTCCTACGACATTTAAATGACAAATTGAATGGTGATGTTTCTCCTTCGCTGGTGAAGATGACCATACTGCATGTGTCTTGATTGGTTTTGTAGGTCCATGTTAGCTAATCAGACCATTTTTTGCCCTCTAGAGTCTACTTCATATTTGACATGGGTGAGATGACGCTGCCAAGTCAATGGAGACTGCTCTGGATTAACGTTCTGTTCGTTTTCTCTTGGCCTCCGCAACTCTTTTTGCTTTAGCAGCATGAGAGCCAATGGCAATGTGTATACGCCATGAGGATCTGTCAGGTTCATCTTTTTCCTAGGTGGGTTGGTCAAAGCCTTGGTTCTTTAGTGAGGTTTTAAGGCTGTCTTTAAAGCGTTTTTTCTGCTCGCCAACAGATCTTTTACCCTAAAAGTTCACCATACATTATTTGATTTGGGTAATCTGTCATCAGGCATACGGGCAACTTGCCCAGCCCATCTTGCTTGAGACCTCTTCAAAAGGGTATGGAGCTTTGGAATCCAGCACGCTAAAGAACTTCGGTGTCTGGAACCTTGTCTTGCCATTTGTTGTGAAGTAATTTGCGAACGGGACTGAGGTTAAAGTGGTTGATTTGTTTTGCATATCTAGTGTTAACTGTCATTGTCACCTTGGCATATAGAAGGGTAGTCAGAACCACAGCTTTGTACACTTATATCTTAGTAGCAAGACTGAGACCTCGTCTCTTCCATACCTTCTCTCTGAGACTTCTAAACGATGAGCTAGCTTTAGCTATCCTATTGATGATTTCAGTATCAATGATTTTAGTGTTTGTAAGGGTACCGCTAAGGTAAGTAAAGCTGTCTATTACCTTGAGACGCTCTTATTTCATTGTGATAAAAGGCTGTATGTATGTGTCATCTTGTGCTGGGTGGTACATAACATCAGTCTAATTTGTACTGATAGTAAGTTCAAAGTTGTCGCAGGCATCAGAGGACCGGTTCATTTCAGTTAGCATTTTTGTTTATTGCTGGCATCGAGTGCACAGTCATCAACAAGGAGAAAGTCTCTGATGACAGTTGCTTATACCTTTGACACAGCCTGTAGGCGTCTGAGATTGAATAGTTTACAACCAGTTCTATATCTAAGATGATAGTCATCTGCATCGTCCTTAAATGCTTCTGCTAGCAAACCAAAAAAACATTTTAACAGAGTTGGTGCAAGAACACAACCCTTTTTGGTGCCATTTGTCACTAGGAAGGCGGATGATTCATCACCATCATCCATTATCTTTACCATCATGAAACTGACGTACAATGGATATGAAGTTGTCTTGACAACCATTTTTTTTCTATGATTTTCCACAAGCCGTTTCTGTTGGCAGTGTCAAAAGCCTTCAAAAAAAGTGATGTAGAGCTTTCAATGCTTACTTTTCTTGCAATTGACCGTCTGCGAATATCATCTCCGCTGTTCCACGTTCAGCACGGAAGTGAAAAGCTTATCACATTAGAAAATTAGCTGATTATAGATTTCATTTTCCATTTCTTGTGAGTATATGAACTCTAAATACGTCTAACCACCTAATAGAATGGACTTACGATATATAAAATTTTGACTTGGTTATATGCGTGATGTATTAAACAAATATTATTTTGTCGTAGTATAGTTTCAAAACGAAACGATTTACGTGTACCGATAAGAAAACTAAAATACTAAAATATATTTATTTAATATTTACTCATTGTTAAATATGGAGTTACTGAAGCATAAACGGTTTATTTGGATAATTTTAAACACATAATTGAATGCGGAAGTTGGTATTCAGACCTTATATAAATTTGTCTTCTTTACTAACATTACCCATTCAAATTGTCAAAATGCTCGAAAATACTTGTCTAACAAGTTATTTATTTTAAATGTTCTTTAGTATACACCTACATTAATAAATGCGGAAGAATAAAATATATGGATTTATTAAACTTGTTTGTGTGAATCAGCTAAATTTAAGGACATATGCAGAATAATTACTAAGTTGCTAATATCAAAACAACTACTAATATCATAAAATGAATATAAGGATTAATGTTACTTTGTTTATTATTGTTTGCTGGTACATTAAAGGTAAGACTTGTTAATTCAATACTTAATTTGTATCTTGTATTTTACTATAATATAACCTGTATTATATAATAACTGTGTGTATTACCTGTAGTATATATAATATATCGACTATGTAACGACTCAATACATCTTCTTTTTGAATTGGTTTTAACGTCGTATTCAACACATATTAAGGTTATATATACGACGGCCAGCTCTTACTACTATAAGTTCCCTCGACATTTTTCTATCACCAGTACTAACTTACCCTACCACGAGGCCGACAACTCATGTGTAGGGTATGACCTACCGCGACCGGACTCGAACCTGCGATCTCCGGATTAGAAGTCAGACATGCTAACCACTACGCCACGACCGCGGCTTGCCTCAATACATAGGTAAATGTTTGTTTAACTTATTTTATATCATTAAATTACTAGGTAATTCAATGGTCTTGCATCAGATATCTATAATAAATAAACATTTATATTAAAGTTTTGTCAATTTTACATTTAGTCATAGATAAAAGGTTTTATATGTATGTAATATACCTATTATATATTAACACTGTCTTATTTGAATATGGAATGTATCAATTAATATGGAATTCACTATTTATAAAAATAAGACAACATGTAGCCCCTTTAACCTTTATAAACATGAGCATTCATGTAGCCCCTTTAACCTTTATAAACATGAGACTTCATGCAATCTGATTAAAACCCGATCTAAAATTTTCCGCTCGCATACTCGCTTATTTCGATCTGGCCTTTTTCAAACAAAGGTCACGTACAGGCGACCTTTTCTCATCATAATATTCATGACGAAATTGTTATGATACGTAACTTGTTTACATCGTCTACGTCACGCAATTTGAAATTAGCCGCCCAATCGCAGAATGTGAAAAATACCGCTGTTAAATTAGCATGCAAAACTTAATCTAAAAAAATAGAAATTACGAAATCAAAATGTGATTAATAGTGTTTTCGATATCTGTTTACGGAGATTGGACTTCATGTAACCCCTTTACAAATGTGAGACTAAATGTATCACATGTGTTGGGACATCTTCACTAAGGATTAAACACTAAAATCCAGTCCAAATTTAGTTCATGCGCCGCATGCACAAAATCCACTGTATACAGTCTCTAGCAACCAATAACTAGTACAAGAAAAGATTAATGCAAAGCATTAAATACCGCCGGATAGTGATAACATGATGTGTACATACACAAAAGAGAAAACAAAGAACAACTCAACCCAAAGACAACTCAACCCTAGCCAACTCAATCCCCTACTAACGGGTTGTGTTGTCCCAACTTTGAGTTGAGTTATGCACGGGTTGAGTTGTCTTCGGGTTGAGTTGTCCTGTATCCATTACGTTCGCTAACAGTCGTTACTGAACACGCTGCAGGGTTTAGAAGAGAAGATAATTAGTAATTTCTTGGAGAAACTCCTTTTAAACATGATATATTAATGCTTTACAGAATAAATAAAATGCATATAAAACACACCAGATTTAACAATTCAGTAATCTAATACTTCTTGTCCTGCCGTTTTTTTTAACATATTTTGACTTAATGGTGGCCTCAATGAGAAAGTAAGTTAGACAGTTATTATACAGTAACAGCTGAAAAGTTCAGCATGCAGCGACAGTATCAAACTTACTACAGACAGTACAAAATTAATAATTAACTTTTTCATCATGAATTTAGCACTTCGTATACGATAAACGCGAGTCTGTAACAAATCTGTTCACGGAGACGTGCGTGAAATACGTACGGTGTGTGTTTTTTAGCCTGAACCTCAATTTAGGGGAGCAGATATTTTACAATGTCTTAAAATATAAATAAAGGATAAAATGTTCTATAAAATGCCCCCAAAAAGCACAAAATTTCTTTGCAGTACTATAAAACTGAAAATTAATATAATTTAGCACTGTCAATATTAGTAAATAAAAAAGGAGGACACCAGTAAAAGAAATCATGAACTGCTCCTACCATGGTCATCAGATTCTGACGACTCCAATATACCACCGGCCTTCAGGCCGGCGGTAAATAATTAACTAGAATAGAAATTTTGTTCATGCACGGCATGAACAAAATTTGAAAACTACAATACGAATAGGCTACATACAGTCTATTTTGTTGAACAAAATGAACTGCACAGTGAGTAGAGTGAATTCCATATTAAGTGATACATTCCATATTCAAATAAGACAGTGTTTAAGGTTTTACATGCAGTTGACCAGTATGGCCTGACAAAAGTAGATTGATATTATACTAATCTAGTCAATCGTACGTTTTGTTCATTAAATTGACATACTATCTATATCGTTCCTTAACTTTTTATTAAAGGGATTTGTAGTTCCACTTCATATTTTCTGATTTTGGAATTATATTTTTTATAACTGTGAATGCAACAGACACACTGTTATATTACTTGGCAAAATATTTCTTTATTTTCTCCCATTATTTGGGGTGTTTCCTAACTAGACCCACGTTGGTCAGGTTAGCTAAAATAGATTTGTGTTAAAATATGCATTTACTGATGAGAAGATACTAGAGCTTGTTATTGTGCAACATTAGTATTATTATACTAAAAAGATAACCTAACCGCCTGGGAATGTTGAAAAGACAAGAAGCGACCAATGAAAATGTTTTATATATACCGCATTTGCATAGCGCTCTTTCCATATTGAATATATGTTCAAAAGCGCTTCACAATCATATGCATAATTAGGAAAAACAAGTTTAAATGAAAATAAAAGTGATTAAGAGATGACAAAATATAAAAAAACATAAACTGAAGAGTAATATAAAATTAAGAATTAATGATCAATAAAGTGCTAATAGCAGTTTAAAAACAACAACAACAAAACCAGTGAATTTTCAACTGTAAAAAAATAGTGAATGAGAGATAATGGATTGTTGGTAGAACGGCAGCAAAATGGTCGATGGGGAATCAGGCCAATGCCCCGAAAATCCATGATTGCAAGGTGACAAGTTGGATTCTAATCCAAGGTTCCCGCCCGAACATCCACCCGCATCATCGCCCGCGCGTCCCCCAACAATGCATTATATAGTGATAAAGTAAAAGTGATAAAAGTTATGATTAGATTATGAGAAAAGGCGGCCACCGACCAATAGGGAATCCAGCCAGATGCCTTGAAAAATCCATGATTGCAAGGTGCAAAGTTTTTAGCAAGAAAGACATATAACAAATCTATAAATAGCTTTGTGATTCCCTCAGTATCCTATATTCGTTTTCAACAATATGTATGCCACATGTTTTAATTCGTTCAGTTGAATGTTATAGGTGACAAATTTTATTAGTAAGTGATTTCTTACTACTGTTTTAAAGACTAAACTTGGTTTTATACGTTTGGCACAGTCACTTGCCTGTATATCCCTTTAAGTATTGTAAGTATATCGATAATAACATGTGTTCTGTTCTGTTTTGTTCTATATATTATACATAAACTGAATAACTCATTTCTGTAAATAAACAATTAGGTTGTCTTAACAATTTCTTGTGAATAACTAATAGTAATAATATGCAAAGAAAAAAGAGAAATATATATAGTCATATGTTAAAGTATGTTTCAACCTGTTTGTTTTGTTTTGCTTACACCATACATTTTCCTTTTCAGAAAGTCATGGTATTGAACCGTGTCCACTAAGTGTACAGAGTAAGGGTAAGTGTGTGATATTTATTGGATCTTAAACCATTTAAATCTGGCAATTGGGTTATACCAAACGTAAGGAAAATAATGTAGACCTAATAGTAACTGGTGTGTGGTTACTTAATACAAGAACTACAATAATTCATTGACAAACATATCAAAGTTTGAAAAAGGTCAGGTTTCAAAATTACACAACGTTTTATTTAAATTATTGTTTAATGTAACATGACAATAAAACTTGTAAGTAAAGTTTTCTGATGTGAGAAGCAAAGTGTTCAATTTATTTAGCAGAAACACGCATAGATTTTTTCTGTATTTAAACAATATATGTGTGTAAAGAAACGTCTAGGTAAAAATTAATTTTCATCAAGCTACATTTATAAGTATGTGATTGCAATGATTTGAATGTTTATCGTAACGTTTCAGAAGTCTTAACATTATCAACAAATTGTGTGTTTTTTTCATTTTAGTCATCCATGTTTGTATTGATAACGAATTAAACGATATAAACAGAGTATATGTCAGCACTGGACGGGCACCTCTACATCAAGCTATTGAATGTACATGTATTATCTCACCATCAGTTTCAACAGAAAATTATACATTATTTGTTCAAAGTGCAAGTGCTCTCCATGATGACAATATCGATTTTACGTTTGCATTCAATGATGTGATATTGGTGGATAAAGACAATTTTGGTGTTTATAATAAAATAAATTTAACAGGAGAAACAGTTCTCAAATACACATCACCAAACGATGAAACTGTCCAATTATGTGTATTGATTGCAGGTAAGTAAAATAGTGAGTGATTTTTTTATTGATTTTTTAATGAAAGATGTTATCAGCATACATCGGCAAGAAGATAAAAAGGCCTGATGTTTTAAATTTCTTTTAAGTATATCAAGATATGTTTCATTGGTTATTTAAAATACACACCACAATAACCTATCTAATATGAACCGAATGTGTGCATTGTAATCACAAAATGTTAATTAAACTTTGAGCCAATTTTGAATTTATTTTAAACATCAATTTGATTCGTTGATCTTCAATAGATTCAATAGAAAAAAACTTACTGAAAGTCTGACAGTTGGATACAAGCTAAAATACTTTATCTTAGAGACCACAATGGAAATAAGGGCTTGCCCTTTTTTGTGCTATCCCTGGTGTTGGTGTGCAAGACATAATTACTACATAATGATGTCTGTGATGTTTGTGTTTGTATGTTTTTACTATGTGTACACTATGCCAAATAAATATTATTAATATTATTATTACATGATATCTATTTTAATTCTCTTTGACTAAAGTATTGGATGATTTGTACATCAGTGCAGAATAATCTATAGTTCATATATCTTTATTCTAGAACTAACACCACTTAGGTAAAAATGAACACACCCGTGGTGCTACCTTTATATCACCTTCTCGAAGGAATAAAGCTTACATTTAACAATGTGTTAAAACCTAGCGTAGCGTCGAGTCCTAAGAAAAGTTTGCTGTCAAATTTCGAATGATATCGGGTCATGTTGACACATTACATAAGCGGTGTTTCATTGTATTGGTATAGTGGATTGGGTATCAGTTAATATAACAACAAAATTGGGAAAAAACTGCTAAAATAGCCACTAATATTTGTTAAAACTCTTGTATTTCTCAGCTATGGATGATCAGGATAAATTCAATATCGAATGTAGGAAGCCTAAAATGTATTATTTAACGGACACGATTACAACTTCGACTCAAACAGCATTACAAACAGCGACTACTCAAGTGATAGACACATCCCAAAAAGATAATTTCTTCGTGACAGAACCAACACCATCATCTACACCAACTGAGAGTTCTAGATCAGCAGAAAGTACCGTAATGATCACAACTTCACAAACAAGCAACAACAGCACTAATGAAGGCAATGACATATTGATAGGTAAAAACATGTATATTAGTAGGCAAGAAATAAATACTCTGTAAAATATGATACATTTATTTATGAGTAAATTGTTTTCGTAATACTCAATATATACTACAATATGTCTGTGTAATTAACTGATTGTGATTTGGTTCCTATTTATGTTACATTGTACTTTATTTAAATTTGATAAGTAGGAATGTTGACTTAACTGTATTAAAATTATTCATGTAGATTTAGATATAACATTTGTTTTTTATTATTTATTTTTTATTTATTAAACTACGTTTATATTTATTTTTATATAATTAAAAATATGATTTTTTATCCTACTTTATTTTTGCTCGATTTTGAAACAGGTTCATTCGTCTTAGATTAATCACTGTCGAGTCCACTTCCCCAAGTACGTACTGAGCTAGCAGAATAAAGTTTCTTGCTCAAGCAATCATCCGGGTAGATTTTTGAAGGGATTTAAACCAACGGAGAAGCGCCTATTCAATGATAATCAGTCCAAAGTCGTAACTGGTCGGCCAAGCCCGCTCCTAAACCTTTTTTCTCTATTTTTCTGTTTTAGGGAATCATATCAAGCATATATTTGATTCATTGTGTGTATAGGAAATAAAAAACATACTCTGGTTTATTTGAATACACATGTACAACAAGTCAAGTCATTATTAAAAAGTCTTGTTTTTTAGTTGTACGTTTTAATACTTTCAGCGGCCATTGTTGGAGCTATATCTGGTATTAGTCTCACTATTGTACTTGGGATTACCTTTATTTATTGTAAAAGGTAAGTCAGTTTGTCTTTTTATATGTATTAAAGAACAAAACTAAACGTTATCGTTCTTTATGATGAGCAAACTTATAAAATGTATAAACATTTGAAATTCAATAGAATACTCTAAAATTTAGATCTAGTCAAGTAAACAATAGTTGTCATAAAATAATTACAATCCTCACTTTTAATAAGGAATGTGTTATACCCCCGTTACACCAAACTCGTTCTCACTACGTTCTGGAAAAATTGGACCGAACGAGTTCCAACTGTGTGAAAACGGAATGGACGTAGTAGCAACTTGCTACAGTCTGTGTACGATCGTGATGAACGAGCTCGGACGGGGTTGAACGAGAATGGGGTTTCAGAACTTTGAGTCGACTCAAAAATTTTCTGCGGCCACCCCGTTCTGCAACTAGACTGAGTAACAACGTACTGGCAACGGAATGGACGTACTGCGAACGAAATTGCCGTACTAGCATCGTACTCGGGACGTGACTTGTCGTAGTTCGATCGGGCATCAATTTGCAGTACGTTTACACACCGACCTGTTCCGTTTGTAACTCGGTTCATTCCGTTTGCACACATACTTAACTCGTTTTGATTACGTCCATAGTGCGTTTTTATCCCGTCTAAATGTATGAAAACAAATTATAAAGTTCTGAACCAGTTTGCAACACGTTAACACGCAGTTCTTAAAGTTCGCAGTAGGTTTTTGGTACGTTCTACTCGTTCTTAATAAGATTATTGCGTTCGTATGCAGTTCGTACAACACAATAACGTCACGTCTACAGTACGATCTGGCAAGGTTTGGTATAAATACAGACCATTTCTCACAAAGAGATGTGTGTATGTCTTAGTTTTCTTCTTTTTTCTGGCTTCTGACTCTGCCCCAAATCTTCTTTCGAAACCTGGCTGTCTGAGTCATTAAAAGAAGCAAGTGATACAACACCCTCATTTTCATTGACTGGGTTAGGAGCCTCAGAATTCTTAGGCTTAACTAAAGGCTGGTCGTCAAAAGCTTCATCTAAGCAGGTGATTTTTGGAAGCGATTGTCTTAACATGCGCCGCCTGTCTGGCTCTGCTCTTTTTTGGAAGCATGGTGGTCACAGTGATGCTTGACAAATTGTGTCCTCACAGCTTATACCGTGGAACGAGAATGCCAACGGGTAGAAACGTCCTGGATATTCATAGCAATCGGACCAGAACGTGGTATCATTACGTTCAGAACTCTCTTAGAACGAGATGGGAACGTTCTTAGAACGAGTTGAACTGTCTTAAACGGGATGGTCAATAGTAAAGGAGCTTAGAAGAACTCGTAATGAACGGGTTAAAACGGACTACGAACGGTTCGGACTAGTTGGAGACGGCGTCTCGTGACGAGAACGAGCAATTTTACCCGATCTGATCCCGATACAAACGGACTACAGACGGGATAAAAACGAAATGCACGTATTTGGAACTGGTTCTGAACGAACTATGATCGTAAAACTGACATTTTCCGACTTAAACGGCACGTCCTAGCTCGTTCACAACCAGTTTCGCGATATTTTAAGGACGGGGTCGAACGTTCTGGGAACTAGTATGGTGTAACGGGGCCCTTATGAATGTAATATATTCAATTTATACTTTATTCGTTACTATGTGTATGTTTTGTTCTTCAAATCAGGAAGAATAAATGCATCATGTCTTATTATTTTTTTGTATTTCAATAAAAATCGTACGTGACCATATTTATTAATCCATCATAAAGTATGCAAATGATTGAACTTTGAAGATATTTTACCAAAGTGTTGTAGCACATTTGTTGTTTTGATATTTTTGATTTGATTTTGATTTGTTGTTCTCATAATCTTGAAATTGAAACTGGTAGACATCACAATATTGAAAGATCGAATTGTACATGTAACCTTTGCTTAAGTAATAATACTGAATCTGAATACCACTTTTTGTTATGTTGCCTTATGTACTCCCATTTACGACTGAAATACTTAAGAAATACATCCTGGCCAACGCTGCAAAAATTTTCAAATTTAATGGCCTCACAGAAAAATAACACTATAATAAAAATTGCACATTTTCTTCAAGAAGCATTCATTAAACGCAAGCAACTTCTTAATGAATTAGCTGTCCCATAATATTTTTACTCAGAACATTCAATATTCTAACATAACATTATTACTTAGATTATTCTGTTTCCAAGGAAATTGATATCTGTTTATATAGACATTCATATTTATTTAATTTTCATTTGACATATAATGTCTTATTATTATTCATTTTTATACATTTGTGTATGATGTAATTTATGACTTGTTTGTATATATATGTAAATAATTATATTCTATGACCAAAAGCACTGTTCTGTGCTGAAGTCTTTGAATAAAGTGTAAAGTGTTGTTTTGATAGACGGTCATGTATTGATATCTGTCATCAAAAGAATGATCAATATGTCAGTACGTTATATTAGATAAATTGGCAGTTCAAATGACTGTAAAACATGATTTTGGTACAAAATTGATAACACTGGGATACTATTCAAGTTAAAATGGACAGCTTCCATAAAAATTGGAATTGTACATATTATTTAAATGGTTTCAAACAACAAGTGTCAATGAATTTCATTAATTAAATGTGAACGCCTTCTTTCTGTCAAAACATTCTGTTTAATCATTAAAATGATTTCATTCTTGTGAGAGAACAGATCCATATAGTTCGAGATAGAATGGGTACAACGATAGAAGGAGCTAGGCAGATTGAGAGAATAGAATATTTATTTTTTAGGATAAAAGTATGTTTTAATAGTTGGAGTTTTCATTTTAATTTATAAGTTATACAATCACATATTTTTGTGTTTTATTGCTATTAACCGATTACGGTTAAACATTATAATAAAATACAACATGTTTTCAGAAAGCTAAAGGCTATGTCAAATAAAGGATGCCAACCAACCAGTTGTTCTACAACCTATCACGGAGGCAACTCTAGCATACAGCTTAATCAAGCTTATGAATCTTTAAATGATGTCCAGCCAAATCAAACACCCTATGACAATCTCGTGGTATCTCAGGGTATAATAAATGACAATACATCCCCGACTTTAAACTATGAAAATATGAGAGTAGACATTACATGCCAACAAGACAATTCTGAGTCATACTATAACCTTCCTAGACATCAAGCCGCTCATAATAAAGTTTCTGAAAAAGTTGTATCAGTTGACAAAGAAACTGTAACATATAAAAATACGAAGGTTAACGCTACAGGTCATGAAGAAAACAAAGATAAATAGAGGAAACAATGGCACTGTTCAATATATAACTTTACTATGTCTAAATGAGTCGGTTGATGTTGTAAATGAATAGTTATTTTGATCGATACAGACGACACCTTTGGGCAAACGTCGATTAAGTTGCCGGTAACACGACACGACACGACACGACAAGACCTTTCAATAAATAACTTTACTATGTCATAAAGAGACGTTTGGTGTTGTAAATGAATAGTTATTTTGACTGATACAGGCAACACTTTCGATCAAACGTTACTTAAGTTGCCGGTAAATAGACGGAAAATAAGAACTAAATGTGTACAAAGAAAGAGAAACCATTTATATTGAACTTATCGTGGGATGTTTCAAGTATTGAAATAGATAAAGACAAACACAATATTAGAGCATGAATATTACTACTTGTATGACTTCGGCAGTGTTCATGTATTCTGTATCTTGTTTCTTCTAATTTTATTGTACATAATATTTATACATGAACATAAATACATTTATTTGATATTGGCTATTTAACTATCACTAGTTTGACTGATCAAGCCACCAATGTGACATTTCTAATAAAATATTAAACGATGCGCATCACTCAAAACAATGTTTTGATATTTTTATTTAGGTAAGACTACAGTATATTTATACAAAAAATCGAATAGTGGCTAAACTATTACAAAAATAGTATTAAACTAAATGTTTCCCTGACAAGAACAGTTATGTTTGACGAAGGTTAGAGTATTTATTAAGAAACTACCATTTGAGCCTAAAAAATAAAACTGTTATCAGATCTTAATACTGAGTAAGTTTTAATTAATGTCTTTTTAAACTTGTGTCTCGTATAAGTTTTAGACGTCAACAAAACTAAATTGAATATTGTTCTACGTAGCATCGCCAAAATGCAGTGATCTTCACTTCTGTCAATGTATCTGCAGATGCTTTTATTGCTTTAATTATAAAAATTGTCACATAATTTCAAAACTAACTGTTAAAACGAGGCTTACATTAGGATTACTAGAACATTACCTTCTTAGTTTAAGCAGTTAATTAATTATACAAGTTAACCAAGAAGATTTTCGAACAGCATGTGCAGCCCTCTTAGACTGCTACAGACATTAGCTGCATTCATAAAGTTAAACAAAAAATAATCATACAAAAGGAGTTACAATTCAATGGACGTTTTTATTCAGTATTGCTCAGCTTTAAACACGGCCATCTTCTTTAAAAATTGTGTTTGTCTTTAGCCTAACATTTCTAATGAGTAAAGAACAACAGTCCAAAACAAAGACCTTCCAAACAATCAAAAAGAAAAGAGGAAGATGATCCTAGATCTATAAACTCGTGTAATAAAGTAACAACACAAACGCATAGGCTCATGTGTGTGAGCTATGGAACGAGCAGGGGGCATAATAATTACAACTGGGGGCAAAATAGAATCTAGGGTGCACAAGCCAGTGATATTTTAAACCAAGCACTTGCCCAAACAGACTCATGTTATAACAAACAACTAGTGAAAAAAACTTAAAATCCACTAAAAAATAAAACAAAATATTTATATCGTGTCTTAAGTAAAATGCAAGAACTATTAATGTATGTAATACACCAATCTAAAAGTTCTATGATTCACAATACAGTGATATCTTAAACGTTTTGTTTCGAATGGGAAATAACTCATATCGACCTTCAATGTAAAGCTTCGTGGTGTTATTTCCCTTTGTAATACGATAAGACGGGGAATTACCTCGTAAAACCACTAAATCGAAAACGAAAGTAGCGTTCAATGACAAACGAATAAAATGGCTACCAAAGGGAGTTTCATGTCAGAGGAATATTTTGACTTTATATGTACCAATTGTGACAGCAATGGAAAGATTGTTGAAGCTGTACGTTATTGTGTTGAGTGTTGTGGTTATTGTTGCCAAACATGTGCGGATATACACACAACAATCCTGGTGTTAAAGGATCACAACCTACTGGACACAAGCCATAGAAACCAAGCAAGTAATCAACCAACAAGGTTACCAGAGTTTCCTACTGAGCGATGTGACCAACATAAAGGGAAAGTTGTAGACATGTACTGCGAGGAGCATAATGAAGTTGGATGTTATATTTGCATATCTGCACATTATAAGTAAGTAGCTAAATTTTATTGTTTATCCTGAGTTATCATTGATAGTTGCTAAGTAAATTGTGTATATATGTGCTTCATTTACTTGAAGGTCTTTGTGTTTAAACGATCGTTGTGACGTTCACATTAATGTACGCTTCACTTCTAAATTGTCTTTGAGACTTCTGATTTATTTATAAAATTTATATTATTTTTAAAAAAAATCCTTTATACCTTGTGTTGTACATATTAAAGTAGGACGGGTTTAAAAGCTTCAAACTTTTATGTTTAAATTTATCTAAGTGTATTTAAGTGTCGTATAATGTATAACTAGCGATAACGTGATGTTTGTTATCTACCTTATCATAGAACAATGTGGGTTTTAAAACCGTCAGGAGATAAATATTTGTTTTTGTACTATATATCTGCACTTTTAAATGATGATGTAAGAGCCAAATCAACAAAGTTGGTTAAACATAATGACAATTAAGTCACTCAGTTCGATAGCCGAGCAAATTGTTGCCAATATTATGCTTGTTTTTACGCTTTAAAAATTCATTACAAAAGAAGTGTACCCATGCTGGCATGTATTATTTAAAAACATCAACAAAAATTGTTATGATCAATTTGCAAAAACATTGAAAATTGCTAATTAATAATACAGACTTTTTTAATTTTTTTATATTTGTAGGTCTTGTCCTGAAACAAGTATATATTCTGTACCAGACCTAATTGACAATTTATTTAAGCTCGGAGATTGCAAAGAGATACAGAGTCGTCTTACAGAAATGATGTTTTCATTAGCTGATCTTGGAAAATCTAAGAATGATAAACTTCAAGCTTTGAAAGGCTCGAAAACAAAAGAAATACAGAAGGTCATGAATTTCCAGAAAGCTCTTGAGGCCATGATAAGAAAAGCTGGTGAAGCTTCAAGAAATGAAATTGAAAATAAATACCAAGAATTAGAGAAAGTTATTCTTGAAGAGATGAAGGATGTTGAGGGTACTGTGGATAGCCTTAAAGAGTCTGATGACAAATTGAAAAAGGCAGAGAGTAACAGAGCGCAACGGTTTGTTTGTAGCAAGATAGCTGAAAAGAGAATGAAGGAAGCAAACAAGCATATATCCAAACAAACAAGAAGAACCAATGGAGGACTTGTATTCACACCAAATCAGTCACTGGTGGAATATCTTAGTGGTTTACAAGGTATTGGCGCGGTAAGTGTTAGTACAAAGAAGAAAACAGACCTGTATAAAATGACAGCAAGTAAAGATATTAACATCAGGCTGATGGAAGATTCCAAACAATGTGGTTCTGCTGGTTGTTGTCTAACCTTTGATAATCAACTTTTAGTTACTGATTACAGTAACAACAAACTGAAACTGATCGATATAAATACAATGACAGTTATTGATAGTTGTACGCTTTGTCAACCATATGGTGTATGTTGTATCAGTGACCAGGAGGCTGCTGTAGCATGTGGTGGATCCAAAATAATTCAGTTTGTTACCTATGGTAAGAAGATGACACCTACAAGACAGATCAAAACATCTCATTTTTGTTATGGTATAACTTCAAAAGATGATCAGCTATGTGTAACAAATCTTGGATCTTCAGTTCATGTATATGATATAACTGGTAACTTGCTGAAAGATATATCACACGACACAGCTGGAAATAAACTATTTTCTTATAGTAGACATCTTACTTTCAATGTGAGTAAAGACAAACTGTATGTTTGTGATTGGCAGAAAGGTATTGTAAGTTTAGACGGTGACGGAAATTATCACTCAACAATCAAGGACAGAGATTTGACACAAGCAGATAGTGTATATGTTGATGGAAGACAGAACATATTTGTTATTGGACGTTTCTCTTGCAATGTGGTACAGTTTAATGAAGACGGTAAGAAGATTGGTGTCGTCATAAAACAACAAGATGGATTACAGTTTCCACGTTCAGTATGTTTTCATAGTGAACTGAACAGATTGTTTGTTACTACGGAGAACAGTGATGTAGTAAAAATGTTTGAATTGCATTAATGGAATGTATATGTAACACATTTGAATTGACCTTTTTCATGATGACGAGTCGATTTTCTTGTAATACATTGTGTGTTGCTTATAGACAGTCTGACAATAAATAATGTTTAAAAGATGTAAAGTGTTTGTACTAAACTATATTTATTTATTATGGACATTTTAATTAATCTGCCTTCTATTAAATAGACGAGGTATGATCCAGAAATAAGCGGACTGGTAACCCCGAGACAACAATATTTACCGCACATATATAAGTTATGAACCAAAGAAAGAGCATACACTCTCCATCCAATGAGAGAAATATAACACACAAATCTTAATCCAGTCCGTAGCAAACTCTTCTTTAATAAATCCGGGTCGATAGCGCAGTTGGTAGCGCGCCGGGATTTGGATACTCGTGCCCGAGCGGGTGCGGGAAGGTTATACCCTTCCATGAAAATTTGACAATAATGTCAATTTTCCTCCATTGATTAGATAATATGGAGAAGTTTCCGGCCTTGTGGAAGGGTAGGTGAGTACTGGTTATAGACAATTGTCCAGGAAAGCTGTTAGGTGCGCTGGACGCCGTAAATTACCTAAAATTGTGTTGGCACGGCGTTAACTCTTTTAAAAATAATACACTACTTTTTGAGTGGCTCAAATTGTTTTCAAAGGAATAGAGCCCGCTTAATTTTGGGGTTCGGTCTTGTTAAATAAAGGATGAACAAACGGTGTTAACGTCGAACGCGTTTGGCGTTCTAGAAAAAGACGGAAGAGTGACAATGTGCGGAGATAATTCATTCGTATTATGGGACAATTCAGAGATTTCTTAAACAAGAAATACACATATCAAATGTTAAACTCCCCGCACCGGTTATATCCCTTTATTAAAGTTGCAACGCGTGACGTAACCGCTGTGAGGAGTTCGGTCAAATGTGTGTAGTGACTAGTCTCATATACTTACTTATTTCGAGGTAACATTAATGGACAAAATTTAAATATAACTGATGAAAAACAGCTTATCGTTAGGGCATAAACTATGACTTCTTGTTGCAATTAATGACGTTGATGACGTCGTCGTATAAAATTTGGCTTCCGCCGCAAGCGCCTACCTTGTATTGTAGTTTTATGTATTGTGCTGGTAATATACTTGATAGAAATATAATTTTATAGCATTGCATTGCTAAATAAATGCCCTTTCTTGTGGTGTATATTTTAAGTATGTGCAGTAAATTTAGTTGACGTTGCATCAACAGTCTGGTTATTTCTGGATCATCCCTCGTATCAATTATTACTCATGGGTTTTAAGATTTCTTGGACAATTTGAAATTAATCCTATGGAATTTTGGCAATATAATGACGAGTGTATTATCTGGTGTGACATTATAGGTTGATTCTAGACTTTTGTAATCTGACTATCAAGAATGATTTACCGATTTTACCACAACGTTTAATGTTTGTACAAAACTATATTATTACAGTACGGACATTTTAATTTCTTCTAATATATATATTTTAGTTACTTTCAGGTTTGAAGCTTTCTTGGTCTATTTAGTAAATTATATTATCAAATCGTAACAGTCATGTAATAAGTATCCGGTGTGTTTTAATATTCATAGGAACTGATCACAAACCCATTGTTCAAGTTGGCAAGCAATGAATCCTAATTACAGTATGGTTAACAACTATTTGTTGTATAACATATTATAATCGTGTTTGCTGTAAGTATTTAATTTATGACAAAATATCAGTTAACAATTTAGATCACGTGGATTTGTGATGAAAAATTGAACAAAAAGAAATAGTAAATTAAGTTAACTGATCATGATATATTCAAAATGTTAAAATCATTAATATCTGACAAATAGTTTTGAACAAGTATATTTCATCATTAGTGTGTGATGGCAATGTTTAAGGTATTTGTTTTTTGTTTGTTTTTTTACTCTTTTTTATGTGCTTTTTATTGTAAATACTTATTCTACATATATATTTGATATTGACTGTTCAGCAATGAACAATATTAGAAAACACAAGTTGCTGCTCTTGACATGGAAATATATGTGTATGTTTTGTATGAAGCATAGTGTTCGGTGTTTGTTTATTAGTATTATTGTCAAAATGTATCATGAAATTGAATGAAATAAAATAGCATGTACAGCAATTCATTCATGTTTATGTATTAAGCAGCATGTTACACCTTTGAGTACAAGTTTGACCAACCAAGGACCTATTGTCAATCGTTTCA
The DNA here is from genome assembly GCA_025267735.1 of Mactra quadrangularis. NCBI lineage: Eukaryota > Metazoa > Mollusca > Bivalvia > Venerida > Mactridae > Mactra > Mactra quadrangularis. The sequence goes on from CM046309.1 coordinate 8,047,285, forward strand.
GACTGGTCGTCGGCCATTTAGTCTTCGCTTCGATGCAAGTTTTCCAGGTTAGTAAACGAATGTACCCCTTATACGAATTAAAATCCATTTACTTACATTACTTTGCATTATTGACTTTGTTATGAAATCAAAACCTGGAAAACTTGCATCCAAGCGAAGACCAAATGGCCGACGACCAATTTATAAGACCTGTTAACGAACAAGATTATATTCCGCACTATAATGCATTCGGCTCAAGATTACGCACTTAAATATAGTTCTTGATATTAACGCAATAAATAATGGTTCAGTCGACAAATTTCGCCCAGATAGGTTGTAATTATAAGGTCAAATTTATAGAAACTGACTTTCATCTAAAAATAAATGTCCTTTTGGTAATAGCGAACTTGAGCATAAAGGCCTTCGGTTATATCCCGGCGGGCAGTCCACACTGTTCCTGGCAAGTCTTAAACTCTGGATTTAGTTTTAAACCAACTACTGGGCGCATACTTCCGTAAGTGACTGACTACTGCCATACATAATATAGAATCAGTGATAAGAGGGGGAATGTCCGTAGACATAATTTCATGACCAACTCAACGAAATTATTTCCCGGCCGGGAATCGAACCCACGGCCCCTCGATCAGAAGACTTGCTAACGGGGTTGGCCTCAAGAAAGTACTAGGCGCATACTTTTAGCAGTGACTGACTACTGCCCAATATAATTTAGAATCAGTGGTAGAGAGAATGGTCGTAGAAGTTTTTTCATTACCAAGCTATACGAAAGTATGGTTCGCCCGGGAATCTAACCCACGCCCCCTCGATCTGTGGACTTGTGCGCTTTTAACTAAGCTAGTTGGATGAGCCTCAAGAAAGAAGTTTACATGTAGATAAAAGGAAATCATAAGATAAACGTAAATGTTATATAAAGAGTAAATTTTTCTAAAATATATATCATAGAAGCTAGTTATTTTAGTCAGTTATTTCCATGAGTGATCCATATTTATACAAAGATGTATAATATGCTCTGCTTTGCATAGATGAGACAGTATATTATGGTCATAACAAACTAGGATGTAAAAATGAAACCAGTCTGTCTAGTAGCAAATATAGTGTCACACAAATTAGAATCAACATCACGTGTATAGTATGAGTGTACACACATCATTGTCCATTGTGTAAATTTGTGAACCCGAGTCAATAGCGCAGTGAGTAGACAATAATGTTGATTTTCCTCCATTGATTAGATAATATGGAGAAGTTTCCGGCCTTGTGGAAAGATAGGCGAGTATGGATATAGACAAGGGTCCAGAAAAGCTAGGTTAGGTGCACTGGACGCCGTAATTGACCTCAATTATGTTGACACGGCGTTAAAAGCAGTAAAATAATATTTAAAGTTTGTAACAGTTAAAATGAGCAGTTGTTTGAAGTAAGTGTGGAGTTATTAAAACAAAATGCTTTTCAATACAGAATCCAAAGCGGAAGATGGTATACAGGCGTAACTTGATAGTGTGTCATGTATTCAAATATCATCCATTCAAAAATTTTAAAATTAACTTGTCTAACAAGTTTCTAATTATAAAATCTACAATATTCAATGCGGAAGTATGAAATTTTAAACACTTTAAGTAGTTGTTTTCAGTGAAATTGTTTAAGTTTATAAACTATATAGAATTTAAAATATATAAATAATAGTATTACTACGTAGCCAATATCAGAGCAAAACAAATAATATATAATGTATATGAGGATTATTTTCAGTTTATTTATTGTAAATAGCTGGTACATTGAAGGTAAGACTTGTTTGATTTAATTAAATATTTGTATCTTGTGTTTTACCGAATATAATATAAGTATGTGTAATATCTGAAGTATTTATTATATCGTTATGTAACGCCTCAGTAAAAGTGTAGTGTTTTGGCTTTTATTATCTTATATCATAAAATTACTTAAAATAGCTTAATTCATTGTTCTGGTATTAGATATCAATAATATCATCAATAATAAATCGGTGCATTATCACGAAAATTTGTTCGTACTGGTTAAGTTAACAAGTGGTAGCGTTTGAAAAAAAACACTTTTGAATGCGTTTGAAGGAACGAACCCCTTCTCTTATTTTGTTTATGTAGACTTAATGTTTTTCTGCTGTTGTCATTACGGTGTATCACCTAATATGGTAAACTAGCAAGCAGACTAGAGTGTTTAAAGCATTTGTTTAACTACCTATGAACAATAACATAGTGGTATATGTAGTATGAATCAAGTACAGTCATTCGTGATACGATGAGTTAATAATAAGAATAAATATTGCATACTCAACCAAGCGAGTTTTATTTACCCACGAAAATCTACCATATGAATATTTTAACTTTTATGTAAATAAAATAATCGATGGCTTCCACGCGTATTGAGTTCTCTTTGCAATATGCACACAGCCATGTTTACTACTCTTAAGAAGAAGAAGATTTTATTTTCAAATCAAAAGGTCAATAGACCCGCGTGAATATACAATGTATTACATAAAATATACAATCACTTGACAATGACATTATACATAATCAATAACATACAGTTGAAAAAGAGAGAACATTAGAGAACAATGTACACTTAAATATAATATGCAGTATAGTACTTTTGTATAATGCTATAAGGGTAAATTTTTGATGAAAATCAATCGAAACACAAGCAAGTGTCACAGTTGACAAGGGTTAAAAGGGTTATATATTAAATATTATAAATTATACCAAAATATTTAAGACAGATACGCTGGAGAAGGTGACTTTTACTAGTTTTGTAGATAGAGAGAAAAGCAAGCGCGATAACTTAAACGTGGTAAAAATAGCATTGAACAATTAAAAGAAACTTGACAACTAAGTAACAATGATATACTGATATAATGTTTTGGGAAAGAAGATTTGAATAAAAGAAATTGGATTGGAGCGAAAGAGAAGAAGACTATGATTGTCAATCTTTAACATGTGACAACAGATTTATAATGTATATAGATATGTCAGAGACAATATATAATTATATTAATATATACACTATACTCTTAATTTGAAATAATATTGAGCAAGAACAATAAATTTGTGAAAAAAATAAAATCACATAATTGTACTTATATAGAGACAAGATACAAATACGTATTAACTTACAAAATACTCGTAATTTAACATATAGCTGTTATAAGCAGAAACGAGTTATTTGTGGGCTATCACACATTTGTACATATTTACAGACAAAATCATAACAGTACTAATATATAATACTCGTAATTAACATAAGGCATTTTTCAGCAAAAACACTTTCGCAAAAGAAAATCATACATTTATACACATTCAGAGTCAAAATATATTTACCAGTATTAATATACATAGTACTCGTTATTTTACAATTTGCATGTTCAAGTTATTTGAGACAAACAACAACACGTATTTGTACGTATTTAGAGACAAAATACAAGGCATGTATCATATTAAGTATATAGTCTATATCATATACACAGTAGTTTCAGTTTAGGTCTTCGTATCATTTTATTTTTAAGGAATTATTTGTTTGTCTATAATAATGGAAGTTAGGAAATTTAATGTTTGTTTGTTTATATTTTGTTGGCTTATAGCAGGTAAGAATAGTTTAAACTAATGGATTTTATCACTGATATTTTCTCTAGTTAATTTACATTTTGTGTATACTTTCATGGTTCTCTTAATCATTTGGTAAACCATATTATGAATGTCTGATGTTTGTTTAATTGAATGTGTTTGTAGAGCTAATTAAGTTGACATTTTCATGCATCGTAACAGTTTGTTTGACAGACTTGCTGTATATTCGGTTCGGACTACTATTGTACCATTTTTAGCTTGGTATATCAATTTAACAAAAGGCAAGTCTAACTTTCAAAAACAGGGGGAATGGGTATATTTTAGATATATTCATTTATTATAAATAATTTGTAGATCTAATATTTTATCTTTACATAAAACACTGAGCCCCATGTACCGAACAATTAATTCTGTTTTTTATAAGAATTTATACCCAAAACTGTACCACAATATCGCAGACTTACCTATTCCGCCATAAAGTACAATAACATGCCATGTTTACAAAATAAATTATACTAACATTTTACTTAAGTACAGGATTTAAAAATTTCGCATATCTTAATAAAGAATACAGTGATATAGATATTCATTGATGATTAAATGAGTGTTATATTTCTTGTATTGATGTTAAAGTATGCGAGTCAGTTTTGACTTCCGTGATTTCAATATCTACTACTGTCTTAAAGATATGTTCTCTTCGAAAAATGCCAGGATGTCCCTACTGTGCTACCGTAGATTCAATCCGATGTTAAAGGAGTAGGTGCGTTTACCCCCAAATTTAGCCCTGTTGCCAAAGTGGCTCAAATTATGTCATATGATAGAAAAATGAATTATTTATCAAGAATTTACATTTTTAAGACAATACTGTGAAGACTTTTACCATGGCGACAGAACAAAACATAGTTTTTACATTATTTTGATTCTAAGAATTATCATATTTACTACTTAATGAAAGTGAAACAGTAAAAAATACATTGACACTGAATTAGTTACTCGTTGCTAATGTCGTTTCTAAGGCAACAAATATCCCAGTTCTTGAACATTACAAACACGTAAATTAAATCTGCCAGAAGAGGATGTATTAAGCAAATAGGCAAAAAACAGTATTGATGTGCTTAATAATTATATAATATCAGTATGCACACATTACATCACATTATTTATATCACTTTTTAATGTGTGGTTGCCATGAAAACAGAATAAGTAAATACAGTCCTAAAATGAGATTCAGTTATAATAACAATAATTGCTACAATACTGTATAAGCCAAGTTAATGAAACTAGGTATGCAAGATGTGCACAGTATAAAGACCACAATCAAATGCTATGCGTCTCCATTGAAAGCTTTGTTTGCTATGGTAACAGAAAATGAATATATAATTATTTGAAATACAACCATCAATATTATTAAATCTGATTTTCACCAATTCTTTCATAGAAATAAAAAGATCAGATCAATATAGAGGTAAATTTGTATAAATTTCTCAATAAAAATGTTCCAAAATGGACAAAAGTGTAAATCAATCCTAATAGGTGAATAAAATAAAATAAAGTTAAGGAAACCGCATAAGAGATTTAGCTTTCAAACTTTTAAATAGGATGACAACACTGGGGTGTGATGTTAACTCTTATTAATAGTTTAACAAGGATTTAACAATATTTTCTACAAATAGCATTGCATTTTGTGAGAAATGGATGACATAATATGAACAAGTTAAAGTAAAAAATTATATGAAAAGGTAAAGAAGTGTTTCTTTTACTTTTTCTATGTAGATTCAGCATTTGATAGAAAAAATGGTCTAGGTAGTTGAGAATAGACTTCAGTGATTTCATTTTAATTGTTTAAAAATATGTTAATATAGAATCACATTGTGCTCAAAAATGATACAAATTGTACAAAAGAAGTTTAATCATCACAAAGATTTCTCACATAGATTTCATCATTTATGAAAATCCTAAATGAACCCAGTACTGTTTGACAATCTATAATGTCATTCCTTGTACAGAGCCAAAAGAAGCATAATTCTTTTAATTGTCACACCAATGTTATACAAAATAGCAAGTGAAAATAATTTTAACAATTTACCAAGTAAAATGAAAAAAATACCAAACACTTGCAGGAAGTCCCTGCAAGAAGTTACATTGTTATGAAGCAATTATCAAACTGCATGTGTTAAGGCATATAACTTCATATGACCTTTCGTGAGAGCCCAGATAGACTTTTATATTTGATCATTTGCACCATACAGTCAGTCATATAGCTTTAAACATGTATAGATGTGAAACAAAGAAGGTCTATCAGCCATATTTTTGTATTCAAATTTATATTATTGTAAGTGTCCAAATCAGGGATTACATAATAGTAAAATGCATATACTAATGGAAAGAATTTGTAGTATACATTGATATTTGGTAAAACTGTACATCATTATGTACAAATCATAACAAAATTCTTTTATATAAGGTTTTTGACAAACTTGTTTGACTCATTCAGTTATGAATATTGCATAATTTAAAAGCATGATGCACAAGGTGGTGAAACCTGATCACAGGAGAACAAATTGACAGATCACAATGGCTTCAAATACAAGATATTCATTGCAACATACTTACAGACTAGCAGGGCTGTACATGTAGTATATGTTCAGAAATTTTGTGTTTTACAGTGTATATAACTTTTCTTCCTATTGCATATTTATTTGGCATCATGAATCTCAAAACTCTGTTGGGTATAAGCAAGTTCTGGTAAATTGTCATGGGCAGTTGTTTATGAGAATGGCCAAGTTACAAACATGCACAATCACTGGATCCATTTGTTCAATTGTTCTTAGATAATGTGACAAACACCATTTACTTTATATACAGAGTGACTAGTCAATCATAGAGCCAATTTGCATAACGTAAAATAGACAGTGTAATCATAATTTCACGTTGATCTAAGTTCAAAGTCGCCGTGTATTGAACTTGTGCATTGACGTTGTTCACTCCTTTATGTCGGCTTCGTGACTTATTTCACAGACTAAAATAAACTTTTGATATTAAACATCAAGTCCATATAATCTCCAGTATCCTCTGTTTACTTATTTTCCAAAAAAGTAGAGCAATTTTACTTTGTTGTCATATTCATGGAAGCTGCGATCTTGCTTCTTGGTTTTTGCACTCAGGTCAATAGGCTATTTTTAGCCCAAGACATTTAATTTAATCTAATGCTGATAACCAGTGATTTATCCTTATAGTTGTGAATGCGAATAGTAGATAAATATAAACACATATGTCTATTTTTTGTTCTAAACTGAGACTCGTAAACACACAAATTTAGTAACAAAACCGTTGTTAAGAACGCCAGTACAAACAAGTCGAAGTTGCGTCCTTTGGATTTAGTAGACTATTTTAAAGACTTGTTTTAAAAATTGGATATGAGTGCAAAAAGTCAAAGATTTTATATTTTGCTCAGCTGTTTAATATGATAAAATACACATTTGATGAAAATTTCATATCTTCGCAATGCTGCACTCATATTGAAAATTACAAAAGAAGAGGTCAAAATCAGTCAAAATTAGCGAAATTCGCCGCAACTGATCCTAATCAAAGGCCCTATAAGCAGTCAAAATGAACTCGAAAGTTTACATAATTTACATTTTCTTGAAGCTTGAAGATAGATCTATTTGCATAAGAAATATTATGAACGAAATCGTAAATTAAAAATTCGGCAATTTTACAGGGCCGAATCGCACCTACTCTTTTGTCCGCCTGATTAGGTCACGTTCAGCTGGCCTTAGTCAAATAATAAAATTCATGACTCAACTCGCAACGAGCCGTCCAATTAAAGCACATGCATGAGTAACATCCACTCACACTGTCTTCATGGCTTGAAAGCGTATCTAAAGTTGTAATAACGAAATTTTGTTGTTGTTCATAGTGTTTCGTCTTGATAAAAGCCATAAATTGATTAGTCAACACAAAGGTCATCTGTACGTGGCCTCCTCTACAATGTCGGAAGGTCTTATTACATTGGTATTCAGAATATTTGTTTTCGTAGGTTGCTATATAGATTGTGAGCAAATAGTACCTGGAGGTGAGAGAACATGGTTAATGGTTCATTAGACATTTACAACATAATCTACGATGAAAAAATAAATTTAAAAAAAACTCGTAAATTAAAAGGGGTTATTAATAGGATACCCAAAATATCTAGATTGACTGATCTGTTACGGGATTAGCTTATCCAGCTGATTTGTGTAATCTGTTGATAATCAATGTTCTACTAAAACGAAACGTGTACAGTACCCTCCAAAAGTTACTGGACCATTGAGACTTTGAAAACTGATCATGTCTACAGCAAGTACGTTTACAATGATTAAAGCTAATTCGTGCAATATCGTTAAAATCATATGACGATTTTGTCTCTATTTCTTTTTTGGGCGTAAATGTGAATATGATTAGTCAGTTATAAAAGTTTTGCCAAGGACTTTTTGAGGGCATTTTATTGTATTGATTCCAATGGAGTCTCCTCTGTACTTCATGCAATCAAAATTGGCACAACAGTAGACAATATTTAACCTTTCTAAGAACTTATATCCGACTTGCATGAGTAACTGCTCTTTATGAGTTAAAAGGTTACTTGATATTCAATGCATATATATTTTTCTCTCTGGCGGCGGTTTCCTTGTGGCGGTTTGGCCGTCCAGATTTGTCATTCGGTAGAAATACTATGAATAGTTTATTGGCATATGCGTTATGGCATTAATATAAATGCGCTTACAAATCAATCAATCAATCATAATTTGCGCTTTGTTATACCTGATTCCATACAAGTTCAGTCCAGCATGTGTTCTTTGAGAATATTTAGGGAATACATAAACATATTTACAATTTATCATGTATCGTGTATTTTATTAAATATTACTTTCCTAATGTTTTATATTGTATTATAGACATCAAGTGTCAGGATTTCTGCCCATCGGAATCTGAATCAGGTAGGTCTATATATACATTTGTTAATCTGAGAAATCAGGTCATATTTGGCATCAGACAATAACTTTCTTGGGTTACATTGTACGTCATTTTCATCTTAGAACTAAGGTATGATTTACTAAATTTACACTTGAATCAGTAAATTAACCGTTGACATGAGTATGTCTTCATTTAGGATAAACAAAAAAAACATTTATGTCAAGCGCTTTTAAATTGTGAGACGCCAGTTGATTAAGGGTTGACACCGTTAAATTCATTCTTGTACCACGAGGCTGTCAAAATTATCTATCTTAAATGGAGAATCTTAATAACCTCAGGATACGAGAATGCTTTAAATTGGGTAAAACACTACTAAATTTAGTGAGACACCATTCGAATGAGGGTTAAAAACCATTAAATTAAGTAAAGCACTTCTAAATTTAATTAGATGCCACTGATATAATCAATATCCATGTTTCTGAATAAAGAAACTTAATTTGAGCATTTTACTGACTAAAGCTTTGAATGATACCCTCGTGCTACAGCTTTCTGGGCATGATTCATTCAAGCGATTCTATATATCCTTCTCTGCTATGTATTAAACTCTAAATATGAATGTTTATTTCATACAGTTGTACAAATATGCCAGGCAAATAAAGCAGAGAACATTGACGAGGTTTACGTGAACAGTGGACGTGTACCTAAATTTCAAGTTATGGAAGATTGCAAGTGTACAATAAAAGCATCATCTGATACAATGTTTACTATTGAAATAGTTGAACATGATTTTTTACAGCGAGATATGATATTCTATGTAAATGGAAATGAATTATCACCCAGAGATATACATAATATTAACAACGATGCCATAGAGCTAAGTTATTCTAAACTAGATGATATATCTGTAGGCGGAGGCTGTGTAAGAATATCTTCAAGCGAGAATTCAGGTGAGAAAATAATTTTGTTTAATGATGATGATACAACCGTCTAGTTAATAACCAACTTTTATATATGTATATATACAGCGCACTCCAAAAGTCATTGAACAACATCTTGTTTTAGGTTGAACCGATTTACATTTACATTCATATGTCTGTTTTAAGGCAGAAACCTTTTACTTTTTTATTTTCGTTATTATTGTGGTTTCCCTTTTATAACAAAAGTTCAAAAATCTAAAGCGTCCCACCTGTTGCTTTTAGGCTGTATGAAAGGACAATGGTTTTTTACGGTTATTGTCTTTTATAGGTTTTCACTTCCCTCTCTAAATAATAGTAAACTAGCTGACAGTACTTATGATCAGTTTTTCTCGATATTCTGTTTGACCAAAAACTTCTGAAAGGAATTGTATATAGACTAGTAATATATTGTTGTTCAAGTCTTGTAACCACAACATTAGACGTACGTTTAGCTTATATTTGCACTACGAACGTTTTCAATAGAAAAGAGCCATTATAAGGCGATTATTTCAAATGAATTTTTCTTGAAATGCACCAGTAATCGTCTCAAATACTGCGTAAATAACTGCATTCCTTCTCACTCATACAGCCGTGGTTTGAGTTGGGCAATTATTAACAACTTAAACACGGATGACACTGTCCTAGTATGTGTATATATTGGAGGTTAGTAAAATAGTCACTGGTCATTTGGTAAGCATATAATGATAGAGGTTATCAAGATTATATCAAGATAAGTTTCATTGGTTATAAAAAAACACGTCACAAAATATCTTATTTGAACCGAATACATTTGTATAAGTATTGTAATCACTAAATGTTAAATTGACATTGATTTAATTTTAAGGAGCAATTTGCTTCGTTGTTCTTTATTAGTTTCAATAGGTAAAACTTACTGACTTTCTGATGGTTGGATAGAAACTAAAATACACATCTCTTTTTAACTCTCTTTTGGCTAAGGTATCTGATGATTTGCACATCAGTGCAGTATAAATTAGAGTTCATGTCTTTATTCTAGAACTTACACTACTTTGGTAAAAAGGAACACACTCGTATTACCACATTTATATTACCTTGTCGACGGCATTAAGTATACATTTTACCATGTGGTATAACCTAACGTCGAGTTCCCAGAATAGTTTGCTGTCAAATTTTGGGTAATAACGGGTCATGTCGACACATTATATATGCAGTGTTCCATTGTATTGAAATAAATGATTTGGGATCAGTTGATGTTACACCAAAATTGATAAAACCTGCTAAAATAGCCACTTTTATTTGTTATAACTTTTGCTGATGTATTTCCCAGGTCTGACTGATCAGGACATGTTCAATATAAGTTGCAAGGTGCCTCAACTTTTTACGGACATGACTACAACTCCGACAACAACAACATCAAAAACAAAGACAACTCTAGTGGTACAAACATCCAAAACCGCTAATTATGTACAGACAGAAACAACAACAACACCTACATTAACTGGGAATTCTAGATCATCAGAAAGTACCGTAATGATCACAAAGTCACAAACAAGCAACAACACTACTGAAGACAATAAAATATTGATTGGTAGATACAATTATATTTGTAGTAAAGAGATACTCATTAGATATTATATACACATGTAGTTAATTTACAAGCATTGTGCGTAAAGTTTGACCACGATCTGAACTTTCACATTTGTTCTAATAATTATCTACATAAATTCCGACTAAAATCAACACCACGCATATTCTACACTTCGGCACGTAACGTATTTATTATAAATAATTGATTTACTAAGTGTAATCCTCTCGACCACTGTTTTATAGACACGCATTGTACGCTTTAATATATATATTAATCAAAGAACTGGTGTGCTGGAGGAACGATGTCCAGAACTGTTTTAATAAATAAAGATTATAATTATGTAAAAAATCAAACTTGTGCAGCAATATTATCTATAAAAAATGTATAAAGTATCAATTAATAGAATTTAACAAGATCAGTCCAAGGATAGAACTAGACTTTTCGAGTGTTTTGCTAATTGCAAGGTTTATATCTTAATTAACTTAAAGTATGCACTTGTTAACTAGACACTTTATGATTATGTTATTGCAATCAAATACCATAAGGTCAGAAATTATGCTGACACACATCTAAAATTGGTTTTATCAATTTCCGTTCAAAACTGCAAACAAGTGTTAATTAGTCACCAAATCAAAGCACTGATAGTACTGTTGCGGCAGTGACGCTGAAAGTTTGAAATAACAGTGGTGCTTTTCACAAAAATTCTTACGAAAAAGATCTTCGTATGTCAAAAGCAAGAAACCTTAGTAATACGCTAATTGTTTGGCTTAACAATTCTAAAACTGTAGAATTGTGTATACCTTTTTGTTTCATAGTTATGCTTATTATCCGTCTGATTTAGAAGTGCTAATTATATGAAACTGACTTACGAAAATGATTTTCGTAAGAATTTTTTGTGAAAAAGCACCACTGATCATGACACAGTTATACATAATGCCCATGAACAACACGTCAAACTTAATATTAACTCACAACTATTGTGAAAGTTCAAACCCAGTCTCAACAAAATTTTCATCGCTAAGTTCATATTTATTTAGGCCAGCAGAACAAGCCCATTTTCTTTGCTGGCATGTTTGCCAGTTACAAGTAATCACATAATTATATACCTTTTCACTAGTTAACTTTTCCATGGAGGTACATGTACATGTAAGTCAGTCAGTGAAATATTTATCACAAGAAACAAACATATAAAATTACCCGATATTATTAAATTTTGTTGCGAAGTATGAATTGTATGCGAGAGAACTTATCTTCTTAAAATAATCGGACACCTGCAGACTGCATCGCGTTATCTTTAGAACTTTACTATCGAATCTATCGTTTAAATTTGTAAACCAGTCAATCGTTGTGATCGTTTACTGCCATTCCATCGATTGGAAAACCATCGATATTTGAAATTATTGCATATGTACAGTACTCCATGCCAAATGAACAACATTTATGTCCTCAGTATCTGTACAGTCGCTCAAACAATGTGAAATTCAATTATGATTGTCTCTAATACGACTAGAACTATTTCTTCTTCTTTGTAGAACTATTTAACGAAATGGGTTTAAAGAGACGGACGGGCACAGAATAAACGAAAAGTCGTCAAAAGCCTGATCGATTAGAGACACGAACATAAAGTCCCTGGTCTGATATAGGCAAATAGTTATATTTTCGTCGAGTGCGCCCGACGGGCCCAATAGACGTTTGACATTATGCCATTTGCGTACGTGTATAAGGGTGCATTTGCGCAATGGCGCGCTTTAGACTGAACACTGGATTTATACAGTTAAATCTCCGATTCGCCAATGTCTGTTTCATTTCGTCCATTTGCGCAAAATTCTCCATTGCGTGTTTAAGTAATATCCTGTTGTTTTATTGCTGATAATATATTAACGCCCAAAAAAGTTATTTAACAATTAAAACTTCATTTCGCTACTGACGCTCCATTTCGTCCATTTTGCCCCAAATTCTCTATTGCATGTTTTAGTCATACCCGCAGTAAACCGTATCATGTTGCTCTTTTGCCGGATGAAAAATCAAATCTATGGAAATAAGTAACAAGCGATTATCAGGATAATATACTAACCGGAAACATCCGAATCAAATTTTGCAGTAATGATATGCGGAGTGGATCGGGGTTTTTGCTTAGATTCAATGCTTGGAGCTGAAATTACGGTTTGTTAACTCTGGAACGATGTTTAGACATCGTTCCAAAAATTAATCCCTGTGTAATAATAGATTCGAGCTTTGACAATATACTCCGATCGGTACCGATCATTAATTTTACATTCGTATTCAATGTGATGAATAGTCTTGCATACAGGTCAGAACGGGGTCAAGAACTTTACGCACAATGCAGTATTTAAGTATAACTCTATGTATATCATAATGTTTTTGTGTGATCAGTTTACGGTGAAATGGTACCTCCTCATATTACACTGTATTGTTATTAACTTTGATTAGAATAAGGATTGACTAACTTGCATCCAAATTATTCAGGTAAATTTTAAATATAATATGTGTATATGTTGTTTTTAATGTACACTGATAAAGTAATGATTGTCTAGATAAACAATACATTCTACAATTTTAAACTACGTTTATATAATACTCTATATAATTAAACTACAATACAAATGTAAAGAACCTTTTGTTTTCTATATTTTATTGTACTTAAGAATCATGTTAAAATTATTATTAATTCATGGTTTGTATACTAAATAAAGAATAAACTTTGATCAATTCTAACACACATGAATATCACGTCACAATTCAAATATTCTTGTTTAAAATTGTTCGTTTTATTACTTTCAGCGGCCATCGTAGGTTCTATTTCTGGTATTATTCTCACTATTGTAGTCGTGGTTACAATAATATATTGTAGAAGGTAAGTTAGTATTGTCTTTTTATCAATAATTATAGGGACGACTAAACATGACGGCTCTTAATCATGAATCAACTTATGACATTTTTACACAATCAGAATTCATTTGAACAGTCTAAAATTTACATTAAGTAAAGTAAACAATATTTTGATACATTTTATCAATAATTAATGGGACGACTAAACATCTTGAATCAACTTATGAAATTTTTACACAATCAGAATTCATTTGAACAGTCTAAAATTTACATTTAGTAAAGAAAAAAACGTATTATTATCCGCACTATTAATAAGGAAACTCTTATGTTTTCAATTAATACTTTAACATATTGTCATTTTGAGATACTGTTAATGTATTGATATCTTGAAAATATGTATCAAGTAAAGTACGTTAAATTAAACAAATTGACAGTTCAAATGACTTTCGAACATGATTTTGGCACAAAAAATTGATAACACTAGGATACCATTTCAGTTTTAATTGGAACAACATGTGTCAATGAATTTCATTAATTTAATTATAACTTTTACTTTATTAAAAAAAATCTAGTTAACTCTTCAATATGATTTTACTCTTGTGAAAGTAAGAACTATATATTTCGAGAAAAAATGAGTAAGAACGGTTGACGGAGCGAGTTAGTATAAGAGAATAGAATATTAAATTATTAAGTATAAAGTATGTTTTGAAAGTGGAAAGTTTCATTTTAATTATAAAGTTATACAATCACATGTTTTTGTGTTTATTTTGCTATAAAACCATTATGTTGAAATATTAAAGCTGCCCGGCTATCTCAGTTGGTAGCACCTAAGTCTACTAATCGAGGGGTTGTTGGTTCGATTCCCGGGCGGGGCTTACAACAAACGGACAAACAATGAAATATTAAAATGAAGTATATTATGTTTTCAGAAAGATAAAAGCTATGTCCAATAAAGGATCTCAACAAACCAGTTCTTCTATGACCTACCGTGTAGACGATTCCGGCATGCAGCAGAATCAAGCTTATGACTCCTTAAATGATGTCCAGCCAAATCAAACACCTTATGACACTCTCGTGGTATCTCAGGATACAATAAATGAAAATACATCCCCGAATTTAAACTATGAAAATATGAAAGTAGACATTACATGCCAGAACATAAGTGCCGACAATTCTGAGTCATACTATAACCTTCCTAGACATGAAGCCACTCATAGTGAAGCTTTTCAAAACGTTGTATCAGTTGACAAAGATACAATAACATATGAAAATACGAAGGTTGACGCTACACGTCATGAAGAAAACATTGATAAATAGACGACACAATGGCACCATTCAACATATAATACTATGTCTTAATGACTCGTTTGATGTTGTAATAGAATAGTTATTCTGACTGATACAGATCAAACGATGACTAAGTTGCTAGTTAATAGACGGGATATAAGAACAAAACGTCTACAAAAAAGAGAAACCATTTATATTGAACTTATCATAGGTGCTTTCACGTATTGAGATAGATAAAGACAAACACAATATTCGAGCATGAATACTGTGCCACTTGTATAACTTCGTCAGTGTTTATGTACTCTGTATCTTGTTTCTTCTAATTTTATTATACATAATGTTTGTACATGTACATGAATACATTTAATATTGGCTATTTAATAACTACCACTTGTTGGACAGACCAAGCCACCAATGTGACATTTCTAAAACATATTAAACGATTTACACATTTATTATGGTACACTTATTATTTATTTGTGTGCTAAATTGTGTTATGTATAGGAAATGCTATATTTTTCACAAAGAATTGGATAGTGGCCAAACTATTACAAGAAATAATATTCAACTAAATGTTTCACTGACTACAAAAGTAATGTCTGACGAAGGTCTAAAACAAATTAAACAGTTATCAGATCTTAATACTGAGTGTTAATAAGTTTTATTTAATGTCTGGTTAAATTTGTGTCTCGTATAAGATTTTAGACGTCAAATGAATATCGTTCTATGTAGCATCGCCAAAATGCAGTGATCTCTTCTTATGCCAATGTATCTGTTGATGTTTTAATTGCTTTAAATCTAAAACTTGTCACATAATGTAAAAACTAACTGCTAAACAAGGCTAACATTAGGATAACTAGAACATTACCTTAGTTTAAGCAGTTAATTAATTATACAAGTGAACCAAGAAGATTTTCGAACAGCACATGCAGCCGTCTTAGTCTGCTACAGACATTAGCTGCATTCATAAAGTGAGACAAAAATTAATCATACAAAAAGGATTTTTTATTCAATATTGCTCATCTTTAACCACGGCTATTTTTTGAAAATTGTGTTTGTCTTTAGCCTAACATTTTAATAACTAATTCTCCAAATGAAGCCTAGAGTTTAGGATATAGAACAAATTTGTATTACTACAAAACTTTTCGTTAGACCCAATGAGCACAATTATTATTGAATTAATACATTTTAGAAGAAACACTTATATTACAAAATGTATATAAAGAGGAGTTTAAAACATATTAGGAACAACAACAGTCCAAAACACAGACCTTCCACACAATCAGAAAGGAAAGAGGAAGATGATCTTAGATCTATAATTTTTTGTAATAAAATAACACCACAAACAAATAACGGAAACATGAAAATAAAGGCTCAAGGGTGTGAGATATGGAACGAGCAGGGTTAAAATATTTACAACTGGTGGGTTAACTAGGTTATAGGGTGCACCAAACAAGCACTTGCCTAAACAGACTCATATAACATCAAACAGTCGATGAAAACAACTTTTACCAACCATTCACTCGACATTGTTGTGTGCCTAAAATCCACAAACAAAAATTAAAACAAAACGTTAATAGCATTTCAAAAGTAAAATACAAGTACAAAATTTTATATATTGTAACAATTTAAAAATTCAAGGATTCACAAAACAGTGATATTTTAAACGTTTTGTTTCAGATGGGAAATAACTTATATCGACCTTAAATGTAAAGCTTTGTGGTGTTATTTCCCTTTGTAATACGATAATACGGGGAATTTCCTCGTAAAACCTCTAAATCGAAAGCGGAAGTAGAGTTCAATGTCAAACATATAAAATGGCTACTGACGAGAATTTCATGTCAGAAGAATATTTTGACTTTATATGTACCAATTGTGACAGCAATGGAAAGATTGTTGAAGCTGTACGTTATTGTGTTGAGTGTTGTGGTTATTGCTGCCAAGCATGCACGGATATACACACAACTATCCTTATGTTAAAGAATCACAATCTACTGGACACAAGCCATGGAAACGAAGCAAGTAATCAATCAACAAGGTTACCAGAGTTTCCTACTGAGCGATGTGACCAACATAAAGGGAAAGTTGTTGATATGTACTGCGAGGAACATAATGAAGTTGGATGTTGTATTTGCATATCTGCACATTATAAGTAAGTAAATAAAGTATATTGTTTTTATATATAGTTATTTATACTTGCTTAGTACATTTTGTTTAAAAGTGCTTTATTTACTTGAAGGTCTTGGCGTTTAAACGTTCGTTTTAATGTAAATTTAATATATAAGTAGTATTCACAATTTAGAAGTCAAATTAAATTTGCATATTGATTTTTAACCATGAATACGGGTACACACGCTTTACTTTTTAATCTTCTTTGAGACTTAATTTACAAAATATTTATCGAAATCTTTGATTTCTTTGTATTGTACATATTCTAAAAATAGATACGGATTTATAAGCTACAATCAATGAATCAGCTCAAGTTCAATACGTTCTTTAAGGCGTCATAGATATCACAGTTAAATGTTATTCGGTAATTTATGTTTAAATTTATCTGAAGTATCGTATAAATGTATACTAGCGATAACGTTATGGTTTGTTATCTCTCTTATTATATAACAATGTGGGTTTTAACACCGACAGAAGATGAATATTTTTTATTCTTGTATTCATATCTGCACTTTAAAATGATGATGTAAGAGCCAAATCAACACAGTCGGACCAACATGATAACAATTAAGTCACTCTGTTCGAAAGCCGAGCAAAATGTTGCCAATATTATGTTTTTACGCTTTACTAATTGCTTACAAAATAAGAATATCCATGCTGGCATGCATTATTTAAAACATTAAAAAAAATGTTAATGTCGATTTGCACAAACATTGACGCCAATTGCTGATTCATTTTACATATTAGACTTTTTTAATGTTTATTTTTTATATTTGTAGGTCTTGACCTGAGAAAAGTATATATTCTGTACCAGACCTAATTGACAAGTTGTTTAAACTCGGAGATTGTAAACAGATACAAAGTCGTCTTACAGATACGATGGTTTCATTAGTAGATCTTGGAAAATCTAAAAATGATAAACTTCAAGCTTTGAAAGACTCGAAAACAGAAGAAATACAGAAGGTCATGCATTTCCAGAAAGCTCTTGAAGCCGTGATAAGAAAAGCTGGTGAAGCTTCAAGAAATGAAATTGAAAATAAATACCAAGAATTGGAGAAAGAACGTCTTGAAGAGATGCAAGATGTTGAAGGTACTGTGGATAGCCTTAAAGAGTCTGATGATAAATTGAAAAAGGCAGAGAGTAACAGAGCGCAACGGTTTGTTTGTTGCAAGATAGCTGTAAAGAGGATGAAGGAAGCAGACAAGCATATATCCAAACAAACAAGAATAACCACCGGAGGACTTGTATTCACACCAAATCAGGCATTGATGAAATATCTTAGTGGTTTACAAGGTATTGGTATGGTAGATGTTAAAACAGAGAAGAAAACAGACCTGTATAAAATTACAGGAAGTAAAGATATCAATATCAAGCTAATGAAAGATTCCAAAAAATGTGATTCTGCTGGTTGTTGTCTAACATTAGATAATCAACTTTTAGTTACTGATTACAAAAACACCAAACTAAAACTGATTGATACACACACAATGACAGTAATAGATAATTGTAAACTACCAAATTCACCGTTTGGTGTATGTTGTATCAGTGACAATGAGGCTGCTGTAGCATGTGGTGAAGCCATGAAGATTCAGTTTGTTACCTATGGTAATAAGATGACACCTACAAGACAAATCAAAACGTCTCATTATTGTTATGGTATTACTACAAAAGATGATCAGCTATATGTAACAAATCTTCAATCTTCAGTATATATCTATGATATGACTGGTAACATGTTGAAAAGTATATCACAGGACACTGCTGGAAATGAACTATTTTCTTATAGTAGACATCTGACCTTCAATAAAAGTAAAGACAAAATGTATATTTGTGATTGGCTGAAAGGTATTGTAAGTTTAGACGGTGACGGAAATTATCACTCAGCATTCAATGATAGAGATTTGACTCAAGCAGATGGTTTATGTGTTGACGGAAGACAGAACATATTTGTTATTGGATGTGGTTCTCATAATGTGGTGCAGTTTAATGAAGATGGAGAGAAGATTGGTGTCATCATAAAACAACATGATGGATTACAACAGCAACCACGTTCAGTATGTTTTCATGATAAACTGAACAGATTGTTTGTAACTATGGACAACAGTGATGTAGTAAAAATGTTCGAACTGCATTGAGGAATGTATTTACAACTTTGAATTGACAGAAAATGACAAAACTTGTTTATGGCTAAACACATATAATTGAAGTCTATTTTTGTTGTCTCGTATGACAGTTATATACTGTTTGACAATCAATACTGCTTTACAGATGCTACAATTAAAATGCTAATATAGTAATGGTTGTACTAAATATATCTATTAAAGTATAAATATGTTTCATTCCATCAAATAAATAAATCATTTATTACTTACAGGTTTTAAGTTTTCAATTTTGTAAATGATATCATTTTCTCTAAGCAGTCATTTAATAAGACATAGAAATATTCTTAAGAACTGAACGACTTATCATTGTTTATGGCAAAGTATGGTTCGTAATCATTGGTTGTAAAACTTTGTTTCTGTAATTTGTTTGATGTGGGCATTTATTCAATCAGATCATATAAAATCGTGAAACAAAATTAAGTGAGTTATAGATTCAGATGCTCTATATTTAACTCGATACCACACTCATAAAATGTCGTACCGACTCAATTCTTTTAAAATCATGACACATCGTTTATGTTGGATAGTTGATGCCTCCGTGAGATTTCCACCAAATTCAAATATAAAAAATTGCACCAGGTCAAATATATACTACTCCATATCCTCGGCTTAACACCGCACACAATTGTTGATTCAATTAACATAGACAATATAACAAATGTAAATATGGTGGATGATTGTGATAGATATACATTTTATAGTTTGGTTTTTCTCAACTGCCAAAACATGAATAATTTCACGGTGACTTCTTGCTCTATCTCCAACACTCGTGATATTGAGATAGTATACAATCATCAATTGTGAAATTATTCAAACTTTGACAGTTGAGAAAAAATGTCACATGTCACACCAATACAGATGTCACATATGTTGTAATATACTATTTCGATTCCGGTCAATAGACTGGAAAAAGAAACAGAAGGATATAAAGATTTAAATATAATTGATTGTGATATCTTTAACACATTAAAATCATTGATATTAACCTGATATTATGTAAACTTGTATATTTTATCATTAGTATAACTGTATCAATGTTTGCGTACATTGTTTCATCTTTTTTTCTTATTATTGTTTATGTTTGATATTGTATTGTTTGTTTAACGTCGTATTCAACACATATTTAGGTCATATATACGACGGCCAGCTCTTCCTACAATATGTTTTCTGGACACTTTTCTATCACCAGTACTAACTAACCCTACCACGGCTCGAACCCGCGATTTCCGAATTCGAAGTCAGACATGCTGACCACTATACCACGGTCGCGGCTTGTGATATTGTATTGTAAATAGTTACTTCTACTTCTACACTCCTATACTTTGTATTGACTATTAGATGATTATAGTTGGGCATTCCCCCAGTTAATACAAATTAAAGAAAAACAAGTTGCAGCTTTTTGAAAAAGATATACTAGTATAGGTACTGGAGGGTATTTCAAAGAAGTATTGTATATTTGTCAATATGTATCTTGAAATATACTTCAATAAAGTATACTTTACAATAAATGTTTTGTCTTGCTTAAAGTTCTGTTAAATTTATAAAGATTTATACATTCGAGCACAGACAATGTCAAACAAAAGAAATGGTTGCCATCCATTAATTTTGAGTATAACCGGTTATGATGTATGTCTTCTAAACACATGAATATCATCGAAACTTTAACACGTCTAAGAAATATAAATCAATGTATCAATTATTCTTGAAAGCATTCGACTGTCTGATAAGCTGGCGTCACACTGTCCCGAATTTGACATCCGATGGCCATGCGAATATCGATTTTCTAATTTCGCACGAAGATAGCCCCGAAATTGGTCGACATCCAATCAATACTCGAAGCAAAAACGATCCTTACAGAATGTCATGCGATCCCATCGGATTCACACACGATTCTTACGGAAGTTCACGCGATGGCATTCGATCCACAGACGAACTCACCTGAAAGATACAATTTTTAACTATTAGTTGACACGTAGTATACGCGAAGGCTACACGGTAGTTACACGACGTCGTATTAATTAAAGGTGGTAATATAGTACTTAATGGCAATGGTAAGCACTAACTCGCATTTATTTCCTATAATGGTCATTAATTTATTGAAATAAAATAACTAGTTACGTTACTAGTTAATCATTAGCTTATTATCTAGTTAACTTGTTACGTAACTCTACTAACCTCTTTACCGTGTTAGTTATCTGTGGTTTTCCGGTGGCAGAAATATGCCACCATTATCTGAAACTACTATATAAAAAGAATTTAAATAATACCACAGCATGGTAGTATAGTGTCTATGTTCAAGCAGTATGATACTTTACATTAAAGAAACTTCAGATTTTAATATATCTGATGCAAGGCCTTTGTTTTACTGTAATAAAGGGAACAATAAATGAACAAACAATTCCAGAAACATCATTTATTTCAACATAGAAGTTAAAATTACGATGATACAAAATCGAAATATGAAAATGGTGTGTTCGTAATCAAAATATGGGCATGTCCCTGCACGTATTATCACTGCTTTGTTTCAGTAAACTGTCAATGTGTTGTGATAAAATTACAATATCATCTTGTCCTGCCATGGCACCGAACCAGCATTTGAAGTAAAGTAGTGGCCGAGATAACTTCTAATTTGCCTCCCCTCCTGGGTTCCAGTGTTCCTTGCCCTCTCATGGTAAACATCCAGGAGAACTTGGTCGTTTCTCCATGCCCCTGGAATGACATTCTGGTTTTGGTCCTCCAAGTCCATTATGTTCTTGTAGGTGGCCGGATATCTCAGCCTAATGAGATTGTGAAGGATCACACAAGTTGTAACTATTGCTCTACATGTCTCTGGCCTCTGGTTCATGGTTCTAAGCAAAACTCTAAACTTGTGTGTCAGAATACCAAAGGCATTCTCAACAACACGTCTGGCTGTCGAGAGTCTATAGTTGAATATTCTCTCATGATGATCCATGTTCCTGATTGAAAACGGGTTCATCAAGCTCTTGCTAATTCCGAAAGCATTGTCCCCGACTATGTAGTATGGGACAGGAACATCGTCTCCTGGTAAAGACTTCTCTTCTGGGAGATTAAAGATGTTGTTCGGACTCTCCAGACCTTGCTTCAGTTCTGACCCATTGTAAATGCTGGCGTCATTGCTGGAACCATCAGAGCCGACATCAATCCATAGAAACTTATAGTCGGCATCGACCAATGCCATAAGGACAATAGAAAAGAAGCCTTTGTAGTTCCTGTACATAGTGCCAGAATTCCATGAACAAGTAACAGCCACATGCTTGCCGTCCAGAGCACCACAGCAGTGTGGGAATTGCCATCTCTTTTCAAACTGGTCAGCAATGGCAGTCCACTCTTCCGTTGTAGTTGGACACTGAATCCCCTCTGCAGCAAACTCGGATTTGATGGCTTTACAAACTTCATTTATCATAAGGGAGAGTGTTGGGTGCTACTCTGGAGTTGTACGAAAGGCTTTGGTAACTATCACCGCAGGCCAGGTGACGTAGAGTAATAGACAGCTTGAGGCTAGGAGGGAGAGAGTTCCTGTACCATGTGTCATTCTTTTGTATCCTGCCTTTTATCCTCTGTAGAACCTCATCGAATAGGTCTCTAGGAAGTCTTGTATACATGTAGTTGTAAAAGGAAGTCTCATCTTCAGTCTTCAACTCTTCTAGAAGAGTATTGTAGTGACCATAATTCCGTCTCCTCTCCTCAGACAGCCATGGCCTGACCCATAAAGACCTCGGTTTCTTCATTTGCCTTGGCTTGCTCTGGCAGCATATTATCAAAAATCTTACGATAATTTAACAATACAATATAGAAGGATTTAGGACTACTTAAAATTGGCCGTAAGACGCTTGATAATACGGGCCCCTTGTCCTTAAAAAGAAAAACAAGATAAGTAAGGTGAATAGAAAGCTGGAAATTCAAATAGCAAAAATAAAAGAACGAATTTTGTTATTTATTAAAACTAACCATTATTCTTTTACCTGTAAACAACGGCGCTGGGCATGTAAGCGTTGTTCATCATGGTTAGTAAGGTGTATCAAAAGAAGCAATGCAGCTCCCTTTTTTTCTTGGTTGAATCATCATCATAATATGCCATTCTAAATGAGATTAAATGAAAATAGATTATGAATTTATTGCTATTAATTATATTGTATTTTGCGTCTGTAGAGATGTGCAGAACGAACTGACTAATGAGTAAAATTGTCTGAAGGTATAGCCTTTATATATTACCGCTGTAGCCTTTCAAAGTTGTTGTAATCGCCCACATCGTGACCCATTCTTGATGTCATCGTAACAAAATACGACTGCGACACGAAGGTATTGCGGGGACTTCACGTAGTCGTGGTGCCTTCCTAAGACAATCGCGCGTCTTCCTGTTTCCTTCGTATTGTCTTCGTGTAGCTATAATTGCCGAATGGCACCGATGGTCACACGGATAAAAGACGAAGACTTCACGGTTTGACAAGATGGCTTAACGACGGCCTTACGAAGCACAAAATTGGCATACGAACTCAACACGGAGATGAGCCTTCGCAACGACCTCCGGCAATTTTTTAGCATGCCAAAAAAATTGCGACCGCTCACGAAGTTGCTGCCGGAGATTAAAAAATTAAGCCGGGGATTATACGATGGCAAAAAATGCCCTCGCGAATAGCGCGATCTTATAACGATCAAATCCGAATTTAAACTTTTCTTTATTCGTATGTCCATCTTATGCTTATATCGGGACAGTGTGACGCCTACAATAAAAATGCTTGATGTGTCGAGATAAACGAGAAACAGAGCATCTAATACTTGTTACTTTTATAAGTCATGCATTGACAACAAGCATCACGAAATATCAAATTTCCATTGCGCCATATACACGTCTTAATATTTTGGTAGCCACCCGGCTAGCTCAGTTGGTAGCACGCAAGTCTACTGATCGAGGGGTCTTGGGTTCGATTCAAGGGCGAGGCATACGTTCGTGGATCTTGGTCATGAAATTAATTCTACCCATTCTCTCTCCTACCAATGATTTTAATTATGTAGGGCAGACAGCTGTCAATATGTGCTTAATATTTGGTTGACAGCTACATCCAGATATTTAGCCTTTCAAGGAGTGAGTAGGTTGACAGACCGCCGTTGTACGACCTATAAAATGTGTTGGTACGGCGTTAAACGCAACAAAACAAAACAAACAATATTTTGGTAATTTTGTCGATGGAACTAATTCGCTTCATCTCATATTTTTGTAATTAATCCTGTGGTTTTTGGACATACTGTCTGATTTCTTCCAAGGAAGGTATTTTTTGTGCAATGGGGGAAAACTAGTGATAACAAATATTCTGGAGTATGAAATGTTCAGTAAAGCTGGCATTGTGAATCGATTGTTTTATCTACTAACATGATTATTCAACCTACATTCTTCAATTATAGAAAAAATGTAGATAAACATACTGTGGTGGAGTTCGATAAAATGGTTCCGTAGTTGTACACTACACAGGAAAGGAATATTAAATAAGATATAAAAACACTGATTAAATCCACATTATTTATTATTTAAACACTGTTATTTAATATAATTCCAGAAACTAAAATCCAAAAGAATAAAACATAAAATCCACTATAATTTAACAATAACGACTAGGTGGCGACTGGCAACTGGCAACCAGGGGCCTAGGCAGCTAGCCTATATATAGGCATCCCGCCAAAATATTAGTTACCCATGAATATAGTGAAATCCGTGCATACCGGAGCACCATTCCATGGGTACAGCAAACCATTTCGTGGCCAGGAGCACTAAACAAATACATATAAAATAAAGCACAAAACAAAAGTGCACACCGGAGCACTAACACAACAAAGTGTAAGACAAACGTGCAAACCGGGACACTTAAATAACTCAATAAAGAAAATAAGTGTGCGCACCGGAGCACTAAAATAACATAATAAAGAGACAAGTGTGCGTACCGGAGCACTGAAATAACATAATGAAGAGACAAGCGTGCGTACCGGAGCACTAAATGTTAATATGTAGCACGTGCACACTGGAGCACTCAATTAATCAAATAAAAAATACAATAAAAATCGAGTTCTCCGCGACACATACGATGAAACCCATTTACACGAACATATTTACAAGTCAATTTGGAGAAAATATCTTTTCGAATACTCTATAAAGTTGATTTAAGATATATTATCATTAAACGAAAAATCATAAGACGCTTGAGTAATATGTACGGGTTGTTTGGTCCTTATACGGTTTTCGAAATTGAGTCTTAATCAATGTGTATGGACCATCCCGGAGAATATCGTGCTAGGCCTATGGTAAAAAGAAATAACGGTTTAAGAATTTTTGTAAAAATTATCATAGACCGAAGTTGAAACGGATATATCAAAACTACAAAACTGTAGCGTGTTCAGTAACCTTGAACATTCCAAATGTTTCGTAACGGAAGTGTCGAAACAACTCAACCCATAGACGACTCAACCCGAGACAACTAAATATCCTACTAACGGATTGAGTTGTCCCAACTTTGAGTTGAGTATTGCACGGGTCGAGTTGTCTTCGGGTTGTGTTCTCCCATACCCGTAACGTTAGCTAACAGTTACTGAACACGGGGCTGAGCTACTTGTTAACCAAAAATAATCACAAGATAAATATTTTTGGAAAGATGATTGTTTATGATGGACGTGATTGCTTTGAAATGGTCCAAATTATTTTTACTTTACTTTACCAATAATTTAATGTTAGTTTACCTTCTTAAAGTATAGCCTTAAAGGTAAGAATCGGCACACTATGATAATTTAATAAGACAAATGAGTTATAATAAAACTAGCATAACAAAAAACCTACTAATAAAGTATAAGAAATACTTATTGGTATGCTACAGGCTCAATATACACAGTACTTTTGACAAGGTTTTACCACATTTTACAAAGTAGTTGCTGAAATATGACATTCACATGTTATGTGTATATAAACTATAAAATTGAATTCAACTAAGTGCATGATTTTATCACGTAAACAAATACTATCAGTATAACTTCATATTATAACAAACAGTTTAACGTGTTTACAAAACAAGAGGGCCACCATGGCCCTAAATCACCCATCTGACCAAGTTTGACAAGGATTTGGACAATCTCATTAGAGGTCCAATGGACAAATCTACATAGCAAATACCTAAGTTGTATTACCAAGTTTTTGACCCAAGGTGACCCATGTTCGAACTCATCCAAGCAATTTCCTAGACAAGCACCCCGACCAAGTTTGATAACAATTGAGTACAGATTGTGATAACTAGAGTGTTCACAAGGTTTTTCCATATTTTTGCGGTGTGACCTAGTTTTTAACCACAGGTGACCCATGTTCAAACTCATCCGAGCAATTACCTAGACAAACATCCTGACCAAGTTTGGTGATAATTGATGGTCACTGGAGTGTTTATAAAGTTTTTCCGTATTTGGGCTGTGTGGCCTAGTTTCTGACCCCAGGTGACCCAAGTTGGAACTCGTTCGAGCAATTATCTAGACAAATATCCTAACCAAGTTTGATGACATTTGAGTAAAGAATGTGACTAGAGTGACCCCAAGTGACCCATGCTCGAACTCATTCGTGAAATTATCTAGACGACAATTGAACCAAAACTGCGACCACTAGAGTGTTTACAAACAAATGTTGACGGACGGACTGACGGACGGAGGGACGACGGACAAAAGGCGATCACAATAGCTCACTCTATCACTTTGTGACAGGTGAGCTAATAAAAAAACAGCAATACTGGTTAGAGCTTCAACGATTCACCGAAAAGTCGATTCGATGCGATTCGATATTTTTTCTTTCGATTCGATTTTTTTCGATTCGATTCATTTATTTCTATGATTTTGAAACCCGAAAATCTGCTAAATTAAGATTGCTTCTTTAGGTACGAAATGGACTGGGTACGAAAATAAAGGTCGCGAAAATGTATCATTAATGTAATATCAACTAAAACATATATCATACAACATGAAACATAAATTGTGTCAGAATATGCAGTTCTTAATATTCCGCAGATAACGCCTTGTTACTTGATTTGATAAAGGGAAGTAATCGCTGCGGGGAGTTAGTGTCTTTTAGGTGCGCCTTTGCTTTTATGCTTATAACTTATGTAGATACGTTTGGAGGTCAGTATCGAATCGAAATTCATGGGTCCTGAATCAAAATCGAATCGGCGCTCTCGCAATCGAGTTTCGATTTATCGAATCGAATCGTTGCAGTCCTAATACTGGTATATATTTATTTTATATTAACGTGAAGAATAATTTAGTGTATAGTTATTGAAGCATAAATGATTTATTTATAGTGTTTAAATGCAGAATTAAAAATGGAAGTTTGTATACAGATGTAACTTGATATTTGTCGTCTATTCAAGCATTATCCATTAAAATTGTCAAAATGCAAATAAAATACTTGTCTAACAAGTTTCTAATTTTAAACTTTTTAAGTGTATACCCACATTGTTAAATGCGGAAGTATAAAATGTGAAAGATTTTTAAAGTTGTTTCCAGTGGACTAGCTTACTTTTATAAAATATTCAGAATATGAAAATAAATATATATAATATTATTACAAAGTAGTTTACATCAGAACGTTTACTTATCATAAAAAATGTTTATGAGGATTATTGTGAATTTGTTTATTGTTAGTAGCTGGTACATTAAAGGTAATACCTGTTTAATTTAACAATGATTCGTATCTAGTATTTCAGAAAAGTTAACATTGATTTAGACATGTATTTTTATCATAATTTAATGTGTATATTGTAAGAATTGCGTATATATACTAGGCGTCAATAAAAACTTACCACTTACATGAACCTAATTTTTAAAAAAATGAAAACACAAATGTAACGCGACTCGAGTTGGGCCGTGCACTGTCTTGCTTGAGAAGGTTGACGTCAGCGTCAGTCTGAACAAAATAAAGAACTACTGGCCTCAGCACATTATCAATGTAACGATGAGCAGTAAGTGTTCCAGGCAATACAATAAGTGGGGTCTTATGCCTCCAAGAAATGCCTTCCCACACCATGACACTATCACCACACCTAGCTTTGGCGCGAGCCAACGACAATCTGTCGTCGCCATAATGATCTGTCAAGTGCATCTATTTCCTAGGTGGGTTGGTCAAAGCCTTGGTTCTTTAGCAAGGTTTTAAGGCTGTCTTTGAAGCGTTTTTTTCTGCTCGCCAACAGATCTTTTACCCTCAAAAAGTTCACCATACATTATTTGTTTGGGTAATCTGTCATCAGGCATACGGACAACATGCCCAGCCCATCTTGCTTGAGACCTCTTCAAAAGGGTATAGAACTTTGGAATCCAGCACGCTCAAGAACTTCGGTGTCTGGTACCTTGTCTTGCCATTTGATGTGACGTAACATGGGCATGAGACTGAGGTGGAAGTGGTAGACTTGTTTTGCATGTCTACTTTAAACTGTCGTTGTCTCCTTGACATAGAGAAGGGTAGTCAGAACCACAGCTTTGTACACTTATATCTTAGTAGCTAGACTAAGATCTTGTCTTTCCCATACCATCTCTCAGAGATTTCTAAACGATGAGCTGGATTTAGCTATCCCATTGATGATTTCAGCATCAATGATTGTGGTGTTTGTAAGGGTACTACCAAGGTTAGTAAAGCTGTTTATTGCCTTGAGACGCTCTTATTTCATTGTGATAAAAGGCTCTATGTATGTGTCACCTTGTGCTGGGTGGTACATAACATCAGTCTACTTTGTACTGATAGTAAGTCCAAAGTTGTCGCAGGCATCTGAGGACCGATTCATTTCAGCTTGTTTTTTTTGTTCAGCGCTGGCATTAAGTTCCCAGTCATAAGCAAGGAGAAAGTCTCTGATGACAATTGCTTTCACCTTTGACACAGCCTGTAGGCGTCTTAGATTGAATAGTTTACAACCAGTCCTATATCTGAGATGATTGTCATCTGCATCGTCCTTAAATGCATCTGCTAGCAAACCAAAAAAAACATTTTGGGCAGAGTTGGTGCAAGAACACAACCCTGGTTCGCGCCATTTGTCCATGGGAAGGCGGATGATTCATCACCAACATCCGTTACCTTTATCATCCTGAAACAGACGTACAATGGATATGAACTTGTCTGGGCAAACAATTTTTCTATGATTTTCCACAAGCCGTTTCTGTTTACAGTGTCAAAAGCCTTCAACAAAAGTTATGTAGAGTAGAGGTCTCTATGCTGTTTTTCTTGAAATTGACGGGCTGTGAATGTCATGTCCGAGGTTTTACGTTCAGCACGGAATCAACACTGACTCTCTGGGTTTTGTTCTAGGTGTGCCAAGAGCCTGTTAAGCTTAGTCTGGCTGGTACCTTTCCAGCTATTGAAAGGAGTAATATGCCACGATAGTTTATCTGTTTGTTACCTTTTCTCTTGTATATGTGAGCAAGTGAAAAACTTATCACATTAAAAATTAGCCGATTAAAGATGTCATTTTCCATTTCTTGTGAGTATATGCACTATAAATACGTCTAACCACCTAATACTGTGGGCTTCCGATATGAAAATTTTTAACTTGATTATATGCGTGATATATTTAAAAAATATTATATTGTCGTTGTATAGTTTTATAACAAAAACGATTTACCTTTACGAATAAGAAAACATAAATACTAAAATATATTTATGTAATATTTACTTATTGTTAAATATGGAGTTACTGAAGCATAACTGGTTTATTTGAATGATTTTAAATACATTATCAAATGCGGAAGTTGGTATTCAGACGTTATATGAATTTGTCTTCTTTCCTAACATCATCCATTTAATTTGTCAAAATGCTCGGAAATACTTGTCTACCAAGTTACTAATTTCTAATTTTCTTTAGTATACACCTACATTAATAAATTCGGAAGTAATAAATATAATGTATTATTAAACTTGTTTGTGTGGATTAGCTAAATTTCATGACATATGCAGAATAATTACTAAGTAGCTAATATTAGAACGACTACTAATATTATAAAATGAATACAAGGATTATTGTTACTTTGTTTATTATTGCTTGCTGGTACATTAAAGGTAAGACTTGTTTAATTCAATACTTAATTTGTATCGTGTTGTTTATTATAATATAACTATTATTTAATAAATAACTTACAGTTGTCTATATTTTGTTGTCTAATAAAATATAGGCACGAGGTGTGATGCGCGTATGACAGGGGCGGATACAGAATAGGGCTGCCTGGGGGGGCTGGTAGACCCAACTTGGGGTGGGTACGGGAGGGGTATCCCCTCCCGTAGGTGGGGGTACGGGGGTTTCCCCCGGAAATTTTGAAAAATTTAGGTCTAAAATCGAGCATTCTGGTGCATTTTTATAGCACAGATTAAACTTTTAACTGGTCAATCACGCATTTTTAGGGCCTTAAAATTGGTTATTTTTCTGGATTTAATATTATTTAGACTAATAACAGGATTTATTTAAATCCAATTCTGTATCTTAACTATGTATCAAAAATGTTATAATTTATTTACTTCAACATTCGATAAAATAGAACAATGATTAAAATTGTACCAAAAATAATTGATACAAACTTTGTTTTAAAGTGGGATGAAAATAAGTAATACGTAAAATTTATTAAGATGGAAAATGAATCTATTTTAAGATAAACCAGAAAAAACTTAATTCTAAAGCAGTCCAAACACATCTCTCAGATCAGTCAATCAACAACACCGTTCTAATGGTCCTGTTAGTCAGTAGTAGTGTGTGTGTTTATTCTCGCCTATATGCCTATAGGCTTCAGGAGAGTATTTACTATTTTCTGCCTTTATAAAAATTTAAGTTTTTCTATTTTAAAAAGTAGGACGAGTAGCCCTAAAAAGGGCTGTGTTGATTTTGTCAATAAATTGAGGGCCCTGAAAAGGGCCAAATCAACACTACTCGCTTATATTAATGATTTGACTATATTTATTAATCCTGTTAGTCAAGCCAGTGACATATATATATAGATCTATATCTCTGGTCAAGCGTGAAAAACTTGTTAATCGATAATTACACTCTCAACAAAGCCCCCAGGCAAGAGATTAACAACCGGATGATAGCAATTAACTGCTTTGTTAACGGACACACTTCGGACCTTAAATGCATTAGAGTATATCAGCTCAGCTGGAAAACGTATCTCTGGGCTGGGATGGGGGGGCTGCAGCCCTTTAGCCCGGGCCTAAATCCGCGGCTGTATGATTAAATCACGAGTGCTTTAGCACGAGTGATTTAATAAGCGCATCAAACGAGTGCCTATATTTTATTAGACAACAAAATATAGACAACTGTAAGTTATTTCGATTCTAACATCGTAAAATACATCCGTAGAAAAGGTATATTTATAGAACTATTTTTAACTGTCAGAAACGTCATGCTGTTGAAATCCACCCCAGTGCAAAGGCCGAAAATAGCATTTATTTACACAATTCTCACGGATAGGTGTTTCTTATTCCGAACAAAAAATATTAAAATCTTAATTATAGAATAGAAACCAAATTGTAAAAGTCAACCCTTATAAACTAGGGCGCCATTTTCGGCTCTGCGCATTTAACGTGGGGAGTAAAATTTCAACAGCCGTCACGAGCTATATTTTGTTGAATAATAAAGCATAGATGACGTCACATTAAATAAAGAGTGAAAACGCACGTGCCTATGATAGAATGCATTATAATTGTGTGTATTACTTGAAGTATATATAATATATCGACTATGTAACGCCTCAATAAATCTTCTTTTTTGAAATGGTTTTTAACGTCGTATTCAACAACATTAGGTTATATATACGACGACCAGCTCTTCCTACTATAAGTTTCCTGAACACTTTTCTATCGCCAGTACTAACTTACCTAACCACGAGGTCGACAGCTCATGTGTAGGGTAGGACTTACCGCGACCGGACTCGAACCTGCGATCTCCGGATTCGAAGTCAGACATGCTAACTACTACGCCACGGCCGCGGCTTGCCTCGATACAAAGGTAAATGTTTATTTAACTTTATATATTTTATTCAACTACTTGGTAATTTAATGGTCTTGCATCAGATATCTATAATAAATAAACATTTATATTAAAGTTTTGTCAATCTTACATTTAGTCATAGATAAATAGTTTTATATTTATGTAATATACATAATGTATAAGATTTTACATGCAGTTGACCAGTATGGCCTGACAAAAGTAGATTGATAAATATACTAATTTAGTCAATTGTACGTTTTGTTCATCATATTTAAATAATATCTATATCTTTCCTTATCTTTTTATTAAAGGGATTAGTAGTTCAACTTCATATTTCCTGATTTTGGAATTACATGTGTGTATATTCTTTATAACTGAGAATGCAACAGACACACTGTTATATTACTTGGCAAAAGATTTCTTTATTTTCTCCCATTATTTGGGGTGTTTCCTAACTAGACCCACGTGGGTCAGGTTAGCTAGATAGATTTGTGTTAAAATATGCATTTACTGATGAGAAGATACTAGAGCTTGTTATTGTGCAACATTAGTATAATTCTATTAAAAAGATATCCTAACCGCCTAGGAGTGTTGAAAAGACAAGAAGCGACCAATGAAAATGTTTAATTTTAGCAAGAACAACATATAACAAATCTATAAATAGCTTAGTGATTCCCTCAGTAACATATTTTCGTTTTCAACAATGTCTATGCCACATGTTTTAATTCGTTCAGTTGAATGTTATAGGTGACAAATGTTATTAGTAATTGATTTCTTACTACTGTTTTAAAGACTAAACTTGCCTGTATATCCCTTTAAGTATTGTAAGTATATCGATAATAACACGTGTTCTGTTTTGTTCTATATATCATACATGAACTGAATAACTCATTTCTGTAAATTAACGATAAGGTTGTCTTAACAATTTCTTGTGAATAACGGTGGCTTAGATATTTCAACTTCATATTGAATGCGTTAATGTACTAATATAAAATAATAGTAATATCATGCGAAAAAAAAAAAGACATATATATATACTCATTTCACGGCGTCTCAACGCCGTGATATTGTGGTGGGTAGATTTTGATAGCAATGGGCAAAAGTCACGTGACATAAATCCTTTCGATTTCTAATGCCGACAAATTCATTGTTTTTTATGCAGTCATAGTACAGCTAATTTTCGTTATAAGTTACATAGAAAATGCATTTTAGGGGAAAACCATGTAAACAATATTTCTATCAACAGTGCAACACACTAAAAATCAGCGTTTTATATCAACATTTCTGCAAATCCTTTCGACTCACATGAAAAGAGCTAGGTATATTTTCCGGACCAACCGGACCAGCGGACCAGTTTAGTACACGGATAAAGTATAAAAAATATGCGTATCATACTGTGTGTAGATATATAATTGAGATTTGCCAATATTTTATTTGAAAAGATAAGATTGATAGGGCTTTGGGAAATAAAATTTCATATTTTTTCCAATGTAAATATATTAATACTAATAACGAAATTTCAACTATAAAAAGAATCGTCGATTGCTTCATTACATATTGTTGTAAATATTTCAACTGTTAGAGGCTTAATCATTTGAAAACAAATTTGATTGCATTCAAATGTAATATTTTAGTAATACATGCATACCGTTTTGTCCTTTTTAGCGGACTGCATAAATAAAGAAATCTTATCGTGTAACATTAACTTTTAATTATTACTCTTACTGAGTTCTATTCAGGCCCGGATTTACCGCGGGGGGCACAGGGGGCACGTGCACCCTACCTGGCCCTACAGATATTGACTTTCATACAAAGAGAAGGGCACTAAATCGGCACCGTCAAAGCAATATCAACTCGACTTTTAGATTAATTTATATATGCAATCATCCATCCGAGCTATAAAAAGAGATAATGATCTAAATTGGTACATTCAAGCATCTCAGGATACCCAGATCGGGCCTTATCAAGCGTTCAAATCATTGATCGTGCAAGTGTATGGTCCCTCTTTACAGACACATAGATACCAATTGTTTATTGACTATATTACACATTCCTTTCAAAGTATTATTATGACACATCTTTACGTCTTTACCGGTTGCGTTATGTTCGGTTCTTGGAAAGTACCTGTAGCGGTTAAAAGGCCTCTTTTTTGTACTTTAATTTTTATTTTGCCCGGAGATCAACGATCGCCCCTTATTATACAGGTCACTTTTAGAAAACCAATAGTCACACAGATTGGAAAGGACATATCCGCAATGCAAGGAGTACTTGACTGAACAGAAGCAATAAATCATGTAAATAGCTTCTGTTCTGAAAGACTATAGTTTTCATATGTTTTCCCTTTTGCCGATCTTTGTAAGCGTCAAGCAAATATGAATTACTGGAAATAAATCCAACTGAAACCAAACATCCTGTCGGCATAAAGATAGTGTCTAGGTCCAGACCATTCTCGTACCCCAAGGTTATCAAGATTCTTGATGTAGCTAGTATCGAGAATCTTACTTGGCTCTGGGAACGAGAATTTTACATATGAACAGGAAAACATTTTAAAACAAATTGCCTTTTTCTTACTGTAAAACCTTAACATGACAATTCAATATAATGCTTTTTGAGTTAACTTTAGATTATACTTGATAATTCTTATTTTTGTTTGCCGTGACAATCACTTTGCTGCATTTCGCAGCAATGTTTTACTTGTATGTTAAAGGGATTAGTTTTAAACCTGTTTGTCTTGTTTTGCTTACACCATACATTTTCCGTTTCAGAAATTCATGGTTTTGAACCTTGTGCGCCTAAAGTACCGGGTAAGGGCAAGTGTTTATATTTATTGAATCTTAAACCATTTAAATCTGGCAATTCGGTTATACCAAACGTAATGAAGATAATGTATACCTCATAGTAACTGGTGTGTGGTTACTTATTACAAGAACTATACTAATTCATTGAACAAACATACCTGTGTTGGATAGAAGTCGTGTCTCAAAATTACGCAACATTTTATTAAAACAAATTGTGTAGTTTAGCATGACAGTTAAACTTGTAAATAAAGTTTTCTGATGTGAGAAGCAAAACGTAATATTCATTGAGCATTAACACTTATAGATTGAAACTGTATTTAAACATGTGTATAATGAGACGTCTAGGTCAAAATTAATTTTCATCAAGCTACATAAGTATGGGATTGTAGTCATTTGAATGAATATCGTAACGTTTCAGAAGTCTTTAACATTAACAACAAATTGTTTTTATCATTTTAGTCATCCATGTTTGTATTGATAACGAATTAAAGGATCTAACAAATGTATATGTAAGCACTGGACGGACACCAATACAACAAGCTATTGAATGTACATGTATCATCACATCATCATTTTCCTCAGAAAATTATACATTACAAGTTCAAGATTCCAGTACATACCATGATGACAATACCAATTTTACGTTCGCATTCAATGATGTGGTCATTAAAGATAACACCAATTTTGGTTTCTATACTAAAACAAATTTGACGGGAGAAACAATTCTCAAATATACATCACCAAACGATGATATTGTCCAAGTGTGTGTATTTATTGCAGGTAGGTAAAATAGTCAGTGATTATTTGAGATTGTCGACCTTGGCCAGCTGGCAGCTCAAGTGCTTGCTGTTGTTACATTCATTGTAGGCATTCGGGATATTTTTTATAATAATATGCTTAAAACAAACAGTCTAGCGACCATCTTTCTGTTTGTTTGTTTTTTTGGGTTTAACGCCGTAGCAACACATTTTATAGGTCATATAACGGCGGTCAGTCAACCTACTCACTCCTCCTGGAAAGGCTAAATCTCTGAATTTAGCTGTTAACCATCTACTAAGCACATACTTTCGTCAGTGACTGACAACAACTGCCCTACATAATTAAAAATCTTTGGTAGGAGGGAGAATGGCCGTAGAAACAATTTCATGACCAAACTCCACGAAAGTATGCCCCGCCCGACCATCTTTCTATAAGGTAATTAAAGTCTTTGAAGTAAAAGTGAATCCCCACAAAATACTATTTTCATATTTTTATATCGATTAACGTGAGAAAAAATGTAGCGTTTTGCCATGTAGTATAGTCCAACAGAATTAACTTTAGCTTGACCTTTATGCAAGAATAATTCGGCAAAATACACGTACTGAACAATTAATGTTGTTTTCATACGAATAAATACTTTGAAACTGTGCCATAATATTGCTGACTTACTTGTTTCCCCAAAACCTATGTGTCCAAAATTGAAAGTACAATAACATGTCACTTTTAATAAATAGTGTCATGAACATATATATACACGCATACGTAAACTCACGATTTAATGTAAGTGAAGTGTGTAATTAACATAATTAGGTAGTTCAAGCTCAGGTTAATTCTGTTAGACTATATCACCTGTACAAATATATAGTTCTATTACATTAACCTGTCACAACTTGAATAATTACACACTCACTGAATGTGTTATTATTTAACCTCTTTTAAAACATTGAGCCACCAATCAATATAAATCATTGATAATCTAACAATGTATGCGGCGATTTTGAATATCGGGGTTATAACAAGTTTGAAAGGGGTTAAAAATAACAGATTCGTTGACCGTGTAATTATTTAAGTTGTGACAGGTTAATGTAATAGAACTATACATGTACCTCATTTATATTCGTGGGTGTAAAACAACCACTAAGATATTTCTTGACGACATATATGTACAGATACTGTTTATTATTATAAGTACAAGAGTTGACTCCATAATATAGTCTTGCAGTAAAATGCCATATTTAAGGCGAACCGTGTATTTGAGTTTCCACAGTTTTTAGCAGCTTCTATATCTGTGAAAGGTGCTGAATAAGAATCCGAGTGACGACACCCTATCATCCTTGAGCAATCTTGATGCAAATCAAGTCTGCCATTATTGAAATTCCGTTTTTTGCCAATAACACAAAACACAACTGAGACAGAAGTTTAAAATATATATCCATATCCATGTTTTAAGGGTTTGTCTATCACATGGTACCAATTACAGCTTATTTAAATAGGCCAATGGCTTATTTGCCTGGATTAAGTGTTTGTAATATCACTGAGTCACTGTTTTACAAAATAAATCCTTCACTGAGGTAATTGAAGTGGGACTCAACAAAAGAATTTAGTAGAATTCATACCACAGTACACATTATTGATAACATGGATTTTGATATCAGTTATCATTACAAAATAAATGTAATTATTAACTGTATAAGTAACCGCTATCAAGTATTATACATGTACCTTTATATTTTCAGCTATTACAGACCAAGACAAATTTAATATAAAATGCATGAAGAATCAGATCTTTAATTCTACGGACAATACTACAATCCCGACAGCTAGAACATCAAAAACAGTGTTTACTTCTACTTCTGTGACATTATCATCTAGGAAAGACATTTCCACAAAAACAGAACCATCAACATTATCTATATCAAATAGTTACCACGATACTAAGAGTTCAACTGAAAGTACTGATATGAGTACAAAGTCACAAACAAACAACGAAAACAATAATGAAGACAATACAATATTGTTTGGTAAATAGGAATGCTTATAGTAATATACATAATTCAAATTTATTTACATGTTAATAGCTTTTTTGTATATATGTAGTGCATGTACAATTAAATTTAGTGTAGTAAGATAATGATTACATGGTACCTTCTCATGTTTGACTTTATTTTTATAAAACTAATTAAATTTTGTGAGAATGGTTTCTGAATAAATTACAGAAAGGTAGGCCTATTCAGGCATAATTCAGGTTTTACTATTGGCATGTCTATTAGTACAAATGTATTACATTTTAGCATGAGTAGTGTGAAAACCCCACCTAGTAATGTAAATGACAAGAGATTTATAAATGTAATATGCATTTACCGATCGACAAGCTATATAAAGATTGGATTATAGCAAGAGTTAATCTTAGTTCGAAAGTTACTTTTAGTGATGAATTAATACTAATGCATTTTAGCTAGATTGTTAAACATGTTCTTACAACTCAGATTAATCACTTTCGAGTCCACTTACTGATCGTCTAGTCCTGAGCAAGTGGCATAAAATGTCTTGCTGGTAAATGAATGATTAAAATGCAAGCACATCTACTATGTCCATAATGGTTTGCTATCGTCGTTGAAACACATTGTATAGACCATATCACGGCGGTCAGCCAACATATTTCATGTTTCTGGAAAGGCTATCTCACTTGATTAAGCTGTTAACCAATTATAGGTACTTTTGTCGGGACTGACAAGTATCCTATATAATTAGGTTCTACAATAGCAAGGGCATCAAATCCACAACCTTTCAGTATGCATTTTGGCTGAGATAGCTGGATGGATCATGTAAATCTATAGAGAAAGCACTGTAATAACAGTTAATGTTTATATCATTTTGTTTTCAGTGGCTGCTGGTGGTGGTGGTGGTGTGGTCCTTATCATTGTAGTAGTGCTTGTAATAGTTTGTTGTAAAAGGTTAGTTTAAGTTTCTCTTCCTTTGTGAAAGCAACCAAGATGCCTTTATAATAAAGCAACCTCTTATTAGTTGTCTTTTCATACAACAATAAAGTCGCATTTCTTCCTTGTTATCTAAAATTTTTGTTCTATGATATAACATACAAGTGCTGTCGATGGTGTGAATGGAAACTTTTCCGCTATATGCAATTATTTAGAGCACATTCCAAAGCCTTATAATGCATATTATATTTTGATAAAGTACTTTCTTTCCAGAAAGAGAAAATCTCCACCAAAGGAAGCAACGTCAAATGAAGCCACGTCTAGGGCAGACACTCGACCAGCCAGTTTTTGTGATGGCTCTGATGATGATGATTATGGTATGGTGTTAAATCCATCTTATCAACCTTTCCATGAAGTCCTGCCAAACCAACCACCAGCGAATACTGACACTGTGGAAACCAAATTAACAACCGGAGAAACATCCGCAACAGCACCAGTCTATGCCACCCCACTTAAACGGAAAGCATCACATGAGACAGCGAATAGCATAAATACAACGGTACCAAGCAATGACAACACAAAGAAAAGTGCTACATGTCAATCAGGGGACGCAAACAATCCTTCCTCAAACTATGACTACCCTAGACGTCACGCTGCACAAGTTGTAACTTCTGACATAGACGACACGTATGATCATACTTTTACTTCCGCTTCCGGTAAATGGACCGGAAATGAGTATAATCGTGTACCGATTAGAAGAAATGTAGATTCGAATGTTCCTGATAATGATACGTATAACGTATTGAAATTATGAATATCCTAATAACTAGTATACTGTTCAAGTTTTCAACTTTCAAAACCTGCATACATTGTTACAGTGTCTCATTTATCGCTTGTTTATTATAGTATTGTGTATAATGTAAATAGTTTGTCACATGAATAGTGTTCCATATGTTGTTAGTAAGAATGATACGTATAACGTACTGAAATTATAGATGACAAAACAGACATTATTTTAGCAATGTAAAATTGTGAACATTGTCACTGCGTCTCGATTATTTCTTGTTATATATTAGGAATGTGTATATTGTTAACAGTTTATTCCCATGAACAGTTTTTCATATGTTGTCTTCCGGAAGACAATGTAATACACGTACTTAACAACTGAACTAGTGTTCAATAGTATGTCACGCCGTATAATATTATGTCTGTAATTGCTTTTACATTTTAAACATAAAATTGCTAATTATAAATTTCAAAATATCCCCTTATTGATTCTTAACTGTAACAACTGTAAAAAAGCTATTTGAGTTATTTTACAGAAATCGCATATGTATATCGCAAGTAGCTCAACTATTTTTAAGCATATTCATGTAGCATGGTTTGACTCATATGTTAATAAACGTATTAATGTAATTCATTTTGATTTTTAAGTCGAGATTTTGTCCAACATCATTTGAATGACAAATTGAATGGTGATATTGTCCTTCGCTGGCGAAGATGACCATACTTCATGTGTTTTGTAGGTCCATGTTAGCTAATCAGACCAATTTTTGCCCTTAAGATTAGACTTCATACTTGACATGGGTGAGATGGCGCTGCCAAGTCAATAGAAACTGCTCTGGATTTACGTTCTGTTCGTTTTCTCTTGGCCTCCGCAACTCATTTTGCTTCGTCAGCATGCGAGCCAATGACAATCTGTCGACGCCATGATGATCTGTCAGGTGCATCTATTTCCTAGGTGGGTTGGTCAAAGCCTTGGTTCTTTAGTGAGGTTTTAAGGCTGTCTTTAAAGCTTTTTTTCTGCTCGCCAACAGATCTTTTACCCTCAAAAAGTTCACCATACATTATTTGTTTGGGTAATCTGTCATCAGGCATACGGACAACATGCCCAGCCCATCTTGCTTGAGACCTCTTCAAAAGGGTATGGAACTTTGGAACCAGGACGCTCAGGAACCTCGGTGTCTGGTACCTTGTCTTGCCATTTGATGTGGTGTAACTTGGGCATGAGACTGATGTGGAAGTGGTAGACTTGTTTTGCATGTCTACTGTAAACTGTCCTTGTAACCTTGGCATAGAGAAGGGTAGTCAGAACCACAGCTTTGTACACTTTTATCTTAGTAGCTAGACAGAGATCATGTCTTTCCCATACCATCTCTCGGAGACTTCTAAACGATGAGCTGGATTTAGCTATCCCATTGATGATTCAGCATCAATGATTGTGGTGTTTGTAAGGGTACCGCCAAGGTAAGTAATCTGTCTATTGCCTTGAGACGCTCTTCTTTCATTGTGATAAAAGGCTCTTTGTATGTGTCACCTTGTGCTGGGTGGTACATAACCTCAGTCTACTTTGTACTGATAGTAAGTTCAAAGTTGTCGCAGGCATCTGAGGACCAATTCATTTCAGCTTGCATTTTTTGTTCAGCATTGGCATTAAGTTCCCAGTCATAAGCAAGGAGAAAGTCTCTGATGACAATTGCTTTCACCTTTGACACAGCCTGTAGGCGTCTGAGATTGAATAGTTTACAACCAGTCCTATATCTGAGATGATTGTCATCTGCATTGTCCTTAAATGCATCTGCTAGCAAACCAAAAAAAAACATTTTGGGCAGAGTTGGTGCAAGAACACAACCCTGGTTCGCGCCATTTGTCCATGGGAAGGCAGATGATTCATCACCATCATCCATTACCTTTATCATACTGAAACAGACGTACAATGGATATGAACTTGTCTGGGCAACCAATTTGTTCTATGATTTTCCACAAGCCGTTTCTGTTTACAGTGTCAAAAGCCTTCAACAAAAGTGATGTAGAGTAGAGGTCTCTATGCTGTTTTTCTTGAAATTGACGGGCTGCGAATGTCATGTCCGAGGTTTCACGTTCAGCACGGAATCAACACTGACTCTCTGGGTTTTGTTCTAGGTGTGCCAAGAGCCTGATAAGCTTAGTCTGGCTGGTACCTTTCCAGCTACTGAAAGAAGTAATATGCCACGATAGTTTATCTGTTTGTTACCTTTTCTCTTGTATATGTGAGCAAGTGAAAAGCTTTTCACATTAAAAATTAGCCGATTAAAGGTGTCATTTTGCATTTCTTGTGAGTATATGAACTATAAATACGTCTAACCACCTAATACTGTGGGCTTCAGATATGAAAATTTTTAACTTGATTATATGCGTGATATATTTAACAAATATTATATTGTCGTTGTATAGTTTTATAACAAAAACTATTTACGTATACGAATAAGAAAACGTCAATACTAAAATATATTTATGTAATATTTACTCATTGTTGAATATGGAGTTACTGAAGCATAACTGGTTTATCTGAATGATTTTAAATACATAATTGAATGCGGAAGTTGGTATTTAAACCATATATGTATTTTTCTTCTTTCCTAACATTATCCATTCAAATTGTCAAAATGCTCGGAAATACTTGTCTACCAAGTTATCAATTTTTAATTTTCTTTAGTATACACCTACATTAATAAATTCGGAAGTATAAAATATAATGGATGTTTTAAACTTGTTTGTGCGAATCAGCTAAATTTCAGGACATATGCAGACTACGAAAAATAAATAAATAAATACTAAGTAGCTAATACTAGTATTAGAACAACTACTAATATTATAAAATGAATACAAGGATTATTGTTACTTTGTTTATTATTGTTTGCTGGTACATTAAAGGTAAGACTTGTTTAATTCAATACTTAATTTGTATCTTGTAGTTTACTATAATATACCTTTTATTGCATAATAATTGTGTGTATTACCAGTAGTATATGTAATATATCGACTATGTAACGCCTCAATACATCTTTTTTGAAATGGTTTTTAACATCGTATTCAACACATATTAAGGTTATATATACGACGGCCAGCTCTTCCTACTATAAGTTCCCTGAACACTTTTCTATCACCTGTACTAACTTACCTAACCACGAGGTCGGCAGCCTATATGTAGGGTAAGACTTACCGCGACCGGACTCGAACCTGCGATCTCCGGATTCGAAGTCAGACATGCTAACTACTACGCCACGGCCGCGGCTTGCCTCAATACAAAGGTAAATGTTTGTTTAACTTTATATATTTTACATCATTAAACTACTTGGTAATTCAATGGTCTTGCATCAGATATCTATAATAAATAAACATTTATATTAAAGTTTTGTCAATCTTACATTTAGTCATAGATAAATAGTTTTATATTGATGTAATATACATAATATATAAGATTTTACATACAGATAATCAGTATGGCCTGGCAAAAGTAGATTGAGAAATATACTAATTTAGTCAATCGTATGTTTTGTTCATCATATTTAAATAATATCTATATATTTCCTTATCTTTTTATTAAAGGGATTAGTAGTTCAACTTTATATTTCCTGATTTTGGAATTACATGTGTGTATATTCTTTATAACTGCGAATGCAACAGACACACTGTTATATTACTTGGCAAAATATTTCTTTATTTTCTCCCATTATTTGGGGTGTTTCCTGACTAGACCCGCGTGGGTCAGGTTAGCTAAAAACAGATTTGTGTTAAAATATGCATTTACTGATGAGAAGATACTAGAGCTTGTTATTGTGCAACATTAGTATAATTCTATTAAAAAGATATCCTAACCGCCTAGGAATGTTGAAAAGACAAGAAGCGACCAATGAAAATGTTTAATTTTAGCAAGAACGACATATAACAAATCTATAAATAGCTTGGTGATTCCCTCAGTATCATAGTTTCGTTTTCAACAATGTGTATGCCACATGTTTTAATTCGTTCGGTTGAATGTTAAAGGTGACAAATGTTATTAGTAAGTGATTTCATACTACTGTTTTAAAGACTAAACTTGGTTGTATACGTTTGTCACAGTGAATTGCCTGTGTATCCCTTTAAGTATTGTAAGTATATCGATAAAAATATCTGTTCTGTTCTATATATCATACATGAACTGAATAACTCATATCTGTAAATAAACAATAAGGTTGTCTTAACAATTTCTTGTGAATAACGGTGGCTTTGATATTTCAACTTAATATTGAATGCGTTAATGTACTTATATTAAATAATAGTATTATTATGCAAAGAAAAAAAGAGAAATATATATAGTCATATGTTAAAGTGATTAGTTTTGAACCTGTTTGTTTTGTTTTGCCTACACCATATATTTTCCTTTTCAGAAAGTCATGGTTTTGAACCTTGTCCACCAAATGTACAGGGTAAGTGTGTGATATTTATTGAACCTTAAACCATTTAATCTGGCAATTGGGTTATACCAAACGTAAGGGAAATAATGTAGACCTAATAGTAACTGGTGTGTAATTACTTATTACAAGAACTACAATATTTCATTGAACAAACACATCGAA
Source organism: Mactra quadrangularis (assembly GCA_025267735.1). NCBI lineage: Eukaryota > Metazoa > Mollusca > Bivalvia > Venerida > Mactridae > Mactra > Mactra quadrangularis. Next base: position 8,091,674 of record CM046309.1, read on the forward strand.
GTTGGAAAAAAGTCATGTTTCAAAATTACACAACATTTTATTTAAATTCTTGTTTAATGTAGCATGAAAAAGTATTCTGATGTGCGAAGCAAAACGTAATATTCATTGAGCATTAACACTTATAGAATGAAACTGCATTTAAACATGTTTATAATGAGACGTCTAGGTCAAAATTAATTTTCATCAAGCTACATAAGTATGTGATAGTAGTCATTTGAATGATTATCGTAACGTTTCAGAAGTCTTTAACATTATCTACAAATTGTTTTTATCATTTTAGTCACCCATGTTTGTATTGATAACGAATTAAACAATATTAACAGAACATATGTCAGCACTGGACGGGCACCTCTAGAACAAGCTATTGAATGTACATGTACTATCACACCATCAGTTTCAACAGAAAAGTATATATTATATGTTCAAGGTGCAAATGTTATCGATGATGAAAATATCAATTTTACGTTCGCATTCAATAATGTGGTATTGAAAGACAAAGAAAATTTTGGTCTCTATACTACAACAAATTTAACGGGAGAAACAGTTCTCAAATATACATCACCAAACGATGATACTGTCCAAGTGTGTGTATTGATTGCAGGTAAGTATAATAGTCAGTGGTTATTTGAGATTGTCACACTCGATCAGCTAGTCGATCCAGTGCTTGCTGTTTGAACATTCATTGTAGGAATTTTAGAATATTCTTCATAATATGCAAAGTACATGCAGTCTAGCCGCCATCTCTCTATTTCTTAAGGTTAAAGTCAGGTTTAAAATCTTGCTTCTATAAAACATACTCAGCCGACTTTACACTTTAATACCGTAACTCCTGATCTTTAAAAATCCTTTCAATTGGATGATTCCTCATAATTTCTATTTACGCCTAGTTGTTGTGGAAATGTTGTCGGTACATTTCTTGCTCAAGAACAATTAGCAGTACCCATAGTGGGGCTCGAACCTGGGAACTCTCGATCTGCATGCGCGTGCCATACCACTTGACCACTGCTCTTAAGTAAAGTCTCTGAAGTAAAACAGAACCATCACCAAGTACCATTTTTATGATATTCATTTTAACTGGCGTGAGATGAAAGCTAGCATTTTGCCATGTAGTATAGCCTTTACAAATATATTTTCATATTTATTCATATAATTGGATGTTAGTTAACCACAAAAATATTCCTTGACGACATATGTAAATACTCTTTATTACGGAGCCCCTAAAAGGACATTTTGAAATACTTTTTTTATTTTCACAACTATTTCGTTTAAACGTAATATTATTTCGTTTTAACGAAATATTATTTCGTTTTTTCGAAATATTATTTCGATTAAACGAAATAATATTACGTTTAAACGAAATAATTATTTCGTTTTTTCGAAATAATATTATTTCGTTTTTTCGAAATAATTATTTCGTTTTTTTCGAAATATTATTTCGTTTATACGAAATATTATTTCGTTTAAACGTAATAATATTTCGTTAAATCGAAATAATTATTTCGAAAAAACGAAATAATTATTTCGAAAAAACGAAATAAGTATTTCGATTAAACGAAATAATATTTCGTTAAAACGAAATAATATTACGTTTAAACGAAATAATATTTCGAATAAACGAAATAATATTTCGTTAAAACAAAATAATTATTACGTTTAAACGAAATAGTTGTGAAAATAAAAAAGTATTTCAAAATGTCCTTTTAGGGGCTCCGTACTTTATAAATATAAGCACAAGAGTTAACTTCAGAATAGAGATAACTCACGATTCAGAATACTAACTTTTTTCGTCCGAGTCTTCCAAACATTTAAATCTCAATATAGGCATTACACCTAATACATTTTTATCCAGATATCATTACTAGCAATAAATTTGATTCTGTTTTTGCTGGGTTTGACATCGTAGAAACACTGTATAGGTCATTTAACGGCGATCAGTCAACCTACTAGCTGTTCCTGGAAATTACTACTGAGCACATACTAACGTCAAAGACTGACAACTGCCCTACATAATTAAGAATCATTGGTAGGAGAGAGGATGGCCGTATAAATAATTTCATAACCAAGCTCTACGAAAGTATGCCCCGCCCGGGAATCAAACCCACGACCTCTAGATCAGTAGACTTGATTCTAAGTCAAATGTAAATATTTCAATTGGAGAATTCTTCCATTCTCAAATGTATACTATAGATTTTTATTATTGGACTAATTATTTTCACAATATTGCTGGGAACATCACTATGATGCCAAAACTACATTTAAATCTTGCTATGTGCACTACAACTTAAATTTGGACCAGAAAAATGCTCTAATGGTAGACGATAGAAGTAAACGTGCAAATGTTCTGATTTGAAAACGTATTCTGGACTGTGTAAAAGTTACAATCGTTGTTTTTTATTTAGGCATTCGTAAAATGCCTTAATTTTTAGGCAGTTTGTACATTGCCAAGAAACTTTATACATTTTATTAATTTACTAAAAATCTTAGGAATCTGAAGAAATGCTTGCAAAATTATATCAGTTTTTTATGAATAGTCTGTAAGAAAGCCCATGTATTTTCAGCCATTTTGTAAATGCCTAGATACATATTTAGGCTATATGTAAAATGTCTGCCTCACTCTGTTTACATATACTTTACTCAACAAACTTTAAATTGTAAACTTTTAATCATAGTGGTTGTCAATCTATACGTAGCAAAATGTTCGCTTGACAAATAATTTATTTTCCTAGATTAGGTGTATGTAATATCACTGAGTCACTGTTTTACAAAAATCCTTCACTGAGGTAATTGGCATGGGACTCAACAAAAGAATTTGGTTGAATTCATACCACAGTACACATTATTGATAACACGGATTTTGATATCAGTTATCATTACCAAATAGATCTAATTATTAACTGTATTAGTAACCGCTATCATGTATTATACATGTACCTTTATACTTTCAGCTATTACAGACCAAGACAAATTTAATATAAAATGCATAAAGAATCTGATCTATAATCCTACTGACAAGACTACAATCCCAACAACAAGAACACCAAAAGCAGATTCTACTGCTGTGACAACGCAAACATCTAAGAAAGACATTTCCACAAAAACTGAACCATCAACATTATCTATATCAAATAGCAACCACGATACTAAGAGTTCAACAGAAAGTACTGATATGAGTACAAAGTCACAGACAAACAACAACAATAATAATGAAGACAATACAATATTGTTTGGTAAATAGGAATGCTTATAGTATTATACATAATTCAAATTTATTTACATGTAAATTGCTTTTTTGTATAAATGTAGTACACGTACAATTAAATTAAGTGTAGTAAGATAGTGATGACATGGTACATTCTTATGTTTGACTTTATTTTTATAAATTTAATTAATTTTTGCAAGAATGGTTTCTGACTAAATAACAGAAAGGTAGGTCTATTCAGGCATAATTCATGTACTATTGGCATGTCTATTAGTACAAATGTATTACATTTTAGCATGAGTAGTGTGAAAATCCCACCTAGTAATGTTATTGACAAGAGATTTCTAAATGTAATATGCATTTTCCGATCGACAAGCTATATAAAGATTGGGTTCTAGCAAGAGTTAATCTTAGTTTGAAAGTTACTTTTAGAGATAAATTAATGCCTATGCATTTTAGTTAGATTGTTAAACAAGTTCTTACAACTCAGATTAATCCCTTTCGAGTATAATACTTGGTCGTCTAGTACTGAGCAAGTGGCATAAAATGTCTTGCTATAAGAAACAACGAGGTAGATTTTATATGGAACTCGAAAAGAAATTTAAGCTAATTATCTGGTAGTTGAATAATTAAAATGCAAGCATATCTACTATGTCCTTTATGTTTGCTAACGTCGTTGAAACACATTGTATAGACCATATCACAGCGGTCAGCCAACCTACTTCATGTTTCTGGAAAGGCTAACTCACTTGATTAAGTTGTTAACCAGTTATAGGCACATACTTCCGTCGGGACTGACAAGTATCCTACAAGATTTAGTTCTATCATAGCAAGGGCATCAAATCCACAACCTCCCAGTAAGCATTTCGGCTGAGATAGCTGAGTTGATACTGTAAATCTATAGAGAAAGCACTGTAATAACAGTTAATGTTTATATCATTTTGTTTTCAGCGGCTGCTGGTGGTGGTGGTGGTGTTGCTCTCATCATTATAGTAGTGATTGTAATAGTTTGTTGTAAAAGGTTAGTTTAAGTTTCTCTTTCATTGTGAAAGCAATCAAGATGCCTTGATAATAAAGCAACCTCTTATTAGTTGTCTTTTCATACTACTATAAAGTCGCATTTCTGCCTTGTTATCTAAAATTATTGTTCTATGATATAACATACAAGTGCTGTCGATGGTGTGAATGGAAACTTTTCCGCTATATGTAATTATTTAGAGCACATTCCAAAGCCTTATAATGCATATTATATTTTGATAAAGTACTTTCTTTCCAGAAAGAGAAAATCTCCACCAAAGGAAGCAACGTCAAAAGAAGCCACGTCACGGGCAGAAGCTCGACCAGCCAGCTTTTGCGATGGCTCTGATGATGATGATTATGGTATGGTGTTAAATCCATCTTATCAACCTTTCCATGAAGTCATGCCAAATCAACCACCACAGAATACTAACACTGTGGAAACCAAATTATCAACCGGAGAAACATCCACATCACCACCAGTCTATGCCACCCCACTTAAACGGAAAGCATCACATGAGACAGCAAATAGCATAACTTCGTCGGTACCAAGGAATGACAGCACAAAGAAGGGTGCTACATGTCAATCAGAGGACGCTAACATTCCAGCCTCACACTATGACTACCCTAGACGCCAAGCTGCTCAAGTTGTAACTTCTGACATAGACGACACTTATGATCATACTTTTACTTCCACTTCCGGTAAATGGACCGGAAATGAGTATAATCGAGTACCGATGAGAAGAAATGAGGAATCGAATGTTCCTGATAATGATACGTATAACGTATTGAAATTATAAATGACCAAACATACTCTACAAGTTTTCAACATTCAAAATCTGTAAATATTGTTACAGTTTCTCAGGTATCGCTTGTATATTTTAGTATCGTGTACAGTGTAAATAGTTATTCACATGAATATTGTTTCATATCGTCGTGGTCACTTGAAAATGCCGGAACTACAAAAGGCTGAGTTTTCAGCAGACGAAAAAACCAGTGTTCCATGAAGAATACAAATGAAAGGAAACTCATTTTTGCTTTTTTTACATCAGATAAATATCTTTAAGTGCAGATATGCATTCGTATCGAAATTGATATTTACTGAAATAAATGTAGCTTCTTACAAAAAAAACGAAAAATCTTAATCTTTTAATAATGAAAAATTGTGAATATTGTCACTGTGTCTCAATTGTTTCTTGTTTATATATGAAGTGTGTATATTGTAAATATTTCATTCACAGGAAAAGTGTTCCATTTGGTATCTTCCGGAAGACAGTATGATACAAGTTCTTAACAACTTTATAACTAGTGTTCAATAGTATGGCACGCCGTTTATGTCGGTGATTACTTTTATGATACAAACATGAATTGTTTTCTCTAATCAATTATTAATTTCAAAATATCCCTTATTGATTTTCAACTTTCTTCGAAATAAGCAACTTTACTGATTCCACAGAATCGCCGTAGATCCAGTGACTTTTAGAATGTGTGTGGTCAGACGGTCCACCAAATTTTACAGCCACTATTTTCCCTAATCAATAGAATAAATTATTTGTTGTAGAATTGTTTATCTGTTTTTAGAATATAATATGCTAAATTATAAAACTAGACTGCATATTTTGACAAGATTGGTTTGGTCCAGTAATCTTTCAATCGGTCAAGTAACAAATTTCATTTTGCTGGACCGCATGTCCAATGCTGATGAAAGTTCGTTGTGATGGTTGGCCTGGGTGAACCATACCTTATCGACAATTTTTCAGAAATGTATAAACGTATATTGCTTTGTGTAGATTGTTTCTAAAAGAAGGGTTATTGGCACAGTGGGGGGTCGCTCAACGCAATGCTCTCGTAGCTTCAATTAAATTTGCGTTGAATATTTCTAGAGGTGTGCTAGAGATGCTGTTAGGTGATGTAAGCAAGAGATGAGCATATTTTTTTTTGGTTTTCGAGACTTTTATACATTCAGTTGAAAATGTGAAGACACTATTCGACCCGTGATGTGTTTAAGAATTATTTTGCAACACAGCCTTTCGATTGACGTGTATGAAAATATATTTCGCAGAAATTCTGCGACTCCGGAAATGTTCAACGCAAAATTAATCAAAGTATCGGGCGCATTGCGTTGAGCGATCATCCTCTTTGATTCGATAAATGTGCATTTAATTTGCACTAGAACCCGATGATGATATAGTGCCTCCTCAAAATTCTTAAACAAATGAATTTTGAGCAAAAATTGGTCATGCACACTGCGACTAGTTTTACTAAATCTAAAGCTTATTTTAGTAAACCATTTTGAATCATATGTTGACTATCGAATCCATGCTGATTATTTAATTTGCTCAGATGACCCTTTCCATGGGTAAATATGAATTAATTTATCCTAAAAAATGATTTTGTTCAAGGACATCTGAATGACAAAATAAATGAACAAATACGAATGATTTAATTGTTTGAGATAAAAATGCCAGATTTTACTTACAATCAATGCACGATTTATATCTATGTTAGCTTCAACATACTTACGTTTATATTTGTTGATAAGTATAAAACACTTATTATACTTAAGTCAAGAGATCAACAAAGGAAGGATGTACGTGTAGGTCAAAGGAAATACATCTTATGTTAATCGATGGATGATTAAATTTACACTTGTAGACAAAATCGAAAAGCTTGATTTTTACAAGTACATGTACGATATTTACATGACTAATGTGTCTAGGTTGTTTTTAGATAGTCATCTTTGCGTTGATTCGATACTCGTCGAAATGAAATATTTTCATTTTCTAAAGCTAGAAACTTAATACTTTATCCGTATGGGGGACCAGGAACTTAAGCGATGTTTATCTCAGTCACAATAACTTAATTTATGATATAACTTGATAGTGACAATTCTTTTTTATTGCATTCATGAACTATGCAATTTAAACATAATGTTAAGTAATTCAATAAAAGAAATAGAAGAAAGAGGAAACTAATTCTACTAAAACTAATTAAGTATTCAATCAAATAAAACACATAACCCTATCCAGTATTTGCAGCTGCCGACTGTGAATGTTTTATTTTAATCACATCAATGACCTTCTTTTTGTTGTAAAGGTCGATGGTTTCCTATCAGTGACAGACAATTGTGAATTCAACCCAAACTACCTGTTACGATTCTTTATGCGGTAAAATCGGCAGTTTAGTTAGTTGGTCACATAAAACTTGTGTGGTGGGTTAGTACTGGTACATTTTAGGGACAATAGAAGGTTGTATTTCTTCTCAAGTGTAAACCCGAGACAACTCAATCTCTTACTAACGGATTGACTTGTCCCAACATTGAGTTGAGTATTGCACGATATTCGAAATAGCTTGCCTTTTGTATTTAGGCGCATCTTTTCGGATATGAGATAAGTGTTAAACCCTTTCAAGTATCGCGCAACAAAAGTCTTCCATAACAAGTAAAGGTAATTGCCTTGATAACCATCACCTCCGATAGGTCCTTACTTCCGTAACTATCATCGAACAAAAATGTATATTTTTTGTTACAAGCCTTCTAGGACCAATGACTTGCAGGCGCTTAACGTTCCAAGAATCAAGGCTGCATAGTCAAACTGCTTCATCGGTTTAGCGGGAAAACTCGTGCTACATTTACCTATCGGAGCTTTCAACCAAGGGAACGCAATTTCCGTCTAATTCAACATTTCAAACGACGAAAAATTCATTTTAAGGTATACTGAAATCAAGCTGGCGAACAGTAAGTGGCGGACATTAGTGCAGCAGACGTTAAAGCAGGCTACACACTACTATATTTTCAAGCGGACATTACGTTACAGGTAAAAAATAAAAATGTACATAAATATTGCTGAAATAACGTTAATTTCTTTGAAGGGTAATAAATGATTCCTAACTTTTTTGTCATGAAAGGATTCATGTTTAAAGATTTCTTTAAGTTCGACTTTAAATCTGTAAAAAGCATAGAACTATTAATATGATAAGTTAGGTTCAGACAATTGTAGAACACTAACGGTGAAGTGTGACCCTAGAAGACCGGGTATACAGACGTATATTATGCTAATACCAAACGAATGAGCAACATCATACAATATCATCTTGGGGCTCAAAGGAGGGGTGTGACCTCAAAGAAGCCATATAATAGATATACTTACTATAGACGTTTTAAAGAGGGTTCGAACCCCTATAGAGCCCAAACTTTCATTAATGGTGGACACACTGGTTCTCGAACCTCTAAGGACTCAATGAGCCATTACTAATTAATGCAACATTTTTTTTTAGAAAAATACATTAAAAACACACCTTTTAACTTATATTCCACTTTTCTATCATATATTTGTTGATATTTTATATTTGCAACAAATCCAAATTCTTCCAGAAAAAACACGACCATTTTCTGAAAACTGTCATGGCGGCTAAAAATAGATGACCTAATTTCGAACCTCTACCGTATTTGACTATTTGTGAGGTTATAATTAGCTGTCACATGACTTTATGAGCATAAGACAGGAATGGCTACCTGCCATGTGCTTCTTTTGCAATAACATACTTTTAAACAATATTTGATGGATTGTACTGGCAGAGCGGAAAAAGGTAATAAGGATTTACTGAAAAATATTCACCATCACAAAATATTCATTTTAATTACCTGTTTCTTGCGCATTATTCTCGTTTGACAGTCGTAGATTCGTCGATTGTGTACTTAACATTTGAGCACACGAGCTGATGACGTCATACGCAAATACGTATCAAAGTAAACAGTATTTTTATGAAAGGTTCGAGATCAGGTGAGGTTTGAGAACAGGTGTTTATACGATATAATGTTTATGTTTACAGTGATATATAACTTCAAACTGCAATCATTAAGAGTTTGTCACCTGTAGTAAAATATTGCTCCGCTCTTTTTCTATTATACAATGCAAACAAATTTTCGAGAAACAAAAGCATATTTAAGTCAGCTTGTCAAGTACGCAAACACTCAAATGCTTCAAATTACTTTTCACATAATTTTAATTTCAAACTCATAAGAAATTCCACCTCACATATACATACATAATGTTATGGAAATAAATAAAACTATCTATCATAAAGCGACTTGTAATTTTGATATTTAAGCACTGTTTAGCACTTTTGATATAAAGATAATTAGACCTGAAAATGTTTATATAAATCAGTACATGTAACTTCTGTCATACATGTTACAGCATATTTATTTTGGTCCGTAAGTTAGTGTTTACCACAAGACCAAACTTCGTTCAGAATTCATGTCTCATTGTTGTGAGCAAAATTCTTACTTTCCTTTACATACGTGGAAAACGTATAAACAGGAAAACGTTTTATAACAAGTTACATTATAATATTGAAAATCCTTAACAGTTAACATGACAATTTAACATAATGCTATTTGGAGTTACCCTAAGATTATACTTAAGTGTTTTTTGTTTGCCGTGACAATCACATTGCTGCATTTCGCAGCAATTTTTTACTTGTTTTGTTTATGTTATGTAGACTTAATTCGTATCCAACTGGAGATTTTTTTCTGCTGTTGTCATTACGGTGTATCCCCTAATATGGTAAACTATCAAGCAGACTAGAGTGGTTAAAGCATTTGTTTAACTACCTATGAACAATAACATAGTAGTATACAGGTCGTCCACTTAAACATTGCGTATATAAACATAGCCAGTTTCATTACGCGCCAAAATTCAGGGGTGAATTATTTTTACAATTTTATTGTTTAATTAGTTTACACTAATTTTATAAACATATCATTATATAAAATGTACAATGTACATACAGACTATTTAAAATGAATGTTGTACACATATAAATGACCTGTTCAAGTCAGTAAAATGCTGTTTATGCATTAGCTTATTCACCTATTTATTGAGCAAGTCCATTGATTAAAGTACAATAACACGCATGACCTAGAATACGACCTGTAGTATAAACCAAGTATAGTTATTCTCGATACGATGAGTTAATAATAGAATAAATATTGCATACTCAACCAAACGAGTTTTATTTACCCGCGAAAATCTACCAAACAAATATTTTAACTTTTATGTTATACCATTAAATGGATGTTTTCTAGTGTATAGAATAGAATATTTTATTCAACCATGTTTATGAACTTATCGATGGCTTCCACGCGTATAGAGTCCTCTTACCAATATACATACAGTCATGTTTAAGTACTACACTTAAGTACATAGTCTGTATCATACACAGTAGTCTCAGTTTAGGTCTTAGTATATTTATGACTTTAAGAAATTATTTGTTGGTCTATAATAATGGAAACTAGGAGAATTAATGTTTGTTTGTTTATATTTTGTTGGCTTATAGCAGGTAAGAATAGTTTAAACTAATGAGTTTCATAATTTTTATTTTTTCTGATATAAATTTACATTTTGTGTGTACTTTCGTCGTTTCACTTAATCATTAGGTTAATCATATTATGGGTGTTTAATATTTGTTTAATAAACCGCCTTTATAGATCTTACTGTAGGAGAACGTTTCCATGCATTGTAACTATTTGTTCATGACAGAATTGTGGTATAATCTGTTCGGACAAGTATTGTTCAATCTTAAAAGTGTCATGTCAATTTAAGAAAAGCCGAGTCTAACTTTCAAAATCAGGGAGAAATGAATATTTTCAGAAATATTCTATAATCATAAATTATCGTAGATTGATGTATATAAACAAGTGTGTGATATCTACACTTTTGAAAAAGTCGCATATCTTTATAAATAATACAGTGATTCAAATATTTATTGATCAATTAAACACTTCACAGGGGCGGGTCCAGGATTTTATTCTAGGGGGGTCCGAACTTTTCTAGGGGGGTTCCGAACCTCGAATCACACCCTGATCCCCCCGCTGGATCCGCCTATGCTTCAAATGGAGTTTAAATTCTATGTGACACATTCTCGATCATACTTGAATTGATTATAAATGTTTAGTTGAAAAGTATTGATCTGGCGTTAAATGAATATTCTGAAGTTTACGGATAAATTAGAACTATATCATCCACCACTTTGTAAATACAGTGTAGTTTAAATGCTTTTGGCAAATGTTTAATTTACATGTATTAATAATTTCATTTAAATGACGGGTATAAACAGACTTGTTTTGAATTCAAGCGGAAATTATTTGACTACCTGTTGAATACCTAATGACTTAACATAGTTAAAGTTGTTATCTTTCTTATATTGATATTAAAGTATGCGAGTTAATTTTGACTTCCGGGGGGGGAATATCTTTAGATAATATTAAACCACTGCCTTAAAAATATGTTCTCTCCGGACAATGTCAAAATGTTCCGACTGTGCTACCATAGATATAATCTGATGTAAGTAATCTACTCGCATACTTGCTTATTTTACATCCGACAAGCTCACAGTACATGTCATGTTCAGCTGACATTGGTTATATTATATCATTTATGTCTCAACTTGCAACGAACCGTCTAAATGACGCATATGGATAACACGAACATCTTATTTAAATAGCTTGAAAAAACGTTTCTAAATATGGGATTACGAAATTTTGATGATCCGATTACAATATTTCGTTTAGACGAAAGTCTTGCATTGTCTAGTCAAAACAATTAAATGTCATCTGAACATGACGGAAGATCTTATGACAGTGATACACAGGATATTTGTTTACGTAGATTGTAATAGATTGTGAGCAAATAGTACCCGGATGTGAGAGAACATTGTTTAACATGCAAATAGGACATTAACAACCTAATCGGGAAGGAAAAATAAATCTGAAAACAAAATCAAATATTAGGGGTTATCTAACACTAGTTCATGACTGTCTTTTTATACCATTTGAGTCTCACATTACACAATATATTAACTAGAGAAGATCCATGGGGTCTATCTAATACGGGGATTTTATATAACAGGGATTTTAACGATAAGTAAATGTAACCGATTTTCATCAAATTTCACTATCGTCGCTATTATTTCGGCCCGTACGGAAAACAAATATAACAAGTTTAAATAAAGATATTCACATGAAATTTTGTACCAGAACCATTCGAATTAACATGAAGGTTAGCAAAATGTGTTTCTAGTTGATTTTGAGGTAAATTACGCTCACTGATTGTTTCACAAAATAATGCATTTTCCCGCCGATCTGCCATTTTTAGCCCAATTTTACATCACCTTAAGTCATATTTTCGGTCTTCAGTCACATTCACAAGTTGCAAGGAAGACATGTACAAAAACATAAATCAAGTTTTTAGACTCTGGAATAGTTTGTACAGCCTGCTTCAGCCAGTTATAGACAGTTACGATCGTGAAAATTAAAAAAAAGAGCACTTTGTTACAAATCCCTTTTGTATAGAATCCCTGATCTAATCAACAGTTTTAGCAGATCTTACACAGTTACATATGTGAAGACTTAATTATCTCTGTAAGAACTCTCTTATTCTGAAATCGGTTTTAAGAATTCTTCTATGTACGATTTGGAAACATGATTAACGACAATATATGTGATGTAGTTCCCCTGTAAGTCAATATAGTTTTTATTTTGTAAGTTCAAAGTACGGCTACGCTTGGTTTTGAACCATCGAACCTTTTGTTTGCTCATTTACTGCTTGGTTTCCTTCTTCTTACCTTACAGCGCTATGTTTGGGTCCTGACAGACATAGCATTTAAAAACAGTTAAATAATGCAATATTGGATTAATAGTTCTCACCTCCGTGCTCATGGGTCTATATATATCAATTTTGGATGCGAAAACTGTACAGACATCTAAAATAAGTATATCACATATACAGTGCAATACAATACAATACAAATATCTTTATTCAAGCAAATAAGCACACATGTGCTTTTCTGCCGTCAGTTGGCGGCAACAACAATACATACATACATACAATGTACATGTTAATTAATAGTTATGACAATACACCATAACGAATATATATAAACAAGCATGTATAAGAATAAAGTATTCTATGAATAATGATATATCATTGAGAAGAGTATGAGACTAAAGTACAGAATGTGAATGAAGTTGCTGCCAATTGTCCAACCTGGTACAGTGGTATTATTAAGTATTTATTAACTGTCTGTGGCACACATTAACCCCGCTTAGTTAAATACTCACTACAATACTTCTGTAGTCACTATCGATAAAAAGTTTGGAACAATTGATCATGCCTACAACAAGTTATTTTGCAATAATTAAAGCTTATTCACGTTACAAAGTTAAAAGTGTATGATTTTAGGATGATTTTTTATTTTGCTCAGATGGCCGTTCGAATCTTATTTTTGGACAAGGACTTAAATAGGGTACTGTACGTTTGTATATGAAACCACTTAATTTAACTTATCTTTAACTTAAAACTTTTAACTCGTTTTTGGAACGATGTTATTTAACATCGTTCCAATGGTAACAAGAAAATATAAGATTACTCTTTTCACGCTTCAACAATTTTCAACATAGACAAAGAGACGTAGTTCAAGCGTGAAACTCATTAACATCTCATTTAAATGTAATACAACGCTGGCTTGTGTTGTCGTTCTTGAAACTCTTCAGGAAAAGGGAGGTTACTCTCAGGACATACAAATCTTGCAATGGAGACGGGACAACTCAACCCGTAGACAACTCAACCCGTGACAACTGCAATGATTACTTGTTGGAGTAAAAAGGGCCTACGATGTTTTTGACAATGCATGTTATATGCGTAGCTTAATTACATCATTCGATAGTAATAAACAATCAAAAAATAAGTTCAGGACATCGTTCCTCCAGCACTCCAGTGCTTTGATTAACTTATGGTGTTCCATTTTGTCTACAGAATATGATTCTAACAGTGTCAATTTTTGTCCTCTGTGTGATTCTCATAATGTCCCCTCTAAACTTAAGTCAAATCTTTTGTTATATCTCATCCCAAACAAGTTCAGTCCAGTCTGCGTTTTAATGCATATTTGAGCATACTAATAATGTACTTACAATTTATCAAGTATCGCGTGTTTTACTTAATATTAAATTGTTTATGTCTTTTATATTGTATTATAGACATCAAGTGTCAGAATTTCTGCCCACGGGAATCTGAACCAGGTAGGTCTATATTAAATACATTTGTAAATTAAGAAATTAGGTCATATTTGGCATCAGGCAATAACATTCTTGGGTTATATTGTACGTCATTTTCATCTTAGAACTAAGATATGATTTACTTTATTTGCACCTGAATCAGTAAATTAACTGTTAACATAAATATGTCTTATTTAGGATAAGCAAGAAAATTCAATCAAGTGAAACGCCATCAAATTTTGTGAGACGCCATTTGATTAAGTGTTAAAACCGTTTAATTCATTCTTGTACCAAGAGGTTAGCAAAATTCTCGATTTCAAATTGAGAATCTCATTAAACGCTGGGTACGAGAATGCATTAAATTAGGTAAAACACTACTAAATTTTGTGAGACAGTGTTCTATTGAGGGTTAAACACTTTTAAATTAGGCACTTCTAAATTTAATTAGATGCCATAAACATGATTCCTGACTTCATCCCTGTATAGATCATATATGTTTTATTTTTTGTGGTAGAACATAATTTAATGGCAAAACGTTTATGTTTTGTTTTTTAAGGTTTTAAACATTTTATCTGTAAAAATGTTTTTAATAGTTTAGCACATAGTTGGAATAATGCTGTTTTAAATTTGTCTCTCATATTTCTTTTTAGAAAGGTTTACATGTTTTATGAAATTGTGTATATATAATTGTTTTTATTATATTGTACATGTAAAGTGAGACATTAATAAATGTATTTTATAGTATGACTATTATTCTTGTTTCTGAATATTCAAAGTAAGATTTTACGGTCTAAAGCTTTGAATAATACCCTCGTGCTAAACTTTCTGGACATGATTCATTCTAGCGACCCGATATAATCATGCCCTTCTCTGCTATGTATTAAACTCTAAATATGAATGTTTATTTCAAACAGTTGTACAAATATGCCAGGAAAATAAAGCAGAGAAAATTGACGAGGTTTATGTGAACAGTGGACGTGTACCTAAACGTCAAGTTATGAAAGATTGCAAGTGTACAATACAAGCATCATCTTATACAATGTTTACAATTGAAATAGAGAACAATGATTTCTTACAGCAAGATATGACATTCTATGTAGATGGAGTACAATTATCACCCAGAGATATACGGAATATTAACAGCAAGTCCATTGAGTTAAGTTATTCAAAACTAGATGAGATATCTCAAGGTGGAGGTTGTGTTAAAATATCTTCAAGCGAGAATTCAGGTGAGAAAATACTTTTGTTTAATGTTGTTGATACGACCGTCTAGTAAATATCTAACTTTTATGAATCTCAAGTTAAAAAGTTAATAAATACAGTGCCCTCAAAAAGTCCTTGGGCAAAATTTTATTTTAGGATAACTTGACTAATTCACATTTACATTTGTTTGATTCAAGGCCGTTACCCCGTAGGTTCTTGTTTTCGCAATTTTTGTAGCGTGTTTTTATATCAAAAGATTAAACATAAAAAATACGTCTCGTCTCACTCTTTGCTTTTAGGCTGTATGAAAGGTCTGTGTTTTTACGGTTATTATTCTTGACAGTTTTTCACTTCCCTTTCTACATAATAGTAAAATAGCTGTCAGTATGTATGATCAGTTTTTCTCGACATTTTATTTGTCCAAGAGCTTCTGGATTTTAAAGGGAGTCATGGTTGGATTAGGGTTATGATATTAAACCAGCATCAATCTTAACAATTTGATCACGCCGGAGGTAGGGATTTCTGTGGATCATGAAGTATACCCGGAAATATACAACACAACCCACTTGACTATATTGTCACAAGAATGATGAATGATATATATTAATCAAAAACTACAGTAAACCTCCTCTCAACCAGACTTGTTTGAAGGCTATAAAAATTTCGGTTCATAGTGGTTTCCGAAATGTATGTTTCTTAAAATTCTGACTTCTTGGTTCTACTATGGAACCACAAAAAGAAAGCACCACTGACATGTTAAAGTGACAATGTCAAATATTGATTATGGTTTTTATACAATGTATCACCTTTCGTAACGGTACCTCTGACGAACGGCTACCTGGTCATTTTGATTTGAGTTAAGCCCCGTCTTAGAGAGTTTACATAGTATCATTTATGTTTAGTTTTCAAGAGTATTTGTATAAAGAGTCAATATATTACAGAACTTCAATGGTACGTTTTTTATTACATATGTTAGGTTTTTCTTCTCAAATTTCTCAGTAATTATACAAACTTAACAAGGCCTAACTTTATAAGCAATATATTGTTGACTAATCTATTTATATTAGTTGGAAAAATATAAAATCAACAAGAACATTTCATGGTATCGCCATTTTATTTTTCACTGCCTCGTGCGAACTCTCAGGTTCGCTTGATTAATATAGAAATCTACAGTACAACAAGAATATGTTCTCACAAATTTGACATAGTCGAATAATAGCTCCCAAACATACATATACAATAATTGGTGAATCAATTATAACATTATAATATTTACAGATGGCAATCATAAGTTATTCAGTATTACATGTAAAGCTAAAATATTGGAAACAACAGAAACAACAACATCATCAAAAATGCCATTTATAGGATCATCAGACGAGGGAGATGACAGTGACAAGTCTGCTGTTATAGGTAAATTCTTAACCATTAATTATATATCTAATATTTCAGGGGTCATACATAACAGTGACTATTCTGTTGTTAGAGGTATATTCTGAACCATTGATAAAATCAAAGCACTGGAGTGCTGGAGGAACGATGTCCTGAACTGATTTAATAAATAAAGATTATAATTATGTAAAAAATCAAACTTGTGCAGCAATATTATCTATAAAATAATGTATGAAGTATCAATTAATTGAATTTAACAAGAGCAGTCCAAGGATAGAACTAGACTTTTCGAGTAATTTGCTAATTGCAAGGTTTATCAATTAATAGAATTTAACAAGAGCAGTCCAAGGATAGAACCAGACTTTTCGAGTAATTTGCTAATTGCAAGGTTTATCTTACTTTATCAAACAAATAAATCAGTCAAAGAATAATAAACCAATTCATATAAATATAAAAGAGGCAGAACTGCTATAACATTAGTCCATAGTAACGTCCCTTCAAATTTAAGAAGACGTGCCATCAATGAATTAGCACATCTATTTTCATTTTGATATCTTAATTGACTTAAAGTATGCACATGTTAACTGGACACTTTATGATTATGTCATTGCAACAATTGTTCCATTTTGAGAAAGAAGTCTAGGCTAAAACCGAACTCATGCCGTTTTACGGAAAAAACTCACGGCAAACCAAGGAAATTTATGATAGTGATCAAATGATTTGTCTTAGACCACTGTGAGAGAGGCTAGTGACTTTAAATAATATTTTCTCTGTTTTAGTTCATTTTTATCAAAGTTCCACTTGCACATTTATGTGTTACGTTCGGGAAGGAAACGGGTTTTTGGTAGATCAGATAGGGTACGATTAAACGTTTTTTCCTGTTTAACGTCAGATAACTTTCTTCATTTGCTTTTCATTAATAAGCTTTTATATGCAATCGACAAATTAAGCATTTGTTTGGTAAATAAGACCAAGGTTTTGAAAATCGACCAAGAAATAAAACACAAGAGCCCGTTGAATAAGATCGGTCATTTTTTTCTTGGTTTCTGAGTTGACCAGTAGCATATACCTTTACTATAAATATGTGTGTGTATAAAAAAGATTTTTTTGGGGTGGGGGATTGTTTTGTGACGACAGCCTGTGAATTGTATGCGTGAGAACTTATCTTCTTAAATTAATCGGACACCTGCAGTCTGCATCGCGTAATCTTTGGAACTTTACTATCGAATCTATTATTTTGTAAACTAGTCAATCGCTGTGGTCGTTAACTGCCATTCCATCGATTGGAAAACCATCGATTTTGAAATTATTGCATATGTACAGTATTCGATGTCAAATGAACATTTTTGTCTTCAATATCTGTACAGTCGCTCAAACAATGTGAAATTTAATTATGTTTGTCTCTAACACGATTATAACTATTTCTTCTTCTTTCTATAACTATTTAACGAAATGGGTTTAAAGAGACGGACGGGCACAGAATAAACGAAAAGTCGTCAAAAGCCTGATCGATTAGAGACACGAACATAAAGTCCCTGGTCTGATATAGGCAAATAGCCATATTTTCGTGCGCCCGACGGACCCAATAGACGTTTGACATTATGTCATTTGCGTACATAAGGGTGCATTTGCGCAATGGTGCGATTTAGATTAAACACTAGATTTATGCAGTTAAATCTCCGATTCGCCAATGTCTGTTCCATTTCGTCCATTTGCGCAGAATTCTCCATTGCGTATTTAAGTCATATTCTGTTGTTTTATTGCTGATAATATATTAACGCCCAAAAATATTAATTTAACAATTAAAACTTCATTTCGCTACTGACTGCTTTCGTCCATTTTGCCCCTAATTCTCTATTGCGTGTTTTAGTAATACCTGCAGTAAACCGTATCATGTTGCTCTATTCGCTACTGACTGCATTTCGTCCATATTGCCCCTAATTCTCTATTTCGTGTTTTAGTTATACCAGCAGTAAACCGTATTATGTTGCTCTATTGCCGGATGAAAAATCAAATCTATGGAAATAAGTAGCAAGCGATTATCAGGATAATATACTAGCCGAAAACATCCGAATCAAATTTTGCAGATGTTCAGAACATCGTTCCAAAAACTAATTCATCAATGGTCATAGATAACAGTGACCAGTCTGTTGTAATAGGTACTGCTTCCACTAAATATAGACCACCTTAGTTATCACAAAATTATTGCATGTGGATTTAAAGTATATACATGTTCAGCCGACTTTAAATTTTGTACAATACCCCCTGATCATTGAAATCACTTTAAGGGAAGTGATCCCTCACAATATTCAAGTATATACCTGTGTGGAGTGGAACAATTGTAGGTATTTTTGTTACTTAAGGATATAGCAATGCCTCTAGTGGGGTTCGAATCATGAACTCTCGATCCCTAAAGCGAGTGTCATATCACTGTTGAACAACTGTTCCTAGTTATTTTGACGGGTTTTTAAGTCCCTTATAATTTCTTTGATAAGAAAAATATCCATATATTAAGACTATTCCACTGTTTAAATAATCGATTCTGTTGGTCCTTGCCGTGGAACTTCACTATACATGTATATTTATAGCAATTTATGATATGTCAATATGGTTACCATTAACACCAAGAGTCGCACCTAGCTCGGTTTTTTGTACTTTTTTCTTATACAGATGTATGATGTATTTTATTTATTTATTTGTTGGAGTTAACGCCGTATCAACACAATTTAGGTCATTTCACGGCTGCCAGCGCACCTAACCTAGCTTTCCTGGACCATTGTCTATAACCAGTACTCACCTACCCTTCCACAAGGCCGGAAACTTCTCCATATATTATGTAATCAATGGAGGAAAATCGACATTATTGTCAAATTTTCACGGAAGGGTATAACCTCCCGGAAGGGATTCGAACCCGCACCCCCTCAGGCACGAGATTCGAAATCCCGGCGCGCTACCAACTGCGCTATCGACCCGGGTTTCAGATGTCAAAGACGGAAGTCGATGTATTTTGATAAAATAAATAGATCACTCTCTTCCAGATTTATAAAGTACATGTATTTTAATTTTTAATTCAGCGTGACCCAAGTTAGTCCAAGCTCTGACAAAATTGCCAAGTTCGATCCACCAAGAAGCTGACTCTAGTCTGATAGCGATTCATTAAAGTTGCAGGAACTTGTTTAAAATCTATCTAAATGAATTTGCATAAACTAAGTTTAAATAATTATCTATTTATGTCTGTATAATATTTTCTTGTGTATGTTATCTAGGTGCTGTGGTAGGAAGTTTAGTTTTGGTATCAATAATAGTTGTGGTTGTAGTCATCATCTTTTATATGAAAAGGTAAGTTGTCACGTAATTTATGTTATAGTCCTATTATCAAAAGTATGTAGATGAATTTAGTTGTCAGTACTTAGAATAATAATTTTGAGCACAGTATATATAGATGATGTAGTCTTGTGATAGAAAAGCACTTATTCCAAATTACATAATTAAGCTCTTAAAGAGTTTGGATCATTTATATACAGTCAACGTTAACAAGCATATGAGTGAAGCGTGTTCTTATAAAAGGATCCCCTCACAAAACTCGGTCTAAAATAGAAATTACGAAATCACAATGTTATTAATAATGTTTTGTATAAATAAATGCAACGCATTGAATGGTCAACACAAAGGTCATCTTCACTTGAGCCCCTGTGTGGTATCATGAGATTCTATATGACAGCAGTCTCTAGGATATATGTTTATGGAGATAGTAATTTCACTATCTGTTTTTTTTGTTTTGCAATTTTTAGGAGACGATCACGAGAACAAGACAATACTAACAATTCTGGAAATGTAAACAAAACAAAAGACTATGACGTCACTTATGACGAGTATGGTACGCAACTAAATCCAGGATATGTAAGTTCGGAGGTAGATTCAAACAACCAAATAATAAAAACGTCTTCCCTAGATGAAAATCAATACGATATAGTTGAAGGTCAAAAGAATTCAAGCAAATTACAATCAAGTTCCAACAACTACGATTACTCCGAATGCAGATCTCTATCGAATGTTCCCGCCACAAATAAAACTGTACAAAATCAAAACGAGGACACATATGATCATACTACAACAACAACAACTTCCGGCGGAAGTAATAGTGAAACACAAAATGTTTACAATCATTTGTCGCCCTCGTTTTCACAACAACCAGGATTTGATGAATATAACACAGTTGGAGAAGTGAATACCAATAAAACACAGAATATATCAGATAATGAATATAATGTATTAAAACTTCCATAAAATATATACCGTGTCATCTATAAGGAGTCAACTAATTCTTGCAACAGTGAGGAAAATCCATCATGATGTCAAACTTTCTTTGAAGGACATGCTCTCTTTCATATACGTATATATTCATTCTTTTCCAGCATAGACATGACCAATCAGATTGAGGCATGTTTCTGCTTTTCAATGGTCAAAAGCTTTTCTCGGGCAATGACTTATCATACCTATTGTTATTATTTGTTAATCTGATATTTCAACTTAAAATAAACTTTGTATCTAATATTTATGATACAAAACAACAAAGTAACAGGGTGACAAAATGTTAAGTTTGATTGACCGAACACTCTGGTTAATTTAAGTCACCAAAGGAATAGGGTTTTCATAGAAAAACAAATGAATGTACACAGGAGGTGTGTTTTATTTATGTTGTTTTTTCACAATATACACATGTACATACGTTATATTTCATTTTACATATAAAATAATCATATGACAGCACGATGTAATTGAAAATCTCACTATAAGTGAGAAATATTAAAGATTTTAATCTTATGACAGTATTGCTTTAATACCACATTATCATGCATAATATATAATATAATACTCGTATTTATATAATTATATAAATCAATATCCTAATCATTAACAATTAAACAATATAGATTTGTAAACTTTGTATACAAAACAAGAAACTACTACATGTACATGTATGAGCCTGTTTCTTACCGAGCCCCTAAAGTGACTTTTTGTTTTAAATACTTTTTTCTTAATTACTTTGTATTTCGTTTAAACGTAATATTATTTCGTTTTAAATTCTAAATAATTGTAGAAATAAAAAAGTATTTCAAAATGACACTGGGTTCCATAATAAACAGACATATGTGCACTTGTCTTGCCTGGAGGTCATGCACATTTCAAGTTTTCGAGTTAAGTCTTGTAAAATATGTAACGTTGTTCAACAAGTTAAACAAACTCGTATAGTTTAGTACATTTATTTTCCCAGGTTCGTATAAGATCTTTCGTATGAGACTGATCGTAATAGTCTGATGATAGATGAGCATGCATGGGTATTTATAAGAATATGAAATGCCAACATGCCCTTGGAAAAGCTATGATAAGTAACAGGTATACGTGGTTGCCATTTAGAAATGCTGAGGCAACTATCACATGAGGCTGATGCAATCCATCATACGATGCACCATTCTCTAAGATGACCAAGGAAAACCCTTTGTTCCAGAGTGGAAGATTACCAAACTCTAGCTAAAGCATGTTAATATTGTGCAATCATTGGAAACTCGGTGATAAGCTGGAGTAATATTCCATGTTGTAAACAACTTGACTTATCACGTACATGACCAATATATGATTTGACTTTCTAATGTAGGCCAGTCGATAGTCATATAACTAACTTGCACTTGACTGACATTTTAGATCATGCGCTCAGCATCCATTGTCTAACCATTTGTTGGCAAGGTATAGTTGCACAAACAACTTGACATTTCACGTATACTATCGTCGGAATATTTTCGGGACACTAACACTACGCATTACATTGTACTTAAATGGCCTATTCCAAAAACATGTGTGGCTGATGAAATCATGAAAGTATATACATGTACAGAACAATCAATATAAACTTGTAATGATATAACTAATCAAATATTAAATATATATGTTAATATTGTAACCCAATTACGTTACAAATATCACTTGAGAAATGAAAGTGCTAGCATTAGCTCTTAATTCTTTAATTTGAGCTAAATACAGAAACAGATTTTTTTTCATAGTTAGAGATATTACATTAGTTTTGGATATTCATAATTTTATCTAAATTATATGTATATAATATAATAAATATACGTATATAATAGTGTTTCGTATTTTCATTTATGTAACTAATATTGACAATATAGTTTTGTATGGAATATATACAAAAAACTATATAATGCCTTATACAAAATATTATTATTATACTGTATATATATATTTACAAAGCACTTCGAAGGTACTTCCATCTATGATTATTTGTCTTACATGAATCAAGCTGCGTACCCCGACTTTAATTTTGTTGGAATTTTTATTATTTTTCAACATTAATGTCCGGTCGTCAATGGAAATTAGTACAGGACTCTACTGTCGTCTGCTTGCATGGTTTTCATGCTTTTCCTTATTAATGCAAAATTGGTTTTGTCGCGCATGTGCAAAATTCCACGTCGTCAGTTTAAGTGAAAACCATAAGTGTGTTGATATGCACAACCAAAATTCAATAAATCGCTCAAATACAAAACATTCACATCGTTCTTTTGCAAAGCGATGCATCACCTGCTGAATAAGATTTCTCAACTTGCAAATTTTCTGTTAAATTTAAGCAATTCGAAATCTTTCTTTTCAACGCATGCACGACAAAACCAGTTTTGCATCGATAAAGAAGCACGAAAATCATGCATTCTAACGTCAGTATGATCCTATTAACATTTCAATCATTGATTGGACATAAATATTGAAAAATTAACATTTTTTACAATATTGAAATCGGGTGGTACTTAGAAGTTCCGTCTTATAAGTATATAAAGGTATTGAATTCCTCAGCACTTGGTCTGAATAACTGAGTAATTTGCCAAACAAATCCAAGTTTGACAAGGTACTGAAATCACTGCTTGTTCTTTAGGGTTACAGAAGAATATGGTCATGATTAAGTTTTTGAAAGTTGAACATTGATCTTAAATTACCATAACCAGTAATGTTTAAAACTTTATACTTAATAATTGCTCTTTGTATTAGATTTTCTTAATGGTTGCCATCCTTTTAGCTTCTTGAAAAGATCAGGTTAAGTAGCATTAAAATTTTGATATAAGATAACATTATCTTTAAGTTCAGTATTGACTTATAACACATAAAACATCCATTAAACCAATATGAAATGTCTGATTTTCTTTTGTTTCTTTTGTTCATGAATGTATGAATAAAAGCAGATACTTTTACAGAACTTATAGTGTTGGTCTCCCTGGATTCAAATTAAAAAGCAAATCATTGAAGACTC
Source organism: Mactra quadrangularis (assembly GCA_025267735.1). Classification (NCBI taxonomy): domain Eukaryota; kingdom Metazoa; phylum Mollusca; class Bivalvia; order Venerida; family Mactridae; genus Mactra; species Mactra quadrangularis. Next base: position 8,115,851 of record CM046309.1, read on the forward strand.
TAACACAGAAATTTAGTCGTTACAGCCCTTCTATAAGTTAAACATCCGTATTTTTGCCATGCATGTTGTTAATTAAGGCTTTAGATGAAAAACAAAATGTCAATTATCGAATAGTTTTGGAAGACAGAACTAAGTTATAGGTATCTCGCATTGACACCAGAGTCCATATCTTATGATAATAAAATAATGCGTACGTCCCTATATATAGTTTACTGTGCATACATACATGTTCTCTACCTAATATACATGTATAATATACATTATAATGAAAGATTTTTAATTGTGTTTGATGACAAAATATTATATATGTGCGTTTTTAACGAGTGTGAGGACTCTGGTGCCAGTGGTATCTCGAGTATAACATAGAAAACACGAGTCAAGTTAAAAAGTACGATAACCTGCTACTAAATGCAAGTTTGCGTACATCTATATTTAGAACTACATGTATACCAACGGTCAAACCCACTTCGAAAGTTATCAAGTATAAATGTATTGTCTATTTTTTCTCAACTGTCAAAGTTTGAATAATTTCACGGTGATTGATTACACACTATCACAATATTGTTTCGTTTTTTCTAAACTGTCAAAGTTTGAATAATTTCATGGTGAATGATTACACACTATTTCAATATCTCGAGTGTAAGACAAAGAGCACGCAGTCACCGTGAAATTATTCATGTTTTGACAGTTGAGAAAAAACGAACAATACCATGGGTGTAAAATAAAGAGCACGAAGTCACCGTGTAATTATTTATGTTTTGACAGTTGAGAAAAAACGAACTATATCAATGTTAATGCAACGATATCTTGGTAATTTGAATAATTGGCGCGTAAAAACGAACTAGTCACAACTGCAAATTTATCGACGTGTGAGTTCAATACTTACCAACTGTAATGATTAGCGTCCCTAAATGACACGTATTTACCTGTTTGGTTTAGCAGTTGGTCAGTAATAAAATGAGGTCAACAAAAGTACACTGAATTGCATGTATCTAAAAATAGACTTGACCACTTTTCGAGGCCCGGCATTTCTTTAATAATAAATTGGACATCGCGTATCGGGGCCACGTTATCAATATATTATCAATTCCTTTATCTTTTTAAGCGATAAATATTGTTGAGTTTTATAATCAGTTTTATGTCAAAAAATTGGTCAATTTAAGAGTTCATGGGTTAGTTCATCCGAAAAAGAATTTTTTCCTCATATTTAGCGCCAGTGCGTCCGTCAATGTCTTAGACCAATCCATTATACCCAGACAGAGTTATTTCCCTTAGCGAAATGATACCGACTTCCGGTGGGAAGTTTCTACGAGTTAATCATAAATATTTTTAGATTCTGTTTTATTTTGTAGATAACTTTTCATAAATCTAGTTTTATATAAAAATGGACAAGTTAAAGAAGGCACTAAGCGGAGATGATGATGAAGAACAAGGCATTGTGACACAGGTCAGGTGACATTTAAAACTAGCTTAGTATTCGGATACACCTAAATTTTGTATAAATGGCCTCAATATTTTAAATATAATGTATATAAGCTATGGTTTTCACATATTTTGAGTAAAGAAGTAAATCTTAAATGATTCAACCCACTAGACAAAAGCTTTTTTACTCAAATCGATGACAAAATCTTCCACTGTGTACACTTCAACAAAATCGTACTCTGTAAAAAAATCTGACACATATCATAGGCGGATCCAGCGGGGGGTCATTGGTCCGGACCCCCATAGAATTTGAAAAATGTACCTGTCCATTAGTGTATTTCTTGACTGTAAGTCATTTTTAAGTAGCATGAAGCAATTTTTCTTGATGCTTAACATAGATTTAAATTTTAATGGTTATGTGGTTTTTATTATTAATATGTTTCATTTTTTTCTGCAAAATGTGTATAATTTGGTTGTGGTTCGAAAGTTCGGACCCCCCCTAGAAAATTTCAGACCCCCCCTTAGAAAATTATTTGTATGTATGTTTTTGTGACGTTAAGTGATTAGACATTCAGCTCAACAAACATTTTTGAATATTTTCTTTGTTTTTGAATTGATAACAGACACCTTCAAACGTGCCAGACACATTTTTTCCTTTTTGTATCCCTATATTTGTAACCCGATAAAATAACTGAGTTTGGAACCCACAACCTCTTGAGTCATAAGCGGACACTCTGGCGCATCGCCTTAAAAAGCTAGCTTGAAGGCAAGAGATTATAAGTGCTGTAATATACCTCTGCTACATATTTACCTTAAAAAGATAAATTCTGTATATACTTCAAATTGCTGCGATATAAATATAAATTTTGTTTCAAAAATCACTTAATTCTGGTAAATCACTGATGGAATGAATTTTGTCAAACATCTACCCTCTCTTTAAGAAAGGCGCAGAAAGTGACTTTTCAAATTACAGACCAATCTCCTTAACCTGCATTCTTTGTAAAACATTTGAACACATCATCCAACCTTACTGATCATTTCAAACAAAACTACATTCTTTATGATTTACAATATGGTTTTGTTTGTTGCTACTGAGCACATCGGGCAACCTGTTACTGTTATTATTTAACATTTTACGCAGGGCAAGTTAAAAATTATAGCTGGCTGTCTATTTAGGCAACACAATTTTAAATTAATGTCAAGCCCTGAGATGGCATATTTAGTGAACAGAAAAACTTAACCATGGTCGATACAAAACCAGATATTTAGCTGTTTCATTACTGTTTAGTAACATGATCCAAGAAATGAGCTGGCATTTTTAATAAATTTCAATAGGGTTGTCAATGTTTGTTGATCAAATTAATGTGTTTTTTAATTGATTTTAGATTTCAGACGCTTCAACTTTAAGCTGGGGAACACGTATCAGAGGATTTATTATTTGTTTCGTACTTGGAGTATCTTTGTCAATCTTGGTAAGTTGGATCAGTTGAATTAAAAAATTTAGTATTAGTAACAACTTTAAGTTCAGAAAATGAGTTTAACTTTAGTTAGATGCTATTTAAAACAAAAATATTTGCACTTACAGAGCAAGCTCTTTAAGAATCTAACTGAATGCAAGGTTTGACACTTGCTGTTTTACCAGAGATCCAGAGGGAATCAGGAATTCCTTCTTAATTTTAGAGATTTCACCAATAAAAAACAAATTTGTAGATTTGCAATTGCAAATTGTGATAAACAATTCATGGAAACTCAAATTTGTGTAAGAACAGGGCAATTTAAAGGGACCCTGACAGAATCCCTAGCTAAGCATCACTGGGATTTCTCCCAAGTTTTTAGGATCCTTGGACTCTCAGGACACTGTTACTGTAGAACCCTGTGAATGAATTTCCATACTCTTCTTAATTAGATTTAATTATACAGACTAAGTTTTAAACTTCAAGATTGTATGTATTCAAACTAAACCAGATTAATAAATATGTTATTAAATAATGCAACATGTTTGTCAAGTTATTGAGTATTTACTGGTTGTCACAGACAATTCATGTTAGTGGCTGAATCATTGATAAGTACTGATATTGTTTAAATGTGTTTTATCTGATGTCTTCTGTTTCCAGGGTTCTTGTTTACTATGGTTACCTAAGAATGGTCTGATATTGTTTGCTGTATTTTATTCTCTGGGAAACATTTTGTCATTGACCAGGTATTATTTTATATGAATATGATATGTAATGTATCTTTGTTAGTTTATCATTGGTGTGTTAGCATTAGTGTGTCATATTTAAATAGTTTTTTTCATATTACTGTAATAATGAATTGTAAAGTTAGAGGAGACATGCTGGAAGTAAATCTGATTAAAACCAGATCTAAAACTCTCTGCTTGCATTTATTCTTATTTTATATCTGACAAGCTGGCAGTAGGGGTCAGGTTCAGCTGACCTCACAAGCTGGCAGTAGGGGACAGGTTCAGCTGACCTTTGCTATTTTGATATTCATGAAGCAATTTGCTACAAATTGTATCATACCCTGCTTAAATAGCTTAGAAAACCTTGTCTTAAAAACCAATTCTCATGCTTTTGACCATGTTTTATTTAGACAAAATCTATGCATTGATCAGTTAAATCTCAAAGGTCATCTGAACGTGACCTCTTCTACCATATTGGGAGATCCTATTACAGTGGTGTATTTGATATCTGTTTATAAGTATTGTCTGGGTATCATTCATATAATTGTCACTTAGTTGATTGTACACGCTAACACATACATCTTTCAGTGTTAATGATAGTTAATTATTGATTTTTAGAGTTTGACAGAAGACTTTAGAAAAAAGTTTAGATGATAAATTATGAGACGGCATACAGCCAGTGCATGGTTTTGATTTTGCTAAAATATGATTTTTAATGACATTCGCCAAATTCGATTAATTTGAGCCAAATTTTATGAATTGTCGCCAATGGCTCAAATGGCAATTGGCAGCACAAGCCCTGATTCTAATATTGATGTTGTAAATAGTTGATATTCAGAACTTTAATTTTCTTTTTCCAGCAGTAATAGGTTTGTTAGTACTGGATGCATCTATGTGGAACATAATTGTTTTACATATCATTGATAAAGATCGCACACCACAGATTTAATTCCTATTGTTCTGTGTATATACACTTTTATTTCAACTGTGCTCTGCCTGGGTATATCTAGTACAAACACCAATTTTCTGCTGGAAAACCCCATCAACTTGAGTTAAATAAAATCTATAAGTTTTGTAATGCACATCAAATTATGTATGTGTTTAGTTTCAATATTTCTTAGTGTTTCAATTTATTTTTTCCTGTGTATGATGCACACAGTTAATTAGTATCTTATAGGATGAAACTTAAGTACTTTTCTGTCTATACTGACATTTAAAAGTGAATTTATTATATTAGATTCTAATAAGAATTAGTTGTACTAGCAGTCACCATGAAACTCAACAGTTTATTACTGCACTCATTGCACTGTAGTGTAGGTCCTGTAAAGATCAAAATTTTACAGGACCAAACCAAGTCTTAGAGCACCAGGGAAATTTGCATATTTTGATTAATTGAAAAATGTGTGGATGAGATCAAATTATTTGCCAGACAGTCAGTCCTGTAAATCTGCAGATCTAGACGGACCTTCTATTTTTACAGGGTTTGTCTATTTTCCCGCCAAGTTTGTGGTTACTGTGTACCAGGTCATTACTATTACACTGACAGCTATCCCTGTAACTTTTATGACCACTTGCCAGATTTATTATTTTTGATAGTGATAAGCAGAATTATCAGTCTGCCCAATTCTATGAAAGTGGTAATTTTTCCTGGCCTAAATCAATATTCACTAAACCTTTGACCTAGTGGGTTAGGGCGATGACTGCCTTTAGTATTTGTAATTAGTTCTGTTCATTTTTATTATTTTACTTTTTGAAAATGATGCTTAAATTTAGAATTTGGTTTTTGTTTTTGTCTTTATTGTGGTAGATTCATATACAAGATTATATACTTTTCTATGTTTATGCACTGTTTATTTTCAGTACATGTTTTCTGATGGGTCCATGCAATCAGTTAAAAAAGATGTTTGCATCTACCAGAGTGTTTGCTACTATTCTTGTTATTGTATGTAGTTATATTATTAATTTAGTTATACATACAGGGTTTGACACTTACTGATTATTAGAGCTGTCATTGATTTCAACGATATCGACGTATTGTTGATATTATTTTCCTGATCAATAATCAATATGCATTTTGAAATATCAGTAATAAAGCCTATAAAGGTAAATAAAAAAGGGTCACTTGGATTCCTCTCAAGTTTTTGATATCCTTGGAATACTAGGGCACTGTTAGTGTCAAACCCTGACACATGACATGTTTGCCAATTGGAGCTTGTCTATAATTTATAGTCTTTTGGGTTTAGTCAAAGATATTCACACAAATTTAAGTTTATGACACCAGAATTGCAAATTTCTATCCGACTAATAGAATGTCGCAAACAATTTCAACAAGTTCTTCATTTCCTTGATTTTAATTTGTATTCATTTAATGGTAGTTTATTTCTGTAATATATACTTTTCTTAATCTTTAAATACTTATAGATTTAAAACAAATGCATGTGTTTTCATTGTGTCTCCTTGTTTTGTTTAGGTTTTTCATAAAATTGTTTTACTGTTATTGTTTTTTATTTCCAAATTAGTTAGACATTTTATTTACTTTATCTTACAGGTGATGTTAATTTTAACATTGGTTTGTGCATTAGCTGTGAGTAGTTGATTTCTTTATTTTTATGATTCAAACATAGCGATCTTTGAGTGTTCTTGAAAAATTCCACTTTTGTTGAGAAGATTTAAGGATTATAATGTCCTGAGATATTTAAATCTATGTCCAGCTATCAGTGTTTGAAATTAGGATATGCAGAATCACTTAGTGGCCTGCAATATATATTCTATATAGTTTTAGTTGTTTAGAGCATGTAGTTGGTTGTTAGAACTAAAAATAATTTCTACAGCCATTCTCCCTCCTACATCTGATTCTTAATCATGTAGGACAGTTGTCAGTCACTGACAAGTAACTGGTTAAAAAATTTAGCCTTCCCAGAAATGGTGAGTAGGCTTTCTGATCACCGTGAAATGACAAAGTGTTACTACAGTGTAAAACCAACTAAAAAACAACAACTAAAAAGGGCTATCTTGAACATCTAGAAAACTGATAATTTTATAGACTACATGTTAGTTCAATTCAACCAAATTCTTATTTATCTTGAGTATTTTTATTATTGTATATTTTTTGCTGTATGTTTTTTTGTATGTAAGCATCTAGGTGTAAACTTTTCTGTATCATGAATATTTACAATGAACTACTTTCCTTTAGTTTGCTTGTAAATCTGGGTCCTTATAGTAAGGGACCTTAGTCAGTTATTTCCCCTTGTATATTCTTCAAAAAGGTAGGTCCAATTAGTTGGATTACTCAGATTTTACCCTTACTTTTCAATGTCAGTTTGCCAAATTTAATCTAAGATAACTTTTTTCATTAACAAGAAAGATATCTGATGAAATATTTTGTTATCCTTACATTGGACTTCAATGATAAAATTCGAAGATTTCAAGTAAGGACCTACTTAACAATTGGATTGCTTCAGATTTTATCAGGAAAAGATAACTGACTAAAGTCCCTTATTTATGACTTCGAGTTAAGAATATCTTAACTTGAGGCAATAAAAAGTAATATCTTATTTGTCTAGTTTGTTTTGCATCTAATAATCAATATTTTATTTATTTACAGTTGAAGAATGCTGGACTTACATTATTATGTTGTATAGTTCAGTTTTTGGCATTGACTTGGTACTCATTATCATACATACCATTTGCAAGGTAAATTTAATTTTTTTCTTCTGTTAAATATAAGTTGTAGCGCACAAATTACAGAAGTTTACAAAATATCAGCTATGTCAGTTTATCATTATTTTCACTGCCAAATAAACAGTATACAGAAGCTGTATTATAAGTAAAGCTGTTGTCATTTCAGACCTTTTTCCTTATTAAGTTATATAATAGGGGCCGTTTACAGGCGCCTTCCCCTCTTGAAATATCTTTAAAATCATGCAGTTTTCCCCAAATTTGAACCTTATCTTGGACTTTTTGTTCCCCTATCTATGAAATAACCATAAAATTTCCCCCAAATGTTCAACCTAAAAAAGGGCCACAGGCCCCTTCCCCAAATACTGAAAAAGCCCTGCATTTATTCATATTAAGGTTAACACAGAACCTACTTAATACATGTGTCAAGAATTTCGGTGTAAATACTTTAACAAGCTATTTGTGAGAGTATATTATGACTATCTTTCTGAGGTCTTTGCTAGGTCAGCCGTTTTATAAGGTCTGCCTATAAGAAAGGTCTGCTTCACCAAAGAAGGTCCGCTTCACCAAAGAATGTCCGCTTCACCAAAGAATGTCCTCTTCACCAAAGAAGGTCCTCTTCACCAAGAAAGTCCACTTCACCACAGAAGGTCCGCTTCACCAAAGAAGTCCTCTTCACCAAAGAAGGTCCTCTTCACCAAAGAAAGTCCACTTCACCAAAGAAGGTCCGCTTCACCAAAGAAGTTCTGCCTACACCAAAGGTCTGCCTACACCAAAGGTCTGCCTACACCAAAGGTCTGCCTACACCAAGGTCTGCCTCCACCAAAAAGGTCTGCCTACACCAAAGGTCTGCTTACACCAAAAAGGTCTGCCTACACAAAAGGTCTGCCTACACCAAAGGTCTGCCTACACCAAAGGTCTGCCTACACCAAAAAGGTCTGCCTCCACCAAAGGTCTGCCTACACCAAAGGTCTGCCTCCAAAAAAAAAAAAAGGTCTGCCTACACCAAAGGTCTGCCTACTCCAAAGGTCTGCCTCCACCAAGAAGGTCTGCCACCTATTATATCGGAAGCAAGTCTACTTCGTTAGACTTGCTTCACTTTTGACATCGAGAGATCTATTCTCCGAACTGACTTTTTTTTCCACTCCGCTTTATTAACAAAAAAACATACATATATATATACAAAGCGCGAACCGGTGAGAAGACACCATTGTTGACGTCACGTCATAGCAACGTCAAAACATAATAATAAGATGGCGTTAAAATTTGTGTTTCTTTTCATACATAAAAATGGTTATTTTGACAATTGTCCCCTCCTAAAGGAAGTATTTATACTTCCAAAAATATAAAAAATAAACATTGTCTATTCGTCTTGATACTGTCGACTCAAATAATCACCAAACAGATTGTCTGTTCCTTTAATAGCTTCAATTCTGAATTGATATGATTGTAGGAATAACGCCCATCTTACTAATCTTCCATTGTCTGGTGTGCTCTTCTGGATATACGATAGTGAACTATGATCTGTTTGTATTACAAATTCTTTCCCGTACAAGTAATTTTGGAATCGCTTTATTCCAAAGATGATGGCTAAACATTCTCTCTCGCCGACTGAATAATTCTTCTCACGAGGTAGTAACTTCTTGCTTGCATAAGCAATAGGAAATAAACTGCCATCGAATCTCTGAAGTAAGGCTGCTCCAATTCCACAGTTACTTGCATCCGTCTGCGGAATAAATTCTTTCGTGAAGTCTGGCAGATGTAATATTGGACTTCTAACTAACTGTTCTTTCAAATGATTAAATGCTTGATCTTGATCATCTCCCCATTGAACATAATTAGAACGACCTTTCTTTGTAAGATCTGTCAACGGAGCTGCAATTTCAGCGAAGGATGGAATAAATCTTTGGTAATACCCAGCTAGTCCTAAAAAAGCTCGGACTTGTCTCTTGGTTCTCGGCACTTCTGCTTCTTTGATCTTTATCAATTTCTCTTCTTCCATCTGCATAAGTCCATTACCAACTGTATGCCCAGTAAAACCAATATTGTTGAATCCAATATAACATTTGGATGGCTTTACCGTGAGCTTTGCTTCTTTAAGTCTTCTAAATAGATCTCTCAACATCAATAAATGTAAATACCATGTTTCTGTGTGTCCTATCATGTCATCAACATAGTTGTCCACATATTTGCACCCTTTAAGTAATTAGCGCATCATCCTATTAAAAGTTGCTCCTGAATTGACCATACCAAAAGGCATTTTCTTAAATTGATAAGTGCCTCGGTCAGTGGAAAAAGCTGTAAATCTTCTGCATCGGTCTGCCACAGGAATCTGCCAATAGCCTTTACATAAATCGATTTTTGTAAAGAACTTGTCATTGGTCAACTTTGCCATTATGTCGTCAACACTTGCCATTGGTTCGGTGTCAAACTTGGTGATACCATTTAGTCTTCTGAAATCAATACAGAATCGATTACTTCCATCTTTCTTTTTAATGATTACCACTGGTGCGTTGTACTCTGAAATCGAAGGTTCAATCACGCCAGCTTCCAACATATTATGAACTTCATTTTCAACATCTTGTCTCTTAGCATAAGGAATTGGATATTGCTTTACTCTTACAGGGGTCTCATCAGTCAACTCTACATGGTGCTCTATTAATGGAGTTGTACCAGGTTTTGCAGAGAACACTTCACTAAATTCTTTCAGTATGTCTTGGACTTGCTTCTTCTGATCTTTCGTTAGTTTTTCACTAATCTGAACGTGTCTGTAAGTCTGCTCACTGGAGTACTCTGGAAATTCTAACAGACTTGCATCATCTACTGCTCCATCAATACCATCATTTACTTCATCTATAACTGCTACACTTGCTGCAATGGCTTTTGGGCGCTCCTCATACTTCTTCAGTAAGTTTATGTGGAATGTCTTCTGCTTATTTCTGACTTGGATCTTGTAATCAAACTGGTTAATCACTTCAACAACATCAAAGGGTCCTTTCCACTGTAATATCATCTTGTTTCTATCTGTAGGCAGCAGCAGAAGAACTTTATCTCCGACCTTTAATACACGTTTACGTGCTCTCTTGTCGTAATGATGCTTGTATATTCTCTGAGACTTCATGATACTTTCTCTGGCTATTTTGCAAGTTTCTTCTAATCTTTGTTTCAAATTGAAAACATACATGTAGGTATTCTGGAGTTCTGGATCTTCTCTCTTTGTCCAAATATCTTTCAATATTTGCATTGGTCCTTTATCTGTTCTTCCATACAACAGTTCGAATGGAGCAAACCCCGTGCTAGCTTGTGGCACTTCTCGATATGCAAATAGTACAGATGGTAAATATCGGTCCCAGTCGTTTGGTCGTTCTTGACACATTTTCTTCAGCATACTTTTAAGCACTCCATTCATCCGCTCACACAGTCCGTTGCATTTTGGATTGTATGGTGTTGTGAATAGTTGTTTGACAGATATCAACCGGCAAATTTCTTTCATTACATCGGCAGTAAATTGACTTCCTCTGTCACTCAGCACTTCTGTTGGAAATCCTACTCTGGAATAAATTTCAAGCAGTGCTTCTGCAATTCTCTCTGTCTCTATCTTTGCTAGAGGAACTGCTTCTGGATAACGTGTAGCAAAATCCACAACAGTTAAGATATATCTATTGCCCCTGTCAGATATTGGAACTATTGGACCTATTAGGTCAACAGCAACTCTGCGAAACGGCTCGTCGATCACCGGCATGTCACCTAGTTGGACTTTCTTTATTCTACCTTTCGGAATAGTTTTCTGGCAAATGTCGCAAGATCGGCAAAACCGTGCGATATCACTTGTGATTCCTGGCCAGTGAAAACTTGTAATAACTCTGTCTTCCGTCTTCTTTGCAGATAGATGACCTCCTACAATTGATTCATGTGCCAATTCCATCACTCTTTTCCTATGGTCTGCTGGTACAACAATCTGCCTTACTTCATCACCATTCTTCTGAGTAAATATTCTCATCAGCACTCCGTTGTCTACTGCATATTTGTACGATGCCCCTGACTTGGTCTTGAACTCATCTTCCTTGTCTACCAATTCATATATCTTCACTATAGACTTGTCATTCTTTTGGAACTCCTTTAATTTCTCAATATCCACTTCTTTCTTGCATGAAGGAACGGGAACACAGAGGGCTTTTATAGGCTCTTTGGCCTTCTTGCTTTGAGCTCTGGTCATCGTGGCTGCTGCTACAGTGTTTCCTTGGGATCTTTTCCATTCTGGATCAGGCTTGTCTCTTACTCCTGAAACATTGCCTATCACTAAGTCGCAAATTAATGACTTAGGAACCATGGCCTCTATTTCTCCAGAGAAATATGGTGTATCCACTACAATCTTTGCAACTGGCACTACCTTTGCTTCGCCGTCAATAGTTATCATCACTATTTCTTTACCAGTAAATTCTTCATCTTTAACAAACTGTCTCCTTACTGCAGCTAACTCACATCCCGTGTCTCTCAAGACTTTAACTGAATGTGTTCCTACACACCCTGTATTAACTTCTAAATTTCTATCTTCTCCTAGAATGTCCACCCTGCATGCTCCAGCTAAAATTGGAACTGTTTCCCCATTGGCTAGCTTTAATTTACCGTCCTCCGTATTCTTATCTAAGACACTGAGGTCTGCCTTTGCACATACAGCAGCTACTTTACGATCATTTGTAGTATTAGCTGACTTCAACTGTCGGCAGTCCCTTGCAATATGCCCAGATCTATTGCAAATAAAACACGTCTTGACTGGCTTCTGATCATTCCATCTGCAGTCTTTGGCCAAGTGACCTGTCTGTTTACAGTTATAGCATGTCTTTAATCTTGTGTCTCGTGCATCGTCGTTTCTACCCTTGCTATTCTCTAGTGATCCACCATTATTATTTCTTCGTACTGACGGTCCTTTTTGGAACAACGATGCGGTCCCATTATGAGCTTCGATGTACTGCTCTGCAATACGGGTTAATTCCTCTATAGAAGAGGGCACCCTTTCTTTCAGGAATATCGCCAGCTCTGTCGAACATCCTTCGATGAATTGTTCTTTAATTAGCATCTCAGATATTCCTTGGTAAGACTTTTCAACTCCAGCGAGGTCTGCCCATCTTGAAAAATATCTTCTAAGTCTTTCAATAAATTGAAACACCGACTCGCCTGGCAAAGGTTTGCTTTGACGGAACTTCATTCTGAAACCTTCCTTTTTTAGAATGGCATTTTTCAAAGCATCATAATCGTTCGCTTCTTCATTGGACATACTTATGAACACATCCAATGCTTTTCCAGATAACAATGAGCTCAAACTCATGGCCCAGCTTTCCTTTTGCCAATTTTGAGTCTTAGCAATCCTCTCAAACCGCTCTAAGTAAGCGTCAATGTTATCATTCACGTCATCGAACTTTGGAATCTTCGGACGTAGGACATCATTACTCTCACCATTGGCCCCTTTGTTGGACTTTATGCGTTCAATTTCTAAGTCCTTCTCCTTCATCTTTAGCTCAAAACTCATCTCCATTTGCCTTCTTTCTTCATCTCTTCTTCTAACTCTGTCCTCTCTTGCTATGTATTCGCCTTCTTTTTCTTTCACGAATGCCAGCAGATCTCCCCCTGTCAAGCCTAATCTTTCACCCAATCTCAACCATTCGTCATAATACATCTTGCTAAAGCTTGCTAAAGTATCCTGGACGAGCCCCCAATTGTCAAGAATTTCGGTGTAAATACTTTAACAAGCTATTTGTGTTAGTATATTATGACTATCTTTCTGAGGTCTTTGCTAGGTCAGCCGTTTTATAAGGTCTGCCTATAAGAAAGGTCTGCTTCACCAAAGAAGGTCCGCTTCACCGATGAATGTCTGCTTCACCAAAGAATGTCCTCTTCACCAAAGAAGGTCCTCTTCACCAAGAAAGTCCACTTCACCACAGAAGGTCCGCTTCACCAAAGAAGACCTCTTCACCAAAGAAGGTCCTCTTCACCAAAGAAGGTCCACTTCACCAAAGAAGGTCCGCTTCACCAAAGAAGGTCCTCTTCACCAAAGAAGACCTCTTCACCAAAGAAGGTCCTCTTCACCAAAGAAGGTCCACTTCACCAAAGAAAGTCCACTTCACCACAGAAGGTCCGCTTCACCAAAGAAGACCTCTTCACCAAAGAAGGTCCTCTTCACCAAAGAAAGTCCACTTCACCAAAGAAGGTCCGCTTCACCAAAGAAGGTCCTCTTCACCAAAGAAGTTCTGCCTACACCAAAGGTCTGCCTACACCAAAGGTCTGCCTACACTAAGGTCTGCCTCCACCAAAAAGGTCTGCCTACACCAAAGGTCTGCTTACACCAAAAAGGTCTGCCTACACAAAAGGTCTGCCTACACCAAAGGTCTGCCTACACCAAAGGTCTGCCTACACCAAAAAGGTCTGCCTCCACCAAAGGTCTGCCTACACCAAAGGTCTGCCTCCAAAAAAAAAAAAAGGTCTGCCTACACCAAAGGTCTGCCTACTCCAAAGGTCTGCCTCCACCAAGAAGGTCTGCCACCTATTATATCGGAAGCAAGTCTACTTCGTTAGACTTGCTTCACTTTTGACATCGAGAGATCTATTCTCCGAACTGACTTTTTTTTCCACTCCGCTTTATTAACAAAAAAACATACATATATATATACAAAGCGCGAACCGGTGAGAAGACACCATTGTTGACGTCACGTCATAGCAACGTCAAAACATAATAATAAGATGGCGTTAAAATTTGTGTTTCTTTTCATACATAAAAATGGTTATTTTGACAACATGACATTGTACAACATGAAGTATAACTCTAAGTCCTCAATGCAAGCAGCTACAACATTATACTAGTCACATGAGTGATAGTGTTCAGAACTAGTCTAGAAGTTTATGTTTTATGGGACCAGAGAAAGTGTCCTTTTCCTATGTAATAGCTGTTGAAATAATTGTTGGATCAGTGGTCCAGTGGTAGGAGAGGTCCCATGTTTGAATCCCACTTAGGGCACTGCTAATTTCCTTGAGCAAGAAAATTATGTTCCACTCCTAATAATTCAAAATTTGAATAATTCTTAATGTATCATAAGACTGGACTTTACACTACAGTTACATTAACATATTTCTGTTCTGTATTAAAAAAAGCTGAATATCAACTTTTATCATATAAAGTTTATCTGTTCTAACCTTTTGTTTAACTAATTAAGTGGTTTTTGAGTAGATACAATCCTATTACATACAACTATTTACATTAGTTTATTTCTACCTACTTCCTAGTCACCCAGTATAAAACAATTAAGATAAAATGTAAAGTTCCCTCACTTCATCTAATAGCATACTTTACAACAGTTTAAACACTATTTTGTACAATAGACACTAAGTTTAATAGTGTAGTATATGGTTAAGAGACCAAATTTTATTATTATATATTATTACCTGATTGCTTATATAAGCGTAATTTGATATTTTTAACTGTTTTCTGCGTGTCTGAGTGAACTGTTGACTGGTAAATAGTTTTGACTGTTTCCCCCCCCCCCCCGCCTGCTCTGATGCCACACAATGTAATTCGAACTGTTACTGTACTGATATAAGGGGAAGTAACTGCCATGGGATTTTAGGCTTTACCAGATGCTTTCAAATGCATCAAGTGTCCATCGATCTTAATTTAGCTGACGTAAACATGTCAAGTACTGTTAGAATAATAATTGATCAGGTAATAAAACAGGTTTTAATGTGTGATTTGGGAACAGTTAAAATGTTGTCCCTCCGTGTCAGGAATAGTGCTTTAAACTGTTTCAGGAAACAGTTCAAACACTATTCCCTCCACCTCGGGCCAACAGTTTATCTGTTCCCAAATCACATTAAATAACTGTATATTGGAATAAAATAAAAGGTCACAGTTGGAAAACATTTTTTTTGTTCAATTAATTAATGAGATAATTTCTAATAGCCACGATCTTTATGGTTATCAATATATAACTTCAACTCAAGGATGTCAATATCCAGAAATTCCTAAATTTCATTATAAAAAAAGTTAAAATGAGGTTTAAAGTCTTTTTTTGTATACAAGTTCAGCCAACTATACAATTTTGTATGATAATCCCTGATGATTGAAATCACCTTCAAGCAGGTGATCCCTCACAGTATCCATTTACAACTAGGTGGAGTGGAACAACTGTTAGTTAATTTCTTGCTCAAGGAAATTTGCTGTGTGCCTAGTGGGTATCAAACCCGGTACCACTCAATTCATATGTGTACATTCTACCACTGGACCACTGCTCCTACATCTGTACTATACTTATATTTCATGTTTTCTATATTATAGAGATGCGGTGAAGAAATGTTTTGAAGGATGTATATCTTGAACAAACTGTGCAGTAATGTATGAAGACAACAGAAAGTTGTGGATTAAAATCTGCAGAATAATATTTAAAATACACTCAATGTTTTACCAGACTTACGTTTATATACTGAGCCTGTCTCTATATTTTGTGAGGCAATATTTTAGTTAATTTATTACTGGTTTATTAAAATTTAATTTGTATCTTTGGGTCTTCGTGAATTAAACATTGTTTTTTATAATTAATATTTCTATTTTTGATTTAGTATAATCATTTATTTACCTGCTCTGACAAATTTATAGAAGAAGCCAAATTTTAATTCGTATTTCTCATACTAAGCAATGCTTATACTATTCATATTTTATTATTAATTGCATAAGAATGTAGTGTACTGCTTTTTTGTATAAACTCTTTCATTATTTTTTATCTAAATCTTATATTCATTTTTTGTTCAGAGTCTGTTAAATTATTGCTTAGTATTATCAACTTTAGTTTTACATTGTAGTTTAACATTTAAATTTGGTTAATAAATTCATATATTTTTTTATTGTTTTCAATGTATGGAGATAACTTTCAGTTTATATTTGGTTAAATGTGTTGGGAGAAATGAGTACTGGAAATGCCATCTATATTATGTGTGTTTTCATGGTAGTCTGTATATTTTTGTATCAATCTGTTGGTAACAATATATTACTTGCCAAAATACATATGTGTATGGTGATAAAAATCATTTTTAAAAGGCCTAATTTTTGATAAATGTAATGAAATATAGTACATAGTGAAATCTAACTTACTACACTTACATTTAAACATTCAGCATTTTTTACATTATTCTATACTCTGGCAATCTGCAGTACATGATTGATTAGTAATTGAAATTTTCATTTGAAAGTTATTTTGTTGTTATGACCCATTGTTGTAGCTTAGAAAGATTTTTTCCAAAAAAAAACCAAAATATACCTAAGATCATTGGAATGAGTGACAAATAAAATTTCTCGTAGATTTTGACAATTCTGCTGCATAGTCTGTCTGCTATAGCTTTACACACTTGAAACAAGACATTTTATATTGATGTACATTTGTAATGTATATGATCATATATAGTCTGTCAGCTGAATGCAACACTGCTCTTATTCAGGAGGCTTAAACAACATTCTCAATCTGTTTATATCTTTAACGTAAAGCAAAATGTCTGTTACAGTCTTCTGTTCCTTTGAACATTCAAATTTGTTTACACTCTTTTATATTGTATGTTTTTCATGGACGTAATTTTAAAAGTGTAAAAAAGTTTTATTTTGATAATATCTCAAGGCAGAGCAGTGCTCCATTCATCTGAGGAATTACATTGATCAAACTTAGCAATATTTTTGCCATAAAGTATACTAGGTACTAAATGTAGTATTTTAAGGTTTGGGAACAAATTATTATGTATGATGACTATTGTTGTACATGTATGTTAAATTATTGTTATGTATTTGGTTTTTTTTGACGTATAACTATTATATTATATATTTCGTTACTCATGAAATCCTGTATAAATGGTTTTTATTCTGTTGTATATTTACTGATGCCATTTGATGAATGTTGACACAACAAAACATATTACTCGTACTGAGTGTAAAGAATGAACCCAATATCAGGTGAACAAAATTAAAGGGCTGGTAAATTGTACATTTCTTATTCAATTTAAGTTATCTCACAATCTATTGTTTATATAACTTTAATGATAATGATAATATCAACATCTTAATTTATTATTGATATCATTATTATTTGGTGTGAACTGATTTTCAATATGGTCCACATTATTAACTATAACTGGTAAGACAAATTAAGCACAAAATTCTATATTAATTACAAAGTGTTTCTGGTAAATGTATTTTCTTAATCATGTGTCTGACTCTTAATACAACCAAATAGAAACTGTGGCTTAAACCAATTTTCAATATGGTCCACAAGATCAAGATCCCAAATGCTTAATTTGAAGAGAAAAAAGTTGCAATATTTAAACCACCCAGCTATTAAGACCATCAATTTTGAATGTCTTAATAGTGGATCTTTACTGTATTTATTGTTTTGTGTTGGTTAACAGACAACATCTTGAAAATCTCCTTTGATGCTGAATGGTACATCTTATAAAGTCACATGTTTCAGTTCCAAATCTGTAGTAATCTAGATCTATGATATATGTATAACTTTATTTTACAGGTCAGGGATATCTAGATTTAAAGTGTTTTAGAATAATTACATTTATCAGACTTAAACTTTGGCATGGTGCTATTATATGAACATTGTTTAAAGTCTATCTTAGGCTTGTTATAATATCTGAGTAGAGTACATCAATTTTTTGACTGGATAAAATTACTAAAATTGTTTTATAAATAGGGTCAGACTCATCCATTTGTCATATACAATCATGTATGTACTTTCGTGGTATACATTTTGTTGTGTGATAAATTTGTTTTTGTGAGTGGACTATATCTATGTTAGATTATGATGCAGTTACTGATAGTATTGTCTGTATCATTCAGTTGTCTTATACAATCATGTATGAGCTCTTGTGGCAGCCATTTTGTTGGATGATTATTAAATTTTTCATATTTCATTAACTGAAAATCAAAATTGTGTTAAAATATTATCATCAAAGATGTAAATACTTGTGTCATTATTTGGACATGTTTTGTTGATATAAGTGTGCAAGTTATTGCTTTTCTTTATCGTGTACTGAAATAATTTTTCTCTTACATAAGTTTATAGTAATACTGTATTATTATACTACTAGCAGCACATAGTGTAATAACTGTTGGTTTGAAACACTCTCAATGTCAATGTGAAATATGGAATGATTATGTTTGTTTATTTAGAATTCATGTAGATTATCAACATATAAACCAATTAAAACCTATAGGTCGAGTTGAGGTAGAACTCACGACCTTCTCACTGAGATTTGTACACTCTTAATTTGTCGCCATAAGAGCTAGCTTAAAGGCCTAGGAGTACAAATGCCATACTGTCTCTCTGCTACATACATCCTCTCCTTACCTTATAATGACCTCTACTTTCTAGAGTTGAAAGTTTCTAAGGGTGCAATCAAGCATCATTTTCCATCATATCCACAACTTTCGCATCATTAGTAGACTCTTTACCGCCTAACCATAAAAGCTAGCTTTAAGACATGGGAGTATGAGTTCTGATCTATACATCTTCTTCAAACATTATTCTGTTATTATACATTGTATTTGCAGAAATGTCAGGTCCATGTTGTCTAGTATAAATTCATTAATATCACGCATGGTGTATTCACTTACTGTTTGTTTGTTCATTTTTTTATTATTGTTTTTCATTAATTAATGATTTGTGTATGGTTAAAGCGGAAACATTATGTTTAAGTTAAGTCCTTTTTTTGGAAGTTGTATTGTATATATACTCTGAAACTTTGTGTCATAATGCCTTGTTCTCCATCTATCATTCCTGTCTTCTGTGCCTTCTTCCTACTTTATTCTTATATCAAATTATAATGTTATATTTTAATAAATACCTCTTAGCTTTGCATGCAAATAAAAAGTATATTTTCTATATTATACGTACATAACTTGTACAAGGTATATTGTATGGTTTAATCATTGCTTTATATAACTGGATAATATTAAGTTGCCATTTTGTGCCCTGAATCTTTTGGCCTCACATCATCTTGTAGAATGGCATCAAATAAGTACTGGGAATCGTGTATTAGATGTTTGGTTGCAAATCTAATCATAATTTAGTTCAGTTGAACAGTGGGGCTACGATTTTGTCATTAGTCTGTTAAATATATCAATATGTGTACTTAACACATGATATTTTTTATTATTGAGGTTATTCTCCCTCCTACCACTGATTTTTAATTGTGTATGGCAGTTGTAAGTCACTGATGAAAGTATGGGCCTGGTTAACTTAGAGTAACTTGACTGACCACTGTGATTTAATCTATACAATGTGTAGCTACGGTATTAAACCAACAACAACAAAATAAAGAGTAAATCAAATCCTGTTATATAGATCAATGGATATATCATTTGTGCTTTGTTTACCTATCAAACATTGGTGAAATTTTAACGTTTGTTATAACATTTGTATAAAGTATATATTTTCATTAAAACTATAGTATATAACATCTATTGTGCTATTTAGTTTAAATCAATTTTGTTGCATATATGCTAAACAGTGTCTGGGTGCCTGTGTACCAAAATAAAATTTGAGAAACAAATATGTTGTACATTATTGTGCTTTACCTAACCCATCTAACCTTGTTCTAGAGTTGTATGGACTGTTTTGTCTTACATTAAAACAATCGCAAGTCATGTTAGGCAGGCAGTTTACCTGGCATTCCTGAAGGTCCATCTTCTTTTAGTTACTGCTGTATTCAAAATTAGGATATGAAAGTGGTTGTCTGATCATTTTAAAAGCAAGCACTATTTATTATTAGCAGAATTTTGGTTGCCCAAAAGAAATGGTTGGTAGCTCGAACTAAATTGTGTTTGTCCAGGGCCATTCTTGTACCCAGAGGTTATCAAGATTCTCAATACTAGTTAGATTGAAAATCTTGATAAACTCGGGGTACGAAAATGGTCCGAGGCAAGTGGACACTCACTAATTTTGTAGACTGTTACTGTTTTACATTGAACAGTCATAATTTTGAGGCTGGGCTTGACGATTGATCCTGTATTTGTGAGATGTTATGGTAATTTGGAGTTAGAAACATTACTCCACCCTAGATATACAAATAGTTGTGATATCATCATGTATACATGTAATTGAAATACAATTAATACATGGAATACCCTGCAGATCTATAGTAAAGATTTCTTGATTCAGAATTTTGATATAATGAATATTTGGAAGTCAATATTCATGGATAACATTGTACTTTGGAAAAATTGTTCAGTGATGTAGGTCTGATTTATCAAGCATACAGACATGGTTACAAAGTGACAACAGTCTTGATGCAGCTGATATTGATTTTTGATAATATATAACTAAAGGCTTTTGAGACAATTTTGGAATTTAAAAGCTACCTGATTTTTCAGGGATAGAATTTAAATGTTTCTTCAAAAGACAAACTGCAGCGCTTACTCCTCCATTGTCCATATCCCAGGTAACATCTCTTCTGGATTAAATCCTGACTTATTTCTAAGTTAGAAAATGTAAATTTTTGGTCGTTATTTATTTGTTTTGGTTATAGTCACAAGACTTCTGTATATTTATAATTTTACTATATTTCTTTCCTGATTATAATCTGCACTACAATTCAGATAAAAAATATATTTATGCGACCAAAGAGACTATTAGATATGTATTCCATTATAAGTAATGAAGGCACTTGAAGTTAGCAAACGTAATTGGTGAGGAAGGGAGATAACCAATATTGCCTTGAAAATTTTTACCGGTTTAGACCGTGATAACCGTCTTTTATTGTCACTATTAGCGGCGAATATTGAAAAAAATCTGTTAGACGTATTTTCCTGTTGATTTTAAAGCGTTTTGTAAGTAAAAACTTTATTTTATAATCTTAGAAATCAAGTTATTCGTATTGTCTAATATGTGTATGACTTTTAGCCTACAGAATCTGTGATGACTAATTAAACAAGTGAAGTATATTCGGGTAACCGATTTCGGACAAACAGTTTTTCCCAAAATGTTAGTTTCGTTTTCGTTTTTCTTGACTGTCAGTGTTATGACACTATTGAATTATTTTGTGTTTTCATGTATTTTCACACTACGACAAGCATTAGATTTACAGGAATATTATTTCTGTGTATTTAATTTTTATAGTAAATGTGAAAGTCTTTAAGTAGCTTGCACTTACTATGAGAGCTGTGGAGAACGGAGTTCTATATGCACGTCTGTACAGAGTGAGTTTCCAAAGCCAAGAGAGCGAGGAGCGGGTTCTACAGCCAGACGGTTGACGGAGCTTGCTTCTGATTGGTTGTTCAGTGCGCGTGCCAGGTTCTGACTTCCCATTGGTTGATGGACCAGGTCCTGTCTTCCTATTGGTTGATCAATGGCTGGCTGCTACCAATTAAGCAAGCACTTGTCCAAGACTGGTTACCACTACACTCTTCCCCGTCCTAAATGGTTGGAGGTTTTCCCTACCCCAAGTAAATTTAGAAAAACCAAATTAAATACCCAAATTTAATTCAAAAGCTAACAAGATAATAATTTTTACTAAGTGCCAAAATGAATACCCAAATTTAAGTCAAAAGATAATAATGCAGGGATTTGACATTATTGCCCAATATCATCACTAATGAGAACACCCCAGGAAAAGTAATCAAGGTTTCAGCATAAAATTTAACCAATAATCAGATTTATGAGGGGGCTGAGGAACCTGAGAGAGATGTACCAAGGGTGAAGTCCTAAAATAGTAAGGATTGTGATGACCATATAACTTAGCCCCAAAAATGTCCAAAAATTCCCCAAAAATAAAAAAACACCGAAAAACCTATCCCACTAGAAACCATACAACCTGGTAGCATTCTCAAAGGATAGATGGATTAACTCCTCTAACTTTATGCCCTTTTTATCAGCCACCAATTTGCCAACATCTCCTAGGAATAAAGGATGATTACACCCTAAATCCGATCTAGGTGAGAGGTACGGTGCATCGGTTTCCAGCAGAATACGATCATTCGGGACCCTTTTTAGACCCAATATTTTGTCTTGAGAGAATGACTTGACCCCTGCCGTAAACCCAAAATAACAGTTTCTGAAATAACCCAACCATCCCTCCACGTCAGAGACAGAGCCCCCAAAACAGTGAAGGTGGATTAGCTGAGCTTTACCACAATAATCGCGAGCAATGTCAAACACTTTACTATGGGCTAGTTCAAAAAAAATGGCAAGTAAAATGAAAAAAATGTTAAAAAATTAAAGTTCATAAATGTGTACATGAGTCATAATTTTATGTTGTACAGTCATTCAAGTTTTCAAAATCATTCATGTGCTAATCATTCATGACATATTATCATTTTTTTCACAGCTTTTTTGTTCAATAACAAGCAAAAAAAGTGAAACTGACAGGCAGATCTATTTACCCACTTACAAACACTTGTATGTTATTTTAGTGATTTAAGAGTTATTTTTTGTTAGAATATATATTAAAGTATTCAAAATAAGCGCTTAAAGCTTTAAATTTATTACTTAATTGGAAAATTTCAATTTTTTACTGTTTTTTACCACAAGATTTCACTTCTAGAGTGGTTGATATTCATTTTATGGATACAACAGTACATAAAAAATGATAAGAAATACAAATTATGGTAGTTTAAAGGATGTTGATTAACAACAAAGCAAACTTTTTTGTAAATTCTAACATGAAACCATGATGAAACAGAACCGAAAAGTGCCCCCAAATTTTATTAAAATGTCACACTCCTGACACAAATAATATCCTGTCTTAAATCAAAATCAAAAATGAATATTAACTAACAATCAAAATCAAATTATCAATCTGACAACTGTCAACAACATATAACACATTTTTAACAACTTTTTAACTTGTCTTCATAACAATATTATTGGCTATATTCACTTGGCACAATAAGGAATGGATTTTATTTATATCTGCTGTATCTTGACATAAAATTGATGTGTTATAAGCTTTGCTCTAATCATTTTCTTGAATTCTAAATCCAAATTCTTAATGTTGTTCCTATAAAAGTTCCAACTGGTAAAAACTAAGAAGCTACTCTGTATAAGTAATATGTGTCACACTCCTGACTTCACAATGAACGAGTAATTTAAGCAATTCTGATGCAAGTTCCAACTGCTCTGGTACAAATTTCATTTTCAGTCCGCAACCAGAAAGTAGGACAAGGATGGAAAACTTCCAAAGAATATCATTTCAAGACTGCCAGGATCTTTAAAATTGTCACACTTTTATGTCACGCTCCTGACATTTTTGGGCCATCATTTTAGTATATTTTTTAAACTGATGGTACAATTATGATGAAACTTTACAAAACATTTGAAAACAGTATGCATAATGTAGACTTAATGTATGTTTCTGATATATATACCATATAAACCTGAACAGTAAGTTTTCAAGAAAATTTCAGAACAAACATTGCAGAAATTACTTATATATCACTGGAAATAAGAATAGCATTACCTGTACCAATAAGATATATACTGAGAAAAAGAATGAATAATGAAACATGCTTTGTAAACAGAGTGAATAAGACACATGTCGAAATGCCAAAATTTGTATTTCACTCCTGACATCACTTTTTATCATATGTGTAATGAAGACATGATAAATGAGATAGAGATTCCTCTCACTTAAGATCACTATTGGACATGCTTTCCAGAAAAATAAAACATAAGTTTGTAATATGTATATTTATAATAAAGACTATTCCTTAAATGTAGATTGTTCCACTTCTGACATATTTAGTCATTGCAAAGTCTAGTGTTTTTTATTCATGTTGTTATAATAGTTCTAATTGATTTTTCCATTATAAAGAAGAGTACTACCGTAAAAACAATCATATGCACACAAAACAACATGTTTATAAAGCATATGTCAGGAGTGCAACTTTTTACTTAATAAATAGTACAAAAAGGGATTATCTGCTTTACATTTTATTGAGATGAGATGAGAGACAACTGAAACCTCTTGCTTGCACTTAATAGACATTAATTAGACATTAATAGACTGCTTAATTACATGAATTCATTTCACTTTCTGATAATATTCTGCATCTTTTAGAAAAACTTTTTGGTAAGAGTTCAGAAATTCAAAAAGCAATCTATTTTTGTACAGAAAGGCTATTTTTTAAATGATAAAAATTATTTTTTGACCCATTCATCAATTTTATTTAACAGGCACATAACTTAAAAAGTTAAATACAGACCATAAAAGAAACAACAATGTTCACATTTAGGAAATTATCTTTTCTGGTTTTAAACGTGTATTTCTCTATTTTTTTTCAGCCAAAAAGGTTAATTCAAACATCAATAACATGAAAGTAGCATTAATTACAAAAGGAAACAAATACTTATAAAAATAGCAATCATAAGAGAAATTTTCTGGTACAAATTTAAACGAAACTGACTATATTAAATTTTGACCTCCATGTCACGCTTTGGAGTCATTATTTTTGCTCCTATCCTCATATAAATGCCTTATTAAATCTGTTTTTTCTATTTCAATCATTATTTAAGCTAAAACAATCTCTAATAGTGTAGAAAAAGCATCAATTCAATGATGTTACAGTAAAACTGGAAATTGTGTCACACTCCTGACATTCACATGTAAGCCATGTGCTCATAAACAGTTCAGTTGTGCCACTGATGATCATCACACATGATCAAAACATGACATATGCTTCCAGGAAAAGACATAGTGGATTATACATGTATGATGAAATTGACAGCATTTTACAATAAACACCAGATGTCACACTCCTGACCAAATTAAGTGACTTTCTTTCTAAGGGTGTGGAAAAAAATGTATTCACAATAAAGATGATCTTTATGTTATTACTACGACTAGAAACATAACACATGATAATAGTATTATAAATTCCTTTAATAGGTAACTGTTTAAGGTACCATAAGCTTTTATAGAAAAAAATATACATTTTCAGGCAGCTTTTTTTCTGACGACCATGCATTAACTTTTTACATAAAATATGAAAAGTTTAAGCACTAGGTGCTAAATTTTAGCATTTGGTGAAGCCCAAGAGATACAGCTATCACTGAAATAACATAACATGAGCCTGTTGTTCAGCATTTATAGATTACATTGTCTTGAACAAACAGGATATTTAAAATTGTCACACTTTTTTGTCACACTCCTGACATTTTTGGCCCATTATTTTAGAATATTTTTTAAACTGATGGTTCAATTTTGATGAAACTTTACAAAACATTAGAAAACACTAGGAGTCACCTTTGAAGAACAAAAAGAAGGTCCTAAACTCTGTTGCATATGTTTTATTCATGAAAAACTGAAACTAGCCATTTTTTTTGAACTAGCCCCTATAGAGTTTGGCACCCTCTACGGTATTGTTACCACGTATGTGCAGGACAAGGGGCCTGTGAGTAGTACAAAAACGGCCTAAAAAGGAATGAAGAAACCCTTCCTGTTCAGCTAAAGGAACGTGAGTTTCTGTCATATCTAAACCCACTTCTCCCAGGGCTACCACCCTTGAATCCGTCAATAGACTAGCAAATTGTCGTTGCTTGTCTTCTGAAAATGACCTGATTTGACGGGGATGAACGCCCAGAGATATCTTAACCAAAGGGTTAGATGACAATTCTGTTGGGAAAGTACCGGGGTCACAGAAATTAGCCACTACACCCATTAACCTGATTGGATGGGAGGGAGTAACTGGAGGACTAAGGTTCAGGAGCTTATCTAAGTCCTCACACTTAGGAGACCCAAGAATCCGTTTACTTAACCTGTCTACATGCATGTGGCTATCAATGCAAGCTAGAAAATGAGGCATATTACCCTTACTGACTGTTGGATTTAACCTGGATTTACTTTCAGCCAACAGGTTAGACTTTCCCTTACCTGCCTTACTTTGATTAGCAGACACAGGCTTCAATGGTGGTTCAGAAGTAGACACCAAACCCCGGCGTTGTTGCTTAGGCACTAAATTGAGCAAAGCCAACAGAGAGCGCCAGTGTAGCAAACAGGCCGTGGAGTTTAAAGGTGCTAACCTAAACCCATCGACCGGGGTAGACCAACCCTTAAACTTGCAAATGGCTGAAAAGTAACACCCATATGCCTCACTGACAGGGGTATTGACCTGGATAACCTTGGACTTATTCAATATGTCTACAAGACCATCCAACCCTTTGCCAGCATTATCAGGGACCATTTCACTTAACTTGAGGAGAAAGGAGACTTGACCTACCATGACTTTCTCTTCTACCTCAAATTTAGCCTTACTAAATGACCTGAAGCACCCAGGAAGATGTCTAGAGACTGCATGCTGCCTCAATAGACGGGCCTTGTAGGTGCACTCTAAAGCAGGGCAATGCGAAATTTTAGTTTTCCTAGTTTTGGAACTCACATTTTCCTTATCCTGGTTTTCCCCCTTTTTTGAAACTACAGCAGGAGAAGGAGGTGCCATATTGACATCTGAAGTAGCAGTGTCACATGGTGGGTCAGTGACCACACACATGGGTGCAGGGGCATCCTCGGAAGGTGAGCTCATTAGTAGAGACTCCATTTTCTCGAGGAGCTGGTCAGTTGTCTCAGCGGCATCCTCCTGAACCACAGTCAGATTTGGGTTGTCTTGCAACCTCACATCCTTAACCATATCAGTAGGAACATCTTGGATGACCTTGACCTTTGGCACGCTAACCTTGTTCTTTCTACGATTCTTATGGGGCATGTTTTTAAGAATCCATGAATTAGCAAGGAAAACTGAAGCGCTGAGTTGGGCTTGCTCTACCCAACGCCAGTTTCCCTTACGGACAGCTAACTGGTATGCCAAAATAGCTAACCGTTTAAACTCCCCCTCAGGTAACCCCTTAGCCATGCCTAGAGTTTCTTCAAAGAGAGTTTTGGGTGGGATTAAACAACCCTTCACCAACTTCTCTTCAGTGACCTTAATAACCTCCATTATAAAAATTACCTGAAATAATCAAAACAACAAAATCAAATACATTAAGTGCCTTGACATAGTTTACAAATGTAACTATCAATGCCCAAGGAGTCAGCCGCGGTAATGTTTACACAAGCACCATGGTACCACTCCGAGCAATCATCACATTGTATCATGAATTCTCCCCGGTATGGTTTCCTACAAACACAATAAATGACAGAATCATGGGATTCTTTTGGCTGTGGAACAAGTTGTTCCAGCCTTTTCGTGCCATCCATGTATTTCTGGAGCCAAATAGGGAGGGACCTGTCAAGACATAATTTCATTTTATCATGATGGGCCGTGAATATTGAATTTTTGAGTTTAATTTTATAAAGTGTTGGAGAAATTTTCAAGACTATTATGCCTGGCCCTTTCCAAACAGGAGATAGTTTTTTGCTTTTTCCTTTAGGTATGCCAGAGTTAAGAACATAAACTAAGTCTCCTAGAGCATATGGCTTCTCCAGGACCCTTAGATCATGATCCCTTCTCATGTGATCCTGACTACATTTCAGAGTTTCCCTAGCAGTTTTATGGGCAAGCTTAATTTTTTCCTCCAACCTGGCTAAATACTCATCCTGTGTTCTGCCCTCCCCAGCTTGGACTTGGATCAGAGGATAGACCAAGTCAGCAGGTTGGGATACCTCCCTTCCCAGCATTAGTTTGTTGGGAGTGAATCCAGTCACCCGATTAACGCATGATCGGAGGGCTCCCGCTATCTGGGGTAGGTAGATATCCCAAGTATTAGGAGATTTTTGGACGAAACACCGCACAGAGTCCATCAAGGTTCTATTAAATCTTTCTACTTGGCCGTTCCCAGATGGCCTGTATGGGGTAGTTCTAGTTTTATGAATTTTCATAATTTCACATAATTTGGTAAACAATTTACTTTGAAAATTACTGCCTTGATCACTAAATATTTCCAACGGATAGCCAAATCTACTAAAAAAGTTATCAATCAAGGCTTTGGCCGTGACTTCTGCCGTCTGTGAAGGCAACGGAATACATTCAACCCATTTCGTAAACTGATCTACAACCATGAGTACGTATTCATTACCATTCTCAGTGCGAGTCAAAGGTCCCAAAAAATCTATGTGAACTTTATCTAGAGGGGCACCAGCATGGAAAATTTTGAGTGGACTTTTAGATATCCTATTTGGTTTTTTACTTTGGTTACATGGGCCACAGGAGGTCACGTACCTACGAACATCAGATTTAAGGCCATGCCAAAAATATTTCTGAGTTAGTTTGGAAATGGTCCGCGCCACTCCCTGATGGCCTGCGCTAGGAATATCGTGATTGAGTTCTAGTATTTCGGGTCTTAATGACTCAGGTACAACCAAAACTCTATCATGGTCCTCAAGGTTTTCCTTCCAAATTACCCCATCTATCAAGATAAAAAGTTCTTTGTTAATCCAGTAATACCTAGCTGCTGGACTAGCCTGTATAAGAGAACCTTGACTTGGTATGGTTCCATTTATGAGCCAATCCGACAAAAAGGCAAGATCTGGATCTTTTTGTTGAGATTCAATTAATTTATTTCTATCAAAACCCCAATAACTCAGACCCTGGTCAGATGTTTTATCAGAAACGGCCAAGACCTTAAATTCGTTCTCAGAGCAGGGTACACCACCAGGAAGGGTTATCTCAAAATGTGAGTGGATACAAGATTCACCGTCATTTATCATTGTAACCCCGTCAGTGGTTCCCAGTTGGGAGACCGTGGGTTTATCGCAAATAGGCACACCCCTGGCCAAAGGCAAAACATCGTCTACCTCTGAGGTAAACTCAGACCAGGATTTGTGCATCCTCTTGCAATAAGCACAGCCCCCGCATGGTAAATTTTCAATACCCTGCCCCAACTTAAAGTTATTACACACCTCAGCATCAGTCAACCTAGACAAGGCATCTGCATTGGCATGTCTTGAGCCGGGTCTATGTTTCACTTCCATGTCATATTGACTGAGTTCTTCTAACCACCTAGCAATCTGGCCTTGTGGATTCTTGAAATTCAACAACCAAACCAGACTACTATGATCGGTCCGAACAATGAAAGGTCTACCCAGCAAGTAATGCCTGAAGTGCCGTGTTAACCTAACCACTGCTAATAATTCTAACCTAGTTGTACAGTATTTTCTCTGTTCACATGAAAGCGAGAAACTACTGTAAGCTATTACTTTTTCTTCCCCATTTTGAATTTGAGATAATTCCCCGCCAATAGCCACCCCTGAAGCATCAGTGTCCAAAATGAAATTACCCTCGCTATTAGGAAGACTCAATACAGGCGGAGATATCAATGCCAGCTTTAAGTCTTCAAAAGCCTGATTTTGTTTTTCACCCCAGTGGTATGGTTTTTTACCGGTCAACTCATACAAAGGTGCGGCCAACTCAGCAAAGTTCTTAATGAATGTCCTGTGGTAGTTGGCCAAACCCAGGAACTTTTCAACTTCCTTGCTATTCTTGGGAAATTCCCAATTTTTTAAAACAGCAATGGAATCTTCACTTAACTGTATACCCTTACCCGACACAGTACGGCCTAAGAAATCAACTTGAGTTTGAAAGAAAATGCATTTTTTAGGTTTAAGCTTCAATTTGTAATTTCTTAACCTTTCAAACACTCGTTTTAGATTTTGTACATGATCTTCGAAATTCTTACCCAGTACCAAAATATCATCCAAAAAGGCCAAAACTATATTCCAGGTAAGACCTCTAAGAACTAAATTTATAACACGAGCATAGGTTGCCGGTGCGTTGCAGAGACCAAAAGCTAATTTAACAAATTCAAATAAGCCGTACTTTGTGGTAAAAGCTGTCTTTGGACGGTCTTCCTCAGAGATTGGAATTTGCCAATATGCTGAGTTAGCATCCAATTTGGAGAACCATTGGTTTCCGCACAGAGTGTCCATACACTCCTCAATAATGGGTAAGGGGTATACATCCTTAACAGTCACATTATTAAGAGCACGATAATCCACACACCATCGGACAGAACCATCTCTTTTCCTAACCAACACGGGGGGAGAGGCCCATTCCGAAATTGAAGGTTGAATGACACCTGATTTTAACATTTTGTCTAAATGAGCTTCCTCTTCAGAAGCAAAGTAAACTGGTGTCCTACGTAATTTTTGTTTGATTGGCCTTTCATTCCCAGTGTCGATTCGGTGTTGGACTTCCGTGAAACCTCCTAAATCAAACTCATGTTGGGCAAATACATCTTGATATCCTGTGATCAACTGTGCAAATTGTTTACATTGAATTTTGTTCAGATTAGTACACGATTGTTCATACATTAATTTTAGGTGTTCAGGAACCAAAAGATCATTATCAAAATTGTCTAAATCAGGCTGCACAGAACATACCCTCCGACCATTGTCTAATTCCTTAGGAACAGGCAGGATAGTACTGACCACTGATGCATTTGCCACAATTTTGTCTTTCTTAAGGGTTTGTATGTGGTTAGTTACGTTCATGACACAAATGGTTGGATTTCTCCCACCGGTGTGAACAGTTTTCATAACTAAGCACTTACTATCAGGTGACGGTTCTACAACAAATTGTGGTAGAGTATCATCCAATTTACATTCTACATGAGCAACGGAATTTGGGGGTACCACGGTTCGATGAGTTACCCTTACTTTAGATACCCTAGGTTCATCGTCGAGCCCATTTGCGTTCATGGGTATGATTTCGTCATTTATCAAAAATTGGGACTTACTAAGATCTAATTTTGCCCCGTAAGTTTTTAAGAAATCTAAACCTAGAAGCATATCGTCCTCAATTGGGGCAACATACACACATAGAGAGTAAATGCTTTCCCCAATGTGAAGAGATACCGGGCCTACAACGAACCCATACATATCCATTTGTTTCCCTGCCGTATGTAGAGTGACGCCCTTAACGAACTTAGGTTTGGGACTCAATCTCCTGTATAGGGAGTCCGATATTATGGACACTTCAGCAGCTGTGTCTACCACTGCCGCTGTACACAAATCATTTATTTGGACCCCAATTCGGAACATGGAACCTGACCTCATTTGACAGACACTAACTTCATTAGGTGCCGAACCCACATCCCAGGAGTCAATAATAGATTTGTTTGGCCTATTGGAAGATTCATCCCTAGGTTGGGTCGGAGTTAGGCCTCTTCCTCCGACCCTGAGCAGTTTAAATCTTGCTCATAGTCCAAATCATCCCCTTCAAGCATTTGGGACACCCGTTTAAATTTACTTTTATTTGGGCAATTCGCCATGAAGTGTCCCTTTTCCTTACACAAGAAACATTCAAAAGGTTTGGAAGTTTTAGAATTTTGATTCGTGGGGGATATAGATTTTCCGAAAGAAACTTTCTTTGGGCCACTGTATCTGTCTAATTTAGTTTGTAAGTCCCCCAACATCCCTAAAACTTTATCCATTTTAACTTCTAAATTGTCAACTCTGTCCGAAAATTTATTTTGTGTGTTGGGGGGTTGAAAAGTTCGGCCATTTGATCTATTCGTGGTCACAGCTTGAATGGAAGGATTAATGCCCGAATCTTCATATTCATGAAAGTCTGAGTCATCTCCCCTCCCTACAGCTTTGACCGATTTAGATTGACGGCCGAAAACAACTTTCTGATTCAGTTGGAACCACCTTATTTCCTCTAGAGCTGATTGAACTGAATTTGGACGAGTGGGCCCGGTAATAGTGTGGTGTCCGGCCTCCTTGTCCAAGCAACCTTGGCATAGACGCATGATACAAAGTTGTGTCACACGTTCTTGGGGGAGTTCCGGAAATGCCCTATACGCCAGGTCCTCAATCCTATCTGCCCAATCATCCAAGCTTTCATCAGGATTTTGTTTTTCCGTCTGAAATTCGGCCATAAGGGTCTCCACTAAATCTTTTCTACCAAATCTTTTAGTTAGTAGAGTAAGGACATCAAAGAATCTCAGATCCGGATGTCTATCTAGTAAGTTAGAGAAATAATCTGCAGCCCTACCAGACAAACACCACATCATGAGGTCCATTCTGTCCTCACCCCTAAACCCTGCCAGAGAAGCGTAACTGTTAAATTTCCTAATAAAAGTGGTCCACTCACCCTTCCCATCAAAACAAAGGTTTTTGGGGACTGAGAAAGTTCTGGGAGCATTTGCAGCAGCCCTTCTATTCCCGGTGTCCCTGTCTTGTTGACGGTCCCCCCTAAGAACCTCAGCTAGAACCCTGTTGGTTTCCAAAGTGCCCCGAATAAGAGTTTCCATATCCGGGTTAAGACGGCCAACTGGGTCCCTGCTATGCTCTTCCTTAGGAAGGTCGTCTAGGATAGGTGACTGAGAAACATTACTCCTA
The DNA here is from genome assembly GCA_025267735.1 of Mactra quadrangularis. Lineage (NCBI taxonomy): Eukaryota > Metazoa > Mollusca > Bivalvia > Venerida > Mactridae > Mactra > Mactra quadrangularis. Next base: position 8,148,435 of record CM046309.1, read on the forward strand.
TTCCTCTGCGCTGGGGGTACATAAACTGGTCTAGCTTCCCGTTTCTTGGGTCTAGCACCAAGTAAAGTGTCATCTCCAGCAAGAGTGGAACGTCCAGGAGCATGTGATTTCTCATAGCCTTCAATCAGATCAGTTACATCCTTAATCACTTCCCTAGTTCCCCTTAAATCAGATTCGGTGACCGATTTCATAGGTGTAGATGTGATACCAGACTCCAAAGTACTAGCCTTGGCATCAATGCCTTGGGCTTGCCTTAACTTATGGATATAGGCATCACTAACTCTATCACCTCTATCTAGATCCACCTCATCATCATAACTAAAATCAAGTAAATCAAGAATGAGAGGCGTAACCCTAAATTGTTTTATTTCTTCTACATTATGCCGGGTAATTGGTAGATGTCGTCTAAATGTCATTATGTTTTCTGCAATTTTGGGGCCCACACCAGGAATAGTCTGGAGTTCTCTACTACTCGCCTCATTAATCTTGATTAATTTAAATGTTTGGGCCATTCCGAAAATTTCAATCAAAAAGTGGTCTAAAGAAATATGAATTGATAAAACAGTGAACTGCTGTTAAGATTTAATATCCCGGTCTTACTTCAAATTAAAATAGCTGTTATTTATGAAACGTGACCAGTCCCAGGACAAAGAACCAAGGCCAAGAATTGACAGGAAGTATATTGACGAAACGTAAACAAGTCCCAGATCACTAAACAGAGCGAAACGTGGGGTGTCTAGATCACCAAGCAATGTCCAAACCCAAACCAGATCACAAAAAACGAGCAAAATGATTACTTCTAGATCGCTATGCGAAACAGTAGAAGCGTACCACAATGCTGATTCAAGCGAAACGTGGTCAAATCTGGATTGCAATGAGTGAAACGTAAACAGTACCCAGATCACCCAATAAAGCAAAACGTGGGGTGTCTAGATCACTAAGCAGTGTCCAAACCAAAACCAGATCACAAAAAACGAGCAAAATGATTACTTCTAGATCGCTATGCGAAACAGTAGAAGCGTACCACAATGCCGATTCAAGCGAAACGTGGCCAAGTCCGGACTGCAACCAGTGAAACGTAAACAAAACCCAGATCACCTAATAAAGCAAAACGTGGGGAGTCTAGATCACAAATCTACGCCCAGACCCAAACCAGATCACAAAAAATGAGCAAAATGGTTACTTCTAGATCGCTATGCGAAACAGTAGAAGCGTACCAAAATGCCGATTCAAGCGAAACGTGGTCAAGTCCGAACTGCAAAAATGCGAAACGTAAACTTATTCCCAGATTACAGTACCAAATGAAACGTGGGCAGTCTAGATCATCAACTATCCCTATTCAAACCCTAAGGCACAGTGAACTAACACCTGGGTCCAACCAGATCACGAAACAGCCACAACTGTATATATATAATAATAAGAATGGCAAGACAATAAAGGCTGTCCAAATTGTTTGGACAGACACCCAAAACTAAGTGAGATCTAAGTGGTGGTTGTAAACAAATTATGCAAATACAACCCACTGTAATCACCGTTTATGGGCCAACGAGTCCTATCAAACTGACAAATCAATAAAAATATTACATAAATATTTGTTATAATAGTCACAAACTCTTCCAACGATTTACTTAAACTAAACAAACTAACCTGTTCCTTGTTCGACTGCTCAACGATGCTTGATATACACGCACCAATTGATATATAGTCTAAGTAGGTGTTGAGGATAAAGCATGCAACGTCAATATAACAAAAAACAATAATTACAGAGCAGAAATGTAGCGATTAGAAAAAATATAGGCCAAAATTACCAAAAGATAAGCGGACAATTCCTACTTCCGTTAAATTTCTGTTTTGCCGGGTAAACCAAATTCGGTCCAGTCAGCCTAAGAGGAAATAGGTCGTTCCAACTTCATCAAGACGGTATCTTTGGTTGTCAGTCTCTAAATAACAAATAAAATTGGTCACATTATTAGTGATGTTGGGGGACTAAAAACCAAATTATATAAATTTTAAGTTGAAAATTAATGATTGAATCCTGCTGGAAACTGATGCACCGTACCTGTCTCCCAGATCGGATTTAGGTTGTAATCATCCTTTATTCTTGACTTGGGAGATGTTGGTAAGTTCTCAGCTGATATAAAAGGAATTAAGATAGATGGATAAATTCCTCTAACCTACATTTTTCATACTGAGCTTTTCATTTTTTATTTTAATTATTTATAAATGTTATTTGTTTTCTAATGAATCTCACATGACGTATGAGTCATCATCAATGCTAGTCCTATATATAAGACCCTCCGTAACTCATTTCACATTGGGACATTATTCTGTTACGGCAGGGTCTTATCGGCTTCCGTATATATTGATGTAGCAAAATGCGCAAGGATTCCCTCGCGCGACAAAAGCGAACATAATTCAATATTTTTCGAAAATATTTTTGTTTTACCCATTCCTAACACTAACAGACACATTTATCTAACATATTATAACATAAGTTTTAAAATAACCAACCTTATTTTGTAGAATTAATCCATTGTTTCCGTAACTCAAAAATCCAGACTTTCGTTTTGAATACTTTTAACACTAAACGCCGTTTATGCCGTAACCGATACCGGATTGGTCGTGATAAACGCCACACAATCCGTTTCCAATCCGGATTACAAATTCAAAACATTTATGCTAAACATTTTTTTCGTTGTCGCTGAAACAAAATTTCTACTTTCTAAACTTTGTAACAATTTCAATTAACACAATTGTTACATTTAGCTATATTTTTTGTCTCCTGAAAATTAAAAATAATCAAATTTGTAATCCGGACTTGGTTCGTCTAATTTGGCGTTTATCAATGACGATTCCGGAAATGGTACCGTGTGACGTGGAATTTAGCGTTGTTATTAAAACGAAAGACATGATTTTTTGGACTTGACGGAAACAATGGAATATTTCTACTTGCTGAGGTGACTTATAGTAATTCTTATATTACAATGTGGTTAATTATTGTATATACTAGCGGTCTAATAGAGTTTGTTAAGAAAATTGCGTAATAATAACAAATTACAATCATTTAAATCGTGCACTAAATCTGTGCACGTTTTGCTACATCAAACTATATGGAAGCCGATAAGACCCTGCCGTAACAGAATAATGTCCCAATGTGAAATGAGTTACGGAGGGTCTTATATATAGGACTACATCAATGCCTGTTTATTGTTTTGATACTATTTGAATATCATCATCCCATTCATACAATTCTGCATGTATTAACTGATTTAGTCTGAGTTGACTCACTTTGTGAGTATGTCTTTGATTTTGTTGTCTATATTGTTTTATATTACAGGTGGACAGGCTGTTTGGTTCATTGTTGTGGGAATTTGTGTTTCCAATCTTTACATTAGTCAAGGAATTATAAAAGGTATTCACATGGTATTATTACTTATTTATTCATTAGTATTCATTTGTTCTGAAGCTACGTAAGCCTTTATTAATTCCCTACTTATAATTAATACTTTATATGATCATATTATGGAAACAGATCAGGAGATCAAATGGATGTAAGTATTTGTATGAGTTATGTTGTGACTAGACTAAATGATAAACCGTAGTGCAATATCTAAAATAGTAGAGGAAAGTATTGGTGATTAGTGCATATGTAGAAAGAATTTTCTAATGGGGGGTAGGGTCGGGTGGCTTAAATGTTTTGGAGGCAGATTTGTCTATCGGGGAAAGAAATGTTATTATCTAATTCCAGATCAGTTTAGAACTTATTACTTTCAAAATTGTTGGCGGGTTAAGCTCCTTGACCCCTCCTCTAATTCCAAGGGATTGCCTACATATAATAACTTATGTTTGCAGTTTGTATGATTATTGTCTATTGCTAAATTTGTGTGTTGAATATAGAAGAATACATGTTTTACTTTATAGTTACAAGTGTACTTAAGGTTTTTAAACATCTAGCACTAAGTCTGGAGCGGACACCGGTTTTACTTTTCTGTGGATAAATGGAAAAACTGGGGATGTCTTAAGTTTAACTCAGCTGATTTTGACTCTAATTTTAAATTGGTTTTTTTTAATATTTTAGATATCTGGAGACAATGTCTGCTGAGCCAGGAGATACAGAACAAGAAAAACAACCATTACAACAGTCTGAGATCCAAGATGATACAGATATCAAACCTGTCAGTCAACCTGAGAACTCTAAACATGATCCTAACCTTACAGGTCAATCATTGATCAGACATACAGATGATAATGGTGACAATGATCTTACTTCACCTTATCCGATGGATCCTACCAGAGTCACTGACGCTTATGAAAATCCTTACCGAGAAACGACGGATAACTCCCAGAATTTTATACGACGTGTACCTAGTTCAGATTTAGTTCCCTCCCCTTTTAAGAAGTTTCGCCACTTGTTGATTCTTTCCATCGTAGCTTTGACTATGTTCTTGCCATCTGGATTCTTTGCGATGCGTCTTGCCAAAGCTGCTCGAACACATCATAGTAAAGGGTTGTACGGCCTTGCTCAGAGAGATGCTAAAAAGTCTGTAATACTTAGTTACCTTAGCATTGTATTGGGTATATTGGGTACCATTGGATTTATTGTTATTCTAGCTTCCCTGTAAGCTGACGCATTGATTACCGGTACACTAAGCCTGTCAAGTCTAGTTTTACATTACATATGATTTTTGAATCATTATTTTATTCCTTGAGAGATTATGAAAGCTGGATATTTTAATGTTTTATGTCGCATATTTTTTTTCAAATATTATTTTTAATGGAGCAATTTTGTTTTTAATGTATTGAAAATGTGAACATTTTGTAATTTTATCTATGCTTTTAAATTTTCACAAATATGTTTTATTTAAAATGCCTGAAAATACATGTTTTATTGAAATTTAATTTAAAATATTTTAGACTGGATTGTTTCATTTGATTCTTTCATGAAGTAAGTCAGATAGTGTATAAAATCAAAAGATGTTTCAAATGGCTAGATATTTGGTTAGGCGTATTCAGATATGACTAATCTTGCAGTGTTCTTGTAATAAATTTAGTAGGAGAACAGAGAAAAGACTTGCCATTGTGTTGTGATGTGAAATTTTTTGCTTAAATATCTCAATCTGATATTAATGTGTTACAAATGTGCTAAATGATAATTGAATGGTTTTTATTATAAAAAAGAGAATTGTTGGGTAATAATTAATTTTTGTCTTGAAAATCATTGTAACTTGTTTTCAAGAGCTAGCTGTCGGTCTAATAAAATAGATTATAGAGATGGCTTTGTTTGGAGGCTAATTTTAAGTATATCAAATACATAGGAAATTTTGTTCGAAATGACAATTAATGAAAAATGATTTTTTTTTAAATGTGGTTAAAGTTACATTAAAAAAGGTTACCCTTTTTATGTTTAAGTTTTATGCCGATTGTAAATTTCTATTTGGTTATACAAAATACATGAATACATTGTATTTTGTTACACAGGGACTCTTAGCAGTTACCTACCCTATATTCCTAAATTATAGTATTACTTGGTGGGTTGCTTCAAGTCTCTGTGGTTTTTTTTACAAATAAAAATGATGATGATTTAAAGTTGATGAATATTGTTGATGATATTGCATTTATACTAATGGTGTAAAAATGTTTAAGATTTAACTCTAAGTGTGAATCTCATGGTTTGAATCTCTAAATTGTATTTTATGGTTGTTTTAATTTTTCTTTTTTTAATTGAGTTTGTTTTGTTTTTGACGAATTTGTTCTCTATTTATGTTCACTATCTACGGTAATTGTACATTCTTTATTTTTGTATGTAGTGCAATTTACGGTGACTGAAGTACCTGTATATATTTTCAAGGCCCTTACTCTCTATAATCAATGGTTAAGTGCTAGTTTGTAAATGAATTTTATAGAGTGCATAATGAGTACTACACTCAGTAAAATTAGGACTCTGTTAGACAGGGTATTAAAACTGGACTTTACATTTTTCACATGAACTTATTTTTGTTTTCTGCATTATTATAAAACATTCTGCTTGCAATATCCATTTTAAAATTGATACTTATACTTGGTTTCAATTCTTTTGTTTAAGACCACAGTAAAATAATTGTTAGTTATAATTTCTGTTCACTTCCTTTTTAATGTCACTGTAGCAATTTTTACTGCCCTTGAATTGGGCTACAATCTTTTTTGAGGCATTTTGTTCAGAAATTAAGTGGTTACAACGTTGGATCAATAATTATAATCTATGGATAGTCAGCTCCAGCATGTTTCAAATCTCATCTTTTTTTCTTTTTTTTTTACTTGGGTTTAACGTTGTATTCAACACATATTTAGGTCATATATAAATGACGACCAGCTCTTCTTACTATAGGTTTCCTGGACACTTTCCTATCACCAGTACTAACTTACCCTACCACAAGGCCAACAACTCATGTATAGGGCATGACCTACCGCAACTGGGCTAGAACCCGCGATCTCAGGATTCGAAGTCAGACATGCTAACCACTATGCCACGGCCGGGGCTGAAATCTCATCTAAAACCTACATTGTTGTTTTCTTGCTAGCTAAGTATAGGGAGATCAGGAGGGGCTCAGTACTGGGGGATCAGAAAGCAAACTTGAGAGTGATAAAATTAAGTTGTAGGTGCTGTTTTCTAAATTATGATCAAATAAATTGGCATGAACAAAATCAATTTCTTCCCTAGTCCAATCTGTCAGAACAGAATGAATGATAATTAAGCAGTTAATTTATTGTGGTCTTGACTGGAAATATTGTGCAATATTGATACTTGTATTTATTTTGTACTTTTTAAGTAATTTCTGTAGTTTTGTGCCAGACTAAATAGTTTGTAATCTAAGTCATTTCTGTATCAATTGTTTTATGTTGTCTATCAAACATGTATTGGCTTATATACATTATTTATTAATATATGATTTTGAAGTCACTTAGCATCTTATGTATCTCATTCTTAAATCCTGTAATTTCTTAACTAAAATATTTACATGTATTAAGTTAGTATCCATTTATGGAATTTATTACACTTGTTAAAATTTGCAGAAATTAGGGCTGCAACGATTCACTGGAAAGTCGATTTCATATGATTCCATTTTTTCTTCAATTTGATTCATTTAAAAGTACAGTTCATACCAAATGTACAGTAATACATTCATTCGAGCTTAAAACTAACTTAATCTGATTATTAAATTTGTTAATAAATTTGAACATTATTTCAGAACAAGATCAGTAAAGCAAATGCATTTTCTAACTGATTTATTTATCCCTAGTTTATCATTGTAACTAATAGTCTTAAATACTTATAACTTTGGGTGCGTTCAGAGTTATACCACTGGTAACTGATGGTAGCATTGGTAACCATCGGTAAAAATTGGTAATAATTGGTATACCGAAGGCAAGGTAATTGGTAACCAATTCTCCCGCGACCCTATAAGTGAGGTAGCTTTGGTAGCCTCGTTTTGATTCAAGTTATGATGGCGGCAACACTACGAATTTCATTTATTTATATACCAATGTACCGTTGGTTACCATTGGCAGCAATATACTACCATATACTACTATTATTACCAATATTACCTAAATTCTTTCAGAATTAATTGGCAACCAATGGTATGTTTGGTAACATTCAGTAACTTTCGGTAACCCTTGGTAATTCTACTTGGTACCAGCTGGGAGAACCCTGAACGTACCCAGTTACAGTTATGTTTAAAGGCCAATATACAATAAAAAATTGGTCGTACCAAATTGATATTGTTGCCCTAGCATTTCATTTTACATGTATTGAATTGAATTGTTGCAGCCCTAGCAGAAATCATGTAATTTTTATATAACATATTTGTACATGCCATTTTAAAGCTACCTGCTTGCAGATATATATTTTTTTGTTAATTAAAATACCTGTCATTGTTTGTAGATGTGTTTAAAAATGAATTCATCATATTATCAAGCAAACTGACCTATAGATTGTGAGTAATATAAAAATTCTTTAAAATCATCTATACTGTTACTAACCAGGAGGAGTGGGTAGGTTGACTGGCTGCCGTTGAATGACCTATATAATGTGTTGCTACGGCGTTAAACCAGACAAACAACCAAAAAAAAACGAATAGTGTAGATTTTTATTTTAAAAAATCCTCTTCTTTTACAGTTAGTTGTCTATTAGCACTAAAATTGTGATTAACAAAAACACTTTGTAGTCTTAGTTATAATTATATTGATAACCAAAAATAAAGCATAAATAAAAGGCGCTTCAAAATATATATTTATAAACAGTTATCAAATTTTAGAAAAAAGCTATTCAATAGGGATACAAAGTAAAAATGTTTCCAAATTTTTGGTGGGTACTGTATGTGGATGAGCAGTTTGAAATGCTGATTTTTATAAGGTTTCACTTAAGATGTTTCATGAATATCAGGAGAAGTTGCTTTACGTTCATTAGTTTATAATTTGATGTGTTTTGCTGTAAGTCTTATTTACATAAAATTATTGTCCCTTTAATATTTATTTTTAGACACAACAGTTTTACTGCACTTCAGTTAATTCTGAGATCTTATTGTTGTGAAATGATGTATTATTAATAACTTGAATACTTTCATTTATGTTTCATAGTTTTTGCAATGTTTGGTACCAATTGATGTATTTGTGATAAAATTTTTCCAAGGCCTATTGAAACTTAGCATTACATCTTCTTGCAGTTATATTTAGTTGTTCAAATAATTTTATTCTTTAATTTGAAGAAATATCAATTATATTATTTTCAAGTAAATTCCACCTGAAAATCTTCATTAAGAATAGAAATGTTATGTACATTCATGTATGTATTTGCTAAAGTGCCTTGTGCCTGTATGTGTATGTGTGTTCATTTGTGACATGATATTTATGTTTATGTGTGTCAATTATTTTTACATTGAAAATCAATGGCATTGTTGTATTATTGCTGGCCGCTTGATTATTGTTTATATACTCATTTTTTATTTTTAGTTTTTTAGTGCATGTTTACATTTTGAACGTCATTTTGTCATTGACTATTTTCATTACAATGTTTTATTTCCTGAAATATTGGGTCTGTTACAGTAACATTATTTTTTCTAATCAAAGTACTAGACGAACCTAGTTGATATGTAGTTAGCCTGGAATTACATTATTATAGTGATTTATGTTGAACTAGCCAGAATAAGAGACAAGATGCATCAGTAGGATGCAGGTTACAAAGTAACTGTTTCTGTATTTGACTGAAAGGAAGTAAAAAGGGTATATTGCAAGGACTGGCACTCAGAAGGAATCTTTTGTCAGTTATAGATTCAGAGATTACTTCTCAATGTTAGGAATTCCCCTCAATGATAGACAAAAAATTAAATTCAGATATGCAGTCACAAATAAAAAAATGACAAAAAATTAAATTCAGATATGCTGTCACAAATAAAAGAAATGACAAAATATTAGATTCAGATATGCAGTTACGAATTGTTATTCATGGGAAATCAAATTCTTGTAAAAACAGGGCAATTTATAGGGATCCAGATGGAATCCTTAGCTAAGCATCACTGGGATTCTTACAAAGTATAAGGACTCCTCGGAATCCTGTCACAATGTTTAACTCTGGGGGTTATAAAGTTTATCATAACCATACCTAAATAATATCTGATGTCTAAAATATTAATAATTGTATTGGATTGTTATTTGTTTACTTTTTTGAGAACTTGTTTATTGTACTGGCATTATCTTTTTGTGATAAGATGACTCTGAAATTGTGAGTCTTTAAAAAAGTTCTCCCTTTTTGCTTTCCTTGCTTATGTATGTATAATTTCTAATAATATTATCTAACGTTTATGCTGATAGGTTGTGCATAATGTCAAATATAGACTCTAAATTGATTGGTTTAGTTTTGTATAATTTTAACTTTAAATAAGAAAACACACAAATTTCTTGCCATTTCTTTGTTTTGATGCATGTTTCTTTATCTTTCGTATGTTTTATTAAACTAAATCATGACATTGTTTTGTATTGCATCTTTTTATCTAGTCTTTCATTAGATTAATATTCTCTGTATAGAACTACTTTGGAATTCCGATTTATGGGTTTTTCCATCCGTGCACAGGTAGTAAAACAAAATGTTTTACACATTATTGCTGAAAAGCACGAAACACAGATTGAACATGTTTTGTTCATGTATTTTCATGAAACAGTGGGCTGTCTGTACTGTGTGGCTACACAGAATTTACATTTTCTACTGCCCTGTACTATATCTTCAAAAATTGATATATAAACTTAAAAAGGGAATTCATTGGTAAAAGGTCTGATCCTGATGTTCAGAATTATTAGACTCTAGAAAGGTAACAACAGCTAATAAAATTAAAAAATTTCCAGATTTTAAAAACTTTGATATTTTGATCCATGGATAGAAGCACTGATTTGAATATGATGAAATGTTATATTAAATAAACATTTATGATCTTAGCAATTGTAACTATCAATATAATAAGTGTCCTGCAGAGCCTTCAAAAAATTCTTAGACAAAGGGAATTTGAAGAAGAAATGATCAAGTGCACCAAAAGTAATTTTACTATCATTGAAACTTACTCATATAACATTTGAATCTTATGTCAATGATGATCTAAGTAAAGTTGATTTTTGAATTTGGTAAGATAGAGATGACTCTTGGTTTCTGTGAATCAGTTTATCTTAAAAACAGGATTTTGTCCATGGATTTATGGATGGCACTGTATAATTTTGTACCAAATCCATGTGTTATATTTTTATCTTATATTGAATAATTATGTGGTTAGTAATTGCTTATGTGTTTTGAGCTATTTATATGTTATGCTATTCTATTATATGCCTGCTTTCTCTTTAATAAAAAAATCAATATAGTTGGATTGAGTAGTTGGTTAAGGGAATTGAGGCAATATCAGCATTGACTTTGGAATCACTTGTTTTGTAAAACTTTTTATCGTAACTTTCTATATTTTTCTAGCTTAACCCGGCTGATGTAACTTATTAATCCATGACATAAGTTTTATAAGTCACTTAAGGACAAGTTCTCTGTTGGGCTGCAACGATTCACTGGAATGTCAATTAAATAAGATTCTATTGTTTTTCTTAGGATTCAATTTTTTTAATCGATTTATTTAATAATATAGTTCATTCTAAAAGTTCAGTAAAACATTCTTTTGAGCTTAAATTCACTTATATTGATTAAGTAAAATTGTTACTTAAATTTTTAACACTTATTTTAGAACAAGATCAATAAAACAAAGGATTTTTAAAATATTTTATTTATCTTAGTTTATCATTGTAACTAAAAGTCTAAAACCCTTATAACTTATACAGACATATATCTAAAGGCCGGTATCGAATTGAAAATCATAGGTGTCAAATCAAGTCAGCCCCTTCGCAATAGATTTTCAATGTATCGAATCATTGCAGCCCTAGTTCTCTGAACGTTCAGTTTTAACTTCCTGTATTTGTTTTAACTGATTTTATCATGTTTATAATCAGTTTGAATTTTGTTTTATATAAATATTGGGTAATGCAAATAGTTCCTAGTCATTATTTCATTTCTCTGGCTTACATTCTCTTGTTTGAATATAGGCAACTCTAATGTCCATAATTCAAGACATTATTATATTTTATATTTTTATCTTGGCTGTACTTTTACCTTGTATTATTTTATCTCATTTTAAATTATAATTTCATTAATTTATGGTCTTATATTTTTTATGTTTCATTTTTCTTTTATTTCTAAAAGGGTATTTGTGCATATATTTATGTTTAACCAACTTAAGTACGCAATTTTTGTATTTTTTTAGTTATCAAAATGGTTCAATTATAATTTCATCTTATGTTATATATAGATCATTATGGTGCCAGGTTATATTTAATTTCTTTTAAATATTTCATTTTTCTTTATTTTCTATCCATTACTTTCATTTTTTTTCTCTAAATCTTTTTTTACTTTTAAGTAGGACACTCTCTATCTATAAGGTATGCTATTTTATGAATACAAGCAGTATTAAAGCGCCTGATTTGGCATTGTCCCTTAGTTATGGAACATTGGAAGACGGCATTTTGCAACTTATTGTTGATGTTAAGTCAAGTCCTCGTAACTTCACTTTTTGAAATTGAAGTTACAAGATTTTGACTTGACAACAATGGTATGTTGATACTGGAGAAGTAAATTCTACCAAGATGCATTAATTAACTAAATCTATTGTTCGTTTTTTCTCAACTGTCAAAACATGAATAATTTCACAGTGAATGCGGTTGTTAAAATTATTGTCGTAGTACACCCATGAGTTTCCGTGTGTATTATGATTGAGTAAAGCTTCTTATGCTGTATGATATGTTTTAGTCAAGATATTTTTAAAATTTTAATAAATATAAGGCCGCCAGTACAAAAACAATGCATTCAGTCACCGTGAAATTATTCAAGCCTTGACAGTTGAGAAAAAACTAACAATACCTATGTCTATCTTCTTATAGATTTCTATATGCTAAAATTCAGTTTACTTAAAAAGTTACCTTTTAAACTAAATTGAAAAACCTTCAGTTATCTGAATAAGCAATTCCAAGGGAGTTAATCCTCTAACCTCAAGAATACATTCTATAAAATGTTGATATTTACCTCCCTTTACTGAACTTTCAGATTTTATAATATGACAACATTCCTTGTGTTATATGTTTATTTTAGACACATGTATCAGATATATAGTAAATAATATTGTTGTAATAAATATGGAAAAAATCAATCTTTGTTCATTTTTTTCGGTTTTGACCCCGTGTCCCTAGTCTTGAGGTCAAATGGTAGCTCAAGGTCTTCATTGTATCCATGTCTGTACTGTTAATGAACATCTACACTGAAGACAAGTCTATTACAAAAAAGTCAACCAATAATCATGCCAGACGCCTGCCATGCTCAGTCTTTATCCATCTAGTGTGCCATGGAATAAAGAGTGAAATTCCTTAAAATAATGTAAAATCTTTTGATTTACTGAACAGTGTATGTAAAGTTTATTTGAACATAAAAATTTTTAGTTGGCAATTCATGGTAGGATTCAGTACTCTGTCGCCATCTTTTTGAATTGTTTGATCATGTGATCCAGAAAAGCAATTTAAGTCCTATTATTTATAGTACTATTGTTGTAATGATATAAAATTGTGTTAAAATTAGTGTTTAGTCAATTAATGCTCAGGATTTCATTGTTAAAGGACTATTTGTAAAGTAAAATGGTCATAAACAAATGGGTGTTATTCTTAGTATGTTTTGTAACAGGTCTGATCCAAAATTTTAATGCCCCATCAGATGAAAAACAAAATATTAAAGTTTCGAAAACCAGAGCTAATCAAGTGGTTCAATAGCTAACTTCAATTCATTGTAGCCTCTGTTAGCTGGACATAAATCTGGATCCACATCCCAGCCAGCCGATCAACATATAGTAGGCCTCAGTTTTTGGCTATAGTCCACTTTATGTTATAGGGCTGACTGGTCAGTCACTATTAGACCAGGATGCCCTCAGTGGTGTGTATTATTTCTTATATAATTACCAAATGAGTGCTGGTACAAATAAACAACAAAGAAGTAAATATTTAACATTTTATTAATCTCATAACTAGCAATCAAATATGAATATTTCTTAATAGTTCAAATACTGAACTGATATTTTCATATCTATCAGAATGTGTTAGTTGATGTATCTTCAAGTTTACTCAATATATCCTGAAAGATACAATAAAAATATTTGATCACATTTCAATCCTGTATTACTAGCCGCTGGGCTAGCTCAATTGGTTGCACGCAAGTCTACTGCTCGAGGGGTCGTGAGTTTGATTCCTGGGCAGGGCATACTTTCGTGGAGCTTGGTCATGAAATTGTTTCTACAGCCATTCGCCATTCTCCCTCCTACCAATGATTTTTAATTATGTAGGGCAGCTGTCAGTCACTGATGAAAATATGGGCTTAGAAGTTGGTTAACAGGCAAATCCAGAGATTTAGCCTTTCCAGGAGGAGTGAGTAGGTTGACTGGAGGCCGTTATAAGACCTATACAATGTGTTGCTACAGCGTTAAACCCAACTAAAACAAACAAACAATCCTGCACTATACCATGTAACCAGAGATAATTGGAATACTAAGAAGTCAAGAATTCTGAGTACTTCTTTTATACAAAATGAATATCATCATCTAAATGTAAAACAACAATTGTTGTTTGGCCTCAAATGTATAAAAATAATTAAGACAATAACACATTATAACAAGACTAGAACAGAATTGAAGATAAAATGAAGATTTGTTTGACTCAATGATAATTCCAAGGTAAACTAATTCTATAATGATATATGACTATACCTTTGCTGTTGGCTATTATTGTAATACAGTGATATGCATAAATATGTTCATTAATTTAATGACTTGATTGTATCAATCAATGGAAAAATCAAAGTAATGGAAAAATCGTATAAATGGCAACATATCATAACCACATTTATTAAATAACTTTATGTTATTAATCCAATAAAAAAGCACCTGCCACGTTCAATAACACGATGGCCTGCCTTATAACAAGGCCAATATCTATATCACTTTTTTGGCCCCGGGCCGAAAAGTGATATAGATATAAAGCCCGCATCTGAAGTATTTTGATAGGCTAATAAAGCAGGGCCAAAAAATGATATAGATTTCTGCAATTTAAACTGGTAAATGGCAGCCATTTTGTTTTAACTCGGTCTATGTGTAGACGCCGACAGGTTGCATAAATGAAAGAAAATATTCTCAGTTTCAAAACATTCATGTCATGATTAAGTAGTGTTTAACCGATTATGTTAAAAACTTACGACGTGAAGATTTCACGAAACACAAACAAACATTTACCGACTTAGATCAATGAATTGCAAAATCGTCTGCGACTGAGAGACAACAGAAAATGTCGAGAGAATCGTTGCGCGGCGTAGAAAAGTAATAATTAAGTGTTGTTATTTAATAAAATTGTCAATAAATAAGTGATTTGATATTGGCCCCTTTATTTGTCCTCGGGTCAGTTGTATTGGCCCTCGGCCTTTGGCCTTGGGCCAATACGACTTCCCTCGGACAAATTACAGGGCCATGTCAAATCACTTATTTATTAACATATAATAATAATATTAATGAAGTCACATGCTCTATATAAGGTACATACTACTAGCTATAAAGACAAAAATACCAGTTACCTTAACTTTAGATAATGCTTTATAAGCATCAGATACTGATAACTCTTCTTTGATGTTTTCTTGCTTCATAACATACTAAAGTATAATAGAAAATATGACTTTAATTTGTATAAAACCTTGTTATAAATTTAGTTACCATATACATGTAGCTATGTACATAGCGATAATGATAGGAAGAATAGCTTTATTTTATGTGGATGTACCAATAGTCAATAAAGTCCCCAGATAAATATATAGTGCCCACCAAAACTTTGGCCACAGTAAAATTCACTAAAATTCTTAAATTTCAATGATTGATTTTGTAGAACCTTTGATTTTAATATACATGTATCTAGTATAGTTTCCAACTTGTAAATAAAATGAAACGCATGAACGCATAACATCCATAAGATTCAGAATCTGACATCCTAAAGACTCCAAAACCATGATCAATGCAATTATTTTCCATAACATTTTCAAAAACTGTACAGAGGACAACTATATAATGACTATGACAAAAATCAAAGTAATGTGACTACAGTTATTGAGAAAGCAGATAGTACTACCAAATTATTGACATGTAAGATAATTGATCTTAAACTTCTTGAGAGAATCACAGGCGATCTTCGTCTGTGACTCCTATACAAATATATATGTATAGGAGTCACAGACCAAGATCGGCTGTTGAGAGAATCAGACTGTCAAATATTTAAAGGTACTGAATTCTATATAATAAATCTTATAACTTACTGTCTCTCTTTTTATCAAAGCTTTATGTATGGCGGCAGTCACTTCTGGTGAACTTCTTACAACTATTTCCCAGTTACTATAGCAACCAGACATTGTTTTCATAGTTTTAGCATCATGTGATCCAGTCTTTGGTTGGTCTAATTTATTTATGTTCATATAAACACTGGTTCCATCTAATGTTTTCATTTTACAAACACCACTGGATGTATCCATGTATTGTATAACATTGTTACCAAGAAAATCCCTCAAGACTGTACTGTCATCTAAATAAAGAGAAAATTATGATAGTGGTTAAAATATTCAACTTCATTTATCATGAAAACTGACTTTTAAAACTTATATAAATTTTTAATCAACATGTTTTCTGTCACATATATGTCTTTAATATATACAATGTACATGCAGTCCTCGCCATATATATTCTTGATCAGAAGCCAATGGATTACATTATATAGTAAGGGGCAAATTTATGAACTACCTTGACTGTATAAAATACACATTTTAATTAGCCTGAAATTAATTTTCACTAATGTTTAAGGTGATGACTGCACATGTCTTTATTAATTTCAGACATCAAACTATTTATATCTTCTTATTTATAATCAACACACATGTATATTGCAACATATTTACAACATAGCACTAGCACTACCTTGCCATTTAGATAGCTTTAATGTGAACAAGGTTTTGACCCCAGTAAGGAAAGTGGATTTTATGGGTTAGAATATCACATGTTTAATACCTGTGTTTGATTGATCTTCACCCAGAAATAACTTGATAATAGTCTTTGTACATATTGTTCTTGATGATGAATCTGTAACAGAAGGAACAAAAACAAAATATGAATAAATAACTAATAATTAAATTATAATCTCCTGTCAATTATTAAGAATTCATCACAATAATGTGAGCACAAAGTCATCACCTTTTGTTTTAATGAGCACTATCCCAAACTGATTATGTTATATAGTAATGGGCAAAATTAACAATTATAACTACATTGTATATGAAATTAGTCACTTTCACCAATCCAAATCAATTCTCACTAGTCCTGGGATTCAAACTACACTGGGTTAAGGTGATGACTTTGAGCATGAATCTAGACTAAATAACAATTAGTTCATAATCATGAAAATTCCACTTGTATGTTTAAACAACATTAACAAACAAAATGCTATTAGTCAAACATTATACTTCCATTATACTACCAGTAAATACGTGTTATGTACATCACCAAAAATACTTATGAAAATACAGTCCAAACAATGGAAGCAAAGGCAATAAAAATACAATATAGAATACCTGTATTTAATTCCTCTGATATTTTGATTCTATTTCTAGCTAGTTGTTTCAGATAATATTCAGGTTGATTTAAAGATGTTTCATCTATCTCCAGATATTTATCTTCATGTATTAAACAATGTATGACATCAATATCTTCATGAAATATAGGTATAATTAGACATAAACCTTCCTTGAGAGAATCATCCTTTAACAATGTCCTTGGTTTCTTGACGTTTGATCTCAGTTCAGAGAGATGTTTTCTATGTTCAGCAAACTTCATTCTCTCTTCATTGTCAGGTAGACTAACATCAAATTCATTTCCAAATAAAACAGCTTTAATCAACAGTTTATAACCACCTAAATATTGATCATCAGACAGTGGTATACAAAGATTTAACTTTTTCCCAGGTTCCCAAGCTGTTTTAATATCGTTTGACATTGTAAGACAATCACTAGCATCATTTTCAGTGTAAACACTTCCACATATTGTCCAGTCATGTGACAAACTTACAGGCATCTGATTGGTTAATTCACATTCAACGAAATATTTAAATTTAGATAGACTGGAACCAACTTTCACATCAAACTTCAATCTAAATGGGACATTGTCACCAGAACCAGTCTCTGAGAAAGATTTTAAATAAAAGTTAGTAAGAACTGAAGCAATATTTAACTGTTGAATGAATTTCATCTGTGAGTTTGTCTGTTGTCTCAGAATGTCTCTTCTTAGTGAAATATCTTCTAAAAATTTGAGAATATCTTTGATACTATCTTGTTTATAAACAGGTGATGAGTCACGGTTGTTGTCTTGTATAGGTACTGTGATTGTTTTAACTTCATGATTCAATAATATACAATGAAGATGGCAAGGTGAATCTGGAATAATTAAAACAAAACAGAAATATTAAAATGTTTTGCTAAATTGGATTTCACATTATCTATTAATAATCATCAGTTTATTACTATACATAGCTCACCTTATTACCTATCCATACACCATGACTATTTTTATTGACTTGTTTAACCCTTTTTAATCAATATTCAATCAATCTGGACATAAGGCTAGTGGGTTAAGGCCATGAGTAGTATAGCTGGTAGCCCGATGTCTTAGACATGGGAAGACCCAATGGAAGATCTATGAGTAGGGACTTACTCAGCAAGAGTTTACAAAATACTTGCAAAATGTATTCAATATTAGAAAAAAATAATTTTGGTAAATACTCATTAGTATTTACATCTGCCTTTGAGATTAACAATTAGCATTTCAAGAGCTAGTAAATTCTTACCAAGAGAGTGGGTATATCCATCTTTTGGTGAAATACACAGTTTAGATACATTAGGTAGATTCAAGATGGTTGATTTCATTGTAACTCTTGTAGATTGTTGTTGATCAGTTTGACTTTCATATGATAGTTTATTTTCAAATACCTGGTTCCCAGTAGAATGGTACAATCTATTATTGAATGAACACAATGTTAACACCGGGCTACAGATCACTAGATCTGATATCATACATGTTTTATTAGAACTGTCACAATGTAAGACTGTAAGATTACCATCATCGGAGCATATACATAGACCTGATCTGTAGTCAATTTCATGTATAGCAGTATCCCCACCAAATGTTAAAGAGAATATTCCCACTATGTCAGAAGATTGCTGACATAGTGCTTTCCAACACGTTGTGTTTCCTTTGTCTAATTTACTCAAGAAATCTGTACGCACCACTTCAGGTATTGTTGAATATATAACTGATTTAGACTCATCATTTAGACCAACTAGTACAACAGTTGAGCTGATCAGCATCAGTTCTTCACCAAACAAAGCTCTAAACAATGGTTGGGTCACTGTTATAACATCCGGGGAAATGGAACCAACACTCTCAGTATTAGCACAAGTCAAAACTTTTACAACTATTTCCTGACTTCCATCATGCACAGGTCTTGAAGAGACGCCACTATTTGGAATCTCTAAAACAACAGGATCAATGTTAGAAGACTTGGAAATATCGGAATGTACTTCTAAAACATTATTAGACTTTAGAATCAATACAGATCTGTTACTACTGAATACACCAATGATTCTATCGCAACCATGAGATTCTAAGACTACATCTTCATTATTTAGTATAACAACTGGTTCAGTTGACAGTTCTAGTTCAATATCATCATTATCTTCATCTTTTAAAAGATCTTCAAATATTCCAACAGATTCTTCATTTGGATTACTTGGCTTACAGCTGGAAAAAATAAAAATAAATCATCAAATGACAATAGATGATATCTAGACATTAAAAATATTGGATTTTTCCACCAGCAATTTGTTGAGGTACAACTAAGCTTCTTTACACAATTATAGCTGAATTCATGAGACCTATCATTCATTATGTTGTACTCTGTATAAGGGGTGTAACAATACGGTAAAAACCGTATTGCAATATATTGCAATATGCAGAACCCGTATTGCAATATATTGCAATACATACCAGTTTTTCACTTAGACATGCAAAGCATTAATTAATGCATGTACCTCGTCCTAATTGGATCAGCATAGCACACATATGGGTATTTTCAAATGATCTCTTATCCAAATGTTTGAATTACAAATGTAAAATGGTCTGTATGTAAGAAAAATGCTTGGTTTGAAACAGACTCTTGAAGATATTTTTCTTTCAATTGACTAAATGTTTAACGTTTAAAAGCACAGTAAGAGTATTTCGAGTATATGATTCACTTTAACATCTGTTTAAACATTTAACTATCAGATTCTGATAAAATCAAGCAGTATGACACTTAACTACAAAAACCGGTTCAAGGAAAAACGAACCGGTTAAAAACCGTTAGAACTCGTATTGCAATAATAACCGGTATATCAGTTAACCGTTACACCCCTACTCTGTATGGTTCAGTGTTATTAGTTTGTATTGCAGGTAAAAAAACATAAGTTTGAAATCCGGCTAAATCTATTCAATAAACATGATGGATACATGCAGAAGATGAAAAATAAAACCGGGATTTGATTGATTGATTGATGAATGATCATACAAACCTTGCTCTAAGCAGTAACTCCTTCTGTCCAATTTTAAATGCATCGCCAATACTAGAAACACCATACAGAACATACTGTCCATCTTCTATATGGTATGTATGACTTACAACACCATCCTCACAGTACACATGTACCTACAATTGTAGAATAGAACACTTAAGTCATTATATTATGCTACAAGATTTACTGATATTTTGTTAATCTTGTTTTGCATTTTTTTTTTCATATAAATTCTGCATTTTTTTAAAGTTAATAGTTTCAACATATGGCTTCATTTATTTATAGAAAATGTAATTATGTAACTTTCTCAAATAATTATTAGGTGTGATATACATGTACTTGCTTTATAAATTTAATTGTTTTAATCAATCAGATTGTGCAAGAAATAATTATAATGCAGCTACATTATTTGATTGCAAAACAAGTGATCAAAAAGCAGAAAGCCAACGTCAGCATCACAGCTATTTCATGTTGTGCAGTTTGTCAGCCTAACAGTGCTAGTTGGGTCTGTGCTGCCTTACAACTTGTTGAGATAACACAGCCAAAGCAAGACCAAGCAACAATTTACATGGCACAAAGACAACTGTGGTAGAACAGAACAACAAAGGACTACCTTGAATTTTTGACCGGTCTGAGTGACTTCCCTTCCTGTAGTTTTGAAAAAGAAAGCTTGTATTTCAGTAGTTACTGAAGTAAATAATGCCAATGTCCAACAATTTACTGATAATGTCCCATCTGATGCCAATGATTTGCATAATGTTAATTCCATAGATACTGATACTCTGTCCGATGACCAATATATAGCTTTAGCCGAAGAATTAGGAATAAATCTTGATGATTCTGACCTTACAGATTATCAGAAAAACCAGTTACTAATATTTATTGGGAAAAATAGGAAAGCCTTTGCCAAAGATTCTTCTGAGCTTGGTCTCACTAATTTGACATCTCATCGGATTGAAACCGGAAATCATAAACCAGTCAAGAAATTTCCTTACCGCCAAAACCCCACCATGCGTAAGGAGACTGAACGTCAGGTCAATGAGATGTTGAGAGACGGCATAATTGAGGAATCCGACTCTCCCTGGAACAGTCCGATTGTATTAGTTAGGAAGAAATCTGGTGAATGACGCTTTGCCGTAGATTACCGGGAATTGAACAAAATTACTGAACCAATGTCCTTTCCCTTACCCCATATCAATGATGTATTTGATGCAATAGCAGATGCCAAGATTGAAATATTTTCAGTCCTTGACCTTAAATCAGGATTTTGGCAGGTGCCCCTTTCAAGGGAAACAGCCAATAAATCAGCATTTGTTACACATCAAGGAGTCTATCAATGGACCAGATTACCTTTCGGTCTTATGACAGTCCCCTAACCTTCCAAGATCTTATGACCAAAGTTTTATGCAATCTTAATTGGAAAATTGCATTAGTATACATTGATGATATATTAGTTTACAGTCAAAATTTTAATCAACATTTGGCTCATTTAAATCAAGTCTTTGACAATATAACAAGTGCTAACTTAACCCTTCAGTCATCAAAATGTAAATTTGCTATGAAAGAAGTAGAATACTTAGGTCATATCATCTCTAAACAAGGTATTAAGGTCAATCCTAACAAAACTAAGGCTATTGATGAGTATCCAAGGCCCAAAAATGTAAAACAAGTTAAAGCTTTCTTAGGTATGGCCTCATATTACAGGAAATTTATTAAATCATTTGCTAAGATAGCCTCCCCTCTCACAGCTTTGATGAAGAAAGAAACTAAATATGTATGGTCCCAACAGTGTGAGGATGCATTTAATTCACTTAAAAAGGCCCTCACCTCTGCTCCAATTTTGGCTTTTCCAAAATTTGACCTTCCATTTATTCTAGCTACAGATAGTTCTGACTATTCTATAGGTTATGTTTTGTCGCAGCTAGATGATAATGGTAAGGAACATCCAATTGTGTATGGAGGTAGAGCATTACATGGCGATGAAACTAGATGGCACATTTCTGACAAAGAAGGTTTAGCATTGGTTGAAGCAGTTAAGGTGTTTCGACCATACCTAGCTAACACTTCTTTTACAGTGTATACTGATAATATTTCAGTCAAGTGGTTAAGGCTGATAAAGAGTTGTGATGGTCGTTTAGGAAGATGGGCATTGCAGTTGCAAGCCTATAACTTCCAGATTGTCCACAAATCTTCCTCTGCTAATGGTAATGCAGACGGTTTGTCAAGACGTACTTATCCAGACGTGGATAAAGTACAAGAGTCAGGTTCTATGACAAATAATGTGAGTTGCCTATCAGATCAGCAAGAACTTGCTGCGGTAACTTTATTATATAGTCATGACAAGAACTCTGAGATGTATTTCCAGCCACAGTAAACACTGAGACGACACTAAATCATAATGATAATGACAATGATGATAGTATTATAAATGTACATGACGAGACAAATTTTATAAATCAAAATGAATTGATAAAGTTACAGCGTGAATGTGAATTTTATAAATAAATACTTAAGCATAAATGTTATAATGAATTGCCTGATGATCAAAAGAAAGCTAAGTTAATAGTTGCTCAAAATGATCAGTATGAATTAACGTATAATGGTTTACTAGTTCATTTATATTCACCTAGAACTAAAGGTATCCCTAAAGATGAAAAGATTATATTACAGACTTGTATTCCCTCTATTCTTAGAGATGAAATAATGAAATCTTTCCATGACAGTTTAGCTGGAGGCATGCACCAAGGTTTTGAAAGAACTTGTGCTGCTATTAGGTTAAAATATTATTGGCCTTCAATGTTTGAAGATTGTAGATTATATGTCCAGACCTGTAAGGTTTGTCAAAGTGTCAAACGTGACATTTATGGCAAACCACCCCCATTAAAACCCATGTCTGTTGTTGATATATTTGAACGATGGCATATTGATATTTTAGGTGGTCTCCCAACTACTAAAGATAATTACAAATATGTTCTTTTAGTTGTAGACAGCTATTCCAAATGGTGTGAATCATTCCCACTTCGCACTCAGGAAGCAACTGAAGTTGCTGCTGTTTTATTTAAGGAAGTTATATGTAGATATGGAGCCCCGTCTGTATTAGTATCTGACCGTGGTCAACAATTTCTATCTAAATTAGTTAAGGCCCTATGTGAATTATTTCAGATTACGCGTTACTATACTAGTAGTTATATACCCTTACTTAATGGTTCAGTAGAGCGCATGAACTCTGTTATTTTACAATCATTAGGAATGTACTGTAAAGGTAGACAGGATGATTGGCCTGATCTCCTCCCTTCTATTATAAACATAGAAAAGGCCCAAGAGAAGTATAAACTGCATTATGATAAACGTAGCAAAGACCCAAATTACAAGCCAGGAGATAGAGTATGGTTATTTTGTTCTTAAGTTCCTCCTGGTATGGCCCCAAAACTACACCGTAAATGGTTAGGTCCCTATTATATTGTTATGTTAGGTCCAAATAATACATACAAGCTTAGAAGATGTTCTGATAACAAGCCTGTCCAGTGGTTTTTTTTCAGGGCATTTTGGGGCCGAAATAGGGCCCCATTCCCCTCTCCAAAAAGTATATATTTTTCCCCTTCCCAGGTAAAAAATTCCCCTGCCAAAGTGTCCTAAAACTTTTGTACTTTTTATAGCATTTTTGCCCATTCCTCAAGCATTACAGAGAAATCACAGATGGGTTCAATAGTTGAAATTTCATATAGGTAGACAGAAATGTTACTCTGTTAGAGGACCCATGTAATCTCAAGTATTGAAATTTTTTTCCCTAATTACATTTTTGTCGCTATTCTCCCCTCAAAAAGGGCCCCGCCACCTTTCCCCTAATGGTGAAAATAAACACTGCTGTCAAAAATATAGTCAATGCCACAAGACTTAAACCTTTTTATGATCCAAATGATAGACCAACCAATCCCCCTGAAGATTCTGAAAATTTAGATCCTCCTGTACATGATGAACCTCAAAGCATTAACCCACCAGACCGCCAAGAACAATCACAAAATATCACAAACAAAAGTTCAAGGAAAGACAAGCATCCAGCAAATAAAAACATACCAGCAAAAATTAAGTCAAGTAAGAAAATAACAAAACAGCCACAACAGAATCAGAAAAGCAAAAACAGCAGTCAACCAGAAAAGCAACCCAAGCAGATCACTAGTGAACAGACACAACAATCAACAAGTATTGTTCCACTCCATCAGTCACAAAATGACAATTCAATACAGACACCAAGTTTTGTTCTTGTCCAACAACCACAAAATGGCAATTCAAGCACTCAGATCCATGATTCAGACAAATCACAGGCACAAGCAGTACAAAATGATTCCAATAAAGAGCACATTACACAAAAACAATTTAGAGTTGAGGACATTGATAAAATAATATCTTCACAAAGAAATAGGAATGGTCTGTACTACTGTATCAAATGGAAGGATCCCAAAACAAGTAGTACCTGGGAATTTGCTAGAACAATTCCTGAAGTTTTTATTAGAAAATTTCATATAAATAAAACAATGACTGGTAAGAAAAGAAAAAGACCATTGAATGATAATAAATTCTTTCAACAACACCCTGATGTATGTGATTTATAGCCAATTAAATATCCCAAAAGAATTGCCATGGTTGGTTATCATGAAACATTACATATAACCTTAATAATCAATATACAAAAAATGTATTTATAAACATGATACAAGAACTAGAGGAGCAATTAAATCAGGACTACCTCCTAAAATTAGTGAAAGAAAAGAATTAATGCAACCTTTTTTAAATTCATTATTTGATTTATTACAAACCTAACCTAGTGAAGAATGGCACAGCACTGTTGGAATTAATGATTTTGGTAAGGAGTTTGATTAAAAAATGGTTAGAGGTGTAATTACAAACGACTTACTGAATTTCAATAAAAGCACATTTCAAGGTCTATTCCGAATGTTGTAAAGATTCATACTGGTTACCCATAGATCAAAGTCCTCTAAAACATGTCAGACAGTTTTTGTTTAGGATAGCCAGCAAAATAAAATGTAGAGGTGATCGTTTTGTTCAGACAAACCCTCATTTACATGCTAAGCATAATACTACTAATAGTAAAAATATACAAAATGAAAACTCATTTGACAGCTTTCAAAATTACCATGAGCAACCACCTTTGATGCAAACAAAGGAACAAATTATTGAGAATATAATGAAAAAGAAAGATGCCTCAGCAAGTTTACTTGGAATTAATAATGTTCCAGATTAGAATTATTACTTTTAAAGTAAAGCAACAATATGTATTTATCAGTGATATTTTATTTATTTGATATTGTTTTTTTTTTAATTTTGTTAATTTAGATTGGTTCATTGAAGTAATGATAAGAACAAGAAATTATTTTATGAGATTTTATATTTAGAATTTAAAATAGCATCTGTTCACTTACATTGGTACAAATGATATTGATAGATTGATTTTCACTGTATGTTAATTATAAATATGTGTTTAATTTACAAATTCAACAGATTCTATAGACACTTGGGAGATATCATATGTTGTGTTTAATTGTTATTTAAAGACAAATGTAGTATAATATTGTGTTCTATATACAAATGGTGGAAAAACTATTCAGTTGGTTGATCAAGAATATATACATTTATATAGAAAAGATGTCAATAAAGAAATTATATAAATTGAAATTATGAAAGAGACTGTAATTGGTACTGCGTTACCAAATAAAAGTTTAAATATTATATATGTTTATATTGTTTCAGGTTATTTTGTTCAGATTATTGATTATGTTGGAAGTAGTTACTATTGATACTACTTTGATTATTTGAAAGTTGAATAGAAAAGTTACAAGTATGCAAGGAGTAGTTGTTGTAGCATACAGTTAAATTAACGCCAGACTATGAAGTTACACATTTTTAAAAATGGTTAATTTTGTCTGTGCAGTTTATAAATATACTTATATTATTCGATTTTTATTATAATATGGCTCATGTTTAAGTTGCAAATAATATTATATTATACATATTTATCTAGAAAAGAAAAGTAGCAAAATGTTTATTATTTGATTTAATTTAATTCTTAAATAGCTGATCCCTATAGTATCAAAAACATGATATATTTAGTTAATATTTGATCATAGCTATAAGTACATGTTGTACTAAAGTTGAGTTATATATTTGATAATTATTATCATATTGTGTCTATACATGTAAGGATGTATTGAAGGCAAAGAACAGTAAAAAAATATGTTCAATGTAAAATAAATTGTATATAGATATATTATATAGTAAAGAAATTGAGAATTCCATCAGATTGATTGTTGATGCTATGCATTGGTTATTTACTGCCTATACATTGTATTTAATGTTTTATATTGCAAGTGATATCAAAATGTATTATATTGTTTCACAAATATCATTAATGATTATATATGTTTTATTCAAGGAACATTGTTAATCTTCATATATCTGATATGTATCTACTTTTCATTAGTAACTATTGTAGTCTAATGTTATTTAATAGTAGGTGAATTATTATACATTTTATTTACATTATACCATGCATTATGCTTTGTCTATCGATATATACTGAAATTAAGTAATTTGGTTATATTATTTATTATGATATTATAGTATGATTATATCATTATTGTTACATTAATTGTATATAGAGATGTGTGTATATAGACATATAAAAAAAAGAAAATAAAAAAAAGGAATGGGAACTTTTGATTGTTTGATTTTGTGCGGCCAGTGCGCAATGGCTAAACTTAATCATTCAATGTACATTTATATTTTGGACACCCAGATAAGTTGTTAAGTTGGTTTATGGATAGTGGCCAATATCTATGGACTGATTTTTCAAATAATTTGATCTAAAAATGAGAAAAGTAAAGAAAAACATTTTTAAAGTCAAAAGTCAGATTATTATTATAATTTATTCATTGTTATAAACTACCTATAGTACTTCAGTCTATTATAATGAACATTGTTGTTATTGATTATTATTGAATAGTTGAATTAGTTGTTGTTAGTCAATATGTAAAATCATTTATAAAGTTAATTAAACATATATATTTTCACAAAGAATCATTTTGTATATTTAGATTGACGACAATCTTTTTAGAAGGCAGGGTGACATGTAACATAGTAAAAACTCATTTACTTTAATTTTCAGTTTAATTCATATTAATTTTATTTATTATCATTATTTTAAATTTCTCAACAAGTATAAGTTGTCAAAATATAAGTTTGCAAGTAAAAACAAAGTTTTAACTAGTCCAAGTGCTTTGTTTGATTATAGTTGTTTCACTGTTGTTTGTTTTATTGTTGTTTGTCACAACCAATTTAGTTTCTTCAGTAATATTGATTGCTAATCATTAGGCCCTATACATTTTTAGATTTTGATATGTATTTCTTCATGACAAGTTTTAACTAAATTATTATTTTGTATATGTTGTTCTCGCTTAGTAACAAACTTCGTAAGAACATGTTCACCCAGCTTATAATATTTCTAAATTAATTTCATTGGTCAATTATTTCTTTAATTTATTTTTATTGGTTAATTTGTTTCTATGGAAAAAGCACTTAGACATTTTGATATTTTATTTTAGTTAGTTAGAAAAAGTCATTCGAATAAGTAACATCTGTTTTTGTGTCAGTCTAAAGTCATCTGGTATTCATCGTAAAGTTTTATTTGTATTATCGACTTAGAAATATTGTTAAAGTTTAAGTTTACGGAAAAATAAAAGTCATCAAGAAGACATATATTTGTTATGATATGCAACCAGAGTTGAATAGAGCACAACTGAGAGACACTGTCGGCACGGGGGTTTGAACATCAAATTGGAACATTGAGCAGTCCGCCTGGCAAAGCTGATTCCCCCTACATCAAAGTGCCAGCGCCACTGCCAGACCCAGCCCTCGGCCACAGATGTGATATACCAATTCTGGAAACTAATAAATAGTGTTAATGTTATTATTTCATAAGAGTTTTGGGTTTTTATACAGATCCCAGGTGAAATACCAACAATTAACACACTAGCGGTTGACAGAGTGGTGAAAGAAAAACAGGTAATACATGAGCAATCCACAAAACCCAGTGGGATACACAAAGCGTAAACAACTTATTACAGAAGAAAAAGACAGTGAACCTGAGTCAAACTCATATCAAAGTGACAGTTCATTAAATCTCTCAGATCTAAGTGACAGTTCGTAAAATCTATTGGATCTCAGTGACAGTTCATTAAATCTTTCCGATCTCAGTGAAGACAACACAACAATGACGGCAAAAGTTTCAATGAACAAAATCTACGGAGAGCCAGGCAGTTGGGTGGCTGACTGGCTTACTAAGCCAAGCTAGCTGCCAAGAAACTCAAAGGCATACCATTTTACCTGAAGGGTAATGCTGAAGCATATTATTATAGCCTTCCAGAAGAAATCAGGGGAGATTACAGACTCCTAACTCAAGCGTTAAAGGAACGATTTTCCAGGGATGATGGCACTCAGGAGTTGTGGGACATCAAACAGGGCCAGAAGAAGGCTCGAGTAATTACATCACAAGAGTTCTTAATGCATCCAGAAACATGAATTACCCAGTGGAGATGCTTGCATCAATAACTGTATGTGGTCTCAAGCCTGAAATTAAGGCAATTGTGATGCCTCAAGGTCTCACAGAAGGCAGCACAGAAGGAAGGCAGCACAACTGGCTGAAAGAAAGCTGTCAGTGTCACCAGCAACCAACGTTGTGGCAGCTTTAACTGACATTGTAACACAACAAATAGCCAGGGGAATATGGTGAGGACTGGCTGGAGTCTTATGACAACTATTTTAGGGCTAAAAACTGGACCATGGAAGAAAGTTCTCACTTTTTTCATTTATGTTGTAAGGACATGCCAGCATCTGGTTCAAAACGTTGCCAACTGAGATTAAGAGCAACCCAGACATGTTGTATGAAAGCATCATAGAAAGATTCAATGGGTCAGATGGTCTACCCTTAGATACGGCAATTTTCCAAATAACACAATACCAGAAAGAACCTGTCTGCGACTATATAACTAGGATTACAGACACTTCAACCAGGTCTAAGCTACAACCTGAAACAATAGATTATCTAACAGCAAAAGGGCTCAACCCAGAATAAAGAAAATTAGTAATGCGGCAATCACTTAAGACTCTAGAAGATGTGCGAAAGCCAGTGTAAGTGGCTAAGGGATGTGAAGGGGAGAGCACAACCAACAATAGTCACTTGAATATACCCATTCTGGAAACCAATAAATACCTTATGTTAATGTTATATTATTATATATATTTTATATTATTTTATAAGAGTCTTGTGTTATTTTACAAATTAAAAGAAAAACAACAAGGTAGACACTAGCTGTTGACTGAGTGGTGAAAGAAAAACAAGTTTATTTCATACATAAGCAATCCATGAAACCCAGTAGAATAGGCAAAGCTACCAATAGAAGAGGCAGACAGTGAACCCGAATTAGAAACATATCATAGTGACAGTTCATTGAACTAATCAGATATAAGTGAAGAAAATACAGAAATGGATTAAGTTTTGATAAATAAGTTTCATAGAGATACAGTAGGGTGGCTGACTGGCTTAGTAAAAACAAGAATAACTGTAATCTGGTAAGCTACTCAGTTGGCAAGAAGTTAAAGAGGATACCCGTTCATTTGGAGGGCATTGCAGAATCATTCTACTTAAGCCTTGAGAATCGGGGAAGGCTATAGACTCTTGACAAATGCTTAAAGGGGGATTTCCCAGAAACAATGGTATCCAGGAGTTATGTAACATAAAAACAGGGCCACGCAGAAGACTCAAGCTCTTACATAAGCCTGAGCTCAGGGCTATAGTGATGCCTCAAGGCCTCACAGATCTTGAGATGATACGGAAGGCAGTTCATGCAACTGAAAAAACGCTTTCAATATTACAGTCAACTTATGTAGTTGCAGCATTTACTGACATTGTCACCCAACAAAAAGCTGCACTAACTGAGAAAATATCAACATTGGAAGTAAATAATCACAAACCACAACCACAGACTTTGGCACCTAGACCCAGATACCAAAACTACCAGACAGACAATACCAACAGTTCCCAAAAAATTATTTATAGCAAACTCTACAAGGAAAACCATCAAATATGCACACACTATACACATCAACGCCAATAAACAACAACAATATGCCCACCAACGAAGACACAACATCTAACAATGCACATTTAATGGTCTAAAACTCTGAATCACTAACTTCAGAACTTGATAGCCTGGGATCTATAAGCTGGATTTCAGATGTATCAGAAAATGTAGATGTTACACCTAAGTTAGTAGATTAGAGTAAATCAAAAAAATCAGACTCAAAATCTTCATACCCAGGACTTCTACATGAAAAGGTGCAGGATGGTAAAATTAATGACAGTGAATTAAGTGCTCAATTACTTTCTTTAGAGGAAGAAATGCACAATTTAAAGAAGGATAATCAATTATTACAAAAAGAAAATAAATCTCTTAAAGAAGAATTATCAAAAAATTTAAATCAAAAAGACGATGTTGATGTCATCAAAAAAGATATATTAGACATAAAAGAAAACACGTCTGGTCTTGTTAAACAAATACAGCAGTTACTACTTAATCCAAAACAGATACTAATGAAAGAAACAAACTTATCTACTGAACAAATTCAAGAACCATCTTCTAACACACCAGAATACAGACAAAAAACCCCATCTAAACAATTACAGGGAAAAACAAGTAGCCAAAACATCAAAACAAACTGTGATGAATCAACTATCATGAATAAAACAAGAAATGCTACAACAAGATCTAAAACAAGATCTGTACTAATTCTTGGTGACTCAGTTACTAAATCTTTAAATGCATCAAAAATGTCATCACATGAAATAAATGTACAGATAAAATCAAACCCAGGAGCTACAACTTATCAGTTGAAGGATAAATTTACACAAGAACTCAAGATTGACAAAAAGCCTATTGATGCAGTTATCCTACATGTTGGGATTAACAATGTATCCAATGGTTGTACTGCGGACAAAATTCTGGAAGACTATAAAGACTTGGCTACATCAGTGAAGGATAGTATACAACCATCAAAATTAATAATCTCTTCCATACTACCTATGAAATCAATCAAGGGTACTGTACCAGTGATAACAGAAGTAAACAAAAGACTACCACAATTGTGTAATAAACATAAATTTATATTCGTTGATCACACTGCTACATTTATGAACAAACCCAATTTATATCATGACGAACTTCACTGTAATGCATCAGGTGCAGCTAAACTTGGACTGTCCTTGAAAGCAGCATTAGGTGAGATGTTACAACTAATCTCATTACATCACCATTTTCGTCATGGACAGGCAATCAGGAAACCACCTCCTCCATGGATCAAGAAACGATGGAACCAACCAATAACCATCAGTCCAATTTCGTCCAAGTCCATGGAGGTACAATCAGTTCTACAAGAGACAACCGTGGAAACAAATATGGACAACAAGACCATTTTAAATATAGATGACACTCAATCAATCCATAGTGATGAGAATAAATGGTTTGAAAATTAAGGCACCAAAATTATGCATCTTAATATTCATTATTTATATCCAAAATGTTACGAAATTAAAATTCTTTTGAGTGAACATCCAGAAATTGATATTTTGTGTCTCTGTGAGACTTTTTTAAATGAACACTTTTCGGACGATGAATTTCTTTTAAATTATTATCAATTTTTCAGAAAGGACAGGAAATTTCATGGCGGAGGCGTAGTACTCTATGTCAAAAATAATTTTCCATGTATCCGACGTGTTGATCTAGAAAGTGAAACCATAGAAATTATATGGCTAGAAATTCGCCTTGTTAATCAAAAACCATTTATTCTAGGCTATGTGTATAGGCCACCATCTGCTTTAAAATCTTGGACGGACGATTATGAACTGACTCTAGAAAAAAATCATGAGTGAGAATAAAGAAACAATTATTATGGGTGACTTTAACATTAATCTATTGTGCAAATTATCAGAAAACTGGAAAACAATGAACAATTTATTTAATTTTACTCAGTTAGTTGAGAGTCCTACAAGAGTTACTAGTACATCAGCTACATTAATTGATCATGTCTATTCAAATGTATTTGTTTTATTCAAAATGTATGTGTTCCACCACTTTCATTAAGTGATCATTTTCCTGTCTGTTTCAATAGAAAAACATCCTCCAAGTCAGATGGTCCCATGCATAAATTGATAAATTTTAGGAGTACGAAAAATTTCAATGAAGAACTATTCCTACAAGATTTACAATCTTTACCATGGAATACCATTGATATTTTTGATGATCCAAATGATGCTCTTGATTACTTCATCCAACTTTTCACTGAAACGCTTGATAATCATGCACCAATGAAATCAAAGCGTGTCAAGTACTCTAATCAACCTGAATGGTATACTAATGAAATTAAAACAGATATAAAACAAAGAGATAGATATAAAGCAAGTGGAGATGATAAAAACTACAAACTATTTCGTAACAAAGTTCGAAATAAAATAAGAAAGTCTAAAAAACAAATTATTTCAGAATCAGTTCGTAAAAATGAAAAACAAAACGCATCAAAACTATGGAAAACTTTGAAAGATTTAACAGGGAACTCTTCAAAAACACAGTCTAATTTACTAATGATGACCAGGGTTACCCTATTTTAGACCATAAACAAATGGCTGATACTTTTAATGATTTTTTATCAATATTTTTCAGTCATTCCAAAGTCAAACATTTAACAACAATGATTTTGCTAATATAAATAATAGTTTTAATCTTAATGCAGGTCAAGTAGAATTTGAAATTCCTTTTTTACAGGAAAGTTTTGTTGAAAAACAACTTTTGAATATTGACCCCAAAAAATCTACTGGACTAGATGGTCTGAGTCCAAAATTCTTAAAATCTTCAGCTAAAGTTATTTCAAAACCTATAACAAAACTTCTGAACTTAAGTATTACCAGAAATATATTCCCCAAACAGTTCAAAATAGCAAAAGTAACCCCTAGAAATCATAAGAAAGGAGCTACAAGTGACAAAAATAATTACAGGCCCATCTCAATACCTCCTGTCCTACCGTATCAAAAATTATCTAGAAGATCATAAATTACTGTATAAAAACCAATCAGGATTTAGAACCAATCATTCTTGTGAAACAGCACTAATATCAATTATTGATAAATGTGTAACATAGTAAAAACTCATTTACTGTAATTTTCAGTTTAATTCATATTAATTTTATTTATTATCATTATTTTAAATTTCTCAACAAGTATAAGTTGTCAAAATATAAGTTTGCAAGTAAAAACAAAGTTTTAACTAGTCCAAGCGCTTTGTTTGGTTATTGTTGTTTTCATTGTTGTTTGTTTTATTATTGTTTGTCACAACCAATTAAGTTTCTTAAGTAATATTAATTGCTAATGATTAGGCTCTATACATTTTTAGATTTGATATGTATTTCTCCATGACAAGTTTTAACTAAATTATTATTTTGTATATGTTGTTTTCGCTTAGTAACAAACTTCGTAAGAACTTGTTCACCCAGCTTATAATATTTTTAAATTAATTTCATTAGTCAATTATTTGTTTAATTTATTTTTATTGGTTAATTTGTTTCTATGGAAAAAGCACTTAGACATTTTGATATTTTATTTTAGTTAGTTAGAAAAAGTCATTCAAATAAGTAACATCTGTTTTTGTGTCAGTCTAAAGTCATCTAGTATTCATCGTAAAGTTTTATTTGTATTATCGACTTAGAAATATTGTTAAAGTTTAAGTTTACGGAAAAATAAAAGTCATCAAGAAGACATATATTTGTTATGATATGCAACCAGAGTTGAATAGAGCACAACTGAGAGACACTGTCGGCACGGGGGTTTGAACATCAAATTGGAACATTGAGCAGTCTGCCTGGCAAAGCTAATTCCCCCTACATCAAAGTGCCAGCGCCACTGCCAGACCCAGCCCTCGGCGACAGATGTGATATACCAATTCTGGAAACTAATAAATAGTGTTAATGTTATTATTTCATAAGAGTTTTGGGTTTTTATACAGATCCCTGGTGAAATACCAACAATTTACACACTAGCGGTTGACAGAGTGGTGAAAGAAAAACGGGTAATACATGAGCAATCCACAAAACCCAGTGGGATACACAAAGCGTAAACAACATATTACAGAAGAAACAGACTGTGAACCTGAGTCAAACTCATATCAAAGTGACAGTTCATTAAATCTCTCAGATCTAAGTGACAGTTCGTTAAATCTATTAGATCTCAGAGACAGTTCATTAAATATTTCCGATCTCAGAGAAGACAACACAACAATGACGGCAAAAGTTTCAATGAACAAGTTCTACGGAGAGCCAGGCAGTCGGGTGGCTGACTGGCTTACTAAGCCAAGCTAGCTGCCAAGAAACTTAAAGGCATACCATATACCTGGAGGGTAATGCTGAAGCATATTATTATAGCCTTCCAGAAAAAATCAGGGGAGATTACAGACTCCTAACTCAAGCGTTAAAGGAACGATTTCCCGGGGATGATGGCACACAGGAGTTGTGGGACACCAAACAGGGCCAGGAAGAAGGCTCGAGTAATTAGATCACAAGAGTTCTTAATGCGACCAGAAACATTAATTACCCAGTGGAAATGCTTGCATCAATAACTGTACGTGGTATCAAGACTGAAATTAGGGCAATTGTGATGCCTCAAGGTCTCACGGAAGGCAGCACAGAAGGAAGGCAGCACAACTGGCTGAAAGAAAGCTGTCAGTGTAGGACTGGCTAGAGTCTTATGACAACTATTTTAGGGCTAAAAACTGGACCATGGAAGAAAGTTCTGACTTTTTTCATTTATGTTGTAAGGATATGCCAGCAGCTGATTCAAAACGTTGCCAGCTGAAATTAAGAACAACCCAGATATGCTGTATGAAAGCATCATTGAAAGATTCAATGGGTCAGATGGTCTACCCTTAGATACGACAATTTTCCAAATAACACAGTACCAGAAAGAACCTGTCTGCGACTATATAACTAGGATTACAGACACTTCAACCAGGTCTAAGCTACAACCTGAAACAATAGATTATCTAACAGCAAAAGGGCTCAACCCAGAATAAAGAAATCTAGTAATGCGGCAATCACTTAAGACTCTAGAAGATGTGCGAAAGCCAGTGTAAGTAGCTGAGGGGTGTGTAGGGGAGAGCACAACCAACAATAGTCACTTGAATATATCCATTCTGGAAACCAATAAATACATTATGTTAATGTTATATTTTTATATATATATTATATTATTTTATAAGAGTCTTGTGTTATTATACAAATTAAAAGAAAAAACAACAAGGTAGACACTAGCTGTTGACTGAGTGGTGAAAGAAAAACAGGTTTATTTCATACACAAGCAATCCATAAAACCCAGTAGAATAGGCAAAGCTACCAATAGAAGAGGCAGACAGTGAACCCAAATTAGAAACATATCATATGGACAGTTCATTGAACTTATCAGATATAAGTGAAGAAAATACAGAAATGGATAAAGTTTTGATAAATAAGTTTCATAGAGATCCAGTAGGGTGGCTGACTGGCTTAGTAAATACAACAATAACTGTAATCTGGTAAGCTACTCAGTTGGCAAGAAGTTAAAGAGGATACCCGTTCGTTTGGAGGGCAATGCAGAATCATTCTACTTAAGCCTTGAGAAAGAAATCGGGGAAGGCTATAGACTCTTGACAAATGCTTTAAGGGGGATTTCCCAGAAACAATGGTATCCAGGAGTTATGGAACATAAAAACAGGGCCACGCAGAAGACTCAAGCTCTTACATAAGCCTGAGCTCAGGGCTATAGTGATGCCTCAAGGCCTCACAGATCTTGAGATGATACGGAAGGCAGTTCATGCAACTGAAAAAACGCTTTCAATATTACAGTCAACTTATGTAGTTGCAGCATTTACTGACATTGTCACCCAACAAAAAGCTGCACTAACTGAGAAAATATCAACATTGGAAGTAAATAATCACAAACCACAACCACAGACTTTGGCACCTAGACCCAGATACCAAAACTACCAGACAGACAATACCAACAGTTCCCAAAAAATTATTTATAGCAAACTCTACAAGGAAAACCATCAAATATGCACACACTATACACATCAACGCCAATAAACAACAACAATATGCCCACCAACGAAGACACAACATCTAACAATGCACATTTAATGGTCTAAAACTCTGAATCACTAACTTCAGAACTTGATAGCCTGGGATCTATAAGCTGGATTTCAGATGTATCAGAAAATGTAGATGTTACACCTAAGTTAGTAGATTAGAGTAAATCAAAAAAATCAGACTCAAAATCTTCATACCCAGGACTTCTACATGAAAAGGTGCAGGATGGTAAAATTAATGACAGTGAATTAAGTGCTCAATTATTTTTTTTAGAGGAAGAAATGCACAATTTAAAGAAGGATAATCAATTATTACAAAAAGAAAATAAATCTCTTAAAGAAGAATTATCAAAAAATTTAAATCAAAAAGACGATGTTGATGTCATCAAAAAAGATATATTAGACATAAAAGAAAACACGTCTGGTCTTGTTAAACAAATACAGCAGTTACTACTTAATCCAAAACAGATACTAATGAAAGAAACAAACTTATCTACTGAACAAATTCAAGAACCATCTTCTAACACACCAGAATACAGACAAAATACCCCATCTAAACAATTACAGGGAAAAACAAGTAGCCAAAACATCAAAACAAACTGTGATGAATCAACTATCATGAATAAAACAAGAAATGCTACAACAAGATCTAAAACAAGATCTGTACTAATTCTTGGTGACTCAGTTACTAAATCTTTAAATGCATCAAAAATGTCATCACATGAAATAAATGTACAGATAAAATCAAACCCAGGAGCTACAACTTATCAGTTGAAGGATAAATTTACACAAGAACTCAAGATTGACAAAAAGCCTATTGATGCAGTTATCCTACATGTTGGGATTAACAATGTATCCAATGGTTGTACTGCGGACAAAATTCTGGAAGACTATAAAGACTTGGCTACATCAGTGAAGGATAGTATACAACCATCAAAATTAATAATCTCTTCCATACTACCTATGAAATCAATCAAGGGTACTGTACCAGTGATAACAGAAGTAAACAAAAGACTACCACAATTGTGTAATAAACATAAATTTATATTCGTTGATCACACTGCTACATTTATGAACAAACCCAATTTATATCATGACGAACTTCACTGTAATGCATCAGGTGCAGCTAAACTTGGACTGTCCTTGAAAGCAGCATTAGGTGAGATGTTACAACTAATCTCATTACATCACCATTTTCGTCATGGACAGGCAATCAGGAAACCACCTCCTCCATGGATCAAGAAACGATGGAACCAACCAATAACCATCAGTCCAATTTCGTCCAAGTCCATGGAGGTACAATCAGTTCTACAAGAGACAACCGTGGAAACAAATATGGTCAACAAGACCATTTTAAATATAGATGACACTCAATCAATCCATAGTGATGAGAATAAATGGTTTGAAAATTAAGGCACCAAAATTATGCATCTTAATATTCATTATTTATATCCAAAATGTTACAAAATTAAAATTCTTTTGAGTGAACATCCAGAAATTGATATTTTGTGTCTCTGTGAGACTTTTTTAAATGAACACTTTTCGGACGATGAATTTCTTTTAAATTATTATCAATTTTTCAGAAAAGACAGGAAATTGCATGGCGGAGGCGTAGTACTCTATGTCAAAAATAATTTTCCATGTATCCGACGTGTTGATCTAGAAAGTGAAACCATAGAAATTATATGGCTAGAAATTCGCCTTGTTAATCAAAAACCATTTATTCTAGGCTATGTGTATAGGCCACCATCTGCTTTAAAATCTTGGACGGACGATTATGAACTGACTCTAGAAAAAAATCATGAGTGAGAATAAAGAAACAATTATTATGGGTGACTTTAACATTAATCTATTGTGCAAATTATCAGAAAACTGGAAAACAATGAACAATTTATTTAATTTTACTCAGTTAGTTGAGAGTCCTACAAGAGTTACTAGTACATCAGCTACATTAATTGATCATGTCTATTCAAATGTTCCTTGTTTTATTCAAAATGTATGTGTTCCACCACTTTCATTAAGTGATCATTTTCCTGTCTGTTTCAATAGAAAAACATCCTCCAAGTCAGATGGTCCCATGCATAAATTGATAAATTTTAGGAGTACGAAAAATTTCAATGAAGAACTATTCCTACAAGATTTACAATCTTTACCATGGAATACCATTGATATTTTTGATGATCCAAATGATGCTCTTGATTACTTCATCCAACTTTTCACTGAAACGCTTGATAATCATGCACCAATGAAATCAAAGCGTGTCAAGTACTCTAATCAACCTGAATGGTATAGTAACGAAATCAAAACACATATAAAACAAAGAGATAGATATAAAGCAAGTGGAGATGATAAAAACTACAAACTATTTCGTAACAAAGTTCGAAATAAAATAAGAAAGTCTAAAAAACAAATTATTTCAGAATCAGTTCGTAAAAATGAAAAACAAAACCCATCAAAACTATGGAAAACTTTGAAAGATTTAACAGGGAACTCTTCAAAAACACAGTCTAATTTACTAATGATGACCAGGGTTACCCTATTTTAGACCATAAACAAATGGCTGATACTTTTAATGATTTTTTATCAATATTTTTCAGTCATTCCAAAGTCAAACATTTAACAACAATGATTTTGCTAATATAAATAATAGTTTTAATCTTAATGCAGGTCAAGTAGAATTTGAAATTCCTTTTTTACAGGAAAGTTTTGTTGAAAAACAACTTTTGAATATTGACCCCAAAAAATCTACTGGACTAGATGGTCTGAGTCCAAAATTCTTAAAATCTTCAGCTAAAGTTATTTCAAAACCTATAACAAAACTTCTGAACTTAAGTATTACCAGAAATATATTCCCCAAACAGTTCAAAATAGCAAAAGTAACCCCTAGAAATCATAAGAAAGGAGCTACAAGTGACAAAAATAATTACAGGCCCATCTCAATACCTCCTGTCCTACCATATCAAAAATTATCTAGAAGATCATAAATTACTGTATAAAAACCAATCAGGATTTAGAACCAATCATTCTTGTGAAACAGCACTAATATCAATTATTGATAAATGTGTAACATAGTAAAAACTCATTTACTTTAATTTTCAGTTTAATTCATATTAATTTTATTTATTATCATTATTTTAAATTTCTCAACAAGTATAAGTTGTCAAAATATAAGTTTGCAAGTAAAAACAAAGTTTTAACTTGTCCAAGCGCTTTGTTTGGTTATTGTTGTTTTCATTGTTGTTTGTTTTATTGTTGTTTGTCACAACCAATTAAGTTTCTTAAGTAATATTAATTGCTAATGATTAGGCTCTATACATTTTTAGATTTGATATGTATTTCTCCATGACAAGTTTTAACTAAATTATTATTTTGTATATGTTGTTTTCGCTTAGTAACAAACTTCGTAAGAACTTGTTCACCCAGCTTATAATATTTTTAAATTAATTTCATTAGTCAATTATTTGTTTAATTTATTTTTATTGGTTAATTTGTTTCTATGGAAAAAGCACTTAGACATTTTGATATTTTATTTTAGATAGTTAGAAAAAATCATTTGAATAAGTAACATCTGTTTTTGTGTCAGTCTAAAGTCATCTAGTATTCATCGTAAAGTTTTATTTGTATTATCGACTTAGAAATATTGTTAAAGTTTAAGTTTACGGAAAAATAAAAGTCATCAAGAAGACATATATTTGTTATGATATGCAACCAGAGTTAAAATAGAGCACAACTGAGAGACACTGTCGGCACGGGGGTTTGAACATCAAATTGGAACATTGAGCAGTCCGTCTGGCAAAGCTAATTCCCCCTACATCAAAGTGCCAGCGCCACTGCC
The DNA here is from genome assembly GCA_025267735.1 of Mactra quadrangularis. NCBI lineage: Eukaryota > Metazoa > Mollusca > Bivalvia > Venerida > Mactridae > Mactra > Mactra quadrangularis. The sequence goes on from CM046309.1 coordinate 8,188,771, forward strand.
ATACCCAGCCCTCGGAGACAGATGTGATATACCAATTCTGGAAACTAATAAATAGTGTTCATGTTATTATTTCATAAGAGTTTTGCTTTTTTTATACAGATCCCAGGTGAAATACCAACAATTTACACACTAGCGGTTGACAGAGTGGTGAAAGAAAAATGGGTAATACATGAGCAATCCACAAAACCCAGTGGGATACACAAAGCGTAAACAACTTATTACAGAAGAAACAGACAGTGAACCTGAGTCAAACTCATATCAAAGTGACAGTTAATTAAATCTCTCAGATCTAAGTGACAGTTCGTTAAATCTATTGGATCTCAGTGACAGTTCATTAAATCTTTCCGATCTCAGTGAAGACAACACAACAATGACGGCAAAAGTTTCAATGAACAAGTTCTACGGAGAGCCAGGCAGTCGGGTGGCTGACTGGCTTACTAAGCCAAGCTAGCTGCCAAGAAACTTAAAGGCATACCATATACCTGGAGGGTAATGCTGAAGCATATTATTATAGCCTTCCAGAAGAAATCAGGGGAAATTACGGACTCAAAAACTCAAGCGTTAAAGGAACGATTTCCCAGGGATGATGGCACACAGGAGTTGTGGATCATCAAACAGGGTCAGGAAGAAGGCTCATGTAATCACATCGCAAGAGTTCTTAATGCGTCCAGAAACATGAATTACCCAGTGGAGATGCTTGCATCAATAACTGTACGTGGTCTCAAGCCTGAAATTAGGGCAATTGTGATGCCTCAAGGTCTCACGGAAGGCAGCACAGAAGGAAGGCAGCACAACTGGCTGAAAGAAAGCTGTCAGTGTCATCAGCAACTAATGTGGCAACAGCTTTCTTTGACATTGTAACACAACAAATAGCTGCCCTCACTGAGAAGATCTCAACCTTAGAGGTCAATACTTATAGACCAAGACAACAGACTTGGGCACCTAGACCCAGTGTTCAAACCAAACAACAATTTCAGAATAATGACCAACCACAGTCTCAACAACGAACACCATTACCAAAGTTTCAAGGATGTCACCCATGCGGCGAAAGTAATAAACATTCACTTTTAAATTGCAAAGCAAGGGATGTTGTCTTTAATGCTAAACTAAATACTGAAGTGCCAGATTTTAATGATGATATTGACTTTAAAATTCAAAATGATAACTTGACTGATGAACAAAATTTATTAATGAAAAATAAAGATGTTTTCTCAACGACAACATCATTAGACAATATTAATAAAACAGGTGTTTGTAAACATAAAATTGAAACATTTCCTGATGCTGTACCAGTCCAATCAGCACCTTACAGGCAAAACCCAGTTAAAAGAGCTGAAATTGAAAGACAAACAAATGAATTTTTAAAACATAATATTATTGAAAGGTCTACTAGTCTATGGAATTCTCCAGTAGTTTTAGTTGAGAAAAAAGACAATAGTTGGTGTTTTGCAGTGGATTATAGAAAAGTTAATATGATTACTAAACCAATATCCCAACCTTTGCCTAGAATTGAACATGTTTTTTACTTACTTGGAGAAAGTAAGGCTACCATTTCTAATACTCTTGATCTTAGTTGTGCTTATTTTCAAATGAAATTAGATCCTGAGACAAGAGAAAAATCTGACTTATTTACTTGTTCTGGTATTTATGAATTTTTAAGAATGCCATTCAGGCTCTGAAATGCCACCATGAGCTTTGAATTATTGATGTCTCATGTTTTAAAAGATCAAAATTGGAAAAATGTGCTAGTCTATAGAATGACATATAAGTAATTTCAAAAGATTTTGATACTGATTTATTACATTTAGAAGAAGTATTTGTTAAATCAAGAGAAGCAAATCTTACTTTTAAACCCTCTTATTGTGTTAGTCAAGGACATGTCATATTCATATTTTGTCTGCAGAAGGTGCAGGTAGACCCTTTTAACTATCAAAAGATTAGAAAATTTCCAGTGCCTACCACTAGGAAACATGTATCTTGGTATCTTGGGCTATGCAATTCTAACAGACATTTTGAAATTTTGCTAAATTTATGTACCTCTAAGTGCACTGCTTTCAAAAGAAATAGGTGAAAAGCAAGCACCCACAGATTGGACTGAGTGTCTAAAGAGCTTTTTAATACAGTAACAAGAGCTCCGCAAAATATGCCCAAGAAAGGGTTAACTCGAATAGGAGAGTTTAAAGAATTATAAATATTGAGTGTAAAGTAGGTAGAGAGGGAAAATATTCCAAATGAAAAGAATGAAATTTGAATTATGTCCCTGTTATGCAAAAAATAGACATCAGTATTCATCATTAGTGAGAGTTTCAAGAAAATAGACCAAGTAATAAAGGTGAAGTAATAATGGAGGAGTTGCTTGCACAAGGAATCCCATATAAGTATCTATAAAAGGGAAATAATCCAAAAATAATTGATAAAATTTGAATTATGCCCCTTTATGCACAACTAAACATCTATATCTATGAACCGTGAGAGTTTCAAGATAATAGGTCCTTCGGTAAAGAAAGAGTTGCATTATTACAGACGGACAGCACAATGACGACAGTTTTGGGCATATAAAAACTGCATCAACATCACCTCATATAACCAGATACCCATATATGAGTAGGAAATTTATTTTGTCAGCAATATCTCATAGCCTAGCCCAAAGGAATGATGATAAAAATGAATTAGTAACAAGTTATGGTGGTAAAGCAGTACCTGGTAATGAAAAGAAATAGGATATTTATTTTGAAGATTGCCTAGCAATAAGAGATTATAATCAATTCATTCCTCATAAATATTTTAAACTTTACACCAATAACTGTGCTTTAAAATAGTGCAAAATATTTCTATTATCTTTTACTAAAAGCAAAAATATAGAAAATAAGTAATTAAATTTTACTGACCTGTATAAAAACACAAGACTCATTTGAAATATTAACATTAACACTGTATTTATTGGTTTCCAGAATTGGTATATGACCAACCTGGAGAAGTCTTGGTTTATATACAGGTTTGAGTTCTTTTATGACTTCCTGGCAGAAATGAGCGACATCTTGAGACCAATAAAAACTGATAATTAAAAGGAAAATGTTTACAAAAACTTCAAAGCCATAGTGTTAAAAATGATATAAGTGGTAATCAGATAATCATAAAAGGTGCTAATTTCCTACATCTGTAACAAACAAAAATATAAGTTGAAAGTATACAATAAGAAACTGACAGCTTGGGGGATAAAGATTTAACAAAGAGTAAAATAAACTTGAGCTGTTTGGAATTATAATTTGACAGCTTGGCAATTTTATACTTGATAATAAAAAAAGATCTTTTATCACTAGATTTATAAAAACAACATGAAGCCAAAAAATACTACAAAAATAATGTATACAATTCCAAAATCGTTCATCTAAAAAAAATTCTTCATTTAAAAATATTCTTATACAAAAATACAATATTAAATTTTAATGAAAAACATTTGAATGCAATGAAATACATTATAAATTATTTTTTATTTATATAATAAAATACACTTCTAAAATACAATATTAATTCAAATTAATCATACATTCATAGTGACACCATTACATTGTTTTCATTAACATAAAGACTGACATTTACTATACATGCATCATGTCAGGGATTCTAAATGTGGAACTAGTGATCGAAAGTTTGCCCCCCCCCCCTTATAGAAAAAGTCCCCCTTCCAGAAAGAAATGCTAGATCCGGCCCTGAAGATAGTGACACCGGACTCCCGCCAGAAACAGATGGGCGTCTGCATTTGCAAAGGGAAATAACTTGTAATGACTGTTATCTAAAGTGAAGCAGAGTAACTTCCCTTCAATTAGCGCAAAATTGTGGTTCTTTATTTTAGATGAAAAGGTTGACAATGTATTGACAAACATTAAATAAACGATTTAAATAATCAAAATAACTTTACCAATTTCTCGGCTATGCCTTGAATGACTAAAACGTTGTCATTTTTCTGATAAACCAACATAATGACAAAATGCTCACGGTTGTTGTTGTTGTTTTTTCGCTTCAACAAAACTTCGGTTTCCGATTTTACTCGGCTTCCTTCCTTGAAAATTTAGTCCGAAACTTTGAGATTCTAAACTAGGAACTAAGTGAAAGAAATTAAAGAAAATATTTTATAGTCGTAAGCAAGGATCCTTGTCGTAAGTTAGTATTTTATTTGTATTTATTTTGTATTGAATTAAAGGAAATCCATGTTTTTAATTTGATCATCTAAAATACAGAAATGCTTACTGTCAAAACCAGTGACAAACGTGACTTATAAAACTTTTGTTTACTATACAGTATTGCTTATTGAAGACTTTAGTTCAGAGACTTTAGTCACGATTCCGTTGCAGGGGGTCTTTTGATTCAAAATTCTGATGGCAAATGTTTAAATCGAATAAAAAATGTTCTGTGTGTGGCACCACCGAAAAACATTGAGTTGGTCTCAATCATTGAGATAAAATAAAACAAATCCTGGTCCACTTTAAGTTAAACTGTTTTAGTAAATTCAGATACAGACTGTATTACAGTCACCTACAATCACCTCATTCCTGCCTTTGTACTTTCCTGAGAATTCTGGCCTGGCTCACAATAAATGTACCCTTCATGCAGAGTCTTCGTGTAGGTAAATATACATCAGGCAAAGCATGATAATGGTCGCACCCAATGTAATGAGTTAGGTAGTCCTAAATATAAGACCCTACATAACTATTTTATCATACGGACGTTCTTCTGTTTTTCTTCGACAGAAAAATGTCCAAATGATAAAAAAGTTACGTAGGGTCTTATATTTAGGAATAGAATTAGGTATTGGATATTTCTGTTTTCAAACGAACATTTCTCACTAAACAGGCTTAAATCAAAAGATCATTGTACAAAAAATTTCAGTGGATACCTTTTTTTAGTTGTTTTGTTACATTTTTGCTAAATAAAGTATCCAAAATTCTTACGAGTCTAATCCACATACGAATTGTGTTCACTCCCAGACATGTGTTTGTTAATCGTTCACTAAATATACGTGCTTGCAATCAGAAAAATTGAAATCGAATGACCATTACTGTATAGTACCAAGCTTCTGCTAAAGTTTCTATTGTCAGCAAATGATCATGCAAGATATAGAAAAAGTAAAGGAAAATTTTGTTACCTGAATATTAACTGAGGGGGCAGCCATTATTACGGTTTGCCTGACCCAATAAAGATTGTGGTAAGGGGCTGGTAATCCAGATGTAACCCGATAAAAATTCATGGTCCGAACCAAGATTTGAACCCACAACCTCTCGAGTCATAAGCGGACACTCTACCACATCGCCATTAAAGCTAGCTTGAAGGCAAGGTAGTACAAGTGCCGTATTATACCTCAGCTTCACAGACAAACACTTTGGTAGGTTCTGATGCCATTTGAACCTGGTTCTCCCGAGTGGTAGGTGAGACACTTAACAACATTGCAAAAGCCTTGAAAAGGGTTAACCCAACAGCAAGGTTGAGTGTTAGAAATTGGTGACTATTATAGTCACCTATGATCACCTCACACTTGTTCCTACGCTGCAGGTGAGCAATAAAACTTTCTTAAAAAAATTAGAAGGATAAAAACTGTATGCTATACTATTTTAAAGCTCGGAAATTGAACCTGGTTTTCTTGGATGCTAAACGAGACACTCAATTGTGTTGCTAAAGCATTAACTCAAAAACTGTTTGAAATGACTATATTGCCTCCTACAATTACCACAGTCTGTCCCTCTTCTCTTTTTCAGAGAGCTGGCCAGTCCCTCAGTAAATGAACTGTCAATGCAGGAGCTTGATATGAGTTTGTCAGATACTTCTGAGGCTAGAAGTTTAATTATTTTTTCTTTTCTTTCAGTTGTTTTTTTTTTTCAATTAAGTGATGTCAATTCATTGAATCTGTGAGTTTGATATGTGTGCATAAAGAATTAAAACATAGAATAGCAAGATGTCTAGATTCCTGAATGATGTTCCGAGATGGATTCTTATTGTAAGTTTACTTTATATCAGGAGAGTGGAATTCCAACTTACTCTAATCTAATGTCATTTCATTTTCTACACAGGCGGGTAGGAGCTGGGGTCGCAGTTGCGGCCCCAATATTCTGGCGAGCAGTGGCAATTGGACCTCAAATAAATTTTTTCATGACACATTTCGAAAACTTGAGGTCTCATACAAAAATTTGGTCTTAAACAGGGGGTACTGGAAGTGCTGGAAATCGAGTTTCAGATACTTACATTCACAAATATTTTCAACTGTCAGAAGGGGGAGGGCAACCCTCCGGTACCCACACCAACTGCGGCCTCAATATTCAGATCCTTCCTATGCGCCTGCTACATGAATAAAAGATTTATATATATATATTTATATATAGCTCATGTTTGAGTCCTGTTTTAGAAATTTTACTTTTCCCCATTTACATACTTACAAGTATTAATGCAATTTTTCGACTGTCAAAAGTTTAATTTCAAGTCAATAAAGATATATCTATATTGTTTGTATATTTGTAGGCTTTTTGGATAGCTGGTAATATTGGTATGTTTGTGTATGCTTACTTGAAGTTTAAGAATGGAATAGAATATTATTATCTGAGAGTTCTGATTGGTGTAAGTTATTTACCCTTTTTTGTTGAACACAAATTCAACAAAAGATGAGTTGTTATACAACATGAAATCAAATCATAACTTAACATTTCAAAAGTGTTGACAACTTCTTTACACTTTAAACAATTATTTACAGTAAATTTGTTGAGTTGTACTGAGAAGAGTGTAATTGCAGCAAGCTGGATTTGAACACAACTTGCCAGTGATAATTAATTTACTTTTCTAATACCTAATTTAATAATTCAACAATTTATACATATAAACCAAACCTTTGATCACTACTTGGATGTACTATTTGAGGAAACAGGGGAAGACTTGATGGACAGACCATCCAGGGTCTGCTTTGTCTACTCTCTTAGTAAAATCTATCTTAGGTACCTGAGTAATGACGCTTTAATTGCATGACAATATGTTTACAAATAACACATGAAACAAAGAAATGAAATTCTGACTTTTTTTGTCTGGGTGCATTTAGGGATCGAGAAGTTTGAACCACACAAGGGGCACCACTAATTTCTTTGAGCAAGAAATTCACCTACAATTGTTCCACTCCTCCCAGGCGTAAATGGATATATTTAGGGATTACCTGCCTAAGAGAGATTTCAATGATCAGGGATTATCTTACAAAATCGTAAAGTAGGCTAAATATGTAAACTTTTTTAATTATAAAGAGTTAGCATAGAATTATTTCAGCATTGAAAATTTGACAGTATTCTTAGCCGGATTTTTCAACGAAAAAAAATCGCTAATAGTTTGGCAAAACACAGGCGGGCTGTTGGGCGGGCGGTTAATGTCGTTAACAATTGCGTTAAAGTTTTTAATTTAGCATTATCTCTGCCATTTATTGTCAGATCTTTATGAAACTTCATACAATGATAGCATACCATGTGATGAACAGAATTAGACAATAGCCACAACTCTACCTGGCTTTATTATGGATTATTTCCCTTTGTAATGTTTGCGTTAAAGTTTTTAAATCCGGCTTAAATGTGGTTTCCACATTACATTTCTTGTAAAAGATTTAAACAACTATATTTTCAGGATGCATTATGTTGGGCTAGAGCAAGTGCTGCATGTTTAAATCTAAATTGTATGTTGATATTATTACCTGTATGTCGTAATTTACTCTCTTTTCTCAGAGGATCTCTGAAGGTTTGTAGTTCTACTATTTCTTGTAAAGTACAGGGCCTCTCTGAGACATCAACAAACTATGTGGCTATTTACAATACCAGTAGTTGTTTGCTCTATTGATAAGATGGCCATGACATTAATTTTTTCCTAATTTTAAGTATTCATTTTGAAGTTTTTCTAGTCCTTGTGTTAATCTATCTCCTACACTAGCCTGATTTATTACATTATGTAGTATTAGACAAAATTATCACCAACTAGCCCACTATATGAAATAATTTACTTTCACTAGCCTGTATAAATTTGCATTAGTCCTGGGCTAGTGGGTTAAGGTGATCATTGGTTTTTATGAATAACTGTTTAATGTTAGTGAATGGTAATCTGCTGACACATTCATGTTGTCAAATCTGAATTTCATTGAACATGATTAATGACAGTAATTAAGATATTTGATTTTTATCTGTCAAATTTGAGGTTCTGCCTGGATGCTTGAGACTACATTTTTTCATCCAGCAATATTTCTGCTCAAACAATTTATATTTGCAAACAAAATCAAAATTAGACAGCTTAGAAAAGCAGTTTAAGCAACATCATGTCAAGTAATAAATTCACTGAATATATTAACTATACTTAAGAGCTAGTTGTGTAATTATCTTGATAATTTATCTACCATGTATTTCAGCTTGGTTGCACAAAGACCATCCGTAGGCAACTTGATAAACATATAACATTTCATAGATATATAGCTTACATGATATGTCTACATACAGGTATGTCTACAAGTTTACTTTCTAACTACTTTCTAAACACTCAGTGGGCTTAACACTTGATTAAAATAATGAATGCAAATTTATCTCCAAAACCACAGGAGGATTTACTTGAAACTTCACCCATGGCTATGGAATTACATTATAGGTGAAATAAGTCCTATAACTCAAGAATGAAACTCTATTGAATATGTTTTATCAGGAACTCAAAATAGTTTTATTGGGCTTGCACTGATGAGGTACAAGCAACCTTTTGTGCACTTTAATGCTGAAGATCAAGAGTTTCAAAATCAATCCTATTGTTCTTTGTGGACATACTTTTCATTGTAAGGGTTCATGTTTGTATGTACCACAGGTAAAACCACATAAATTTAAATAAAGAAACAAGTATATTTTGCCCATGTTTAAACCTGAGGTTCTACTTACAAATGTATATAAATTTTATTACCTCAACTATTTAATTTTACTTGATATTTCACTCAAGTCTACATGATTGTATGTGATTATTGTTCGGTGTACCCTAGAACCTGGTTTAATCCCCACAGTGGCCATTTGTCATCATCTGTTCCAATGCAAAAGCCCCTTTGGTTCTTGTTTTTGCTATTTCTCTCTGGTGTCCCTTTTATAGTAAAAGTATAACAATTTATAATATTCACTCTTTGCTTTCTTGCTGTGTGGAAGGTCCATGTTGTTATACTGTTGCCATTTCTGATATCTTTTCTGATCCCTATTTATATTATGATATTCCTTCTTATTACATTACAGCTATACATATAGGTGCTCATGTATTCAATGTTGAACGTATGTTTGTGGCTCATGAAGGTATAAGTCTAACAAATCCAGATAAAATAAAAGAACTACAATCAGCTTTGAGTATACTTGACGATCGTAGTACAGGACAAACTTACATCAATCCAGTGAGAGACTCATCTGAGGTAGGTTTGTTTATATATTATTATCTTTCCTTGGGCTGTCATAATTACTAAAAACTGAAATCAGTCAATCCTTTGCTTAAAAATGTAATAAGAGCTGGTTAATCATCAGCCATTTTGTTTTTGAGCTTTTGCCTAAAATGTGATATTTTTTTCTGAAAATTTTATGCAACAATTTCTTGATTTTTTTTAAAAAGAGCATGAAAAAAAAGTTGCTTGATGTTTTCATAAAATTTTGTTTTCTGTTGATTGTGTAAAACTTTATCATAGTAATTTTGTAATACTTGTATATACAAAAAGGATTGAAAATACAATAAATATTAACATATTAAGCACCCTGAGCGTCATAATGGACATGCTTTACATTTTTGCCCTATAATTATGGTATATGACGTCACGACGTTAGAATAATTACTTTACCCTATAATTATACCCCCGCTTCGAAGAAGAGGGGGGTATACTGTTTTACCCTTGTCCGTCCGTCTGTCTGTTACAAAATTTCCGTCACAGTTTTCTCAGCAACTATAACATGCAGCAGCCTAATACTTTGCATATTGCTTCATCCCATAGTCCCATGTGGTGTAAAGCGATTTCATGCTCCTTGCTCATCTACTTCCTGTTTGTCGCATATTTTTAGATTTTTGCAGGGGTATCACTAGTGAGCATTAGCTCACAGATTTACTTGTTCTTTCTTCATAGAAGTCAACAATTGAATGTTTATATTGACATTCAAATCAACCAATTTTCACATATGGGAGGAAAGTGTTCAGTGTTTCTGAAAAGAAAACTTGTCTACATTTTATGATATGATATACATGTACATATATTCATTATTTCAGGGTCCATCTTTATTTGCTTTAAAGTCATTGGCTGGTGTATCTGGTATAGTTGTTACATTAGCTTTAATATTGATGGTTAGTTCTGCTACTGAAGTTATCAGGTAATGCCTTTATAATGAATTACATATTCAATTGGAACAAGTTATATTTTGCGTAACATAATCAATAGGAACAAGTAAAAAACGAGTGCTTCTTTCATAGTTTACTATAAAATGAGGTGTTTTTGATGAAATTTTACATTTTAGTTGATCAGTTGATGGAAAATTGTCATCATTTTTTCTTCTATGTCAAGAAACTGTTGTATGTTTGTTCTGTTTAAATAGATTGCTTCCTATATATTTTCTTGACCTTTACAAAATATTGATTAAATAGATTCGGAAATACATGTATGTATTGTCTTGTGTAAATGATTCTGTTACAACAAATTAGTCTAACTGGAACAATGTTACTTCTATCACATTTATAATGACATATTTATGTTTTTGGTCTACTCATTAGCATGAACTTGGATATGTCTGGAATTATAATTAATGTAAAAAGAATAAACGAAACAGAAAATTTCCAGATATCAACCCTCTACTCAGTACTTTGTGAACAAGAGAGTTAATCTTGTTTGTTGACCAGAGTTGAGAGATCAGTTATTTTAAAAACAGCTACAGTGTATTATTTGAATTGTTTAAAAATAGGTTATGGAAGCAGTCTTATGCATATAACATTCTAAACTTCTGGTTCTTTAGGCCACAACAAGTTGATCATGTGTTCTACAGATTTTCTGGGGGGGAAATGGGGGGAGCTAGCTAAGATTTTTATTTTAAAAAAGTCTTAATTCAGTCGCTTTATATAGCGGTTTGACCAAATTTTTATGAGCGAGCAAGGCCATAGAACATATGATCAACTTGTTGTGGCCTTAAGAATACTTGAGTGTTTTAGAAGTTGAATATTACATTATTTCATTCACTATTGTATGATATACTTACAGGAGATCTTACTTTGAAGTATTTTGGTTCACACATCATTTATTTGCTATATTTTTTATTGGCATCTGTATCCATGGATTACAGTAAGTTTTTGTTTAACTATGTTTAGTTCAAGTTGTGTATAGAAATTTTAATATAAAAGGGGAAATATATGATAATAATAACAAAATAACATCTCTGTTAGATTCAGGGTTGGGATTTTGCCAGCAAAGGTGAGTTTTTTCCTTTCCATTGGTAAAAACTGGCAAAAACTGGAAAAATAGCAAAAATGGAAAAAAACTCCACAACAGTTTTGTTTTGCTCAATACGTATTTAGTTTAAACCAATTTTCAGTATGGCCAAACAAAACAAAAATAAAGTAGGTTTTTGCATGCTAGATCATAATCATTGTATTCAAGCCTAATTAAAAGCACTTTAGCATTTCACTAATATTATCGTTGGATATATAAACAAATATTTTCTTGCATGTATTCATATACAAGAAGTATTATATTATCTTATTTCAGAGGTATTGTACGAGCTCAAACTAACGTAGACGAACATGATCCTGAATTCTGTCAGGATAAACCAGATCAATGGAACATTATATCTGAATGTCCTACACCACAGTTTGCTGGTTCACCACCTGGTGTAAGTATTACTAATATTGTATTTGTACTTTTACATACTTAATCATTGTAACACTGAAACATGAGACACTTTCAGTCCTGGGTTTGTTGAATGTTATATTTGTTAGAGTTTGATTTTATAGTTCATAATTTGCAGTTTGTGTGAAATTTGGCTTAACCTACCTGCCTTTTGATTGAATTTGAAGTTTCGTTATTTTAAGATTATTAAAACTCACTTTAAGAAAGCCTCAAACCTAGTGGGTACAACTAATTGAAGCTTATTACTGTGACATAAGTTGAATCATATGTTGATGTGGTAACTTATGTTGATTTTTGATCAGGTGGATATTTCATGGGCAAGTGTGAATGAGTTTATACTAAAAACATAATTTTGTCAAAGAACTTTTGGAGGGCACCGTTCATGCAAGATATTTTATATTACAGACCTGGCAATGGGTTGTTGGTCCAATGGCCTTATACTTCCTAGAGAGATGTGTCAGATTCTTTCGTTCTCAACAGAAAGTTATCATTACTAAGGTGAGAGGAACTATAGGTAGAATGTTTTGTGTTTGATTGTAGATAGTTATATCAGTATTGTTTGAATTCAGATTGCAGTTCATTTATCTGTTTGATGTATAGTCTGTCATTGTTGTCAAGTGATTAAAGTGGCTGACCTAAAATTACTGTTACCTGTTACCTGTTACTGCTAAAGGGTCATTGGTTTGAGCACATCAACTGATCTTGTCAACAGCAACTACAACAACAAACTGTATTGCTATTACACTTTCTGCCCATGCGAAACCTTCCAGCCCTTTCAAAACTATTTGCAAGTACATATGTATATGTTGATATTCGCTAATCAAGCAATCTGTCTGTAATTCTGGGCTGAGTACATAACATCATAAATTGAGAAGGTATAAATGATCATCTAAGTTTTATGGGTAATTTATAATTTTGCAGAAAAAAGTTGACAACTTCCAATATACAGGGTCATTTTTGATACCAGAAATCAAGTTGGGCCTAAAAGTTGTCTGGTTTCTTGAATAGAGGATTTCCAGAATAGATGATACTTTCCAATTGCTACGGACTCTATTTTGGGACCAATCAGATACTTGCATATTGAGGGAATTCTGGTGTAGGTGGTTTCAATATAGAGGGAATTTACTGTATTTACTGTTATTAAACCATTCTATTATTACAGGTAGTAAAACATCCATCTAATGTATTTGAGTTACAAATGAAGAAGAAAGGATTTAAAATGGGTCCTGGACAATATATCTTCTTACATTGTCCGAAATTATCATACTTTGAATGGCATCCATTTACTTTGACATCTGTAAGTTGGGATTTTATTAATCAACAAGATATGATGTTATTGTTTTATCATGGTTTACTATCTTAATTCTTTCTAATGAAGTTGTGGTTCTAGTCAAATTTCATTTATGAGAATGATGCTTAGTAGTTGCATCTTATTGTCTTAAGTTTCTTGATGATGCAGGATCACCAGCATTATACCTATTACCCTTGGTCATTGGGCTACTAGTATATATCTATCTTACTCTTTTTGGTGATTTGCAGCCAACACATTGGCAAATGGAGTTTAACCACCATCACAGGTACCAAATTATACCTGAGTAGAGTGAAGCAGTTGCAGAAAAATTTCTTGCTCATGAAAATTAGCATTGCCCTTGGTAAGGTTTGATTCCCGACCTCCTTAACTGAAAGTACACATCTTACCACAGGACCCCTATTCATGATGATTTTGTACTAGAGAAAGCTCCTTCATTTTGTTTCACTTTTAAAATAGAATATAAATGAACTTGTTTGGATTTATTCATAAATAACTTAATTTATCTTTAAGATCAAAGACATTTATTTTGGCAATATTTTGGCAGGAAAGATAATATATAATTATATTTCAGGCACCAGATGATGATTATTTCTCAGTACATATACGTCGTGTTGGTAACTGGACTAATGATTTAGCCAAAGCTTGTCATGTTGATGAAGTAGAATTTAAAGAAACTTGGAAACAACCAAGGTTAGTGTTGTACCTGGAACTGAATTCATATTCAGAAGTTTATGTAGATCTTAATTCGGAACTAAAATCAATGTGCAATTATTATAAATGTTTAAAACCAATATTTTAGTCCTAAGATAATCTGCATTTCTTTATTGACATTTTACCTCTTCACAGATAAATCAAATTGGTCAATAATTGAATTGCAATCACTGGATGATGTCATTTGTTTTAGATAAATGTATTATGCAATTTAAGCTACCCAGCTAGCTCAGTTTCTAGCATGCAAGTCTACTGATCAAGGGTTGGTGGGTTTTGATTCCCTTCAGATGCATACTTTCATGGAGTTAGGTCGTGACATTATTTCTGTGACCATTTCCCTCATACCACTGATTCTAAATCATGTAGGGTAGTTTTCAGTCATTGACGAAAGTATGTGACTAGTAACTGGTTAAACATGAACAGTGAGTAGATTGACTGACTGCCTTGATGAGACCTATACAATGTGTTGCTATGGCATTAAATCCTATTATAATGTTTATAAGTTGTTGTATATTATATAGAGTTGCAGTAGATGGACCATTTGGTACTGCAACAGAAGATATATTCTCATATGAAGTAGATATATTTGTAGCAGCTGGTATTGGTGTAACACCATTTGCTTCTGTACTTAAACATATATGGTAAATATTTTATTTATACATTTATATATATGGCAGTTTACTTGTAGACATATATGGTAAATAGTTAAAATGGCATTTTGTTTAGATGATAATACATTATAACATATAGTTGAATTTTATTCAACTGATAATTGTGCACACATTAACCCTACTGATTTAAATACTTGATAGTATGTCATGAGCTCATACAATAAGAGGATATTGTATGCTGTAGTGGCAAGTTTAATTCTCAGATAATGACCAGAGTACATGTTACAAATACTATACAGAAGGTGTGGCTTATCAGCACGTTTAACAGTAGTACAATATGATTGGCAGAATGTCAACACACAGCACTTGCTATTTGTTCAGTATTTCCCATACATGCATATGGATTACTGTTTTATTGATAGTAAGTACAGAAGTATTGAAGTGAGTACATTTTTTTATTTAAATCATCTGGGTTGATACATGCACCGTTGACAGTTGATTAAAATTTGACAAAATCTATTGGATTTTACTTTTACTAACAGTCTATGAATTGAATTCTCAAAAGTCTTTGCCAGAAGTTAATGTCTCTGTACATATTAGTTGCTTTAGCAGAAGTTTTAGACGCCAGTGTGTAAAACTTGTTTCTCTAGGCAATTGGACATCTATTAATTAAAAATTGAAATAAAGAGTAAAAATGAATTTAAAAATGATTTTCTCTTTCTGCTGGAGTGATTTGATATAAAGTATAACTCACATAGAAATATCTGTTAGGTTTTAGATAGTGACTGGTATTAACCCATCACTAGCTTTCTACTGACTGTGACACTTTTATCATCTGTGTAATTTACTTCCAGTTATCTGTATTGAGTTTCTTGTTTTA
Organism: Mactra quadrangularis; assembly: GCA_025267735.1. Lineage (NCBI taxonomy): Eukaryota > Metazoa > Mollusca > Bivalvia > Venerida > Mactridae > Mactra > Mactra quadrangularis. Next base: position 8,204,175 of record CM046309.1, read on the forward strand.
GTAAACACCATTTTCTTACCATTAAGTAAATTAAAGTTATTTTATTTATGTTTTAGTATGTTTATCTGACTTATACATTAATCTGTATGTTACTTACTTACACAGGTTAGAACGTGGAGGGTAGGTTACCTTGGCAATATTTGAATGCAAATAAAATCTCTGTCCTTTGTTTATTTCTACATGTTATGACATACTGGTATATGAATATATTTCCCCCTGCCTTCTGCCCTACATCAACCTTATCTTTAATTTCAATGTAAATTATAAATGATATGTCATGCCTATACTTAGGTGCACAGATGATTTGTTGAAATAAATAATTTTTAAGTTTTTATGAGTTGAACAGTGGTACCCTTTGAACCGAAATTTATCATTTGGTAAGGTTCTTTGCAATGTCCTTGAAGTTGTTCTCATTTCACTCCTTCATATGATAGGAAAATATTATTTTGCACTAAAATTAGATTTAGACCCCTAATCCTCCCCTTTATATTTTTTCTTCCTTCTTTGTATGATGAGAAATGATTTTTATGCTTGTACTTTCTTGATTTGCTTTGCCGTTTGATATTTTCTTGCTGTTTTACATGTTTTAAAGCATTCAATGTATACAACCATGAACGTATGCTTGGCATATGCTAGTTTTCTTTATAAGTTAAAATATTGCTGTTGAGTTGTATTGCTAGAATTGTTTCTAAAATATTTCTAACATTGAAGTATTTATACATTGTATTTATTTCTTTGTATGTTTCATGTACAAATCGGGGGTTTAGCAGAAAACGGTCGTAACTCAATGTAAGAAAATAGTCAGTTACGACCGTTATGCGCCAGACCCATGATATGTAACAACAATAGTAATATTATAAAAAATGGAAATATTTAATTAAGTTTTGTAGCATACAAATATTTCTGCATAAAGATCATCTTGTGTTGATGTATAAACAGGTTTCGGCACCAACTGTTTTTACCTGGGATCCCTAAGGAATCGCTCGTCAGATATTCAGAGATTCCTCCTGAAAGGGAATTCCTCCGATGAAAGACAAAAATTTGGATACAGAATTGCAAATTTTAATACCCAATTCAAGAAAGCACTGCGAAATTTTTCAGGAATCCTGACAGAATCCTCAGCTAAGATCACAGGGATTCCTCCCAAGTTCTTGGAATCTAGAGACACTGGGTAGTGCCTAACCCTGTTTATCAATATATATGTACAAATGTACATAGAAACATGCTGGTTGTAAGCAATAAAACCATTCATACTGAAATAAATTGTTGGTTTTTAAGGTTGACATTCTCACACAATCAGCATCTAAATTTGACAGGTGATCAATAAACTTAAATTACATTTATTAACATGTTATTGGTAACACAGATTCTTAAGTTGCTTTTAAGTCTGTAATCAAGGTCAAAGGTCAACTTAGTGAAAAATTTCTGGAATATTTCATAGGGCTATTTTTTTAGCATACTACTCTACAAAATAATTATAACTTTGTTAAAAACTTCTCAGTTATGTTTGATGAAATATTTTCAGTAAAATTGTTTAATTACACAATTACTTCCCTTTGTGCAAGAGAACATTTATGCCTCATTTATTTATTTATTTAAGGAATTGTATGTTACAAATACGAATATACATTGTAATATAAAACATTCTCTTTCTTTAAACAGGTATGCCAAGCACACGACTAATGCTTCAGATATGAAGTTAAAGAAAGTTTATTTCTTTTGGATATGTCCTGATATGCATGCCTTTGAATGGTTACATGATTTGTTGAAATATTATGATAGACAAATGGCTGAGACTGGTTCTACGGACTTCTTGAAATATTTTGTTTACCTTACCAGAGGATGGGACAGAAATCTGGTAAGTAAGAAGTACTGGTACAGTCTAAGAAATTAGTATGTGAAAGTGATTGTCCAGAAAGTCAGTTTAGCTGTAAGCACTTTATCCTGTTGGTAGATTTTTGGTTGCCAAGCAGAAATTATTGATTGGCCAAACTAAAAAGTGGTTGTACCCGGCAACTGAAAACCCACTAATTTCGTAGACTTCTGGTTTAAGGGTAATTGATTTTCAATTTAATTGAAAAATCAAGTGTGACATTATTGTTTGAAATATATGTTTGTATTCATGGTATATATATATAATAAATATGGAATGAAATATTGTGTAGCTGTTAAATGATAGGCTCAATATGATCACAAGTCATTAAGTGCAGACAAATATTTAGGAAATTAAAAGTATCTGGATTGGATTTGTCCACCAGCACTGTCCAGGTACAAACAACATTTTTAAATTTTAAATCATGTGTTATTTATTGAGTACTATTGTTCTCTGTACACATACTTTTCATAGTACATGTTTGTTTGTATAGTGCGTAAAAAATTGACCCTGACCTGACCTTTGTGCAAGAATATTCATTACATTGAATGCGAATGTAGTATTAAAGCTCGATTACACCGTAGCCGTAAAGGATTATGTGTATAAACATACTCCTATAATTTTACAATAGGAAGTGTAGAAGTGTAGAATAGGCGTGATTCTGATTTTCGTCGGGATATGTGTAGATAATTATTAGATGCAAATGGGATAGGTCAGGTCGGGGTCATTACTTACGCACTATACTGCAGGCAAAAACCCATAAATTTGAGTTCTGGATGACTTCTACTATGGGTAATAAACTGTATATATTATATATTGTAGGCTAAAGCTATAGTATTACATGATGAATGTATATATTATATATTGTAGGCTAAAGTTATAGTATTACATGATGAATGTATATATTATATATTGTAGTCTAAAGCTATAGTACTACATGATGAATGTATATATTATATATTGTAGGCTAAAGCTATAGTATTACATGATGAATGTATATATTGTAGGCTAAAGCTATAGTATTACATGATGAATGTATATATTGTAGGCTAAAGCTATAGTATTACATGATGAATGTATATATTATATATTGTAGGCTAAAGCTAAAGTATTACATGATGAATGTATATATTATATATTGTAGGCTAAAGCTATAGTATTACATGATGAATGTATATATTATATATTGTAGACTAAAGCTATAGTATTACATGATGAATGTATATATTATATATTGTAGGCTAAAGCTATAGTATTACATGATGAATGTATATATTATATATTGTAGGCTAAAGCTATAGTACTACATGATGAATGTATATATTATATATTGTAGGCTAAAGCTATAGTATTACATGATGAATGTATATATTATATATTGTAGGCTAAAGCTAAAGTATTACATGATGAATGTATATATTATATATTGTAGGCTAAAGCTATAGTACTACATGATGAATGTATATATTGTAGGCTAAAGCTATAGTACTACATGATGAATGTATATATTATATATTGTAGGCTAAAGCTATAGTACTACATGATGAATGTATATATTGTAGGCTAAAGCTATAGTACTACATGATGAATGTATATATTGTAGGCTAAAGCTATAGTACTACATGATGAATGTATATATTATATATTGTAGGCTAAAGCTATAGTACTACATGATGAATGTATATATTATATATTGTAGGCTAAAGCTATAGTACTACATGATGAATGTATATATTATATATTGTAGGCTAAAGCTATAGTATTACATGATGAATGTATATATTATATATTGTAGGCTAAAGCTATAGTACTACATGATGAATGTATATATTATATATTGTAGGCTAAAGCTATAGTATTACATGATGAATGTATATATTATATATTGTAGGCTAAAGCTATAGTATTACATGATGAATGTATATATTATATATTGTAGGCTAAAGCTATAGTACTACATGATGAATGTATATATTATATATTCCAGGCTAAAGCTATAGTACTACATGATGAATGTATATATTATATATTGTAGGCTAAAGCTATAGTATTACATGATGAATGTATATATTATATATTGTAGGCTAAAGCTATAGTACTACATGATGAATGTATATATTATATATTGTAGGCTAAAGTTATAGTACTACATGATGAATGTATATATTATATATTGTAGGCTAAAGCTATAGTATTACATGATGAATGTATATATTATATATTGTAGGCTAAAGCTATAGTATTACATGATGAATGTATATATTATATATTGTAGGCTAAAGCTATAGTATTACATGATGAATGTATATATTGTATATTGTTGGCCAAAGGTATTGTACTACATGATGAATGTATATATTGTATATTGTTGGCCAAAGGTATTGTACTACATGATGAATGTATATATTATATATTGTAGGCTAAAGCTATAGTACTACATGATGAATGTATATATTGTAGGCTAAAGCTATAGTATTACATGATGAATGTATATATTATATATTGTAGGCTAAAGCTATAGAATTACATGATGAATGTATATATTATATATTGTAGGCTAAAGCTATAGTACTACATGATGAATGTATATATTGTAGGCTAAAGCTATAGTATTACATGATGAATGTATATATTGTAGGCTAAAGCTATAGTATTACATGATGAATGTATATGTTATATATTCCAGGCTAAAGCTATAGTACTACATGATGAATGTATATATTATATATTGTAGGCTAAAGCTATAGTATTACATGATGAATGTATATATTATATATTGTAGACTAAAGCTATAGTACTACATGATGAATGTATATATTATATATTGTAGGCTAAAGCTATAGTACTACATGATGAATGTATATATTATATATTGTAGGCTAAAGCTATAGTACTACATGATGAATGTATATATTATATATTGTAGGCTAAAGCTATAGTATTACATGATGAATGTATATATTATATATTGTAGGCTAAAGCTATAGTACTACATGATGAATGTATATATTGTAGGCTAAAGCTATAGTACTACATGATGAATGTATATATTATATATTGTAGGCTAAAACTACAGTACTACATGATGAATGTATATATTATATATTGTAGGCTAAAGCTATAGTACTACATGATGAATGTATATATTATATATTGTAGGCTAAAGCTATAGTATTACATGATGAATGTATATATTATATATTGTAGGCTAAAGCTATAGTATTACATGATGAATGTATGTATTATATATTGTAGGCTAAAGCTATAGTACTACATGATGAAGAGATTTATGATCCTATAACTGGTTTACATCAGAAGACACATTATGGTCGTCCTAACTGGGATCAAATAATGCCTACAATAGCTAAAGATCATCCTAAGTAACTATAGTATTGATATTTAATACGTTTGTTACTATAATTAGTGACAAATTTGACAGGTCCACAAAGCCATTACGCGACTTTTTCCCATATTATGCGATATAAAGTCATATAAATATGTGTTGTCAGATCAATTTCCATAAACAGATATTCTATCGGCTGCCGTCATAGAATATCACAGCATCGCTCAAGGTTGTCCATGTTGAAGTTTTTTTTTAATTGTGTTGATTCTTTTGATAAATAATTCTTTTTTATGGTCTGTGCTTTGAAACTATGACCCATTGTAAATTGAAGAGTAATGTTTAATCGATTTAACGGTGTGATTAAAGTGCCATCAGGGCATCAGTATTTTGTGTGTGTCACATAATAATAAATCTACTTGAAGAGATCTACCAGACATGTTTGTATCCATTGTATATATTTGTATATGCAGTATGTTTGAAAATCAAAGAAAGGTCACATGACATATCCCTGTTAGATGATTTTAACATCCAGACTTACAGACATATGGATGCTTTAACACTTGACACCCACAATGGTAGCATATTACGACATTTGACCTGTTTTTATTTTTTCAATCTTTTCTCAATGTTTTATTTCAGGACAAAAGTAGGTGTATTTTTCTGTGGACCTAAAGTATTATCAAGTACTTTACACAAAGCCTGTAATCAACATTCCTCAGCTGGTGATACTGTCTTCTATTATAACAAAGAAAACTTCTAAATATAAATATATATACGTTGGAGATTCCAGTATGTCTTGGCTGGGACTTTGATGTCAATAAGTTATATACTGACATAATATTTATGTTTTTAACAGTTAGATATATATATTGTTTGATAAGTTTTCTACAAATATTTTATTTATCAATTATTTGATATTCTTTATTCATACTACTTTTGTTGAAGAGGTACTTTTCTTTAATGCTTAATGATGTATTGTGGTGTATTAGATAACATTGTAAACAAAACTTAGGGCTAAGCATGAAAGAAACAGAATATTTGTCAACTTAGGTGTAAATTCTTGAACTCCAGAGCTAAGAAAACGACATTTTCTCAACTCTCTCGTTGAAGTATAAATCAATCTTACTTCAAAGTTGATAAATATCTTCTTTGTAGTCAATTTTTTATATTACGACTATTATTGTTGCGGAAAAAAACTTGATTTTGATTTATTTAAGTTGCTTCTTAAAACAATATATTTTTTAAGATATTATACTTAGAGTCTTTGTAGGAACAAAAATCACCTAGTGACAGTCTCCATATTTAGCTTCTGGACCAAGTCCTACTAATTTGTTGTTGGTCTAGTGACTTTTAGAATTTATGTGGTCTTGTGGTCTACCAGCTTTATGGCCAGCATTTTCCTGACTTGATAAAAAATCAGTAAAATGGGCAGCATTTTGATCTTGTAAAGTTTCATTGGGACTTTATGTCCAGAGCTAATAAAAGTTTGTTGGGAAGACTGTCTCCTGACATTTTACATGGCCTTAGGTGATACATTATGCCAAAGCAGGTAGCTTTAAGCTTAAGGATTTAATTTTAAAGAAATTATATTTTTGATATTTGTTCAGAGAATATTTTTGAAATATAAAACAGAAGACTTATCTACACTTAATATAAATATTTTATACACATACATTTGATCTCTATCATCACTTAACATTCCATATTTTATTTTTCTTTGTCTCAAATTATATCTGTTCTCCACTTCGTTACATTATTTTTTGACACTTTTTAAAATATATATGTGTGCATGTTTTAAGATGAATAGTTATTGGCCATGCAGGCTGGTAGAAACAGGGGCTTACCCCAATCATTTTGAAATTTTATCTTTTCTCCTTTATGTTGAAATATATTTTGATAATCTTATGTATACATTTTGTATAATGTTAAATTTTATCCAAATGTCAGTGGCATATACATTAACCCCAGAGATTTAAATACTCAATATATGTATATGCTAGATTTTCCCTTTACTAAGATACAACAAACTATTTTTATCAATAGTGAGTACAAAAGAACTGTCCTGTGTATGTAAATCAATCAAATCTGATGGTTTATTTGTCATCTGCTGCCAGTGTCCCAGAGACTGGGCTAGACAGCAGGCAGCTAGATCTTCTTACATCTGACCTCCATGTAACCCTGTCTAGGGTATTACTATTATGCAGGTTACATGTTTTTATGCGTTACATGTCTTAAATCGGCGGGGTTTATGTATGTGCCAATGACCATTAAATAATAAGTGTATTGCGAGTTTAGCACAAAACAGTTGTAACTCACTCTTTTCATATATTGAGTTATGACTGTTTTCCACTAAACCTGCAATATGTGAGTTTTAAGATGTTAATTACTTGACAGTAGCATTATTCTAACATATCTTCCTTATTAATATTTATAATATATGTACATTTTGTTATCATTAAATTGTAGTTAAAAATAACTTACATAAAAAGTTAGCTACTTTAGCAAGCCCTGTAATGAACATATTCATTTCATCTGTTGTTTCTTTTACTATTATTGAATTATTTCTTCATTAACTAAGATTGGTATAAATCTTAAAACATATTAAACATTAACAAGTATACATATCATATTGTTTTAGATATATAATAAATATTTCTGTGTATTTCATGACATAATATATTTATTTATTGTTTTATTAATAATAATGTGGTGTAAACTGAGAAATACTCATCTTGAGTAATATCTAAATCTATGAATATGTTAGACATCAGAATGCAAGACAAGCTTTTTCAAGTTTTTTTTTGGAAATTTTAAAATCTTGGCCCTTTCTGTACAGTTAAGTTTCAATGTTATGACTGTTAAAATTGATTTTCTTAATAGCGGAACGATCATAATTTTCGGACCTGTTTTAAATATCAAATTAAAATCATTCGGAAATCACTCGATTTTGCAATAACCAAGGTAGTCTTTATAGCAGAAGTTTAAGATTTTCAGATTTCTGAGATTATACTGTATGTATGTAAATTTGTGGGGTTTGTTATATAGATAATTAAATGTCTGGATATTTATGAATATGTATCTGTGTTTTTAAATTTTATATAATTGTGCTCATTATAATGTGCCATTTTCTAAAGTTAGAAAAGAATAACTGTGCATCATTATTTTGTATCATTCTATTTACTTATATTGAAGGCCTTTCTTTACTGTGCTATGAAACCTAATTTTCTCATTAAATTGAAAGTTTAACAGGATTTTTGTATACATTAAGTGCCTAATGCTTCTAATTGATTCACTAGGCTTTGACAATTTTTCATTTTTAATATGATTTGCTTGCTTGATAATCATTTTTACATGTCCATCAAAGTTGGGTCATATTATGTAAATACTCTAAGTAGTTGAGTGGATGGATGTGTGATCAGGGATCTACTTGCTAAGTCAAACAATGTTCATCTTATCTACTTATAATATGGTCTGAATTTCTTATTTCATTTTTTTTTACCACCAGGTCAATCTATCTGATGTCCAGCAAACATATTGCAGGTATCAGAAAATTCTAAAATGTGTATGGAGTCCTCTCTTTCATGGGTAGACCCTTGACTTAACATGTATGTTATGTATGTTTTATATTACATAGAGGCTGGTCCTCATCTATATAATTAATGTAGAATTACATAAAAAAATGAAGATATTTTGGTCTAGTCTTATATATTTGTGTGTTTCTTATATTGTAGAGTCATATTGAGTCTTATTAAAAATTTTATAATTAGTTGTATCGGTAATGGATCTTTCCATGACCTTACCTATTAGCATATTCAGCAAAAGTTTACAGTTACATTTTGTCCCACAAACAAGGTACTAACAAAAGAGCAGATGGTAATATTTGTGGGTAAATGTATTTTTATTCAAATAAAAAGGTCTAACTCAAAATGGTCAATTTGTTAAAAAGTACAAATTTTCAGTTTTCTTTATATGCACAAAGTTGTTGTCCATTAAGAAGTGTTTTAGTCTGACCAACCGTCTGAATGGATAATTCTTTATACATCAAACTTTCCACTGTTGTTAAATTAACAACAAAATTATGAAAGAATATTGCTATATTTTTTATATTTGATGAACTTTTTATATAAATATACAGTGTATTGTGATCATACATTATACCAGTGATTGTTATTGTTTATTCATTTTCTGTCATCACTTTAACTTTCTCAAGCACTATCCTGGGGTGTGTTGCTTAAGCAAATTGCTACATTTCGCATTATTGCCTGGTTCCCTTCTTACAACAAAAGGAATAAGTTAGTGACATCAAATTAAGGGTACCAGGGTACAAAATGATACATAGCGATTTGCATAGGCAATTCGCCCCTGGTTTTTTTGTTTCATCTAAAGGCAAAATTATCAAGTAGCATGTCTATATGAAATAAGTAATTTTCTTGAGCCAGAATCAAGTTTCTCATGTTCCAGGCTTCAAGCTAGTGGGTTAAAGTGATGACTGTGTATATTTACTTTTTTATGCATGTAGTTTATCATTTATTGAATGTAATCTTTTGCTTCAAGGTATTATATGTAAGCCGTATTATGAATATTATTATTTTATTATTAATATTATTATTATTGATAAATCTTTGGTTTATATAGTTATTTATTGCTTCTTTGTATGTATTTAGGTGTATGTTATTTTTTAATTGTATTGGATTTTGTATTGAATTGTTATTAGATTGTTGTCTTCTCTTTTTGTTGCAATTAAACATGACTTACATTAAACCATGACAATCTTCCTAGTTTCAACTTTAAGTTAGATACAATTTGCAGGTTTAGCATAAAACAGTCATAACTCACTCCTTTCTTATATTGAGTTACGACCGTTTTCCGCTAAGCCTGTCAATTGTAAGTAAGTAAGTAAGTATAGTCTTTATATAAAGTGAATAACACATTTAACAAATACATGTCGCTCTTCAATATAGTCCACACAATGTTTTTGAAACAAGATCTTCTGTTATGAATTATCAAAGTAATAGTTTCATGCAATAATTAGTCTTTTCCTGTAGTTGTTTATGTATTTATTATATAATGAAACTGAAGACAGACATTAATACCAACTATGCACAATCTGTTACAGTCTAAAAGTATTTAACTGACAGACAATGTAAATTCTGATGTTTACATGGATTCAGGTTTAGAAACTAAAACATCTCTCATTTAGTTAATCATGTAAATGTTTAAATCTTGGTCATTTAATTTAAGTGAAGTGCAAAAACCAATTTGTTCAGATTTTAGACAGAACTTATTTGAATTCCAATTCAATAATTTTTTACTATTTATAACGCATCATAGATGTATGTTTTCATTCAAGTTGATTATATAATATAGTTTGTGCAGACACATGAGTGAAGATTTAAAGAAATTATTTCAAGCAATGGTTTGATGTTACGAGATCTAGATTTATGAATTGTCATTAACTTATGGCATTATATTACATGAGTTTTGTTATGAGCTTTAATTATATTGTTTGGTGCTTTATTATTACATCATTGAATTAATTATAGTGAGTTATATATTTTATGTCAAATTATCTCCCTTGTCTAGTTAATTGTTTCTACCAATTATGATGATCTTATTGCATCTTATTTATAATTACTTAGTATATTATTCCTTTCTTCTATATGCATTATTTTTACATTCCATGATTTGTTATGTCTGAATTTACATTGGGAAAAACATAAAAAATGAAGGAAGTACTTGTGAATGTTCTAACAGAAATTATGATAGCTTATGGAGTTCATTTTTAGTTGAAACATTTTTGTATCAAACAATGCATACATTATTTACCATGTATAATACATATTGCATTGTTGACATTAGAGACATTATAGAAAAATGTTGAGGAACAAAAAGCTTGGAGCAAAAAGCTTAATCAATTACAGATTATAGAATTCATTATTACTATTGTTCAGTGGTTACCTCATGGGACTCCGTTATAGTCATCTCTTCGTTAATTTCAATCCCATCGAGAACCAACCTTGTTTCATTGAGCAAGATTCTTAATAATTATCACCTAGTACTGGAAAAATAAGAATCTGACCCATGCGTGATTTTTTTAGTAATGTAGTTGTTTGGTTGTGTTTCATAGTCTATTTATAAGATGTGTTGTTAGTATATTTGTTAAGTCCTGTAAAATGCTCAATGTAATTCAGTTATTCATGTTATTTTAATAGTGCTTTTATTTGATACAATTTGATTTCAGATCAAAGTGAGCTGTTCATTTGTAGATATTTTCACATAAAAATCTTGCTACAATATCATTGTAGAAACATATCATATAAAACTCTGCCTCTATTGATGTAAGAAAAGTTGATGGTACATCACAGATAAGGTTAAATATATAAATTGTGCTATGTAACTTTACTTTTTTGTAAATTTAAATTACACAGGAAATTTTATATAACCTTATTTATGAAGTAACATCAAAATTACTTGCTTTGTCTTTAGAACATGTTTGACATTATCGATCAAGAAATAGATATATGATGATTTTCATGTTAGATTTTTAGCTCAACTTCACGAAATAAATGGAGAGCTCTCCTACTCACCCTAGCGTCGGTGTCCACATCCATATTTCTGATTCAAGTTTTTGTGCAGTAAAATATATTTTACTAAAACTTTTTTATTTCTTTAGGTATCAACTTCAAACTTTAAATATATGTTACTTACTATCAACTACATCTCATGTGACAAAATTCATAATTCCAAATACATTTTTTTGAGAATTATCTTCCCTTGAACTTAGAATATTTTTTTTCAAAATTGTCTCCTGTGAACTTAAATTTTCTTTAAAAAAACAAACATTTTTCTTACTTTAAAAAAACAAACATTTTTCTTACTTTAACTTCTTTATTTCTTAAGGTATCATTTTCAAATATATATGTTCCTTATCATGAACTACATATCATGTGACAAATACTTAGTCAAGCATGCTGTCTCTACTGACAGCTCTTGCTATAATGAAACATTGAGATGTTTTCTTATATAATTTACTTCTCTCTTGTGTTATAGTTTATTATTATTTTATACAAATATTATATTTTTTCTATATTCGCTTGGTTCAGTGCTTTATATTTACTTATAATACTCAATTTAGAATATTACTTTGTATATCTTATGGTTGCCAAATATACATGTAGCTTTTAATTTTATATTGTATTATTATTATTATTATTATTATTATTATTAATGTACATGTACTCTTAAAAAAACTTGTTGTACTTTTTGCATGCATATTGTCAGCTTAATGTAACACTGCTCTGATTTATTCAAAAACTTCATTGTGTGCATTTTCTAAAATAATTTCACGATATACATCAAAAATAAAAAAAGGTTTGTCTAGATTTAAAATTTCAAGAACCAAAAGGACCATTTTGCTCTGACTGAAAAAAGACCCGTTTTAATTAATTCACATTTTCATGCCTCTTGAGAAGTTTTAAAAGAGAAAAAATAGAGCTGTGTTGTATAAAGCTGACTATACATAGAGCTCAGGCGATAAATTGACCTATGTTTATATACCAGATATTAAATGAAATAGTATTGGTTAAGATAAAGTTGATTAGTATATACCTGGTGCTTAATGCTAATTTTGAAGTTAGGTTTGTGTGCATCTGAATTTAGAACTAAAAAAGATGCTCCCTTTGTTTGCCATATAAATATTGAAAACAATTTTCTTGGTTGTTTTATATGAGCCAATGAGAATTAACAAATTGGTATTATTTCAAATGAAAATTAATTGAGTGCCTGTTCAATACTTATCAACAATTGACTATATTGTAAGACCATTCTGTTATTTCTAATGAAAAAAAAACCCAATGAATTTCAGAAGACTCCTGTTGTACAGTGTGTTTATTGAAAATGATCAGTCAGTTTTATATATGTTGACTAAACCACTTGGTTAAAAAATAAACAATTCATTTTCAGCCATTGTTTTGGTTTATTGAAATACATTTGTCATATATAAACACAGTGCTTATATAATAGAACTTTACTTACATGCATTCTTACCGGTATGTTATCTTGCCTTCAGGCTCGGGAGCACATTGTGTTTATGTTAAAAAAAAAATTGAATACATTGATTTACAAAGCATGCTGAAGCATAATACTTATATATGAATACAAAATATATGAATAAAGGAATTGTAAGAACTATACCATGTGTTTTATTATATATACCAGTAGATGTTGTATCTTGCCTTACACATGTTCAGCCCACCTGACTAGCTTAGTCAGTAGCATGCAAGTCTACTGGTCGAGAGGTAGTGGTTTGATTCCAAGGCAGGTCATTCTTTTATGGAGTTTGGACATGAAATAGTTTCTATGGTCATTCTTCCTCCTACTACTGATTCTAAATCATATAGGGCAGTTGTCAGTTACTGATGAAAGTATGCAGCTAGTAACTGGTTAACAGCTAAATTCAGAGATTAACCTTTCCAGGAGCATTGAGTAGGTTAAGATTTATATGTGACTGACCACTCTGATATAACCTGTACCATGTGTTGCTAAGGCATAAAACAAAAAGAGAAAAACTTATAAGTATTCAGACAGAACAAATTGCAATGAGTGCCTGAAGTCTAGTAGTAGTGTCAGATTCTATGTAATTTACACACCTTGAAATGCTCACCTTCTGGAATACCATCTATAGTCACTCAAGTCCTCATCATCATTTGTTGAACATTTGCTACCTAGATATAACTGGGAACAATAGTTCTAATGTAGGACTCAAGTATTATGGACATCAGAATTATGTGTTCAAATCCCATGAGGGACACTTGATTTCCTTGAGCAAGTAATGATTATCTGACCAGTTTCCTAAGAATCGCTACCTAGTACTTTTCCACTGGTACCCTTCATACACCCAAAGTAATAAGTATGTGATATCAAATAGAGAGTACCAGGGGGCTGTGCTAGCCAGCAATATGTTCAGGAAACTGCCCAATGTTATTGCTTGATCCAGGTGAAAATTACCAGCCAAGGTGATAAATTTCTTGTTGCTATTTGTCACCTACCAAAATAAACTGAATTAAAGATTTTCTTTTGAGTTAGATGGAAGTAATCATGACCAGTAATAGCTGTAAATTTTATGACATGCAAAGTTACTTAATATTGTAAATATTTACAAAGAATATTTCAACTTTTTTACTCAGTAGTGTGTCGGTGTTGGTTTAACAATTCTTGTTAAGTATTCAGATGCAATTCTTTTATATCTGAAACGTCAGAAGGGATTCACTTGAAACTTCACACATGTCTGCAAGATTAAAATAAGGGGCAAATACCAAATGACATAACTCCAGCCTGAATATTGGTGGAATTATGGCTAAGTATTTAGTCAGGAGCTTTGCATGCTAATTTTAGTACTTCAACCAATGAAAGTAAGTATTCACTTTAAATCTTACTCATCTCAATGGGATTTCAAATCAATTATTGATTTTATTTACATAAGCACCTCAAGTAGTCGAGCCCGATGTCTGTGGACGGCTTTTGTATATAGCCCAAGAGCTGATTTCCATCTAAATGTTCATTTTACCAGATAAAACAGAATATAGAACAAAACAAATGATTATATTTATACAAAATCTATTTATGTCTCTTTCAGGGTTATATTATATCAACAAAACAAATGAATTCAGAACATATTGTGTATAGTTATATATATTTAATATAATAATGGTATAAAGTATTCAATCACAACAATTAATGTTTCATACAACATACATCTAAACATTTCATTCATACTATCGCACACACTTTAAGTAGATCTACAGAGAAGTTTGTAAAATTGAAGATGATGTTTTCTTTCATGCTTTACTGTGAAATATCGGGTTAGTCCATGAAAATATATGATGAAAATATAAAATTTCACATTTTCATTGTAGTGAAAATAAAATCTTATGTTTTCATTTTCGAAATGATGTCATCTTGGTAGATAAATGACGTCATCTTGAAGAAGAAATGACATCATGTTATATTTGTTTAAAATATCTCTAAACAAAACAAAAAACTAAGCATGAAAGCACGAAAAACAGAATATTTGTCAATTTTTATTTCAACTCATGAAATCAGAAAAAGACATTTCCCTCGTGGCAACACCACTTGTGAAAATATGTTATCTCAGCTAACTAGATGATATATAAATCAATCTTACATCAACCTTGACAAAAATCCTCTAAGTCAAACTTTATATAATCAATAAAAATTCTAAATTAAAGTGTTCTTATTCCACAACCAATACATTATCGATAGTATAAACTGGCCACTTTTAGTCAGCTAGAAAGCTTGATCAATTAATTAATATCCTAACAAATTCATACTCGTCAAAACATATAAATTAGCTGTGATTCACAAGTAACAAAATACATTACCAAATATTAATGCTTTTGATAGTTTAAAAACTTACAAAGGTCAATCTACCAAACAAACTTTCTTGACCATAATCATAACTGTACTCAATCTACTTAACAACAATAACATTCAAACCATAAACATTTAACTTCATATTAAATTTGTGCACAGCACAAATAACAATTCATTAACAAAACATACATATAAAAATTAATAATACATTTTATTCTACATGGATTCTTATTTTAACGCTTCCCTCCAAGACAGCAAGATGATCGTGTGTTCTACGGATTTTTATGGGGAAGAAAGGGGCAAGCTAGCGAAGAAAAAAAAAATTAGTTCAGTAGCTTTATATAGACGTTTGACCAAATTTTTATGAGCAAGCGAGGAAATAAAAATATTTTTTTAGTAAAATCCATCAAAATTAAGGTGCGAGCAAATCCATAGAACATATGATCAATTTGTTGTGACCTTAAAGAGAAATAGTTCACGATATATAATGCTGTAAAGTCCACCTTGATTATTTCAAAGTCATGGGATTTTAAAAGATTTTCATGTCCAAAATGCTTAATTTGAGAAGAAAATTTGTTCCTTCAATAAGACCAAGCCATAACTAAACCATCAATTTTGATGGTATTAGTAGAGGAGCTTATCTGTAGTCTGAGACAGATGTGTCTCCATATTATAATCATATAAAGAGGAATAGTTTACGATGTATAACAAAATTAATGCTGGTCTGGTTCTAACGCTCTGAACTATTGCTATGAATATGAAGTTTTGAATCAGTAAAAGTAAAGGTAACAAAGATATGCCTATGATAAGATTATGGGTACACAGTTATTGATACACGTATCAAAACCAATTCTAATTGAAAATCAAATCCTAGCATGATAACTGGCAAATCTGTGTGACAATATCAAAGAGAGGGTTTGGCACAATACAAGACGAAGAAGAAACTAGTGTAATTAAGTGTATACAATACAAAGTTGAATGAACACATGATGGAAAATAAATTCTGATAAAATGAATAATTAAACAATGTGTAATAAAGATAATAGACTTACAAGTGGTTTATTGAATCACATACTGTCACTAGGTAATAAATACCATACGATACCCAGTACACTAGACAGTTTGGGACTAGAGAAATCACATATCAACCACAATCTGACAAAAACCTGAGTAATAACATTACACATACATTTTCATCTACTATATAATTTTTCCTGCATAAGTTTGAACTCATCAGTAGTTATTTTTATAGTATATTTAGAATAAAATCATTCAATACAGCTTACCAAATATATCATTAGACTCAAGTTAAAAATGTCTTGATTTGGAACAACGAGAATCATTCAGAAGACTTTAAATGTTTCAGGTTTCACTTTATATATACATATAATAAATTTATCAAATATTTTATCATGAATTCAAATATTAAGAAAAATCAAAGACTAAAGAAACTACATATCTAATGATAACTCTTACAGACTAAGTTTAATTCAGCAAGAAGATGGACAAATATCAAATTATAACTTTTGGCACAATTTTATTTTGTTATGTTATATGACAGAAAGAAATCTGATGAATGAATTCTACTTATTATGCTACAAGACAGAGGAAACAAAACTGTCATAAGATCCAGTAATCTGGAATAAATAGTCAGAACTAATGAAACTTTACAGAACAGGTTCAAAGTTTTATGGTACGTTAGTGTAGATGTACCCTTATCATTCAATGAGTTCTCAAGTGTAAAAAAAAACTTAAAACTTATAAAAAACATTTGTTGACAAAGCAAAATCACGAATTATAGTTGATAAGTATTGAACTGACACTCAATAAATTTCTATTTAAAATCATAGCATGACTGTTTATATCAATTGTTTATATGAAATGACCAAGATATTAGTTTTAAACATTCACATGATTTATAAAGTGAGTGTTTTGAGTTCTAAATTAAGATATAAGTAAACTTTCAAATATGCATTGAGTGCCAGGCTGATACTAATCGCCTATACTACATGCGCGAGTTGCCCAAGCATATTGCTATGTATCACTTTGTGTCCTGGTACCCTTCTTACGACAAAATGAATATAAGTGTGTGATATCAAATAAAGGGTACCAGGGCACACAGCCATACATAGTGATATGCTTATGCAACTCGCCCCAATATATCTATAAACATATGGAAGCTCTCTCCAAGGACAATATCAATTATACAAGTACAATCAACACATTCTAACCTAGTTCTAACATTGCTAACATACACACTCTGACATGCATTTATAACAAGAAAATAAATAAATATTTTCTCACATTATTTTATAAAACATAATACCTAGTACACATAAATACATGGAGCAACAATAAATCAATTATTTCATTATCATTCCTGTTTTCTATTTTTATGCCATTGCAACTCCTGTCATAGACAAAATATAACAACCAATTACATACAAACTCTTGTATCAATAACTTAAGTTAAATGCTTGAGGGTAATAAAATATTTTTTATTAAAACTATATGATATATTTTCCATATTTACTTTTAAACGTATATTCTTTTAAAATTCAATCCTCACAATCACAATTTTGAAAAGAATACAATTTACAACAAAGTTAAAACCCATGGTAAGTTGCTGCAAAACAAATATATTTAATTCATTACATCATGATAATCATTGTAAATGGGTAACATTTATAAAATGTCATTTTGATGCAAAATTCATAATGAAAACTTATTACCTCCCTTGATATGAAAATAGTGTAATTGCAATAAAAGTTAACATTATTTAAAAATCTATCATGGTGAAAACATTAAAAATAGCAAGTAAATTTAGAAACTAGTTATCTAAGAAATTTATAGAAGCCATTAACATAGTTTGGGATCAAGCAAAAAATGATTAGTTTTATACTAGATATTTTACCTTTGGAATGATAATCAAGCAACTGATTTATTACAGTTTAATTGATAGCACATGATGTGATGGGAAACATTAAGTCATGAAAATATGAAAATAAATCAACCTAATTCATCTACAAATTACATAATATACATATTTTATTATATCTAAATGATCATTATTTTCCAAAGCGCTGTTCTGTGTCACCAAAACTGATCATAACAGATCTAAATGTCTTGTAATCTATACCTAAATGTGTTGGTAAACTTCTGAAATATAGAAACATAAAATGCATTGATTTAATGAGCTAGAACTTAAAAATGACAAAGGGGAGCAGTCTACGAAATTAGTGGGTGTCCGATTGCCCAGAACAAATTCTTTTTAGTTCCGGCAACCAAAATTTTATTTTGGGCAACCAAAAATCTACAAACAAGATATAGTGCTTGCTACTAAAATGACCTGCATCATAATCATGCCAAGTAAGTATGCTATTATTAAACTAAATAATAATGAAATGACTTCAACAAAATTGCTGTACATATTTAAACAGTCAATTGGGTAAAAGTTCAAAAAAAAAAAAATTCTGAGTTTTCTGATTTTCTTGATTCAAGCCGTTTTTGAAACGGAACTGAACCCTTTCTATGATTCCAAAATCCTGATTTTCAAGACCAGTCCTAAATGTTTCATTATTAATAACTTAAAACACTCGATCATACTTACAAGATTTCTGTGAGACGTACATGCCATGGCATAAAACCTAACAAGGAATCAACATTACCAAATTTTAAAACCATATCTGGATCAGGATAACCTGTTTCTTCTGAAATAACAAATATAGTCTAGTGTATATATAACATAAAATATCTAAATATAGAGCAGTATTAGAAAAATGTACTTGCCCGCATGACGTGCAAAGTTAAAAATCAACAGGGCAAGTTGGTTACAATAGTGATAATAACTTTTGCTAGGTTAGATTAAACAAGAGCTGTCAGAGGAGACAGCATGCTCGACTTAGTAAGTGTTTGTCACAGGAGATGTGGTTGATGATAAGGAACATACATATTTTAAAATTTGAAAATATAACCTTAACAAATTCAAAGAAAAAAAAAGAAATAAATAGAAAACTATAAGTTCAAGGGGGATAACTCTGAAAAAATGTATAAGGAGTTATGAATCTTGTCACATGAGATGTGGTTGATAATAAGGAACATATATCTAAAGTTTGAAGTCAATACCTGAAGAAATAAAACAGTTGCAGTAAAAACAAACATTTTTTAAAGAAAACTCTAATTTCAAGGGGAGATAATTCTGAAAAAAATATATTTGGAGTTATGAACCTTGTCACATGAGATGTGGTTGATAATAAGGAACATATATTTAAAGTCAATACCTAAAGAAATAAAACAGTTGCAGTAAAAACAAATATTTATTAAAGAAAACTATAAGTTCAAGGGGGATAACTTAGAAAATAATGTATACGGAGTTATGAACCTTGTCACATGAGATGTGGTTGATAATAAA
The DNA here is from genome assembly GCA_025267735.1 of Mactra quadrangularis. Taxonomy (NCBI): domain Eukaryota; kingdom Metazoa; phylum Mollusca; class Bivalvia; order Venerida; family Mactridae; genus Mactra; species Mactra quadrangularis. Next base: position 8,224,194 of record CM046309.1, read on the forward strand.
GAACATATATTTAAAGTTTGAAATCAATACCTAAAGAAATAAAACAGTTGCAGTAAAAACAAACATTTTTTAAAGAAAACTCTAAGTTCAAGGGGAGATAATTCTGAAAAAAATGCATTCGGAGTTATGGACCATGTCACATGAGATGTGGTTGATAGAAAGGAACATATATTTAAAGTTTGAAGTTAATATCTTAAGAAATAACAAAGATACAGAAGAAAGTATTTTACTGCACAAAAACTTTAATCTGTGCACAAAAACTTCAATCAGTTCAAGGGGAGATAATTCTTCAAAAAATGTGTTTGGAGTTATGGACCTTGTCACATGAGATGTGGTTGATAGTAAGGAACATATATTTAAAGTTTGAAGTTAATATCTTAAGAAATAACAAAGATATAGAAGAAAATATTTTACTGCACAAAAACTTTAATCAGAACTGTGGACGCGGACGCGGACGCCGACGCCGACGCCGGGGCGAGTAGGAGAGCTCTACATTACTTCGTAAAGTCGAGCTAAAAAGTTATAGCGCAGTTCTAAGTCAGCTTCCATGTACATGTTCAAATAACTTTACAATTTTGTACAATAACCCCTGATGATTGAAAGCACATTCAAGCAGGTGATCCCTCACAAGAATGGAACACCTGTAGATAAATTTCTTCCTTAATGAAATTAGTAGTGCCTCTAGTGTTGTTCGAACCAGGGACCTTTCAATCCCTAGGTGGGCATCCTACCACTAGGCCACTGGTCCCCTAAGCTGTTCAGATTTCTCATGTTATATTATTCAAACCTTCAGACAGCTTCAAGTAATAAAAACTTAAAACATAACAAGAAATGTAATGTGGAAAACACATTAAAGCCGGATTTAAAAACTTTAAAGCAAAAATTACTAAGGAAAATAATCCATAATAAAGCCAGGTAGAGTTATGGTTAATTTCTAATTCTGTTCATCACATTGTATGTTTTCATTGTATAAAGTTTCATGAAGATCTGACAATAAATGGCAGAAATATAAGGTAAAGAAAAAACTTTAACACATATGTTCACGACACCGGACACCCGACAGCCCGCCCATGTTGGACCAAACTATTTGCCAAATTTTTTTTGTTAAAAAAATCCAGCTAAAAATGATTAAACAAGTGTTTTACCTTGAAATAAACAATCCACAGATTGAGGGGATATATCTATAGATTTTATTTGTTTTTGTTTAACATGACTACATATATATCTCGTCATATTAACGATAGATTGGCGTCCATCTTTGAGACATAATAAATATACATCTACCTGAGATGAGCTTTTATCTGAAAGTATATAAAATATATTGTGTTGTTACATTTACATGGATTTCTATATTTTTCAATTTTTTTATTCAACTGTCAGTGGTGCATACATTAATTCTGCTAATTTAAATATAATATTATTTATTGGTTGTACTGGAGTCCTGTAATGAATATTCTAAATCACTGGAGTTAAAGTATGCACAACTGTTCACTGATAGTTGAATAAAATTAAACAATACCTTATGTGAAGATGTGATTGTTTCTTCTTTTGTTTATTTGGATTTTACATCATTTAACAACAATTTTGGATACTTACAATGACTAGCACAAACAGCAAACTATCACATTATCAAATTCCAAAACATTAACAGTAAGTATCGGGCTACATGATGATGATAATTCCATGAAAGTTTGCAGGCTTTGAGAAATGTAGGGTTTTCACACAGAAGCATTTTCCAATATAAATTAAATAAAGGGAGATAATTCCATAAAAATGACTGAATCACAAAATCAATTATATACTCTAAGGCACCTGATGTTGATACTTCTGTGAAAGTTCAGTTTAAATCAGTTGAGAAATGAAGGAGGACTAGCACACAGAAGAATTACGTACCCGACTGGCCTAATATACACTAATCTAATAACCAGAATTTTCTTTTCGGTTAAAAAAAATTTGTGACCTTTGGTAGTCAGTGATTACGCGTTGGCGACTTGCATTTTACATTTACTACTATTAGTATTTATCTAGTTATATATAATATAAAATTAATTTTACTTACTTGTATTTTTAACTAAATTAGAATGTAATTGAATATCATATTTATTGTAATCTATATTTGTGTTACAACTTTTTTGTTTCTGTATTTCTTTAGAAAGTTTTTCATCATTTCTTTTTACAATGCCTGAAATATAAAATATACAGAAAGTCATAGTTACAATAAACTCAACCATTAAAGGTATGAAAGTTAATTAAGGAGGTAAACTTTTCAACCCACCATTATGTGGTGACCACATTGTGGTCTACATCAATCCATGTAACATACATTGAAAACTTACCAATAACAAATAATGACAAGTGTTTCTATAAATGAACTTAAAAAAAAACCAATAAATATAATGTGGAAACCGCATTAAAGTCGGATTTTAAAGATCTGACCCTAAATAGCAGAAATATCCAACATATTGAAAACTTTAATGCAAAAATAACAAAGGGAAATAATTCATAATTAAGACAGATAGAGTTGTGGTTACTTTTTAATTCTGTTCATCACATGGTATGATATAATTGTATGAAGTTTAATAAAGATCTGACAATAAATGGCAGAATTATATGGTAAACAAATAACTTCAACGCAATTGTTTACGACACAGGACACCCGCCCCTCTGCCAAACTATAAGCCAAATTTTTTGCCTAAGCATATAGCTAGATATCACTTTGTTTCCTGGAACCCTTCTTACAACAAAAAGAACGAGTGTGTTATAGTGTGATATCAAATTAAGGGTACCAGGGCACAAAGCGATACAGAGCCATTTGCTTCAAAGGCAGCTCAGCTAATTACTTTGAACAGATGACCGACATAGAAGACACAATGTAACCGAATTGGCGTAACTTTTAAACATTAAACTTTTATTTAAGATAACAAACACTCAAGACAACAGATGTTGTAAACAACTAAACACTAAAACAGTCTCGAAAGTTTACGACTAAATCAACATACTGTACCTACCATTTGTATCATAAATACTTATAAAAGAAATTCCCATAGCAGCTGACCATAGTATCACATTAGCTAAATCACTGTAAGATATGTCATTCTCTAAAATAATCATTCCTAAATGCAATGGTAACTTCTTCAACTGTCTTGCATCAGCTTGTAACGTCAAATTGTCCGGTTTTGTGAAAGACAACATTGGAATGTGAACTAGCCATTGTCTTACGTATGTGCCAATTAAAATAACATAATGAACTATTCGTAAAACAAACGTATTCATGGCCTTCTTAGCCAGTAATACTGTCTTAGCACTGTCAACGTTTGCACATTCAGTCACCGGCATTTCGGAGAAATCTGAGTTGTCTCCCTTACCAAGTCACCATCCATTTCCGGGTGTGACTTCCGCCTAAATTTTAATCTCGAACCAAACAAATGAAACAATAAAATACGAATATAATAGAGTATATCTGTATGTTTCTGTCTTAAGTTAATTCATTAAAGTCAAACTGAAAATATACAATCAATGTTTATTTCTTTTTATGTGCAAAGATTAATTTTATTGTAGACATAAGATTACTCCAGATGGTGAACTCTGATTGGTTGAAGAGAAAACCACTTTTCCAGGCGCGTAGTCAGTTTAAATTTTAATTCATTTTTCACGTTTCTAATAAAAAAGATATGTGTTTTTCCATTCGGAACATCCTCGGCCATTCGCTAACGAAATTTATGAAAGGTCGAGGGTGTTCCGAATGGTGTTTTTCGACAGCGCCGGTTCCAGAGGGGTCATTAGTGGGGGCACATCAGGTGTGGGTTCGGGAGGGGTAGTGGAATTTGTTTTAATTTTTGCAAAAACTTGTCAAAGGTGCACATCTGAACACTTATAACATGTTTTTAAAAACACTCTTTAAAATGATAAAATGAAGTTAAAACTCAGTAAATTATCATTTCATTCTAACGAAAAAGTCAATGCCCGCCCGTATAAAACTATGATGTAAATCCGAGTTTTTGGCTAAATCCAGTATAAAATTAAAACACATTAATTTATAATTAGTCCATTTAATACCGCTCCCCCAAGCACACTAATCGGAACGACGGAATTGTTGATTGGGTATCCCTCAAGACGAAAAACAATGATGTCAACAAAGGAAATATGAGCACTTTTGGGCACCCCTAATGAAATAAAATGAGGTATCATAACTTCCATGTGCCCGTTTTTTTGTTCGTTTAGGTTATATTTGTTGGCTTGGTAAAACCCTGATTCACAGAAAGTCACTAATTCTATCATATCGAGAGGGTCATGAGGACCCTGGAATGCTCACCTGAGAACTAGATGCTTAGGGCATCTGACAAATCATTTTTTCACTTTAAATTTTGAACAGTTTCAGCTAATGAAACAGTGATCCCAAGGGCAGGACCTATTTTCAAACCAGGGGCATAATTTGAACAACGTACCTTTGTAGAACACCTCAAGATAATACCACATATCAAATATGAAATCTCAATGATTTGTAGATTTTGAGAATATTTTTAAACAGTAATTTTCCATAAACATGTATAGCTCTTTGAAAATCTTGTGATCCCTTGGGTGGGCCCAATTTACCCTAGAGGCATATTAAACAATCTTAGTAAAGCACCTTCTAGTGATGCTACATGCCAAATATCAAACTCTAGGCCTTGCAATTTTAGAGAAGAAGATTTTTAACTTATCCCTATATAACTCTATGTAAATCTTGTGACCCCTAGGGTGGGCCAATTTTGACTACGGGGAGATAATTTGAACAATCTTTATAAAGCACCTTCTAGTGTTGCTACATGCAAAATATAAAGGCCATGCAGTTTTAGAGTATCTTTTAACATTTCCTTATATAACTAGATATGTTAATCTTGTGACGTCTGGGGCGGGGCCAATTTAGACCCCAGGGACTTATAATTTGAACAAGCCTTGTAAAGCACCATCTAGTGATGCTACATGCCAAGAATCAGAACTCCAGGCCTTGCAGTTTTAGAGAAGATTTTTTAACATTTCCTAAATTAACTCTTTGTAAATCTTGAGACCTCTGGGGCAGGGCCAGTTTTTACCCCAGGGGCATAATTTGAACAATTTTTGTAAAGCACCTTATAGTGATGCTACATCCCAAATATCAAAACTCTAGGCCATGCTGTTTTAGAGAAAAAGACTTTTTTAACATTTCTTTATTGACATCTGTTGACCCCTGGGAGAGGGCCAATTTTGACCCCAGGGGGCATAATTTTAACAGTCTTTGTAAAGCACCTTCTAGTGATACTACATGCCAAATTTAATAACAGGAGACCATTATTTTTTTTTTGACAAGAATATTTTTTACGAAATTGTTGACGACGGTCGCACGCACACACGCACCCCCCCCCCCCAACGCATATTGGTCAGACCCCCACAATAGCTCACTTTGACCACTTTGTGCTCAGGTGAGCTAAAATGCCAGGAATTTTATAAAAAATACAATTGGTTACTTGTATAAAATCACCGAATGCAATGAGAAAATTCGCCGATTTTACATCCAAAAATTCGCCGGTTTAAGATACGTTTTTTTTTGTAAAGAGGCTTATTGAGTTGAAACTCGGTCGTTTTTTGGACGTTTTCAGCGGATTTACAAGAATAGTTGCTGAGACGATTCAAAACGTGGATCCGCTGAGGAATCACAATATTGGATTCCCTAGGAAAATCATAAGAAATACAAGTATTTAAAACTAAAATTGATAAAAAAAATAAAAACAGGGATTTAAAAATTAACAAAGCACAAGCCTATGAATTTATCATTGGATGAAAAAAATGTTTAACCACTGATTAATTTTAGTCTTGTTTTTTTTTCATAAGAAAACTTGGTGTAGGGTAGGTCACTCTTGAAAAGTTATTTGAAATTTTAATTCATTTTCTAAAAGAACAATATTCTTTTTTTCCAATATTAAAATAAAAGGAAATTAATCGTATATCATTTTTTCAAGGTTGGATTCTAATCCAAGGCTCCCGGATTATCAATGGATAGGCAGCCACTGGCCGATAGGGAATCCAGCTAGATGCCTTGGAAAAATCAATGATTGTATAACTTGCTTCTTGATCGGGAAGCAATGTTTTCATATTTTTGTAGGTAAATACTTTTATACAGCGGCCATTTTTGGTAAGGTACGTCAAAAAAGGCCAAAATCCTTCCCAGACAAGCAGAATGGCAATATGTTAACAACACCATACAAGAAGGACTCAACAACAACAACAGTAAACCATTTGGGCAGTATGTGAAATCAGGAAAGAAGACAACATTGATATTGCCCTCTGCGCAAGAATGACCACCTTGTTAGTGACGCCAAAGGAAGAACTGAAATCCTCCTTGAACAGTTCCAATCAGTGTTCACAAAAGACGACCCAACCCAACATGAACCAACATTGTCGAGACATGTAGAAGAAGATCTAGGTACCACATCTTGAGCACCATTTGAGTTGAAGGAGTTCAGAAGTTGTTGAAGAACATCAAGATCAACGAAGCTGCTGGACCAGATGAGCTTCCAAACAGAGTCTTACAAACTTGTGCAAACGAAGCTGCAAGCGCCATCCCAGTCATATCTCAACGCTCTGTCGACACAGGTGAATCACCAAACGACCTGAGAAACGCCAACGTAGCACCAGTTTACAAGAAAGGGGACTACCACTTAGCTGAGAACTATCGTCCAGTGTCACTAACTTGTGTCATCTCTAAACTTCTAGAACACATCATATGCCTCACGTCTTGAACCAACTAGACAAACACCATATTTTAACATCACTTAACCATGGATTTAGGTCAGGATACTCCTGCAAGTCAAAGTTAGTTGTCACTGCTCATGACCTTCTTGGGTATTTTGACAAGAACAAGCAGGTTGACACAGTAATACTTGACTTTAGCAAGGCTTTCGACACTGTACCCCACCTACGCCTTCTAAGAAAGCTTGAAAACTATGGTATACGTGGAACAATATTAGAATGGATTGCTCACTTCCTCACAAAACGGGAGATGTGTGTAGTCATCGATGGGGAGAAGTCCAAACAAGTCCATATAGAATCAGGCGTCCCACAAGGTACTGTGCTCGGACCCTTGCTATTCCTGTGTCACATTAACGACCTACCAGAGAGAGTTAAGTCAAACATTAATTGTTAACAGACGATTGCCTACTGTATTGTCCCATCAACTCATACAAAGATCATGAAGTTCTCCAAGAAGATTTATTAAACCTCCAACAATGGGCTAACGACTGAGGGATGAAGTTTAATGAAAAGAAATGTTATTTTCTTAGCTCCAAGAATAAATCATCACATTTCTACAGAATTAACAACATCATACTTAAACAAGTCCAAGAAAATCCATACCAAGGCATAACATCACCAACATCGCTGAGATAGCCAATTCCACCCTTGGCTTCCTCCGTCGAAACTTGAGGTACTGTCCACAAAGCTTCAGAAAGAATGCATACCTTGCTCTTATCAGATCCAAGCTGGAATATGGTAGTCTCATATGGGACCCCTACATTCAAAACGACATTGACCGCCTGGAAAGAATTCAACAACCCTCAGCCAGATTTATCATGCGGGACTATCGATCCAGACATGATGGATGCATCACTGAGATGCTACAACAACTGGAACCGGTACCACTCCAAGAGCGGAGACGTCAACAGAGGCTGACATTCATCTACAAGGTGGTGAACGGGCACGTATACAGTAAGGGCTTAACAATTTGAACATTTCATACACGATAACATTATTGAAAAATCTGTAAACAACAACAGCCAGTGTTATCAACCACTACATGTATTTGCAAAAACGATTGATTTTTTAATTCATTCTTTGTAAAAACTGTGTCAGAGTGGAACAAATTAAATGACGATATTGTGAACTCTAAGTATAACAGAGCAGTTTAAAAATTACATCTCGATTACAAGTGTTTAATGCCAAATTTGGTCACTATCGACGTTATCCTTCAGATTCAGATTCAGACCTAGATCGGAAAAAAATGACATTTGCTGCCCGATCGGGAAGCACTGAAAGGGAATCCCCTTGTTTCCCGAATGGGAAGTATTCCCTACTGATTTAGATCCGGAACTGTACTGTCCATGAAGTGAACATTGGGGACTATTTGAAAGCACTTTTTATTATTTTGTTTGAAGCATAGTGCCTACATTGTGGTTGTTGCCAAGTAATACATTTGAAGTTGACATTCCGTATGGGAAGTATGAGTAGCACAATTTAATGTGGACACCTAGTTCTGGCTTCCAAAACTTTATAAGCCGCTTTATTACTTTTTGATTTTCATCAGATGCGTTCATTAACAGTATACACATGGGTTCGCTGAAGACCTAAAGCTAGTGGACACCAATCACACGTGTACTACCGCAGTTAGTGCGTATAAACTTAAAGGAAACTATTTTTTTTCTTTTATATGTTGTATCAGTTAAATTCTCTGAAAGAATTAATATGTTGTATCAGTTAAATTCTCTGAAAGAATTATAATTATTGTTTTTTACTTAGTATAAGGGGACATAACTGAAAAATACCAAATCCGCATAAAATTGTTAGTGTGGACGTATAGTTAACTTTTAAGGTCATCGAATACTTCCGGTGTAAGTGGAACACCTTACAAAAATTTAGAAAATTGTGCCGAAAAAGTTTGAATTTCTGATCAACTGTCGGGACGCCGGCGTTAAATGTAAGTTAATTTAATTATATTTTTTGTTTTTGATGTATTTACGTAGACTTTTTGGTTGTTTGCCTTCAACTTCAATAGAATTCTGTCGTCAATGATCAACGTCAAATGTCTAAAGTCAACGCGAGCGGTTGAACCGTTGATGCAGGCCATCTAGGCTGCAGTAGGTATCCTATCTTATCTAATGATCTATGGCACTTGTCATTGTTATTGTAGAATGGTTATGTTTTTTACTATGTTTAAAGTAGATCAAGAATCAAGCAGACTGTAAAGTTGACCTCCACTATCTATCTATCTTGCTTTACTGCACTCGCTTATATCTGAGCATTATGCCATGCAGGGTGTAGAGGGTGGCATTTAACTTGATAAAGTGCTCATAAAAATAATAAAAACATTTTGTACAAATAATTTTAAAATAAATATAAGAATAATCAAGTTGCAGAGCCACATTGGTTAAAACTTTTTACAAATTTGTAAGTCTGTAAAAATTACAGGGTGATAGTCCAAATTGACAAACCGGATTTAAAGGTATCAACTTTGGGCTAGAATGCACTTTACCGGTACGCGCCTACTGGGCATGCGTCATTTTGCATTCTTCATCGTATCGGTACTGACGATGACCGTTAAAAAGCGGGGGTTCAGGGGCAGTAGCCCCCGATAAAAGACAGAAAATATTATGAAATTAAAATAAGATTACTTACCTTTCTAATCAAACAGGGTTAGGGTTATATTTCTACTTCCGGTGAATTACTACGTACTGGTAAAGTGCAGTAGCCCCAACTTGGTCAAGAGATACCATCTCCATCGGAAGAGAGTTCCATAGTGGTATAATCCTTTGGTATTGGTAAGAATGGTTCGTTGTTAACCTAAGGGAAGCTGAACATAGAAACAAATTCTTGTGCTATTTTGTCAACTACATCCTTGATCACTTAAATAACGTACAGAATTCCTGTACTGACAACAATTGTGTCCCTTTCACTATTGAAGGTGCAAATTAACGATAGTATTGGCACAGACTTTTGACTGGCAAAAGATTTTGAAAATGCGACAAAATCAAAGTCTCCAAGTGAGCTTCACAATTCCTCTTCTTCGTTGATAATGGCTATCAGTCATTATTGACTATTATGGCATTGCATGTTTATTAATCATGTCAAGCGTATATCTGCTGAGTAATCTGTTCAATGGGGGTGATTGCTGCATGATTGAATTAAAAACTGAACTGACAACATATGATATTTTTTTCAAAGTAATCTACATCCATACAAAACTGCTGTCAACAACTGACCATTATGTTTTGGCGTAAGTGGCTGAAATAAGAAAAAGTACAGTGAAAATAGAAAGACAGAGGTAGATAGTTAAAAGATTGAAAATAGTAAAAAGCTTTGGATGGCTGCTTTCTGTGCCTCTGGCCAGGCCTCTTGGGCTACCGAAGTGGTCTCTGGGAATTCACCCGACTGGCAAAGCCCCAACCTTCATTGTTTGTACAGGCAGTCAATCCGGGCATTCATATGTAAGAGAGGCTTGCCCCTGTCTGAAACTTGAAAGATGCCATATTGGGGTCCTCTGCAACAGATGCTGGTAGGTTATTCCAGACTATGGTGGTGTCAGGATAGAAGCTGTACTTGTAGGAATCTGTATGAGACATGACTTGTAAAATAGCACTGAAACTTAAATTGTTGGAATCATACGGAATCTAAGGGTCTTTATCAGAACAAATTGTACATTGATAAGAAATATTTTTATGCTGGTTGAGAAGGTCAAATTCTTTTTTTTGTTTTCTAGCAAAATCTATTTTCTACTAACAAAATCAGTTAACTTAAGGTTTTATTTGTCTGTATGCTTTTCCTTTCTGATGAAAGTATTCAAAACAGCAGGCATCTTTATGAAAAGCAATCACATGATTGGGAATTTCCTGTGCACACAAAATTGTGACCAATTTCAGTCGTAATGGAAAAACCAGCATCTGTCAAACATTGCCAACAAACAGACTATAGATCTGATAAAAAATTTTTTGGTCCTTCTTGATCTGCAGGTTTACTGGTAGCCGTGATTTTTTGAGGTTTTCTAAAATTTATCGAAAAATTGATGATGTTTCCATGTAAAAACTGAAAATAACAAACCTGGGTTCAAAAAGAATCGGTCCGTCTAAAATTTATGTCATGGCATCATACGAGGGGTTTAAAAGGGGTTAACTTTTAATGAGAGTATTGACGGTTAGGCTAGTAGTAGCAATGATTTTCTTTTTCAAGTGCTTGTACGTATTTTATGTAAAAGTAAGATAATTTTTATGTTGTCATATGTTGCTTATCATACTATTATTAGCATTTTAGCGAAGTTTAATGCAGATTTGTCAATTATTATTGAAGAAATACTAGAAAAACCGGACACTCATGAAAAAATGCGATAAATAGGTTAGGTTATGTCAAGTAGACATTCTGTAAACGATGGTTCAGTTGATAAAATCTCACCTTTTTTAATCTTTGATTTTCATAATAAAAGATATAATTTTATGCTAAAACTTTCTTAAAAATTATGGATGAACAGAAATGACATCTTATTGTGGAAAAATAATAAAAAAACAAAACAGTCGTTAACGAAAAATCATGCACACAAAACAATGCATTTCACAGCCTTTAAAATCGATCAGGAAATAGGGAATTAAATTTAGCTATTTTTGGCATTAACTTCCCCCCATTGTGAGCCTCTTTGTGTGAAGGGATAGTGATTATTCTAGAACTCCTAAAAGGGCAGGGTGGGACCAAAAAAGGGCAGGGCGCAGCGCTCCGCGCGACTTTTAAAATTCTGAAGTATATATGTAGTCAATAACATTAAGTTACCTGATGTTTTTAGTATATTATTTATATATTCATTGTAGCTGCATGCTCAACAAGTTCTTACATGCTTTTCTATAATCATGTACTTGTGTACAAATTTACTTAGCATAATTGTAAAACATACTTTTGTGTCATATCTTTAGCTATTTAAAAGTCCAAAAAGGATGGCAAGATTTGAAACAAATCGTTTTCACTATACAAGCTCCGTCTCTGCCATGATCTCTAACTTTAAGTGGCCACCTATAGAAACCACTGTAGAAGAACAAGAACCAGACTTATAATATTCTATAAAATTGTCTATTTATAATCTTATTGGTATACACCCTGGCCCTGCCTTATTCATACGCAACACATAAAAAACAAGACAAGACAATGTTCAGCAGCCGTCTCCATTCATTTTAACAGATAAGCATGTCCAAATATTCTTCCTTTCCAAGCACAATAATTCAGTGGAACAAGTTGTCAGCTGCTGTACACCAAGCGACAGTTGACTTGTGTATTTATATCTAGTTTATCACTGTTAATAAGTGATTACTGAATCTATTGTTTTTTTTGTTTTACCCAAATTTTAATTGCAAGCACCAGCACATAATCCTCTAAGTAATGAGGGAGTGCAGTATTCTCTTAGAAGAAGAAGGAGCTATTGCTGAAATCAATAAATTTGCTTTTTATTTTTATTTTTTTCTGCAAAATATTGGGGTGCAAAACGATTTGCTAATATACGATTTTTCTATTAAGGTAATATGACAAAATCAAAATGGCTGCCTCTTGAGATTGAAGGCGTGTCATGAAACAGGTTGTTAAGTTAAAAGTAGCAAAAGTTGGTTAATGCTGGTATTCCTATGTCGTTGTATGCATGCTAATGTATCAAATAATACAAAAACCAACTTTCTAAAAGAAAACAGAAAATAAATACACCAACTTGAATATATCCAATTTTTGTGTACATTTCCTAAAAAAATGTACATATATATTCCACAAAAAATATTATTTACACAATATACATAGTCCAATGCAGATGCTCGAACCAAAAACTAGCGTAAAACATTTTCTGAATAGAAGAAAAATGAATTTCACTGAAGGTCATTTATCAAAAGTAAGTCATTTTTATTGTAAACTATCTGTCAAATTAAAGAAGTTCAATAAACAAGTATGGTGTCAATGAATTGCCTTCATGAATGAAATAAACAGTGATCTCCCCTTTTGAACATATTTGTAACATTAGTTTTAAAATTAAATACATACTGATGTTGCTAAAAATAGCTGATCCTTACAAGAAATGGGATGTAAATTAACAATGAGCTAGACCTGAATAATTGGATTATGTTTCCATGCGGATAAGCTGTTTCAATTCAGGAAGTGTTTTTTTTTCTTCCATAGAAATATATTTCTATTGCATTTGAAAGTTGAAAATGTGAAAGACTAAGTATAAATGTAACAGGAACAGTGCTTATTGAACTTAATACTATTTTGTAATATTTTAGCTTGATTGTGAAAACAATGGTCAGATTTATTAGTGAAAATGTAGTGATGAATGCCTTCCTCTTTCTACGGAAACAAATTAATCATTACAAATTTCATTTCATACAAATACTTACCTGACATTACATTCTGGATTATACTTCATCCTACTTTCTAACCCGCTCTGACCGGAAGTGTGCATTTGTTTATCTCCCATAAACCATTGCGCACTCCGTCAAAAAACTTTTAACCAATCACAGGCCTCTTCCGGTCCACGCATGAGGCATCACTTTCGTTCTTCGGCGCCTACAAATCGGACGTATTACCACGCTCTGCGCTGTTTTTTAACAAAATTCAGTGTTGGATATTTAGTTTTAAGTGTTGGACAGTGAAGGTATTGTATTCGCTTTATTGTCATGTCGCAGGAGGAAGTGAGACGCTCGTCAGAGCTTGCTGAGGTTGAAAATTACGAGGCAAAGTCGCCGGGGTTTACCCATAATGGCGACTCGGAGGCCTCTACTAATGAACGCACGTTTCCGGCGAAAACGCCATACAAGAAACGTCGCTCAAAATACAATGAACTAGAAGAAAAATTCGATAAAAAGTTCAATTCGTTCGAGCAGAAATTTGAAAGACTATTCACAATGTTACAAACCAAAAATGATGAACAGTCAGAACCTAAAAAGCCATCTCCGAATCGGGTCGAAATTTCTGAGGACGAATCGGATGACAACAACAATGGCGGACATTTTCGTTCGGTTTCTCACAAAGAGGATGATTTGTTGTCTTTACATGACGTTCATGATAAGATTTCTTCAGATTCAGATTCTGACAATGAAAATTTAAGTGAAAATTCAAAAAAGTGTTTATTTGAAATGTTCGGAGATGATACCAAGGTCAAATGTACAAAAACAGAACCAGTTGGTATTTCACTTGACAGTTCACAAAAGGAAGCACTTTTAAATAGTTACAGGTGTAGTGAACCTTCTTTTTTGACATCTTATAATGAAAGTGTGATTGATCTTTTTCCAGTTGATCAGGAAACTGAAACATTTTTACAGGTTCCACCCATTGATCCGTTGATTGAAAATTGTCTTATAAAACGTCACGGTCAAAAGGCTGCCTTTGCTAGCTCAAAAACCAGAGGAAAAGGTTTATATTCACAACCTAGTAAAATGGTGGAAAGAATAGCATACAAAGGATCTCATGCTGCTCGTTTAGGCATTATTATCCAATTGTACATTCAGCAAAGTTTAGGAAATTTGTTACAAACTATTCAGGCCACATCTTTTGAAAAAGACAAGGCAGAAAAACAGGTCAAAGATATTTTTTCTATGGCCACAAAGGGACTTGATCAAATTGGAAGAGCTGGGGCTTTTCATCATATTATAAGACGCACTTTAGCTATGACAGATACAGCTCTTTATGAACTTTCAGATTCCAGTAAATTTCAAAATTTACCGTTGACTGGTGATGGTTTATTTGGTTCTGAATTAGAGAATCTTTTGAAATCCAGAAAGGAACAAAAGAAGCAACTTGAAGATTTGGTGCCTGAAATTTCAAAGAAAGAGCCTCTTAAGCGCAAGTCTTCGTCAGCCACAGGTCATGAGCCACAAAGTAAGAGACCATACCATGACAAACCTTCTTCTTCATATGATAATTTTCGTATCCCAAAGATACCTAAATCAAATGACAGAGAAAAACACAGTTACAATTATGAGAAAAAATCCAGTTTTCGCCCCAGTAGGTCAGAAGGCACTGCACGATCAAATAACAGAAGAGGTGGAAAAACAGATAAAAAATGACAAGGTAAGTGTCATAGCGAAGTTTCCAGAGATACCTGTGGGAGGCAGATTGAAACATTTTTTACCAAAATGGGAACAAATTACGGGAGACCAGTGGGTTCTGGACATAATAAAGAACGGTTACAAATTGGAGTTTGTCCAGAAACCACCTTTTTTGGGAATAAAATCAACAAATGTCAGATTAAAAGATCAAAAACTTATAAATTCAGAAATTCACAAACTTTTGGAAAAAAATGCAATAGAGATAGTACCAAAACACTTGACAAAAACAGGTTTTTACAGTACGTTGTTTTTAGTAGCAAAGAAAAATGGGGAAATGAGACCTGTAATCAATCTGAAACCTCTCAACAAGTATCTCAAGAAAAAACACTTCAAAATGGACACAATGAAAAAAGTCATAAACCTAGTTCGAAAAGGAGATTTTTGTCTAAATTTGGATTTAAAAGACGCATACTTCCATATCGAAATTTACAAACATCATCGACAATATCTACGATTTTACTTCAAGGGGGTAGCTTACCAGTTTCGGGCTCTTTGTTTTGGTCCAACAGTAGCACCTCGAGTTTTTACGAAAATAATTTCGGTTGTAGCCTCTTATCTCAGAAAGCAAGGTGTTCGTCTAGCAACATATCTAGACGACTGGCTGTCTCTAAATTACATGAAAGTTCACATATTGCAAGATCGAATACTTCTGTTAAATCTCCTATTCGAATTAGGTTTGATAATAAACAAAGAGAAATCTTGCCTAGAACCAACTCAGATAATCACTTACATAGGGGGTCTTTTCCATCTGGACAAAGGTTTAGTGTTTCCAACTCCAGAACGAGTATCAAGTCTGAAACAAGCTGTAAAAAATATTCTGATAGGTCAGAATACAGCAAGGGATTATCTGGTTCTGCTGGGCAAGATTGCTTCTTGTATAGATGTTATACCGAATGCAAGACTGTTCATGAGGCCAATTCAGCTCCATCTGTTGCAAAATTGGAGTCCCCAAAGAATGTCTATAGCACATCAAATTCCATTTACACTCGCACTGAAACCCCATTTACTATGGTGGCTACAGGAAGTAAACATTTTGAAGGGTCGTTGTTTGCAACACAACCAATCAGATGTTACTCTGACCACAGATGCGAGCAGCTCTTGGGGCTGGGGTGGCCATATGAACAGCCTTACAGTGCAAGGCCGTTGGTCTCAGATTCAACAGCTTCAGCACATAAATTGTCTGGAGATGGATGCTGTGATTTTATCAGTGAAACATTTCTTGCCTCATTTGAAGAACAAGACTGTTCTTATTCGGTCAGACAACACGACGACGGTTCAATACATCAACAAACAAGGGGGCACGAAGTCTCTCAGTTTATGTCAGAAAGCTTGGGAACTCTGGCTGATGGCATTGGAAAATGGGATGACTTTGAAGGCAGCTCATGTTTTGGGCAGTCAGAATTGCCTGGCAGATGTATTGAGTCGTCAGTCAGTCAGGGATACCGAATGGTGTCTGAACAAAACAGTTGTGAGGGAGATATTTCATCATTGGGGTACTCCTTTGATGGATCTGTTTGCCACAGTGGAGAACAAACAGACACAACTATTTTGCACATGGACTCCTCATCCACAGGCATATGCATTGGATGCCCTGTCAATTGCATGGCAGAGCATGTTTGCCTATGCTTTCCCACCAGTACAGCTAATACCACGTGTACTATCACACATGCAACAGTTCAATTGCACTCTGATTCTGATAGCACCAAATTGGCCGAGACAGCACTGGTTTCCAATTCTGTTGCAAATGTTGGTTGCCAGACCTTTGAAACTTCTAGTGCAAATGGATCTGTTGTCACAAGCAAAGGGGAGACTTCTGCATCCAAATCCCAAATCATTAAATCTGACTGCATGGCTCATATCAACAGATGTCTCGAAACAGAAGGATTTTCTGAGAAATCCAGAAAGCTGCTCACATCATCATGGAGGTTGGGTACCCAGAAAGATTATAGATCTAAATTCAGATTGTTCTGTAGTTGGTGCAGTGAACAAAACATTGATCCATATGCTGCATCTTTGAAAGACTGTGTAAATTTTCTCACATTCAAATTTCACCAAGGAGCTGCATACAGAACTATAGCTGGATATAGATCTATGATGTCTGCTGTACTACCTCTAGTTGATAAAGTACCGGTTGGTCAACATCCCTATGTTATTAGGTTACTGAGAGGTGTTTTTAATGAAAGACCACCTGCAAAAAAACTTATACCTGAATGGAATCTTCTTCTCGTTTTAGGTTGTTTAAAAAAGACTCCATTTGAACCCTTGAGACAAGCATCTTTGAAGCATCTTACCTGGAAAACCTGTTTCTTGATAGCAATAACATCTTTCAGAAGGTGTAGTGATTTAAGAGCTTTGAAACTTGGTGAAGGTTGTGTAAATGTTCAGAGGAAAGGTATTACTTTTGTGAGACAGAAACTCTCTAAACAAGATAGACCGGGTCATACACCCACTCACGTTTTTATACCATCTTTCCCGGACAACAAAAAGTTAGATCCTAAGAGATGCTTAGCAATTTATTTGAAGAAAACTGAACAATTCAGAAATTCATCTGAAGGTGATATTACTGACTTATTCTTGTCCACAAAAAGTCCACATAAACCAGTGTCATCTCAAACTATATCTAGATGGATTGTGAACACAATAAAATTTGCTTACAAACAAAAGCACAAGTCAGTGAAAAATATTAAAGGTCATTCAACAAGAAGTGTAGGTCCTTCATGGGCACTTTTCAAAGGGGTATCAATAAGGAATGTGATGGAGTCTGCAGACTGGTCTAGAGAATCCACATTCATAAAACATTATTTAAATACAGTAAATATTGATTTCCTAAAGGATTAAGCAACAAGAAGTTGTCAGTCATTCTCCGGCGGGTTGCTGAGTTTAAAACTGTGTAAATATGAATTAAGTATTGTACAGTAGAGGGTTTACCTTTGGTAATTTGAGACATTATATACAGTGTGTAACCAGGAAGGTTTTTTGCCTAAATGTTCATTTGTAAATATGTTATTTGAAGTCAAGGACTGATTATTCTGGTGTAAATATGGGAACAAAGACATTTTACAGACAGTAATTCTTTGATTAACAGTTACAAGCAGTTTACAGAAATGGAAAAAGCACAAAGGTGAGAAATTTTTTGTAGTAGTAATACTATTTGAAACTTAATCCCACCTTCCTTGTTAGTATTGCTTGTTAATCTGTAATAATCCAGAATGTAATGTCAGGTAAGTATTTGTATGAAATGAAATTAAAAAATTTGTATTCAAATGCAAATTTTATGAATACATAATACTTACCTGACATTACATGAACCCACCCTTCCATCCCCACAAGGTATTAAGTTTCCATGGCGATTTGTAGTCGCCGAAGAGTGGAAAGTGATGCCTCATGCGTGGACCGGAAGAGGCCTGTGATTGGTTAAAAGTTTTTTGACGGAGTGCGCAATGGTTTATGGGAGATAAACAAATGCACACTTCCGGTCAGAGCGGGTTAGAAAGTAGGATGAAGTATAATCCAGAATGTAATGTCAGGTAAGTATTATGTATTCATAAAATTTGCATTTGAATACAAATTTTTTAATTTTATTATAAAATTTTAAAGAATCTTCTTTACATTTTTTATTACCCACTCTCTTCATTTTATTATCAGTCCATGGTTACATCTAGTTCTTGCTTCCAAAACTTTATACGCCTCTTTATTAACAGTTTACATCCCCTCAACGTTGTTTCTGAACAGTGTCAATACATGTGCACCATGCTTTGGTTTTCACATCAAGTGACATCACAAACATGCGGGGCGTATAAACAAAGTACATTTCGTGGAGACTTTACACATTGTTAACACAGTGACTGTCAGTGTCCTAGTTTGTTTACAAATGAATGAAATGTCAAAAATTCAAATGTTGATACTGGACGATCGCCACATCTCATCACAATTATAATTGCATTTTATTGTGTAAAATCAAAACTTAAAACAAAATAAACAAGTCATCTTTTCTATTAACGAGTTGATAATACCTCAATTTACATTAAATCTTGAACACCTTTCACGTGTTTTTCATTGACAGCCATATTTGTTTTGCTGCTGCCCGACGTGCGTCAAACAAATTTAACGTAAAGCCAGGAACCAGATTGAAAACCAAAATTGTGAACACGGTATGAATTTTGTAAAGAAAATAGTACCCTGATATTTGTAAATGTGAACTAATGGACGAACAGAAATACTTGATAATAAAAATTATTGATAATTAAAAGTAAAATAACACATTGTGGCAAGTTTTATTCCAATTGTCCGTATTTAAATGTTTGCGCATTAATTTGGTGCTTGGCTCAAAATTCGACCGGAAACCAACCATCATGTGTGCAAGATGAAAATGTAAACAACTTCAGCAACTGAACATTTTAAGTGATCTCGGCAAATTTAACGGACACTAGCTTTCAGAGTGAATTGGACTAAGATAGATAAGACGTAAGTCATAAGAAAACGATATTTATAAGATTGATTTCACTTTCGATCTCCCATGTGTGACCGGTAAATATGACTTTCATTTTAGAAATTTTTGAGTGATTTTCAACATGGCGGCAATTTTTTATCTGTCAGTACGTGCTATCCACCAATGGTTTTTAGTTATTCGGACGTGTTTGCTAAAGGTCTACATTCGAGCACCTCATCATTACACCAGTAATTATTGTTCAGTATTTCCTTTTCATGTGGAATATTTTAGTTTTTCATAAAATGTACACAAAAATTGACACTTTTTGGCACATTTCTTTTTCATTAAACTTTTTTATTCAAATTCTTTATGTCACATTATTTTAATGCTTACATATATTCAAACATGTGTTTTCATTACAAAGTGTTCACTTTTTAAGAAATTGTCAGTTATGTGTGAAATTGGCCTACTTTCACTTTGGTCTGTTTTATAGCCAAGGGAGCTAATGTTTCTGTAATATTACCTTAAATCGTTCAATCTGATAAAGAAAGCATCTAATGTAATTAAACTTTAGATTTGTCAGCACCTGCACATAATCCTCTAATAAATTAGGGAGTGCATTATTCTCTTAGAAATAGAGGAAGCCATTGTTTAAATCATTCAATTTGCACTTAACCTTTTTGTTTTTCTGCAAAATATTGGGGTGCAAAACGATTTGCTAATATACGATTTTCTATAAAATTGTTTATTCAGCTAAAGAAAGCATCAAATGTAAATATTTATGTAAATAATTATAGTGAAAACTGTTCTTGAGCTACGTTGTACAAGAAAAAACTAATATGACTTGTTTGACAAGTGAAAAACGATCAATACAAAACATCGTCAGTATCAAATCGTTCTGCACCCCCAAAAATGTAACGGATAGCAAATTCTCGTTTCTGTATTATTTACATATCCTGCGGGGGACAATTTTTTTGTATATCATAATATGCCCAAGTAAATTGCAATTTACATCACATTCGTCCACTAAAAATAACAAAAAACCCTGCTAATTGCTCAGCATGGTTTGGTCATCAGTGTCAATTTAATCCTTGACGCATATAGGTACCTGACTGTGTATATGTATATTGACGTTGTCAAGCGTGTTACAGGCATACCCTAACAACCACCAGTTACCACCTTATTGATTTTTGACACTGCCCTTTCACAGTAGGCGTGTCATTTAATTACTGATTGATAAAGATTATACAATTGACGTGTGAATTTACTGATGATTGACAATTATGAAAATATTTTTGAAGGAAATTAAAGGGCAACAGGGGGCTTTGACACTCGCAGGGCGGGACTTTTAGGGCAGCAGGGCGGGGCTAAAAATGGGCAGGGCGCGGCGCCCTGCTATTCTGCTTTAGAAAAATCACTAAGGGAACTAATTCATTAGATATTTTATCAATGCATAATCAAAAGTTTGCAAAGATATAAATTTATTATTTAGAACTGAAAAAACTGCTTATTTTGTAAATCGTGTAAATGTACAAAACAAATATATAAGGCATTTCACATTAAGGTTTAAACCAACTTTTTAACGATTTCAAATTGAGTGTCAGTTCAATACAATCTAAACCTTACACCAATTTCCTTTCTTATAATTATGTTCAAATTTGACAATGGTAATTTAGGGAACTATGGCTAATTTTCTTATCTGATCAACTTCGATTTTATACTTTGATAAAAAAATTATATTTCCTTGTTAAGGTATTCATTCTCTTTATTTTAGAAATATTTTCTTAACTTGTTTTGTATAATCCACAACCTTTGTATAAAAGTTAAGTCATTAGTTGACAGTAGGAAAATATTTGTAGTTCGAATTTTGTTAACTTTTAAAGAAGATTTATACCTGTTTACTGTTTGACTGACATTTTATCTTGCTGGTTTATTTCTTTAAATGATATAATTACTGACTATTGATCAAGTTTAGTTTAGCAAGGGGGTAATAGTTGCGGTCAGTTTTCATTCAAACTGGTGCATTTATTTGTCAACGCTGAAGGGACGTATCTCTGTGCCATATCTCACGCTACTTAGGTCGTTCTGTGCAATAAATTGTACCAATTTGTCTTTAGGGGTTTCTGTTGTAAAATTATTGCTATTAATTTGTTGTAAATTTAAACGTTAAATTAGTTTAATATCAAGTTAGTGTAACAACAATGCCCGAGGGAAGGTCTTGTGTCAAATCAAAATAATGATTGGCTTGTAAAGGTTATTGGCACACTTACTTACTGGCCAATATTGTTTAACTTATTTTACCAATGTATGGTAAAACCATTTATCTGTCACTTACATGTCCAAGTGGATAAGTCAGTGTTGCTTTAGATCTATAATGATAGTTTCCTGATCTTTGACCGTTGTCTCACTTTGTAATACTTGTGTTTCATATAAATGAACTTTGAACATTAAGGAAAGTTGGATGATTCAAGTTCTGTGTGAGTATTTTATTTTCCTTAACTTTTTTTCCTGCATTTCATAAATCAGGTTAACAAAGTAACATAGTTGTGTTATTACTCATAGTTTTAAAGCAAAAATTATGACAATTATATTTTTGTATATAGTATATACTGGTATATGAAAGCTTAAATAGTTCATGTTCAATCAACTTTGTAAAATTATAAATAGAAAATATGTTACAAAATATTTGTATGTTGTTTTTTCTTGATATATATATATTGAAATAAATCATTGATGCATGCAAGAGTCTTGCTGTGCCTGGACATATGGCTTCACTATATGTAATACAGTAAAACTTAGGAAAACAACACAGTTTATAACAAACTGATTGTTGGAGAAAGTCTTTTCTTTTGAAGATTTGTTCTCATTGAATCACTCTTAAGAAGATAACCATAGACATGCTAAATGGCTTGCTTAGACAGTCTCCGAAATTAGGATATGAAAGTGATGGCCAAACTGACCATTTCAGCACTAAATCTTGTTGGTAGAAATTTGGTTGCCCAAAATAAGTTTTTGGTTGTCTGAACTGTAAATTGGTTGTCCCAGGCAACTGGACACCCACTAATTTCATTGACTGTTGAGAGGTAACTGTAGTTGACAGGTAACTGTTGCTGAGAGGTGACTGTTGCTGAGAGGTTACTGTTGCCGAGTTGTGGTTGTTGTTGAAAGATAGCTGTTGTTTGAGGTGGCTATTGTTGAGTTGTTTTTGTAGTTGAGATGTGTCTGTTTCTAGAAAGTGGCTGAGAGACTGTTGTACATATAGGTGATTGATGTTGGGTGTCCTGTAAGAATAGTTGCTCAGTAGTTATAAATATATTATGACAGTAATTCATAATTTGTTAATCAGAGCTATTTAGCAAATTTTGTTCAGTTGTGATTTTACATAATTTATACTTAGATTTTAATCAACGTGATTTCTGTATTGTATTATAAATGTCAATGTGTGTATGCAAGTTTGTAAAGTGTCAGACCTCACATATTATTTTGTACAAACATTTTCTAATGTTTGAAAAATACAATGAAATTTGATATTTGAAATAAAATTTGATATTTGAAATAAAAGTTATCATGTTTTGATTTCATGTTATGTTTGAATGAACATGATATATAAAACATAGATGTAAGACTGTGAGACAAGGTGTTACCTAAGCTTGAATATTTCTGTGTTAATAGTTTCAGGTATCCAAATGCAGTTTAATAAGAAAATAAGGACATGAAAATGGTTTTCTGAACAGATCATTTTAAGAGCAAGCATTATATCTCATTTGCAGAATTTTGGTTGCCCAAACGAAATTGCTGGTTGCCCAAACTAAAAAGTGGTTGTCCAATGCAACCCCACACCCACTAATTTCATAGACTGCAAATATTTTTATGTTTTATGCAGGTTTTAATAATAATATTCAGTTTTCACATTTAGTCTGATGCAGATACATTCTAATTATGCCTAGTGCTTCAGAAAATTTAAGATGAACAGCCAAAGACTGATTTTTTTATAATTAAGAAAGAACTTCAGAGATGAGATAATGATGCAGTGCAGGACCCTACTATTTGGCCCTATAGCAATCATTATATTCTATTGTTCAGGACTGCATTTCTTTATTGACAGTAAGTTAACTTTTCTCCTCATCTCAAAAAGTTCATTACCTGGCTCCCTGGTACTATGTAATTTATATGAAATTTTGTGCTAATGGAAACAGGAAAGTGGGATTTCCATGGGATTCAAACTAATAGATAGCTGGCTTCCTATAGTTTACCTGTCTTATGTTGTAACACTCGGCCACACCTACCTTCTGTAAAATGAAACAATTCTATATACCTTGTAAAACTCTAACAACTCCATCAAATATATAAATGTTATAATTTCAAACTCTTGTTTTTTATTATACCGCTAACAAACAATCTATTTATACTTTGTCTTGTCTTTTAGTCTGATCTCTAGAACTGGTTTTGTAATCAAGATTTTGACTTGTTCTTTAACAAGTTTTGCTGACTTGATGATGAGCGGTAAAAAAATCATTCCATAGTATGAAAACTGTGGCAGGCAAACTGATAGTTTGAATGAATCATACATTCAGTGAAGGCTGGTTCACATATTTTCCCTGTCTACCTTTAAAATGAAGAGTACTCTCTCTTTCATAGGCAGATCTGGGGGGGGGGGGGGGTTCAACCAGGTTTAGGCCCCTCTATATTTGCTAAAATAAAAGGTTTTTTATCTATCATGAAATATGATATTTATAGGAAAATATATAAAAATTCCTTCTCATTTATTTTAACATGATATAATGGCTGTTAGAAATTATCTGATATATCCAAATTCTTTTTATTGTTTATCCTGAGAAAGGATTGTTGAGATTTTGGAAATGAACCTGAATCTTTTAGAAGTGACCAAAACTCAGTAGCTTCAGTAGCCACCCCCCTGGAACCTCGGTCAGGACCCATCAGGAACCCTTACAGCCCCTGGACCCCAAGTCTGCTTGTTTTATTTTCCGCCCCCTTTAACTGGAATTTTCCGCCCTCCTTAACTAGAAATCCTGGATCTGCCTATGTCTTAATCTTCATTCCTCTCTCTCCCTTGCTCTCTCTCTATCCCTCTCTCTCTCTCTCTCTCTCTCTCTATCTCTCTCTCTCTCTCTCTCTCTCTCTCTCTCTCACTCACTCTTGCTATCTCTCTCTCTGTAGCAGACCTGACTGGTTATATAATGCTAGTTATTTAAAGTCTCTCGGGTAGAAATGTGAAGTAATATTATGTGGCATTTTACAGAATGTGCTGAACTTGTAAATTATTATATAGACCATTTGGTTTGCTGTTAAATTACTGAAAATTATGTAAAATTATGAACTATGTTAACAAGTTGTCTATGGAAACATTGGCTGGGTAGTCTCAATACATTAAACACAGAGCACCGTTATATAATATAGAATGATTCATAATAGTTTAAAAGTTTAGTTTGTTAAGAAAGTTTAGATATTGGCATCGTATCATATGTACAAAAAAATGATTCTCCCAATATTTTCTGCTGAGTTGGTTATATGGTGCAAATTTCAAACTTAGAAAGTATATCAATGTACAATGTATAGTGATTCTTCAAGAGCTCAGAATTAGGCAGGGAGGCTGAAAAAAGGGGCTGTGTGCTTCATAGGGTTCATGTTTCAAATCATTTATTTCTGTTTAGGGAGTAGCAAAAATAGGGAGGTGGGATAAAGGACATGGTGAAGTTTAACTGGTCTTCGCAACTGCTGAAAAGATTCACATGCAGTCATTACGATACAATAATATTCTTTCACAAAAGTAAAATTCAAATGAATTAGAAAACTTTTAATTCCTAATTAGTAATTTTAATTGATTAACCTGAGCTACTGTAAATAAAACTAGAATAAAATAGATAATAATATATTATAATTATAAAAGGACCTGAAGGGGAGGTAATGCTGGCTTAATTGAATGATAAAAGTATGGAAATTTGTTTTTTTAGCATGACTGATCACTGATATGATATGATCCATGCGATACAAATTCACAATATATCAATTTCAGGATGTAGCTAAAATACATGCCCGGTGGATACAATAAGGGTATTGTGTGTCAGCAAGTTTTATAGAATGATTCAATAATTGTGGTTTATTTTATTTCTGTAGACTATACAATATAAAGGTGCTCACGTAATACTAATGATATTTAACGTATACAGATACAACATATCTCGGACTCCCTACCGTTGTACACTATTTCGAGACGTCTCCTACAAACAATTTACACTCACTTTCTCACATTGGAACTTTCAGGTAATATGAAGTTCTGATAATTTGTACAAATATTTTACATTACGCATTAATTTTAGTTTTCTTGCAGTAATAATAAGCCTTACTCCTGCTGGGTATGCATCAATTTGTAGTTTTTTAACGATATTCTTATTATTTAGTACTCATAATATGTGAAGTGTGATTTAAAGGATAAAATCTAGTTAAATTATCTTTAATTTCTTAAATGAGGCCTTAATAATAATTTGGTTAAATTTCTTGTTTCTTGACAGACTGTAAAAAACACTGATTATAAATTATTAAAATATTTCATTTATGTCTCAGTTAAAATATCTATAATAATCAAACAAGTATTTTAATTATAGTCATTATTCAATCTTCAAATTAACACTTAAGTGGCAAGTGGACAATGATCATCTTAGTCCACTTGCCTGAAGCTTGGAATTATGCCTTGGTCCCATGAAATCATGGCTTGTTGTGGACCCGTATGTGCAGACAGCCATAGGCCATGGGAAGCCTTGCATATTAAGTGACAGTACGCATAAGGTACAAAACAACACACCCGTAGGTGAAAGATATGCATGTTTAATCAATACTCCGCCACAATTTTGTTTATGATTTAACTCTGAAACTGATACATGTATCCTGGGCTCATCTCACAGACCCTGGTGTAAACGTAACAGACCGTACAGGTACGCAAGAGTTTGTACGGGTCCTTGCAGAGCTTGATTGGATGGCCCCTGTACAGTGCCCTCACGGCTATTTTTATGTTTATGGGACTGTAGCATTAGTGAAAATTGATTTGGGTGCATGAAAATTACTGGTTTTATGTCATTGGGCTGGTTGATAATTTTGCCCTTTACTGTATTATAACAAAATAAATTAGATTGGGTTGTTGAGAAAATTAAGGTGATAATTGAGTGGGGTAAGAAATGTGGAGTTGATCACTGATGTAGGTTGAAAATTTGATAAAATGTGACCCCTTGTAGAACAGTAATGCTACAGTCCCATAAACATAAAAATAACCGCGAGGGCACCGTACGGGCGCGTGCGATCAAGCTCCACAAGGACTCTAACGAACTCCTGCCTACCTGTACGGACTGTTACGTTTACCAGGGTACGTGAGATGAGTCATAGATACACATATCAGTTTCAAAGTCAAATCGGAACACAATCGTGGCCAAGTATGGAATAAACTCACATATCTTCCAGCTACGACTCCGTACAGGTGTGTTGTTTTGTGCCATGTGCGTACCGTTACCTTAATATGCAAGGCTTCCCACGGCCTAGGACTGACTGCACGTACGAGTCCGCAACAAGCCACGATTGTACCAGCTAGTACCAGTTGGAGTAAAGAGCTAAAAAACTTGCCTTGCTAGTCAGCTGTCTCCGGAAAAATCAACTTAACTAACATGAAAACACTGACAAGGTTTAGTGTAGTCTTTGAGTTTTTGGTCCATATATAATATTTTAGAGTTCATAAACTTACATGTATAGCCCTCAAGGCTTTCTATTATTATTTGAATTTATGAAAAGCTCTGTTAATGATTGACTCATTGAATATTTGAAATTCCTTTACTCTGGGAATCCTGTTAATTTTTGTTTCATTTTTTTGTTGTTGCTGCTCATAATTGAGTTAGTGTTTCCAAGTAAAATATGTTGCATCAAGTATTTTACCTGTATTATTATTTTGAAGGAATTTTAGAGGTATAATGTGAAATGTTTTACTCACAAGAAAAATGCATTAATGTTTCTTTTGTACTGCCTCCTGAATTATGAAAATCTTTGTACACTGGGGTATAGATTGATTTCATTTTCTTTCCCATGAAGAACTTGGGCTTAGGGGGCAGATTTGTTAAAGTTAGATTTAAGTGTGGTTTAAAGTCTGCTTCTGTATACATATTCAGCTGACTTCACCGTTTTGTACGATAACTCCTGATCATTGAAATCCCTTTCAGACAGGTGATCCCTCACAGTACCCATTTACATCTGGGTGGAGTGGAACAATTGCAGGTAAATTTCTAATGCTCAAGGAAATTAGCAGTGCCCTTAGTGGGGTTTGTACCAAGGACCTCTGGATCACTAAGCACTTGTCTTACCACTGGACCACTGCTCCTACTTTAGATTTGAATGAATGGTTATGATGTTGGGCTGGTTATTATTTGGATAGCCAGGTTTGCATTTGTTTAAATCACACCCAAAACCCATCTCATTGTTTCATTGAGCAAGCTCCAATATCTTGGTTTGAACCAAACCTTGAGGTGGTCTACCGAGGGTGCTTAGGGCTCTCATATTTTGGGGCCAAATATGGGCCCCATTCCCCTTTCACAATCATATGTTTATTTCCCCTATCTCAGATAAAAATTCCCCTCAAAATGTAATTTAAATTTTAATTTGTCATTCCAGAGTCACAAACTTGACTAGCTATTCAAATCAATGGTAGAAAAGTGTTCTGAGTAAAAGTGACTGGTAAAAGTCACAACTGTACGCTTATATGAGTGGACTGAAAATTCCCCGTATTGTCTTGAAACAACGCAAAATTCCCCTTCCTGAGGGTACGGGTACCTGTCCCAAAAAGTTGTCTAGTGCCCTGGTGCTTAACTATAAACAATAATATAGTTAAACAATATTAAAGTTATCAAATATTTATGAATCATTTCAGCCTATGTATGTTGGTATGTAATTTATCAACAATTATTGTCAATATTAGAGACATATTATTGTTTTCATCCCTCGTATAATCAAAGTGCTGAAAAGCACTGAAGCAAGACTGTGTTGAAGGCTCAAACAACCATCAATAGTTCAAGCTTCAGTTTCGTCTCACGTATAACCAGTCATTAATTTAGGTATAAATCAAATCTGATGATTAAGAGCTTTTTAAGAAAGATTGGCATACATTTTCTTATAACTCACTGATCAATGGACTTGTATAATTACTAGTTGATGAAGAACTGTGAGAAGTCTTATTTCCTCATTCAATAGAAATAATGGTTTTCAGTAATGTCAACACAATGATTTCATACATCCTGTCTATAATAACAAAATATTGTGCTTCAAGTAAAATATCAAAATCATGTTGAACACGTGAAGAAAAAATTAAAATCATAATTCACAAGCTAGATGATTCAAAAATGGAAAAAAGAAATTTCAAATAATTCTTGTTTTTTGTAATCTTACTTTCATAGCTATCATAAACAGAACAGAACTGTTCTGCTAATATGAGTTACTTTTAAGGTAAGCTGTAGAAATTATCATAAATGAAGTTGATAACAATTGTTGGATCAGCCTGCAGTATGTACATTTTAAAAAAAAAAGGACAACGCAACAGCATGAGGTAGAGAACAATATCATTAATTGAAATGAAACAATATGAATTGTGAAATACACATTAAAAATACAAAATGTTTTCATTTTATAGGTATTTTGTCTTAAAGCTGGACCCAATGAAATATCTAAATAACTATCGGATGGAATTTACTCAAATTTTGTTTGTGATTTTAACTAGCATAGATTTTAACCTCCGCATATCCAAAAATTCTTAATTTTTTTAAAATTCATAACATACTTTCCATAGACATGCAATGCAAACTTTGAAGCCAAAAGAGGGTTTTATTTAATGGGTACATGCCACAATTAGGGCAGCCATGGATATAGGTATAAATGGTTATCGTTATGAATCCCTGTGTCTTCAACGTGTCGGTATTGACGATGACCATGAAAAAGCGGGTGTTCAGGGACAGTAGCCCCTGATAAAAGACAAAATATCATGAACTTAAAATAAGATCACTTATTTACACATTGGAGTCGTCAGAATCTGATGGTAGAAGCAGTTCATGATTTCTTTTACTTGCGTCCTCCTTTTTTATTTACAAATGCTGACAGAGCTAATTAAATCGTAATAATTTTTAATTTTATAGTACTGCAATAAAAATTCTGCCATTGATGGGCACTTTAAGTGCATTATTTTCATAAATTCTCCTAAATTGAGGTTCATGCTAAAAACCACACGTACTGATATATTTCATGTACGTCTTTGTGAACAGATTTGCTGCATATTTATAAGCGATTACTCCAGCTAGGAATTTTGGATCGGGTTTATCGTAAACGAAGCACAAAATGCATGACGTAAAAGTTATAAATTATTTGTACTTGTCTTTAGTAAGTTTTGACACTGTGTCTGCATGCTGAACTTTTAGATATTGTACATGTTTATCTATAACCTGCCATTTAATCATGGAATACTCTCATATTCTTTACTATACCTTAGAATACATGATTGTGTACTCTTTTTGCTTTATCTATCTTTGTTTTCTCTCTTGATGTATGTACTCATAATGTAACCACTGCCCGGCGGTATTTAATACTTTGCATTAATATTTTCTTGTCCCTCTAATCAAACAGGGTTATAGGGTAAATGTTATGGTTATGCGTCGGCAGCGATAAGTACAATTATCAAGATTTGAGGATTTTTCGTGTTGACACCGGTTGTTGTAAGCCAATCAGAACAATGCATTTGAGGTCACACGATGAAAAAGTGGACATCGGACAGTCAAAATAGGGATGCACATTTGAACTCTTTCGCACATTTTTTTGTTGGGTTATCTGCGTGTATTACCAGAAAATAACATTATTATTGCATGAAGTATAACCAGTGTCAATGAAGTTGCAAAAAAATAGAAAATATGCGCAGCTAATAATAGCATGTGTTTTCTTTTTTAAAACTCCTTTTTGTTGAAAAAATGCAAACATATCTTACCTACTAACGGGCAAATGTATTTATACGGGACAAGATTATCTGTATCCAATCAGCCGAGATGCGTAACCAGTATCCACTGAGACAGGTTTAAGTCATGCCCCTCATAAACATAGCTGTTAGCTTAACACCCTTCTTATTTATATAGGAATATTTCGGTTTGCTCAAAGATTGGGGCTAGTCCCTATATGTCAAATAGAGACAGGAACAGTTCTAGAGTCGACCATAATAATGCTGTTTTATGTTCGTAGTCCGAACAAATCCTGGACAACACCTGTTTATTCGGTGTACTTTCATCAGCCCAGAAAGTTCCATAAAATGAATCAAAAAAGGTCTAAATGTTAGGTATCATTCACTTGTCACGCAAATCTTGATATTCTCTAAATAGACTCAGCACGGCTTTAAACGTTGAGGGATATTACTTCAATTCATTTACTTCAATTGTAAACAAAGCATGCTAATTTCTGGAATTCTAAAAATAGACTCAATGGTCTTACATATTATCAGGGCATGTTAAGTCTTGTCTTCTATGTATAAACTTTGGACGGTTTGGATACGTTGTGAATACACAGTAAAACATTTTTGAAAATTCTAATACTGGTATTTCTACTTCAGATGAATTACTACGTACCGGTAAATGCAATAGCCCCCCCCCCTCCCCAGCTAATATTGAAACGGGCCGGGGTATAATACACATAATAACTACAGTTTAAATCAGAAGTTACCTTGGCTTGTAATTCATGTTTAAATTTTCTGCGTTCCGTGTTTCCTGTTTAGTGAGCATGATGCATGTCTCTAGCCATAAAGCACACAATGACTAGTGTTCTGGGCAACACACAGAACACATTAGCACATATATGTAGGTTATGAACTAGGATTCTGAGCTCAAATCAATGTTTGTTTATCCAGTATGTTTCGTAACCAGTTTTCGCGACGTTCGCATATTTGGATCCTCTGTAACAGTTTTGTCAGCCCTTTTTACTATGTGTTCAATTCAGTACTAATTCTTTCAGACTGATGTTGCTGTTAACCCAAGTTCATATATCTGAATAAACTATACTACTAAATAACCAACAAACAGTAAATTAGTTTCACAGTATGGATTTTAATGTATTTAAAAATCTACATATTTGTCAATTTGTCAATTCAATACATAAATAAGATGATGAAAATATTACTTGATAAGGGGTAGAGTATTACTAAAATAAGCCCAGAATTTAGAATGAGAGAAAAGAATAATTTAGCTTTTTGAATTTAGAACCCTTGCCTAAAATAAAATAATACCCTTATTTTAGAGCCTGGAAATGGTTAACTCGACAAAAGATAAAATCTACCTTGTGAATGTCACTGAGCTAACTTGAGAGAGCCAACTCTATCCCTTATATACCCTTCATAAGACACAAGGCATGAGAAAATCATGCAATTCACTATAAGTGATTGGTACGCACAGGGGTATTATTTGTTCACTTTAACACAATGAAAACATCTATTTATTATAATGGTATATACAAGTTTAAATGACCCTCTGTGCTTCATTGTCCATTTAACACTGTTTCACTACATGATATTCACAAAATAATGTGTAAAAGAGTTAACACAGTCACTTTATAGTTCATAAGGTGGTATACACGTTTTGAGTTTGTTCATTTAAGGTAGTATAAATTAATAAACATGTACATGTTGATAGGCAAATCTGCCACACCTCTACATTCCAGTAAATTTGTATCCTTCGGCTTCGATGTTAAATCCTAATCCTAGATGTGAATTAGTTAATTCCGTACACTTTTGCTGAATGTTAATGTTTAAATCCAGTTTCAACGCAAGTTTTGATCCATTTTGTTACGAGCACATTTTGTCTAAATGTCAGCGTTCCTGTCATGTTTACATCTAACTCTGGGAATTTATTCCTACGCTGCACAGTCTAAAGGAACTATGTTTTCGTCTTAAAGATTGTTTAGGGGCCAAATCAAAGTATTATAGTCATGGATATATCTGCATTTTATTGTTAAATAGGAATTCTAAGTTATTTTAGTCATTGGTAGATAGAATACTTTCAACGTAAAATAAAACGTTCGAGTTGAAACTTTACCAACGAGTTGTCTTTGTGTTCACCCTTGTGTACCTGGTACGCAGACAATGTTGACGAGAGCATTAAGTGTACTTCAATCGTTCACGCTACCAATTGAACCACAGGTGTAAGAGAACCACTCGACAGGCCTCTCAACCCCGATAACAACCAGTTCACCTCGGAGAACCTCAACTGACGTAGATCGACTCCCGCGGTATAGATCTAGACGATACATCGTGCGTAGATCTATGCACGCGTCCACAGTTATCCGGGGTGAGCTCGTTACAATATTACATGTCAATGTTTCACTGCGAAGAACAGTAGTAATGGACTTATGAAATATTCGAATTTGCACGGCGAATAGACTACTTCACAACTAGCATATTGTGTCATTCAATATTTGTTTATTTTTTACACAGAAATAAAACATTTACTCCACTGTTTATATTATTGTGAAATTTAACCGTTCTTACAAATTCAAAGTAAAGCGTTTGATCGAGTCTTTCCATTGTTAATCACGTGACTATAGTGTTTGATACGGGGACGAGTAAAATATTTTCATTCATAATTTTTCATGAATGAAATCGATGTACATGTATAGTTAAAAAGTTAAAGTTAAAGG
Organism: Mactra quadrangularis; assembly: GCA_025267735.1. Lineage (NCBI taxonomy): Eukaryota > Metazoa > Mollusca > Bivalvia > Venerida > Mactridae > Mactra > Mactra quadrangularis. The sequence goes on from CM046309.1 coordinate 8,257,167, forward strand.
GCGGTTTAAAGTCTGCTTCCATCTAAATGTTCAGCCGACTTTACAATCTTGTACAATAACTCCTGGTCACTGAAATCACCCTCAGGCGGGCGATCCCTCACAGTACCCATTTACACCTGGGTCGAGTGGAACAATTGTAGGTTAATTTCTTGCTCAAGGAAATTAGCAGTGCCCCTAGTGGGGATCGAACCCGGGACCTCTCGATCCCTAAGCGCGCGTCCTACCACTGGACCACTGCTCCTACCTATGTATACATCCGCGGTAACTAGTCGAGTTATTACTTTTCTAACATAGTTTAATTGTTCACAAAATTGAAGAGATTTGATGTCGCAATGAATTTTATGAAGTATGTGTGAATGCAAGATAAAGGCAGTTATGTATCGAGTTTTTAATATTGAACTATTTGCTGGCATGCGGAAAAATGGACCACTACTCAATATCGCACTTCTGAAATGCCGCTTATAGCTTCGCCTGTTTCACAGTCTTGCTAAAAATGTCAACATGGTATTACTAGTGTCAATAATTTAAAGGTTGTTAAACTTTGTTAAATTTGAGAGTCAAAGATATACATGATGATATAAAACAGTAGGGAAGGTATATAACTATGGTTTTAAGGTTATGCTGCTGATGTCATGTGGTTGTTGTTTTGATATGGTTTTATTTTATTCTTGCTTCTGTGGCTTAGTTGTTTAAGGCATTGACATTATTCAACTCTATGTAATCTTTCATTGATGTGGTCGTGGGTCTGAGCCTTACTTATATCAGGGATTTGGTGTTTCAAGTGAAAACCCAAAATTTAATTGTCTGAGATCAATATGCACTTGTCCTAAAATTTTATACTCCAAAAGAAATATGGAGAAACAAAACTCTGGTGTTCTACTTTATGTTAAATATTATATTGATCCAATATTAAATAAACAATTTGCGTGGTGCTCAACAGTTTACTAGTTTGGTAATAAACTAATAGATAATAAGGATTTGAAGAGGCATTTGGATGTATCCATTCTTCTATGTGGACCTCTGATAAAATATGTACAACTTACATAATTATATAAGTATATAAGAAGATCATTTATATAATGTACATGTTATATAGTAATGTATGTTGTATTATACATGTATTAAGGAATGTTCTGGTATACATGTATATTTTCTGTCTAGACATGTATATATATAGTCATGTATATATCTGTGTTAGAGGAATGGTGTTGTCAGATGATGTTAAACTTATGTTGTTGACAGTTAGTCAATGGTGTACATAAATAGTCATTATGTTGTTATCATGTAGCATAACCTTCTTTTAATATTCTTGTTGAAGGTGGGTAGATGGGTGGGTAGGTAGGTAGGTGTGTGGGGGAACTTGGATAACTGGCTGAAACTCAATGTGAGGGGTTCTTCCTATAAAAGATGAAACTTTTGGATACAGATTAGCAGTCAAAATTGTGATTTATAACCATTCATGGAGGCTCAATTTCATGTTAGTACAGGACTCTCATTGAATCCATTGCTAAGCATTCCTCAGGGATTCCTCCTTTTGGGATCCTCGGAAATCTAGGACCCTGGTTAAAAATCAATATTATTCTCTTCTATATTATTATAATAATCATGTTTAACTGGTATACAAGAATTTATTATCATAAGTTCTAAGACAGGAATGTCAGAGTTCCAGGTTACTGGAGGTAAAATGAATACTTTATCTCTCAGCACTTTTTATACAGTAATTTTCATCTTTTTTTCTACAATTATTGTATTTTTTTCACTTTGATTTTGAAACTTTTTATTAGAAGTGTTTTACAAAAAATTGATAGTGCTATTGTAGTACATTGGTACAGTGCCTGCCAAAGATTGTTGGACTTATTAAGATTTAAGAAAAACTGATCTTCTATTCTGCAAATAATTTTACTATTATTGAATATTATTTATGCTAAATAGCTTGAATCATATATTAATAAAATAATTATAAAGGCGATATTGGAATTGGCTGTTTTTCTTTTTTCCAAGGGAGAAGGTGAACCAGTTTTTCTTAAAACAGATTTTTGTCAAGGGCTTTTGAATGGTACTGTATATTGAGAAATCTACACACAAACCTGGAAATTTTAAAAAGCCATTTTACAATAGATATATTGTACTTAGAAAATATTATGACCCAGTGATCTTATTTCTGTATCTATATTTAGTTCTTAGAATTGGCAGCTCTTACAAACATTATTGAAGGAGATTTTTGCTACAATTGAAGAACGTAGTGTGTGGAATGCTTGACTTCTGCTAAATTATATACCTTTAGTTTACTCTATACTGACAAACCTGTGTTCAACAGCCAATCCTTAGACTAAGAAAACTCTTAAATGGTCACTGAAGTCGGGTGGCTTAAGCAATACAGGTGTAACTCAAATAAGACTGCCCTGTAAGCTTAGTCCATAGCACACAAGTCTACTGACTAAAGGGTTGTGGGTTTGATACTCGGGTGCAGCATACTTACGTGGAGCTTGGTCATGAAATAATTTCTACAGTCAGTTCCTTCCACCATTGATTAAGATGGGACCATCTCATAAGCATTACTTCTATTTTTCAAGATTGTGATTTCCAAAAATGTCAAAATTTAAATTTGTATTTTGGGCTAGTAAAAATTGATCCAGGCTAGCTTCTCTTGTAAAGTTACTGGTCAGAATGGCATGTAAAGTCAAAATTTAGTTCAAAGACTGTTATTGTATGTTGTCTAAATTAAAAATGTCTCCATTTTTAACAGTTTGATAGATATTTCTGAGTCACAGAAGTTTGGCATGTAGCTTTTTTCTTGAAGATGTAAAATTTCTGATTTCACTGTATAGGATAATCATGTTGATCATTTGTAATGTAAATATTCAAAACTAAATAGTAGACCATTCTAAAATAATTGATAGGTTTAACTTTCATCTCCTTAATTTTTCTTGATTCCTAGTCTAATTTGTTATGTTCTGAAAGGCAAAATTATCAACTTGCCTTATATTATAAAATAAGTCATTTTCACTTATCCAAATAAAGTTTTATTAGTTATGGGATTTTAGGCTAGTAGGTTTAGGCAAGGACTGGGTTTTACATACTAGAAGTTTTCCGGGTAGATTAAAATTGTCTCGGAAACTTTAACCTAAATTTACTTGTCCAGACTTATTCTATTTCAATTTAAAATGACTTAGAAACATTAAAATGTAACACTATGTTCCTTCCAATGACTCTAATTGCAGTAAACAAGAACCATAACTCTATTATACAGTTTTAAAATCATTTCCCTTTTGATGAAATTATTAACTTGCCAAGTTTATTTAAAAAAATATAAAGCGACAGCTACTGATGACTGTGAGTGTATATGATACCTTTAATTTTGTTTATCGGGATATTTCATACTATACAAGTTTCAACCCGAATCGATAGCGCATTTGGTAGCGTGCAGGGATTCGGAATCTCGTGTCCTGAGGGGGGTACGGGTTCGAATCCCACCCGGGAGGTTATACCCTTCCATGAAAATTAGACAATAATGTCAATTTTCCTCCATTGATTAGATAATATGGAGAAATTTCCGGCCTTGTGGAAGGGTAGGTGAGTAAAGTAGGTGACCTAAAATGTGTTGATACGGCGTTAAATCCAATAAATAAATAAATAAAAATTCAAGTTTCAAATGCTGTTTACATACATGTATTTGAGACTTTTTGTCACTAATTTTTCGATTTAATTTGTTTGGAAAATGAATGGTCATGGTGGGTATAAATAATTTAAAGATTGGCTTGGAATGTTTTGGAAAGTAATTAATTTAATATGGCCTAAGCTGGCTAATGTAAAATGTTATCATTTAGTACCAGTGCAGGTAGAAATGTATTGTATTCACATCTGTTGCATTCTATGTCTGTCTGTAGGATTTTTGTTTACATTTCAAATACGAAAATTGTAGATGATGTTTACTGTATGTTTAAAACTTTAAATGTGTTAAAATTTACAATTTGTACTGGAGAGAGAATCTCCTCAGGTATTATATACAAGAACTAGGCCAAGTTCATCAAGATTTTGTGATTTCATAAAAGTTTTCAAAATCACTTCATATTCCTAAAACAGAATTTTTGTGTGTTTCATATTTTCTAGGGACAATGAAGAAATTGCTTATTAGTGTGACTGTCATATTGGATGAAAATGAAACTGCTTTTTCCCAACACCATTATAATGTGATATTTAATTTGTAATTTGTATTTCTTGTCTCTGTTCAATGTGAACTAGCTATAAACAATCATATTCCTTGTCCCAAGTAAATGTGAACACTTTATAAACAATTGTATTTCTTGTCTCCTGTAGGTTAGTGTGAACAAGCTATCAAAATTATTGTATTGTTTGTCTTTGGTCGATGTGAACAAACTATAACCAATTGTATACACTGTCTTGGGTTACAAGTTATAAGCAAAACTAATATTACCTTTCTTTGTCCAGGTCAATATGTAAAAGCTATAAGAATATCAAAATTAATGTCTATTTCTGGGGTCAATGTGAACAGGTAATTTACAATATTGAAATTATAGCTTTTCTTGCTCCAGGTCATTGTGTAGTATAATAGTATTCCATTTCTCAGGTTAATAGCCACCCGACTAGCTCAATTGGTAGTGCACTAGTCTTATAATCAAGGGATCGTGGGTTCCATTCTTGGGCAGGGCATACTTTTGTGGAGCTTGGTCATGAAATTATTTCTATGGCCATTCTCCCTCCTACCAATGATTCTTAATTATGTGGGGCATTTGTCAGTCACTGGCGAAAGTATGTGCTTAGTAGTTGGTTAACAGCTAAATGCAGAGATTTAGCCTTCTTGGGAACAGTAAGTAGGTTGACTGACCGCGTTATATGACCTATACAATGTGTTGCTTAACCGCGTTGTTAACCCAACAAAAACACAAAAAAACAGGTTAATATGATCTAGCTATAGTTATAGATATAATGTAACTATTGTTATATATTTTACAGGCAATATCCAGGCAGTGTATAATATGATCAGTTTTACCTGTCATTTATCATTTTGATAACCTGTTAACTAAACTATTTCACCCTGTTATCTTGAAACATTATTCTAACAATGCATAGGTGTGCAATAATAATTGTAGTGTTTTTTAACAACTCGATTTCTACCTAGTTTCCCAGGGTTTATGAGTTATTTTTGTAGAAAAGCATATGTCTTTTCCCAAGGACTTTTTAGAACTTGTTCCAGATGTTTGGAAAGGTATTATGGAATGCTAGTACTCTCATGTTTTAGGAGGCTCAAAAAATACTAATAGTATACTGGCTGAAAAAAACTTGGGCCTCACCTGTTCCTCACCATCAAACTGTATTGTATGAATGTACTCTGGTTTATTCACTGAGTACAGGCTGTGTGGAAACTGTTTTCATACATTTGTTTAAAGTATTTTCATTGTTATTTAATGTGCTTTCATGATTTTATTTATGAAAATATAGGAATGTTATACACCTAGGATATTGGATTTTTCGTGAAAATATTTTTTTCGATTTTTCGGAAAGTTGTTACTTTGTACATGTAAGTAAAAAAATGTTTCATGTAATTTATTTATGATTAAAATTGCATTTTTAGCATATTCTTGCATCATATTAAATTAAAGTGAAAAGTTAATGACTAAAAAATTAATGTTAAGAAACCGCATGTAATAACATGCATAAATTGATACCTTGAACACTAGTATATTTTATCATGATGTTGTATGTTGTAAGATATTATAAAAGTCATCATCTTAAATTTTCTCAGGATCTTCCCCAATTTTTAATGTTTTATTTTATATTAATGAACAAAAATTTTCACCCAACTCAATTACATGAAATAGATAGTTTTCACAGGCTCAAATCCTTTCGTCATGATCACTAGTGCTGAACTAGTTGGACAAGTTGGTTAAGACGATGGTTTTCCACATTCAGTAAAGTTCTGCTGTAAAGACCACCTTGGTCATCTCAAAATCACATGATTTTTTAAGACTTTTGTGTACCAATGCTTAGTATTAGAATAAAATGCTCCTTAAATAGGACCATTCGGCTATTAAGACCATCAATTTTGTTAGTCCTATTAATAGTGGAACTTAATGAACAATTTTGATGATAATTTTTTACTATGTTTTATATGAAAATATTATGATTTCTTTCATGCTTTACCGTGATATGTCACCTTATTCAATGAAAATATACGATGAAAATATAAGTTTTATATGTTCATCGCAGTGAAAATATAACCTTATATTTTCATCATTCATGACGTCGTATTAGAAGATAAATGACGTCATATTTGAGAAGAATTGACATCACGTTATTGTTTGTGTAATTAATATCTAATTAAACACGAAACAATTCATGAAAGAAACAGAATATTTGTCAACTTGGTGTAAGATCTATTTTATTTCAACTCGTGAACTTGGAAAATGACATTTTCACTTGTGGCTATGCCACTCGTGAAAATATGTTTTCTGAGCTCACTTGGGGAAATAAAAATTGATCTTACACCAAAATTGATGAATATCATCTATACCTTGTTGAGTTGATGACTACAGATGTTTCCTACACTAGGTAATACAGCTTGCTGTTAGAATATTTCATATCTATGATTGTTTTATCTTGCTATAATTAAAGAAACTTGTTGTACCAATGTGTGATCTATGTTAAGTGAAGTTATGTAAAAAAAAATTGAATAAGTAAAGTTTATTCAACCGCCAGTGACATATACATTGATCCTGCTAATTAAGATACTTGCTACAGTACTTATGTACTCACTATCAATAAAAAAGATTATAATGTATGGGAATTATCAAACAAATATTGAGTATCTAAATCAGTTCGGGTTAATGTATGCACCACTGACAGTTGAATAAAATGGAACATATCAGTCATTTTCTAAATTACATTCTCTGACTTACTTTCTTACATATTTCTCTTCACCCACTTCTGGGCATATGACATTAACTTCTGGTTTCTATCTGACTTTGTCTTATGTCCTGTGTTTTAACTGGTTCCAAGATATATAGACCGGTTTCAGCTCTGCCTTTAAGGATCTTCACCAGGTTGTAGTGGGTCTACCTCTTCTCTGGCAGTTTGGATTCCAATCCAGGGTTTTGTCTTATATGTTGGTGTTGTATTTAAGGAGGACATGCTTCTATGTACTTCATGTATGCTAAATGACCTTAGCTGTTGAAGCATCTCAAAATAACATTATGGCCTTAGCTGTTGATACGCCTCAAAATGACATTATGACCATAGCTGACTTGATGCACCTCAAAACAACATTATGACCATAGCTGACTTGATGCACCTCAAAATGACATTATGACCATAGCTGACTTGATGCACCTCAAAATGACATTATGACCATAGCTGACTTGATGCACCTCAAAATGACATTATGACCATAGCTGACTTGATGCACCTCAAAATGACATTATGACCATAGCTGACTTGATGCACCTCAAAACAACATTATGACCGTAGCTGACTTGATGCACCTCAAAATGACATTATGACCATAGCTGACTTGATGCACCTCAAAATGACATTATGACCATAGCTGACTTGATGCACCTCAAAATGACATTATGACCATAGCTGACTTGATGCACCTCAAAATGACATTATGACCATAGCTGACTTGATGCACCTCAAAATGACATTATGACCATAGCTGACTTGATGCACTTCAAAATGACATTATGACCATAGCTGACTTGATGCACCTCAAAACAACATTATGACCATACCTGACTTGATGCACCTCAAAATGACATTATGACCATAGCTGACTTGATGCACCTCAAAACAACATTATGACCATAGCTGACTTGATGCACCTCAAAAAAACATTATGACCATAGCTGACTTGATGTACCTCAAAACAACATTATGACCATAGCTGACTTGATGCACCTCAAAATGACATTATGACCATAGCTGACTTGATGCACCTCAAAACTACATTATGACCATAGCTGACTTGATGCACCTCAAAACAACATTATGACCATAGCTGACTTGATGCACCTCAAAATGACATTATGACCATAGCTGACTTGATGCACCTCAAAACTACATTATGACCATAGCTGACTTGATGCACCTCAAAACAACATTATGACCATAGCTGACTTGATGCACCTCAAAATGACATTATGACCATAGCTGACTTGATGCACCTCAAAACTACATTATGACCATAGCTGACTTGATGCACCTCAAAATAACATTATAATGATAACAAGGACTCCTTATCTAAGAGGAAGATGTGTCCAATATTATATTGATCTTCTTTCTTCGAAGGTCTTGCTGATTGGTGGTTGGTTTTGTTATTTGCCAGAGCTCCTGAGTTGACATAAATGACTACAAAACGCTATCTCTCAATAAGAGCATGCATCGTCTTGTGTGAAGAGTATTATGAATTTAAAATTGTAGTTTGATTGGTCATTACTGATGTAATTATAAAGTCCTTATAATTAGTAAATGACTAAAGTCTTAAGTTGAGTGTGACCAAGTGGTTATGATGTTGGTCTGCCGTAATCATTGGATAGCTAGCTTGGGGTTGGCTTAAATCACATTCAAAACCAACCTAGCTGTTTCCTTAAGCAAGAAACTTATGGTCCAACTAGTTTAGTGCTTTGGGACCAGGAAGTGGACTTAAAGTGATAAATACAAGTTGTAAAACTGAACTTGTTTCACATTAAACTAAATTAAATTATTAAAAAACATATACCTTTAACAAAATTCTTAACCTGAGCATTGATGTCACTGAAATAATATTAATCCTACAGTCTTGGACACAACCAACTTTTATCAGCACTGGCAATACAGACTGGTCAGCAAAAGTGATGTTTTTACTGGGCAGAATGAAAATCCATTTCAATGATTTAGCTAATATGTCCTAATATTAAATGAACAATATAGCAACTAATAATATTTATTGAATATACGGAAAATGGGGGGCTGTAAAAAGTTGGTGGAATGTCGGACCACATGCATTTAAAAAGTCACTGGATCCATGAAGATTTTGATGGACTTGGTCTACGGTCCACTAGACTGATTCTAAGAATGACCCCTATTAGTTAGAACAAACCTTACTCAATAAACCCTGATTGTCGTCTAATAAAAAAACCTTAAAATTATTTTAAGTTAATTGTAATTGAGTAATCATGTTTTTTTGTCAGCAGAAGTATTAATACGCAGGTTGTAAAGATTATTTTCTCTCGTGAACTACTTTTATTGAGTGCAATATCATTAAGAGTTTTTCTTATCTTTTACGACAGTTTATGAACGTGCAGGTTTTTATTTTTTGGCGCATCACGGATTCGTAATTTGCTGATTGTATTTAAATATTTGATAATGAAAATATATTGACTGTATGAGGTTTGATCTACCTGTTGAAAAGATAAGACACGTTGTTAAATACTTGCACTACTTTTTTGTCTGTAATTCGTCTGCTGTAAAGCGTCTGTTTAGAAATAAAGTAGTTCCTAGGTTTTCAGTTTTGAAATCAGATTTTATGAAAGTTCTTTGAACTGTTTAATCATTTATTGTAAGAATTAATATTCAATCTTTATTGAAGGTATTCAGTGCAAGAAAACATAGTGCACATGTATTTTTACCTCCATTGTAAAGCTAGTTTTAATTAGATGATGAAAATTGTTCTCTCTCAAGTTCGCTAGTTCCTGCTCAAGTACTAAGTAATAAGGATTAGGTTTCTTGTTCAAGAAAATTAAGTTCTTTCATATTTTACAATGAAATCTGATGTTATTTAATGAAAATACACATGTGAAAGAATGAAATCTTACATTTTCATTGTAGTTAAAAATGTAACATCCAAATGATGTCATCAAGAATAGTGACATCATCATATAGGAGAAATTATGTCACTGTAATATTTGTGTAAAAAAATCTCTCACTGAACAGAAAAATGCATGCATGAAACAGAATATTCATCAACTTGGGAATAAAATCTTTTTATTTCATCTTGTGAACTAAGAAAAAGGCAATGCCTTTTTTGAAAATATGTTTTCTGAGCTCACTTTAGTGAAATATAAGTTGATCTAATGCACCAAAGTTGACAAGCAGACCTCGCGCTGATTCCCTATGAGTTAAACAAAATGGTCTGAGAACTTCTTCAGAAGGAATAATCAGAAGAAGAGATTCAAACATAGAGTTGATTATCTAATTATAATATAAGACTGAGGTTGTAGCTATTTGATTGTTGAGGGACCAGACTGTGAACCTAACACTGATTAAGCTAAGTAAGGAGAGTTTTCACTCAGTTAGAATTAGTATAGCATTCACCGGTAAACATGGCAGACTGACATACAAATCCTGTTAAAAAAGGTCCGTCTTGATCTACTTGTTTACAGTTCTGGCAAAAAATTTGATCGTATCCATACAGTTTTCAATTGATCCAAATATGTAAAATGTCTTCTGTCCTGTAAGACTGGGTTTGGTTCTGTAAAATTTTGAACATCACAGGACCTACTGTTCAGTAATAAACTGCTGAGTTTCTCGGTGATTTTGTTAATAGTAATGTTTAGCCCTATGATAAAACAAGCTCTTCAAGTAGGATTTATCACTATTGAGTCTGCTTCCTGGTCCACCAGTGCTGAGCTAGTAGGATAAAGTTTCTTGCCTGAGGTAGGTTTTTGATGTTATTTGCACCAACTTGGCGCTAAGCTATCCAATGATTACCAGTCGAACCTAGCAACCATTCGATTACACCCACTCTTCAACTAAATTCTCAATTGAACTAAAAAATAGACTTGTAAAATTAATAAACATTAAACTTTGTCTTTAAAATGACTACTATACATAAAGCACTTTTAATTGTTTTTTTAGTCTTGATATAATACATACAAGTTATTAATAAAGGTGACATCTATTACTAAAATTTGTTTGTACTTAAAATGTCTTTACTTAAAATGTCTTAACGGGCGTGATGGTTTATAAACTACATATATTTTGACTTTCATTGTTTTGTTATATTTATGATAGAATATTTGACATTCTATCAATATATAAAATGTCAGGTTACATGTATGGCTAATGTTAGAGTTTATTTAAAGATGGATTTAGTCATTTACCCTTTGTTTTATAGACACACTGCTGAGTTTTTAAGTCTAATGTGGGAGGTAGAACTATTTATATTGATTTCAATTATTCTTGTTTTTTATCCTTGACTTTATTTTCAAGGTTGAATTTAATATTTTTATATTCTATCTAGATATTGAGCGTAAATAGTCCTTGATGTAGATTTATTTAAAACAATAGCTATTTGTTATGTATGGTGGCATATTTCTGCCATCAGATAACCACATAACTAACAAGATAATTAAGAGGTTAACTAGTTATGGTAACTAGTTAACCTATTAATTTTATTAAGTTAAGTGGTTAACTAGTTACCATAACTAGTTAAGCTCTTAATTATCTTGTTAGTTATGTGGTTAACTGATGGCATAGATATGCCACCATAGTTATGGACTTGTCCTATTTTGCCTTGGGATTTGATGCTATGTCGCTACATATCATATTTCCATGTGTCTATGCAAAACTTGTCTAAATCACTCTTTATTTACATGTTAAACTAGTTTTGCACTGCCCATCAACGTATATTTGATTTGTAATTAGTAGACAAAATTGTTAAACAATGGTTATAGTTTGTTATGTGTACAGCACACTGGACTTTCTACCAATCTTGCAATCTAGTGATCTCTGGAAACAAATAAACTTTAGACTGTTTTAAAAGTACTGATAAAAGATCATGTTCCAGGAAAACTAAGTTAGGTGAGCTAGCTACCATAAAATGACCTATTTTGTATTGTCACCCAGTTAAACCCAACCAATACAAAAAATTAAGTCAGGTGTTAAAAGTAATAAATCTCAGACTTTTTCATAATGTCTGATTTTTAGAATAGAGCAAAGTTGATAAAATGTAAGTTAATTATTGATAATAATTTTACAGAAATGTTATGAACACTTGTATGTTATAAATTCTTGAGATAACTTGGATCTGTTGGAATCTGGCAGATGTTTAGAACATTTATATATCATATATAATTATACATACATGTATATATTAACTGACCAATGTCTACTGGAAGGTAAAATTATAACTTTAATATCTGGGAGTCATGAGTCATTTCTATAGGTCTGTATATTTGTACAAATTTATTTTATTATTAAAATTAGTTTTGGTTTAATTGTGAAATAATTTGTTCGACTCAAAAAATAACAAAAGTCTTTGCTTTGAACTTTCTCTAGCACTAGCCTGGTATAATTTGTTATGATTTATTATTGGACAAAATTAACAGCTAGCCCCACTGTATGAAACTTCTAATTTTCACTAGCTCAAATCTGTTAGTCCCACTGAGGCTTTGGTCTAGTGGGTTAACGCAATGACCCTGTCTTCAAATTGACAACAACAGTTTAAACAATACTCCTAAATCCCTCCCTCTGTTCCCCCTAAATCCCTCCCTCTGTTCCCCCTCTCCGTTCTCCATCTCTCTGATCTTTCCGTCCTCTCTCCCCTCTCATTCTTCTTTCCTCTTAACTTTTATTTCCCTTCCTACTTCAATCCTTCCTGTCTTTTCTCCCCCCTCACTCTTTTCCTGCCTCCCCCCCCTCCCTGGCTGCCTCCATCCCTCCCTACCCCTGTCTCTCCCCCTCCCTCCCTGTATCATTCTCTCTTTCACCTCTACTATCAGACTCCAGTTTTTACTGTGCTGACTAATACCAAGATATCACCATTTTTAATCTCTGATCTATTAATAGTGTTAGCTTGGTGCCCTTACTTGTGTTAGATGAAATATTGGGAAAATATATAGTATACTGTACATAGAAAGATTGCTGACATTCCCAGAATGTGCCTGCTGGTATTGGTTACATTGTTGGAGTTTTATTCCTATTAGAATTAATATAAACTTAATTCTGAGTCTGACCAGAGCACATAGTTGGTCATCTTAATGTGGTAGTCACATGTGTTCACATGCAGTGTTATTTGTAAAGTATTATATATTTTTTATCAGCTGTACTTACTCTGCGTAAGTTATAAATAAATTTGAGATAAAAATTTTAGATAATATTTTGAAGTGTGATATTATATAAATGTATATATAGATGGATGTTTTACTGGCTGACTGACTTGTGTGTGATAATGTTAGGTGAATATTGTATTGAGTGATTAATTCTATAAAGTAGTACTGAATAGAATCGAAAAGTGTAATATATTTTAATATCTTGGATAGTTTAATGTCTCGGAATTCTATTTAAAGCAGTAAGATTGTATTTTGAATGATTGATACAAAAACTTGGACTTGTTAATAAATTTATTTTGGTAAGTTTTTTTGTTAATATTTTTGTGGTTTTTGGTGATATTATTTGTGTTTGACTGGACTTTCAGCAAAGTTTCAGCACATACTATATTGTAAATAGTTTGTGATCTGGTCAGAATATCAACATCTGAGAATACCCAGGTTAGTGGGACTGTAGGCTATGGGCAGGGTTTTGATCTAGTGTTCCAAAAGTGTTGGTGGTTCAAGCCTCACCTGAACTGGACTGATTATTCCTTTCTTTGAAAATTTGACTGTACTCTGAACATTAAGTAAAAACCACAAAATGTTGGTGGACCCCCTCCCTCAAATCCTTCTGAGATTATTCATTTAATGAATGGTCGAGGTGTTCTGAAAATTTTTACTGAACTTGATCCAATCCCAATGTAACATGGTACATTGTCAGTTAATGTTGCTTGTCATTTATGTGTCTGTTACCTCAGTGACTTGGTGTTATATTGTACAATAGATTGACATGAAACATGTCAGCAAGGTTACTTGATTCCAGTTTAATTAGATAATAGAATGATACCATTACTTTATGTATACATTCTATTTTAGGTATATGAACTCTCAGGTGATTTTATGTCATGCTAAGTTTAGTAGCCCCAAGTTATAACACTACTTGAGACCTGAACTTTGTTGTGTTCTCTAGGGTCCATATTGTAATAACTCTATACTAAGTATATTTGAAAGCATTGCACTGCATATTGATGTATTGTGTGTAAAGTTTGACCCCGACCTGACCTTTATGCAAGAATATTCATTACCCTGAATACGAAAGTAGTATTTAGTATTAATGCTCACCATGGTCATGAGGATTATGTGCTGAAATTTAACAGATATACATCTTTAATTTTACAATGACAAATCTACTGCCGAAGTGAAGAATAGGTGTGATACTGATTTATGTCGGAATATGTGTAAGAAAATTATTAGATGCAAATGTGAAAGGTCAGAACAGGGTCAAACTTTGCGCACGATAAAAAATTTGACTTAAGTTAAATCATGATAATTAGCAGTGCCCCTTGTGGGGTTTGAACCCAAGACATCTCAAGCATGTCCTACCACTGGACCACTGCTCCTACATAACACAGTAAAAGACAATATTTAGGGTGATAATTATAAATTGCAAATTTTAATAATTTAGTTTTAACATTTTTACTGACATTATCATCTTATATACAAATTACAAAAACTAGGTCGATAGCGCAGTTGGTAGTGCGCTGGAATTTGGAATCTCATGCCCGAGGGGGTGGGGGTTCGAATCCTACCAGAGGAGGTTATATCCTTCCATGAAAATTTGACAGTAATGTCAATTTTTCTCCATTGATTAGATAATATGAAGAAGTTTCTGGCCTTGTGGAAGGGTAGGTGAGTACTGGTTATAGACAATGGTCCAGGAAAGCTAGGTTAGGTGAGCTGGACTCCGTAAAATGACCTAAAATTGTGTTGACACGGCGTTAACTCCAATAAATCAATAAACAATAAATAAATACAAATTACAATGTACATAATTATTCACTCGCCATTTATAATAAATGTTAAACGTCAAAGTGGTCTATTCAAATCAGTAAAATGATATAAATGCGTTTCTTTATTCACCTATAATAGTGAGCAAGTTTATTATTTAAAGTACATTAACACACATGACCTGTTATATGACCTGTACAATCATTCTGCTTTACTTCTAAGAATTAATCTTTAGGTTTATGATATTAAAGTAATAAAATTTGAGAAGAAATGTGTGTTTTTATACTGGAGCCTGTTTTATAGGTTTATTATCTTGGTCTATGGTTATTATGTTGAATTATGTCATTGTTTTTCTAGTTGTGTTCTATATCTGAGTTGTTCCACTTTTAGCTTTATTTATAGACATTAACTAAGACATTTTTATCTGAATTACCTGGGGTTCAATTCCTGGACCCTTCCATGAAAACTTGATATTTGATTTTGCAGGTACAGGCAATTGGGGTAAAAATAAGTGACAAAATTGGGAGAATTTGGGATTTTTTATAACTCAAAAATTGAAAAGAAAAGCATTTTACATGTAAATCTTCGGATATGTATATAATATCTATCTTTATAAATCTTAGTGATTTTATTTTTGTAATTTTGCAATAAGTTTAGATTATTTTTCTTTCAAATTGATAATTTTGCATTTTTTTTTGCATCAGGAATGGTGCCTTTATTAGGCCCCTTGTAATATGGTGAAAATGCCCTGTACAGTGTATTTTTTTTTGTCCTCCCATATTACATAATATAACTCAAATATAATTAATTTATATCATATTCATCATCAGAAACTTTATACTTGATATAGTGAAATCTCTACATAACAACACGGAGCCAACCTCTATACAGATAATTATACCCTTAGACTACTTTCATAGGATCAACCAACATCATACTGGGGGTCATGTTTAGATGACCTTTGTGTTGAAGCTGATGTGCCATTGCGCCATCACTTGCACACTTAACTGTGGAACTTGTGATTAATGTTTGATTTCCTACCATGGTAGATCATCTCTTTGAAACTAATGTCTTGTTTTAATTGTGTTCTAAATAGTTGTCGGCTTTTGGTAGGCCGTTAAGAATTGTCCCTAAAGCAAGTTTGGTGAACTGGCGTTGATAAATACAACTACTTCTTTCGACCACAGTGATTCCAAGACCATCTCGCCAATAAAACCTCTATTTGAAAGACCTGTAGGTGGTCTTAATAGATGGGTTTCCAGTGTAGTGATAAATGTTTAATTAAAGAAATGATATGTGGCTGTAATTGTATGCTGACTGTATATAATACATGTAGAGGTTTGAATGTATTGTAATTATAAAGATTGTCATGAATATAATCACCAAGATGAAAGTAATCATTCCTGAGAGAATATTGTCACTATTTCCATGTCCACTAAGTTCAATAGTTCATCTTGTAGGCTACATTTATATCTCTTCTATATATAGAATGATGTCTTATAACCTTGATACAATTTCCAGAACTTTATCAATATACAGTACCCTCCAAAAGTTCTTCGACAAACTCTTGTCAAAAAATTATACACCCCAAATGCAAACTTGTACACACTTTTTACACACATGTAAATGCTATGTTTTTGAGAAAAAAGTGGTTTTTTTTGTAGAAAAAGTTCAGAGAGTGGGAAATTAGGCAGAAAGTTGGTAAAAAGTGTGTTTATCCACTTTTTATGAAGTTTTTTGTGTAATTTTTTGTACAAAACATAGTTTTTATGAGGTGCCAATACCGAGCACTTTAAATGTGCTTATAGTGAAGTTTTTTGACAAGAGAATTGAGAACAAATGATCATGCATGATTGAAGCTTTTACATGTAACATAGTGTAGTGATTAGTCTAAATCCCTTATCCCTTTTTTCTGATGAGCTGTAGAATAATCACTTATTGTATGAATCATAATCAATGTTGACAATTGGAATTTGCTCAGATGATCTATTGTTTCTTTTTTCATGGGTAAATATTTATTGGTTTATTCTAGGGTTTTGTTCAAGGACTTTCGTAGGGCCCTGTAGTTGTAGAAATACTGTAGTAATATAGTAACATATCTGTGTCTTATTGTTATCTATAAAAGTGTGGATCTTGTGACTGTTCCAGACAAAAATGTTTTGGAGAGTATTTTATGAAGTTTTTCTTGGAAAGGAGAAGTAAGGGAGGGAGGGAGGGACAGAGCGAGGGAGATAAAATTATTGTTTAAATTTCATTTGACAGCTTGTTAGTACAATGAATTCTCGTTGGTTATGATTATCTTGATTTGACCTTTGTCCATCTCATTTTCATTCCTCTTTATTTGTGAAAATAGATGGTTATTTATGGTAAATGAGAGCTTGTACAATTTTCATGAGCTAATATTCATAGACTGCTCACAGTTGTAGGATTTCCCAATAATGCACAGGGGGTGGCATTCAGATGACCTTAGGTCAACTAATTCATGTGTAGGTTTTATCTCCACAAAATACTATTACCAGATAGAATTGGTATTTCTAATTTTACAATAGTTATCCACACTTTTTGTGCTTTTATTCACAAGCTGTGTTTAATAGGTCAATTTAACAGGTCCCTCTCTGAGTTTGTCATATACATGGGAAATAAGCAAGTATGCAAATGAAAAGTTTAAGATCAGGTTTTAATCAGATGGTTGCTCAGGAGCTTTCCAGGAAAGACAATTAGGTGAACTACATGTTTTCTATAAGAAATCTAGACTAGTTAAAAATGGATGTAAAACAAAACAAAACCAATAATAATAATTATTCTGTACTAGATTCTTTTAATAATGTCATTAAATACTGATAAGACTATAGTGTTTCTATAGTATTGGTATAAGTTCATTGTTATATGAGTTAATGTAAGAGAACTAGTCTGCTCTATCACTGTCTCCTCCTCTCTTCCTCTCTATCGCTGTCTTTCACTCCCAGTCTCCCCTCTCTTCCCCCCTTTGTCTTTCTCCCTTCCCGTTTCTCTCCCCCTCCCTGTCTCTCTCTCTGTCCCCTTCCTGTCTCCCCTCCTCCCCCTCTCTCTTTTGCTCTCTGTTACTCTCAGTCTACCCCCTTCTCTCTGTCTCCCCCCTCTCTCTTTCCTCTCTCACTCACTGACTCTCTGTCTCTCTCTCTCTCTCTCTCACTGACTCTGCTATGTATTGTATTGATCCATATCTTTTAATTACTGATAATGTTCTATTTCTGTACTGGTAAGACTAGATAGTATACTGTACAACAAAAGTATAGGGTCTCTCTATCTGACTCACTGACTGAGATATTGGAAACACTGGCATATATAGATGTTCTAATATAAAAGTAGGATACATTGGTTAACAATTGGTTCCAGAGCTGACATGTATACATACTTGAAAAATTTGTTTAAGTCCACTTACCAACAACAACCACCTCCCAACATCATTCATTTGCTGCCCATCCTCAACAACTACCTATTATAAACTATCTTAGCTACCTCCCATTTACTCTCAGATTCCATGGAGTGACATGTAGTTTCCATGGATTCTCATATTTACCATGGAATGACATGCACTTCCCATGGATTGTCATATTTACCATGTAATTGCATGTACTTTCCATTGAGTGTTATATTTACCATGGAATGCCATGTACTTTCAATTGAGTGTCATATTTACCATGGAATGCCATGTACTTTCCATTGAGTGTCATATTTACCATGGAATGACATGTACTTTCCATTGAGTGTCATATTTACCATGGAATGACATGTACTTTCCATGGATTGTCATATTTACCATGGAATGACATATCTTATATGCTTATATTCACCATGACAGCTACATCAAATTCACCACATATCTTCGGTAGAACTGATTTGCGAAATGGCAATTGCTGGTGTTCAAACATGGAACCAACTTCATGCTTTATTACGCAGCTGCTGTTCATATTTGCTTTGGTTTATAGATACTGGCAAGTATTGAAACATGCAGCCAGTAATGCCTGTTGAAATGTTGTAGTGGATTTTATGGCCAATTTACATGTCAATGCATACAATTAGTCATGTTTATAAACATTGCATTTTTGATAAAGAACTGTATTGATATTTGGCTAAAAAAGAGTTTAATTGAATTAGTTGATATCCAGGTGACTTGATTCATACATATGTCACATGACTGGAGCACGCTGGAATGATACCAGTAAATACATATCAAGCAACCCCCATTCATTTACTATGGAATGTATGCTATGTACTCCTATAGTCTATATACCGATATTATATATTTATAATTCTATGCTAGTCAGTTGTTTGACTGTTGTCAGACAGTTTACTCACTGTGAGTTTGCTTGTAACTTGTCATTTTACATACAATATCAGGGTAGGGTAACAAATAAATCCTGGAGGTAGATTCACTGATGTAGGATTTCTAATGATGAACAAGCATTTTGGACTCAAATATATCATTTTGTATATTATGCAAGTATTTTTTAAAAATTCCAGTTGAAGACATTTTTTGTTGGGTTTAATGCCATAGTAACTCATTGTATCGGTCAGATCACAGCGGTCAAGTCAACCTATTCACTACTCTTGGAAAGGCTTAACCTCTTGAGTTTGCTAGTAATGAGTTACTAGGTGAATACTTCCGTCAGTGACTGACAACTGCCATAATTTGTTAAGAATGAGTGGTAGGAGGGAGAATAGCTTTAGAAATAATTAATTACCAAACTCACTAAAAGTATGCCCTGTATGGGAATTGACTCCGAAAATGTCATTTTAGAACCCATTTTTAAATGTTTTTGCAAGTAATTTAGAAATTATAGAGGGGTTACAAAACTCACACCATCTTGTTGGATCCACCATTGAACATAGTAACGTTATGTTGTTAGAGGTTATTTTTCCTTTTATTATGTTTGATATCATTATATATAATCACTTAGAATAAAGTATTTAGAATACCGGATATATTAGTTGAACAAATCTGGTATGAAATATTCTAGTATATCAGATTTAATGAGCAGCCAGGAATGTAATGTTTATCATATACTTAACTCTAGTGACAAATTCCACTTCAATGAGATTTTATATATGTGTCAATGGCATTCTGTAAATCTGTGCTGTGGGACTTTCTTAATTTCAAAGACATTTTTATCAATGGATTTTAACTAAATTTTCACTTTGAAGTTGCTTGCTCTCTGATTTCAAATTAAAATATCATTTTTTTAGTGCTCATAGTTGCATGAACATATTTTGTAAGGAGTAAGGCAATGTTCTGATAATGATAATTTTTGTGCAAACTGATGTACAACTGTAAGACATGGTGATTTGATGAATAATAAAACATAGCCTGTTAGAAATGGTTCATTATTCAATATCTTTTTATATGATAGACTTCTTGTATCAACTTACTTATCATGTGAGTTTATTTTAAATTGTATATATTGATATGCCAATATTTTTTACACTAAACTATTCAATTGTTATGTTTTACACCTAAATGTTGTTTTTCAATGGAACTAGCCATGTTTTAATGATGCTGGGGGCCGCCTGTCTATTGATTTAGGAGTTGTGGGTTAGATTCCCAGGCTGGGCATACTTTCTGGGAGTATGGTCATGAAACAATTTCTACTGCCACTCTCCTTCCTACCACTGATTCTTAATCATGCAGGGCAGTTGTCAGTCACTAACAAAAGAATGCCTTTCCAGGAATGGTGAGTAGGTTGACTGAACACAGTGATATAACCTATACAATGTTTTGCTATGGTGTTAACCTGGACAAAAACAAAGCTGACCATGTTAAAAAATATATTGTTTACAGCACCAAGCTGTGTACATGTATGTTTAAATATTTTCTTGTAGTTACGAATGTTTGTTGTAACAACTCATGTGTAATGCCGTGGATTACGTTCAGTCTTTTGTACTCAAGAAAACTTTTTTACTTTCTTAGATTAGCATTTAATTTTTAGGTTTAGTGCATTCTTCATTGAAGTATTTACTCAGTGATCTCTTCTTAATTATTCGAACATTATGTATGCATGTGTTCTTAATTGTATTTTTAAATCTTTTGGGTAGATTCAAGGTCTGAGTTTTTAATTGTATTTTTAGATCTTTGGGGTAGACTCAGTGCTTGAGAAATCATTGTTTCTTTTATACAGTAAAAGTTAATGTGCGGTTTAAAGTCTGCATCCATAATATATAATACATTTTCAGCCGATTTTACAATTTTGTACGAAATTAGTAAAAGAGCGGTCATTAACATGTTTAGCCAACTACAATTTTGTACGATTATACCCCATGATCATTGAAATCACCTTTAAGCATGTGACCCCTCACAGTACCCAATTACACCTAAGTGAAGTGGAACAACTGTCAGTAAATCTTTTGCTCAATGAAATTAGCAATGTCCCTAGAGGGATTCAAACCTGGGATCTCTTGATTTCTAAGTGTCTGTCCCACCACTGGACCACTGCTCTATGTTGTCATAATACTGACTGATACTAAATGTGTTTGTTTGTTTTTGTTGGGTTTATCTCCGTAGCAACACATTGTATTGGTCATATAACAGCGGTCAGTCAACCTACTCACTCCTCCTGGAAAGGCTAAATCTCTGGATTTAACTGTTGACCAACTACTAAGCGCATACTTTTATCAGTGACTAACAACTGCCCTGCATAATTAAAAATCATTGGTAGGAGGGAGAATGGCCGTAAATAATTACATGACCAAGCTCCACGAAAGGGTGCCCCGCCCAGTAATCGAACCCACGACCCCTCAATCAGTAGACTTGTGTGCTACCAACTGAGCTAGCTGGGGAGCTATACTACATGTGTATAAGAAGTTTGCCTAATTAGCTATTTTCAGATTGGTTACAATATAAAGTAATATAAAAAACTGACTGTAATATATTTAGGAAAACAATAAAATATTGTAAACTATTTAGGTTTTTGTATCTATGTGATAATGATGATGTGTCCTATGATACATTTCTCATGTCAAGTTTATCTAGTTAGTTTATAATACAATGAATACATTTCTTATATCATAATGGAGACATTTTAGTTGTAATGGATGTCAATGTTGATTTTTTTGTTTAATTCACAAATGTAATGTATACTATATACAGTTTTTAAGGGAAATGTTGTTGTTTTTTGGTTGTTTAAATTTTTTTATGCATGGTGTTTATGTTATGATGTGAACTGTTCAACATTGCTTTCTGTTTGGTTGAAGTGTAAAATGATATTGTATGTTTCTTCATTGGACATGTTTGTTTATTAAGGTGATTTAGATAGTTTGACGGTTGTTACATATCTATGCATGCCTGCATATACATTCACAGATAAATGTCTTGCTGGTTTGGCTTAGTGACTGGCTGGCTTAGTGACTGACCTGCTGACTGGGCTAGGCTGGTTTGCTTAATGGCTGGCTGGTTGGCCTAGTGAATGTCATGCTAGTCAGGTGACTGACTGAGTAACAGGCTAGCTAACCTTGGAATTGACAGTGTGTCTGATGACAGGCTGGCCTAGTGATTGTCTCACTTATTGACTGGCTTGGAATCTGTGATGTCTTATTTATATTAGTCATATTGTTATCTTCATTTAGCTCAGTTTCAATGTCTAGTGTCTTGTACCTGGTATGAGTTTGACAACTAGATCAATCTAAATGGTTTTACCAGTTGTTATGGTCCAGTCATGATACAAGAATAATGTTGTAACATGTTGATGTGTTCATTTTAAAGTGGTTCTAATGTTCAATTATGTTGAATTATGTTGCTGTAAGAAAAAAAATGAATTTTAAAGTGTTAATGTTTATTACTTCTTATAACATTTTAATTTCATTAAAAACATTTACAACTTAAGTGTAAACTTTTTGTTTGCACTTAAATATAAGGTGGAGATAAAAGATTTTGTACAATTTGTCAGAAAAAACATCATTATTTTATAATATTATATATGTGTGTATAATACAGTGTCTACAGCACTAGCCACCAACATCATCAGCCAGGATCCACTCATCAGCAAGAGTTTCAAACATAATGTTTAATCCACTTGATAGTTACTACTTAAACTGACTGCATTCACATATTCATTATACATGAATGTTAAACTTTTCTGAAGCTGCCCAGCTAGCTCAGTCGGTAGCACACAAGTCTATTGATTGAGGGGTCGTAGGTTTGATTCATAGGCCGGGCATACTTTCATGGAGCTTGGTCATGAAATAATTTCTACAGCAATTCTCCCTCCTACCACTGATTCTAAATTATGAAGGGTCATTGTCAGTCACTGATAGAGATTTAGCCTTTCCAGTAATGTTGAGTAGGTTGACTGACCGCTGTGATATGACCTAAACAATATGTTGCTATGGCTTTATACCAAAAACAAAAACTAGAGAAAAACAGTTATCTGCCTTTATTATATGCTTTGCAGTGGAATACTGGGATTTAATGGTGAAATAAAAATCTATATTCACTGTTTTGAAACAATGAAAATAAATTTGTTATTATTTACTGTTCAGATTTGCCGTTCTGATGACATATCATACTTAAAACTTTAGAAAAGCCAGCTTGAAGCATATAATAAATAGAAAAATTGTTCTGTTCAGTGTAAGATCTATTTATTTCACTTGTGAGCTAATGATATTATATTTTCACTTGTGGCATTCTTAGTTCACTCATGAAATAAAAATCGATCTTACACCAAGATAAACAAATATCCTACGCCACTCGTGAAAAATATTGCATCTTTAGCTCACTTGTGAAATAAAAATCAATTTTACACCAAAATAAACAAATATCCTCTATTTCTTTTATCAAACAGTTAAAATAATCTCTATACTAGAAGCATTTTATTTATCCAATGTGTACATTTATGTTTAGAAACAATGATTGGTACATAAACTTTATCTATTGCTCAATATATTATGTTTTCTTGAATGAAATTATCAAATACAAAACTGACTGACTCATTTTACCTGTGTAGAAATATAGCAAAAAATGTCGGTAATTCAATCAATTGAACAAAAAATATCCATTCAGATTAAGGTGGACAAGTTATCAGACTTGCAAGTGTGATATACAACTTTAATGATAACAAGACTAACACCGAGGGGGGGGGGTGAAGTAATCGTTTAGATAGAACATTGATTTTATAACTTTCTTTTATAAAGAATGGGGAACTTTATCTTACATCATGATTTGGGAAAAACATGGAAGTTGGTAAAGAATTTTTTTGTCTGTCTTATTCTTAGGTCAACATTGTTGATTGTTCAAGTAATATAGTAGAGACGTTTTAAACTGGTACTTGTAACTGGAAATTGTACCCAGTTTAGTTATAACCATCACTTCTATAAAATGACCAAAATATTGGTTTAAACATTTACATGATTTATAAAACGAGAATAGTTTTTATTTCTAACTTTCATTTCTAACTTCATTCTATGTAATCTTCTGCATGTGCATTTTCGAGCCCTAGTCCCAATTATTATGCTATTTATAGTAAAAGGGGAAATATTGAATAGCCTGAGTCAGGCCAGTGGGTTATGGCAATGACTGACTTATTGCATCCGAAAAATGAGTAATTTTTCTTGTAATTTTAATTTTGTATTAATCAGAAATAATATTTATCATTTCAGAACTTGAACAAGAACTATTGAAGAAAACAAAAACAAACATCCAAGTAACCATGATGATGATCATATCATGGTGATAAGAAGCTTGATGATGATTGTTAAATGTTTACAGACTTACCATGTTACGTAATGTGTTTGGTTGTGTTTCAGACAGAAGTACAGAGGCTATGCGCCATCAAAAGTAAGTGAAATGTATTTTTTTTATCATTTTTAGAAAGACCTGGGTCTGTAGCGCAGTTGGCAGCATGTCAGGATTTGGAATCCAGTTTCTGAAGTGGGTACTGGTTTGAATATCACTTGGGATGGTTATAACCTTCCATGAAATTTGATCACAGTGTCAATTTTCCTCCGTTAAAATGGCATATGGAAAAGTTGGCAGCCTTGTGGAGGGTAGGTGAGTACGGGTCATAGACAAGGGTCTAAGAAATGTAGGTTAGGTGTGCTGGCCACCTTAATATTAAACTTAATTGTGTTGACATCACATTAAACCAAGTATTATTAAAAAAAAATACTTTATGACACTTTAAAATTTATATATTTTAAATTATGCTAAAATTCCTAATATGAAGTTTTGCATGCATATTTGAACTCTTCTAGGAATGAAAGTATTCACTTGAATTTGACTTATGCATCTCCATGATCTTGTTTGTCTGTAGTGAATAAGCAGCTTTAATACATACAATTATAAATGATAAAAATCATGTTCAGAAATACTACTGCTTGGGTTAATTATTGTTGGTCACAATTTTTATCATATGTCCATTAATGATTACTAACAGGTTTTATTTAATTGATCTTTGTTGTTGATATGGTATGTTATATATTTTAATTTCAGAGTAAAATTTGGTGCTCCTTTAGCTACTGCCCTGAGAAATGGCTACCTTCCTATCCCAATGGTTGTAAGTATATTCTTGAATCTTTGTTTTAATAATTTTGTTAAAGGCCCAGTCACACCACTTGAACTTTGTTGCAGTGTCCGTGAACAGCAGGGAGAGGGAACCTAATTTCGACAACGCTCATCTCTGCGCACAAAATGTAAAAAAAATGAAAGCTGGGGCGTTGCCTTAGCGGTGCATCGCTGCTGCCGGTGTTGCTATAGCGTTGGCCTAAAGGTAGGGAGCGGTAGTGAGCGTTGGATTAGCGGTGACGCGTGTGTGATAGAGCGGTGTTATGTGCATGCATCAAAGTTGGTTTAGCCGCATATCGCTTTGACTACGTAGCTAAACGAATCAATTTCAAGTTCTGAATGTGCCCATCCAAATGGGCTTCTGGTTCACTTCTCGAATTTATAGCCTAGTTCTAGTCCCGCTCCCACATCTCCATACCTACCCCAAACTTAAGTTCATCAACACAATAAATCACTGAATCAACACCCGACAACGTTCAAGCAATCCCATGTCCGCTCGTAAAATGCTAACAACCACTCCACCAAAGGATATCTAACATTATATAACCGCCCAGGGAAAGCTGGCTAAGCAGTGGTGGTCCTGTGATATCTGCTTTGGCCTTGCGGTGTCTAGCGGTGTCAAACTTTGACTGGGTGTTGTTGGAGCGGAAGTAAACTTTGAGGCAACAGAAAATTTCTGCTCCTCACGGCTTGCATTATTTTGTGCAGTTCAAAACATTCGGAGCGGAAGGTGGGACCATAGTCAGTGGCCGAGCGTATACAGCCTTGCCTTAACGGGGGCCAACTTTTCTTGAACAGTAACGGGCGGTGATGAACTTTTTCATGGCTCCAGGAACGCTCCAGCAAAGTTCTTGCGGTGTGACCAGGCCATAAGTTTATACATTCAAGCTTCATTGCTTGCCAGTTATGTATATATTTACCGGTATGTGTTTAGATGAGAAAGTATTGGTTAAAGGTTATTTTGTCCTCCGATAGCCAATCTCTTGTTCCTTCAAAAACCCAGCTTGTTTTTTTTCTCTATAGTGTGTGTAATTCTGATTGTTCAGTTCTATGAGACCTCTGGACCAGACATCCTTCACCTCGTATAACAGAAATTTTACCCATGTCTTATTTCTGGTTGTTCTAGAGAGGTTTAACTGTGTATCATACCAGGGCTTGACAAATCCACTCGTCCTCTCATAATTTAGAGTAGAAATTGACTCAGGACGAGTTGATCTTATGGCAGTGCTTGTCCTGCAGAACAAGTGAAAATTCTAGCCAAAAATAATCAAATTTCAAGTTTTAAATACATACTCTAATCAAAAGCACAACAAATTAAGCTTACTTCATTACTTTCAAGATGAAAAAGATTGCTTTTTGTCCTTAAAATGGCCGTCATATTGTGGCCATTCCATTACTTTGCACCAATTATGCTAAATTAAACAGATGTGTCATGTTATCACAATTACTAAAATACAGACTTTTGTTACAGTTTCATACAAGTTAACAATTAGTTGCATTTTGCTCTAGTGAAGTACAGGACGAGTACAAATTGTAGCAGAACGAATGAAAATTCTAAGGTGCTTGTACTGCAGAACAAGTTGCTCCCAAAACATTTGTCAAGCCCTGCATATAGTAAGATTTCTTTCACCTTATGAAGGTCAAAGTGCATTGAATATTCATGAAGAAGATCTAAATGCGGTGAACAGGTGTGCAATACAATACTAGCAAGCGTTACTTACAATTACTTATAATATGGTGTCGGTATTATATAAATTATCCAAGTTTTTCTTCCTCGTGAATCTCGTGCTCACAAAGAGTGTATATAACGACCCAAATGATTTTAAAGTGTTAGTTAGGTCATCATGTCTGAAATGTGTAAGCACGCGAAAAATTGTCAAAAATGTAATATATTTACTTATATTATATAACCACCGACCACTGTGTCAAAAACGTTATTTTAGACGCAGCTGTATCCACTGTGCTAAGCTGTCTTTCGATAATTGAAGTTATAAATATGATTACAATTTAACATTGACCAAGGGGAATAAATGCTCGGAGAATAAACCTTCCGAACAACCTCTTTTATAATGGTTTAGCCCATATTTACAAAGGTAAGCGCCGTGACCTTCGTAAGGTGAAAGGAATCTTACTATACAATATATAAACTAAATGTTGATTTACTGTGCCCTCCTTTAAGTTCTTGTACAGATAAAATTAAAGGAAAACAGATCATGCATATTGCTGACTAAAGTCCCTTATTAATGTGAATAATAATAAATGTGAATCATTTTATCCTAAAAACAAGAGTTGTGTGAGGACTTTTGGCAGGCACTGTATCTAATCTATATAGTTTTAGATATTTAGATTAAATGATAAGTTTATAGAGCTTAGATAGTTTACCAGTTTGAAGATGTTTTTATAATATTGTTGATATTATATCAATTTATGATGATTTCGTAATTTTTCTGGTATTATAAATGTCTGAAATCAAGATTATATTTATCAATATCAACATTATATCGAGGTGTGTGTACAAGGAGAGCAGGGTCTGGTTCACATTTAGAATTTGGAATGAGATAGTTAGCAAAAGTGATGAAAACAGGACTGCAGTTATCCCCTTAATTTTTTAGTTGGATTTTTCAACAAAACAATTTGGCTAATAGTTTGGTGAAACATGGGCGTGCTGGTGGGCCGGCCAGTGTCATAAACAATTGCGTTAAAGTTTTTTTTAAACAAGCATATATTTCTGCCATTTATTTTCAGATCTTTATGAAACTTCATACAATGATAACATACCATGCCATGAACAGAATTAGATAGTAACCACAACTCTACCTGGCTTTATTGTGGATTATTTACCTTTGTAATTTTTGCATTAAAGTTTTTAAGTCCAGCTTTAATGGGGTTTCCACATAACATTTCTTGTTTAGCTTTAGTCTGATTTATTGTGTTACACTATAATTATAATAAATTATCAACAAGCCTGACTACATGAAATAAGTAATTTTCTCTAGCCCAAATAAATTTTCACTTGTTCTGGACTTCAGGTTATTGGGACTGAAAATTTTATTTTTTGGTGTCTGAAAAGAATGGTCTCTCCTTGAAAATCATGAAAATGCTTACCACTGATCTGTATTTTATGATTATCAATGTTTGCTATTTAGGGGGGAGTCTAGTCCAAATAAAATAATAATGAACAATTTGAGTGTTCTCCCTCCCTTGTGCAGTAAGATGGTTGGTTGGTCCTCACCTGGAAACATTTGCTAGATTTACATCTGTTTATATCGATATATCTATAATACAGTGCCTTTCTAAAGTTCTTGGATAAATGAAATTGTAAGAAATATAACCTCTGCTAACTGCACCTCTAACGAGCGGCAACCTCCGACGAGCGGCATATTAGAATTCAACAAAAAAATCGGCATATAGTTTGGCGAAACACAGACAGGCAGGTGGGCAGTCGGGTGTCTGGTGTTGTTAACAATTGCGTTAAAGATTTTCTTAACCATATATTTCTGCAATTTATTGTCAGATCTTTATGAAACTTCATAAAATGATAACATACCATGTGATGAACAGAATTAGAAAGTAACCACAACTCTACCTGGCTTAATTATGGAATATTTCCCTTTGTAATTTTTGCATTAAAGTTTTCAAATCTGGCTTTAATGTGGTTTCCACATTACATTTCTTGTTGAAATTTGCTTAGATGACTTTTACTTTCATTTTTTATGGGTAAATGTGAATAGGTTTATCTTAGCAGGATTTTGTGTGAGAACTTATGAAGGGTACTGTATATAATACTGTTATCTATCTATTTATGTAGACATATTCTCTAAGTGTGAATGTACTTGGAATCTTGTATTTTAGAAAATTAGACCGGATTAGTCATAACCTCCACCCTGATTCTATGTTACTATATTAGTATAAACTTTCATAACACAAAATGATAATTTGATGTTTTAGAGTAATTTAGATTAAATAGGTATTATAAAGTCACCTTTCAAATATACAAATGTTATTTATAATGTATGTTTGTAATTAAATTTTATTAATATGTATGATTTATTATAGTTAATTTTCAAGTTTGGAAAACTTTTTGGAATAACATATTTAGATCTGTTTGGAACATCAGGCTCGCTCAAATTTGCAAGTAAACTTCGCCTTTCCTCTTGGAGCAAGTTAAATTTTTCTGATGCCAGGAGAAAAAGGTATTAAATAAATCCTTTAAAATAGATTGAAAGTGTTCATAAGTTGTAGATAAAAACAAAAATGACAATGCAGGACGAGTGGCTTGGGGGGATTTTTTTTTGAGGTCTGAACATTTTGCTATATGTATTTTCTCTATAAATAAAATCATTTCTTAAACACGCTAAAATAAAATTTGTAGAAGAATATCATTAGCTAACTCATTGTTTATTCACAAAACATACATATTGGATGATATTTATTGTATATTTCAGGAACTGTTGGTATATGTTGCAAGAGAAGGGTTAAATACAAGGGATATATTTCGTCGTCCTGGTAACCCAAATGATACAAGAAGAGTTGTGAAAAGATTATCTGAAGGAAAACCTGTTATATTTTCTAATTATAGTTTTTATACATTAGCATCTGTTGTCAAGGTAGGTTATCTCTTCATGTTATGATGATTGGTACACACTTTGCTGGGCTCAACATTATAGGTCCTTCGATGGCCCTTGACCACTTATATCTGCATTTGGGCAACTTGTTTTGTTTGTTTATGTTGGGTTTTACACCATAGCAACACATTGTATAGGTCATATAACTGCGATCAGTCAACCTACTCACTCCTCTTGGAAAGGCTAAATCTCTGGATTTAGCTGTTAACCAACTTCTAAGCGCATACTTTCACCAGTTACTGACAACTGCCCTACATAATTAAAAATCATTGGTAGGAGGGAGAATGGCCGTATTATAATTTCATGACCAAGCTCCACGAAAAGTATGCTCGGCGCGTGAATCGAACCAACCACCCCTCGATCAGTAGACTTTCATGCTACCAACTGAGCTAGCTGGGCGGCTGCAACTTGTTAATGCTTGTAAAATATGTAGCTGATTGTCCAACGAGGCAACCTAGTTTAAAAATAAATGTTAAGCCCTACATTGGTGTAGTGATTAAGTGCCTGGTATGCTGGTGTTCTATAAAACATTTAAAAATGAGCTGAGCTAGTGTGACAATATAAAGGCTGCCATGGTAACTATCGGAAGGTACAATGTTTGGTTCACGTTTCAAATGTTTATGATGATGGCTTGAACCATTTTCATTGTCAAAATTAATTAAATTTCAATTATGCCTTGTTATAATCATAGTTTCATTAGAATAGAAGTACATCTGATAGCTTTGTGATTTTTGATGAAAGACAGATAAATCCATCAATTAATAGCATTTTCAGTTAACCATGATAGGAACTAAACTTTAGCATCCACCGTTATATGACCTATTAGCATCCATACTGCCATTTAAATTAAACTCAACTGTTATGTAGGTTAACAGGGGGGCTACTGATATCCATTATTCCATTTCCCTGGGTAGTATTTTACTCCAATTACTGCAGCTGACATAGCCAAATGGAATTATGCCACCCTCGCAAGTACATATTGATACCCAGTGAAGTCAGGTAAATTTCTGGCTCAAGTAAATTACCAGTGCTGCTGGTGGGGTTTGAACCCTGGACCTCTCAATTTCAAATCCTGAGTCCTACCACTGGACTACTACTACTATTACACTGTTGTTATTATAATTACAGAAATTTTTACTAAGTATACCAGGTGGGGTATTCTCACCTGAAGGAGAAGAAAGTTTGCTCAAAACTCTAACTATAGGACATAAAATGGAACAATATGATGCCATTCATGAGTAAGTTTTATATTATATATCATATAAGAATTTTGACTTGTCAAAATATATACCTGCTTATGTCTGTGCACATTCTTCTTTTAAATAAGTTTATGTCAATCATTGCCTTAATTCTCTTGAGCACTAGCCTAATGTTGTTGTTGTTATATAGTAAAGGGCAAAATTATTACCTAGCCCAACTTGGAGTGGTTATTATTTCTAGCTCAAATAAATCTTTTAGTTTTGGGCTAGTTGGTTAAGATGATGGCTGATTCACATTTACATCATAGCTAGAACATTTAAGTGTTAGCCTTTGGTTCACTTTGTCTTTAAGTCACTTTAATATATTTTGTAACCTCTCTGCACTTGTATTCACTTCTCAATCAGTATATTTAGAGGTGATCTAAGAGTTTTCCCCATTCACTGATAGATCTAGAGACTAAATTTATTCAATTTACTCAGGTCCAAAATTATGGAACACTTTACCAAAAGTAGTACAAACAGCTAGAACTTTAAATTCTTTCAAAAACAATTATAATGTGTGGTGGAATACTAAACCGTCATAAATCATTATTGATGATTATGAACTGACTCAAGAAAAAAATCTCCAGTGACAATAAAGATTCCATTATTATGGGGACTTTAACATTTATCTATAACTCTGATTGTATATTGTTGTAAATATCTATTATCATTTGTCATATGTTGTTGTTTCTTAACCTTGCTTGTTGTATATATTATGTAAATACTGTTGTCAAGAGGCTCACAGGGAAGATTGGGCTTTGCCTAACTGTTGCCTCTATAAATAAAGTCTTTATTATTATTATTATTATATTTTGATTTTTGGTTAAACCTTGTCATAAGTAAATCCGCTCATCAGAAATCCACTATAGTATGCCCACCTGGGAATAGAACCCATGACTCTTCAAACAGAACACTTGTATGCTACCAACTAAGCTAGCTAGGTGGCCAGATGGCAATCTAAACTTGTTAATGGAAAATATTCAGAAGGCAAACTTAATATGTTAATGGTACAATAATTAGAAGGCAAACTTAAAAGTTGGCCAATCACTTGATTACTATCCATGATCTGTAACATATAAAAATTCTCACCTTGCATAAAGTTTTGGAGATATTTTACTACAAGTTTGAAGGGTGTGATTTATGTGTTAATATTCTTTTGGCAGTTGTCCTGTTGATTTACCTGTAAGCTTTCTCCTGACATTTAAACTTCAACTTAAAATCTCAGTGATCAGATGCATGGTTGACTATTGTTGCCAGTTAATATTGTTTTTACCTCATCTTGGTTAGACAGAACTTTGGCAATCTTCAACTTTGTTTCAACTTTTCATTTTCGCGTCATTGAACGTTTTGATTTTGCCAATTTAGAAGTCTTCAAAAATTTAACAAGAGTTTGATAAAATCTTATTCTGAAACACATTTGGTGTGTAATAAATCATTCAAGCTTATTTTGAGCTTGTACATGTTGACCTGGGACTAGGAATTACAATTCA
The DNA here is from genome assembly GCA_025267735.1 of Mactra quadrangularis. NCBI lineage: Eukaryota > Metazoa > Mollusca > Bivalvia > Venerida > Mactridae > Mactra > Mactra quadrangularis. The sequence continues at coordinate 8,289,870 of CM046309.1, forward strand.
GATATCATTAATATCAATTAAATCAATGCCCCACAGTGTGTTTATGGAAATGTGTAATGTGTTCATTTGTCCCTGGTAAATTTGTACAATCTGTATTAAAATATGAATTTTCATGTTTTGAATTAAACATTGATATTCATGTTTTTAATTATGTATACAGTATATTCGTGTATAAATATTAAATTGTTCATATTGATAATTACATGGGTGAAAGTTTTCAGTATTTTTACTGATTTCAGTATTTTGAGAATGAATTACTCCTATGTAATTCAAATAAAATCTGTTCATTTCAGTATTTTGAAAGAAAGTTTTCAGTATTTCTGCAACTTTTAACTTTCACCCATGTAATTAGATATTAAATCATGCATATTTATGTTTAAATATTGAATCATGCATATTCATGTCTAGCATATTCATGTATAAATATTAAATCATGCATATTTATGTTTAAATATTGAATCATGCATATTCATGTATAAATATTAAAGCATGCATATTCATGTATGAATATTCAAATCATGCATATTAATGAGTTTATATTATACTATATTACAGTTACATCACATCATGTAGTCCCGCCCACCAACAATTATTATCATTATTATTTGGTATATGGTTCACTATGGTACATAATTCACAACAAAATTATATGAGCACAGAAGCTTTATCTCGAAGTATTGCTGGTAGTATGTTTCATACTTGTGCCATGGATCCAGCTAAGGTAATGTAACAGAGGTTATAATACAGCACTTGTACTCCCTTGCTTCAAGTTATGAGTGTTGCTGTATGAATTGGAAAATTGTGAGCTTGATTCCAGCTTTTGCCGTGGATTTTTATCAAGTTACAAATGCCCAACATATTAACTCACTAGGAATTGTGTAATTACAACCTTAGATTGTCTCACAAGCTATTAAGCTCCAAGAATTTGAGGATAAATTGCAGTGGGGAAAAGAGACTATGAATATATGGCCTTTAAGCTAGCATTTATGGCATTGTGAAAAGAGTTCCTTATTCCTACTCCAATGGTCCTGGTATCCATCCCAGCTAAGACGCAAGTGCTTTTATCATGTTACAGTGATACAATATCTTTGTAATAGATTTAATATGGAAGTATATGGGTTTTCCACCTAACCAGGTACAAACACATTTTGTGGAGTAATCTTTACTACCAAACTTTTCACCATTGTATAATGGACAGTATACCACTCAATCTCTCTAAACATTATTATATCCTATAGACCACTGTCATAGAATCTCCAGATCTCTAGACATCACTCATTAGATTCATGTCCAGATGTCCTTTGTTTCAACCAAACAATGCATAGCATTGCATTAGCAATTTGGAATTTCAGTTTTAGATCAAGTTTTCAAAGTTATTTTGATGGTGCCTGTAGTTGACAGGCTATAATGCACCATTAGTTGCAAACTGCATCATATTATTATCAGAGTGAAGCAATAGCTGAACATAATCAATTTATGATAAGAGCAGTCTACAAAATCAGTGGGTGTCTGGTTGCCGAAGACAACCACATTTTAGTTTGGGCCTCAAAAAATTTCTTGTGGGCAACCAAAATTCTTCAAACAAGAGATAGTGCTTGATGCTAAATCGACATGTTTGGGCAACCACTTTCATATCCTTTATTTGTAGACTGTAAATGACTATGTGACTAGAGAATTTTTTTTAAGATTTTAATCTAATTGATGTACCACTATAGAACTTACATAACTTTTATATTATATTTTCAAAATATGATTGTTGATTCTATATTATATATTTTACGCAACAGGTAGAGAAAGCCAGTCGTATTATGCAGTTATTGATTGATAATTTTGGTGTAGCACGAGTATTTGGTCAACATAATATAGAATACTTTGCTGAAGTAACACATATAGAGATACATGTACGGGAAACATTTAAATATCAATATAGTTATCCTGCAGAAGATTTACTACCTCGTAAGTATAACACACTGTGTCTGCGCTTGTAACTTGTGATTGGTTCTAACTTTTAGTTTATTGATATAATAAAGTTCCACTGAACGGACCATCAAAATTCTATATTCTCAAAGGTTTTTATAGCGTAATAGATTTAAATATGGACCTTTTTTTTGTCAATTTTGCAGTCATAGCCGCCACCCTTTAGCTCGAAGCCTGAGGCATTTGAAAACTGATATGGGCTGGTGACAAATACTTATTTTATATAGTTTGGCTAGTTGATAATTGTGCCTTTCATTATATGATATAATAAATCAGGCTAGTTTTCAACAGTAAATAACAATAATGACTGTTTTGGGCTTGTAAATCATCAATTATTCCATAAATTTGCAATAACCAAGGTGGTCTTTATAGTGGAACCTTATTGTATTAGATTTATTTACTTTAGTGGACCCTTGAATTTTGTTAGCAATAAAATCTTATATGGTAGCACACCCAAACAAACAGCCTGACATATCGCTGTATTTCCATAATATTTACACATGTTTAGTATGGATGGAATATGAGTCGGATCAATCTGTAAATCATAACATTGTCATTTTATATTTTGGTCTGCTGAAGTAATGTTTTTTAACGCAAATGTATCTATTACTAATCACAGCGATGCTTTTATGCCATTTTTTTAGTTTCACCTTAAAAGCTTAATCCATAATAATTGTGTTTTGTTTGATATGACATTTTATTTCTGCTAAGTCATTATACCAGTAAATAAGTATACAGTTATTTCATATATGATTTGAGAACAGTCAAACTGTTAGCCCGAGGTGGAGGGATTATTGTTTTGAACTGTTTCCCGAGGCTGTAGGCAGGCCCTTGATGCATTTAAAAGCGTCTGGAAGATCCTAAAATCCTGTAGCAGTTACTTCCCCTTATATCAGTACAGTAACAGTTCAAATAACATTGTGCGGCGTCAGAGCACGGGCGGTCAACAGTTCACTCAGGAAACAGTTAAAAAAATCAAATTACACTTATATAAGCAATCAGGTAATAATATTTATTGATGCAATCAATTTAGCTAATACAAAAGTTAAACTAAACAGGCCCCTCCCCATTTATATAAAATGCTTGTTATTCTTGTTTACGAATATCAAGGGAGATAATACAATGAATTATTTAGACTTGATGTTGTTATGTTCGTTGTATTTATTTTGTTGTAATTTAAGTTATAATCATTATTGTTATTGTTTAGTTTGATGTTATATATATGTTACAGATGATAATTTGGCTGATGTTTGTAATCAAATACAAATGTAATCTTAATAATAAAATATGATTTATACCTCAAATACTGTAGTTAAGTCATAACCATTTCTCATTCTTGAAGACCAGTATTTGAAAATAACTTGAATACATATACAGTGCCATCCATAATAACCTTGACACTTTTGTAAATGTAAGATTTGTTTTTAAAATTTTATCAATAATTGATAGATTAAAAACATATATTCAGATACATGTACATGTATAACAATTATAGATGTATAAAGTATAATTACTCTTCTTTCAAATGTAACAATCTATTATAACTGTACCAATGCATAGATACATCTAAATTATGATTTAATTTTGTTAATGGAAAACCAGCAGTTTTAAAAGTGTTAAAGTTTATGTTGGATGGCACTGTATAGAGGAAGGCGTATGAAGCATAGAACTATTATTCTATAAGGACAATGTTAAAGTCATGCTGGTTAGCCAGATTATCATCTATGAAGTATATATAATATTGTATTGTTGAAAAGTATTGAACTGACATTCAATTAATTTATGTTTGTAATCTTAACAAGTTAGGTTAGTATCCCTTGCTTATAGGAAATGTTCAAGATAGTGGTTTTGAACATTTACATGATTTGCTAATTAAGGGTTGTATTGTACTAAATTTTGACAACAATAGATTTCCAAAAAATGCAGTGAGTTCACTATTAATATATTCAGTTATTTGTCAGCTGTCAAAGTTAGAATAACTTCATGGTGAATGAATATGTTCTCTTAAATATAAATACTGAGGCCACATATACTCGGCCTGCAGGCATTTAGTCTATTAGCATATGCCTATTTCATCTGATCTGTAAAAATTCTGACAAAATCTCATGATAATTGCGAGACAATATTTTATCTCAATAAGAAATTATTCATGTTTTAACAATTGAAGAGATGCCCAATACTTATCAACTGTACATTGTATTGTTGTTTATGTTTGCATGTATCCATGTTTACATTTTGCATGTTGTATAGGTGAGAGAGCACTTCATACTTTAGTATTGTTTATCCTAACTGAAGCTAAATTGTCCGGATTTAATCCATTTTTACATGGTAAGATTTCGACATATTAACCAAAACTATCAGGGGTGTCATTTAGTTTGTTTTCTTATATTATTAACTATACTTATTAATTTATAGGTAAGTTCTTCAGTGGGTTTTGTCCACTCTTTAGGGATTCATTATGTGCAGGCCCCAGCTAGACCTTAATGATGATCCGAAGTTAAGTCTCTATCAATGGAAGAAAACTTCTTTCTCTGCTGGTCTTCTTTAAATCTCAACAGTTTTAATTGCCCGCCCCTTTCTCAACCTACCTAAGGACTGACTAGGATAGGTTTGTGTTTCAATTGTACTTGTTATTTTAATCTATTGAGGGTAAGTCAGCGATGACTAGTTCATTGGTTGCCTTGTGAAGTTTGCAGTTTATTGATTATCTTAGAATGCCAGTCTCAGAATTCCTACCCCTCAATTATTAAATTGGCTTCTGTGAATGTATTGCAAAATTAATAAAAAATAACATAAATTGTTAGGCCTTTTAGATTATAAACTTAAATGGTCCTGAAGGGAAGTAATGTGACTTTTTTTTATTTAAGGATTTACTATGAGTCAAGTTTGTTAGAGTAGCTTCCCTTTGAAAAGTTTAAATAGTGATTTTAATTTTGTCGTATCATGTATGGGTTCCTTTACAATACAACACATGTACTATGGTTTCATGATGTATGGGTTCTAGGATGCAGCCCTATTTTAATGGTAGAATTCCTTTGATGTTATAGTACATTGTTAATTGTTAAAGCCTATCTCTCAAGCCTCCTGTACTGCAATGCTAGACAAATCATAATAGAGGAATTCTACCTTAAAAAAAAGTTATAAATTATTAAATGACACCCCTGGTTGGCAAGCTAAGCTTCATTCCTAGCTTTATATTTTAACATTTTTTATCATCATACATGTTCTGTGGACAATGTTCTTAGTTTTTACTTCACTTATGATAGTGATTATTCTAGAAATCAGAAAAAACGGCAGGGAGACAGTTAAAAAGGGGCAGGGCACATCAAAGGGTTGGTATTTCAAAGTAACTATTTCTGTGTAGGGAGGAGCAAAAAAGGGGCAGGGAGTTGAGAAACCCTGTTGTTCTGTATTAGAATAGTCACAACTAATGATCTCTAAAGGTTTTCATATTTCTGGTCTACCAGTCTTTTATTTTATAACTTTGTCACATAACTAAAGTTTTTTAAAATGAAATGAAATAGTCTGTTACATATATAACTGATATACTCTTTCCAAAAATTAACATTCAGTTACTGCTTTATCCATTAAAACATGTCTTTGATTAATTTTTAAAATCTGTGCAGTAGATAATTTTTATTGACCCTGTTTTTTTGTCCCAGAATTAAATGTTTTCATTTGCTTTGGAACATGTCACATTTCCTCAAGGCATTATCATGGGTGAAAGTTTTCAGCGTTAATACTGAATTCTTTATTTTGAGAATAAATTTATCTATGTAATTTACATTTATTATATATGAAATCTGCCTATTTCAGTATTTTGAAAGAAGGTTTTCAGTATTTTCAGAACTTTCAACTTTCACCCATGCATTATGTAGAACTGTGTATTGCATAAATCATTTATTTATTCTGCTGGCATTTTTTGTACATAATAAAGACACAATAGAATACTTGATATTTTTTATTTGCTAGGCTTTTATTATACATTTATCATCTTGCTGTTTGTTGCTTCAAAGAATTGTGAAATACATAATACATGTATAACCATTGGATTAAATCTTTGAAATAAACATTAAAGTTTATATATTCATTGAAATTATGTAGCATCTTTATATTGATTATCTCACTGACTAGATTTGTTGGCATTGTATGCTTGTGAGCATCTGGTTTGTCAACTTACTAAGTTAACCAGTTTTCTTGTCATGTGATCTTCATTAGAACTGTAAGGATTTCTATTCATCGGTTAAGAATTGAGAGAGGTGCCAGATAGATTTCATCTTGGGACCAATGATATCCAGTTTGATTACAACCTTTGGTTAATTTGTTTGATTTTGTTTGAATTTTCAAAATAATTTGTCAGTGTCTGTCATTGTGTTAGGAAACTGAATTCTTGATATTTTAAGACACACTGACCTAAAGATTATAAAAATATAAAATAAAAGTCTCAAAAACAAAAGTGCTTAAATCATCTAAACTGTTGCCAATGTTTTGTTTGTATAAATTATAATATTATTGCCACTTTTTATTGTTGTTTGTCAATTAGCTTCAAAATTGTCATTATAAGAACAGTTTTCTTGCATCCAATTGTCCCTATACAATTTGAGAGTATTAAAAGTTGAAATCTGTGGACTAGCAACTTAACACCCACTTTGTTGTTCTCCCAAGAGAACTTTATCCTGCTAGTTTAGTACTTGTGTACTTATTAGAAACGATTAGAAATGTTATGATATTTATATGAGTTGAAATCATTGATATCTGTATAATGTTTATGTAATGGAAATTATCTCTAATCCTTCCAAGCTACACATTGACTTTATTTTACTTGAAATATATAGAATGCCATGGGAGAAAATAGTATAAAAATTATATTATGAAATATTGCACTCATTGTATCAAATATATGACCTTATTGAACTGGGTTTAGTGTTATATAAGTTTCTTGTCATTAAAGCTCACCTGAATCTTTAGTGCTCTTAGAGGATTGTTCTGAACATGCATTTGTTCTGGCCTTTTTTTACTTGAAAGTTCTTAGTGATAAGTTTTGCTTGGAAATATTTGAAGTTCAACCTGTGATAGTATCAACTTTAAAATTCATTCATCTCAATGGGATTGAATTTTAATAATTGATTTTGTTTATACAAACACCTCCAAATAATCAAGCAGACTCTTAGTGAACTGCTCTTGTTGTGTTTCATCTGTCTGCTTGTCTTTTTTGCTGTCTGTCTATCTGTCCGTCTGTCTGTCTGCCTGCCCGCCTGCCCGCCTGCCTGCCTGCCTGCCTGCCCGCTTGCCTCCCAGCCCGCCAACCCGTCCATCTGTCTGTCGCTCTGTGTGTCTGTCTGTCTAACCTAATTTTAACTGTAATATCTAGAAGTTGAATCACCTGTTTATTACATGTAATATTATCTTTGTATATTTACAATTATCTAACATCTACTTGTTGTTTATTTGTTAGTGCATAAATGTCATCTACAAATTATAACATTTCAAGTATAGTATCCTCAAGATTTTATTATCTTATCAAGTTTTCCCCTCAATAATGTAACATGGCAATTGACAATTTTTATATTTTATGCTAGACTTACAGTGTTTGATTATGGTAAATTTATTTTATGTATTGGTTTGTATTGAATTACTTTAAAGATGTTGATTACTTGACATTGTTGTACTCAACATAAGAATGAAGGTTGTACAGTGCCTACCTAAAGTTTGGAGACAAAGAAAATTCACTTTTTTCAATTTCAATGATTGTTATTTAGTACCATTTTTTTTAAATATTTAGTATGATTGGTGATTAAGCAAAAATAAATTTCAGGAATGCATCCCAATTATAAGATTCAACATCTGACATCCCAAAGCATCCAAAACTATGTTAAATGCAACTCTTCTCAAAAACTTAGTTTTCAAGCTACTTTTGAAGTTTCCACTAGAAATAGAATTAGTGCCAAAAATAGTGCAAACTAAAAACCATGTCAAAATAAATAGAAATTTTTGATAAAAGCTATATATATTCAGTAGGCCTATGAAGTAAACATGTCTCCAAACTTTTGGTGTGCACTGTATATGGAGAACTAGGTTATAGGAAAAATTATTATAACAGTGACACAATGATCAAGAGACTGTTGGATAATAACTCTTACATAAACTTTATTTTTTAAGAGTTTGATCTTAAAGTATCTAGGTTAAAGTTACTGTTTTGTAGTCTAGATAATTTCATTTTAATTAATATTTATACCACAAAATTATGAAACATGACTCCTGATTCTAACAGAGACGACTTTAAAACATGTAATACACAGGTTATATAATAATGTGCTAAATTGTACCTGATTTCATATAGTGACTACTGGGGACTGGAAAATAGTCAGTTTATCAGTTTTTGGATTTTTTTACACAAACACTAACAGTTAAATAAAACTTACCCATAAGTAATTTTGATTTTTTGTCATGCCAAGATGCCAAAATGCACTTTTGCCCATTTTTTTCTATCCCGCATTTCCATGGTAACTTGGATATAATTGGCTCAAGTAGCTTTTTCTCACAGCCCACTGTACACTCTTTATAAGTTGCTTCTCTATCAAATATATTGTATGAGTATTTCAAAAACGTTCATTTGCTTTTAAGTTGCATGAGGGTCTTTTTGCCCAAGTATAAACAATAATTATCTGTCATACATATCAAACAAAACAAAAACTCTTTCTTATTCTGAGACTGCTTAATTTTCTTATTAATATTTTAACTTTGATCTTTCTTTAAATACTTTTATTGGTTCTGGAAAATAAAATTTTCTCTTTTATTAATTAGCTATTTTAATGTTCTCTTCTTGTCAAGCATTGAAGTGAGTCATAATACTGCAGGAGAAAACATGCCTTGCTTCAAATTACTTTGTTTTCTCCCTATTTATGATTTTATTCTGTTGCTGTAAATTGAAAATACTGTTTTCTTAAATAGCTTTGATTTGGAAATCTTCAAATTTTACAATGAATCTGTAAGACTGTTGTTTTCCACATTTTATGTTATCATTATTGCATGTTATTGAATTAACATTTTTGCATTATTATTATAAATGACATCATCAATGACATCATCATTAGTCAGTCTGTGACTTAGTGTGTTACATTTGAGGCTTAAATTTATTTTCATCTTACATTCATGGTTTTAGGATAGCATGTTTTATGATCCACTAGTACTAGATAATTATGTTATCATAATTAAGATATTTCATTACTGCATGGATGTAAGAAACTCAAAAAAAAATAATTTTAGTATTATATTTATAAAGGGAATATCTATCAAATATTGACAGATTTTTTTACTGATTTAAATCAGCAGGGTTGATGTTTGTGCCACAATATAAATGTTGAAACTTCTGACTGTCTGAATAAACATATACCGTATTTTGACGTATAAAATACTCACTTTTTTACCTCAAAATCTGACTTCATTTTTTTATGCGTGTTTTACGCGTAAACAACGAAAAATCGCCGAGTTGACGACAAAAAAATCATCAAAATTTGCAAATGGCGTATTTTTAAAAAGGGAGGTAATTCTGTAGTATCCGGACTGTGTACAGGTTAATGAAAAAATCTAGCGATCGCGCTATTTGATCTGCCGATTATGTTTTTTTCATTGTTGTGAACGTTGTTTGTTTGTTCAAAATAAGTTTTAATAAAGAACTTAAATATGAAATGATTGCTCCACGTGTTTGTTGTTAATTTGTGTTTGTTTGTATAAATTTATGGGGTGAAAAGGTTAATTTATAATCAAGCAATAACTCAATTATCTATAGGCTGTAAACTGTAATTTTAAGTGAATTTCACGACAGAGTATGATTTTGCGATCTTTGCAACTCTCGATTTTGTAGAAAAATCGGCCAAATTTTTTCCTAACGATTTTACCGAAAAATCGTCAAAAAGTTTTTTTCTTCAGATTTTAGTCAATTTTTTTGCTGCGTGTCATACACGAATGTGTATTTTATACTGTTTTTTATCAATTGTAACATTTTACATATTACAACATTAGGACATAAAGCATTACAAGATTTTTTCTTCATAAGAGTTCTATTGTTTATAATTTCAGCCATATCAGGGGACACATACGTAGACATGGCATTGTCTCGTCTACGATCAACTAGGGAGACTGACCCTGCTCAAGTGAGTGATAAAAAAGAAAGATATGATGATGAGGGTGATGGAGATAATGACAGAATTCATGATGAAGTCGAAGAAGAAAGTAATTTATTGGTGACATCAACAGTATCTGTACCTGAAGTATCATTAGTTCCTTCACCTGAAGTTAGCAAGGTTAGTATGGTATATAGAGGATACTCCTCTGGAACCCATCCAACATGTTCCCTCTAGCCCCCACCCCAATTTATGACACCACTTGTTCTGGCCCTGAAGTGTAATTAGTACCTTCACCTGAAGTTAGCAAGGTTAGTATGGTATATAGAGGATACTCCTCCGGAACCCATCACACATGTGCCCCCATAGCTCCTACCCCAATTTACCTTTATATTGAAGTATCATTAGTTCCTTCACCTGAAGTTAGCAAGGTTAGTATGGTACATGTATATGTTGGATACATGTCCTGAATCCAACCCACCACACTGGTGCCCCCTTCCCTCACTTACAACACCTCTAGATCAGGCCCTTAAATATCATAAGTACCTTCACCTGAAATTAGCAAGGTACAGTCAGATCTCGATACAACGACTTCGTTTGTTTCCAAGAAATATGTCGTTATAACGCATATGTCAGTGTAATGAATTCTTCTGACCATGTACATGTTGGTATTGATTCCCATATAATATGTCAGTATAACGAGAATGTCATTGTAGCGGATGTCGTTATATCGAGATCTGACTGTATTGATAATGTAAATAGGATATTTCAATGGTTGTTATCCCTATTGAACCCATCCCCATTGTGCCATCCTCACTACTACACTTGTGGCCCCTCCATTTACAACACTTATAGATCTAGCCCTGAGGTATCATTAGTAGTTTCTCCTAGAGTTAGCTAAGTTAATTGAGTATACAAATGTATTCAAGATATGCCAATAACGAATATCCCTCGAAAACCCATCCCACATATGCCCCCTACCGCTTACAACACCTCTGGATATAGCCCTGTAAGATGGATTTATACATCACTAAGTGAGGTCAGAGAACATATTTAGCAAGTGAAAATGTCATTTTCTGAGGTTACACTTTAAAGTACAAAGATCTTATTCATACAGAAAAATATTCTGGGTTTCTTTTACGTATTGTTTCCATGTTTTGTTAGAGATATTTTTACACAATAATAACATGACATCATAAATATTTATAAATTTTTTATGTAATGAGGTCCATTGAATCATTCAAAAAAAACACTGAAATATTTGATATGAATACCAAATACAAGATTTTAATTGTTTAAATGTTACATATTTTGTTTTTTCATTTCAGAGACCAAAATCTGTTGAAGATAGTTTGAACGAGGCTCACAATCATACACTGCCTAAACCAAGTCTAAGTCGTTATAATTCCGTCAAACGTAAGCAGCTAGAACGACTGCGGCAACGTTCAGATTGGTTTCTAGGACCTAGCACTGTGAGCAACACAGTCATTAACATCAGTAGTCCGGTCATTCATATTGACGCACCACCCGATTCACCTACCATTATTCATCACGAGCCTGTCCAGAAAAAAACTTCAGGGAACTCCGTAACACGCTCATCCTCCGAGGGGGCCGTCTTAGAAGGATTTTCCGATCATGATAGTATATATAGTGATCATTCCAGTCGGAGTGAGTCACCTGCCTCGGAGCCGGTTCGGACCAACAATGCAGCATTGTGTATCCGAAGGGATATCGTACATGCGGACACTTTAGATAGTTTGTCCGGTGACTTGGAAGACAGTAACGGTAACTGTGTTGGTTTAAGTGAAGATGAAATGACCGAGTCAGAAATATGCTACTTTATGATTGAACATAAGTACGGCGAACCAAAATCCTAGCAAATTTGTAAAACATTCATTTGTGACTTGAAAGAAATGAAAGATGGATATTACACTAGTGTATTCAGTTTATGAGTTGTTGTTTTAATTTATTCTCATTCATTTTGTTCCGTGTTTATTTTTTTCAATTTTTCATACAAAAACTGAAGGTATGGATTTATTGCATATAAAGTTTATGTGTTTTTGTTTGCTTTGGTAGTCATTGCTCATGTAAGTTATTTAAAGGAATATAGGAGTTAACTTATACATGTATATGTATGATGAGTGATTTCAAGCTTGCTGAAGTACTTGATCTTGTGACAACATATTATTATGTCCATCAGATTTCAGTTTTCTGAAAAAAGGCAGAAATTATTATAAAGACTATTCTTTTGGACATATTGCTTGTCAATGTTGTCATTATATGCGGGAATTTTAATAAATAGTTTATTGGGCATTGTATCCAACATGATAGTAAAATTTGTCATTCCTTGACAAATTTTTATGGCAAGGATGGACTGTCAAACATCTTTTGCATAGACTGGTTCTAGTTTCATGATTACAATGAAAATATGTTAACAAAGAACAATAGGATTTAATCCGTATCTCATGCTTTTCAGCAATAATGTGTAGAAAACTTTGTTTGTACCACCTGTACACGTATGGAAAAAAACTTTAATTTGAATTCAGAATAATGTCTATTAAAGTCTGGTTGTGTAAAGTAGATCAAGTACTTCTGTCAGAATGATTGTTAGATAAATAAAGTCTTGACAAATGTTGTTTAGTGTATTCAATTTAAATGAATTATATTTGGTAACAAAGTCTTTAATTTTTATATTGTAGCTTATTTACTTGATGAAAGTTTTTTTTTAAATATTTGTGATTTTTACAGTTGTTCTTCCCCTATGAATGTCATTTTTCTACAAATGCAAAGTTTGTCCTCTGTATACCGTGGCTCACCTGTGTATTATCATTTAGTTCATTAAATTTACAAGGGCATTTATTTTTGTTACCTGTAATTGTGTAGTTTATGCAATGCCATGCAAAAATATTTTTCTGTTGCAATAAGAGGCCGGGCACACTTAATTAAGATATGAAGAAGTGAAAAGTTGAAGTTTTTCTCTACAGTTGGCGCATTTACTTACTTCTAATGTTGGACTGATGTAGCAGTGCCCATGTAAAAAGTATGACTGCTCTTAAATGACATGATGTAATGACCTGACATAAATTATGCTCCTGCATGGATTTGTCTGTGTTAATGACAATAATAGCATTGACTAGTTCCCCTGTTTTTGTGTTACATTTTACAATATTTGCTGTTTTAAGCATAGAAATATCTATTGTATTTTTACAAACTTTGTATTGTATGAATGGGTTGTGCTTTATTTCTGATTTGGTAGATTTTTTTATTCTGTAATGTTCTATGTCATTGATTGCCCCCGGGCTAGTGAAAATTTATTCTGGCTTGTGAAAATTACTTTTTTCATGTAGTTGATAATTTTGCTCTTTGCTATATAACATAATAAATTGGGTTTGTGCTTGAAAAAATTTAAGGTGAGGAGTGATTTTACAATTATAATTTAAATATGATTAAGCCTACGAAATTAGTGGCTGTCATCCGATTGCCAGGGACAACCACTTTTTAGTATGGGCAACCAACAATTTCTTTTAGGCAACCAAAATTCTGCAAATGAGATATAGTGCTTGCTCTTAAAATGATCTGTTGGCACAATCACTTTTATATGCTTATTTCATAGACTGTATTATGATAGATTAAAGATGTTACATATAAAGAAGCTATATACAGTAAGTACCACAGCTAGGACAACCAAAATGTGTTTCTTTGATAGCAAACTTTTTCGGCCATTTTCTAATGTAGGCTTCTTCCATGTTACAATTTTCGTTTTCGTAGTATGTAGATCTTATATTGTGAAAGTGTTTCAAAATGAAACTGTATGATTAGATTTTGAAGAAGTATCAAAACAACAACTTAACGTACCCCATCTGTACTGAATGCTTCAAATGTATTCAAGGTAGAATTTCCCATATACTGTGGTATCCATAATTACCTTTACACTTTTGTAATTCAATTGTGTGATTTGATTTTAAATTTTTGACAATACTTAGAACAATACAAGTAAATATTGTGTAAGTACACCTGAAATGAAATTTAATTTTCTTTCATGTTTTATAAAATTTTATATTTTCATCACAGTGAAAATATATCCTTATATTTTCATCGTTCGTGACGTCATATTTGAGAAGAATTGACGTCACGTTATTATTTGTGTAATATTCATCTAACAAAACACAAAACAATACATGAAAGAAACAGAATATTCGCCAACTTTGGTGTAAGATCTGTTTTATTTCATCTCGTGAACTTGTGGCTATGCCACTCGTGAAAAAATGTTTTCTGAGCTCACTCGGTGAAATAAAATTCGATCTTACACCAAAGTTGACAAATATCCTCTATGTATTAATAAAAAAACAAGTTTTACAAGTGTAAAGGTTATTTTTGAGGATATTGTTTCTATATGTCTTGTGCTTATGTCACTATATTATCTGACGACATGGCAATATGTCCCACCTAGTTCATTATGGGAATTCTACTTTAAATCTTCCAATAGTTTTAAAAAAAATAATGTAAAAACAAAAGTGCATGTGGTACACACATGTTCAATGTTTGTTCTAGGTCAATTTTTCTATTGAGTTCCTTTGATTTATTTTACGATTATGTATATCTTTATTTTTTTGTGAAAGAACTCGTGACACTGTGTCGTTTATTTTTGTTAGTAACATAAAATACTTTAAACATTTTTGTTCCTGTGTATTTTTTTCATGGATATCATGTCTCACAATAGTTATATTTTGGTAACGTTAAAAATATCATTTTTGTTCATTTATAATACAATAGTCAAAGATTGAAAAATTCGGGTCTTATATTTTTAAAATGTCTGTACAAATCTTTATTTTTTCCCTAGTGTTCGATTTTTTAATTATTTTCATATATTATCAATCACTATATTTTTACTTTTATGTATTTACTTAGATAACGTATATATACATACATTATATAATCAATTATTTAAAAAGTTATTTTAGTGCAATAAGGAGTATATATCAAACCTATAGTCTCAATTTGTTTCAAGTTAATACAGTGATGTGGTAATTGAAAGTTGCCCGTTATCAAACTTCACTTGTCTAGTGTTGTAATGTTGCATTTGAAAGATTAGCAATGATATTTCAGTCTGCAAAATTAGTGGGTGTCTGTTTGCCGGGGACAATCACTTTTTAGAACGAGCAATCGAAAATTTCTTTTTGGCAACCAGTAATCTGCAAACAAGATATAGTGCTTACTGTTAAAAAGACCTGTTGCGACAACCACTTTCATATCCTAATTAGGGAGACTGCATAAACTGCATATAATCAATAACAAGAATATCATGAACAGTGAAGTTAGTGATTATTATAGAATTAAGGAAATGGCGGTGAGGCAAAAAAGGGGCATGGCTTATCAGAAGTTTATTGTTTCAATTTTATTTGCATATGGAAGAGCAAACTAGGGTAGGGGGAGAGATCTCAGGCAGAGTGTAGAGCCTGGTTTTTTTTTTTGCTTCAGAATAATCACTATTTAATGTGTTTTTTGTTGAATATTGTTTGTAGGAATAACTGCCATGCTATACATAGGATGTCAACATAGTTTGAAACTATATATTACAATTTACAATATTATTTGACCACTAATATAAAACATGAACATTATCTTGTGTCCACTATCAGAATTATTTGAGTTGGACAAGTATGACGTAGGAACTTCACTTCTCTGATTTATACTTCTATGTTGATTGTCTCATTTAATTGTTTGTGTCGTCCTTAACAATATTTTCCTGATTACAGATTGTCAGCCAACTAAAACATTTATTTTTTATAAATTATGTTTATTATTTTTTTACATATTTTTTTCTGCCTGATTTATGACTTTTTGCATTTACCTTGAATTACTTGTCTGTATTTTCTTTAGTATTATTTACAATTCTTTGATTGAATTGTCAGTCTTCAATGAAAATTATTTTTTGTCTATAAGTGACTTATCTAACTCATATAGTTTTTGTTTAGTTCTAAATACACATAATATAATATGCTACAAGAAACACTGATACAAGTTAAATTGGTCGCTTGTTAACTTGTATAATAACAAGTGTGTGTGTTTTCACTCTTAAAATTCAGTGACTTCATTTATTTTTTTATGTTGAGCACTCACACAGCTGTTACAATATACCCTCTTATTTATTGAACTTATCTGTCAAATTATTTCTTTTTCTATGTTAACATTAAAATAATACAGTTTTTCAATATTTTGTCCTAGAAAAAAACATAACCACGATTCTATAGCACCAGTTATTTCATTTTGGTGCTTCAAAGCTAGTGCCTATGTTTAATTCTTCAACAAAATATAGACAATAGTATATTATTCCTTAATTAAAGTGTTTAAATGAAATATTTAATTAAAGTGTGATGTTTCATCATCTTGTTTATTTGTTTCCAATGTTAAATGTTCTAGTTTGTGTGTTTAAAGTTTCTTAAAATGTTAAAAGTTCTTTGACAGTTTCTTAAAATGTTTAAAGTTATATTAGTTCAATAAAAAAGTGTTTAATGTTAAAATCATTTCTATTTACATGTTTCTAGGTATATTTACTCAATGTATAGGTGAAATTTATTAGACTGGCACTCAATGCTTATTTGGAAGATGGATTTACAGTTAGAACTAAATACAACACTCGCTTTGTAAATATTGTAAAAGTTTAAAACCAATGTCTTGGTCATTTCATATAAATGACAAGTATAAACAAACTTACTATGCTTGTTTTTAAAAAGAAATTAATTTAGTGCCTGTTTAATACTTATCAACTATACATTCAATTTTAACTTGTAATTATAGAATTCTAAATCAATGTAAAACTAGGTTATCTCCCTTTTACTATGTATGATAGTTCTTATATGAGCTGCAGAAACTAAATAATTATATGTTAGGCTTCTTTTTTACCTACCCCGAAAATTCTCTATTGTAACACTATACACTCTATGTATAGTTTATTCTATGACAGGCAGCATTAATATTTGAAGGTTGTAGCTAAATTCTTACTGGTTCATGTTTAGATCTAATAATTAGCTCTATACATACATTTACTCCACCATTGGGAACAACCTCAGCTATCATCTACGAAGATATACCTCAGAAATGAGACTTAGTAGGAATACAACCAGGTTATAAGGTCCTGCAACTGTCATTTTCATGTCAACAACTAATACTGAAATTGTTACACACTTTATTACATCATTTTATCAGTACAATGTCTCACATGTCGTACTTCTGTGTAGTTGAGACTATATTACCAAAGAAACCAAATTACTAGATCTACTTTTTCGCCTCATGATATCTGAGGTTAATCTGCATAGAAGATTGCCGAGGTAGTTCCGAATGTCACTCCACCTACCCTTTGTCTAAACTCATTATGTAAATGACTGATAAAAAAATCCCTGTTGAATATGATTTGAAGATATTTTTATACATCTTCTTATTTTGAATGACTCAAAAGTTGGATACTTGTATTCACTTGTATGATTTCTTTTCAAACACAGTTTTATACAGTGTTGTCCAAAAATGCATGAACAAATAAATTTTTGAGTAAAAGTGACCATTCCTCAAGTATTTTTACTATAATTAATGTTCACTCATGTAACAAAGTTTGAATCATTATGTTAATGAACTAATCTATGTTGTTTTGGAAACAGAATTAAGTCCCTTGGAGGGCAATGTATCATTATGTAGGATGTTCAAGTGTTTTACTTCCAAACTGTCTCAAATATTATAAACAAGTTTTACTATATTTGTATGATTGTATGATTTGTGCACCTAGAATCTTCCAGTTTTCTGATAGTCTGGTTTGTAATAACAGTACCTGTGACCACCTTTATAAAACATTGATATCTCAGCTCTAAACATATAGATTTAATCCTACTATCCTTCAAACACAATTGTTATAAGTAAAAAATAAAAGTGCTGTTTGAAGTCTGCTTCCATATACATGTTCAGCTGACTGTACAATTTTGTGTGACAACCCCTGATCACTAAAACCACCCTCAGGCAGGTTGTCCCTCACAGTACCCATTTTCACCTGGGTGTTCTTTGCTCAAGGAAATAAGCAGTACCTCTAGTGTGATTCAAACCTGGGACCTTGTACACAAGATCAGCATTTTGTAGCTTAGTAGAGTTTAAATTTTGAATTAAACTGATAATTTTGAATAATTACAATCTATTCATGTAATGGCGAGTTTTGAGCCAAGACTAAAATATTTTATCATCTGAGGCCCAGGTAATGTTTTACACAATATTTATTATTTAGTGACCTGATAACATTTACTATAATTATTCAAGTATAAGTAGATTATTATTTTACACTAGCGTTTGTAGATGATATTTTACGTTTTATCGTAGTCAACAAGTCAAATGTTTAGTATGACAGAGAGTAGCGTTGTGTGACTTTATTTTTTACATTTTTTTCTTCTCAATATAAAACATGACTTCTAATTTTACTGACATATTTCTCTGAGTGCTAGACAAGGTTTTTTTTACAATTTACAAGCCTTAGGTGTTGTGGTGCCATTTTATATATATGGATTAATTTTTCAATATTCATTGAAGTTTTTTGTTTTGCTTCTAAGTATGCATATTTACTGTTTTGTAAGTACATATGGTTTGCTGAAGTAAATATTGTAAATTTTAATTCCATAACAGTGAAATGAATTACAGGTGAATACACTTAATGTTGTGACTTGAATGCAATAGCTTATATATATATTTTATGTTGCTTTTATTTTTATTGATATAGTAGTTCTATCACAAGGCTTTTTTGTGATGATTTTTTTTACCTCACCTGAGCATGAAGTGTTCAAGGTGTGCTGTTGTGGGTGCTCTATCCAGTGTCCATGTGTAGGTTTGCCCATCATAAAAAATTCTTAAAAAATCTTCTTATCAAAAACAAGGCAAGAGCTTCAATATTTTGACATGGAATATTCATGAACCACTACAAAGACTGTTTGAATTAAGCCATGTGTGTCCTTTCTGATTTTACAAAAAATCACATTAATGCATTTTTACAGTGATTTCATGATATACACCCAAAAGTAAAGATTTAAGGGACCAATTGGCATTTTGCTTAAACTGAAAAAGATCTATTTAGTTTTAATGCACATTTTTAGGCCTCCAGAAAAGTTCAGAAAACAGAGTTAGTGTATTGTTGCATTAAGGTGACAAAATGTATATTTTATTCACTGTTAATCAGTTGATTAAGAACAATAATGTATTATGTGAATATCTATCAACATATTTGATATTATAATAGACTATCATTGACATTGTTAATTTATGTAGACTTTTTTTCCTCAAGATTTATTTTTAGCTGATTTGAAAATTTCAAATATTATATGCTTTTAGATATATATCATAAAATATTTTTTTTTTGATGATATACATGTATTACCTCTTAATGCACAAAGTAACCAACTACTTAATGATATAATATAATATTATACTTCGTTAGAATTTAAAGGACTTTTTGTAATAAATGTATATAATGATACAGGTTATATTATAAACATGTGGTATAATTATACAATATTAAAATATACTGTTTATTCTGTGTTGTAAACTCTGCACATACAAGTGTATCTTTGAATTTTATCCACTGGTGTTCAGTTTAAGAATATTTTATTTTTATTGCATCCAGGTCTGTAGAACGGTTGGTAGCACACTGGGATTTCGAATCTTGTTTACTGAAGGGGTATCACAGGTTTAGCGAAAGATGGTCATAACTCAATATAAGAAAAGTGGGAGTTACAACCGTCTTGTGCTAAACCCATGGTATGGATTCTTATCCCACCTGGGACAATTATACTCTTTCATGGAAAATTGGTAGTAATGCCAATTTACTTCATTAAAAAGGAATATTGTGAAGTTGCCTGCCTTGTGGAAGAGTAGGTGAGTACTGGTTATAGATAAATGTCCTGGAAAGATAAGTTAGGTGAGCTTGCTGCTGTAAAATTACTTTAATTTGTGTTGACACTGCATTAAACCCAGTAAAACTGCATTATGTATTCATTGCACAAATTGTTGATAAAGAAATGTATTGGTTACTTCTAATATCTTATGGAGAAAATAACTTTAAGAAAATTTGAAAATGCATTAGTTATTTTAATGCATGTTTATTATTATTGTTTATTGAATTGTATATTTTATTTTCTGTCTGCTTTAAGAAAATTGCTTGAGCATATCATTCTGTCCTTCTATGAACGCACCCTGACCATACAGCACTTAAACAATCATTTGTATAAGTTAATGCCTTGATACATGTAGTATGCAGTTTTTTTTATTTAAGGGATATTTAATATATTGTGAAGTGTAAGATTGCATTGATGTTTGTTTATCCAATCTTTCTGATATATTTAATCTTTTCTATTACTTGTGGTAGGTCTGGAGATGAGATTTTATAAATATTAGATTTCAGTTTTATGAAAACAGTTTTAAAAAATCTGCTGATTAGAGTTTGTATTTTGTTGACTTTGTGTCAAAGTAATTGGAAACTACAGTGAAGTTCTACTATTAAGACTATCAAAACTATGATCTTACTAGTGGATTGGTCTTTATATCGAGACCTTTTTTCATCACAAAGTAAGAATTTGAGACTTAAGAATCATTAAATATTGCATGATTTTACAATTTTCACGGTGGTTTTCGTAGCAGAACTTTACCGTAAATTCTTCTGTTAAGTATTTTCTCTGGTAAAATTCTTGTCACTTTCAAAACAGTATAGCATGTCAACCCTTGTGTTGGTTAAGAGAAAAACTTTCATAAAGAAGTGATAAAAACTTGGTCATCTCTTGAACAGATCTAGACCTACCTATAGTAGGAAAGATAAAATATATTAGTTAGATTGTTTGTTTATCACATTGTCATTATTTTCTATGTGTTTAATTTCATTATTATAATGGTTATGTATGTTTTATAAATTTGTCATGACCTGGAATATGTGTGTATGTTTCTCTTTAATTATTTTCAAGTAAATTCTTTAAACACTATATTATTATCTTGTTATTTTGTTCAATCGAGGATTCAGTTTGGATTATTGTGGCACATTATCATAGATATATTGGGCGTGCTCGATTGGGCTGTCAGAACTGTGCCAGAATCAAATTCCGACTCTTCCACAGAATCTGCCAAACGAGTGAAATTGGATGTCGGAACTGAATCAAAAGGCAAAATCCGTAGGAAATATACTTGGTTCTTACTTTATTTAAAGAAAATAGTTGAATTGTTATCATAAACAATCGTTCAAAAGTATAATTTTAACAACATTCGCTTTCAAATACCAAATTCACATGTTTGCAGTGATGCCGTCGCCATCTTGGGTATGAATAAACAGCGACCAATTCTGTTCACACCACCTATTTCAATGGAATGGGTAGAACGCTGCCAGAACACAGTTCCGACGCACTGGATTGGAGTTCTCCCAGCTCTAACAGTCTGAATTTCCAATCGAGCACGCCCATTATGATAATTTAGCAATACTGTATAGAAGAAGTAAAAACAAAATTTGGTCACAGGACCTTTGATTATACATGCCCCAGAGCACAAAAATTCTCGTTTGAATTTTGAAGATACATGCATAGAAATTTATAAATGGTATTCATAGGATACACATGCAAAGCTAAAACGCAAAGACTCATGATCAAACTGTGTGTGTTTGATTCGACATCATTACTGCCCTTTGTTTCTTATTTGATTTTTAAATGTTTTTCTACATAAATAGATACATGAAATAGACTGGTGCCAAGTAAAATGTTCATCCCATCTTGGCAGTATGGGCTGCTCCATTAAGACTTAGGATTGTAGTTATGAAATCCCATCCACACAACCTAAAATAAAAATTCCTGCTTTGACAATCACACTCTTGAAAATAAGACATGAACTATCAGTGGTTTATTTATTTAACTTGTAACATTGAGTACTGAACACGGTTACAAGAGATAAACATTCCTAATAGTCCGGTATATAAACTACAAAAATCGACTAAACCGTGCGTGAAAGGATGTAGAAAATGTTTTTGCATTTTCTTGAAGCTAAGACACTGTAGTTTCCGAAACTGAATGATGCCACTTCGGCACTGTTGGGCAACTCCCAAAATTCAAGATGGCGGACAAATGGCGGACGAGAACTGATGAATCTATAATAAATCCATCTTTTTCACAGTCTGATCATTTAAAGAGCTAAAATTAGTCTAACATTATCTGCAATATTATTTCATGCAATTTTGGTATCCTTCGTTTATTCTCCAATCCAAGATGGCGGACAAAATGGCGTATAAAGGCCACATTTGTCATGTATGTCAACCACAATCAGCCAAATTGTACACAGAGGCATATAAAAAAGTAATGCATTTTTTGTAGTTATACCTGAGTTCAAATAACTGGTTGATGCCACACTGGCATCAATGGGCAATTCCCAAAATCCAAGATGGCGGCTAGAATGGCGTAAATAACTAGCTGTCGGGTATATATCAACCCCAATGAGTTAAGTCATAGAGTGGGGTATACCAAATAATTTCAATGCATTTTATTTTGTCGTTAATCCACTTTAATTAATGCAACCGATTGATGCCGTACTGGTTTCCTTGGATGAATTCAAGAATTCAAGATGGTGGTCAAAATGAATGATAAGAGCTGGAAAATTAAGTCACATAAATAGACATGACTCCACACTAATGAATATACATAATACAGCGACATGTTTATGTTTTTATATCTCTTGGTCTTGCGAATATTAAATAATTGAAACTAGCTTTTCAGTTGACTCTAGAAGCTAATTGTTTCTAAGATGGCAATTTAGAGACACTATTCTGATAATATTTAATTCATTGAACAGCATAAGTTGTGATACGAAACTTTGATATACTTAGAATAACGACCACTTTTCCATTTATGTTTGCCACTTCAATAATAATCAATATGTACTAAAAGGAGGTTATAAACAAAGAAAAAGACAAATGATATTGAAAGTATTGTGTGTAAGTTCAATTATCTTTCAAGGTGATCTAAGAGTACATTAATGCCAAAGCAGTTGAAAGAAATTCTGTTGACATTGTAACACATTTTGATAGTAATTAAGGGAAATTGCAATAGGATTTCAAGTTCGATCTTGATATCAGATATCACAACTGGATCATGAGTGTTCTTTATTTCATTGTAAATACTCTATCCATTGATCAAAAAGGAGAAATATCAAAGGCACATTTCCATCAAAGTTTGTAGTATAATTTGTTTTGTTATTTACAAGGATAGAGAGAAAATAGATGTCAATTCTATAAGCGTATACACTGCTATTTGAACCCAGTGTCTAGCTCATGATTTAGCAAATAGTGTTACCCTGTGCAAGATGGTGGCTTTAAAGGATTCATCAATTACAAAAATATGGCAAAGTAAAAAATTTAGAAGTGTCTTGTTTCACTTGCAATGTCAACATTGTCAACATTATTCATTAAAAAGTTAACATGATCTGTACAATTACTCGCAATGTGTATTGCGGTTTTATAAAACTTATATAAAACAAATTTGCATACTCGCCAGACGAAATATGGGACTATGCGATCGTTATTACATGTATATAATTTCAATTAAATGAAAAGCAACACGGAAGTAAAATTTCGAAATAATCGACCAAAAAAACGCTAAGGTAACAAACTTATTCATTGTCAGGAGGGTGTCTACAAACTTTTAAGCAGAAATATAAGTTTACAAATAAAGACCACGTGATAATGAGGGTTATTCAATTGAAACACTGACGTATTATATCTCTTGTAAGGATGGATTTTAAACAAAATGTATTCTGAAGCAATATAATATTACCACAAGGTTTTTACGAATAATAACTCTAGGCTTGGTTATAACGATCAAATTTCTTTAGGTAGTAAAATTATTTTGAATGCAAAAAACAATTTGAATTATTATCTGACTAGAGTGACACTGGTTAATGCTATTAGCTGTGAGAAATAAGATTTTGTATGAAACATATGTGACAGCAACTCATCATTTTGTCCTTGTTTATTTACATTACGGCGTCCAGCGCACCTAGCCTAGCTTTCCTGGACCATTGTCTATAACCAGTACTGAACTACCCTTTAACAAGATTGGCAACTTCTCCATATACCTAATTAAAGGAGGAAAATTGACATAATTGTCAAATTGTCAAGGAAAGGTATAACCTCACCGGGTAGGATTCGAACCCTTATTCTTTCGAGACACTAGATTCGAAATACCGTTGCTCTACCAACTGTGCTACAGACTCGGGTGTCACAACAATTACTAATAAAATAAACAAGCACTTGCTCTTCGCCGATTTATCTTGCCTGACAAATACAAATGTATTTGAATGACATCACGCGGCGCATAAAACAAGCACTTTTTTCTTTTCACAAAAATTCCCTAGCTTCGTTCGTAGCGTTGAATCTTTCGCACAAATATTTTAATCAAACGATAAACAAGGGTTTTTTTCAAAAATAATTTGTGCACAGGACTCACAATTCGTGTGCTCATGATTTAGCAAATAGTGTTACCCTGTGCAAGATGGTGGCTTCAAGGGATTCATCAATTACTATATATGACAAAGTAGAAAATGTAGAAGTGTCTTGTTTCACTTTTAAAAGTCTAAATATCTTGAAAGAACACATAACATATCTGATGCATCAGTGTCAAAAGTTTAAACAGGCCTGGTAACTAAATACATTTGGAGTATATCCACTACCAACTGCAAAGACTCACCCAAAGAAGAATGGTACGCCTCATGATAACTTGTCGATCTCGTTCGCAATATTCAAATATGCTCCATTCCAAATATTATAGACGATGCATTGCAAGATATGGTGATTCTTCATGTTTTCGGTAACATTACATATATGTTTTATCCCATTAACCTTTAATACTTGATACGAGAAGCACAGACAACAAAATTGTACAACAAATTATAACTGTAGCTGCAATTCGCCGAGTACCAAAAATATCTGACTACATTGGTGTGCTGATACTCATTTTGGAATATCTATCTTGCAACACTATAACAATAGGTTCAACTGTCATTCGTCCAAAATGTAATATTACAAGTCGATTAGTTATTGACAGCATAAAGAAAGTACACAATTAGCATGGGTGTAAAATATGCTTTTAAATCTGGTTAACCTATCCTACATCAAACGTGAAGACAGTTATGATATCTTTTGGCCATAAGTTAGTATCGCTTTGGATACTTTCTTAAGACAATAAGCATTAATATGTAAAATTTACCATTGCATGTGATGTGCTTAGGATGTTGAGTGCAAAATACTATGTAAACAGTAATTTGTGTCGTCACTTGAACATGTTGTTATCAACATACAAAAACGACCAGAGAAATTGTGCTATCGTTATGTAATATATTAGACTGAAGCAAACTTGAACATTTAAGCACATATTCTAATTTAGTCTGCTTTAGTCAAGTCAGACTGTATAATTGTTTGTGAATTGTTTGTGTAATGATAATAATAGAGCTCAATTAGTTTCTTCCACATTTTTGGCACATGCTTATTTTGCTATTTATATGTTTCAGATTATTTATAATAAATTGTCTACTGTTAACTGTATATTAATCCAATTTTTCCCCGTTTTTCTTTATCTAAATGGCTTACATTTTGGAAATGAATTACTTTGTCCATTCCAATTGTTTATCAAATTTTCATTTCATTAAATCCAGTAAATAAGTAACATTATTAATTAATTGTATGATATTGGACTTCAAATTCAGGGCTGATATGGCGTTCACTACGGCATACAACCAAATAATCGGCCAATATGGAAAAACACGGCCTTTAATAAATGCCTCGGCTAATATGAGATTCAGGCATTTTGATTGGTTCCGAATCTCATAATGGCCGAGTTTTCTCATGAAGGCCGTATTTTTTCTTCCACAAGAATGCCACTATTTTAAATGTTGGTACAATCTGAGTGTATTCATAGGGTCCCTATCTGTGACGATGGAGACTTAAGTGTTTTCATAATGGCCTGTTATATATTATCCAGAGAATAAGTAACATTATTAATTAACTGTATTATGTTGGACTTCAAACTCGGGTATGATATGGCGTTCACTACGGCATATTAACCAATTAACAAGGCCATTATGAAAACACTTCATTATTTACATTACATTATTGCTAAAAAAATAGAACTGGTTGAATTAGCTTCGTAACAGTAATCTTGGACACCACCTTGAATCTTGAGTTGCTAATAGATAATCAGGTGGGATTAACTAGTTTTACGAACTGGAGAAAGATTCAAAAGCAAAAAAAAAAACAACATTGAAACTTAAACCCACGCGTGTTTGTTTCCGTCCATGTATGTATATTATATATACTGAACTATAAGATCATATCCGCCATTTAAGCCGCCATTTTGGATTTATAATTGTTTATTATAACTTTAAGCTTAGTTAAATCAATCGGTTTCTTTAATTACATAAACTATTCTTTAAGTAAATAAATTTCTACACCACTCAGTCTCTTCCTGCCAGTTTGTTCTTTATATACTGGGCTATTTGCCCTTATCCGCCATTTTGACCGCCATTTTGAATTTAAAGATTTGTACATGAATAACAAAATTTAGCAAACTGGATCCGCAGATGTTGAAATCACTTTTGTCCTTCATTTTAAGAACATTATGTGTAAAAATACATTTTGCATGTATTATTTAGCCTCTAGCCGCCATCTTGGTCGCCATCTTGGATTCTGGGAGTTGCCCAAGGATGACAAAGTGGCATCAACCGGATTTGGAATCAGTAAGACCATGTCTACCAATAAATTGAATAACATTTTCTACATCCTTTCGTGCAAGGTCATCCTTGGTGTTGGCCGGACTATAAGGATAGCTATAGCTAGGGCTTTGTCCCCAGGAACCTTCTGGTTCAAAACAACAAATATGGTATAAAGCACTTGATACAGTTATCTGTAGGAAATTGGCCAGTGACTCTTGCAATTAGTTATGAAGAAACTTTGTTATCAAAGGAAGAGACCCGATTGTGAACACAGCATGCTGGTTTCAAGAAAGATAACCGAATATTATTGCAACAAATCATATTTGAATTATCTCCCTTGTGTCAGAAGAATATTTAGACTTAAAACTTAAGTTGTTAAATATGTAAGGGAAGTGGTCCAGTGGTAGGCATCGAGATGTCCCAGTGTTGAGCTCAATTAGAGGCTCTTCTAATTTCCTTGCGCAAGAATTTTACCTACTGTTGTTCCATTCCACCTAGTTGTAGATGGGTACTGTGAGGGATCACCTGCCTGAAGGGTAGATGAGTAACTACGCTCCCCTTCAGCTCAGTGAATAGACTACATTCACCCGATGTGTAGGAGGGTAGATATTTTATCGCAGATCAGCATTATTTGGATAACATTATTTTGTGAAAAAATGTTAAATAGAGATACCATAAGTACTGAGGCAATATTTTTTGTGAAGTATATCGCATAGCGGCCTGCATATAGCAGTATATGAACAAGCCAGGTTCCAACAGTACAACACAGTCCGTTAAAAAGTTTATTGGAATAGACCAGTAAAATGAACCAAAAAAAATCTGCTTAAAATTGTTTATTAATAAGTCCAGTTGTGATGTTAATACTTCAGTAAAAATTCTTTTGGTCAATATAAACTATCTGACTAAATGATCTTAAAATACAAATGTATACCCAAATTACGAACATTTAACACCATGAAATTATGAAAATATTAAATAATTAACTACAAACCATAATTATGCACTTGGTATATTACAAAATATTGTGGGGCCGCATGGTGGATGTTCTGATGGGATCCTTGGATTGGAATCCGACATTGCACCTTGCAATTATGGATTTTAGGGCATCTAGCCAGATTCCCCATTGGCTGGGGGTTGCCTTTATATCGATTATATACTCATAACCTTTAAGATTAATACTCTAACTAATCAGGCGCTGACGCTGATGGATGTTCTGGCGTGGTCCATGGATTGGGATCCCACTTTGCACCTTGCAATCGTGGATTTTCCCAAGGCATCTGGCCGGATCTCCTATTGGCTAGGGTTTGCCTTTCCATTGGTTATCTAATCATTACCTATATCACTGAAAGTAGAATAGAGGTACTTTTCACACATCTCAATATTTTGGTACTAGTTTACACAATTTTATATTTCAAACAAGTTCCCTTAGCTCTTAACATCATTTTTAGAGTGAAAATACACAATTTTGAAAAATGTTAAAAAATATTCAAATAATTCCGCATGGCTTACCTCCCCCAGGGATCGGTCATTTTGGGTTATTGTTCTTGAAACTCTTCAAAAACGGAGGAAAAGGGAGGTTACTCTTAGGGCATACAAACTTTAAATATCTGTAATGATTACTTCCCCTTGTTTTAATGTGTAAAGGGCCTACGATATTTTGAACAATGTACGTCATATACGTAGCATATTTTAATCACAATAGTAAGAAATAATATTGAATGATCATATGTATGTGACTTATATCAATATATTTAAGCTATTTTTGTGTCTGTATCAGAACATAATGATGTGTTTAATATTTTAAACTACTAATTGCTTGAATTTCTTGTTATAAACATAAAATCTTAGAATAGCGCTTTTGAACATATATTTAATATGGGAAGAGCGCTATTAAAATGCAGTATATAATAAACATAATAATAATAATGCTAATAGATTAAACTTCAGAAATTCCTGTTCATGTCATATTACTCGGTAGTTTATATTTAATTTTTTCTTATATTTTTTCCTTATATAGATAGAAGTACGAATAATTATTAGTCTTTGCATTCATTCTGGCCACTTATCTTTAGTTTAGTATTAATAGTATAAACCATCGAAATACATTATTTTCGTTTTTTTCCGACATAACGATCTTATACAAATGCTGTATAAATTAATAAAAATAAAAAGATTTACCTTTACATTTAGACAATCATCAGTGCATATTTCACACTGTACACATAACTTCTACATAATATCTACAAAAAGCACCGACTATTTAAATATTTATCATTTTATATTTTCTACATAAATATTTTGAAATTATTTCTTTTTTAAACACATAAATTCATTTTATTACCATATTTTTAGACGTGTTGCGTCTGAAACAAATTTCGTAAGGGCCCCGTTACACCAAACTAGTTCTCAGAACGTTCGATCCCGTCCTAAAAATATCGCGAAACTGGTTGTGAGCGAGTTAGAACGTGCCGTTTAAGTCGAAAAATATCAGCTATACGATCATAGTTCATTCAGAACCAGTTCCCGTTGCGTGCATTTCGTTTTCATCCCGTCTGTAGTCAGGTAAAATTGCTCGTTCTCGTCACTAGGCACCGTCTCAAACTAGTTCAAACCCGTTCGTAGTCAGTTTTAACCCGTTCATAACTAGTTCTTCTAAGCTCCTTTACACTTGACCATCCCGTTTAAGACAGTTCAACTCGTTCTAAGTACGTTCATATCTCAATCTTGGTGCGTTTTGAACGAAATAAAGTCACGTTCTGACCCAATCTGATTAAAACCCGATCTAAAATTTTACCGCTCGCATACTCGCTAATTTAGATCTGGCCTTTTCCAAACGAAGGTCACATTCAGGTGACCTTTTTTCATCATAATATTTAGAGGTGAAACGATTCAAAAATTTTCGATTCGATTCGATTTCGATTTTTCATCAAACGATTCAATTTTTCGATTCAATTCGATTTTCTACTGGAATTATATAGGACATAAAAAAAAAAATTATAAAAAGAATGAAGAAAGAGATACAACCCAAAGACAAGAGAACATAGATATATATATATTTAAGAACAGTGCATTTTTATCTGAGGGACCTCCCTCCCGGAAGACGAAAAATTCTAATTCTAATTCTTTAAAAATACCCATTTTACAGGTATTAGAGCTTGAATAGTTAAAAATATTTTACTGCATTTAAGCATATATAAATGACAAATCTTATTATTCCAACTTTTTAATGAAAAGTGATGCCCATGGACAAATTGTTTATTTCTCCTTACCTACATGTACGTACTAACAGTATATGACTCAAGTCATTATCAAAATAAAATTATTCATCAGTGCATCAATGCTATTATTAATGACTAGTTAAGGTTACGCTTAGACAATAAAAAATTGCAAGCATTCAGCAAA
Source organism: Mactra quadrangularis (assembly GCA_025267735.1). Lineage (NCBI taxonomy): Eukaryota > Metazoa > Mollusca > Bivalvia > Venerida > Mactridae > Mactra > Mactra quadrangularis. The sequence continues at coordinate 8,320,121 of CM046309.1, forward strand.
TGTAGATCACTATGACCAGCTTAATATAGTTTGTTTCAAAATATTTTTTTTGGTTCTGGCATGATTTAAAGTAATTCTCATCACATCATAAACGTTGAATTAATTTTTATCAACTCTAGATCTATATTTATAACTTTCTTACACTAATGTTTATTTCAAAATAAAATTATTTTTGGGCTTAAATGAACGTATTGGTGAAAATATACAATTATCTTCGGACATTTCATAGAATTCATTTCCAATTTATGGTAAATAAAATCTAACTAACCACGTTTTGCCCGATTTTAATAGTTTAGAAAATCAAAGAGGATTTTCCCGAAAATAAACGTAAGTAACGTCAAAACAAACAATTAAGTTTACAGTTTATCTCTAAATTACTTTATCATGCTTGATTTAATCAGTCTCATTAAGCAGTCTCACTTTTTACAACTCTTATCTGGATTAACAATCGTCGGTCAATAAGGGTACACTATTTTAGTTTACTATAAAAAATGCTTATTTTAATCGAAAAGGGGCGTTTCATTCAACTCACAAAACTACTGAAAAAGACAGTATTTAAAAAAAGAATCGAATCGAAACTGCCTCTTCCGAATCGAATCGAACCGAACCGAATCGAGCGTTAAAAATCGCGATTCTTTGTGAACCACGATTAATCGTTTCACCTCTAATAATATTCATGACAAAATTGTTATGATACGTAACTTGTTTACATCGTCTACGTCACGCAATTTGAAATGAACCACCCAATCGCAGACTGTGAATAGTACAGCTGTTAAATTTGCATGCAAACCTTGGTCTAAAAATAGAAATTACGAAATCAAAATGTGATTAATAGTATTTTCGTCTAGATGAAAGCTACGCAAAGTTCATCTCGACGTGACCTTGCATTGACTAAGTAGAGATCCAGTACGACAACGCGAGTAGAACAGGATCTCTGTTTACGGAGATTGGTTCTGACCCGATTTGCTATAAATATCCAGGACGTTTATTCCCGTTCTCATTCTCGCTCCGTGCTTCAAGCTTTGAGGACACAATTCGTCAAGCATCACTGTGACCATCATGCCTCCAAAATGAGCAGAACCAGACAGACGCGTGTTTGTTAAGACAACCGCTTCCAAACATCCCAAATCACCTGCACATGTGAAGCTCGTGAAGACCAGCATCAAGATAAGTAGTGGACCATATTGAAAATTGGTTTTAGCCAAATATGTTATCGACTTTAAATAAAGTCGTTATTATTATTATAAGCCACAAGATACTAAGCCTCCTAGGCCAGTCAATAAAAATAGGGTGTTTCTCTTCTACCATGTAATTGTATTCTTGCTGCGCTTCTATAAAAAAGAGTACAAAGCCAACATTCAAAGCATTAACGACTTCCATGGTTCTAGGCTAACAGATTTGGCCCAGATAATAACTTGGTGAGAAATGGTCTGTATTTGTACCAAACCTTATCAGATCGTATTGTAGACATTATGGACGTGGTACGAACTGCATACGAACGCAATAGATTAACTAAAAACGAGTAGAACGTACCAAGAACCTACTGCGAACTTTAAGAACTCTATGTAAACGTGTTGCAAACTGGTTCAGAACTTCGTATTTTGTTTTAGTGCATTTAGACGCACTATGGACGTAATTAAGTCGAGTTAAGTCTGTTTGCAAACGGAAAGAACAAGGCACGTCCCGAGTACGATGCTAGTACGGCAATTCCGTTCGCAGTACGTCCTTTACGTTGTCAGTACGTTGTCACTCAGTCTAATTGCAGAACGGGGTGGCCGCAAAAAAAAATTTGAGTCGACTCAAAGTTCTGAAACCCCATTCCCGTTCAACCCCGTCCGAGCTCGTCCATAACGTTCGAACACAGACCGTAGAAAGTTGGAACTACGTCCAGTCCGTTTGCACACAGTTGGAGCTCGTTCGGTCCAATTTTTTCAGAACGTAGTGAGAACGAGTTTGGTGTAACCGGGGTATAAGTAATCACGTAAATAATGTCATCTGCACATGTCGTTAACTCCACGCTCTATTGATTGCAATGCATGTAATAAAAATGTATGTACAGGTACGTGATTCCGTTACGCCTGACTGATTCAGATTTTTTACTCAAAATGTTGGTCTATTCTACGCCTATTGACTACTAATATATTATACCTGAACAAATTACAATATATTATACCTGAACAAATTACAATATATTATACCTGAACAAATTACAATATATTATACCTGAACAAATTACAATATATTATACCTGAACAAATTACAATATCTTTTACCTGAACAAATTACAATATATTATACCTGGACAAATTACAATATATTATACCTGAACAAATTACAATATATTTTACCTGAACAAATTACAATATATTATACCTGAACAAATTACAATATATTATACCGTAACAAATTACAATATACTATACCTGAACAAATTACAATATATTATACCTGAACAAATTATAATATAATTTACCTGAACAAATTACATTATATTATACCTGAACAAATTACAATATATTATACGGGAACAAATTGTCGCGGAGAACGCGATTTTTTATTGTATTTTTTATTTTGATTGATTGAGTGCTCCAGTGTGCACGTGCTACATATTAACATTTAGTGCTCCGGTACGCACGCCTGTCATATTATTATGTTATTTCAGTGCTCCGGTACGCACACTTGTCTTTATCATGTTATTTTAGTGCTCCGGTGCGCACGTTTGTTTTACATTTTGTTGTGTTAGTGCTCCGGTGTGCACGTGTATTTTGTACTTTATTTTATATGTATTTGTTTAGTGCTCCGGGCCACGAAATGGTTTGTTGTACCCATGGAATGGTGCTCCGGTATGCACGAGTTTCACTATATTCATGAGCAACTAATATTTTGGCGGGATGCCTCCCTATATATAGGCTAGCTGCCTAGGCCCAAGGTTGCCAGTTGCCAGTCGCCACCATAGTCGTTTTTGTTTAATTATCGTGGATTTTATGTTTTATTCATTTGGATTTTAGTTTCTCGAATTATATTAAATAATACTGTTTAAATAATAAATAATGTGGATTTAATCAGTGTTTTTCTATCTTAATAAATATTCCTTTCCTGTGTGGTGTACAACCAGGGAACCATCTTATAGAACTCCACCACACAAATTACAATATATTATACCTGAACAAATTACAATATATTATACCTGAACAAATTACTATATATTTTACCTGAACAAATTACAATATATTTTACCTAAACAAATTACAATATATTTTACCTGAACAAATTACAATATATTATACCTGAACAAATTACTATATATTTTACCTGAACAAATTACAATATATTATACCTGAACAAACTACAATATATTATACCTGAACAAATTACTATATATTTTACCTGAACAAATTACAATATATTTTACCTGAACAAATTACAATATATTGTACCTGAACAAATTACAATATATTTTACCTGAACAAATTACAATATATTATACCTGAACAAATTACAATATATTTTACCTGAACAAATTACAATATATTTTACCTAAACAAACTACAATATATTATACCTGATCAAATTACAATATATTTTACCTGAACAAATTACAATATATTATACCTGAACAAATTACAATATATTTTACCTGGACAAATTACTATATATTTTACCTGAACAAATTACAATATATTATACCTGAACAAATTACAATATACTATACCTGAACAAATTACAATATATTTTACCTGAACAAATTACAATATAATTTTCCTGAACAAATTACAATAATATTACACCTGAACAAATTACTATATATTTTACCTGAACAAATTACTATAAAAATTTCCTGATCAAAGTACAATATATTTTACCTGAACAAATTACTATATATTTTACCTGAACAAATTACAACACATTTTACCTGAACAAATTACAATAAATTATACCTGAACAAATTACAATAAATTATACCTGAACAAATTACAATATATTATACCTGAACAAAATACAATATAATTTTCCTGATCAAATTACAATATATTTTACCTGAACAAATTACAATATATTATACCTGAACAAATTACAATATATTTTACCTGAACAAATTACAATATATTTTACCTGAACAAATTACAATAAATTATACCTGAACAAATTACAATATATTATACCTGAACAAATTACAATATATTTTACCTGAACAAATTACAATATATTTTACTTGAACAAATTACAATATATTTCACTTGAACAAATTACAATATATTTTACCTGAACAAATTACAATATATTTTACCTGAACAAATTACTATAAAATTTTCCTGATCAAAGTACAATATATTATACCTGAACAAATTACAATATATTTTACCTGAACAAATTACAATATATTTTACCTGAACAAATTACTATAAAATTTTCCTGATCAAAGTACAATATATTATACCTGAACAAATTACAATATATTTTACCTAAACAAATTACAATATATTTTACCTAAACAAATTACAATATATTATACCTGAACAAACTACAATATATTATACCTGAACAAATTACAATATATTATACCTGAACAAATTACAATATATTATATCTGAACAAATTACAATATATTTTACCTGAACAAATTACAATATATTATACCTGGACAAATTACAATATATTATATCTGAACAAATTACAATATATTTTACCTGAACAAATTACAATATATTATATCTGAACAAATTACAATATATTTTACCTGAACAAATTACAATATATTTTACCTGAACAAATTACAATATATTTTACCTGAACAAATTACAATATATTATATCTGAACAAATTACAATATATTTTACCTGAACAAATTACAATATATTTTACCTGAACAAATTACAATATAATTTTCCTGAACAAATTACAATAATATTACACCTGAACAAATTACTATATATTTTACCTGAACAAATTACTATAAAATTTTCCTGATCAAAGTACAATATATTTTACCTGAACAAATTACTATATATTTTACCTGAACAAATTACAATATATTTTACCTGAACAAATTACAATATATTATACCTGAACAAATTACAATAAATTATACCTGAACAAATTACAATATATTATACCTGAACAAATTACAATATAATTTTCCTGATCAAATTACAATATATTTTACCTGAACAAATTACTATAAAATTTTCCTGATCAAAGTACAATATATTACACCTGAACAAATTACAATATATTTTACCTGAACAAATTACAATAATATTATACCTGAACAAATTACAATATATTATACCTGAACAAATTACAATATATTATACCTGAACAAATTACAATATAATTTTCCTGAACAAATTACAATAATATTACACCTGAACAAATTACTATATATTTTACCTGAACAAATTACTATAAAATTTTCCTGATCAAAGTACAATATATTATACCTGAACAAATTACAATATATTTTACCTGAACAAATTACAATATATTTTACCTGAACAAATTACTATAAAATTTTCCTGATCAAAGTACAATATATTATATCTGAACAAATTACAATATATTATACCTGAACAAATTACAATATATTTTACCTGAACAAATTACTATATATTTTACCTGAACGAATTACAATATATTTTACCTGAACAAATTACTATATATTTTACCTGAACAAATTACAATATATTTTACCTGAACAAATTACAATATATTACACCTGAACAAATTACTATATATTTTACCTGAACAAATTACAATATATTATACCTGAACAAATTACAATATATTTTACCTGAACAAATTACTATATATTTTACCTGAACAAATTACTTTATATTATACCTGAACAAATTACTATATAATTTTCCTGATCAAGATACAATTGTATTACATTGTTTTATTTCAGTATATAACCTTTTATAGTTTCATATAGAGGAGCCTTGTCCACTTTCTTCAAGACATTATATATTGCATCGTTTACTATAGACTTCAACTGGTCACTATACAGTGTCTTTATGTTTAGCCAGCTTGGTTTAACACGTTTATATTGACTTTTTTCAGTGTTCAATATACATTTCATAGTTTGTGAAGAGACATCAAATTGTAAAAACTCAGCTATATCCATTAATGCTTCACATTTGTTCTGTACAAGTTGTTCATATACCAGGATATGAAGTGGATATTTAAATGTTTTGACCCAGTACAACACCGACTTTTCCCAATTTCTAATTTTACTTGTCACCATACCTTTCCATCCTGAAAATAAACAAGAAATGTAATGTGGAAACCACAATCAGCCGGATTTAAAAAAATTAACGCAAAATACCATTGTATGAAGTTTCATAAAGATTTTTAACGACGCAATTGTTAACGACACCGGATGCCCGACCGCCCGCCGCCCAACCGCCCACCCGTCTTTCGCCTAACTATTGGCCGAATTTTTTCGCTGAAAAATCCGTATTGCAAATATGTGTTGTATTGTATGTAGATTGCTATTTCTTGGACATGATGTTACTTGTTCAATTAAAAATATATTACATGTAATTACACAGTGTAATTGATAAGTTTCACTACATGTAGTATGTTAAAGCATCAATTAAAAATATATTAATTACACAGTGTAATTGATAAGTTTCACTACATGTAGTATGTTAAAGCATCAATTAAAAATATATTAATTACACAGTGTAATTGATAAGTTTCACTACATGTAGTATGTTAAAGCATCAATTAAAAATATATTAATTACACAGTGTAATTGATAAGTTTCACCACATGTAGTATGTTAAAGCATCAATTAAAAATATATTAATTACACAGTGTAATTGATAAGTTTCACTACATGTAGTATGTTAAAGCATCAATTAAAAGTAAACATCAACCGCATGAAACATGTTTTTCGTATTATGCTATCATGTATTAATCATTAGAACAGAACAGTGACTTGTCAGCTATAGAAATAGTTCATACCGACTTCTAAAATGAATTATACATGTTAAAAAGGCACCCAAACGTAATGTTTTACGGGATTTAGGTCGAGTACCTAGAGCAATAAGCATTAAAAAGCGTGCTATTTGATTTTGGCATGCTATAAAGTCATCCAATGATAAATTATCCTCTACACTCAATAAAATTATAATGACGGACTGTACTCCAAACAGTCACAAGTATGAATGGATACATTATGTTATATCAATTGTGACGAATGCGGACTACACTATATTTGGCTAACTCAAATTTACAATGGTTCCAAAAACATTTACAGTCAGAAATAGAAAATATTTTGCCTGTTTTTGCAAAAAAAGGAAACCAGATTTTAACACATCAAATAAAAATTTTAATTAAAGATTTTACAAGGTCGAACATTGTTTTAAAAACTATAAGATATACTTCATGGTGGATTCAAATGTCTTCACTTTACGCACAAAGGAAAATCAATCCAACCTGGGTCGATAGCGCAGTTGGTAGCGCGCCGGGATTTGGATACTCGTGCCCGAGGGGGGTGCGGGTTCGAATCCCACCCGGGGAGGTTATACCCTTCCATGAAAATTTGACAATAATGTCGATTTTCCTCTATTGGTTAGATAATATGGAGAAGTTTCCGGCCTTGTGGAAGGGTAGGTGAGTACTGGTTATAGACAATGGTCCAGGAAAGCTAGGTTAAGTGCGCTGGACGCCGTGAAATGACCTAAATTGTGTTGATACGGCGTTAACTCCAATAAATAAATAAATAAATAAAATAAGAAAATCAATCCTTCATCTAAACACTTCTGCCTATCCAAATATGTACACTTTTCAGAATATTATAAATACTGCAAATGAGAAAAAAGTGTGACTGGGGAAAACGTATCACTAAATTACTTATGTGGGTTTTAGACCACTATCCGGCTAATAATGCGTAATATTCTTAAAACTTTTTTGTTCCAAATTAATAAACCCTTCTCTTCTCTTCGTTATTTTGTATCTATACTTTTTATATATGCTCTATGTAATTATTATCAATGATTTAAACTTAAATAATATAAATGATTCTTATTTAAACATGCAATACATACAACCCGATTGACACTATTTTACGCAGTCTTCATTTTAATGCAATTCTTGTAACTTAAATTATTCACATGTTGTTACTTTATACATTGTATAACTGTAACCTGTGTTTATACAATAAAGATTCTGCTCTGTTCAGAAAAATTCTAAATATTTAACAATAATTGAAATTTATTCACAAACATCTTCTATACACCATTAAATAACCATTAAAATCACTTCTGATTAGTAAAAGTACTTTTATCAAGATCACTCAGTTACAATGTATCTATCAATTATAATACAGACTAGATGGGAGCAGGTGCAAGCACGGGCTTTAGGTAATGACAGTTCTTGAAACTGTTCCTCGAA